>CM040124.1:47003958-48371316 GCA_022559845.1 Amorphophallus konjac | reverse complement strand
CAATTTTTTTTTTTAAAGATGAAATTCAATACAGATAAATTCCTAGGATAAAGGCTTAAAATATCACTCTTAATCATGTTAAGAAGCACTTCACTTTGAAAATCATGCGTGAAGCAATAAGGTAATGATATCATAAAAACGCGTACTTACGCCAATATGCTACCTTGCAACCTTTGTAGAAGCAGCTGTCAAAGGCGAGGTTGATCATCGTGGGATAATCCTCTTTGGCAGTCAAAAGGATTGGAATCAAAGGGTTTGAAAGTGGCTTAACAAGAAGGAGTGGTGCCAAGACCAGACTCAGACGAATAAGGAAAAAAAGGAAGAGAGGCGAGGGCTAGAACTCCCTTACTAAGGTGTGGAGACCCTGATCACATGAAAGGTCTACAGAAGAAGCGGAGAATTAGAAGGAGGAGTGAGGACTAAAGCCTCGAAAGTAGTGGGAGAAAGGGCAGATGCCCAAGGCAGTGGATGTGGAAGAAGTCGGGTTGGACCCGGGATGAATTATGAGGAGAAATTGGTAGATGGAAAGAGGCGGATCCGGAGGGTCCGGAGGCAGTGGAGGAGAATCGTGATAGGAGGAATCATCCGGAGGCTCCGGAGGGATGAGAAGGGAAGGGACGCGATGCCCGAAGAAGAAATATGGAAAAAGATGATGGAAAAGGAAGAAGAAAATGAAGGATGTGATGTCCTGGAAGAGCAGAAAGATGAATTGGAAGAAAGATGTAGTGTCCGGAGGTTCCGGGGATAGCAAATGGAAAGGGGCGGCGTGCCCAAAGGAAAGGTATGAAGGATCCGGAGGTTCCGGAGGGATGAGAAGGGAAGGGACGCGATGCCTAAAGAAGAGGGAAAGAGAATCCAGAGGTTCCGGAGGAAGAAGACGGAAATGGGCGCGATGCCCAAGGGAAAGGTATGAAAGATCCGGAGGTTCCGGAGGAAGAAGACGGAAAGGGGCGCGATGCCCGAGGGGAAAGTCTGGAGGTTCCGGAAGAATAAGGTGGAAAGGGGCGCGATGCCCTCGGAGAACAAGAGAGAAATCCGGAGGGTCCGGATGCAAGAGCTGAAAAGGGACGCGATGCCCTGAGAAGAGATTGGGGAGGGGGCAACGCCCGAGCAATGTAAGGGGACCCACAGATCCCGAGGACGAAGATGAATAAGATGGGAAATGCGGAATATCCGGAGGTGCCGGAAGGCGGGGAAGATACGGGTTTGGAAACCCGGGAAGCAGAAGGTGCAAATGTGTACAATGGGATGGATGCGATGAATGCAGTGAATGCATGAATGCAATGAAATGCAAAGAATATGAATAATGTGAAGGGTGAGAGGATGAGATCTTCCTTTTTACCTTTGGAGTGGCCCATGAAGAAATTGTGATAGACAATAATGTGAATGGAGTTGAATAGAAGGTGGATAAAATAGTGGAAGGCCCCTTAGCACCAAGATAACCGCCCCTCCATGGCAGTGAAAGTGTATAAGAAATAGCCCATGCCGAAGCTTCAATGGTGAATGACAACTCCCTTGGAGGGTGAAAAGTAATAGTGCGAGGGAGTTGGAGAGTTGGGACAGGAAGCATCGTGTTGCCCATTGATTGTGACGTATATGGAATGTTGAACAAAATGGGTATTCGCCCCTTGTAAGAAAGAATGGGTTCAAGATTTAAAAGTTTGAACAAGGAGTGCCCTGCCCTGCCCTTGGATGGCATCAACGTTTGGCATTCTTCTATGAGCAATGGCGGTGACTTAGCCTCTTCGACCATGCTTGGCACAATAACCCGGATTGGCATCCGGTAAATAAATTTTGGCATCTTGAACAGCACGGCAGTGGCCAAATTCTTCTTGCTCGGCTTTTGCTCACCTTCGGCACAAGTACTTATAGCAGCGCTCCCCTTTCGAGTAGTAAAGGGAGGTGAGGCGGAGGCGGAAGGCTTCGTGGATGGTGGAGGTATAATGGAAAGTGTTGGCAAATGGGTGAGTGGAAGTGGAGGTTCAAATACGTCGAGTTTCTCCCTTTGCTCGGAAGCAGTCGAGGTTGGCTCGAGTGCAAAAAAGGATGGATCCTGCTCAGGATTAGCCACGGGTAAGGGTAATAGGTTAAGTGGTGTTAAAGGTAAAGTGGGTTGAGGCAGTGGTAATGGGAGGTTAATTGGGGAAGGTTCGATGGTAGGCTTAGTGGAGGCTAAAGGCTTAATATGTGGAGGTTTTATAATTGAAGGTTCAACGGAGGTTAGTGTTATGAAGGTTGATGGCATAGTGGGTGGAGGTGTAATTAGTGGAGGTTTAGTGCGGAGAAAATGCCGAACGGGGCGAACGGTGTTAAGAGTGGGATAAGACTCATGGTGTGCCGGCGTGGGTGATTGAGATATCGACCCATCATCGTAACACCAAGAGGTCTCGGAAATAGGGGTTGGATTAGGGACGGTGGCTTCGTTCTGAGCAGGGGGTTCATCGAATGATAGTGGAGGGAGAGGGAAGCGAAGGAAACTCGGAAGGGGTGCCTGCAAAGCTTCATCTATGTTGCCTCGAATTCTTCAATTGCCGGTTCTTGCTTGCTTGAAACACCGATGCCATAGTCATCCCTCCTATCCTTCCATTCTTTCTCCATTTTTGTAATATCATTCAGAGCCGCATGAAGGGGATTGATTGGAGTAGAAAGAGCGGGCCGTGGGCTCATAACCCTCTTTAATTGTTCCTCCATCAAAGTGACTTTGTCAAGAAGAGTTTGTTGGAGGGGTGTGACCCGAGCAATAGAGGGTTGGCAAGGCCTTGAAGGAGGGGTGGCATAAAAATACCGTGGAGGGGAATTAATGGGCCGACCCGTAGAAGAACCCGGATGGGCCGGATTGCAAGAAATAAATGGGCCTCGGGGCCGTGGTGGAGGAGGAATAGAAGGAGGCGGGTGTCGGACCACCCGAGGAGGAGTATGTGTGGATGAAGGAGATGGGTGATGGGCCACCCGAATAGGATTGTGAATAGAAGAGGGAGGTGGGTGATGGGCCACATGTATGGGATTGGAAGAATGCGATGAATGAGATGCACCCTCAACAACGGCCTTAAGGGCTTGGATTTGTTGAGGGGTGAGATGATCTAATACATGCAAGATCTGGGAGACCTTCTCATCATTGAGAGGAGACGGTCCCAAAGGAGTAGTGGCTCGAAATTGAGGCGGGGGACCTTGAGATTGGACATTGCCCATGGGTCGGGCAACACCATAAGAATAAGGACGTGGTCCTTTGGAGATATGGTGAGGACGATGATGAACCTGTTGAAATTGAGGATTATAAGATGTGCACGGTTGTGCATCCTCATGAATTGAATTAAACATGTTGGTTCTCTTATCATGGTAAGCCATTATGCAATCAACGTTCAAAATAATATGCAAAAAAGCACACAAGTTGGAATGGTTACGTTTGAGCTTAATTTGTTTGAACCTCGGTGAATTACTGAATTTTAACAAAGTTTGGAATGATTCACACAAGGGAGATCCTAGTTACAATATGATTCACTTCGATGCCAACTAGGAACCCTCTCTCACCGTGTATAGGCCAACTAAACCCGGGACTTCAAAGGGTACAACCTGCCCGGCGTCCGTGAGGGAATCCACGGGTGCGAAGACTTACGGAGGCTTGGTTTAGGAATTTCCAATCCAAAGAGACGGAATACTCAATGGAGGGTCGTTCCTTCCCCAAGAGGGTGTGTGGCTCCTAGAAATGTGAGGAGAGGAGGTCTCCCAAACCAATGAAAAATGAATGAATGCAGCAGATATGAGCAAATCACAGTGATAAAATAAAGACACAGGAAGAAGACGACCTGAGGAAGGTCGCTATCAACAAAAGAGACGACCGTGTCACGGTCGCGAATCACTGTGGGGGGCCCACAGGCAGGGTAAAAACGCGCCTTGATGTGAGGCACTACAAATGAAAGAAACGCCTCTAGGTGAGGGCGTCAACTCTCAGGGGTACGCACGGCCAAGTAAAGAAACGCCTTAGTGTGAGGCGTTACGCAATAAACAGACGCCCTTGGGAAGGGCGTGAATTCACAGACAAGCAGGGCTATGATAAAAGACGCCTTCTCAGCAGGCGTTATACATGAAAAAGACGCCCTGGGTGGAGGCGTTAAATGAAAACGTGCCTCTGTGTGGGGCGTTAATTCCTTCTATTTAAATGAAAACGTCCCACCGTGATCGCCAATTTGTAGATTCTATTTAAAGAAAATCTACTTAAACAATAAATAAAAATAATGAATATGTAAGCATGAAATAGCACGAGGTGCGAATAGGAAACGTGATCGCCAGAGACGCGAGGGCCTCAAAAAATATAAACAATAATGTAAAGGAGGAGGGATCGTGAAAATACCATAAAATGCGGGTGATGTGAGTGCTTCCTTCTCTTCCAATCGGCCGGCCGATGAAGAGAGTTCTTCTTATAGCTTGATTACCCTTGCAAAAGAATCAAAGATAACACCAATAAAGTGAAATTAGAACCAAGGTGTAGTATCAAACCCACAATATAAATATAAACATGAAAACTATGGATTAGAACACACCTTATGGGTGTTAGCCCTTAAACCCCTATGCAAAAGGGTATGGGAGTGATATGGTGAATGATGCAAAAAGAATAGGAAGAGTGCAAGAGTTGCACTGTGAAGGAATCTCAACGTAGTTGAGAATATAGGATGAACAGTAGAAGGATGGAATGATGCATGCGTATGTGAACTAAGCAATAAAACAAAACAAAAGAGAAAGGAGATAGAAAAATATGCTCTTTGGCTCCTTTTGGCTTTAGTACTCGATAGTGAGAAAGACTCTAAGAGGTGGAAGCATTAAACACACAGGAGCCTTCCTCCTTAGCCAGGCAGCAGCAGCAACAGCGGTACCTGCGTAAAAAAAAGACTCAAAAGAAGAAAACGAAGAAGAAGAAGATCGGAAAAAGGGCCCCTTCAACAGAGCAGCAGAAGCTCTATTTAAAGGATTCAAATCTTAAATTGGAAGGATAAGAATAGGAAATAGTCCATTACGGCAAGGACTCAAGTTCCCTTAATCAACAAATTGATCAAACAGGGTAGGGAACTCTTACGGGAAGCTGCGTTCGAGCAGGAAACAAGGTGAAACACGACTTAGATAAGGGCGTCAATTCAATATATTCAAAATAGGGCTATTTTTTATTTCTCAATATTATTTACCCATCTTTTAGGTGGAGGTGCATCTCAATGTGCTGATTCCAATGACTATTTTTGCGTATTTTTTTGACACTCGGAAGGCCACCAAATCACCTCTCAAAGGGGTTAAAAATAATATTAAAAAAAATCAATTTAAAAGTGACGCCCTCCACATATGTCGTTAATTCCAATTTTTTTAATTTTTATTTTATTAAAACTCAAAATAACGTCCTTTCACATGTCGTTAATTCTCAAAAAATCTGAAAAAGTTTCAGAAAAATCCAAAAAAATTATAAAACAAGTGGAATTGACGCCTGATGCATGTGTCGTCAATTTTCTTTTATTTTCTTTTGATTTTCTTAAAATGAAATGACGCCCCTCTTCAAGTCATTAATTCTGAAAAATTCATAAAAATAGAGAAAAATATCCAAAAAATTCAGAAAAATCTAAAAAAATAGGAAAAAATAAGAAAAGGGAGAAATCCAAGAAAAGTGAGAAAAAACACTCAAACAAAGTCAATTTGAGGGTCAAATTTGGGCATTACAAGGTAATACGAGATGCACTCACAGTAACGTCAATTTTGGCGTGTCTACAGGGGCGGAGTTAATCGATCCGAAGATCACTCGCGCAAGTGTGCGGCCTTCCCGATAGGCGTAGCCTAACGTTCGGACAACACCTTTTTATATACCGACTAATGGTATGTGAATGCGACCCAAAAGACACTTTTTTGTTTTAAAACAATGATGACCCTAAGCATGACTTAGACAATGACTAATGACTGGACGTAAATGACACTTTTTTTTTGACACCCTAGACTCAACCACGCTCTGATACCAAATTGATGCAGGACGATACCACGGACACGACAATAGTCCTCGGACTCTAGGTGAGCTCGTGATTGCCCCTTAACGAGGGAAGCGTCGGATGTGCACGGTTGAGAAACCGGCGAGAGCTAGGGTGGTCAATTCGCACTTTCGTGCCCGGATCGGGTCACGGGACGGTAACGCTCTCTCTCGCAGCAGCGGTGATATAAATATAAAGCGAGCTAATTGTCCCTACACATGCTCTCTAGCATCGGCATAAACAAATATATATGAAGTAAGCAAAATGCCGAGAAGGGAGCGAAAACGATACCTCCACGCGCTCGGCGTGGGGACGACGGACCCGACCGAAACCCGTACTCCCGGAATAACATTACACACTTGTTACAGTAATGAAGTACTACCCACTCCACGCAGGGAGGTAAAGGGCGACACAATGGGGCCCGGGAGGACCGAATTCGGGTTGACGGGCGGCTTCTCGCGTCTCTTCAGCAGCAGCCGAACTTGTGACTGTGGGGCCCACGTGCTGTCCGGAGGGGCCGTGTGGGGCCCGGTGGCACCACTGTGGTGGGGACACTTGGGGAAGCGTTCCATGGGCTGGAGGCACGCTGGAACTTCGACCGGAGGCCGGGCGGCTCCGTTCAGCACCGGTCGGAATAACCGGCCACGGATCTGCCGGTTCTATTTTCCGGCGCGCGCTCCGGCAAGAACGGACGCTGCGATCAGCCCCGATGTCGGATCGACACGAAACTGGCGCCGTTGGAAAGTTAACTTGAAGTCCTTCAACCTAGGCCTAGAGATCAGACCTGGATCTGCATGGATCTGGGTGTTTTTGACTTTTTGACTTCCTGGTGTATAGTAGCCGAACTCTCAGATCTGTAGGGAACTTGTCTGAGAACTGCCGTAGAACGCGAGGTATATGTCCGATCCAGCTCCTGAGCTCTTCACAAAAGTTATAGTATTTTGAACAAGGAAGATGGAAATATTTTTTATGGACTGATTAGAGGTGGCTACGAATTGATATGATTTTTGCACTGGACAGAGGTCGGGTCTGGAAACAGGTGGACATCACTGTAGCTAGCTCTGAGAACGAATTTTGAAAAATAGATGGAAGGAAGATCAAAAATCAGGAAAATTCATGGAGTGAGGGGACGATGGACAGAACTCCCAGTAAAATTGGGAGGGTTTGGAAACATCAACAAGATGGTTGGAGGGGGGGATTACAGGGGTGCTATCACACAGATCTAAAACTAGACAGAACTGGGAAACAGAAACACACGAAATTTTAAAAATAGTAAATGATGGAATGTGGACGGGATTTTTTTTTTGGTGGTGGGGATTGAAGATATAAACACACCATAAAAGTTTCAGATAAAGAAGAACTCGTGGCTGATACTTGGAATTCCGGGAAGGAGCTTCTACCCAGGATGGACAGAACACCGAAGTCGTCTTCGCGGCGGCTCGAAGGCGGCACGAACGGCGACAGCGGCACCGGAGATGAACTCGGATGATGCGGGACGAGACCACGGACACGACAACAGTCCTCGGACTCTAGGTGAGCTCGTGATTGTCCCTTAACGAGGGAAGCGTCGGACGTGCGCGGTTGAGAAACCGGCAGTGAGCTAGGGTGGTCGGCTTTCACTTGTGCCCGGGGCGGGTCACGGGACGGTCACGCTCACTCTCTCGCAGCAGCGGTGATATGAAAATACAGCGAGCTAGGTCCTAAAACATTCTCTCTAGCAGTGTCATAAAGAAGCATATATGGAAATAAGCGAAATGCCAAGCAAGGAGCGAATACGATACCTCCACGCGCTCGGCGTGGGGAAGACGGACCCGGCCGAAACTCGTACTCTCGGAACAATAATACACAATATTATAGCAATACAAGTCGCTGCCCACTCCACGCAGGGAGGTAAAGGGCTACACAAATGGGCCCGGGAGGACCGAATTCGGGTTGACGCGCGGCTTCTCGCGTCTCTTCAGCAGCACCCGAACTTGTGACTGTGGGGCCCACGTGCTGTCCGGAGGGACCGTGTGGGACCCGGTGGCACCGCTGTAGTGGGGACACTTGGGGAAGCGCTCCCCGGGATGGCGGCACGCTGGAATGATGACCGGAGGCCGGGCGGCTCCGTTCGGCACCGGTCGGAATAACCGGCCACGGATCTGTCGTTCTGTTTTCTGGCGTCCGCTCCGGCGAGAACGGACGCTGCGATCAGCCCCGATGTCAGATCGACACAAAAATGGCACCGTTGGAAAGCTCTCTTGAAGTCCTTCAACCTAGGCTTGGAGATCAGACCTGTATTTGCATGGATTTTTGCTTTATTGAATTTTTGAGTTCCTGGTGTACAGTAGCCGAACTCTCAGATCTGTAGGGAAGTTGTCTGAGAGCTACCGTTGACCGATAGATAGACTCCAGAATCTGAAGTTGTGTTCTTCATCAAAGTTGTAGAAAATGGAACAAGGAAGATGGAAATATTTTTTGTGACAAGTTTGGAGGAGGCTATGATGTTTTAGGAATTTAACACTGGACGGTGGTCGGATCTGGAAACTGGTAGACAGCACTATAGATGAAGAAGAACACGATTTTTGAAAATTGGATAGAAGGTGGATCATAAATTAATAAAATTTATGGAGTGAGGGGTTGATGGAAAGAACTCCCAGTAAAATTAGAAGGGTTTGGAAAAATCAAAAAGGTGGTCGGAGATGGGAAACTCAGAACTACTGTCACTGTAGACAGAGATAAGAAAGATCTGGGAGTGAAAGATGAACGAAAATGGAAAATTACTAAATGAAAGAATTTGGACGTGAAAATTTAGGTGGAGGTGGGGATTCAAGGGAAGAACACACCCTAAAAATGTTAGCTTGAGATCGTCACGTGGTGGAGAGCAGGAATTCATGGAAGACACCTCTGTCCAGCAGGATAGAACCTTGACGATGGCTCCGCGGCGGCGCGAAGGCGGCACGAACGGCGATGGCGGCGGCACAGATGATCACCGGAGGTAGAGGGGAGGGGATTGAAGATAGAACCACTCTAGAATTGGGGGTTAGAGGAGATGAACACCAGAGGGAGAGAGAAACAAGGGCACACCCTTCAATGGCTCAAGCCAATTTCACAAATTTTCTTCATTAATCTCTAATGACACTATACATAGGCTTATATAGAAAATGGCAAGGGGTGGGGGAGCTGATAATTTCGTGGGAAATAGGCCATTTTCTTCCCCCATGTGGTCAAAACTCAAAATAAATAAATTACATATGGAGGGGGCACTCCTTTGACTAGGTAGGTAAGGTAGGTGGCCAACTTTGACATTTTACACCACTTGTCTCCCATGTGGTCAATTAGCATTCAAACCTTCTATATGGCCACCTAGGATGGTTGACCAGCCCCACTTGGATGAGGTGGACCAATGGGGAAGGGGAGGGGGGCCCCTAGCTGGACCTACTACACATTTGCACAAAAAGCCACACAATCCAAGGGAATGACGCATTGGCTTACAAAGCTGTACAATTGCGCTTATACTTTCCCATGGATATAAAAATAAACTAAAGGACATAAATGTAAAATAAAATGTACATGCTAGGCGTCGATTCCCATCAACTCTCCCCGGGTGGGAGGAACTCGACCCCATCGAGTAGGGGTATGGATGCTCGAGTACTCCGACGGATCCGTCACTTTGCCAAGTAACGCGGGTACGCTCCACTCCAAGTGATCGTCACCTGCTCATCCCATGTATACTCGATATGCGTGAACTGCTATGGGCGAAAGGTGGACACTCCGGGTGGGGCACTCTCAAAAGGGAAGGAAGCAGCTCGAAGACTCACTAGGAATCACCGCTGAGTCCCTGTTGGTGACTGATCTGGGTATAGATGTAGAACCGATCCCATACTCATCGAGTGAGTCCAATCGCCTCTTACTCATAAGAGAATGACAACGAGCTTGCACAAGACATATGCAGACAGACATACCACACAAAGAAAAAAGCAAACCGACTCATCTATGACCCTAGACACACCTAATGTTAGTCCGACCCGTATATGGGTGACGGCGGACCAGGACACCCGAATGTGTGCCATGCATGCATCTGACGTAACCGGTGGTCGACATCATGCGAAAATCGTAGACCTCCTAAGGTGGGCCATGCATGCATATGGGATGTGGATGTGGGAGGGCCAAGAGTATCTCCCCTAGATGATGGTGTATCTTGTAAGGGTACGGGCTTGGTGGGCATAGACGACCCGACCCGTGGGGAAGGGGTGTGGTAGCGGACTCCCTCGAAGAAGTGAAGTGAATATGAAGGGTCTAAGGATCCACTAGGGAATGGGTCAAAGGGATCAAAGAAGGTATGACCCCTTGTGGTGGGTTCCCACAAGTCACGGTCCCACGTGTAGAAGTTTTCAAGGTGTGGATAGTCACCTTCTTGAATTGTGACGGGTGGGACGGGGATCGTAGGCAAGAAGTATGATTCCTCCCTCGGACAAAAGGGTATGAATTCGGGCTCGACCGGTAGTGGGAGAAGTAGAAGAACCTCCATGGTGACACAACCCACGGTGCACTCGGAGGTAATGGACCCAAAGGCCGGATGGGTGAAGCTAAGACCAGCGGGTTGGTCAAAGCCTCGGGCCAAAAGATGCGTCAACTCCCATTGTGAATCTAATCCCATGACAAGATCGTCCAACGTATCAACATGGTGACTAGATCGAAATGTGGTATGGAAGGAGTTGACCGACACTAAAGGGAGGATGGGGTCCATGGATGGAAAGGGAGGTGAGACCAAGCCATCCTTGAGCCAACTAAAAAGCGGCTCGGCGATGTATAGTGTACCCGTTAGAAATACGGGTGGCTCGGGCCTTGGTAGCTCCAAATGAGATGGTTCCGAATCATGTTCGGACGTAGAGGGTGGTGGCATTGGAGATCTCGAGGGTGAAGAAGCTCTTATCCTTTCCAACAAATCTGAAATCATTTTCTCGAATTCCTCAAAGGAGCGGGTTGGAGTAGGGACCTTGGGGTGGACTCGCTCCTCGTCCCTCGGCCTAGGTGTGGTCCTAGGCTCGGCTATAAGCGGGGCTTCCACTCGGTTGGAGGTACTTGAGTGGGTTGGGATGGGGGTGCCAAGGGGAGGCTGGTTGGAGGTGACTGGGCGGGCCACTAGATTGGGGTCGCCTTGGTGGGCTTGGACGGCGGTGAAGGGGTGGGATTGGGTAGAGGTGTGGCCCACTTGATTGTGGGTGAGTTGGTGGGGTTGGTGAGTGGTATGACCTCAGTGGTTGGAGGTAGGTGGGCGGGTAAAGTAGACCCTCCTAAGCGCTCTCTTCATTTCCCACCATGACTCGATGGGCCTTAGATTCCTATCCTCCCTCCAATATTTGATGTCCCTCCAAGTTTCGGCGGCTTCACCAAAAAGTCACCTTTTGGCAACATCGACTTGCATGGGCCCGTACATATTGTACACCTCGAAGTAGTCGTCCATAATGGCTTCCCACTCTAGGTAGTCACCTGGGTCATCGGACCCGTAGAAGTCCATGGTTTCGGGCCTAGTGGGGTGGTTCGGGTGGTCCTTCCATTTGAGATAGTATCGCCACCATGGATAAGATCCGGGTGTTCGGTAATCCATGGGACACGGAGAAGCTAGTGGATGGCCATGTCGACACTAGTAGATAAACCAACTAGACAAGGGACTACAACCCTAAACATGACGGCCAAGACTCGGTACGTGGCGGAGGTAATCGATCTGAAGATCACTCGCGCAGATGTGTGGCCTTCCCGATAGGCGTAGCCTAACGTTCGGACAACACCTTTTGATATACCGACTAATGGTATGCAAATGCAACTCCTAAGACTGACTTGAACACTTAGACTTAAATGACACTCTTTTTTTTTGTTTTTAGACACCCTAGACTCAAACTCGCTCTGATACCAAACTGATGCGGGACGAGACCACGGACACGACAAAAGTCCTCGGACTCTAGGTGAGCTCGTGATTGTCCCTTAACGAGGGAAGCGTCAGACGTGCGCGGTTGAGAAACCGGCAGTGAGCTAGGGTGGTCGGCTTTCACTTGTACCCGGGGCGGGTCACGGGACGGTCACGCTCTCTCTCTCGCAACAGCGGTGATATGAAAATACAGTGAGCTAGGTCCTAAAACATGCTCTCTAGTAGTGGCATAAACAAGCATATATGGAAATAAGCGAAATGCCAAGCAAGGAGCGAATACGATACCTCCACGCGCTCGGCGTGGGGAAGACGGACCCGGCCGAAACTCGTACTCCCGGAACAATAATACACAATATTACAGCAATACAAGTCGATGCCCACTCCACGCAGGGAGGTAAAGGGCTACATAAATGGGCCCGGGAGGACCGAATTCAGGTTGACGGACGGCTTCTCGCGTCTCTTCGGCAGTACACGAACTTGTGACTGTGGGGCCCATGTGCTGTCCGGAGGGGCTGTGTGGGACCCGGTGGCACCGCTGTAGTGGGACACTTGGGGAAGCGCTCCCCGGGATGGCGCCACACTGGAACGACGACCGGAGGCCGGGCGGCTCCGTTCAGCACCGGTCGGAATAACCGGTCACGGATCTGCCGGTTCTATTTTCTGGCGCGCGCTTCGGCGAGAACGGACGCTGCGATCAGCCCCGATGTCGGATCGACACGAAACGGGCGCCGTTAGAAATCTCTCTTAAGTCCTTCAACCTAGGCCTGGAGATCAGACCTGTATTTGAATGGATCTGGGCTTTATTGAATTTTTGAGTTCCTAGTGTACAGTAGCCGAACTCTCAGATACGTAGGGAAGTTATCTGAGAGCTGCCATTGACCGATAGATAGACG
Source organism: Amorphophallus konjac (assembly GCA_022559845.1). NCBI lineage: Eukaryota > Viridiplantae > Streptophyta > Magnoliopsida > Alismatales > Araceae > Amorphophallus > Amorphophallus konjac. Next base: position 48,358,522 of record CM040124.1, on the reverse strand, counting down.
CCAGAATATGAAGTTGTGTTCTTCATCAAAGTTGTAGGAAATGGAACAAGGAAGACGGAAATATTTTTTGTGACAAGTCTGGAGGAGGCTATGATTTGTTAGGAATTTAACACTGGAGGGTGGTCGGATCTGGAAACTGGTAGATAGCACTGTAGATGAAGAAGAACACGATTTTGGAAAATTGGATAGAAGGCTGATCAGAAATTAATAAAATTCATGGAGTAAGGGGTTGATGGACAGAACTCCCAGTAAAATTGGGAGGGTTTGGAAAAATCAAAAAGGTGGTCGGAGATGGGAAACTCAGAACTACTGTCACTGTAGACAGAGACAAGACAGATCTGGGAGTGAAAGATGAACGAAAATGGAAAATTACTAAATGAAGGAATTTGAACGTAAACATTTACGTGGAGGTGGGGATTCAAGGTAAGAACACACCCTCAAAATTTTAGCTTGAGATCTTCATGTGGTGGAGAGCAGGAATTCGTGGAAGACACCTCTGTCCAGCAGGACAGAACCTTGACGATGGCTCCGCGGCGGCTCGAAGGCGGCACGAACGGCGATGGCGGCGGCACAGATGATCACCGGAGGTAGAGGGGAGGGGATTGAAGATAGAACCACTCTAGAATTGGGGGTTGGAGGAGATGAACACCAGAGGGAGAGAGAAACAAGGGCACACCCTTCAATGGCTCAAGCCAATTTCACAAATTTTCTTCATTAATCTCTAATGACACTATACATAGGCTTATATAGAAAATGACAAGGGGTGGGGGGGCTGATAATTTCATGGGAAATAGGCCATTTTATTCCCCCATGTGGTCAAAACTTAAAATAAAAAAATTACATATGGAGGGGGCACTCCTTTGACTAGGCAGGTAAGGTAGGTGGCCAACTTTGACATTTTACACCACTTGTCTCCCATGTGGTCAATTAGCATTCAAACCTTCTAGATGGCCACCTAAGATGGTTGACCAGCACCACTTGGATGAGGTGGACCAATGGGGAAGGGGAGGGGGCCCCCTAGCTGGACCTACTACACATTTGCACAAAAAGCCACACAATCTAAGGGAATGACGCATTGACTTACAAAGCCGTACAATTGCGCTTATACTTTCCCATGGATATAAAAATAAACTAAAGGACATAAATGCAAAATAAAATGTACATGCTCGGCGTCGATTCCCATCATCAGAGATTGAGGGGGAGGATATAGAAATGTTCCACTCTAGAATTGGGGGTTGGAGGAGATGAACACCAGAGGAGAGAGGGGAGGGGCGCAAGGAGCTTCAAGCTTCCAACAAATTTTCTAACTTTTCATTAATTTCCAAGTGAAAATACAAGGTTTTATATGACTCTCATCAAATCAAATGTACACCCTTGGATCTAGGGATGTGGAATGAAAGGCAGGGATTAAGTGTGATAAACACACAAAAAACAATAATATAATAAGGGGAGAGGGGCGCCCCCTTGACCAAGGGTATTGGTAGGTGAAGGTAGGTAACATACCTTGGACTAATTTAACCACTTGTGTCCCATGTGGTCAATTGGCATTCAACCCTTCTAGATGGCCACCTAGGATGGTTGACCAGCCCCACATGGATGACATGGACCAATGGGAAAGTGCTGAGGGCCCCCTTGCTGGTCCTATTGACAAATTACATAGAAACCCACACAATCCGTGGGAATGACGCATTGGCTTACAAAACCGTACAATTGCGCATATACTTTCCCAAGGATATGAACACAAACTAAAAGGACATAAATGCAAAAGAAAAGGTACATGCTCGGCGTCGATTCCCATCAGAAAGGGGTCGAATGGCACGGTAATGTCGGGATAAGGGTTAACCGGACAGGGTGCGGGCGTGCTAGTCGATTTCTCGACAATCACTCATGGAATCAAGGGTTGACCGGGGAAGCGCGACCAGGGCGCGGCACGTGGGCTCGGGCGATCGAACGACACGTGGAGAGAAGGGGTTCCATGGGTGCGAGTGCGTAGGCAATTGTGAGAATCGTATACTGGACGTCTTTCCCCACCGGCTGCAAGCAACCGGTGTTTATTTACATCGTATTGAATCCAAATTCCTTCGTTCTAAGCTGAAGAAAAGTCTGTATACAAGTCTGAAGCCATGGGTTGAGGGCTGGGGGCATTCAGCAGCTATGGGTGCGCGTTAGACTGAGGGGTGTTTACTGGGGTTAGGGTGTTAGGCACGGATGCCGAGTGGTGTAAATAGGAGACCGAGGGCCTGAACGTGGGTGCGAGAGCACTCGTCCAATCGGCGGTGTTATACTGAGATGTATACTTCTTTACAGGAAAGCCATAATGGCCAAGGTACAACTGGCGCATGCCACGGGACAATTCCGATGTGCTTGTTGGTCCCCGGGTCGATGCGTGATGAATGAACGCATATGCGTTTTACAGAGGGCTCCTCCCGTGGCGTGGACCAGGGCCGTGGCGCCGAACGGGGGCCTGTGACTAGACAAATGGAGGGATACATCGATCCGATATCTGGGCGAGGGTCGATCACGGCTCGAATTGAGCAGTCGGACATGGCCTTGTGACTGCGGGAGAGCATGACGTCATGGTATGCGTGTGGTTGCAACTGACGGGTACGCGAGAGGAAATCCCGACATGAGGGGACGTCCGCCCATGTCGTAATGCCTCACATATGGTGGGTGTTGACTTGTGTGTGATGGCTACATACGGCATGAGGGGAGTGCAAACGACATACCCCCGGCGTATTAGACCTCCGAACAAGTCACCCACACATAATTCTCCTTCGCTCGTTGCTTGGAGCCGCATTTGAAGTCTTGTGCCTGCTGGATGCTGGATCTTGGAGGGATGATCGTGTATATCCTTTTTTGTGCCTTGAGCCCCTCAGGGGTTTTTATAGGGGAAGTTGAAGGGTCACAAGGGGTTTACGCGGACCAGCCAGGGGGGGTGAGCTGGTCCGCGTAAACCCAAGTGAATAGTATCACTGGGTTACATATTGAGAGAGAGAGGGGGAAGGGGTTTACGCGGACCAGCTCAAGGGGCTGAGCTGGTCCGCATAAACCCCCCTTGGATGGGGGTTTACGCAGACCAGCCAGGGGGCCTGGGATGGTCCGCGTAAAATGCCCTCTCCTCAAGGGGTTTAGGCGGACCAGCCTGGGGGCCCAGGCTGGTCCGCCTAAACCCCACCCCGGGGGGGTTTAGGCGGGCCGGTTCTTTTTCTTTTTTTATAAAAAAATATTATTTTTAATTGAATGGGGGGTTTACGCGGACCAGCCAGGGGGGGTGGGGATTTGCTCCAAGGAGAGAAGGGTGTTGGGTCCCGCGAGGTGCAAATGGATCTAGAAGGGGGGGGGTTGAATAGATCCTATCAAAAGCTTTGGCCTATTTAAAAACTCTTAGCTATCGGAAGCATGAACCACTCCTATAAAGTGAATGAATCACTTAGGCACAATGCGCAGCGGAATTAAGTAGAGTGGCTTAAATGGAAGTGACTTGGATTACAAGCGATGAAGCGTCAACACTTCTTTAAGCACATTTGTGATCTTGAAAGAAATAAGTCTGTTGACACATGAAATATAATCAAGAATAAAGATGAGGCCGAAGAGAAGATTGAAACAGAAATGAAGATCCCAGGGATTCCTGCAACGCCAGAACTACAGAGAATTCATCACTAAAGCTACCACCCGGCTGAAGCCCTCCCCGGCCAAGCTGATGTCCGGTGTTGTCATCGCCTAGATGGCAGTACTGATGAAGAATTACAGTCTATTGACTGATGAAAATCTCCAGAAATATTCTGATAAGACTATGTCAACTCACCAACTAATAGGCCTTCGCCTGTTCTGACAAGACTCGAGGGATTAGCGAATGAAGAGATGGTGCTAATAGCTTTGATACTTGAAACCCACTAGCAGGAAGAATCGAAAACATTTAAGAGCTCTAAATGGGCTTATGATTGTGGCCCCGGGATCCCCTCACCAAGGCCCAAAGCTTCGCGCCGAGAAACTGCATCCTTGCGGGCCGGAGGTACCCCATCGACAGTGGCGCGCCGAGACACCTCTGCCGAGAGGATATCCAGCAGTGGCTATAAAACCCCCCTTCTACTCTCAGTAGATAAGAAGAAGACCCGCGGAGACAGACTAAAAAAAACAAAGAGAGATAGAGATATACAAGGGAGACACCTCTGAAAGAAAAAAGAGAGAGAAGAGGGGCGACTGCTGCGAAGGAAGAGAAGGTCTGTCGACAGGGGGAGGGAGAGGAGTCAATGCTCCGCCCTCCCCCGGCTTTTGTTTCCTTTTGCCTTTTCATTTCTTCGATGTGTATCCTCTGTATCTCTTTCTTTTCTTTACTTCTTCTGAAGAATGCTCTTATCTCCCCCCCATTTCTTATGAACGGGCATGGTCGGATGATGTATTTGACGATATATGTATAGAGGAACAAGGCCTTTTCCCTTGTTTTCAATATTGAATGCGTCCAATTCTTGTTTTACAAATACCTTTTCCACGTATGCTCATTTGGAAATGGAAGTCCAGCGTACTCATTGGCCGCGACTCTCTGCTCTCCCTTTGTTTCTGCTCCGAAAGAAAGGCTGCAGGGTCCCTCATTCTAACCCATGGATGGTTGGGACCCAGGGCTTCCGAGGAGTTCCAGTGTTGTGGGTTTTGTGACCTCTTATCTCCGGATTGTTTCCTCGATGCCATTAGGGTCATCCAAGGAATCAGAGACAGTCATCTCTTGATCTTCCCGGACGGCCGGCGGTAGATAAATATATATGTTTGTAGGGTGTTTTGAATGAACGATGGTCTCGATCCCTCTACAGACTTTGCCTTCTAATAATCCCCCGGTATCCCTCCAGCAAGGTCCTTCATCTAATTCCCTCCTGCATCCCAAATCCTGTCTCGATCTGAGCCTAAACCCCAAAATCTCTAGAATAGGGCTTCGTAAAACCCTCGAACCCTCTACCTTCTCGGCACGGAAGCTTCACGGCACACCGAATAGTCCCCGGCGTGGCACTTCCCGCACCGAGAACTGGGCGTGCCGACAACCCCCTTCTTTCACTAATCTACTGGCCGAGAGGCCTTCTCCAAGGCGATCTTCTCGGCATGGAAGGTTCCCGACGCGATGACTTGCGCGCCGAGAACCCCCTTGCGCCGAGAACCCCCTTGCGCCGAGAACCCCCCTTTTCATGTGATAACTGTGCCGAGAACCTCCATAAGCATTTCATGCTAATTTCTGATCACCTTCTGTACTTGTCTGAGGGCTATCCATGGGCCATCGTGTATACTCTTGAGATACATCAACGGGGAAGGAGTTCCCCTATGTTATTCAGTTCCGACACAGATTCCTCTATAACCCTATGAACCTAAGGAGCTCTGCCACTGCATGTGCTCTGACGGTTTCCAAGGGAATATCAACCGATGCTACGAATGCAGACAGTGTTCTCGGGCCTAGTGCCCTCCTCTTTCGGCCTTCATCCCGGCATCCCGTGGATGATGGTCTATCTCTCCTTGGCATGCTCCAAGACAAGGGGATATGCTGTCGAAATTCACGCACATCACACCGAGTGACTGTGATATTCTCTTCTAACCCCGCTGAACCTAAGGAGTTCTGCCACTGCATGTCCTCCGATGGTCCCTCGAAGGGGGATATTAGTAAAACATTGCATCAACATACGGTGTATCATGGTATGTCAGTCCCTCTTCGATTCCGGGTCAAATATACCCGATCTTTCACGGATCCCATCCTGCCGCTGCATGGATGGTTTCCTATTCCCATTTGGCATAGTCCAAGACAATGGGGATATGCTGCCGGATTTGCCCCGCACCTGACGTACTCTTGCTTTATCCAGTCTATTTAATGTTCTGCGAATAAACTAGCACGCTCTTATTTGGGCTTTTGCCGCTATTCTCCTCCTGTCTTCGGCGTTTAATCAAGGGTTGTCTTCCTTAGGGAGGACATAATTAACGTCATGGCCTTTACGGTGTGGCGGACTTTTGGTCCCGACTCGGACTTCACAATCGACTGATCAAGTCAGATCGAGTGCATAGTAAACTGTCACCCCAGTGACTGGCACGCCTAATAAACAAAAAAAATAAATAAATCAAAGCAAACAATAAATTAGAAAAATAAAAAAAGCCATCCCCATAAGCTGGCACGCCCGGTGGGACCTAGTCTCCCTTCATCTCTACACCAAAGCAGGAGGCCCGGTGGCTTCTCTCAAAATTCTAACTGTGTGTTAATCTTACTCGCAGGAACTACAAATGGAGGCTGGACTAGTTGCTGTTCACTTCGGCCAGCAGGTGGTCGATTGTCACATCCACGGAGGGTACCTGGCGGTGCCGACGGAGTTCGGATCCATACCTCCGGCAGTGGGTCTGCCCAACTGCTTGGGCCTGGTATTTGTCGACCTGCTATAAGTCGACAACGAAGCCGGAAAGATCGCCACGATAGAGACCACGGTGGCGCCAAAAGCTGGAGAGAAGACGATGGCTACCCCTGCTGCTATTTCTTGCCTTGTCCATCACCTGGAGAAGAAGACTACTGTCTCCGCCACTGCTGGTAGGAGAAGAAGAAACAACCGGAGAAGCCGGTCTGCTGTAACTGGAGGTCGCCCTTCAGCCTCGGGAAAGACAATGATGGTGGGGAACATGAGGGTGAACCTCAATGGCCGCCCCATGGATGCACGGCCCGACAGGGTCATTCCATCGGTTCATACCAACAATAGATGCCAGCCGCTGGCCACCAGGAGGGCCGACTGGGAGAACAAGGGTAAACAGCCGCTGGCGCCTAAGCCGACCAAGTTCAAACAAATTTGGGTGCCAAAGAAGATTCAGAGCTGGGCACCAGCTCAAGAAGAGGATGTTGCTGTCGCCCGCCCTAGAGCTGGGGGCAGGAGATGTGAAAGGGAAGAAGAATATGTTGCTGCCGTCCACCCCAAGGCCGGAGGCAGGAGATGGGAGAAGAAAGAGAAAGATGTTGCTGTTACTCACCCCGGGAGGAGGGGCGAAGATTTTCGAAAGAAAGATGAAAGAAGAATGGAGGAAGTTGCTTCTGTTGCTGCTCCGCAGAGAGCCAGGGCCTGCGCTAGACAGGCCGATGTATTCAGATATCCCATGTCAGAGTACTTGGCTGCTCAAGTCTCGAGGCTGGCCTATCATCCGAGGACTCAGGAGAGGCTGCTGCCCCGTTCAGAGCTACAAGGGTAGAGTCAGAAAGAGATGAACCGGGTGGTTCAAGACTACTTTCATTGCCTAGGGAACTCCTCCCTGGGGCAACAAAGACTAACTCGTGCCATGGGCACTGTGGAAGAAGAAGAAAGAGAAGAAGTGATGATGGAGGCTTCGTCCTCTGACTCCAATGACTATGAAGATGGCCACAAGGCCAGATATGAGAAAGATATCTACCAGGAAGAGAAAGAAGAAAAGAAAATGTCTGTATTTGACCGTCTGACATATCCTGGACAGGTCAAGAGAAGAGTTCGCAGGCAGAGAGGAAGAATAAAGATTCTCGCTTGCAATATGGCCGGCGTCGCCGAAAGATATGGTATGTTACCAGATCAACCAGAAGAATTGATCAGCCTGGCGCACAGACCGGGAGCAGTCACAAGAAGAAGCAAGGCAGCGAAAGATAAGATAGTAGCTGCTAATCAAGACGACCTCTCGGCCGTCAATGAAGCCCAAAGGGTCACCACAATGACAGTAAATGTGGTAACCACTGAAGAAGAAGATAATCCTCTCTTAGACCCCGCTGAAGGGACTTCGGGGGAGATGCAAATTCCAACAACCATAGATCCCATGATCCAGATGATGTTCATGAGGTACCAGCGGGAAATTGATTATCTCAGAAGATAGTTGAATGAGAGAAATGAGCAGACACCTGTTTCTAAGCAGGCCGAGCCGGCAGGACAAACTTCCAGCTCAACTGAGGTGGCCGTCCCAACCGTCCCTCAGCTGAACAGCGAAGGCAGGGCACCGAATCAGCCTCTTCCACAACAGGTGGCAGCACAGCCCTCTGCATCTCAAACACAGTCCGCTGTGCCAGCATCTCAGCCGACGCTGCATACAACAGTCATGACGACCCCTTTCAGTCACCAGCAGGCATATTTCTTTCCAGAACCAGTGGATCCAGCTGTGGCAAATAAATTGATGATAGAAAAGATTGTCGAGATGAAGCTGTCTGAGAAAGTCAGGGACGATTATGGTACCTATGACATCTACAAGGTACCATACCCTGCACATCATGCTGCCAAGAGACTACCACCAGGCGTCAGCAAGCCGCCGAAGTTTGAAAAGTTCAATGGCCAAGGCTCTCCCCGGGAGCATATAGCCTATTACACTATAGTTATAGGCGACCTGGCGGCTGATGAAGCATATTTACTGAAATTCTTTGGCTCGTTCCTTACAGGGTTAGCCTTTGAATGGTACTCCAGCTTGCCAGCTGGGTCGGTAGCTGACTGGCCCGATATGCAGCGGAAGTTCCGAGACAGATTTCATGTTACAGAAAGAGAAATCACAATAGCTGAGCTGTATGCATCCAGGCAGAAACAAGATGAGACCGCCCTAGATTATATAAAAAGATGGAGGAATCTGGCTATGAGATGCAGGCGACCTCCCCATCAAGAAGATGCAGTACAAATATGCAAACAGAATCTTAGAAGGGAGGTGCTGGAAAAGATGATAGGGGCAAATGTCAGAACATTTGACCGGTTAAATAACATAGTTGCAGAGGTCGAGACGTTCCTATCTAAACGTCCGACCGCCAATGTCCCTGCTATGAAAAAAGGGAAGGCTGCTGATCAACGGCCATCGCATTCAGAAGCCAACACTGTTGATTTCGGAACCTTTGAACAACAGAAAGAAAGAAGCAATACAACTGATGCTCCTCCGCCGACAGTATTGACACCCGTTTTATGCCTACAAGTTGAGTCCTTTTCTTATCCCCTTGATATCGTCCCAAGTTATCCATTACTTTAAGGTATTTCCTTGATGGTGTTTTGAGTATATCTATTCATTGCCAAGCTTCTTACTCCCTGGACGGGGTTTGTTTGGAGTCAGTTTTCCCTTGGCGTACATCCTGCGGATAGCGGTTCTCTATAGACCGCTATCACATGGTAGCGGTCCCATGAGGACCGCTTTCATCCTGCGACCCGTTCCTTTGAAGCTGACCCGGTCAAACCTTATCCTCATGCCTGGTAGCGGTTTTGACCTGACCGTTTCCATTGGTAGTGGTCGTGCGATAGACCGCGTTCACCACCCAAGCCCAGTTCCGTCTGAAGCTCCGTTTTCTTCGCCCGGGGGTGTCTTAGGACTCTATCTTCGAGAGAGTTACGGCCCCGGACGGGTGGTGGACTCTCTTGGACGATTACTCTTCGATTTTTCATGAGTTTATCCTTTGGAAAACTCTGGAATTCGCCCCGGGGACCCCGACTCGACCTAGGGTTTCTAAGGGATCGATATATAAGGGGTGACTTCTTCCTCACTTTGGGGGGGGGGGACTTTTGGGGATTCACGCCGAAACTCTGCCGGTCCGGGGAGCGATCTTCTGCCAAGGGACCATGCTGTTCACGTTCTAAGCATTCTCGGTCCAGGGAGTATCTTGGCCCTAGTGGTCAAACCCTCCTTCGTTCATTCCTTTTCTTCACATTGCATCACTATTCTTGCATTGTCTCGTGTTGTTCTATCATGTTCTAGTCATTCGTTGCATGTTTAAACATCCCTCCCATTGTTTGTCACGCCCCACAGGGGTTAAAAATCACCAACCCCCAGGTACTTGCCCCCCCCTTGTTATGCGTTTTAATTATTATAGTTTGATAGATATTGCACTACTTGTAGATCTAATTGGGTTTGTTTTCTTTGTGTCTTCATCCTTCCTTGCAGGTTTACAGCACATTCAGCACGAGGCCCGTCTCTCTTGGCCGGCTGAGAGAGAGGGAGGATCGACCCACAGCCCACGTTTTTGGGTGATGGTAGCGGTCTGGGAAGAACCGCCTTCATCAGGTAGCGGACGTGCGACCAACCGCCTTCACCTTTCAGCATCCCGCTTGCGAGTGCCGCTATCCTTCTCCTTTCCAAGGCTTGTAGCTCGGTCTTCCAGAGGTATTAGTCTTGGTGGCGATCACGGTCAGTTCTCTACTCCTCGTCCCCCTCTGTGTTTCATGAAAGTTCATGTCTATCAGTATGCATACATTATTTAATTAGGGGACGTCGCTAGATTGAAACACATATACATATCTACACCCCTTTTTTGGCGATCACGGTGGGACACCACTGCCAATCGTGCTGTGTGCTGTATTACCCATTTTTTACTATTCTTCCGTTGTTGGAACCTCTGTGGGGTCTCCCGTTCCTGTTCTGGGTGTTTCCTATTCTCTGGAGTCGACGCGGTCTGATGACAGCCGTTTCTATATGGTAGCGGTCATCCGCGGACCGCTACAGCTTACTCAGGTGCACACTCCAAAACCTTTTGCCATAGATCATTATATGTTGCCTTATGGAGTGTTGTTTTATGCTGTCCGTGCATCTGCACGTTGTCCTCATTATTGTTATGGTTATTTCCTCTGATATATGGTTTACTGCTCGGGCCTCCCTCCGAGGTTTCTGCTCTTGCTTGGCCACTTCTGCTTCCTGACATAAAGCGGTCCTCGTCGACCGCTTACAGGTGTTAGCGGTCATCACAGGACCGCTACTGTTCGCCCAGGTACGCACCCGAGGTCCTTTCTGTAGCCCATTGTTTCACTGCATTAAGGGTCCTGAGTGCTGTTTGTTCCTCTCTCTGTTGAAGTAACTGTTTATGTTATTGTTTTCATCTTGATTACTAGTCTTTTAGGTCAGAATTTGCATGCACTCCGGTGCGCATAGGGGCATCCATCTGTTTCCATAGTAGTTGCATTCCTACCGAGGTAGGGTTTCCTCTCGTCTCCATATTCCTTGGAGCCGACTAGGGACCTTGCTGAGGGCCTCCGTAAGCCCCCGTGAGCCGTGGATTCCCACGCGGACGCCGGGCAGGTTGTACCGTTGTCATCCCCAGTCTAGGGTCTGCATTCATGAGAGAGAGAGTCCTTTAGAGTCTGTCAGTTCTCCATTCTCACCCGGTCTAGGTACCTTGTGTAGAGTGAATTCACATTTTAATTAATCCGCTAAGGTCCTAAAAGGGAACTTTTAAAAATTCTCGCGCATCATCTGAAACTTGATTGGATAATTGGCTAATTCTTTTCTCATCTCTCCCCTCCTTTGTATGTTGCGGTATTATCATTTGCATTATTTTGGCAGATTAGGTCCATCTGGTCTAGTTCACCCCGGTCTGTCTCCATCTAGTCGCATCCGTCCTAGGCCCATGTCCCTCCTTGTATTTATTTGAAATTCACTGCATAAGGTCTCCATCCCCATGGAGCATTTCTCCCCCATGCCTTATTCCTATACTTCTCCACCCTTTTACCCCCGTGTGGACTCCTCTTCCCATGCGGGCCCATCTCCTTATTCCCCCGTTGGACCCTATTCTTCTAACGGGCATTCTTACCCCGCCCGTGCTGCTATTGGCCCAATCGGTTCTCATCCCCACCTTCATAATCCTTCCAGGCCCATGTATTCCTCCATGCCCGGAGCGGGCTTGCCTTATTCTCAGGCCGGATCACCTTATCCGGCCCATCAATATTGTCCTGGTCTAAATTCATCATCTCCTGCTCAGGCTGGCCCATACCCTTCTCGGACTCTTCCTACCGAGGAGATGTTCGCTCAGGCCCAACGCCAGCTTGATGAATTGCAACGCCGAATCAATCCTCAAACTTCTTTGGATATTCCATTTGCATTTCAAGGTCTTCAGCTTCCACCACATTCACAGATTCCGGCTTATCATCGCTATGGTGGAGTCGGTGACCCCTACGTGCATTTGAAGGAGTTCTTATATGAGTCGGCCCAGTTCCAGCATGATCAACGCTTGATGGCCTATTTGTTTGGCCTATCTTTAGAGGGTCCGGCCAAGGATTGGTTCTTCACGTTACCGCAAGAGCAGATGGTGAATTTTCAGGCCGTTCAAGCAAGATTCATTCAGCAGTATCAGGATCAGGTTGGGCCCAGACATTCTTTGGTTGATTTGGCCCAAGAGAAGATGACGCCCGACGAGGAATTCTCGCTTTGCCGACCGCTGGCGTCGCCTAACCGCGCAAGTCCCGGGGCATATTCCGGAGGGCGAGCAGATCAAGATGGTCATTTCTAATGCAACGCCCAAGCTCGGATGCATCTTAGCCCTGAATGATATCACCTCCTGGCAGCAGCTTTACAGCCGAGCCCGCGTTATTAGCCAACAACTCCCAAGTTCCCTTGACCCCAGATTTCCTCCACCTTCCGCGCCCGCTTCCTATCCATCTCCCTCAGTAAGTCAGCCCTCTACTGCATATCCTTTCATGAATCGGCTTGCGACTCCCTCGCACCCGTGTGCCTCCACATATCCCTACCCCTCCATTTATCAACCCTCCACAAGTCAGCCTTGCGCCTCCTCATACCCGAATGAACCCCCACCTCCGGTCAAGGAAACACCACATCCCGAGCAGGTGGATGCCGTTTGTATACCCCCTCCTTTTGCTCCGTATATGCCTTCACTAATCCCTCCCTTAGCCATGCGCCATTACCTACGCAACCTCCGCTTCCAGCCCCGTAACCTTCTCTATCATCTTCCCGTATCCCTCGACACCCACCGTACCCGAAGCGGGCTCCTTCTCCGCCGTTGCCAGAATCTCTCACAAACATTTTCAGGGCTTTGATGGTCACCCATGCGTTGCAGCTCCCTCCGGTTGTGCCTTGCCGACCCACAGTCGGGAATTTGCTCCAGTTCTGTGAATTCCACCGTCAGCAGGGGCATTTGATTGAGGACTGTCCCGAGTTTCGAGAGTTTATTTACAGCTTGGAAGACAAGAGGATGATTGATTGGGCTGTCATACGCCAAGTTATTTTGGATCTCAGCAGCAAGCAGCAGCAGCAACAAGCCGTGCCGCCTAGGCAACCGTCCCCACTTCAAGACCAGGGGCACCCTGGTGTTTCTTTAGTTAATAAGATACCTGCTCCGTTACCTACTTCTTCCTCCATCCCATCTATTCCACAACCTTTACCTACCCCAACCTCCGCACGGGCAACCTCTCTTTCACCCTCCGTTTCCACCACCACACCTATCCCCAACGCCCCTCGACGAGTCGTGAAGATACGTCGAAGAGCGCCACCACCTGCCTCTTCCCCCACTATGCCACTACCTTCCTCTCCTCCTTCTTCCCCACCCTTACCTTCACCTCCATCCCCTTCACCTTCACCGTCTTCATCAACCACATCACTCCCTTTGCCACCCTCATCACCTTTGCCACCGCCGCCACCACTTCCTTCACTCCCCCTGTCGCCATCATCCACTGAGCCCGAGCAGGCCGAGCCCAAACCCACACCTCCACTTTTGCCTTTACCTCCACCCATGCCCGTCATCATCATTCCCCCATCACTTGCACCATCGCCACCCGCGCCCTTCAAACCCCCTCCTTCTAACCTTCCTCTACCACTTCCCACTTCGCAGAGCAGGTACACGCTACCTTTGGTGCCCCTTGGGTCTGGTCCCCCGGGAGATAATGAGCCGAGCCAGGTTTCAATTGTGCATTTCGAGACTCAAGTTGCCATTTACCGCATGCCAATCTGGGTCCTGGTCCCTGGCTATTTTCGGGATAATGAGCCTGCATTTTCAGAAATGGTTGCAAAGAAGAGTTCACTCGCACTAGTGCCAGTTTCTTCACGAGCGAGGCTGATGGCAATCTCATCGCTCGCTGGGGGATTCACTATCGATGCTGTTATTTCTCCTCGCATGATTGATGTTCAGTTCACTGGCCGAGAGGGGTTCTCTACTCGGATTATGCTAACCCATACGGTCGCCCGGAGCCTGATGGATTCCCTATTCGAGGGGCAATTGGCTGCATCATCTGCACTTTCCAAGGACATTCTGCACTTGCTATGCAACCTCCCTCAATTTATTAGCATGCCGGCCACGTCAACGCCGCGTATTGATCTCTCTCAGCTTTGTCATGCTCTTCTAATACGGGAGTTATGCTTCGAGCCTGATTGCCGAGTGGAGTTGCCGAACCTCTATGTTCTAGTGCCAAGAGACAAAACTCCGTGGCTCCATGATATTCATTCAGTTGAGAAGTGGCTTGCCCAAGAATGTCTGCATCTTGTTAGCACTAGGGGTCTAGTGGCAGCCGCCCCAATGAAGCTGCATATTCATGACCGGGCCAGGCCATCTGCCAGGTGGGCCCGCTATTCGAGAAGACATTATAGATTGAGGAGCCCAGGAAGCTGAGCCCGCACCAGGCGGCATTATTTCAAGAAGATTGCGGCTAAGAAGAGGCGGCGACGTAAGTTCAAGGGCCGTCAGTTGGGCACTCAGGAGTCCACTGCCTCATCTCCTTCTTCCGTCCATTCGTCTTTTCTATTGCTCAGTTCTTATCCGTGGGTGGTGTACCTTCCACCACCTGACCATATTTCCACCATCTTTTCCTATCCTCACCATTCTAGGCCTCGGCCTATGTCTTCCTCTTCCCCTGAGTCATGGGCATCTTCTAGTTTTTCTTCCCGGACATGTCCGGATTTCACTGCTCGTCTCTTTCCCCCGACCTTGTTTAGGATCCCTTGCGCTCGTTCCCCGACCTTGTCGGGTGATTTTTATGATCCTTCCCCGACTTTGTCGGGTGGTTTCCATTTCTTTTCCCCGACCTTGTCAGGTGTTCATACATTCTCTTCCCCGCCTCTGTCGAGTGATCGCTATTCCTCTTCTCTGACCACGTCGGATGATCATTATCCTTCTTTCTTGTCTTCACAGTTATCTTTTCGACGTCTCTCTGATCTTTCTGTCTTACCCTTTCAAGGTCATTACCCTTTTTCTTGCTGTTCTCGAGGCTTTAGCCTGCCTTGATCTCAGTTAATCCTTGTTTATTATGTATCTGGTTCCTTGTTATTAGGGCCTCAATGCCTTAACGAGGGAGCTCTAGACCTCGTCTCTCTTCCTTTTTATCCCTTCTTCATCCAGTGTGATGTCTGCCACTCCTCTGTGTCGAGGAATCCAATCATTTGCTCCCCTTTCATCCTTTATCCTGGCAAGCAAGGAAAATAAAGTTCGCACTCCTCAAAGCTCAATGATCGAGATCGCTTCAGGATGCTGGTTTCCACGCTATGGATTTGCAAAGGTATCTTTATTTTGCGCAAAGAAACGTGCTTTCATTTCCATTATTTCTATTATTTCTGCACATGATTCCTTAACATGATTGAGTGGCTTTAGGAGTCTTTGTTTACTTAGATCTTAACTTTGTGTCAAATAAAAAGAAAGGTTATCTTCTACAGCATCCTTAGGCTGGTGATAACTCCGCGCTGGGAGTCTAGTTTCTTTCCCCGATTGTTGAGGGTGACCTTTAGGCATGGGTTTTTCACACACAACACGGCAAGCCATAGCCGACCCCTCTAGTGCAACAATGTTGCTGCTTTGGCCATACTTTGGGTATGCACAAAGGTCTTTTCTTTTCTCTACTTGGCCAAGTGCAGGGGCAAGAGATGGATGGATAAGATGACCAACTTAGGCGCTCCCCAATACGAGAGAGGTCTCAAATAGGGACAATCTTGACCCTCAAAAATGAGCTTTCACGCTATATCTGGCCGATAAGGGCTACCAAAATGAAAAAAATGAATCAATGCAAAGTTACGAATCAAAGGCATGGCAAGAGTGGCAGTATAGTTCCCCGCGGGACGTCATGAGCCCGGTCGCACGCATGCCTGATAAATATGGGTCTAAAAATCAAAGACACAAGCCCCGGCGCAACAGACCTACTCTTTGAGGAGTAGTGTCCTTGAAGGGAATTCGAGCCTTGATATCTCCCATCCTGCATGAAGCTTGTCCCCAATTTATCTTCTGCTCCTCCCTCTTAGACCGGGTTGAATCCCGGGTATGGCCTTAGTAGGGGCACCGTTCTTTAGAAGCAGTTGGTTGTGGTAAGCCAGCCTCACATGCATACCCTGCTTAAGGGAAGCCTTTAATGAAAGGGGTCGGAACGACGGTCCCTTGCCAGTAGTTTGAACCCGCCTTTAGGTGCTGCGGATTTCTATGACAAAATTTCAAAAATAAAAAAATCAAATATTATCAAAACTTCAAATAAATCAAATATTTCAAAACTTCAAAGAAATCAAATATTGTCATCAAAAAAAAAAATCATCAAAAATATTACGAAAATCCAAAAGAAAACCTGTCTTTTTCATACATTTGCATTTGTTTTAAGGCCAGATACGTAATCCGTTTGCTAAGTGTGCAGGTTGCAAGTACCCAGGCATTCCTCGCTATATCTTTTCGCTCTATCTCCTATCCACATCTTTGGGCCTATTCTCTCATTCAACTCATGTCTCTCAATCTGTTCTGAAGCTTATGTCCTCCTCAAATTCTTGCTTCCTCTGATCATATCTACACGAGATGGCTTTACCTCACGATCATGAACCTGGCGGTTCCGCTTCATGTTGATCTTGAGTTTCGATTGAGGAGTGTATTTGCCACATCTTTATCCTGCATGAGTTATTTTGTCCCACGAATATGTTGGTCGTGCATGTGCCCCCTGTCATATAACATTGCGTCTGCCTTGGTTGAGCATACTTACGTTCTTCAGGATGCGGTTGGTCGCGCGACCGCTATCTT
The DNA here is from genome assembly GCA_022559845.1 of Amorphophallus konjac. Lineage (NCBI taxonomy): Eukaryota > Viridiplantae > Streptophyta > Magnoliopsida > Alismatales > Araceae > Amorphophallus > Amorphophallus konjac. The sequence goes on along the minus strand of CM040124.1, from coordinate 48,341,847 downwards.
TTGTCGCGGTTGTACTGGAACCACGACTGTTTTTGGCTGAGCCTGCATACTAATTCCCCTTTTAGTCGTGTCTCGTCCTCGCACCACTTTCTCTCTTCTTCTTGAGTCGATTGTGTAAAGCATTTATAGATTGGTAGAACGAACATTCACATTCATTTAAAACAAAACTCATGGCCTTATATATGTATGTGTCATTTCTCCATGTACATGTGTGGTGCAAACAAAATCAAAAGAGAAACAACAAGGCATAATCAAGCCTGGCCCTCGCCAGGTCCCTCACTCTCACCCCCGCCCTCTCGCCTCTTCTCCGGAGGACCCATGGCTGTGCTACCCTCTCGGCGTCGGCGCCTCTCCTCGTCCTCATTCCTCTGACGGCCGGAGGAACCCGTGAAGTAGTCCCGGACAGAACCACTATGTGCGCCACCCTGAGACGCGCTCCGCTCAGGGCCTCGCCCCATCATGCGAAATGCCCGCTCCAGGGCCCGTAGCTCGATCTTGAGGTCATGGGCCTGCTACCGGGACTTCTCCGCCTCCTCGTGGTAGCGGCCCGCTGCTGTTGCCTCCTCTCGTAGCCGAGCCATCTCCTGCATCGCTGCCTCCAGCTCTCTGGCCTGCATTATACAGTTCACTTGTGAATAGCCGGCTTCTAAAGAGATCTTTGAAAGAAGGTTGTATCACTCACCCTCTCGGCAAGTGCGGTCTCGGCCTCCTCAGCCCGTGCAGTCACCCTGGCGAACTCAGCATCCCTCTGGGCCCGGTCTGCTGGTGTCTGTGTGGAGGAAGAAGGGGCATCTGAGCCATGGCGCTGGGCTCCCTCGGCACGCTGCACATTGAAGTCAGTCAATCTCATAAGTCTTATAGCGTAATCACATTTCTAAGTCTAGAAAGCAGTGAAGGCTCACCAGGAGATCCAGGGAGCGCTGAAGCTCATCCCGCTGCTGCACAGTCGAGTGGAGCAAACCCTGGAGCTCTGCAATGCGTCCCTCAGGGTCAAGCTGCATTCAGAAGCGTTAACATGTCAACATGTTGGCATAATAGATAAGGCACTAGGTTCAGAGATTCTTACCGGTCGTCGAGTGCCGCGGAAGACCTGATCCCCGTAGCGTCGTGCATAGGCCTTTAGGTAGGCCTCGTCCGTGTCAGCTCTGGCCCGTACCTCGCGTCCATGGCACGCCCAGTCCCGGATCTGCTCCTCCGCTCGAGCAATCCAGTCCACCGAGCCAACCAGTCCGCGTGAGTGTCGCCCCACGCGCTCCTCCTTGGCGCTCTCCCGGGTCGGGAATGCCACGTCTGGCTGATGCACTCCCCGAGTCCTCATGATCAGGCGGTAGTGGAGTGGCTCCACCACGTTCATGCAATGTAGCCAGATATCTCGGCCTGAGTACGCCAGCGCCACCTCCACCCAAGGCTGGCCCTCGAATCCCTCGTCTCGGTAAGGTGTCCAACGAACCTGTAGAAGGGGTCAAGGTCAGCATGCATTTCAACCTTTGCATCTTAAGTCTACAGTTTAGAACTCACCGATGCATAGGGGAGAGAATCGATGTCATCCTGAATCACCTGCACCTGGCGTTTGAGCGATCCCGTGTCCCGCCTAGTCACCCATCACCTCGCGATAGGTAGACGGTCCGCATGAGCCTCTAGCCCTCTACTAAGGTGAGGCAAGTAGAGATAGGCCCACACCTGCATTCCACACATGCATTAGTCAGATAATCATATGAGCATAAGCATTCAAATTTAGGGCATTCACATTGAGATCATACCTGGAGAAATGGAGCGAATCCGCCAAGCATCGTCTGGCGGGTAGTAGTGCCGAGGGAGTCGAACAGAAAAGCTAGCACGGCCGCGCCCCAGGCGTATGATCCCACGCCCTCGAGGTCCTCCAGTAGTGGTAGCAATCGACAACTCACCGCATCTCCTCTCATGGCAAAGAGCAGCCGCCCGAACAGAAACACCAAGAACCTCCTCAGTACTCTATCTGCCTCGGGTCCTGGCTCGGCGGACACTCTCCCCCTCGCTCGGTCCCTCAGTCTCTCCAGGTGCTGCTCGGATAGCTCCCCGACTGAGATCCCGGTGCCTCTCAGGCCCAGGCTATCCTGCAGTCTGCCTCGTGGCAGTAGGGACGATGGCCGTCCCGGTCTATCCAGCTCCAGCCCTAGCAGCTGCTGTGCCTGCTCCTGGTAGTCTGAGTGGGTGAAGCCGCTCACTGGTGCCCCGTGCACTCAGAGTCCCGTAATCCGTGCTATATCCTCGAGTGTAGGGATCATGTGTCCCCACGGGAACAGAAAGGCCTTGCTGATCGGATCCCATCTGTCCTGTAGTGCTAGCAGCAGCGCGGCGTCAGTCCGGAGTACCTCCACGCTCAAGAACTCCGCAAACCCCATCATCGCCAGCCTGACCCTCTGAAACACAGGCAAGGCAAGGTACACCGCTCTAACCTGCAACCACGAAATCCTGGTCCGGCTCTTCCCCTGCAAAGGCGTTTCACCGTTTAAGGATCAGCATAATTCACATAAACATTGCTAGATAAAAAGAAATTGAATTTTTGAATTCAAATGGGGGTCTGGGATGGTCGCGGTCCTCAAGGAACCGCTACTACAGGTCGCGGCTACTGGTTGACCGCGCCCTGTCCGCCATGACGGGCCGGGCCTTCCCCGTTTCTAGCCTTGTCCTCATGGGCTTTTTAGCCCTACTTTCTATCATTTGGGGATCTTCGATCCCGTTCTAACCGCATGCAACAAGATAAATTAAAATTAAAGGGGCAAAAGAGGAGTTTTGGGCCGTGGGGGCTTACCTCGGACGGTGGCGCTCCCGGGGCTCGTTTTTCCTCGCCGTCCCCCTCGGTTCCTTCGTCGGCCTCTTCGGCGGCCTCATCGGGATCTTCGGGGGCGATGGGAGGGATTTCTTCCTCCGGCACCGGTGGTGGCTGTCCGTCTCCCGCCGGTGGCTCCGTGGAGGACGAAGCGCCCACGTCCGCCTCCATGATCCTCCGGAGGAAGCGGCGTGTGAGTTGCTTCTTCGGCATCTCTCCGGTTGGCAGGGGAGGCTGGGGAGGAAAGGAGAGTTGGGGGAGGAGTTTGGGGTCGGTTTTTTGCGAAATAGAAACAGAGGGAATGAAGGGGCCGCCGAAGGGGCGACCGTTATTTTTTCAAATCCGGCTACATGGTCGCGGTCTGTCGAAGACCGCTACCATATGGTAGCGGCTTGGTGAAGACCGCCTTCTGTGTATAAGGCCCTTATGCTTGTTTATTCACTTGCTTGGTCTCTGCTTGGTCATATGACTTCTCTTCGGTGATGTTTGTTCTTCCATGATCGCACATATGCTTTGTTTGTTTCGCCATTATGGTGAAGTTGGTTCGTTACATTATATATTGTTTGCCTTTGGCATTATGTTCTACTCTGTTCATGTTTATTTGCTTGTGATTTTCTCATATTGAAAAAGCCATAGAAATTCAAATATGTGAAAAGACAAAAAAAAATGCCGTTCCGCTTGACAGGTAAGTCAGGTATGGCTTTCTATCCCTCCTCATTATTGCATTACTATATGGTATTATATTATATTATCTTAAGGACCAGTTGGTTTCCCGCGTGTTCCAGGATCTGATGTTCCCCTTCAACAAAAATAATGATGATCTAGGTTCACGCGTTTAACCTCCGGATAGGCCGCTAGGTTGGGAAAACTAGGGGAGGATGGTTCCATCCCGCACGCTGTGGTTGTAGATGGTATCTTGACCTTGGTTATCCCCAGGCTAGCAATATTATCCTTGAGTATGGGCTATTTTATGATTTCTTTGCATTTGTTTTAATGATTTCTTTACTTTAGCCCAGCATGCATCATGTCATCTTTTGAGCATTCACGCCTCATGATCCGTTCAAGGGTTTCTCCTCTGTAATGGTTAATTGCACTTCAATTCACTTGGATAAGAGATTCTCATTTCACTCTGAATTTGAACAATTTCTCTGATCTTTTCGCTTGGTCTGGTTGGCCAGTGTGATTCCTGTCTGGATTTTATCTCAGTTACTTTTTACGTTGTGTTCCTTTCCGACCCCCTCATCGTCTGTGGATTGTGTCCCCGATGGGCCTGGTCGTGCTTCCTTTTTTTTCTGTTAGTTTAGTTATCCGGACATGTCTCATCCGCGTCATCCATTCTAGGTGGTTAGTTCGGCGTTTTCAGGAGAGTTCCTGTCGCTTGTTGGTTATAACGAGTGTCTTTTGCCTTGCTCCCCGCTTATCAGTTCGCTCTGCTTCGTCTCCACGTCATCTCCGTTTCACGTCGCTGTTACCTTCGCCTCATCTCCTGTCCACTTCGCCTCCATGTCGCCTCCGCTCGCTCCCTTGCAAAGCGGACACCAAGGAGGGGCATCTGTTGACACCCGTTTTATGCCTACAAGTTGAGTCCTTTTCTTATCCCCTTGATATCGTCCCGAGTTATCCATTACTTTAAGGTATTTCCTTGATGGTGTTTTGAGTATATCTATTCATTGCCAAGCTTCTTACTCCCTGGACGGGGTTTGTTTGGAGTCAATTTTCCCTTGGCGTACATCCTGCGGATAGCGGTTCTCTATAGACCACTATCACATGGTAGCGGTCCCATGAGGACCGCTTTCATCCTGCGACCTGTTCCTTTGAAGCTGACCCGGTCAAACCTTATCCTCATGCCTGGTAGCGGTTTTGACCCGACCGTTTCCATTGGTAGCGGTCGTGCGATAGACCGCGTTCACCACCCAAGCCCAGTTCCGTCCGAAGCTCCGCGTTCACCAACCCCCAGGTACTTGCCCCCCCCCCCCCCCCCTTGTTATGCGTTTTAATTATTATAGTTTGATAGATATTGCACTACTTGTAGATCTAATTGGGTTTGTTTTCTTTGTGTCTTCATCCTTCCTTGCAAGTTTACAGCACATTCAGCACAAGGCCCGTCTCTCTTGGCCGGTTGAGAGAGAGGGAGGATCGAACCCACAGCCCACGTTTTTGGGTGATGGTAGCGGTCTGGGAAGAATTGCCTTCATCAGGTAGCGGACGTGCGACCAACCGCCTTCACCTTTCAGCATCCCGCTTGCGAGTGCCGCTATCCTTCTCCTTTCCAAGGCTTGTAGCTTGGTCTTCCAGAGGTATTAGTCTTGGTGGCGATCACGGTCAGTTCTCTACTCCTCGTCCCCCTCTGTGTTTCATGAAAGTTCATGTCTATCAGTATGCATACATTATTTAATTAGGGGACGTCGCTAGATTGAAACACATATACATATCTACAGACAGGCCCAGCAGAAATGAAAGAAAAGGTCTCCCTAAGGAACAAGATGAGAAAGGCATACTCATTCCCAAAAGATAAGACGGGTGCACTGTTTAACTGGGCCTATAAGTTCAACAAAGTAACATTGCCCAAACCAAAGAGACCCGCCGATGCAGCAAAGAAGGACGACCAACTGTTCTGTCCATATCACCGGGGACTGGGGCATACTATAGAAAACTGCTGTCTTCAAAGATGTCATGGAAAGTATGTTCAAAAAGGGTGAGCTGCAATTGGGGGATTACCAGGTGAGCCCTCCACGCCCTCATGAACGTCCAGCACTGAGGATGGCTGCAAATATGATTTCTGTATATCAGCAGTTACCCGAAGAGGCTGTTGAAGAATGCACCAGGCGCACTTATGAAGCATGCTTCCTTACCCCCCTAAGGGATCAGGAGGGATGGCAGACAAAGCCGGTGAAGACCAGAAAAAGGACACCTATTACCGAAACAACTGGACCATCCATTCGGAATGCCACTCCAGAAACGGGTGCACCTCCAATAAAGCCGATCTGGCATCTAACTGAGACGCAGCCGGTCATCCGAATCCCCACCTACAATCGGAGGAGGCAGACTCCGCTTCCCACACAAAAAGAAATAAGTCCTGAGGCAAAACGTCTCCAACAGTATATCAACGTGCTCGACGAATATGAACAGACTGAGCCGAAGCCCCTGCTGGTGAAAGATTGCATACTCTCGGAGCAGCTAGAAGAATTGACCATTGAAGAAAAATTAGAGGAAAAATAGGAAAAAGATGATACTGAACCCTTCTGGGGGCAAGAGCCAGCAAAGCCAAAACACCAGAAGAAGAAAAGGCAGCCAAAGAGCAGAAGAAAAAAGCAACTCATGACAGTACACTGCAATACACTCTCGGTGCTGTTCACCCTGCCTGGGGAGGATGATGACACAGAGGCATCAGCCACGCCATTGGAAGCCAACCATGCTGAAGCTTCCACCTCGGCGCATGCTACCCATTCTGGGAGAAGATGGGGACGTCCTCCGCCAGCCAATCATAATATCATTTTCAGGGGAGAGCAACCTTATCAGATACCAGAGCCTGAAATGCGAGGTGTCCAGATCCCTCCTCCTGCCAGTCTATACCAAGAAGAGAAGAAAGGGGATGGAGCTCCGCCATTCCTTGAATTCTTATCCAGTTTAGAGGGCGAAAAGCTAGTACAAACTGCACCAGCCAGAGGTAACAAGCACCAGCAACCAACATCTCTGCAGCCTAGACAGGGTGAGGATGAAGAAAAAGATTCTCCAGCAACACCCAGGGCCGTCTTTCCAGAAGAAGTCCCTCAAGAAACCAACCAAGGAGCTGAGACAAGAAGTGGGCAGGCAATTCGCAAGCACCTCGGGAACCTCCAAAGCCCCGCTGGGCAGAAGAAATGCGGCTCTCCAATGTCCGGGTAGGCAGTCAAATTATGAAAATACTGAAGAAGCTCCGTACCAGATTCTCTATATGGGAAATTCTTTCCTTGAGCGAGGATGCCCGCCAAATAATTATTGATGCTCTACAGTTGCCAGCACAGTACGAAGCACTACTGACAGAAGTCAATTCTGGGCCGGCAGTTACCTTCACTGAAGATGACATGTTGATTCCAAATCCCAGCCACAACAGGCCGCTATACATGAGGGGACATCTCAACTGTCAGCCATTAAGCCGGATACTGGTAGATCCAGGGGCTGCTGTGAATATTCTGCCATACCGCGTCTATCAGAAGTACTACTTTGATATGCACCTCACTAAGGTCAGAGACATGAAGATTGCCGGCTTTAACCAAAAGTGTGAGACACCTTTGGGGGTAGCAGATTTCAACCTCACACTGGGGGACCTCAACACTGTGGTGCGATTTTATGTGATTGATTCCAACATCACATACAACGCCTTGTTGGGGCGACCGTGGTTGCATGAGTACCAGATAATGCCTTCCACGCTGTATCAGTGCATTAAGTACTGTCATGATGGTAAAGAGGAAAGGGTGTTCGCAGATCTGCACCCCTTTGAGGTTTTCGAGTGTCACATGCTCGATGCATCCTATTATACGGATATTCTGCGAAAAGATAAGAACAAAGAAGCTGTGACTAGTCAGAAGAAGTCGATAGCAAAGATAGAAGATTGGTCTCCGCCGCCACCACGGGGCTATGTCAAGAAGCATGAGGTATCCCATATCTCTCATGTCGGGGATTTTGCACGGATTACACCTCCAAGCATTCATCCCGATGATATTGATGAAGAGATGAAAGAAAAATATACACAAGTCAGGGTACCGGAAGGGCTGGTCAAGCCCGTCACCAGTTTGGAATGCCAGACAGTGCTTCCACTCAAGATTATAGAGGTCTCTCACTTCTGCGAGCCTCCCATCATATTATATACCGGGGAGCCTGTTGAGGAGGATGATCAGGACTGCATGATCCCAGAAGAATCCACAAGCCGAATGGTGCCAATCACAGGCTTGGACTATACCACACAACGGGTCTCACAGATGTTCTCCAAACTGCAGATGCCTTCACTGCAGCCCATTGCCCAGAAGAAAGCATTCCAAGAACTTTGGGATCCACCCCAGAACAACAAGGAATTGATGAAGATCACCCAACACCCAGATTGGGATACACTCTACAAGAATACTATGAGGCCGAGGTAGATGTCATCTCCGCCTTCTTTTCACATGAAGATCCTCCTGGGAAGGGTTATGATGATTACCCCTCAGAGGATGAAGAAATTATATATAAGTCTGTAATGGATGATGGGCCTTCCAATAGCCAGCCAGAGGCAGAGAGATCTGACGAAACAGATGTGTGTCAGTGCTGGGAGGAACTATCCTGCAAAGAAGACCTGTTCCAGGTCGAAGCAAAGTTTGACACGGGAACCCCGGATGAAGATCGGATTTCTGATGATACAAGAGAATACTTGGAGTTTGAGCGTATTCTGGAAGAAGTTCGAGCTCTACAAGATATAGATCCCCTAGAGGAATATACGCCAGCAAAGCCTCCGGAAGTGGAAGACCTAATATTTAAGCAGTACACGGAGCCGGTCATATCCCATGGGCAAACTGAACAAAGTCACACGGTTTCTGCCCTGTATGATGAGTCATCACCGGCCGGGGTCCAGCATGAAGAATTAGAGAACTCTGAAACTGAGGAAAACTATATCCCGGGAGGTTTTGTTGACTTGCAGGAGGCTCCACCCGAAGTTGAAGATGGTGGCCAGGCCACTGTTGATGAGCTTGTAGAAGTAAACTTGGGGACAGAGGAGGAACCAAGGCCGACCTTTCTTAGTGTCCTACTGGAACCAAGGGTCCGAGAATAGTACATACAATTTCTGAGGGAGTTTAAAGATTGCTTCGCTTGGATGTATGATGAAATGTCGGGATTAAACCCCGATGTGGCACAGCACCTGCTGGCGATTAATCCAGAAGCCAACCCCATAAAACAGCCGCCCAGGAGGATGCGACCTGAGCTGATCAATCAAATCAATAAAGAGGTCGACAAGCTTATTGATGTGGGTTTCGTCAAAGAAAATCAGTACACCACATGGCTGGCAAACATAGTGCCCGTAAAGAAGAAAAATGGGCAGATCAGAATATGTGTTGACTTCCGAGACCTTAATAGGGCTTGCCCGAAGGATGATTTCCCAGTGCCAATTACTGAAGTAATGATTGATGCAACCACTGGTCATGAAGCCCTATCATTTATGGACGGTTCATCCGGATACAACCAAATTTGGATTGCTGAAAAAGATAGAGTACACACTGCATTCCGCACTCCAAAAGGAATATTCCACTACAAAAGAATGCCGTTCGGCCTTAAAAATGCCGGCGCTACTTACCAAAGAGCCATGACAAAGATTTTTGATGATTTGCTCTTCAAGAAGGTGGAGTGCTATGTTGATGACCTGGTGTTAAAGACCAGAAAGAAAGAAGACCATCTGCAGGACCTGCGGGTAGTGTTTCAAAGGCTACGGAAATACGAGCTGAAGATGAACCCTATGAAGTGCGCCTTTGGCGTGACCAGCAGAAAATTCCTTGGATTTATTATCCGGCATAGGGGTATTGAGATTGATCCCTCCAAGATCAAGGCTATTCAAGAGCTCCCTCCACCGAAGAATCTGTCTGAGCTAAGGTCTCTGCAGGGGCGTCTGGCCTACATCCGACGATTTATATCAAACTTGTCAGGTCGGTGCCACCCCTTTCATAAGCTCATGATGAAAGATGTGCCATTCCTATGGGACGATGGATGCCAAGAGGCTTTCGAAAAATTGAAGGAATATCTCAAGACCCCTCCAGTATTGGGGGCACCAATCAAGGGTAGCCCTTTAATCCTTTATATAGCAGCCACACATTGTTCGCTGGGGGCAATGTTAGCTCAAATAAATGAAGATGGAAAGGAGCAAGCCTTATATTACCTTAGCAGAAGGTTGATCAGAACTGAAGAAAACTATACTTACATAGAGAAGACCTGCTTGGCACTGGTTTTCACTGTCAAGAAGCTCCGACACTATATGCTGTCACATGAGATCAGGTTGATATCTGCAGTAGATCCGCTCAAATATATATTGACTCAGCCGGCACTCAAAGGTCGACTAGGCAAGTGGGCTGTAATTCTGATGGAGTTTGACATCACTTATATACCTCAGAGGGCTATAAAGGGTCAGGCTGTGGCTGACTTCTTTGCAGAGCACCCCGTACCAGAAAATGCTATGCTTGAGACCGAGCTACCTGACGATGAAGTGCTCGAAGCTTGTCAAACCCAACCAGTCACATGGCAATTATATTTTGATGGGGCATCAAGAACAGAAACTGATTCCAGTGGGAAAGCCAGAATACGTGCAGGGGCCGGCATTGTGCTGAAATCGCCAGAAGTAGAAGTGTTGCACACCTCCTGTTCTATAAACAAGCCCTGCACCAACAATGAAGCTGAATATGAAGCTCTGATAATTGGTATCCAGGTCACCCTCAGCATGGGAATTCGGATGCTTCAGGTATTCGGTGACTCAATGTTAGTAATAAAACAAATACAGGGAGAATTCGAAGTGCGAAAGCCAGAATTGAACCCCTATTATCAAAAGGCTATACGCCTCATGGCGAATTTCTACCATATTGATCTCAATCATGTGGGTCGGGGACATAATGCTCAAGCTGATGCACTGGCAAAGCTGGCAAGCTCACTATCAGTCCCGCCAGATGAGACGCTCAACATTATTGTCATAAACATGCGGCAAGTCCCTAGCATGCTGGAAGCATGTCCTGAAGAATATGAGATTGATGCCGTTGACAAAGTCCAGGCATTTGATTGGAGACATCACCTACTGCAGTGGTTCCTACACCAACAGCTGCCCAAGAACAAGGAAGAGAGAATGAAACTCCTAAGGGTTAAAGATTCCTATGAATGCAGAAACGGAACTTTGTTCCGAATTATGGCGGACGCCCGCAAGAAGATTTTGCTACGCTGCCTATCTACTGAAGAGGCTTGGCAAGCAATGAAAGAGATACATGCCGGAACAGCAGGGGCACACCAGGCTGGGCCTAAGATGAAGATTGAAATCAAGAAGCTGGGTTATTATTGGCCCACTATGTTTGAAGACTGTTGCCAGTTTGCAAAGTCGTGCCAGAAATGCCAGGAGCATGCCACTGTACCCAGAAGGCCCCCTGTAGCTCTACACCCTACGATTCCCAGCTGGCCTTTTGCTCAGTGGGGAACTGACGTAGTCGAGCCACTACCGACTTCTTCAACTGGACACAAGTACATCCTGGCTATAACAGACTACTTCTCCAGGTGGGCGGAGGCAGTAGCACTCAGAGAAGTGACTGGTGAGTTGGTTGCCAGATTCATCAAGCACAATATCATCTTCCGGTTCGGGGTCCCCAACCGAATAATATCTGATAATGGAAGTCACTTCAAGAACCAGAAAATATATCGACTTGCTGAGAAGTGCAAAATTGAATGGAGGACCTCCACTTCTTACAATTCACAAGCAAATGGACTGGCTGAAGCCTTCAATAAGACACTGTGCACCCTGCTAGCCAAGGTCGTCAGTTCTAACAAAAAGGACTGGGGTGAAAAGATGTATGAAGCACTATGGGCATATCGCACTGTCTATAAAACCCCCACGGGTTGCTCACCCTATTCACTGGTGTACGGCTCCGAGGCAGTAGTCCCCATAGAACTGGAGGTACCGTCACTCAGGATTGCAGTCCAGCATGGCTTAGTTCGTGACGAACAAACCAACGCTGAAAGATGACTTGAAGAACTGGCTGAATTGGAGGGGAAGCGTCTGCAAGCCCAGAAAAATATCCAGATGTACCAAGCCCGTATGGCAAATGCTTTCAATAAGCTCGTCAAAGGGCGAGAATTCAAGAAGGGAGACCTGGACATGGTCAAGAAAAGGGAAGTCATGGCTTCCAATCCAAAAGGCAAACTTGCTGCTAACTGGCTAGGTCCGTACGTAGTCCAGAGGGTCTACGAGGGAGGAGCCTACGTGGTTGTCAACCATCGAGGGGAAATTCAATTCTCGCCACTCAACGAAAAGCATATAAAGCTATATCATGCAGCACAACCAACATTTCCCGAATGATCAATCGGAATACCCTTTCCTTGGTTCAGTGGCATTCCGCCCTAGCCAAGCTACCCTTATCTTGGTCTAGTGGTATTCCGCCCTAGCCAACCTACCCTTATCTTGGTCTAGTGGCATTCCGCCCTAGCCAGGCTACTTTCCTTGGTCTAGTGACATTCCGCCCTGATCGAGCTACCCTTTCCTTGGTCCGGTGGAACTCCGCCCTGATCGAGCTACTTTCCTTGGTCTAGTGGCATTCCGCCATGATCGAGCTACTTTCCTTGGTCTAGTGGCATTCCGCCCTGGCCGAGCTACCCTTTCCTTGGTCCGGTGGCACTCCACCCTGATCGAGCTACTTTCCTTGGTCTAGTGGCATTCCGTCCTGATCGAGCTACCTTCCCTTGGTCTAGTGGCACTCCGCCCTGGCCGAGCCCTCAAAAGAATACACCATATTGCCGTTACGGACCTTATGCTCGAATCGGCGAAAGATCATTCCTTTGCGTCAGCATTCAGCCCTCACTAACGAATGAACCATTCTGCTCGGCACAAGGCTCGGTGTTCCGGTTGATAGCCGTCTACCGTCAACCAAGGGTCAGACGTCATACTCCGACCTGCCACCCTTTAAATAAAAAAAAGGAAAGTAAAGATGGGGTTAAAATAGAGATACCCCGCCAGACTTGCTCCTGTATTAGGACAAGTGTAAAAATGGCTATAACCCGGCTGTGGCGAAAACCCGAAAGGGCGCTGTAGGCAAAATCGGGTACCCCGCCACGTGAAAACCCGAAAGGGCGCGTGGGCAAAAGTAAGAGGGGGCTTGCTTCGGTGAAAACCCGAAAGGGCGCTTGAGCTAGTAATGTGGTAATTTAAAAGTTCCCTTTTTAACCCTTCCTGATAAAACTCTGAGAAAGACGATCATCATAAAGTCCCACCAGAAATTCTGTCCAACTATCTTTCGGCCCTTGTCCTCATTGACAAGATCGGACTGCTTACTCCTTTAACTTGGACCCTTCGTCCTTGTTAAGTGAATCTACCCCTCCGAAAAATGGCTTTAGCCCCAAGCTACTACCCACCAGCATCAGTTCAGACCTTCCGTTTGGACTGCATGAAGAAATATCACCTTTCTTTGCATTGATGTCTACCCCACATCAACGATAAAACTTATGTACACATTTCCCAATGAACGGCCCCATGCCTGAGCTGCTACGCAGCAATGTCACTCAGACCCTCCGTCCGAGTAGATGATGAAACCACTCTCCTCTACGTTGATGTCTATCCCAACACCAACGATAAGATCCACATTCCCGGCAAATAACTTCATGCCCAAGCCGCCGTCTACCAACTTCAGCTCAGGCCTTCCGTCTGAATTGCATGATGAAACCCTACTCTCCTTTGCGTTGATGTTCATCCCGCATCAATGAATGGCACACGCCCAAAGAACAACGTGAGAATAAAAAAAATGATGAAAAAAGAAAGAATAAGAAATGGGGCTTAAAATAGAGGTGCCCCGCCGGACTTGCCCAAAGCATCTCGGACGAGTGCAAACATGGCAAACAGCCCGGCTGTGGCGAAAACCCGAAAGGGCATTGCAGGCAAAATCGGGTACCCCGCCACGTGAAAACCCGAAAGGGCGCGTGGGCAAAAGCAAGAGGGGGCTGGCTCCGGTGAAAACCCGAAATGGCACTTGGGTCAGTAATGTGGTAATATAAAAGGGTCACTTCATGAATCTCCTTCGGCAGCACATCCACCGCATGTCCCACCGATGATGAAACCCCGTTGGTCATGAGGCATATCGTCTCGATCAATGCTAAATCCCCTCTCGGAGTAGACCTTCTGTCTGTTCCAATGAAACCCTTCCACTTTCTGCCTGAGACTCACCACGGTAAAACCTATCCAGTTTAGATCTTACATCTATTCTGATGAAACCTATCATATGTCCCACCGTGATGAAACCGGCTATTGATCGATTGGCACACTGCCCGATCAACGATAAAACCTGTCCGGTTTAGACCTTACGTCTATCCCGATGAAACCTATGAAATCCTAGCATTGGTATGAACCCGATACTGATGATGAAACCTGCTATTGATCGATTGGCACACTGCCCGATCAACGATAAAACCTGTCCGGTTTAGACCTTACGTCTATCCCGATGAAACCTATGAAATCCTTGCATTGGTATGAACCAAATACCGATGATGAAACCTGCTATTGATCGATTGGCACACTGCCCGATCAACGATGAAACCTACCCGGTGGAGACCTTACGTCTGTCCCGATGAAACCAATAGAACTCCTTGCATTGGTATAAACCCAATACCGGTAATGAAATCAGCTATTGGTGGAGTGGCGCACTGCCTGATCAATGCTGAAACCCATCCAGGATAGACCTTCCGTCTACTCTGATTAAAACACAACATATTTCTTCAAATCAATCCGGACCCTCCGCCTGGATTGATGATGAAATCCTATTCCTTTGCGTTAATGTCAATCCCCACATTAACTATTACAGTTATGCTCTCGGTGAACGGCTTCGCACCTAAGCCACGAAACACACTCAAGTCAACCCAGGCCTTCTGCCTGGGTAGATGATGAAACCCCATACCCCTTTGCATTGATGTTAACACCCACATCAATGATGAAGCATACACAAGTTGAGCACGTGGATTGACAATTTGCAAAGCCAAAGTCCTAGTGCAACAAAAAAAAAGAAGAAAGATAAGATGGGGCTTAAAATAGAGATGCCCCGCCAGACTTGTTCGGGCATTCTGAGCAAGGGCAAAAATGGCCAAAACCCAACTGTGGTGAAAACCCGAAAGGGCACTGCAGGCAAAATTGGGTACCCCGCCACGTATAAACCCGAAAGGGCGTGTGGGCAAAAGCAAGAGGGGGCTGGCTCCGGCGAAAACCCGAAAGGGCTCTTGGGTCAGTAAAGTGGTAATTTTAAAAGTTCCATGCCAATGGCATGCTACCTTCATCTCCCGCCATTTACAAGAACCTTCCATTTGTCGCTCGGCATCTTGTCCGATTAGCGATAAAACCCTCGCAGGATAGACCTTACGTCTGCCCTGATAAAGTCTTCATACCTCTTTCAAAAATCCCATCGATGATAAAACCCATCACCACTCTTATGATCGATTGGCACACTGCCCGATCGATGATGAAACCCTATCCAGTTTAGACCTTATGTCTATTCTGATGAAGCCTATGAAATTCCTTTGCATCGATATAAACCCAATATCGATGATGAAATCAACCATTGATCGACCGGCATCTTGCCCGATCAATGATGAAACCCTATCCAGTTTGGACCTTACGTCTATTCTGATAAGACTTATAAAATTTCTTTGCATCGATATAAACCCAATATCGATGATGAAACCAGCTATTGATTGACAGGCACCTCGTCCAATCCATGACGGAACCTGTCTAGGTCAGACCTTACATCTTTCCTGATGAAAACCACATATGCTCTCACGTCCCACCCGCGATAAAGCTTACCCGGTCTAGACCTTACGTCTATTCTGACGAAACCTATAAAGCCTCTTTGCATCGATATAAATCCAATATCGATGATAAAATCAGCCACTGGTCGATTGGCACATTGTCCCGATCAGTTTTGAAACCTACCCGGGATGGACCATTCGCCCGTTCCAGATGATACTCTAAACCCTTTTCATTCACATTTCTGCAAATAATCTCCCTTGCGGCACATATGGCCGAAGAAGACATTTGCTGCTACCAACGGAGTTCGGTTTAAGCACCCTCCGGATACCGTCACGCGGTGGAGCGAGTTCCCCATCCTTTCCCTGAAAGGGTGGACGCTCTCCTGCTAGGTACGGGTTATTCGCATGAGGATTGCTAAAACTGCTGCCAAATCGCCATGAAGCAATGATAGTACAGCAAGTAAAGAACAATTATATATGGGACCAGCATAAAGATTCTTTTTCACTATATGAAGAAGAAAAAGAATACAAGGGGAGCCCCTGTGGGGGGAAATTGTATTACAAAAAAAAGGGGAGGGAGAATAGATGTTCACTGGCGCCGGAATATGTCTTCAAAGGCCAGAAGACCTACATACGGAGCAGCTCCCAACTCATGTAGACGAGCCTCCTCCTCCTGTAGCCGAACGGATTCGTCTTGAAAAGATGCCACATGCCCCTCCAACAGAGCTATTTCCTCCACGAACTGCGGTCGAGAGTTTGTTATCGACGGCAGTTCAGCTCGGAGATTAGCCAGTTCAGCCTCTAGAATGCTCATCCGGTCGTGTATGAATTGCTCCCGCTGTGTCAGAGACTGTAGCATACCTTGGCGCTCCTGAAGGATAGAGCTCATTCTCTCCAGCTCAGATTTGCACTCTACCTTCTGCAACTTCAAAGCCGCCAGTCTGTCAGACATAATGTGTGCCAAGAAATCCCGGCGTTGTACAAATTTCAACAACAATAAGACGCGCTGGGCCCATATTTCCAGGGGATAGCCCATCACATACAGACCAGCGGTGAAACGTTCGGCTATTTCTTTTAGCTGCAGATAAGTCAGCCCAGGCTGGGACTCCACTAATTGGCGCAGCATGTCCAGATTTTGCCAAACGAAGCTCTCGGATGACGCAAAGCCGAAGGAAAGGGAGGGGGTTACTTCAAAGGTCACCTCACTGTCAATGTCGGCCCATAATGTAACATCCGGCTGGGAAGAGGAAGAAGGCAGATCTGCTGAAGGGGCTGGCTGGGCCTTCTCTATAACCTCTTGCAGGGCTGAATGTTCTTCCACCACCAGCTCCTTGAGGACTGCTGTCTGAATGCTCGGAGGAGAAGGGCTAGGGAGTACCGGGGATGTCCCGTCATGGGTCTCCAGTACAATGGTTGCACCTTCAATGCTCTCTTCTCGGGGGACCCCCTCCTCCAACTCTGAAACCATGAAGATTGCTTCTGGGCCAGTTATGGATAACATGCCAGCCTCTGCAGCAACTTCCTCCTGCTCGGCCACTTCTTCTGCCACGGGCGCCTCCTTCAAGAATAGGGCTGCAGGGGCTATGGCCCGAAGGGGCAGGGGATCAATCTCCATAATCGCCGTTGTAGGGACCGCTGATTCAGGTGCAATGGTCATCACTGCGGCCGGTACAAAAGTAGAACCCCTAGCTGGGTCCGCGTCGGCTCTGAAATCTAAAACTCGGATAAGAGCCGAGCTCTCCCCTGAGGCTCCCAAGTCCAATAATGCCAGGTCCGTGGAAGATTGTATCCTCATTGGCATGGGACGAACAATTCCAAGAATACCCCCACAGGTTGTCGACGGAGCTGGGATAATCGCCAAAGCTTCAGATGAAGTGAGCTCGGGAGCGGCAGTTGGTACTGGGCTGGTGACGGCAGGTTCCTGCGAACAAATCAAAATGACATTAGGCAATGAATGAAAGAAAGAAAAATCAGTGAAATGATGAGATATGAGAAGAAAAGGAAAGAGACTCACTCTCAATGTGATGTCGATGTCTTCGAAAGAGTGCAGAGGAGAGGAAAGCTCCCCAGCTGAAGCAACAAAGGGAGGGGTTATATCTGCTGCGGTGTCCAGACCGGCGAACTCTTTTAGCAACTCCTCCTCAGAAGACAGCACCAGCAATTTGGGAGGATGGAATGGCGGAAGAATTTCGGTAGATGTGGACGGAACCTCTAATTTGGAGATGTCCGCCTCGCTATTGCTGAAACCCGCTTCTTCTCCCTCTGCATCAGAGGCGGTCGCAGAGCTGCTGGAGGATATTTTCACACTATCCACGGGCTGGGCTTTCATTCCAAGACCATGCCGGGAACAGGACCGGGTAACTATGCGCCTCGCGGGGATAATGCCCCGTTTCGCCTGGGTTTTATGACCCTCCTGTGGCTGAGGCACTTCTCTTGCTGCTACCATAGCTCCAGCCTCCTCTCCAGCCGTCACTGCAGTGAAAAGCTTGTGAGAGAGACGACAAAAGAATAATTGAAATGTGCAATAAAAGGTGAGAAAGCACACTTACCCTCCGCCTCGCTAGCCGGCGTGGGGGAAGGCAACCTGGTGTCCACCTTAGAAGGCGCCACAATCGGCTCTTTGGCTGTACAAAGAAAGGGGAAGGGTCGGATTCAAAGATCCCCTTGAAATTCAGCAAAGAAGATAATGAATGATACAACTGCAAGTTATTAATGTTACCCTCGGCGGATGTCTAGGCGGCCTCCCTCTGAGATTCGAACTCATCAAATGAGGGGATATCAGGGAGAGGGGTCCCAGTGTCCGTCACTGTCAAGGCCGGTTGCTGAGCATGAACCTTTTTGGCCTTCTTGGTCTTCATAACTGTAGTCTTAACTGCAGAAGATTTTCTCTTCTTGCCCGGAGGCAGGGGAGTGGTGGTCGGTGCTACTGCAAGAATTTCAAAATAAGCGGGCTTCTCAGCCTGTGCAATAATCTTCCTGTAAAGTCCTTGCCGCTTTATATCTGGTCTGTCAGTTGAAGACACAAAAAGAGAGCAATGAAAGCCAATGGATGCAGAGTTCAACACTGAGCAAAAGAAACTAT
This sequence comes from Amorphophallus konjac, assembly GCA_022559845.1. Classification (NCBI taxonomy): domain Eukaryota; kingdom Viridiplantae; phylum Streptophyta; class Magnoliopsida; order Alismatales; family Araceae; genus Amorphophallus; species Amorphophallus konjac. Next base: position 48,323,488 of record CM040124.1, on the reverse strand, counting down.
AGTCAGAAAAGAAAGACCGTACATGCCGGGCCATCATAGAAAGTGGAAAGCGGCCAGTACAGATAAGCCACCTCCTTTGAGCGGGAGGCAGACTTCTTAATAAGCCAGCAGACGTCACCTACCGTCTGGCACTTCTCCACTAATGTAGTCAAATCACTGTGACCGTGGAAGTCGAGACAGTGAAACAAGTCGAGGTGATCCATGCCCCATGTTAGGATCGGTGCGGAGGATTCAGAGGGGGGGGGGTGAATGGATCCCACCCTTAAAAACTTTTCGGCTCAATAATAAAACTAGAACTCTAACAAAGCAAGACAACCAATCTGAAGAACAGGTAGAATATCCTTTTAAACCAAAGATCAAATACGTAACCCGTGCCCAAATAAACAACTAGAGGAAGCAGCACAGATATAAATGAGAATGCAATGTAACATGTGAAGTAGATAGGAGATATGGAGCAACCAACCACTGCACAGAGATTTTTAGGTGGTTCGGTCCACGGACCTACATCCACCCCACACTCAAACCGAGTGTGGCTTCACTAACAGCTGGGCAACACAGCTTGCCAACAGACGCTGATACACAGCTTACCCAGGGGAACAACCTCCCCTCTTCCTCCTACACGGAGGGAACCTCTAGCAACCCACGGTCACTAGAAACCAGAGACTCACGTCTCTCTTCCTCTATACCAAGAGGGAACCCCACTAGTAGCAGCCCCGCTACCAGTGAAACAACCAGTAGCACTCTGCTACCAGCAATCCACCAGAGGCCTAGCCTCTCTTTCTCCTAGCCCGGAGGGAACCCACAAGCAGCCCCCCTACTGCTTGCAAATCGGAGATCAGATCTCCCTTCTCCTGACCCACCAGGAAGAACCCGACCTCAGTCCAGAGGATCGGAAGAACTCAGTAAATCAGATCGAATAAAAAGAAAAATAAGGAACGAAAATAACACAGCAAACACAAGCTGTAAAAGAAGGAACATCAGATGTGGCTCCCATGGAGCTGACTGGCCTAGATTTGATCCACGGTCTAGTAGACAAATCTTCAGTAACTTTCTTCCTTTTTCTCCACAAACTCTCTCTCTCTGTCTCTCTCTTTCTTTCTCTTCTACTCTCCTTTCTCCCACGTTGTTCTCTCCTTCTTCTCTTCAACTCTTTTTCTTCTTGCCGGCTCACTCTTCTTCTATTTCCTCTTCTTCTCTTTTTCTTCTTCTTCTCTTTTTCTGGATCGAAGGGCTTTCTGCTCTCCAGGCTTCTTCTTCGATCAGCCTCCATCTGAAGACGAAGGCTCCAATATATACCAGCAACAGTAGGGAGATAGGGCGTGTGCTTCCCACGCCTTACGTCCAGAAGATTCCTCCTCGGATCACGTGCTCAGCACCCACCTCGGATCACGTGTCAGGTGCCAGCTTTGTTGTGTCCCTTGTGGTTCTGGAGTTTTGATGATGACAGATATTATGTCTCATTATGTTTACATCCTTGATGATATAATCCTGTTGCATTATGAGAAACTGTCAGAACAGGGTTGAGGATGTTTCACAGGTCATGAAGTTAACCCAAGTCAAAGAGTCAAAGTTAAATCATGACAGGTAAGGTGAATGCTCAGAACAGGTAATGCTTTAATTAGTTCTCCTGCATACATTCAGTTCATGTCTCTGCTATATGCATTCAATTCATTGGTTCATGTTTATTGTGCATTGCTTCACATCAAAAATAGACATCCTGGTTGCATTCTAAGTCTACACAACCTGCTAGGTCGGTCTTCAAAGTATGTACATTGATCTTCAAGGCAACGAGTCTATACACTGGACTGTGCTTCATGCATTGGCCAAGTCTGTTTAGTTAGTATGGACAGTAGTGGGTCGACCCACCCCTACTGATGCGTCGACCCATCAGAACACTGACTGTCTGGGTTTCAAAGTCTATACATTGGCTCATGGTCTTCAAGTCGATACAGAGTCTTCATCTTCTGAAGCTTGTACAGCCAGTCACTTAACAAAGTCTGTACAGTGTCTCATATTGGCAAGTCTGTACATCGTGCATCTTTAAGCTGAAGTCTGTACAGAGTCAGCGTCCAGTTGACCGTCTCAGGCAGTGTCTCTTTGTGCGTCTCTTGCAAGTCCATACAACGCTTCAGACTAAAGCCTGTACATCGGACAGTGTTTAGGCGAAGTCTATACATCAGTCCTCAAGTGTTACAAGTCTGTACATTGGCCATCAAAGCCTTCAGAATCTGTACATCCGTCAAGACTCTCAAAGTCTATACAACGTGGGCTTCAGTTTTTCAAGTCTACACACTGGAAGCTCTTCATTTGATTGAGTCTATACAATGAAGTCTGATCACTGCATTAGCAGTCACAATGTCTTCACATTTGAAGTCTATACATCGGACTGCGTCTTTTGAAGTCTATACATTGTGGCCTTGAAACTTCAAGTATATACACCTTCAGTTGAACGCAAAGTGTATACGTTGCAGCGTTAACTCATTGGGCTGCAGCGTCAACTCAGCAAGTATGCACATCGCATTCAGACTTTCAAGTCTATACAGCCTTTCCATTGGAAAGTCTATACATTGGTTGTTGAATGATCTTCAAAGTCTATACAGACCTTGACTCACTCAAGTCTGTACATCGGCATTCTATCTTTGACAAAGTCTTCACATCGCGAAGTCTATACACTCAACTCCTTCACACTTCCTCAAAGTCTGTACAGCGTGAAGTCTAAAAGGGCTTGTCTTCGTGTCATTTTGTTCTATTGCGTGCAGAACATTGCAGCACCTCGTGTTGTTTTCTGTACCACCTCGTGTCGTTTCTTCAGTATTTAGTTGCTTATCTCGAGTCATCCTTTTTATTTTTGCTCTTGTGGTTTCGTGTCACTTACTGTTGTTCCTCGAGTCGTGTCTCTTCTGGTTTCACTGCTTCATCACGTGTCGTGATAGCCGTGTCTGTCTTCTGTCCTCGTGTTGTCTTTCCTAGACCCCGTGTCTTTCTTGCTTTGTAAACACACTTCGTGTCAGCTTCTATTTTTCATCTTCGAGTTGGTTTCAGTCCATGTTGTTGTCATGTTGTTGTTGTATTTACGTCTATGTGTTGTTTCTGTATTCATGACTTCGTGTTGCTTTTGTATTCGTATCTTCGTAGTGTTTGTTTTGTTACAGTAACACTTCGTGTCGTTCTCTTTTTACCTCGTGCTGTTCTCTTTCTACTTCGTGTCGTTCTCTTTGTAGTATCTGTTTTGTCACCCTTGGACTTCGTGTCGCTCTCTTGGTAATGTTTGTTGTGTCACCACTGTATCTCGTGTCGTTCTCAGTGTAGTGCACCTCTTGTCGTTTCACATACCTCATGTAGTTCTAGTTCTTATGGCCCTCAGTATTAATGGTTCTTATCTCCTTGCAGGTCCGAGGAAGAACATTCACCGGTGTCTGGGCGGCACGTGATCCGATGCTGAAGGAACCAATGCTATAAGGGCACGTGGCTAGAAGGTTCTGGATGAAGCGTGGGAGGCACACGCATTCTGCACCTTACCCACCTGCTGTTGCTGGTATATAATGGAGCCTTCGTCTTCAGATGAAAAAAAAAAGATTGAAGCAAAAGCCGAAGAGCAGAAAGCCCTTCGATCCAGAAAAAGAGAAAAAGAAGGAAAAGAGAGGAAGAAGAGATAGAAGAGAGAAGCCGTGAAGAGAGAGCAGAGAGTGAGAGATTAGGAGAGTAGAAGAGAAAGAAAGAGAGATAGAGAGCGAGAGATTTGGAGAGCAGAAAAGAAAGAAAGAGAGAAAGAGAGTGAGCGAGAGAGCTCGTAGAGAAGAAGGAAGAAGTTGCTTGAAGATCTGTCTTCACTGGACCGTGGATCAGATCCAGGCCAGTCAGCTCCGTTGAGAGCCACATTGTGCATTTCGTTTTACAGCTTTCTGATTGCTGTGTTATTTTCCTTTATTATTTTTCTTTGTTTTCTGATTATCTTTGTTCTTCCGATTGCCCTGTTGGGGATCGGGTTCCTCCTGTTGGTTCAGGAGAAGGGAGATCTGATCTCCAGGTTGCAAGTGACAGGTTGTCACTTGTGGGTTCCCTCTGGTTAGAGGAAGGGCGGATAGTCCTCCGGTTCTGGGCTTGTGGTTGCAAGTCCAGTGGTACCTCCTGGTCTGGAGGAAGAGAGGTCTTCGACCTCTAGTTCCCAAGTGACTGGGAGTCACTTGGGTGTCCCTCCGGTTGGGAGGAAGAGGGGAGGCTGTTCCCCTGGTCAAGCTGTGTGGCAGCAACTGTTTGCAGACTGAGTCTGCTTGGTTCTAGCGTTTGCTAGTGAAGCCTCACTCCGGTTGGGAGTGAGGGGTGGATGTAGGTCTGGAGGACCGAACCACCTTAAAATCTTTGAGCAGTGGTTTGCTTGGAGTGTGTTCTTCCATATCTCCTACCACCCTTCACAGATTGTCTTGAGTTTTCTTATTCTCATTTGTGCTACTTCCGCTAGTTGGTCTTTTGGGGACCAGTTACATATTTGCCCCTTTGTTTAAAAGGATTTTCAACTGGTTCATTAGATTGCTTGATTTGCTTCCGCTAGATGCTTGGATAGGCACGCTCCAAGTGTTTGTATTTGAGTTGAATCAAATTGGTTCTATTCTGTGTCTATCTCCAACATCCAAGTTTTATTTGGCCATTATACATAGAAGGATACATTCACCCCCCTCTGTATCCGGGCCTAGCACCCTAACAGTTGGTATCAGAGCAGGTTGTCTGCTTAGAAGGTCCAGCGATCTATAGATTTGATCCCGCTGTCTTGGTGCTTCATTATTCCTGTTGCATTTATCTGATCAGCTTTCATGGGTGATCCACCGATTTTCAATGGTTTTAATTTTAATGCGTGATTTATCAGTCTACAAAATTATGTTGATGCAGTTAATCCTGATCTGTGGAAATTAATTTCACAAGGTCCTCACACATTACCAAAGAAAGTGTCCAAATGGACCAACAGCCACAGATCAAAGGATGGAGAAAATCAGAAAGCCTTCAATCTGATGAAAGCAGCCACTGACAGAGCCTTACACTCTTGTTTTTATGATTGCAGATCTGCCAAGGACATCCTGGAGGAGCTGAAGCTAACTCACAGGTTAAATGAAGACAACTGCATGATGGCTAAAGGAAGTATTCCTAACAGCAGCCAAAATGAAGAAGAAGATGATGAGGAGGAGGTAAACATCTTCGAGAATTTTTCTTTAGATGATTGGGAGAATGCATATGCTGAGCTTTTTGAGTCTCATGAACAATTAAGAAAACGATACAAGAACTTGAAAAAGGAAAGTGATCAGGGTAGTTCAAGTTCATCATGTGAAAATTGTTCAAAGATGAAGCAATCTCATGATGCCTATTTGTCAGATATCCATATGCATAAAAACCAGAATGAAAAATTGATGAATGAACTTAAATGTGTTTGCTCTGAACTAAGTAGACTGAAATCTGAAAATGAATGTCTTGAGAAACAATGTGAAAAACTCCAGGTTCAAACAATATGTTCGGTTAAATCTGCATGCAATGAGTGCCCATTCCTCAAGGAAATAAATGAAAATCTTCACTCAAATTTAGAATGGCATAAGGAGTTTATTGTTTCTCTAAAGGAAGAAAACAAAGATCTGTTAAACAAGATTCTGGAGCTTGAACAGATAGAGGAAGAGTTGAATGATAAAATGAGCTCAATAAAAATTGATAAAGACTCTGTTGAAGAAATTGAAAATCTGAAATCAAAAAATGACAAACTAATTCAGGAGGTTGAAGGTTTGAAGCAGTTGAACACTGTTATGTCATAGAAACTTCTTCTCTTAGAAAAAGGAAAAACTGTTTACATTGAAGAGTCTGAAAAATTGAGGAATCTGGAACAAGAAATTGAGGAATGTAAAATTGCAAACAAGGTGCTAAGCGAATGTGTAAATTGTAATGAACAAGAGATTGCCAGTTATGAAATACACATCGTATCTTTGGAAAATGAAATTGAAGATTTGAATAATTCCTTGTCAAAATTTGTGGACGGAAAAGATAATCTGGACAAAATTCTAGGAACTAAGGTAAACTTTCAGAAGGAAGGGTTGGGCTATAATCCCTCAAATAAGAAGAGTTTTCAAAACAAAGTTCAAACTTCCTTTGTTTCCAGCTCAACCTCTCACAGTCCTCAGAACCTTCCAGGCTATCAGTCTACTGCTCAAGAGAAAACAACAGAAAAATAGAAAGAAAAGCATCAACATGTTCCTCTTCCCATTCTGCATGTTTCACCCACTCACTCGCATGCATCTAGAAAGAAAATGATCTGTCACTACTGTCACAAATATGGACATTTGATGCATGAGTGTAATTTGATGGAAAAAGATGACCTAGCAGCTGCTCAAAACAATCAGGGTAGAAATCATGTCCTTAGGGAAAAGAAAATTATTGTTATAACTGTGGAAAAATAGGACATGTTGCTGCACAATGCTGGTTAGGCCCTCATAGAAATACCTTTTCTAATTGTTCTCATTGTGGAAAACATGGCCATACAGTCAAGGACTGTTGACATGCTCAGGGAAGAACTTTCTCTCAGAATATAAAACTCCCTGCAAATAGAAATGTTTTTGGAAGAAATAAAACTATTTTTAAAGAAAAGAGTCTGGCATGCTTTGAATGTGGAAAATTTGGCCACCGAGCTTCGGAATGCTGGTGGGCAGGTAAAGGTAAACCAAAATCTCATGCAAGTAACAGAAATCTTCATGCTACTGCACATAAAATTTATGTTCAGAATAATGCACACAGATTCCATGCTAACAATGTTGTGAATAAAAAGAATTCAAGATCTGCTGTTTCCTGTCATTATGGTGGGCAGGTTGGGCACTCCATGAGTGAGTGTAATTTAATGAAGTCTGATGACTTACATGCCCAAAGAATGTGGAAAGCACCTATCAGAGGTGTTACTAACAAAGTAGGACCCAAGAAGTCTTGGGTACCTAGAAACACAAAATGAGATCTGTGCTTTGCAGGTATGCCTTGGGATGAGGAATAAAAGGGGGTCAAATAAACCAAGGCATCCAAAGTATGGTAAACCCCAACTCTGCTGATTAAATGTTTCTTCACCTGAATTTTTTTTTGTTGAACATCATGCTTAATATGTCAATGCATACATGTCCAGAACTGCATCTGCCTTTTGTAATTTTCTTTTATCATGCACTGGTGCATACATGAGTTTAAAGAATGTCTGCATTTGATGCATACATATGTTAATTGCAGTTAGTTGATATTTGTTAAAATGCATAATCTCTGAAAATAAATTGCATTCTAAAAAATCTGAAAAGGTGAGTTGAGTAAGTCTGTTGCTTGGATGATGCCTCATGCTTAAAAAAAAAAAAATGCTCATCTGCACATTTGACATGCATATGCATCACAATTGCATATAAGTGGCACAGTGTTAGCTAAAAGATGCATGTAGAATTGCATATGCATTGGATTGTCATGCATGACTCTTGGTATAAAAATAGTAAGATACTAAAGGGCAGATGAACTCTGTCTGGAAGTGCTTACTATGTGTGAGGTAGTCTTTAGACCAAGTCCTCCGCCTGGTACCATAGGTCAGAGTTGCATACATTTAGGAATGTTAGATCATGCATACATTTAGGGGAAGCATTATTCATATTCTACCATCTGAACCTCCCATCTTCAGATTGAACTGCTATCTTGCCTAAATCCCTGTGATGAATGTGTAATGCAACACATTTCAGCTTCCTGCTTCAACTGATTATCAGCCATCTTCACTCATCCTATTCATTGGTATCATCTGTTGAATTGGCTGTTCTCAAAAATGTTTCGGCCTTTCCTGAAAACTCAGAAAGAATTCTCTGTACATATCCTGATCATAAATCTGAAAAATAACTTAAACAAGAATCTTCTATTATATAGGATTATGAATGTCTGATTCTTTCAGCCGGTTGATGTTTCATGTATGTCTTGTGTTTGCTTATGAACATATCTTGAAAATATCTGAGTTGGTCTTAATAAACTTTAACCAACATTTTCATGTTGAGTCTTTTAAACTCTTCTGAATTCTGAAAATTCTGAAATCATGATATTCCTTGATTGATATGTATGAAATTAGTATTGATTTTTAAACATCTGAGAATATGGATTATGTCTAAGGGTAAATCTTGTCAGAGCAATGACCTTGGTCACTGAGAAATCATGTCCAAAGGACTGTGTCATGAGGTGCCATAGTTAACTCTGCTTAAAAATGATTGATAATCTGGCAGAGCAATAGCATGCACACTGAGAAATACATCTCACTCATCAAAGAAATGATCTGTAGTGTGTCATGAAGTGTAAATGCAATCTCTGTTCCTATGAAGTATGACAGTTAGTCCATCCAAGTGCTTAGGGATACTGGCGTCTAAACAACGTGTATCCTCTAGTTACAAGGGTGTACTAAACTCAAGTGCTCATGAAGAATGTTATGAAAATTGCTGCTAATCTAGTATACCATTTGAAAGATATGTGCAAAAGAAATATTCTATTGGAACCCTTGACAGAAACAAATATTTTTCTTATGTGTTTAACTTCATTACTATTGATTGCATCTCTTAAAGGAATCTTTGAAATTAAGTGAGTAAGGAAGAAGAAGGTTAAACAAGACTGTCAATATGAAAGCAAGGTTCACCTTTATTAAAATTGATTTCAGATATGAGTACAAAAAGTTTATGAACAAGCCTTGCATACATCATATTCTGATCTAACTTGTCAATGAAGATCATTCATAAATCTCTATAATAGAAGAGTCTGAAATACCTATTTAATCAGATTTATGAAATTGATATCCCATTGAAAACCTTTCTCATTTATTATAAGTGCCTTCTTTCTCACAATGGACTCCATTATTTCAGACTTCATTGACTGTCCATCTAAGGGGGAGAACTTTTGCATGTCCAGGTGGTTCAATGTTCATTCAGGAGAGTATCTTGTCAGGGGGAGTTTTAGATGATAGTAACTCTGTTTGCATAATAGCTCCTATTTCAAATTCTTAAACAGTCAATGACCACTCCATTCTTTTTGATGTTGACAAAGGGGGAGAATTTTTGGTGTGAGTCATTAGTCTTTATTGGTGAAATTTTTGGTGTGAGTCATTAGTCATTATTGGTGCATGCATTAGTCATTATGGGTGCATGTTTACGAACTGTCACATGGTATTTCATAATCATCATGATGGACCTATTGCAATGACTCATAATATTGCCATCATCAAAAAGGGGGAGATTGTTGTGTCCCCTGTGGTTCTGGAGTTTTGATGATGACAGATATTATGTCTCATTATGTTTACATCCTTGATGATATAATCCTGTTGCATTATGAGAAACTGTCAGAACAGGGTTGAGGATGTCTCACAGGTCATGAAGTTAACCCAAGTCAAAGAGTCAAAGTTAAATCATGACAGGTAAGGTGAATGCTCAGAACAGGTAATGCTTTAATTAGTTCTCCTGCATACATTCAGTTCATGTCTCTCCTATATGTATTCAATTCATTGGTTCATGTTTATTGTGCATTGCTTCATATCAAAAATAGACATCTTGGTTGCATTCTAAGTCTACACAACCTGCTAGGTCGGTCTTCAAAGTATGTACATTGATCTTCAAGGCAACGAGTCCATACACTGGACTGTGCTTCATGCATTGGCCAAGTCTGTTTAGTTAGTATGGACAGTAGTGGGTCGACCCACCCCTACTGATGCGTCGACCCATCAGAACACTGACTGTCTGGGTTTCAAAGTCTATACATTGGCTCATGGTCTTCAAGTCGATACAGAGTCTTCATCTTCTGAAGCTTGTACAGCCAGTCACTTAACAAAGTCTGTACAGTGTCTCATATTGGCAAGTCTGTACATCGTGCATCTTTAAGTTGAAGTCTGTACAGAGTCAGCGTCCAGTTGACCGTCTCAGGCAATGTCTCTTTGTGCGTCTCTTGCAAGTCCATACAACGCTTCAGACTAAAGCCTGTACATCGGACAGTGTTCAGGCGAAGTCTATACATCAGTCCTCAAGTGTTACAAGTCTGTACATTGGCCATCAAAGCCTTCAGAATCTGTACATCCGTCAAGACTCTCAAAGTCTATACAACGTGGGCTTCAGTTTTTCAAGTCTACACACTGGAAGCTCTTCATTTGATTGAGTCTATACAATGAAGTCTGATCACTGCATTAGCAGTCACAATGTCTTCACATTTGAAGTATGTACATCGGACTGCATTTTTTGAAGTCTATACATTGTGGCCTTGAAACTTCAAGTATATACACCTTCAGTTGAACGCAAAGTGTATACGTTGTAGCGTTAACTCATTGGGCTGCGGCGTCAACTCAGCAAGTATGCACATCGCATTCAGACTTTCAAGTCTATACAGCCTTTCCATTGGAAAGTCTATACATTGGTCGTTGAATGATCTTCAAAGTCTATACAGACCTTGACTCACTCAAGTCTGTACATCGGCATGCTATCTTTGACAAAGTCTTCACATCGCGAAGTCTATACACTCAACTCCTTCACACTTCCTCAAAGTCTGTACAACGTGAAGTCTAAAAGGGATTATCTTCGTGTCGTTTTGTTCTATTGCGTGCAGAACATTGCAGCACCTCGTGTTGTTTTCTGTACCACCTCGTGTCGTTTCTTCAGTATTTAGTTGCTTATCTCGAGTCATCCTTTTTATTTTTGCTCTTGTGGTTTCGTGTCACTTACTGTTGTTCCTCGAGTCATGTCTCTTCTGGTTTCACTGCTTCATCACGTGTCGTGATAGCCGTGTCTGTCTTCTGTCCTCGTGTTGTCTTTCCTAGACCCCGTGTCTTTCTTGCTTTGTAAACACACTTCGTGTCAGTTTCTATTTTTCATCTTTGAGTTGGTTTCAGTCCATGTTGTTGTCATGTTGTTGTTGTATTTACGTCTACGTGTTGTTTTTGTATTCATGACTTCGTGTTGCTTTTGTATTCGTATCTTCGTAGTGTTTGTTTTGTTACAGTAACACTTCATGTCGTTCTCCTTTTACCTCGTGCTGTTCTCTTTCAACTTCGTGTCGTTCTCTTTATAGTATCTGTTTTGTCACCCTTGGACTTCGTGTCACTCTTGTGGTAATGTTTGTTGTGTCACCACTGTATCTCGTGTCGTTCTCAGTGTAGTGCACCTCTTGTCGTTTCCACATACCTCATGCAGTTCTAGTTCTTGTGGCCCTCAGTATTAATGGTTCTTATCTCCTTGCAGGTCCGAGGAAGAACATTCACCAGTGTCTGGGCGGCACGTGATCCGATGCTGAAGGAACCAATGCTATAAGGGCACGTGGCTAGAAGGTTCTGGATGAAGCGTGGGAGGCACACGCATTCTGCACCTTACCCACCTGCTGTTGCTGGTATATAATGGAGCCTTCGTCTTCAGATAAAAAAAAAAGATTGAAGCAGAAGCCGAAGAGCAGAAAGCCCTTCGATCCAGAAAAAGAGAAAAAGAAGGAAAAGAGAGGAAGAAGAGATAGAAGAGAGAAGCCGTGAAGAGAGAGCAGAGAGTGAGAGATTAGGAGAGTAGAAGAGAAAGAAAGAGAGATAGAGAGCGAGAGATTTGGAGAGCAGAAAAGAAAGAAAGAGAGAAAGAGAGTGAGCGAGAGAGCTCGTGGAGAAGAAGGAAGAAGCTGCTTGAAGATCTATCTTCACTGGACCGTGGATCAGATCCAGGCCAGTCAGCTCCGTTGAGAGCCACATTGTGCATTTCGTTTTACAGCTCTCTGATTGCTGTGTTATTTTCCTTTATTGTTTTTCTTTGTTTTCTGATAATCTTTGTTCTTCCGATTGCCCTGTTGGGGATCGGGTTCCTCCTGTTGGTTCAGGAGAAGGGAGATCTGATCTCCAGGTTGCAAGTGACAGGTTGTCACTTGTGGGTTCCCTCTGGTTAGAGGAAGGGAGGATAGTCCTCCGGTTCTGGGCTTGTGGTTGCAAGTCCAGTGGTCCCTCCTGGTCTGGAGGAAGAGAGGTCTTCGACCTCTAGTTCCCAAGTGGCTGGGAGTCACTTGGGTGTCCCTCCGGTTGGGAGGAAGAGGGGAGGCTGTTCCCCTGGTCAAGCTGTGTGGCAGCAACTGTTTGCAGACTGAGTCTGCTTGGTTCTAGCGTTTGCTAGTGAAGCCTCACTCCGGTTGGGAGTGAGGGGTGGATGTAGGTCTGGAGGATCGAACCACCTTAAAATCTTTGAGCAGTGGTTTGCTTGGAGTGTGTTCTTCCATATCTCCTACCACCCTTCACAGATTGTCTTGAGTTTTCTTATTCTCATTTGTGCTGCTTCCGCTAGTTGGTCTTTTGGGGACCAGTTACATATTTGCCCCTTTGTTTAAAAGGATTTTCAACTGGTTCATCAGATTGCTTGATTTGCTTCCGCTAGATGCTTGGATAGGCACGCTCCAAGTGTTTGTATTTGAGTTGAATTAAATTGGTTCTATTCTGTGTCTATCTCTAGCATCCAAGTTTTATTTGGCCATTATACATAGAAGGATACATTCACCCCCCTCTGTATCCGGGCCTAGCACCCTAACAAGCTTCGGGTCACGTGCTCAATGACAGCAATCTGACTTGCTGCCTTGACGCTGTCAAGAAATGGCGTTAACGCAGTAAGGCATTCCAGTAAGCCATTAGCTTCGTCTCTTTAGCTGCTGCGTCGACACTGCTCAATTGTGGCATTGACGCAGTGGAATAGCCTGTGAAAGTGAATGCTCCTTTAACTACTGCGTCGATGCTGCTCCATTGTGGCGTTGATGCAGTGGAAGATATCGTGAAGGCTTCGCCAACTGATGCGTGGACGCTTTAAGCTCCCAGCGTCGACCCTGTTCCCTTCAGCAACAAGAATGAAGACATAAGATCTAAGTACGTACATTGTAGTGTATATACTTCGAAAGAAACAGTCCATTGTATATACTTCAAGAACTCTAAACAACGGACGCTGTATAGACTTCAGATGCTACAGTCCAATGTATGGACTTTGACGAAGTGAAGCAGTGTATAGACTTCTCGTGAAAACCAGTGTACAGACTTTGAGGCGTTTGACGGATGTATATACTTAGCCTTTGAGGAACGATGTATAGAGTCTGAACGTGAAGGCAGGCTGTATAGACTTGAAGCGCTTGAAGCGATGTACAGACTTTAGTGTTAACGTGCCAGAGAAACCAGTGTACAGACTTCATGCTGTACAGACTTGATGTTGATCAAAAGACCTTTGGACATCAGCCCAAGGCGTCAACGCTTCCAACGTGCAGCGTCGCCTCAGCTCCTCAAGCGAGATGCTCACGCACTTGGCAACTGGCCAATGCGTCAACGCATCCAGTGTTAGCGTCGACGTAGTGAACAAGACAGAAAGCGAAAGACGCACAATTGCGTCTACGCAGTCAGCCAAGTGCGTCAACGCACTAAAAGCACAGAACCCATGAAGACAGACAGGTTGTACAGACTTTGATGCTCAAAGACGATTGTATAGACTTTGCCTTAGAAACGAGTGTATGGACTTTGAACCAGCAAATGAATAAGTATGTACACTGAAGGAGTGTATAGACTTGGAACCCAAAGGCAGTGTACAGACTTGGTAAGTCTGAGCCAATGTACATACATCAAGTGAAGACCAGTGTATAGACTTGGCCAAACGTAGGAAAAGCTATGAATGTATAGACTTGGAGGATGCTGTGCAATGTATAGACATCCAATGAATGAAACACTGTACAAGTGTTCAAACAGTTCGATGTATGGACTTGTATAAACCTGATGAATGAACTGAGGGGTCGACCCATTGAACAGGCTAACATAACCCAACCAGTTAAATGCAGATTTAAATAGATGATGACTTATAGTGTTTGCTATCATCAAAATCACAAGGACACAACAATCTCCCCCTTTTTGATGATGGCAACACTATGAGTCATACTGACTTGATCAAAAACATTTCTCCCCCTTTGACTTCAGCAAAAAGGCATGAGTTGAAGAGGAAAGAATAAGACTGTATAAAAAGAGTGAATTAAAAGCTCCCCCTTTTGACTAATCTGCCCCTTTTACTTTAGCAAAACGAATAATCCAGAGATGTCATATGAGACACTCAACATAGTTCAGCAGATGAGGACAACACAATATCAGAAGCAATTAAATCAATTCTCCCCCTTTGTTAAACAACTTATGCAGTGATGCATATGCAACAAATACTCCCCCTTTGACATGGCAGAAGATATAGAGCTAATGCAGACAAACAACATGATCAGACAATCTAGCACAATGTCCCCTTATGCAAATAGTCTCTCAAACAGACCAGAGAATCTTGCCCTTATGATCTATGATGCAAGAGAAATCCACAAGGATGAACTCTGGTTATCCAAAAACTGCAAGTACACATGGTAAACTGAGAGAAGTGCTTCTCAAAAATGACAACCAGTCTAATACCACTGAATCAAAACACAGTGATAAAGAGCCATAGGATGAGCAGATTCATCAGTTAGTGAAAATTGAGATATTGAACTTTTCAGCAAGATACTAACTTCATAGAGCAGAATTTTTAAGTTCTAGAGTCCTCCATTATAAAAGCTTATGAAACCTTGATTTTCAGATATGGTTTAAGAATGATGTAAACAAGTTTTTCAAAAAGAATTGTACTCATATCTGAACCAGCTCTTAATAAAAAGGAACTACAAGCTCATATAAAATTCTAGTTCAACCAACTTCCATCTTACTTAGTTTACTTTCCATGACAGTTTTAGAAGATACATAAGAGAATGCAACAGAATTTGATTTACACTTGTTCATAATTTTCTTTTTAAATGAACAATTTTGGTTTATCAACACCTTTTGACATGGGGGGACACCTTGATCAGAGGCCCGAAACCCCAGTTTCTCAGTGTGACAACCGTATTGCTTCTCCCATTTTGGAGAACAGAGGTAGCATTGGAAGTATCTTTGGCATGAGGATACACCTTGATTAGAGGCCAGAATCCCCAGTTACTCAATACAACAATGCCATTGCTCTGCCAAATTTTCACAGTATTTTCAATCATCTCTTTAAGCAGAGTTAACCATGGTACTTCATAACACAATCCTTTGGACAGGTTTCTCAGTAACCACAGTTATTGCTCTGTCCATGATTCAGAACAAGTTAAGTGTTTAAGAAGAATCACATACACTATATATCTCAGTCAACATAGACAAGGATATCAACTTTTCAGATGTCAGAAGCTCTTACATGAATTTACATGAAGCAGACAGTTAAAGTTTATTAAGAGATTGAATCAGATATTTCCAAGTTCCTTGTGTCCAAACAGGAGTACATAAGACTTAAACCAGTTCCAGTTAACAAATGTTCTTAAGCAAGTATAATGGAAGGTTCCTCATTAAAGATGTTTTAACTTTTATGAAGTAGTATTCAGGCTGAAGATTTACTTCATATCTCAGCTTAGTAATTCAAGTGAGAATATTCAACAGACAGCATGGATTCTGAAAAATTGTAGCAAAGGAGTTGCTCTTGAGCATAGAAGTTCAAGGATGACTGAAAAGAAGTGAAGCTCTCCTTCAGCAGATTTAGGAGAGACAGACAGATGCCTATAAAGTATGAATTCAGATTTTAAACAACTTCAGAAGCAGTCAAGAAAGATCTTTTGATACCACTTTCGTGATGGAATCACTGACACTATAGAATTGACAAGGTGAATCAAGTAGGTGGATAGGAAGAGTTCAGATAAAAACACAACTGAATAGTTTAAGCATGCTCCCCCTATCTATATGCAGTGAGACACTACCTTCCCCCTTTTTTTGATTTTTCAAACAGGAATGCTCCTCCTTTCTAGATGCGATGAAATATTTCTTTTTAGATTTTTCAATGAAGGAAAGTGTAATGCAACTAACTACATGTATGCAAAGACATGCAATGCACTACTCTTCAAATGCAACATCAGTCAAGCTCCCCCTTACAGAGTGCATGATATGCAATTCAACATACAAAAAGTTTGGCATATAATTCATCATGGCATTTGTGTGCAATGCATTTAGAAATAAACTCAATCATTTTCATGAGCATTTCATATTTTTCCAATTAGTTTCAGTTAGACAATGCGCAAAAGAATTATCATGATATGCAGTGCATTCAGATCACACAAATCAGAATACAAAGTTTTCAGAATTTACCTGAATGGGGCTTTATCATCTTGGGTGCCTTGGTTTAATTTACCCCTCTTTATTCCTCAGTCCAAGGCACACTTGCAAAGTATTTGATCATCTTGATCCTGCAGGGACCCAAGCAGCTTTGGGTCCTGCGTTAGCTCTGACAGGTGATCTAAGCAAATTCATAGCAATATGGTCACCATGATCCATCAGATAGCAATTTTTCATAGAGTGACCAAACTTCCCACAATATCTACATGACGTGACTGGTTTCTGGTTTTTATGATGCATAGTAACAGTAGCATAAGGTTTATAAACATATTCATAAGATTTTCTGTTACATGCATGAACAGTTTGGTTCTTATTCCTAACCAGCCAACATTCAGAAGATTTGTGAGCTTACTTCCCACAGTTATAGCATGAAAATCTTGCAAATGGTTTTACAGGGAATTTGACACCATAGGGGTTAACAGTGTTCTTCTGAACATGCCAACAGTTCTTGACTGTATGGCCATTCTTCCCACAGTGAGAGCAAGCAAAAGAATTTCTTCTATGAAAACTATTTTTACCCCAAGTAGATCTAAACCAGCACTCAGCAGCCTTGTGCCCAGGCTTATTGCAGTTGAAGCACACAATGTGCTAACTAGAATTATGTTTAGATCCATATGGATCATGAAAGTGCATGGAAGACCTGGCATGTAGTTTATTGTCTTCTTTCATGATAAAACAATCATTCATGAGATGACCATGCTTCCCACAATAATAACATGAAGCATCAGGCTTCCTAGCAGCATGGTTTCTATCAGAAAGATTTCTTGAATGTAAAGTTCCACTAGTATGCTCATCCTTTAACATCAATCTGCAACCTTCCATTATGTGACCTCCTTTCCCACAATAATAACATGACCCCTTTTTAATATGAGTGTGTGAGAGATCATGTGAATTATGTGTAGCCTTCTTTATAGTAACAAGAGTGTCTTTATCCTTCTTCTGTGAAGTTTCACCCTTTTTCAGTTTTTGATTTTGTTCCACAGGTTTGGGTTTTTCCTTTTTTTGTGAATTTTCATCCTTTTTCAGTTTTTGACTTTGTTCCACATTTTTGGGTTTCACAGTGGATTTTTGTGCAGTGAATTGGAAGACAAAAGGAGCAGAGGTTGTGTTCTGATTGGTAGCTTTGACAAAAATAGTAGATGTTTCATTCCCATTACTCCTTTTATTTGTCGGACTATAGCCCAGTCCCTTTCTCTCAAAGTTATCACTCTTTCCAAGAAGCTTATTCAGATTGTCCTTTCCTTTGGCAAATTTTGATAGAGAACTTTTCAAATCTTTAATCTCAGAATTCAAGCCACAAATATTAGCTTCATATTTGGACAGATCTGTTTCACAGGAAATGACTTGTTGATGCAATGCATCATTCAGACTTTTGAGTTTTTCAACTTCCTGTTTTAGTTTTGTTTCATTGTCAGCTTCAGACAGAGACTTATAAAGATCATCAACTTCTTGTTGAAGGGATGTGATAGTAAGCTCATATCCAGCTATTTTCCGTTCACTGCAACTGACATTTCCATTTAACATTAAGTTGATGGTTTTCAGACTCTCAATTTCTTGTTCAGCATTCATCAACCTATCAGAATTATCCACACTCACACACTTGCCTTTTTCCATTGTCATTAGCCTATCTGTCAGCTGGGTGTTTAGATGTTTCAACTCATTGATTTCCTCTTTCAGTTTACTGTTCTGCTCTAGGAGATCAGCATCAAGCACCCATTCATCTGAGAGAGACTGACATTCATGAAACATTTCCTGTTGTTTTTCAGATTGAAGTTTGTCAAGATTTTTCTGAATCTCTGAATTTGTTACTCTATCAGCCTCTAGTTTTTCAGAAATCAATCTATTTTCTTTTTCAAGATTTATTGATTTGAGTTCAAATTCCTTGAGCTGATTATTGAGTATTTCATTTGCAGATTTCATTTTTTCCAATTCAGAGTTGACACATTCTAATTCTCTCACCAATTTTTCATTTTGAACAATATCATTGTTGTGAGCCTGATCAACTAAGCTAAGCCTTTCCTTTAGTTCAGCAATTTCACAAACAAGCTCTTGACTCTCCTTTTTGTGTAGACCAACTTGTTTCATAAGAGATTGTTTTTCAGATTTGAAATGATCTAAGTCTGAACTAATAGAATCAAACTCTGTTATCTGTCTTCTAAATATTTCATTTTCAGTTTTCAGAGTTTCAAGATTTTCACCTCCTAGTTTTTCCAGCTTCTTTTTCAGTCTTCTATACCACTTACTCATTTTTTCATGGGAGTGTAACAGATCAGCATAGGCATCTACCCAGTCATCTAATGTGAAGCTAGAGAAGGGGATGATTACCTCTTCAGCATCTTGGAATTCCTCTTGATCACTGTTATGGTTGCTCTCGTCAGCCATCATACAGTTGTCCTCATTCATCCTCTGAGATAGCTTCAGCTGATCCAGAATGTCCTTAGCGGACCTGCAGTCATAAAAATAAGAATGTAGAGCCTTGTCAGTAGCTGCTCTCACCAGGTTAAAGGCTTTCTGATTTTCTCCATATTTTGACTTGTGACTTTTAGTCCATTTGGACTTTTCTTTTGGCAATCTGTGGGGACCTTGTGAAATTAACTTCCACAGATCCGGATTAATCATTTTCTCATAATTGTGAAGACTGCTAATCCATGAGTTAAAGTTAGAGCCATTGAAAACCGGTGGAGAACCCATTGAATAAATCGGCAACTAGATTAATGCAGCAACGGGTAGAAATAGAAATGCACCAAGGGACAATAGGATCCTCTGCAGATCGTTGGATCTGATCAATCAGAGAACCTCTCTGATACCAATTGTTAGGATCGGTGCGGAGGATTCAGAGGGGGGGGGGTGAATGGATCCCACCCTTAAAAACTTTTCGGCTCAATAATAAAACTAGAACTCTAACAAAGCAAGACAACCAATCTGAAGAACAGGTAGAATATCCTTTTAAACCAAAGATCAAATACGTAACCCGTGCCCAAATAAACAACTAGAGGAAGCAGCACAGATATAAATGAGAATGCAATGTAACATGTGAAGTAGATAGGAGATATGGAGCAACCAACCACTACACAGAGATTTTTAGGTGGTTCGGTCCACGGACCTACATCCACCCCACACTCAAACCGAGTGTGGCTTCACTAACAGCTGGGCAACACAGCTTGCCAACAGACGCTGATACACAGCTTACCCAGGGGAACAACCTCCCCTCTTCCTCCTACACGGAGGGAACCTCTAGCAACCCACGGTCACTAGAAACCAGAGACTCACGTCTCTCTTCCTCTATACCAAGAGGGAACCCCACTAGTAGCAGCCCCGCTACAAGTGAACCAGCCAGTAGCACTCTGCTACCAGCAATCCACCAGAGGCCTAGCCTCTCTTCCTCCTAGCCCGGAGGGAACCCACAAGCAGCCCCCCTGCTGCTTGCAAACCGGAGATCAGATCTCCCTTCTCCTGACCCACCAGGAGGAACCCGACCTCAGTCCAGAGGATCAGAAGAACTCAGTAAATCAGATCGAATAAAAAAAAAAATAAGGAACGAAAATAACACAGCAAACACAAGCTGTAAAAGAAGGAACATCAGATGTGGCTCCCATGGAGCTGACTGGCCTGGATTTGATCCACGGTCCAGTAGACAGATCTTCAGTAACTTTCTTCCTTTTTCTCCACAAACTCTCTCTCTCTCTCTCTCTCTCTTTCTTTCTCTTCTACTCTCCTTTTCTCCCACGTTGTTCTCTCCTTCTTCTCTTCAGCTCTTTTTCTTCTTGCCGGCTCACTCTTCTTCTATTTCCTCTTCTTCTCTTTTTCTTCTTCTTCTCTTTTTCTGGATCGAAGGGCTTTCTGCTCTCCAGGCTTCTTCTTCGATCAGCCTCCATCTGAAGACGAAGGCTCCAATATATACCAGCAGCAGTAGGGAGGTAGGGCGTGTGCTTCCCACGCCTTCCGTCCAGAAGATTCCTCCTCGGATCACGTGCTCAGCACCCACCTCGGATCACGTGTCAGGTGCCAGCTTCGTGTCACGTGCTCAATGACAACAATCTGACTTGCTGCGTTGACGCTGTCAAGCAATGGCGTTAACGCAGTGAGGCATTCCAGTAAGCCATTAGCTTCGTCTCTTTAACTGCTGTGTCGATGCTGCTCAATTGTGGCGTTGACGCAGTGGAATAGCCTGTGAAAGTCAACGCAGTGGAAGATATCGTGAAGGCTTCATCAACTGATGCGTGGACGCTTTAAGCTCCCAGCGTCGACCCTGTTCCCTTCAGCAACAAGAATGAAGTCATAAGATCTAAGTATGTACATTGTAGTGTATATACTTCGAAAGAAACAGTCCAATGTATATACTTCAAGAACTCTAGACAACGGACGCTGTACAGACTTAAGATGCTACAGTCCAATGTATGGACTTTGACGAAGTGAAGCAGTGTATAGACTTCTCGTGAAAACCAGTGTACAGACTTTGAGGCGTTTGACGGATGTATATACTTAGCCTTTGAGGAACGATGTATAGAGTCTGAACGTGAAGGCAGGCTGTATAGACTTGAAGCGCTTGAAGCGATGTACAGACTTTAGTGTTAACGTGCCAGAGAAACCAGTGTACAGACTTCATGCTGTACAGACTTGATGTTGATCAAAAGACCTTTGGACATCAGCCCAAGGCGTCAACGCTTCCAACGTGCAGCGTCGCCTCAGCTCCTCAAGCGAGATGCTCACGCCCTTGGCAACTGGCCAATGCGTCAACGCATCCAGTGTCAGCGTCGACGCAGTGAATAAGACAGAAAGCGAAAGACGCACAATTGCGTCTACGTAGTCAGCCAAGTGCGTCAACGCACTAAAAGCATAGAACCCATGAAGACAGACAGGCTGTACAGACTTTGATGCTCAAAGACGATTGTATAGACTTTGCCTTAGAAACGAGTGTATGGACTTTGAACCAGCAAATGAATAAGTATGTACACTGAAGGAGTGTATAGACTTGGAACCCAAAGGTAGTGTACAGACTTGGTAAGTCTGAGCCAATGTATAGACATCAAGTGAAGACCAGTGTATAGACTTGGCCAAACGTAGGAAAAGCTATGAATGTATAGACTTGGAGGATGCTGTGCAATGTATAGACATCCAATGAATGAAACGCTATACAAGTGCTCAAATAGTCCGATGTATGGACTTGTATAAACCTGATGAATGAACTGAGGGGTCGACCCATTGAACAGGCTAACATAACCCAACCAGGTAAATGCAGATTCAAATAGATGATGACTTATAGTGTTTGCTATCATCAAAATCACAGGGACACAACACCCCAGCCATCAACATAATGAAAAGAAATGAACAATGGCTTATTCAAGATGCCAGCTATCGGGCTTTCCACAGATAGCCCATGGACATTCAATAGAATAAACAACCAAGACGTGTGCTTATAATACGTCTGAGTTCGATCTTTCCGGTGCACAAACGTCCTGTAGGGATGAAATCTGTCTGTCGGACCCTTCCAAGGGACTACTGTCAGGAGCGGTTCTTCAACAGGGAATGGATACTGTTGCGTCTCCAGCTGAGCACTCCCTACATGGCATAGATGCCTTAAGCTCTTTACAAAAGCATCCTCGTTAATAGCAGCAAAGATCGGAGTGGGTGGCTCAGAGCCTTCTTCTTTCAAGGTCCGGCGTTTGGCCAAATAAGTTGCTGCCTCTCTCGAGTGCTGTGAATAAATCCTTTTTAGATGGGCCTCGGTGATGTCAAATACTGGCCCGGGTTGTTGCTTCAAGAAAGAACGCTCAGCCACGTCCTAGAATGCACCCCTGCCATCCCTATAAAAGCTGGTCCGAATGTTCCACCATTTGATGTACTCTGATGTAACACGGGGAACACGGTTAGAAATGGTCGGAACTCTGAAGGCTGCACCATCTTGGTGATGAAAGAAATCCCACCATAACCGGCCGTCACCAATAATGGTGGACCCATGCTTGGCCCGACTGTCTAGGGGGAACTGAGTGACTGATGTGGGGATGTGCTGGTCATAGCCGAAGTTCCTCCCGAAGCGGAATGGGTAATATGGTTCCAGGAGAAGCATGCCACCCTTTTTGAAGACTAAAACACTGGGCCGGATGGCCACGGCCCACCTGACCAGCTCCGGCTCCAGAATAGACCGAACGGCATTAGCCTCTGAAACAGGATGCACATAGGTCTCTACCTCCTCCATCTTACATTCTCTCTGAGGATGGACCAACGGAGCTGAACCTGCTGCCAAGCTCCAGAAATGAATGCTGCAAGGGGCGTCTACTGGTACCCTTACCAACCTGCCCCTTATCTTGAACAGCTGATCGGAAAAAGAGCCAGGTTCGGCACTAGCAAACTCGATCATCCTGGGTAATGTATCTAACTGCAAAGTTCTGGGAGCCAGCTCGGGAAACAAACTGCACACCCAAGCATTAAAGAAATGAAACGGACCCACGGTCCTCAAAGAGCGGGGAGTCCGATGCTTATACAGGTCCCCTAGTGATTTGCAGATCAAGCACAAGGCCACCGGGCAGAGTGACAACCTCATCCCCCAGGCCATTTGACAGGCCGGATATATGGCTTCTGGCCGGATGATCGTCTCGTCCCCTTGAGGGAGAGCGAAGGTGCACAGCCAGAATGTGAAATAAGCCGCACAATGTGTGATAGGATCCACCCCTGCCGGGTTCGGACCATCTTTGCCTATACGACGCAATGAAGATGGCAGCGCTGACTTGTAACGAGGAGCCCTTATCAGCTTGCTAGCGGTCGGACCCACAGAAGGGAAGTCTGCATATTTTAAAGGGCCTTCGAAGAAATACTGAATCCACTGTCCTATCCGGACCCTTAGCTTGCTGCTTTTCTCTCGAGGATGGTAACCCTTGGAGGATCCTCTATTGTGAGCCAAACAGATGGAGCGATAGGCTTTCATTAAGTATCGGTATGAGTAGCCAAGTGTGTACCTGCCTTCGCCATCAGAGCTGTCATTTTCAGAATCTTCCAAGCAAACCTCTTCATACGGCTCACCATCAATGGGTAGGCCGGAAAGCTGTGATAAGCTCCAGAGGTCGAGAGATGTTTCACCCTCTGCTGTATAAAATGTGTTGAATAAGGGGCAGAACACTTCAAACATTCCGCAGCATAAACCTCGGGAGATGGGATAGCGGAATCTAGAAGCAAAGACACTGTGATATACCCCGGCTCTGATCAGCAGAGGGGCGTATTCCTTCATAACAAACTCGGTGAATTCTACTGCTCCCACTCAGAACAGGTGGGCATCAGTTACCTTGGCATCTCCAAACCAACCAGCAGCTAGCTGATATTTAAACTGGACGGCGAGACAGTTCAGCACAAAGGGTTCATCTCTATACCCCCACTTTATGGGCGCCAGGAAGAGACCATAGCCGGATTTTTCTTTGTAAACCTTGCCACTGACTGTGTCCCATCGGGCAAGTGTAAATTCCGGGGCACAAGTCAGCATCTTTTTCTCTGGCTCCAGCTCTGATATACTGAGGATTACGTCCCAGTCACGCTTCTCCCCGGGAAGATAGATAGCCTTGCTGTGGTACACTGATTCCTTCAGGCTGTCTCTCTCCACAAGAATAGCAGCTTCGACTGCACGGGCTATCCGATAGTCTCGCATGCCACCCACTGTAAAAGTTCGGATGAACGGCATCAAGTGGCGGTCCTTCGGAAGATCTGGCCGATAGTTGTTGCCCCGCCTGAGCATGTCTCCGTTGTAGTGGAATATACCCTGGATGTTGATACTATATCAGTTTCAGAATCAGAAGATTCATCAACGGCGGTGATTTTGTCATATCGAAGTCCAGGCTATGCACGTTCAGCCAGTTTACCACAGCCCGTGATATATCTGGCTGGGCTGACGAACTTGTTCCAGCAGCTCCAGAAGATGTAGCAGCAGAACTGGAGGCCATTGTAGTGTTTGCAGTCAAAGAAGAAATGTGAATTAAATCCCAAAATAAGAAACAATCTTATAAAGATTGTAGTGTGAAGCTCTATGAAAATTTCTGCAGCATCTCCCCTTATTCAAGGTCTGCCCAAAGAGAATAGGGAGCCACCCACCAAGAGGGAGTGATCCCGTAAGAAATAGGGATTTAATCCCCAAATAATAACCTACCCGGGCGAAATCTAAAGAGAAGGGAAGGAAGCTGGATGGCTAAGGGGAAGAGCTCGCCGCCACCACCGAGAGAGTGAAGAGAGAGAAGAGGGAGTGAAGAATGAAGAAGAACGAGGCTCTCGGCACCTTAAATAGAGGCCCAAGAGGTGAGGCTCTCGGCGCGATGAAATGCACGCCGAGAACCCCCATCCCTTCACAAGGGGCGCGCCGAGAAGCCCTGCCAAGGCCCTCCCCTAGCGCGCCGATATGCCCTGCCGAAAAGCCGCGCGCCGAGAACCAACGCGCCGAGAACCGACGCACCGAGAAGGCTGTGCCGAAAGGTCGTGCGCCGAGAAGCTCGCGCCAAGAGCGTTCAAGTCAAAGAAATTGAAAGAAATCAAAAGAAATGCCAAAGTAATGATGCTTCCAAGTTGAAGATGAAAGATGACTAACAATGTCAAGCTGAGAAATGGGTTCAGATGCTGAATGATACATACACATGTAGGCACCGTATCATTTGTCCTGCATTCCCGCTACCTACAGGTGGGGGGCATTTGTTGACACCTGAAATATAATCAAGAATAAAGATGAGGCCGAAGAGAAGATTGAAACAGAAATGAAGATCCCAGGGATTCCTGCAACGCCAGAACTACAGAGAATTCATCACTAAAGCTACCACCCGGCTGAAGCCCTCCCCGGCCAAGCTGATGTCCGGTGTTGTCATCTCCCAGATGGCAGTACTGATGAAGAATTGCAGTCTATTGACTGATGAAAATCTCCAGAAATGTTCTGATAAGACTATGTTAACTCACCAACTAATAGGCCTTCGCCTGTTCTGACAAGACTCGAGGGATTAGCGAATGAAGAGACGGTGCTAATAGCTTTGATATTTGAAACCCACTAGCAGGAAGAATCGAAAACATTTAAGAGCTCTAAATGGGCTTATGATTGTGGCGCCAGGATCCCCTCACCAAGGCCCAAAGCTTCGCGCCGAGAAACTGCATCCTTGCGCGCCGGGAGGTACCCCATCGACAGTGGCGCGCCGAGACACCTCTGTCGAGAGGATATCCAGCAGTGGCTATAAAACCCCCCTTCTACTCTCAGTAGAAAAGAAGAAGACCCGCGGAGACAGACTAAAAAAAATAGAGAGAGATAGAGATATACAAGGGAGACACCTCTAAAAGAAAAAAGAGAGAGAAGAGGGGCGACTGCTGCGAAGGAAGAGAAGGTCTGTCGACAGGGGGAGGGAGAGGAGTCAATGCTCCGCCCTCCCCCGGCTTTTGTTTCCTTTTGCCTTTTCATTTCTCCGATGTGTATCCTCTGTATCTCTTTCTTTTCTTTACTTCTTCTGAAGAATGCTCTTATCTCCCCCCCATTTCTTATGAACGGGCATGGTCGGATGATGTAATCGACGATATATGTATAGAAGAACAAGGCCTTTTCCCTTGTTTTCAATATTGAATGCGTCCAGTTCTTGTTTTACAAATACCTTTTCCATGTATGCTCATTTGGAAATGGAAGTCCGGCGTACTCATTGGCCACGACTCTCTACTCTCCCTTTGTTTCTGCTCCGAAAGAAAGGCTGCAGGGTCCCTCATTCTAACCCATGGATGGTTGGGACCCAGGACTTCCGAGGAGTTCCAGTGTTGTGGGTTTTGTGACCTCTTATCTCCGGATTGTTTCCTCGATGCCATTGGGGTCGTCCAAGGAATCAGAGACAGTCATCTCTTGATCTTCCCGAACGACCGGTGGTAAATAAATATATATGTTTGCAGGGTGTTTTGAATGAACGATGGTCTCGATCCCTCTACAGACTTTTCCTTCTAATAATCCCCCGGTATCCCTCCAGCAAGGTCCTTGATCTAATTCCCTCCTGCATCCCAAATCCTATCTCGATCTGAGCCTAAACCCCAAAATCTCTAGAATAGGGCTTCGTAAAACCCTTGAACCCTCTACCTTCTCGACACGGAAGCTTCTCGGCGCACCGAATAGTCCCCGGCGCTGCACTTCCCGCACCGAGAACTGGGCGCGCCGACAACCCCCTTCTTTCACTAATCTACTGGCCGAGAGGCCTTCTCCAAGGTGATCTTCTCGGCACGGAAGGTTCCCGGCGCGATGACTTGCGAGCCGAGAACCCCCTTACGCCGAGAACCCCCTAGCGCCGAGAACCCCCCTTTTCATGTGATAACTGTGCCGAGAACCTCCATAAGCATTTCATGCTAATTTCTGATCACCTTCTATACTTGTCTGAGGGCTGTCCATGGGCCATCGTGTATACTCTGGAGATACATCAACGGGGAAGGACTTCCCCTATGTTATTCAGTTCCGACACAGATTCCTCTATAACCCTATGAACCTAAGGAGCTCTTCCACTGCATGTGCTCTGACGGTTTCCAAGGGAATATCAACCGGTGCTACGAATGCAGACAGTGTTCTCGGGCCTAGTGCCTTCCTCTTTCGGCCTTCATCCCGGCATCCCGTGGATGATGGTCTATCTCTCCTTGGCATGCTCCAAGACAAGGGGATATGCTGCCGAAATTCACCCACATCACACCGAGTGACTGTGATATTCTCTTCTAACCCCGCTGAACCTAAGGAGTTCTGGCACTGCATGTCCTCCGATGGTCCCTCGAAGGGGGATATTAGTAAAACATTGCATCGACATACGGTGTATCATGGTATGTCGGTCCCTCTTCGGATTCCGGGTCAAATATACCCGATCTTTCACGGATCCCATCCTGCCGCTGTATGGATGGTTTCCTATTCCCATTTGGCATAGTCCAAGACAATGGGGATATGCTGCCGGATTTGCCCCGCACCTGACGTACTCTTGCTTTATCCAGTCTATTTAATGTTCTGTGAATAAACTAGCACGCTCTTATTTGGGATTTTGCTGCTATTCTCCTCTTGTCTTTGGCGTTTAATCAAAGGTTGTCTTCCTTAGGGAGGACATAATTAACGTCATGGCCTTTACGGCGTGGCGGACTTTTGGTCCCGACTCGGACTTCACAATCGACTGATCAAGTCAGATCGAGCATATAGTAAACTGTCACCCCGGTGGCTGGCACGCCTAATAAACAAAACAAATAAATAAATCAAATCAAATAATAAATTAAAAAAATAAATAAAATCCGTCCCCACAAAGCCTTGTAGTGCAGGGATCATAAAGCATAACACTAGAGCATGAAACGGCTTGCAACAACCGTGCGTGTGTGTGAATGTAGTGGTGATCAACCAAGGTGCATGCGAGTCTAATCAAGGGAAACACTTAGCAATATTTTCACCTTGGCACTTGTGTGCAAGGGTGCAGCAGGCTGCCCAAGGGATGCAGTCAAAGTGCTAAGCTCAATTAAACCACAGATAAAATCGAAAGTGCAAATCTGAGTGCTTGAGTGTGTAAACAAGATAACCAAGTATGGAAGCACACGAACCTGTGAATGGGGGTAAAAGATATAGAGCAATCACACACGATGAACAACCCACAACACAGGGATTTTTAGGGTGGTTCGGTTGCAACCCCGTAACCTATGTCCACCCCTCACCAAAACCCGGTGAGGCTTCCCTGCTGACTCACAGCTTGACCGGGGACACGCCCCAAACCACATAACAGAGAAAACCCTCTTTCTGTCTTCCTACACACAAAGTCGGTAGGGACGGCTACACCGCAGATCGGAGAACTCCCGATTGCCTTCCTACTAACCACCGGTAGGGACGATCTTTAGTTTCAATAGATTGAATGAAATGAAAATAGAACAAGATGAAAATGCTCAAACAAGATATGGAGATATGTTAGAATGAAGTAGATCTTGTCTGAGATTGTTGGATCTTGAATCTGTTGCTTTGATCTTCCTTTGATCCCTTTGAGTTGATGGAGAAGATATAGGATGTAGCTTTGATCTTCCCTTGAGTTGATGAAGTGGTTTGGATGTAGCTTTGATCTTCCTTTTGATCTCCTTTGTGAGCTTCCTTGCTTCTCTTCTTCCTTGAAGATTGAGGGCTTCAGATGTAGGCTTGAATTCCTTGGATTGGATGTAGAACTTCTGCACGGAGTACTGTTCACGGCTACAGTACCTCTTCTTCCTTGGAGC
The DNA here is from genome assembly GCA_022559845.1 of Amorphophallus konjac. Classification (NCBI taxonomy): domain Eukaryota; kingdom Viridiplantae; phylum Streptophyta; class Magnoliopsida; order Alismatales; family Araceae; genus Amorphophallus; species Amorphophallus konjac. Next base: position 48,295,116 of record CM040124.1, on the reverse strand, counting down.
TCCTCTAGCCTCTCTTCATCTCTCTTTGCTCCAAATCATCAACTAGGGTTTCTAACCCTCTTGTGTTGGTTTTATATCTCTTTGGATGGTCAATAAACACATCCCAGACCAGATCCACATTTTGTGGGTGATTAGGTGACTTTTAGATTAAAGAAATCCATGGGGAATGGCCTTTCTCGAAGTGGAAAACAAAGTCAACATTGAAGGCTCGGGGATGGTGGTCGACCTGTGGCTTCTAGCGGTCGACCGCTACTGAGAAACGCTGTAGATGGATGTTCCCTGGGATTTTTGATCGACCGCTACTGGGCTGGCGGTCGACCGCCACTGAAAGATGTGCAGACGGTGAGCTACCGGCTGGGGCGGTCGACCGCCCCTGGGCTGGCGGTCGACCGCCAGCTGGGCAGACCCCGGGTTTTTCCGGGTCGATCCGTTAACTGTTTTAGCTCCGTCGCTTAAGTTCTTTAGCACCCCATTCATGTCTGTAGCATCACCCTTGATAGTCTAGAAGGTGTCTACTGAGTCTTTGACTTTGGGTTCTCTTGGTTATGCTTCTTTGTGCATCGACCTTAACTATCTTGATGATTTCTATTGATTATATTCCTCTTATAATCAAAATTTTGTTCCGGGGGCTCCGCCCCCAGAAACCCCCGCAAGGGGCGCTGCCCCCTTGACCCCCGCGACCTGACCGGGCAAGTCGATCCCTGCGACCTGACCGCGTAGGTCGATCCGCGTGCGAGGGCGCAACATTGAGCTTTGACATTTGCCATCTCCACTCCATTCCTTGGATTATCTTGTAGCATGCTATCAAGAAGTTGCACCGACCTTGAACCATCCATAAGGCAAGATATGCACTGACCATATGAGGAATATGCAATGACCTTATGTGTGATGCCATTCAGCTTGATTTCTGTGCTTGAAACATGCTAGATTTCCGTGCCTCCAATATTGTCATATACCTTGATATCTGTGTACTGGAAGTATGATGACCTGAAATGTATGAATATTAACATTATCAAATGCAGGTATAGTTCATTAATGACTATAGAGGCAGACATCATCAAAATCATAAAATTAATCATGTTGCACATAAGTTTAACAAGGGGGGTGTGGTCCCACCCTATAAAATCCGATTTTTTGGCTAATTCTCTTCCTAAATTGACTACGAAGAAAATTACAACTGTGTGGAAGGATACGTGGAGCTTGCGGAGGCTTGTGTGCGCGTTGACTTGCGGAATCCCCGCGTGCTGTCGCTTTGCACTCCCGCGTCCACGTGTCACCTTCTAGAACTGGTACGGTACACGAATCGCGTCGTGGGACCGTAAATCGAACGAACCATGGCTGAGTGGGGTCGTGGGACCACCAGGCTGGAGGGAGGGCGCGGCCCCCATGGAGTTAGCCCTCTCTGGGGCGCGTGACCATGCCTCGGGGTGAACTAGCCTCGGGCTGGCCGTAACCCTAGGGGATGGCCCCTGGGGGTCTTCTTGTGTAGCCGGGGGACGTCCTTTGACGGACTTTGAACTTTGGGAGGCTGGCATGGGCCCATAGGGCCATTGTTCTTCGAGTCGTAGTGGCCGCTCGCAAGGTGTTCGGGCGAATGCCCGGCACACTCTGGGTTGCCGAACGAGCCGCGTAGGTGATCGACGGGCCTTGGATTTGGCCTAGGGTCAAGGGTAGAAGTCCACGGGAGCTGGGAGGAGGCACTTGGGCCCATGGGCCTCACCTCGTGTTATGTTCCATGTTGTACGGTGGGTTGGCAGGGTAGCCTCGGGTTAGCCCGAGAGTTGAAGTCGAGTGGCATGTTGCCACTTGTCTGAGGGTCGGGGGTGGCCCCGGCTTGCTGGGGGGTCGTTGTGGGACCCAATTGGCATAATGGAACCATAAGATGGCCCGTGGGTTGGTGTAGAAGGTTTGAAATATACGCGCCCACTAGGTGTTCGGAAAAATGCCGAACACACGTGTGTGGGCCGTATGCCCGTGCTGCGGGCCTCCAAAGCCTGTGGTTGACTTGCTCGGGTCTCCCTTTGACCTTGGAGGGTTGAATGAAGTGCCTCAGAGTGGGCCCACGGCTCTTTTACTGGATGCCATGTGGCGTGGCTTAACGTCGGGGCGCCCCCGGGTGGTCCCGGGCGGCCATGTAGGATACAAGCAAAGCTCGTATGAGAGTGGCCGGGGTTGATCCCGGGCAATTACTTGTGTCGCCGCGTGTCATGACAAGTTGGTCGGGACCCTTGTGGGGACCGGCGGGGTTGTAGAAGGGCTAGATAGCCCGTGCCTTGAAGGTGTTCGAGGAAATGCCCGAACCCTTACTCCTTGTTATTTTAGCTGGGAAATAGTCTGGGTACAACAATCCATTTGTTGAAGTTTTATGTTATGTGAGCATGCAAAAGCTATTAGGATTCTAATGGCTTCCATCCTAGCAACTGGTGCATAGGATTCATCAAAGTCTACCCCAAATTCTTGAGTGTAACCCTTAGCTACCAACCTAGCTTTATTCCTACAGATTATTCCATCTTCATTCACTTTATTTCTAAACACCCACTTGGTTCCAATGATAGAACAATGTTGAGGTCTGGGAACCAAGGTCCAGACTTTATTTGTTTCAAATTGACCCAATTCTTCATACACTGCATTAATTCATGATTCATCTTTTAAAGCTTCTTCTATGGATTTGGGTTCAATTTGTGAAACCAATGATACTAGGTCTTGATTATTAACTTCTTTATGAAAAGACCTAGTCCTAGGGGGATCATGTAGATTTCCTATAATATTGTGAACAAGATGATCCTTAAGAAATCTGATGTTATTTGAAGACTCACCTTGTTTGGTCGACTGACCTTGTTCTGGAAAGGATTGGTCTGGCTGATCAGAGTCTTCTTCCATTTGCTTTTCTTCCATGAATTCTCCATCTTCTTTTTTCTTCCTGTCATCATCGTTAAAATCAGCATGATTGAAATTTTCATCTAACTTCACATGAGGGGACTCCTCTACTAGCTGATCATGAATATTGAAGACTCTATAAGCTCTAGACAATTCAGAATACCCCAAGAAAATCCCTGGACTACTCTTATCTTAAAATTTATCTAGGTCCTTTTTATCATTGTTATGAATAAAGTACTTGGAACCAAAGATTTTAAAGTAAGCAAGGTTAGGTCTCTTACCTTTCAATAATTCATATGGAGTTTTGTTGTAGACATGTCTTACCATGGCCCTGTTAAGTATATAACAGGCTGTGTTTGTAGCTTCTGCCCAAAATTTCCTTGGGAGTTGGCTCTCAATCAGCATTGGTCTTGCCATATCCACGATTGTCCTATTTCTCCTCTCTACAACTCCATTCTGCTCTGGGGTCTTGGGAGATGAAAATTTATGAGTCGGTCCTTCTTTATTACAGAAATCTAAAAATAATGTATTTTCAAATCCCCCCCCCCCATGGTCAGATTGAATGATGCAAATTTTGTGCATGCCTTCCTGTTTTATTTTGTTGAAGAAAATTTCAAATTCATGAAAGGCTTCATTCTTATGAGCTAAAAAGAATATCCATACAAATCTAGTGTAATCATCTACAATGACATACCCAAATCTTTTTCCATTTAGACTTTGAGTCCTAGTAGGACCAAACAAGTCCATGTGCAGAAGTTCTAATGGTCTAGAAGACAAGGGTTCATGCCTTCTTTTGAAGGATTTCCTAGTTTGCTTCCCTAAGGCACATGCATCACAAATTTTTGAGTTTGTGCAGAAATTGATGTTAGGTAAGCCTCTCACTAACTCATGCTTGACTACTTTATTCAAGATATTATAGCTAGCATGGCCTAATTTCCTATGCCAATGAAGAGCATTATTGACAGAGTTTGCAATCAAACAAAGATTGGATTCATAATTTTCATCTAAGTCCACTATGTACACATTGTTGACTCTATGGCCTACAGATTTTATTGAATCAGAATTGACTTCACAATTCTTACATGAATGATCATCAAATGTGACCTTATGACCCTTGTCACATAGCTGACTAATGCTTAGCAGGTTATGTTCAAGACCATCTATAAGTAATACCTTCTCAATTGTGTTGGAGGAACACTTACCAATAGTGCTGGAGCCAATGATCTTATCTCTGTTCTTTCCTCCAAACTTAAATGTTCCACCAAGCTTCATTTCCAGCTTGTTGAATTTGGTCTTGTTTCCAATCATGTGCCTCGAACAGCCACTGTCAAGATACCACTGGTTGTCCATGGCTGCCAGGCTCTCCTGCAAAACATATTATGCAAAAACTTTTGGAACCCAAGACAAGTTGGGTCCACATACATCATTAAGACTCTTCAGCAAACATTTTGGAATCCAAATTTGTTTGACAGTTTTCTTTTGAGTAGCATGATGGTTTATTTTTTTATTACTGTCATTTCTTCTGGCAGTAACCCTTGGGTTTGATTTGGCTTGGTTATTTCTGATGTGTTTGTTATTCCACTACCCAAAATTATTTCTGTACTAGTTAACAAATTTTCTTGCCCTATAGGAAGTATGTGCATTGAAAGTATTTTGGTGGTGAGAGAAGTAAGTCCTCATTTGTTTGGGCACATGTAGATTTCTGTTTGCATCAGGCTTCAGTGTTAGATTATTTCTCTTTTGAGATGCCCGAGTTTTTGTTTTGATTTGCTTGCTTAGTCCAATTAACATCTTTTATTGTTTTGGTAGAGTTTTTGACTTCTGAATTCTAGACATTATTGCTTGAGCTGGATGGAGTGTCCAGGTTTTCTTTTCCCTTGCTTGGACAAAATGTAATTGTCTTGAATTCAAATGGTTTTTTATTTGATGGATCAAAACCTAGACCTTCTTTATTGAAATTAACTTTCACTCCTAGCATGGTGTCTAGAATTGACTTTCCTTGGAAAAATTTCTCAAGTGTATCTTGTTTGTCTTTCAGTTCTTTTTAGAGTTTTTCACAGATTTTATGAAGTTCAGAGTTAACACAATTTATTGCTTCATTTTTCTCAAAGATCAATTTGTTCTCATTTTGTGTTTCCTGAACCTTCAACTTAAACTCATCAAATGTTTTCTGAATTCTTTCATTTTCTTCTTTCAGGTTTTCATTTTCTTTTCTAAATGAACTTAGTTCTTCCAATTCTATTTTGAGTTTTTCTTTCTCTTTTTGAATTTTATTGTTATCCTCAACAGCAACATTCAATTTCCTTTTAGAACTCTATGTTCATTCCTCAAAGAATTAAACTTATCAAGAAGCTCACCATAAGCATCTTCCCAATCATCAATAGAAAAGTTTTCGAATAAATTGCTTACCTCTTCATCACCTTGAGCCATTAGACATAGTCCATTCTCTTTTCCTTCAGAAGATTCCCCTATAGTGATTTCCTCCTCATCGCTCTAGGTACACAACATAGCTTGAGGCTTCTTCTTCTTGCCCTTGGGGTTCTTGTTCAGCAATTCAGGACAATCTCCTTTCATGTGACCTACTTTCTTATAATGATAACACGTGATCTTGTCATAATTTTTATTCTTATCAAACTTGAGGTTCGAAGTCTTACCTTTCTGTGGTGGCCTTTTTTTCTTAAAGAATTTACCTCTTGATTTCAAAAGTTCTTGAAAGTGTCTGGTCAGAAGAGCTTGTTGGTAGTCATCTAAGTCAGAGAAGTTTTAAGAATATTCACTACCTTCTTCATTGCTCTCGCATCCCTTGAGATCTACTGGCTTCCTCTTGTGCTCCTCTACATTCGGCTTAAAGTTGATCTCATATGTCATCAAGGAGCCAATTCAGTCATCTAGATCCCTGGAATCTTCAATAACAGTGGCCTTAGTATGCCACGCTGGGGGAAGGGACCTGAGTATTTTTCTAACAATATCACTGTCATAATAATCCTTGCCTAATGCTTTAAGATTGTTAGTAAGTTCTGACAGTCTAGAAAACATTTCATTAATAGTCTCATCATGCTTCATCTTGAACATTTCGTATTCAGTGATCAGTATGTTTACCTTAGTGGCTCTTACCTGGGACGTTCCCTCGTATATCAATTCTAGCTTGTCCCACATTTGCTTAGCTGATTTACATGCAGATACTCTGGAATACTGATTTGGATGAATAGCACACTGCATCACGTTCATAGCACTCCTGTTGACAGTCGAATTTGTTCTCTAGTCCATTCATTTTCATCTTCCAGAAGTTAGAATGGACCTTGGCTGACTACCCTCCAGAGTTCATGGCTCTGTGCTTGTAGGAACACCTCCATCCTGTTTTTCCAATAGATGTAGTTAGATCCATCAAAAAATGGTGGTCTATTGATAGAGTGACCCTCAGCAATAAAACTACAACTATTCCCATTTTCTAGTCTTCCCTGGTCGTTGGACCACATTGTGGGAAGCCTAGCTCTGATACCAACTGATGAAAATGGTGATGCGGATCTATAGGAGGGGGGTGAATAGATCAGCCCCTTTTAAAAATTGACTCGCTTAAGGAAATTCACACCAAGCTCAGTTTCGATAAAGACAAGCTAGAAAACTAAAACGAAGCTAGATCATGCTATTAATCAGACACACTCACAAACATATTAGGCGTACCCACAGTGAGGTAGTAAACCAGGACTGGTATGAGGCAGAGGACTAGCCCGAGGACTTCCTCACGCAAGATTAAACATCTTTTGATATATCGAGTCTAGATTGAGATCGGGGTAGAAAATATGGAATTCAAACACACTGCATGGAGATTTTTTAGGTGGTTCGATTGCTTCCAACAATCTACGTCCACCCCTCACCTGATCAGGATGAGGCTTCACTAGCACAAGGCTAAACCATGGAAGACTCCGTTACACCAGCAGATTACATAGCTTGACTCTGGAGGAATAACCTCCTCCCTTCCTATGACAACCCAGAGGAAGAACCTTGCTCAACGCTCTGTTGAACACACCTCTGTTGAGTCCCGAATGGTGGCAATCAAGAGGGGAGGGGTGAATTGATTGACCAAATAAAATTTCTTTTCGAATGAAAAACTTGATTAATAGACACACAAGCACTCAGCCTCACTCGAACAGGATCACACTCGTGAATGTGCGTGGATGAAGGTAGGTGATTGAAGATGGAAATGGTAAACACTCAGCTCAACGTGAAGCCCACTCGTAGAAATATACGAAGAAACAAACCACAAATAAGGCACAGTGTTTTTAGGTGGTTCGGGTACACAATCGTGTCCCCTACGTCCACCCCTCACACGTGAGGATTAATGCTTCACTATGAAGTGAGCCACACACACACGCTGTGTAGAACAGCAACCACACACACGGCACCCGATCTGGGCTGCCACACACACACACACGCGCTCGTGTCTCCAAACACAAGCAACCATACAGAAATCTAGTTAAAGAATTACAATAGATATTCAAGCTCAATCAAAAGAACTCTGAGAGTGAAGAATGAAGAACGATTTTGTACTGTTTAGAGCTCCCCCTTTCTCTCCTTTGATGGTAGTTGAATGCTTCTGTAGCTTGAGGATGGTTCTTGATGGATGAAAAATGATTCTTGCACGAACAATGGTTGTAACTTGATTTTCCACGCTACTTCCAGTTGGGGATCGATTGGAGGCTTGTATCTAGCTTCTTCCCTTCACATTCACGCTCAGATCAAAGTGGAAGAAGAGCTGGAGCTGCTGTAGCGTCCTTGCACACATAAGGGTTAGAACAGAAAACACTCTTCAGATCTATCTCGAAATCCTTAGGGTTTACAACCCAATAAGATGTTTTATATGATTAGGGTGGTCAAGAGACAGCCTAGGGACCAGATCCACATTTTCTAGAGTGATTTGGGGCAGTTGGACCGGAGTTAGAAGACTTTTGGCATGCCTACACGAAGGTCATTTTTGATGGTGCCGCCCCGAACCGGAAAGGGTCGACCCTCGTGAGAGGTTTAATGGGCCCAAGAACAATGGGTCGACCCTCGTGACCCCCCGTGCGGGTTTGGGAATTAAACGCTCAGGGGTCGACCCTCGCGTGGGGTGGGTCGACCCTTGTAGGTGACATTAAAGAACCCGTGCGGGTTTGGGAATTAACAATCAGGGGTCGACCCTTGTCCCTGAACTTGCAAAAAATGAATTAAAAACACACTAAGTCTAAGGATCAAGCTAGGGGGATTCAAGTTGGGTTTACTCCATCAAAATACTTGATTCTAAGGCATGAATGTCAACTTTTTAAATCAAAAGATCAAGAGCTTATAATTTAGGATTGATCTCACCAATCGTCCTCGAAACTCTTAAACACTTGAGGTACATTCCTTGTCCTGTCAAAACACAAATTCTGAGTTAGATTTAGCCTTGCAATTTGAACCCAAAACTCTTACCTGATGAGGTTGTTCTTTGAATCCTCAAAGCTCCATTACTTCTTGATAGATGTGGAGCATTTGCCAAGACCTTTTATTCTAGAACAGTTCAAATACAATTTGTGCACATATTCATATAGTGTTTGGTCATCATCAAAAGCTATCACATTTAAATCTTCACACATGGAGGGGGTTCAACAATCTCCCCCTTTTTGATGATGAAAAAATACTATATGCCTAGCATGAATATATGACTTCAAAATGATTTAACATGCTCATTGAATTCAAGCTCCATATCAAGAATAAAACTTTCATACACCACCATGAACCATTCAAGAAGCATCATAACATGAAACATACCATTCCAAACTTGTAAGATTGACCAACAAAGGCATATTCCAAAGTTCTTGCCGACAACATAGTTAAAGGACAACAAAGTCTGAATACATAAGAGAAACTGCAGCACGTATGCAATGCCATGATATGCAACTTTGCTAACTAGGATGATGAATGAAAAACAGACATGCATGCAAGCACACACCACACATAAAGTAGTAAAATAGCCGATTGCCGGGCACACATAGTACAAAATTTCTCTCCCTTTGGCATCATCAAAAAGGAGGGGGTGAATATGGTATAAGAAGTGTGCCATTCCGCGGGAGTGCAACCAACTAATCGTCATCCGGAGTGGGTGGATTTGTTGGACGTCTAATGTAATCTATGATTTCTCCAAACATTTGTGCTTGATTGACCAAAGCGTCAGTGAAGACTGAGTGGACTCTTGGTGAGATAGCTTCAGATCAGACAATTCTTTTTCCATAGCTTCCATTGTCTCTCCATATCTATCTACACGATCATCAATGGTATCCAATCGATCAATGAGCAGTTGAACCACCTCGGAAGGCATCCCTTCAGCAAGAACATGTGGGTGTCGCTCTCCGGTCGACTCTCCATCATCATCATCGTCATCCTCTTCAGAACTGACCACTTGGGCAGGACGTTTCAGTTGGCAAACCAATTCCCCATCTCTCATTTCATAACCCATGTTGTGACATATAGTGTGAAGTGAGTAAATGTCAGCAGCTCGTAGTGTTTGGGAGGGCTCTTTTGAAAGATCAATCTCCATGTATTCAAAAACAGCAGTTAAGGCTGCGGCATATGGTAAAGTCCTATTTTGTGCTTCATACTTGAACAAATGTGATCCAAAATAAGTGCGGGAAAACTGATAGGAATGCCACCCAAGAAGCAATAGAATAAAAACATGTGAATTTCAGTGACCTTATCATGGCCTCCCCCTCTCAGTAGCAAAATAGTTGTGATCATTCTATGCAATATATGTTGTATGGGAGGAAAATGGTTGGCATTCAATCCAGCCAGCGATCTATCACCTTTTTCTTCGGATGTCATGAATTGATACATTGTGCCGTCCGGAACCACAATATCGCCAAACGCATATCCTTCATGTGATAAATTAAGAGCTGCGCCTAAAAGTTGCGGCAAGAGGATAATATGTACCCCATTTACCATAGTAATCGCTGTGTCACCCGACATGGACAAATTACTGTAAAACTGATGCACCAAGTTCGGATAACTACGGCGATGTGCAGACATGAAGATTTCCAGATTTGGTTGACTGCAAAGAAGGTCTACAAGACTTGGGATATGGCGGTTAAGATTACCGAAATCGACCGCCCGTGGACGGAGTACTTTTCTATCCAAAACCTTGCTTGACGATGGGTTTCCTCTAAGAGCAACACTTTGCGCGGCCTGTTTGGATTGACGCTCTCTTGCCAAGCTCGATTCTTCTCCTCTGCGAGAAGGACGTCTCCTTGGGGCCATCTAGAACACAAACCGAAGGAACCGCTTGATGAGGTTATAGATCTAGATGATTCAACAAGAATGGAAAGCTAAGACCGTGGATAAATGATCCTCCACACACCAAGAGCATACCTCAGACGGATTGGGGAGCAAGAACGCCGCTAGGAACCGCAACAAAGGGGGTTTCCGCGAGACGCCACCGGAGGAACCCGCGGCTAGGGCTGGAGGATTTGGGGGCCAAGATGGAGTTTTTAGGGCTTGCAAGAGGTGGTGGTTAGGCTTAGAAGAGGGCTTGAGAGGTTTTATATGGATGGGAGGGGCGATGATAGGGTTTAGACCCTATTCGGGGATGATTCGGGTGCGGCGAAGTCGCCCGACCGGAATGAGTCGACCCGTTGGGTCGACCCCTATTCCTCTCAGCCCCGGATAGAACCGGGTGACCCGAGGGTTGACCCCAGGGGTCGACCCTTCCCCTGGTTTTCAACAAAAAAGGATTAAAAAGCAGAGGGAAGGCCAAAAAGGGTATGGCTTGAGTCCCCAATGATAAAATCATGTTGGAATCAAAGGTAATTGAGTGTTTTTAAGGGTTGAAATCAATTGGGGAGATGTTTAAGGAAATTGAAGATCATACTTGATGTTTCTTATCCAATGCTTCGGTTTTCATATTTTGAATGGTTTTTGCTCCTTTGTTGGCATTTTAATGTATTCAAGGTGATATCGGCCATAGAAATAACAATAAATGTGTGTGTATATTATAAATAGAAGTAATGCAATACACACCAAGATGATTGTTCACACAAGTTCAATTTTTCTTTTTATTTTTCAAGCAACAAAATGCTTATGCATGATGAAGGAAAACACAATAAGGCATCTCACTAATGCAAATGCATGTAATGCAGTAACTTATATACACAATGCAGTTACATGATGCAAATGATCATGATCCAGACTCATCTATCTTACAAACCCCTAGTTCTCTCCTGAATGTGGTGAATTTCTCTTCATTTAGAGGTTTGGTGAAGATGTCGGCAATTTGTTGGTCTGTTTCAATGAAACTAATTTCTACATCACCCTTGCTCACATGATCCCTAAGAAAATGATGTCTAATTTCAATATGCTTCGTGCGAGAGTGATGAACAGGGTTCTTTGACAGATTTATGGCTGATGTGTTATCACAAAGGATTGAGGTGTTTTTGAAAGAAATGCCATAGTCAATCATTTTTTGTTGGATCCATAACATCTAGGCAACGCAACTTCCTACAGCCACATACTCGGCTTCAGCGGTTGAGAGTGCCACTGAGTTTTGTTTCTTGGAGGCCCATGAGACCATGCATCCCCCAAGAAACTGGCAATACCCGCTGGTGCTTTTCCGATACACTTTACAGCTCGCATAATCGGCAACATAATAAGTAACTAAATCAAAGCTTGAATTACGCGGAAACCACAAACCTAAATTAACTGAACCAGCAATATATCTGAAAATTCATTTCACGGCCGACATGTGTGATTCTTTTAGATTAGATTGAAACCTCGCACATAAGCACACAACAAATTGGATGTCGGGCCGGCTAGCAGTTAAATATAACAATGAACCTATCATGCTTCTGAAAAGCTCTTGGTCCATAGATTTACCTGTTTCATCTTGATCAATTTTTATTGAGGTGGACATAGGAGTTGTTTGTGGTTTGGTTGATGTCAAATTGAATTTCTTCAGCAACTCCATAGTGTACTTCTTCTGGTGTATGAACAAACCATCAACCGTCTGTGTGACCTGCAATCCTAAGAAGAATGTTAGCTCTCCCATAAGACTCATTTCAAATTCACTTTGCATCAACTTTGCAAAGTCTTTACTAAGAGCATCTTTAGTGGAGCCAAAAATGATATCATCTACATACACTTGAACAATTAGGATTTCCTTACCATTTAGCTTTGTAAAAAGAGCTTGATCAACATTACCTCGTTTGAATCCATTTTGAATAAGGAAATCACTTAACCGTTCATACTACGCATGGGGTGCTTGTTTCAGACCGTAGAGTGCTTTGTCTAGCTTGTACACGTCGTCTGGATGCTTCGTGTCTTCAAACCCCGGTGGTTGCTCCACATACACGTCCTCCTGAAAGAGGCTCGTGTTCTTATTCCTTCATCTACATTACCCATCACATTCTCTGACGGATGGTCCTTTGCAAATGTCCATTGCCTTGGTAGCTGCTGTTCAACTTGATCTTCCTGATTTGCATCATCTTCTTGGGGTTCTTTTACTTCTTGTTTCTCAGTTTTTCCTCCCATCTTCCCGGTATCACCATCATCCAACTCTTCATCCTGCAAATCAGATTTTTCATTAGTGCTTTGGGAAGATGATTCATTAATAATGACATTGGGGATTTTCTTAACTACCAGAGTTCTGAAGTTATAAACTCGATAGGCTCTTGAGCTAAGAGAGTACCCAAGAAATATTCCTTTGTCACTTTTGGGATCAAATTTTGCCAAGTCCACCTTACCATTGTTATGAATGTAGCAAATGGAGCCAAAAGGTCTGAAGTAGGAAATATTTGGCTTCTTACCTCGATACAGCTCATAGGGTGTTTTTTTCTAAAATGGTCTTACCATGGCACAGTTGATTATGTAGCAGGCAGTGTTTACTGCTTCAGCCCAGAAGTACCTCGATAGGTTGTTCTCATTCAATATGGTTCTGGCCATTTCAATCAATGTCCTGTTCTTCCTTTCAACAACTCCATTCTGTTCAGGGATTCTTGGTGCGGAGAAGTCGTGCATATAACCTTGAGCCCTACAATAATTGCTGAACTCATGATTATCAAATTCCTTACCATGATCGCTCCGCACGGTCTTGATGCAGCATCCCTTTTCATTCTGAACTTACCTGCAAAATCTTTCAAATTTCATTAGGGCATCACTTTTATGGGAAATGAAATATACCCAACAGAATCTTAGAAATCATCCACAATTACAAAACCATAAAGTTTACCACCCAAGCTATGTGTTCTGCTTGGTCCAAAAAGATTAATGTGGATTAATTCAAGGGGCCTCGATGTGGTTACATCATTCTTACACTTGAATGATGTTCTTGTTTGCTTACCCCTACTGCATGCCCCATAAACTCCTTCATCAACAACCTTCAACTTAGGCAAACCAATCATCAAATCATTTCTAGATAATTTTAATAAAACATTAAAACTGGCATGTCCAAGACGGCGATGCCAAAGCCAAGCATCATCATTATTCCTTGTAACTAAACATAAATTATCATGAGAAGCATCATCCAAATCTATCATATATACATTATTATGCCTGAAACCTATGAACTTTATTTCATGAGTTTTTCTATCTACAACAGTGCAGTGGGTAGAATCAAAAGTCACGTTGCATCCTTTGTCACAGAGTTGACTTATGCTCAAGAGATTGTGATGCAACCCCTTCACAAGTAGAACATTTTCAATAGTGTGAGTTTGATTCTTCCCTCTCTTACCTTCTCCGACAATTTTTCCTTTGTCTTTTCCATCAAATGCTACTGTCCCACCATCCTTTTCATGCAGGTCTGCGAACATCTCCTTGTTTCCCATCATGTGGCGAGAACATCCGCTGTCCAAATACCATTCGTTCCTTTGAGCTCTCAAGCAGACCTGCAAACACAACAAGAGTACTTATGCAGATTTTGGTACCCAAGCAAGCTTGGGTCCACGATGGTTAGAGACATGAGATATGTATGTTTGATTTCTCATTCTAGCAAAATTTTCATCATCAAATTTCAGAATTCTGCAATCATACATGTCATGACCCAACCTTCCACAATAAAAACATGTAATGGCTCTATCCCTGTTTCTCCTCCTACCCACATTCAAGAATGAATTATGCACATGTGTTTTTGACGAGGATGGAGATGAACTTCTGGGAGCCCAATCAGTTGAGTGTGTTCCTGATTGTGATGCTTTTCCTTTTCCAAGGATAGCAATAGCATCCTTCAACTCATTGATTTCATGCTTTAATGAATGAACCTTATTTTCAGCTAATTCTTTGGCTTGAATGCATGCACTTCTTTCCAACTTTTCTTGTTCTAAATCTCTTTTTAAGTCTTCATGCATTTTGGTAAAAGTGACTTGATCCTCACACATGCATGAACTCTCTTCTTCAATTAGTTCAGCTTTAGACACAAGAATCTCATTTTCATGTTTCAACTTTTCAGTTTCTGATTTTAAAACATGGTAGTTTTCACAAGACTTTGCAGCATGCACAAAATGATCAATTTTTTTTCTTCAGATTTCTATTTTCAGATTTGAATTTTTTGCATTTTTCATACAAAGATTCATAAGCAATCTGCCATTGTTCACATGTAAGAGATTCGGTTTTAGAATTTACCTCATTGGTGTCATCTTCATTTACCATGAAGCACAAATTCTGAACCAGCTCATCCAGTTCATCTTCATTCCCGGACTCTTCCTCATCTTCATCACTCTATGTGGCCACCATGGCCTTTGGCTTCTTGAACTTTCCTTTCTTGAACTTCTTCTACAGATCGGGACACTCACCCCGCATATGACCGGGTTTCTTGCACTCGTAGCAAATGACTTCTTCTTTCTTGATACTCTCACCTCTGTTAGGAGCTTGCTTTCTTGGTCCTTTTTGAAATTGACCACCGAAGTTCCTTGTTCTTTTGACAAATCTTCTTGCTCTTCTTGTGATAATGGCAACCAGCTCCTCATCCTCGGTGTTGCCTGTGGAATCATCATCACTACCCTCTGAATCTTGTGGATTCACCTTCAGGGCCAATGGTGTGACTACCTTCTTCTTCTTATGATCGTCCTCGCTCATTTTGATGTTGATTTCGTAAGTCATCAAGGAGCCTATCAACTCGTCCAGAGTCAAAGTGCTAAGATCTTTTGAATCCTCGATTACAGTGGCCTTTGTATGCCACTGTGGTGACAGGGATCTTAGTACTTTTCTGACGAGTTCCTTGTTGGAATACTCTTTACCAAGACCCTTTAATCCATTCGTGATTTCCGTAAATCTTGCAAACATATCAGAAATGGACTCCTCTGGTTTCATCATGAACAACTCATAATCCCAAACTAACAGATTCGCCTTGATTTCCTTTACTTCCGATGTTCCTTCATAGATCAACCGTAGCTTGTTCCACATCTCCTGTGCAAAGGAACACATAGAAACTCGTGAGTATTCGTTAGGATGAATGGCACACTGAATTATATTCATAGCTTTAAAATTTACAGAACAGTTCTTTATCTCTTGCTCTTCCCACTCATCCTCATTATCAGGTAGAACATATGGACCCTTACTAATGACACGCCACACATCATAATCCTGGGCTCGTAGGAAAATGTACATCCTGTTTTTCCAATATGGGTGGTTAGATCCATCAAAGAATGGAGGCCTTTGAATCGAATGCCCTTCGGGCATCATCCCCTTGTTTGCCATCTTATGGGATCTAGCTCTTCGACCGTGTGGTCGAGTAAAAAAGAGACCAAAGCTCTGATACTAATTATTGAGTCCCGAATGGTGGCAATCAAGAGGGGAGGGGTGAATTTATTGACCAAATAAAATTTCTTTTCGAATGAAAAACTTGATTAATAGACACATAAGCACTCAACCTCACTCGAACAGGATCACACTCGTGAATGTGCGTGGATGAAGGTAGGTGATTGAAGATGGAAATGGTAAATACTCAGCTCAACGTGAAGCCCACTCGTAGAAATATACGAAGAAACAAACCACAAATGAAGCATGGAGTTTTTAGGTGGTTCGGGTACACAATTGTGTCCCCTACGTCCACCCCTCACACGTAAGGATTAATGCTTCACTATGAAGTGAGCCACACACACATGCTGTGTAGAACAGCAACCACACACACGACACCTGATCTGGGCTGCCACACACACACACACACGCTCGTGTCTCCAAACACAAGCGACCATATAGAAATCCGGTTAAAGAATTACAATAGATATTCAAGCTCAATCAAAAGAACTCTGAGAGTGAAGAATGAAGAACGATTTTGTATTGTTTAGAGCTCCCCCTTTCTCTCCTTTGATGGTAGTTGAATGCTTCTGCTGCTTGAATACGGTTCTTGATGGACGAAAAATGATTCTTGCATGAACAATGGTTGTAACTTGATTTTCCACGCTGCTTCCAGTTGGGGATCGATTGGAGACTTGTATCTAGCTTCTTCCCTTCACATTCACGCTCAGATCAAAGTGGAAGAAGAGCTAGAGCTGCTGCAGCGTCCCTGCACACACAAGGGTTAGAATAGAAAACACTCTTCAGATCTATCTCGAAATCCGTAGGGTTTACAACCCAATAAGATGTTTTATATGATTAGGACGGTCAAGAGACAGCCTAGGGACCAGATCCACATTTTCTGGAGTGATTTGAGGCAATTGGACCGGAGTTAGAAGACTTTTAGCACGCCTACACGAAGGTCATTTTTGACAGCGCCGCCCTGAACTGGAAATGGTCGACCCTTGGGGTCGACCCTTGTGAGAGGTTTAATGGGCCCAAGAACAATGGGTCGACCCTCGTGACCCCCCGTGCGGGTTTGGGAATTAAACGCTCAGGGGTCGACCCTCGCGTGGGGTGGGTCGACCCTTGGGGTCGACCCTTGTAGGTGACATTGAAGAACCCGTGCGGGTTTGGGAATTAACAATCAAGGGTCGACCCTTGTCCCTGAACTTCTAAAAAATGAATTAAAAACACATTAAGTCCAAGGATCAAGCTAGGGGGATTCAAGTTGGGTTTACTCCATCAAAATACTTGATTCTAAGGCATGAATGTCAACTTTTGAAATCAAAAGATCAAGAGCTTATAATTTAGGATTGATCTCACCAATCGTCCTCGAAACTCTTAAACACTTGAGGTACATTCCTTGTCTTGTCAAAACACAAATTCTGAGTTAGATTTAACCTTACAATTTGAACCCAAAACTCTTACCTGATGAGGTTGTTCTTTGAATCCTCAAAGCTCCATGACTTCTTGATAGATGTGAAGCATTTGCCAAGACCTTTTATTCTAGAATAGTTCAAATACAATTTGTGCACATATAGTGTTTGGTCATCATCAAAAGCTATCACATTTAAATCTTCACACATGGAGGGGGTTCAACAACCCCTAACTCTACCCAGTAGAGTTAGAACCACTGCACTACGGCAGCACACGAGAAACACCCTCGCACAACCACTGCACTATGGCAACACACGAGGAACACCCTCGCACCCTAGTATATGAACCAGAACGTGACCAGTTAAAAATTGATCACCTCTCTGATCAGTGCAGCAATGCACCACTAGAGAACAACACAACAAACTGAATCAAAAGATAAAATGAAAAAACAAAGAATGTAAGGTAAACTACAGTCAAAGGAAACAAATGTAGCTCTAAAAGTATTTCAAGAGCTTTCTTTGAAAACCCCTTCTCGAACTGAGCTTTGATCTCTCTTCTGCTTCTTCTTTCTCTCTCTCTTTCTCTTTCTTTCTTTGTAGCTCACAGAATGGCTCTCTCTCTTTCTGATCAGCTCTCTCTCTTTCCTTCGAAGAGTAGATCTCACACTCACAACAACTTTCTCATTTAAGCTCTCCCGCCTACGTTGCCTTTGAAAGATATGAGCACTGGTATTTATAGAACCGGCCATTTGAAATTTCGATCTGGGCTTATCTTGAATCTGAAATTTCATTTGTCCATGTGTTTTTAGAGGGATTTTCTGACTTTCAGCATCATACAGATCCCACCAGATGTCTTAGATCTCGTGCCAATGATTGGTAATCGAAGACACGTGATGCTCTTAAGTCACTTACGAGCTTTAGCTATTTTTCAGCCATAGCAACCTATTTTTCACCCTTACGGTCCATTTGTCACCGTTATAGACTCATTTGTCACCCTTAGGTGGCATGAGTCGTCGCCTTCACGCTTTTTGTCTCTTTCTGAAGACCGTCGCCTTTGTTAGCCTCGTGACCTATTTGTCACCCGTTATCCGCCATTTGTTGTCGTTATCGGCCATTTGTTACTGATACTGGGTTATTTGTCACCTCTGTTCTGCACTTGTCCCCCCGAACTCTTCTGTTGCCTGTCTTGAAATCTTTTCGACGTTGTGACTCATTTGTCACCCTTGTATGTGTATTTTTCATCCATGGCTTCCATTTGTCACCTTTGTGTTTTCATTTTTCACCCTTGTCTTCTTCACTAGTCAGCTTGTTTGACATTTTTCCTTTGGCTGCGTCTACGCCATTTAGCCTTTGCGTCGACTCCTCTTCACATTTTCTTCTTCTTAGCCCTCTTTCACCCATGCCGAGCTATTTGTCACCTCTATTGACCTATTTGTCACCACTATTCCTTATTTGTCACCCGTAGAGGCTATTTGTCACCCTTAAACACTTCAGCTAGCGGGTGCTTTGGTATCGACTCAACTGCCTTCTTGCGTCGACTCTGTCTTCGTGAGAGTTTCATGAATTCTTCTTCTTTGGCCATTTTTCACCATTGTCTCCCCATTTGTCAGCGCTATCAACCTATTTGTCACCATTAGCCTTTCATTTGTCTGCCGTGTGAATAGTTCTTCTTCCTTGTGCTCTTCGTGACATTTTCTAATATTGCTCATCCTATTAGCTTCTTGCTTAGCCTTTTCTCAACCATTCAAAGCCTGGTAGCTTCTCTTTGTCATGCAGACAGCCTGAAATATTATTGGTTAAGCAATTGTAGTCTGAAAATTATTGTACAACATGCGGAACATGAAGAACAAAATATGTAGAATTCATTTATGTATTTTCAGACTTAAGGACTAAATGACTTCATGTTGGATTGACATCATCAAAATAAAACTATACCCAACAGTTATTGTGGATCTCACTAGGGTGAAAATTAAACGGCACAAACTATGATATGTGGCACCATAAGATCCAATATCTGCTAGATGAGCAAGAGCTGCTCGACCATCTTACTATTACCATGTTACCACCCGAAGAGGGCAACACCGCCCAACATTGCCAAGACCAAGAAACCTATAGGACTTGCTTTAAGAGAGATTACAGTGCATGCTTCACTATGCTTAGCGCGATGGAGGATGATCTTATTGGAGAGTTTGAGGGTTATAGTACTGCCATGGAAATGTGAGACCAGTTGAGATTTACCTTTAGGGGGGGCGTCTGTGACCCGATTGAGGGCTCTAGTCTTGAAATTTGAAACTTACTGGAAAGACTCGGGTCACACGATGATTGAGCACTTGAGGGTTATGGCTCATACGATTCATGATTTGAAGGCGGCGGGACATGGTCTTACAGACGAGCAGTACGTGCATGCTGTGATAAGATCTTTGCCTGACTCATGGTTCCAAATGAAACAAATTCTAACACATAACGAGAATATCAAAGATTTTTCTGATATTTCTCGTCATGTAGAGTTAGAAGCTGAGCACGAGATTTTGCATCGCGCCACTGCTAATGTCGGTTAGAGTAGTCGCCGATATGGCAGGAAGGGACCAGAGAGGAAATTGCAAGGGTGAGATGTCGCACCTGGCCCCAAAGAAAATCAGTCCTTTAAGCACCGCCGTGGAAGACGTGGCGAGAAGAAAAAGAAAGACAAAAGCCATATCAGATGCTTTAACGGCAGGAAGAGAGGCCACTTCGCTCATGAGTGTCCTGAGCCAAAGAAGGTAATTAACGTAGTTAGCTCTCCATATGTTTATGTTTGTACACATGTTTTAACTGCTCGTCCTAATCCTATGTGGATTGTGGATTCAAGAGTGACCAAACATATAACCATGGATCGAGCTGACTTCGTAGAATACCATAGGATCCCTGTAGGCAGGCACATAGTTTTTATGGGTAATGGAACAAGCGAAGAAGTCCTGGGAGTAGGTTCGTACCAACTCCATTTTTTGAATGGATGTACATTGATTCTGTACAATGTGCTCTATGTGCCTGGATCCATTATAATCTCCTGTCAGTTTCTAGCTTGTTATCTCTAGGCTTTTGTTTGACATTTTCCAGCAGTAGTGTAAATATTATTTTGGACAATATTGTCTATGGGCATGGTAAGATGAATGATGGTTTTTTTATATTGGATCTTGCTATAGACAATGTCTCTTATTCTTCTTCTTTTTCAACATGTGTGTTGAATGATAAAGACTTAGATTCTATGACATGACATGCTCGTTTAGGCCACATAGGGCAAGATAGAATGGCTAGACTAGTTCGAGAAGGTCTTTTGGGGTCACTCTCTAAGGTCAACTTGCCTGTATGTGAGCCGTGTCTTGCTGGGAAAGCATGCCGAAAGCCTTTTGGAAAGGCTGTAAGGGCATTAGCACTTTTGGAGTTAGTCCACTCCGACATCTACGGACCAATGAGTGTGAGGGCACGACACGGTTATACCTACTTTCTTACATTTATAGATGGCTATTCGCTATACGGATATATTTATTTGATCGCTCACCGCTATGAAGCGCTGGATTATTTTAAGCACTTCCTAGCCAAGGTTGAGAATCAAAAGGAGAAGAGTATTAAAGCTCTTCGGACAGATCGTGGACGTGAATATTTGTCGGATCAGTTTCAAATATTATGTGAAGAAAAAGGTATTCGGCGATAACTCACTATTCCTTACACGTCACAACAAAATGGTGTTACTGAGCGAAGGAATAGAACGTTGCTAGATATGGTTCGATCAATGATGGCGCAGGCGAACCTTCCTATCTCCTTTTGGGGAGATTCTTTGTTAACTACTGCCTATATCTTGAACCGTGTGCCTTCACAATCAGTTCCTTCCACCCCATATGAGTTGTGGCATGGCCACAAGCCCAATTTAGATAATTTTCGGCCATGGAGGTCAGTGGGATATGTCCATGACATGTCAAATAAGTTTGGGAAACTTGGCCCCAGAGCTTAAAAGCTTATCTTCATTAGATATCCAGAGAGCTCCGTGGGTTATGTCATGTATGGACAGCGTCCAGAAGGAGGACTGACAGAGCGAGAGGTCCGAGATGTTGTTTTCTTAGAAAAAGAATTTCCTAGCATTGGCGACACTGGAAAGAGTCTTTATCTCCATGAGTTGGAAGAACCATATGATCTCCCACCATATCCTAACACAAGAAGAGAATATGTTCCCAAACCTGTGTCTGCTAAAGATAGTTGGGGTGATCAGCCTAGTGGGAGTGCGTCCAGTGGGAGTGCACCAATAGAACCACTAGAATATCAAGACTCATTACGCCGCAACAGGCGTGGGCTTGTGCCCCGTCGATTCTTAGGAATTGAAGACGAGATAGTTATTTGTGAGCCCATGGATGATGAAGAGCCCAGATCTATTTAGGAACCTCTTGCATCCTTACTTAGGAAAGAGTGGAAAGCTGCCAAGCAAGATGAAATTAAGTCTATGGCGCAGAATGAAGTCAGGGAGTTGGTGGAACTCCTGCCTGGGAGCAAAGCTGTGGGAAATAAGTGGATTTTTATACTTACGTGCAAGGCTAATGGGGCTATAGATAAATATAAATCACGATTGGTGGCAAATGGTTATACCTAAAAGGAGGTGTTGTACCCAGACATTTCCACAGCAAAAATATCAAGAAATGAGGGCTCAGGAATTTCAGTGAACACCTTTAAGGCATTGGTCATCCAGCCCTTCCTACGACACACCAGGCCCAATCAAGGGTCCTAACCAGCCCGCCATGACTAACAGCATCATCAAAAGTGGATTGGGGTTGCCCCCGATCCCCGAGCTTGTGGGTTTAGCCGCCTTCAACCAAGCTGCCCGGGCGAGCCCGGGGGCGCCCTGACCATGAGCCACCACACGTGGCACCCAGCAACGAGGTCGGGGTCCAACCCCAAGATGCCTCTCTCCAGCTCTCTAAAGTCTTAGCCACGGGCTTCTGAGGCCCGTAGCACACTCATAGGGCCCGTTCACGCGTGCCAGGAATTTTCCCAAACACCTTATGGGCGCACATATCCCAGCCATTGTACAGCAAGCCGGGGGCAACCAGCGGCTCCAACACTTTGGCCGTATCCTACGGCAACCCTCCAGCAAGTTGGGGCCACCCCCAATCCCCAGACACACGGCGTTGAGCTGTTTATCTTCAGTACCCGGGCCAACTCGGAACTACCCTATCCTTACAATGTGACATATACCACAAAGTCTGGGCCCTCATGCCCTACACGCCTTCTCTCGACTCTTGCAAGCTCTCACCCTCAGCCCGGGCCAAATCTAACGCCCTCTAGTCAGCTACCCCAGCCGTTCGACGACCCGAGGTGTGTCGGGAATTTCCCTGAACACCTTGCGAGCGGTAGCACCGACACCAAGCAACAGGCCCCCATGGGTCAATCCCAGCCCTTATCTAGCCCGAGTCCTTCGAAGGACATCGTCAAACAATCCCAGAAGGTCGCCTGAGCCAGCCCCACGTGACGGCCACGCCACCCGAGGGAGTTCACCCCCGGCGCGGCTGCGCCCTAATGGGGGTGAACTCCCCTTTGGGGGCTGCGCCCTCTACCCGGCTTCGTGGGTCTCCCTGCCTTCTCATCCCAGCCCTAGTCCGTCAAAGGATCAGTCCACATACCAGCTCACATGCGCTCGTGGAGGTGGAATCTCAAGATCGTGTGGAACCCAGGTCAATCTCCTCGTTCTACACGTGACTAGCCAACCAGAGTGTGTATCCTTTGTCCTTGCAGTCAAAGTGGGCCCAAAAATATAAAAATGGGATTTATATAGACAAGTGGGCAAAAAACCCAGTTTTAACCCGCGTAAACCACCCTGGGGAGGGGTTTAGGCAGACCAGATTGGCCCCCCAGTCCGGTCCGCCTAAACCCTTGATAAATAAACAAAAAAACTTTTGAAAACAAGAAAAAAGAGACCAGCTCGCCTAAACCCCAGGTGTTTAGGTGGACCAGACTAGCCCCCCAGTCTAGTCTGCCTAAACCCCCAAAAGGGGGGGGGGTTAGGTGGTATGGATTGGCCTTCTAGTCCTGACCGCCTAAACCACCCTCCCCCACTCAAAAAATAAAAAAATAATTTTTTGAAGGGGTTTACGCGGAACGGATCACACCCTCAATCCGTCCAACGTAAACCCCCTGACCCTTCAAATTCCCTATAAATTCCCCCCCCTTAGAATCTTAACACAGAGACACATATGAGATGATATGCAAGCATACATCGGCAGGCACTCAGTCACGAGCTCTCCGAGGACTTGAACGGTGAGGAACGCAAGGAGCTAAGCGCATGTAGGGTGGCTTGTTGATCGACTCATCCACACTGAGGGTATGTCAAACGTACTCCCCTCACATGGTGTCTAGCCATCTCACTCAAGTCCATCCCCCGCATATAAGGCATGATGTTAGTGGCAAACACACCCACACATCGGGTCCGCCCGCGTATGAAGCGCCACGATAACAAACACTCATGTCACAATGCCAGACGTGATCCTGTCATCGATCTACGTGCCTACCACTCACTCCGAGCCAGCCACTGACCGTCTCGACTGCTGACCTGACTTAGCCGGAACACGGCCCCAAAGTAACATTCATGGGACCGGCTCTAACTCCCCGGCATGAAGACATCCACCTTCCATGACCCGTACCCGACTGCTCATCTCGAGTAGCGTCCGGCCTCCCACAGGTGCCAACCAGTGTCCGCCCCTGCCGTCCAGTCTAGCCTTCCCTCGGCGAGTTGGGCGCGTCCCTAACTCCTTGTGGAAAGCTCCTGTAAAAACACGCAGATAATATGCTTTATCCTGCAACGACCCGAGGACTGACCCACGTGTCGTAATTGTCCCGCGGCATGCACCGGTTATATTTTGGCTCTTTTAGGCCCATTTGTAAAGCCCACGTGGCTCCCAGAAAGTGTAAAACCAGTTGAATATGCATACCCATACTCGGGTCTCGGTCTCATTTTCACACCACCCAGCATGTGTCTAGCGCCCCCGACTTCGGTCGATCAACTCTCCCGGCCAAGCCCGACAGTCCCCCTATAGCTGCAGGGTACACCCGGTCCTCTATCCAGGGCTTCAGACACACCCAGGCTCCTCTTTAGCATAGAACAAAGGTATTCGGATTCAACCCGATGTAAATAAACACCAGTTACTTGAGGTCGGTGGGGAAAGACGTCCCGTACACGAATCCCCATAATCGCCTGCGCAGTCGCACCAGTGGAACCTCTTTCTTTCGACGTGTCGCCCGATATCCCATACCCACGTGCCGCGTCCTGGCGACTATTCCCCAGT
The DNA here is from genome assembly GCA_022559845.1 of Amorphophallus konjac. Classification (NCBI taxonomy): domain Eukaryota; kingdom Viridiplantae; phylum Streptophyta; class Magnoliopsida; order Alismatales; family Araceae; genus Amorphophallus; species Amorphophallus konjac. The sequence goes on along the minus strand of CM040124.1, from coordinate 48,270,788 downwards.
CAACTCTTGGTTCCATAAGTGATTGTTAGGAAATCAACTGGCACACCCGCACCCTGTCTAGCTACCCTATCTCCCAGCCACCCCAGTCTCATTCGTCCCGAGTGAGTAACCATCCCGTTCGTAGACCGCTATCTCCGTCTACCAACTTCCAGAAATCTCTCATGCCATTCGACCTCTCTCGACTTTTCATAAAAGGAGAGTGTCCGGTGCCGCCGTGAGGGGCATGCGGCTTTGAAGGAGAATATCCCAAGATACATCAAACTCTGCTATTTTCCCGTATTGCTTTATTCCCCTCCTCACCGCGGTCATCGATTATGCGAGGCATCCCCAGTCGCCCCAGCTCGAGACCGGCGAAACAAAGTTGGCACTCCCGATGGGAAGTCTCCCGCCTTTCTTCTTTCTGTTGAAGAGAAGCTTGTGCCAGCCATGAAGCCGTGGTACCCTTTCCTATCCTTACAGGAGAGGTAGAGAAGAGACACATACGCCTTCCCCAGCAGCTTCCAGCTCGCGTTCTGACAGTCAGACAGCGTCCAGCGACCGTCTTCGACCATCGTCCACTCTAGTAACCAGCATACCAACAGCTATGGTGGCCGTAACTTATGGCCCCATCGTCACTGCCACCCAATGTGCGAGTGGGCTACTCGGCGACGCCGATTGCTTTCGACGACTTCGCCCCTGTCATCGGATCACCCTACTTCCTGGCTGTGGTCCCCGTGGCTGTTCCGCAGCCAATTCTAGTTCTTGTTCCTACCTGTGCGGTCGATTTGCCACGCTCTTCACCAGCATCGGTGGCTCGCCCGAGTGTCAAGCTCGGGGCCTCCACTACCGGCCCCAGCAGGGGCCCCAGATCGTCTCTTGCCCGAACAAGCGTCAGCTCTCGGGCCCCGCACCGATCGATCTCCAACATGGCCTCTATGCCCTGGACTTCGTCTTCTACTGCAGCATTTCACTCGGGTCTCCAATCCCGAGTCCCAGCCAACCCGGCACCCGACACGGGCTCCCTGCCCCGGGTCCGCAACTCCTCTGCACTTTGCTCGGGCTCCTAATCCCGAGCCCCAGTCAGACCAGTACCCGACAAGGGCTTTCTGCCCCAGGTCCCCAATTCCACAGCACTTTACTCGGGTCTCCGACCCCGAGTCCCGGCCGAGCCTGTTCCCAACACGGGTTCCTTACCCTGGGTTTGAGGCTCCCCAGCACCTGGCTCGGGAACACAACCCCGGGTCCCATCAAGGTCGGTCCCTGACACGGATTCCCCGCTTTGGACCCCTAACCTTCCATCTCCACAACGAGGTCTCTACCCCCGCAATCCAGCGATGCCAACTCCCGGTACAGGCTTCTTGCCTCGGGATATTGCAGCCTCAGCTCCCAGCTCGGGACTTCAGCCCAAATTCCAACAGTGCCGACACCCGACGTGGGATTGCAACCTTGAGTTTCCGACACCCCAGTATTCGCCACAACATCACTGCTAGGTGCAAGACCGCCACCTTGAGCATCGGCCACACTTCTATCAGCTCGGGCAAAAGCCTATGCTCGGGTCACTCAGCCGTCGACTCTCGGTATGGGCTCCATGTCCCGAAGGTCGATCCCAGGACTTTTTGCCGATAGCTTTATGCTACCGACAATGGTAGACCAAGTTTCCTCTCTCTACCACCTTGGGGCAGGCTCTTCCTCGGCTCCCCAGAAGAAACGTCGTAGCGGCCGTCGAAGTAGGAGACCCGCTACTGCAACCAGCAACTCTGGCAAGACCATTCTTGTCGGTGACCTATGGATTTGTCTCAATGGAGGCGAACCAATAGTACCTCGGGATCGAACTATGCTTACGGTCCCTACTACCAACCGCTTCACCCTCCTGCAATGAACGCGGGAGGATAAAGTGGAACTTAGAGAAGCAGGTGCCTCGGTAACAAACCGGAGGCACCTGCACCATCCCGCTACCCAAGCTCCTAGGTCTTGTCAAAAGAATAGTGACAAGGGAGGTCAACAACTTAGCCTGAGAAGAATCTGGGTCACCCCGGAGGAGGCTCAAGCTGTTCGGAGGGCCCGTACCAAGAACCCCCTGCGAGCGCCCGGGTGCAGCATCAATCGAGACACAGCCGAGCTCGCATCGGCGCAGTCCGACAACTCCCAGCCACTCAATGTTTCTCGCCTAATTAAGTAGAAACAAAGAAGGGCTCGTGCTAGGCCCCTCCAGCACCCAGCCTCAAGCTCTCCTTGGCTCGACCCCATAACAGAGGCTCCACTGCAACGGATCTCAGTCTTTGATAGACTGGGGGCACCAATCCACTCTGAGAAGCATTCTCAAATAAAGCGGACGTTTCGGCTCATCAACGACGCGGTTCGGGTGTTATGCCACCGGACACCAGCCCGACACACAGTCCGATGACCTGAACCAGCCTCTAGCTCAGCTCAGGAGGCCTCGCCATCAAAAGCAACTCCTGGCGTCGTCAGGCCATGTCGGCACTTCCGCCGGACCTCAGGCATCGGAACGTGCGGAAGAAGTCCCAGTTGAGGACCGTGGCACTCCCATTAACGCGGATCTAGTCAATAATGATCCTCTGGCAAATGAGGTTCAAAAGGTGACTCTCATGAGGGAGAATCATTACTTGAAGACCCTCTTGCAAGACCTTCTTCAAGAATGGGACCTTGACCCTCAGCCCCCCGCTAGGCCTCCGGCCGAAGTACCGATACCACCAGTCGGGCACAATGGTGCCAACGCCTCAGCAACAGCCGCCCGAACCCCAACAGCAGCCAAGTTTGGCACACCTCTGGTGGAAACACATCCACGAGCCTCCAACATGCCGGTGCCAGAACATCTCATGGCGCAACGGCAGATGATCGAGCGGATCATCGAGACAAAGCTCACCCAGTACGGGGAAGGGGTCACAACTGTAGACCTCTATAGTGTACCCTACTAGTAACGCGGAAGCGTATGTCGTTACTATACGCACGCTAACAATCTTAAAACCAAACTCACACAAAATGATCAAAAGAGAACATAGTACTATGGCAAGCACGGGTCGAATCCACAGGGAAGAAGAGATTTTTAAAGTTAAAAATTTTGGACTCCTTTGGAAAATATTTGTGATTTGATTGCTTGAAGAAAAGTTATGAAACAAAGAACGATTCTAACAATTAAGTAAAAATGCCAATGACTATGCACCTATGCTATAGAAAATAGTTGCATGAAGTGGAAAGAAGAGATAGAAGAAGGAGGTAGAGAGGGAATAAGAGCAAGAACTAGATCAAAAGAACAACTCCATTCATTAACTTAAAAGAAAGAGTACATGAAATGTGAAATAAAATTACACTAATGACGCAATGACATTACAATGAAGTGAAATGGGATAAAAGTAATAAAAATAAGAAAAGCCTGGAGTTTAAAATTTTAAGATGATAGCAGTAATGGTGATGATGATGCCGTCCTCTCTTGGCCTTGGATCACGAACCACCTCGCGGAAGATGTCGTCTACGCCGGGAGGAAGTCACCTTTCGTCGTTGAAGCCGCTCTTGGAGGAGAATGTATGGGGTGAGGAGAGAGATCTAAGGAGAGGAAGGGAGAGATCAAGGTGAAGCTACGGGAGATGGAAATGGTTAAGAGGAGAAGGGGATGGTGATGAAGGAGAGATTAACTAAGGCTACCTAGGTGAGATGGAAGAAGAAGAAGTCTTTAAAATGTGAATAGTGAAAATCAGAGATAGAGCATTGAAACATTGAACATAACTTGTAAACCTGAAGGAGTTAGAAGATGACGAAGAAGAAGAAATTGTAGCGCATTTAAAAATAAAGAACTTTTGTGAAGAAAGTAAGAGGAGAATAGAGATAGAGGAAAGAGAAAAATAGGGAAGAATAGAGAAGAATGTAGTATGCAAATGCACAAGATAGAATAGTGAAAAATATGAAATTACTTGAAAACCAGGAGGAATTAGAAGATGATGCAGAAGAAGAAGTTGTAGAGCACTTAAAAATAAAGAACTTTCATGAAGAACGCAAGTGGAGAAGAGAGACGTAGGAGGGAGGAAATTGGCTACCTATGGTTGCGAGAGAAAGGGTGAAAAATTGCTAAATGAAGAACTCTCTTTCTCCTCCTAGACATGGGTTATTTATAGGGGAAATTGGGTCAATGGTGGATGAAGATTGTATCAAAAGGAGATGGATGGCTGAGATTTAGTTAGAAGATGATGCATGGGGGAAAGGAAAAAGAGGTGGACACCCCCTCCTTGGGCTTTGGGTAACTCCCTTCCCAAGACTCATTATTTCTCTCCTTTATTTCAAACTTTGAATTCTCTTTTCCCTCCAACCAAAATATGTGCTTCTTCTCCTTTATTTTAAACTTTGAATTTTATTTTCCCTCCAATCAAAATATTTTGAATTCTCTTTTCCCTCCAACCAAAATATGTGCTTCTTTGTTTGACTTGGTCAAAGTAGTGATGGAAATTTTACCCTCGGCTTCTCTTACAATTACCTTCAGTGTCCTGCACACACATAATTATATTTTAATCCATCAAAATTATCACAATGTGTACAAATGCTCATGATTATGCAATGTAGAATTAATGCTCATGGCCCTCAACTTTACTTTACTAAATGATATCACCGAATTAATTAATTTGCGTGAAATGCCTAATTTACATGCAAAGTTGAGATTAACGATGGGACATGCATAATTGCCTAATTATATGCTCCTAAAATGGTGCATATGCAATGAATTATCATAGAAAATAGACACTTATCACACCCCCCAACTTGAACATTGCTAGTCCCTTAGTAATGTAAATAATTATAGAATTAGGACTAGCAAAGACTCATGCGTCACAGTTCATGGTAGGACATTATGCACAATGATTTAGACTTTGGAGTATCACAAGTTCAAGTAGTATGTATTCGGAACAAATTTCATCAGTCCATGTGTTTAGACCTTTCCTCAAGTTACAATCAAAAGTAAATATCTCTTTGTGTAGGAGTGATATAACTTGACTAGTGATTACCCAACAATCTAGATGAATGAGTCTTCTACCTTTCACTTTAAGATGATTTTCAATTCTACCCACATCTCGAATTAAGCTCTCGAATTACAGGTAGCTTCACTCTGCCTGTTTATTCATTCCCTTCTTTTTCTCTTTTTTTTCTTTTCTTTTTGACATATGGTGCTGCACATCCCTTCGCTGTTTGAGGCGAACCTCAACTCTTGCCTTAGGAGAAGCAGGCTCGGTTACTAAGTTCAGGGGCATTTTTCATATTTTTTTTGCCAGGTAACTTTTTCCTCACGATTACTTTCAACGAATGAGCATAATATCAATCATCACCTAAGTGTCAAGCAAAATTCTCATCATCTTAATGTTTGTCATCCACCAATCTTGTTATTATGCAATTGTGTGCAAGTTCAATAGAATTTTCATGTATATTATGAGGAAAAGGCTAAAGACATAACCAATTAATTCACCCCTTTAACTTGCTACTCTCATAAGTAAGACTCTAAGTCCTGTCATTCTAAAAAATTTCTCATCATGAAGTATGAACATGAAGCACTTGTTAGGGGTGTGATGAAAGGTTGCAAGCATTTTAAGAAAATTTGAGCTCGAGCTACCCCCCAACTTATGTGAAATTATCCTCAATGGCATGAGGAAGATGTAAAAATGAAGTAAAGTCTTGAAAAGTGGTGGGAAGGATAGATACAACTTGAGAAAGAGGCGCCATCTGCAAAGAAATACTGCTCCATGCTCCATGCTCCTTAAGAAAAAGAAGAAAATCAATCAAACATTTTTTTGTATTATTTTTTTTTGAGAAGAGAAAGAATAATTGGGTTGCCTCCCAACGAGTGCTAAATTTTACGTCTTCAGCCAGACGCAATAGAACTCACAATGGGTCCCTCAGTCTAATAGAGTCTACCTGCAGCATTGAAGATGCTCAATGTAAGGTTTTAAATGCTGACCATTGACAATGAAAGTTTGACCCATTTTAGGATCGATAATTGTTACTGCACCATGGTCAAATATTTTAATTACCACATATGGACCATCCCATCGGGATTTTAATTTGCCAGGGAATAATCGCAGCCTAGAGTTAAAAAGTCAGACCTTTTGGTTGGTTTGAAAAGTTTTGAGTGAAATGTGTTTATCATGGAATGCTTTTGTCTGGGCTTTATAAATCTTAGAGTTCTCATAGGCTTCATTGCGAAGTTCCTCTAACTCATTCAGTTGAAGGGCTCTATGGGAACTAGCTTGTGCTAAATCAAGATTGACTTGTTTGATTGCCCAATAGGCCCTATGTTCCAATTCGACTGGCAAATGGCATGGCTTTCCAAAAATGAGCCTATAAGGGGACATGCCAATGGGAGTTTGTAGGCGGTCCGATAGGCCCATAAAGCATCATCTAATCTTTCTGACCAATCTTTCCTATCGGGCCAGACAGACTTTTGCAAAATGTTCTTGATCTCCCTATTAGAAACCTCCACTTGGCCACTAGTCTGGGGATGGTAGGGGGTAGCAATTTTATGTGTTATCCCATACTTCCTAAGCAAAGCCCGGAATTGAGAATGGATGAAATGTGAACCCCCATCACTAATGATAGCCTTGGGACACCCAAATCGAGAGAAAATGTTCTTACGAACAAATTTCATAACAATTTTGTGATCATTAGTCCTTGTAGCTATAGTTTCTATTGATTTAGACACGTAATCCACCGTCACCAAAATGTACTCATGACCAAAAGATGGTGGAAATGGTCCCATGAAGTCAATTCCCCATACATCAAAAATTTTCACAACCAAGATAGGGTTTAAAGGCATCATGTCCCTGCATGACATGTTCCCCACAGCCTGACAGCACTCACAAGATTTACAAAATTCGAATGCATCTTTGAATACTGTGGGCCAGTAGAACCTACTCTGCAAAACCTTGGCTGGCGTTTTCTTACCTGAAAAATGCCCCCCACAAGGTAAGGTGTGGCAAAATGTCAGAATGCAATGTTGCTCACCTTTAGGGACACACCTTCGAATAATTTGGTCTGGTCCTAAATGGAATAGCTCAGGGTCTTTCCAAAAGACGTACTTGAGCTTAGCAAAGAAGCGATCTTTTTCTTGTTTGGATCAACCTTCACGAATTTTTCCCAGGGCTAAGTAATTGACAATGTGCTCATACCATGGTGGTGAAATGTGGGATACACTAAGGATGTGCTCATATGGAAATGAGTCCTGTAAGGGTGTGGTGTCTGATGTTATAATCCGGGATAAGTGATCTGCAACAACATTTTCACTTCCTTATCCTAATTTTCAAATCAAATTCCTGTAGCAACAAGATCCATCTAATCAACCTTGGTTTGGCATCCTTTTTAGACAACAGGTGTCTAAGGGCTGAGTGGTCAGAAAACACAATGACTTTGGCCCCTAACAGATAGGATCGAAACTTTTCAAGGGCAAAGACAACAACAAGTAGCTCCTTTTCTATTGTGGTGTACCTAAGTTGGGCATCAGCGAGTGTGCGGCTCGCATAGTAAATCACCACAGGCTTTTTGTCTACCCTTTGCCCCAAAATAGCACCTAAAGCATAATCCGAGGGATCACACATAATTTCAAAAGACAATGACCAATTGGGAGTTTGCAAGATTGGCGCATTAGTCAACGTCATTTTTAACGATTCAAAAGCCTCAAGACATGATTGGTCAAGATGGAATGGGACTTCCTTAGCCAGCAGATTAGTGAGAGGTCTAGCAACTTTGGAGAAATCTCGAATAAACCGGCGACAAAAGTCGGCATGACCTAGAAAGGAACGGATTTGTTTTACTGAGGTGGGTGGTGGTAGTTTGGCAATGAGCTCAACCTTAGCTTTATCCACCTCAATTCCTCTTGCTGACACTATATGCCCCAGATCGATGCCCTCTTTAACCATGAAATGACTCTTTTCCCAACTGAGGATAAGATTAGTGTCTATGCATCTCTTCATGACTTTGGCTAAGTGATCTAGACAAGAATCAAATGTGTCCCCAAAAATGGAGAAATCGTCCATGAAAACTTCTAAAAAGTTGCCCACCATGTCAGAAAAAATGGCTAACATGCATCTTTAAAATGTGGCAGGCGCATTACATAATCCAAAGGGCATTCTCTGAAAAGCAAAGGTTCCGTAGGGACACGTAAATGTGGTTTTTTCCTGATCCTCTGGGTAGATAGCCACCTGATTGTACCCAGAATACCCATCTAGAAAATAGAAGTATGTTTGTCCTGCTAATTTTTCCAAAATTTGGTCAATGAATGGGAGGGGAAAATGGTCCTTCTTTGTCATGGAGTTGAGCTTCCTGTAATCAATGCAGACCCTCCATCCTGTGGTCAACCTAGTAGGTATCAACTCCTCTTAATCATTGGCGATCATAGTCAGCCCTGATTTCTTTGGGACTATTTGGGTTGGACTGACCCACTGGCTATCAGAAATTGGGTAGATGATTCCGGCATCTAACCACTTGACCACCTCATTTTTGACCACCTCATTCATGTGTGGATTTAATCTCCTCTGCATGTCTCTGCTCAGTTTTGCATTCTCCTCCATGTAAATGTGGTGCTGACAAATGGATGGACTAATCCCTTTAAGGTCAGCTACAGACCAACCTATAGCCCCCTTATGAGATTTAAGGATCCCAACTAGTTTCTCCTCATGGTTAGGTTCAAAGTCACTTGCTATGATGACTGGCAAGGTTTGGTCTGGGCCTAGGAATACATACTTAAGGGAGGTCGGAAATGGTTTTAATTCAAGCTGAGGAGGGGATTGCAAAGATGGCAGAGCTGGTTCAGATTTAAGCTAAGGCAAGGCTTCAACTGGGGGCCACGTCCTAAGTTGAGTTGACAGGATGTCAACTTCTTCTCTCATGCTGGTCCTACTGTCCCCTTCAATCTCCAATACCTCCTCAATGGTGGCAATAGCATATCAATCTCCTTTTTGATCATGGAATTTGGACGCCTTGAAAATGTTGATGCTGACTTTCTGGTCCCCAAAAGATATGTCCATAATTCCTGAAGCATAGTCTATATTAGCCCTAGCCGTGGCTGAAAATGGTCTACCCAAAATGATAGGAGTATGCTTGATTTCTTGGGGAGAAACCATGTCCAAAATAAGAAAGTCGGTAGGGAAGTAGCACTCATTCACTTTAACAATGACATCCTCAATAAGGCCCTTTGGAGTCTTGATTGATCTATCGGCGAGCTGGAGAATAATGGGTGTAGGCTTGAGCTCACCAATGTCAAAATGCTCATAGATGGAGGTGGGGAGTAAATTCCCACTGGCTCCTAGATCAAGGAGAGCCTTATCAAAGGTCACACCCCCAATGTTACAAGAGATAAGTGGCGCTCCAGGGTCTTTTAACTTCCTTGGAAGTTGGTTGAGGACCACAACACTAATGTTATCAGGGAGCCGAACCTTTTCCGGGGTCACTCGTGGCTCTCGCCTAGGAGTGCACATTTTCTTTAAGAATTTAGCATAGGCCGAGACATGTTTGATGGCATCAAGGAGAGGGATGTTGATGTGTACTTGTTTGAAAAGCTCCATCATCTCCTCATTATGGGCTGGTTGTTTCTTTTTGGGCTTTAAGGCATTGGGAAATGGCACTGTGGGTTGGTAAGTGCTATGCCCTTCCTCTAGTTTCCTCTTTCCCTTGACATCCTCTTCCTGGCTGGGCTCCTCTTCACTATCAGAAGATATGTCAGGGGCCTGGATTGATGAAGTAGGAGTGGGCCCCTGGGGATCTCGGAGGACTTTACCACTTCTTAAGGTCAAAATTGCTTTTACATTTTTGAGTTGTGGGCCTTTTGTGGTATTTGGCCTGATGGGTGCTGGAGGAGAGGAGGAATTGGCTAGTTAATGGGGAAGTTTGGTTGTGGGAAGCATAGAGGATTATTTCGTGGGTTGGCATTGGGCTGACTTGGCAATTGGCCCACTTCCCTTCTCATGGTGGCTTCAGCCAATTGACCTAATTGGGTCTCCAACTTAGAGATAGTTTGCTGGTGGGCTTGGAGGGTATGTTGGAAAGATTGACTTTGGGCTTGAATGGTTTATTGGAAGGATTGATTTTGGGCCAAAATTAGTTGTTGTAACTGATGGAATCTATCATCAGTTTGGGGGTCCTTGTGGTGTTGCAGAGGAGGTTGATAGATTAGTTGGGAATTGGAAGACTGCCCATAATTGGGCTTATGAGGTTGGTATGGGACCTGACCCTGGTTGAATCGGGGAAGTGGTTGTTGGGCTTGCGGTCCTCGACCATAAGCATTTCCTTGAAATTATGGCTAAGCTTGGAATTGGTGTTGGATGGGTGGTTTGTGAGTTTGACATGCGGAGGGGTTGGTGGACTAACTGGGAGCTTGTTGATTTCTCTAATTGAAATTGGGGTGATTCCTCCAGCCCGAATTATAGGTGTTAGAAAATCAACAAGCCCAATTATAGGGGTAATCTAAGTCCAAGCAGCCTGAATTCATGTATTTGTTCATTTGGGAGTTGCGCGAATCCTGTGATTGCACGTCTCATGGTGTTGGTTCTACCGATGGGGTAAAACTTCTTAAGGAACTCATGCTGCATATCTGCCCATGTGCCAATAGATTTCCCTAAGGTCCCTAGCCAGTATTTGGCTTTGTCCTTAAGTGAGAAAGGGAATAAGGTCAGGCGGAGAGCATCATCTGTGAAATTTTGAATTTTCACAGTGGAACAAATTTTTAGAAATTCATCAAGATGTTTATAGGGATCTTCATTGGTCTTCCCATAAAAGGATGAGAGCATTTGAATGGTGCTAGATTTGATCTCATAGTGTAAAACATGGATATTAGGTAGTTGGATATAAGTGGATGGCTGATAATTCGAAGGAATGAAATATTCCTTCATTTGTTTGGGCGCCCCTAGTTGGTGTTGTTCAACCATGGGTTGGATTTTATTTTGGGCCTGACTAAAAATAAATCGCTCAATCTCTCTAATAGGCTCAACTAAGTCAGGGTGTTGAGATCTTCTCACTTGTATAAACTAAGGTTAAAGATGAGAGATGAGAGAAATTTTTTTTATGATGATTTTTGTTTTTGTTTTTATTTTTTTTATTTTTTTTATTTTTTGACTCAAACTAGGACGAAGAGAGATAAGAGGCGATTTTTTTTATTTTGTTTTTATTATTTTTGTATGCAAACACAAATAAATTGTCACACAAATTACCTAATGACCTAGATGTGACATAGACCTATAAATTGAGTTTTACATAATGGCTAAAGTGCAACTTAAGTTCACCCTCAATATTTCCACCGGCCAGGTAAGGGGTGGGGTAGTGGGAGGCTCCCCCTACTTTCGTAGGGACCTAATTACAAACCACTAGCCCACTTAAGATGTTTATCGTTCGACCGTCTTGCCTCAGACACCGATTTCCACAAGAGGGTAAGCCCAAATAATACTAGAACCACAATGTAAACCTAGGGCCAATGTCTACTAGATTTAATTTAAGGTCTGGGTGATGCAAAGATGCAAGGGAATTATGGTTTGTGGGCTAAGAAAGGGTGATGAAATTCCCACCTTATCTTACTTATGGGTGTTACCCTTAAGATACTTTGAAATGATATGCAACAAACCAAGTTCAAACAAGGGATTTTATGTAAGCATGGAAATGCATGAGCATGCTTTTGGAAAAGTTAGAGTACTCACCTTGCCTCCCGTAATCTTCAACAATGCAATTAACAACAATTAAACAATAAGGAAAAATAAATACTATCCTAAATGATGCATGACCTAAAGCATGAAAGTATGATTTCTACTCTTGGAATGAAGACTTTTATCGAGTTCAAGTGAAGAGTTTTTTTTTATTGTGTGAACCTATCTAACCACAATATGTAAGCACATTAAGGAAATGACACAACATGAGAGGAATAAGTTTGAAGGCTTACTTGATGCGTAATCCCTCATTCTTTTTTTTTTGAAATATTCAATTCAAAAACTTAAGAAAGGAAGGAGAACTTACCTCTGAATTTTTCTGATTTTTCTGATTTTTTGATTTTTTTTCTTCTGATTTTCTCTTTTTTTTCTTTTTCTGGAAAAATAAGAAAAACAAGAAAAATTTGTAAAAATGTTACAAAAGGGAAACAAATTTTTTAACTCAAAAATCATAAGCTTCCTCGACAACGGCGCCAAAAATTGGTAACGCGGAAGCGTATGTCGTTACTACACACACGCTAACAATCTTAAAACCGAACTCGCATAAAATGATCAAAAGAGAACGTAGTACTATGACAAGCACGGGTCGAATCCACAGGGAAGAAGAGATTTTTAAAGTTAAATACTTTGGACTCCTTTGAAAAATATTTGTGATTTGATTGCTTGAAGAAAATTGATGAAATAAAGAACGATTTTAATAAGTAAGTAAAAATGCCAATGACTATGCGCATATGCTATAGAAAATAGTTACATGAAGTGGAAAGAAGAGATAGAAGAAGGAGGTAGAGAGGGAAGAAGAGCAAGAACTAGATCAAAAGAATAACTCATTTCATTAACTTAAAAGAAAGAGTACATGAAATGCGAAATAAAATTACACTAATGACGTAATGACATTACAATGAAGTGAATTGGCACAAAAATAATAAAAATAAGAAAAGCATGGAGTTTGAAGTTTGGAGATGATAGCAGCAATGATGATGATGGCGCCGTCCTCTCTTGACCTTGGATCATGAACCACCTCGTGGAAGATGTCGTCTACGCCGGGAGGAAGTCACCTTCGTCGTTGAAGCCGCTCTTGGAGGAGAATGTATGGGGTAAGGAGAGAGATCTAAGGAGAGGAAGGGAGAGGTCAAGGTGAAGCTAAGGGAGATGGCAATAGTTTAGAGGAGAATGGGATGGCGATGAAGGAGAGATTAACTAAGGCTACCTAGGTGAGATGGAAGAAGAAGAAGAAGTCTTTAAAACGTGAACAGTGAAAATCAGAGATAGAGCATTGAAACGTTGAACATAACTTGAAAACCAGAAGGAATTAGAAGATGACGAAGAAGAAGAAATTGTAGATCATTTAAAAACAAGGAATGTTTGGGAAGAAACCAAGAGGAGAAGAGGGACGGAGGAAGGAGAAAAATAGGGAAGAACAGAGAAGAATGTAGTATGCAAATGCACAGGATAGAGCAGTGAAAAATATGCAATAACTTGAACACCAGAAGGAATTAGAAGATGATACTGAATAAGAAGTTGTAGTGCACTTAAAAATAAAGAACTTTCATGAAGAAATCAAGAGGAGAAGAGGGACGTAGGATGGAGGAAATTGGCTACCTATGGTTGGGAGAGAGGGTGAAAAATTGTCAAAAGAAGAACTCCCTTTCTCCTCCTAGACATGGGCTATTTATAGGGGAAATTGGGTCAATGGAGGGTGGAGATTGTATCAAAAGGAGATGGATGGCTGAGATTTAGTTAGAAGATGATGCATGGGGGCACCCCCTCCTTGGGCTTTGGGAAACTCCCTTCCCAAGACTTATTATTTCTCTCCTTTATTTCAAACTTTGAATTCTCTTTTTCCTCTAACCAGAATATATGCTTCTTCTCCTCTATTTCAAACTTTAAATTTTATGTTCCCTCCAATCAAAATATTTTGAATTCTCTTTTCCTTCCAACCAAAATATGTGCTTCTTTGTTTGACTTGGTCAAAGTGGTGATGACAATTTTGCCCCCGGCTTCTCTTACAATTACCTTTAGTGTCCTGTACACACATAATTGCATTTTAATCCATCAAAATTATCACAATGTGCACAAATGCTCATGATTATGCAATGTAGAATTAATGCTCATGGCCCTCAACTTTACTTTACTAAATGATATCACCGAATCAATCAATTTGCGTGAAATGCCCAATTTACATGCAAAGTTGAGATTAAGAATGGGACATGCATAATTGCCTAATTATATGCTCATAAAATAGTGCATATGTAATGAATTATCATAGAAAATGGACACTTATCACCTACCCATTGCATCACCAGCTAAAGAAGCTTCCTCCGAGTACGCCAAGCCCCTGAAGCTACAGAGTTGGACGGGCAAGGATCTCCACACAAGGACCTGGCCTACTACGTTACGGCCATGGGCGAGCTAGCGTTGGACGAGTCATATCTCCTCCGCTACTTCGCCACTTCACTTACGGGAACGGCCTTTCAATGGTATTTCCGCCTAAAGTCCAACTCAATCGTCGACTGGGCGGATCTCAAGAAGAAATTCCTCGACCATTTTCAAACGGCCGAGCGCAAGATCTCCCTGGCAGAGCTTTGCTCTCTTCGACAAAAGAAGGGCGAGGGTGCCCTCGACTTCATTAAGAGATGGCGAGAGCTCAGCATGAGGTGTATCAATCCGCCAGTCCAGGAAGACACCATCACCATATGTCGTAAAGGCTTGGCGGTTGAGGTCAGCGAAAAGCTTCTTGGCACCAATATCATAGGCTTCGACCAACTTAACGCGGCAGTCGCTGAAATAGAGATGTTCTTTACCGACAACCCGAGCTACACTGCAATAAAGGGTAAAGAGGCACGAGAACGCCAATCCGGTAAGGAGGTGAATATCATTGAGTTCACTCCCGCCGCCAAAGCCAGCATGGAGGGCGAGTCAAGCGGCTCCAATAAGAAACCAACAGACAAGCCATCAGCTCCTTCCTTTTTAGAGCATATGAAGATGCATTTCTCCTTCAAGAAGGAGCATACAAAGATGCTCTTCAACCTCTGCATGGCTCAGAAGATCATCGAGCTGCCAGAAGCTCGCAAGCCCAACAAGACCCAGAAGATCGATGACCCCGGCTATTGCCCGTATCATCGCATGCTAGGTCACCCGCTTGAAGATTGCTACGTCTTCAAAACTCAGGCACAAAAGCTAATCCGAGATGACCTCATCAAAATGAAGAGCAGTCTCGTTGATCCCCCGCAGCCACATATGAGGCGACACATGTGATTCACTACGCAGCTAATGTGATCCACATGATGGCCGCATTCTCCGTCTCTGATGTTGAGATAGGGGAGCCCAGCACCAGCCAAGGCTAGCATTCACTGTGGTATCCGAGGTGGAGATCGTGGCATGACCGCATACCTCTCTCCTTTCCAAAAGAAAAGACCAGACGGCTCTTTGATGTCCTCGCCGAGAGGGGGCAAATCATGGCCCATGAGCCGCCAGTAGATTACACGCAATGAGACTTTAGTCATCCCTAGTATTGCCCTTTTCATGTCTGAATCTGCCACGCGATTGAGTCCTGTGAGGAAGTTCAACACTTAATCCAGGAACAGATCCAATGGGAGCGGATTGATGTTGAGGGGAACTCCATGGCAACTCTAAGGCTCTGAGAAGCTATTGAAGAGACCCTGGGCATTGTCAGAAATGCACCAGATCACCTGGACCCTCCTCAAGCAAATGGGCACGGGCTGCATTATCAACATGTCCCGGAGTGGCTCGAGTTTCAAACTGATAATCGAGAAGCTCTCGAGCGACTGCGAAGCCATAGAAGGTGGGACACCATCCAGGAGATTGAGCTTGGGAATTTCTTGGTCAACGTCATTCACTCACCTGCCACCTCAGCTCTTCCAGATGCCCAGATACCAGTCGGCCAGTTCCTGCCACTTCGGCCCAGCAATGGCAGCCTTGGCAAGAGCTGGACTCCCTTCCATTTTCTAAGGAGGACACTGCCAGGCTACTCTGAGTACTTTTTGACCGAGAGGATGTGCTGGTGAGCAAGATGACGGTGGGTGCCCTAAGCTTCTCTCGCTCCGCTCCTACTCTGCCTCCGCACTCTATACCAGGAGATAAAAAGGGGAAGTAGAAGCAGGGTGAGGCTATGGCACAGCCGTGTCATGTCTCCCTACACAACGAGCCTTCGGGTCTTCTTCATACACCCTGTCAGTCCAGATCGTAGAAAAGACATCTTCGGAGTCTTCAGCGACTCTGGCCAGCAAGCCTGGCCCTTCACTACAAGGCCCAGTCAGTGCGCGAAGTCAGGGTGACTACCAGGAGCGGCGATACTCTGCTACACCCTTAGTTGCCACCAGGCACCGCTCCAGACCAGATAATAAAGGCAAGGCTAAGGAGCAAGTCTCCCAGCC
This sequence comes from Amorphophallus konjac, assembly GCA_022559845.1. NCBI lineage: Eukaryota > Viridiplantae > Streptophyta > Magnoliopsida > Alismatales > Araceae > Amorphophallus > Amorphophallus konjac. The sequence goes on along the minus strand of CM040124.1, from coordinate 48,254,740 downwards.
CACATATCAACAAAGGACCTCGCCACCGCGGGCAATACATCAAACCACACATACGTCTTCGGACGCCAGCCCCGGTATACCAACTTACTAAAACCTGCCTCTTTCGCCACCATGGGTAAGGCATCAAACAGCACATATGTCTTCGGACGCCGGCCCCAGCACACCAGCTCATCAAAAGTGACCTTCGCCATCGCGGGTAAGGCATCAAACCGTGCATACGTCTTTGGACACCAGTCCCAGCATCCCAGCATACCAGGAGCTACCACCTGATGTCATTAAGCAATCGATCAATGCCACCTTCCAAATACAACAAGCGGAAGGTGCCTGGATTGAAATCCGGGCGAAGAAAAGCTGTCGACCTCACTCTGTCAAGACATCAGCTTGGAGATATCATCATGGGGATTTGTCAACTCCGACCCTAGCCTGATGTGGGACGGGACGCGAACCTGTGACTCTAGATCCCGGACGTCCCTAAGCGAGGGAAACGCGTGGATCTACGCGGTTGAGGAACCTGCAATGAGTCTCGGGTATCGGTTTTTTCGCGTGTACTCGGATTGAGTCACGAGACGGGTTCCACTCACTCACTCTCACAGCGGTGATAAAAATTTGATGAGCTATGTTCCTATCACTCATGCAGTGGCATATAGAAATGTATACGAGTAAAGCAAATGCCAAGAGGGGAGCAGAAACGATACCTCCACGCTCTGGGCATGGGGAAGACAATACCGGAAGAACTTCGTACTCCCGGTACAGTAAATAATTAAATTACAATAATGAATATTACTGCCCACTCCCTGCAGAGAGGTAATGGGCTACACGTGGACTCGAGAGTAACGGGTTCGGGTTGACGGGCAGCGATTTGGGCAGCTCCGGCGGTAGCACGTGCCAACGAGCGTGAGGTCCACGTCCTGGTCGGCGGGCTGATCGGGCTGGGAGTGGTACTGCTGCAGTGGGGACTCCTGGAGGGACGATCCCTAGGAGGGGGACATGCTGGTTCACCTTGGGGAAGGCGAGGCGGCCCGACTGGGAATGTTGAAGCTTGCTGTCCATGGACTTGTTATGCAATTTCAGGGTTGCGTGACCCGACAAAAACAACTGCTGCGATCAGACCCGACATCGGATTGACGCAAAATTGGTGCCGCTGCGAAGCCCTTTCAGAGATCTACAACCATAGGCTATTACAGGAATTTTTATGGCCCTGTATTTTCCTTGGTGGAATTTAGAACAGTCAGACTCCTCTGACTCAGGGCTGGCTGGGCAGATTGGGATCTACCTGAGAACTAGGTTTGACCGAGGTTGAAACTTTAAATCTAGGAGTTGGGATTTTTATGAAAGATAGAGGGGGAAGTAAGAAACATGAGGATAATTTTTTTGTAATTTTCTGAGGAGGTTTGACAGGGGAAATAGATTTTATGGTGGAGAGGGGTTGGATCTAGACTGCATAGGACAAAATAGAAATCGGTTTTCACAGAGATTTTTATGAGGGGTAAATGAACTCCTAAAATCGTGGAAAAATTTGGGGAAAGGGGTTTTGGTGCACAAAAAATATAGTCAAAATTTCAGATTGATCTGAAATTAGAAAGGGGATCAAATTGACAAAGAGTTGGGTTGCTGGATCACAGATCTGCACAGAGACAAAATCTGTAGATCGGGGAGAATAAATGGTAAATGAAGGTAAACAAGGGAGTAAAAATGTGAATTTTTTTATGAAGGCTGGGGGGGAATGTGGGGAACTCACCCTCCAATTTTTAGCATGATCTGATCTCCTGATGGGGAGCTAAAAATTGGGCTTTAGACCTCTGTCCAGCAATGGACAGATCTGCGACGGCGAGGCAGTGGTGGTGCGATGGCGGCACGAACGGAGGCGGCGGCTGAGCTTCACACTCAGAGATGAGATACCACTTGGAATCCACCAAGTTTTCTAGGGAATCCACCCTAAGAATATAGCAATCCAGCGGCAAGGGGAGAGGAGAGAGAGGGGGCACCCTTGGGCCAAGAACAATTCTTGATTTTCTTCTTCATTAATTGCTAAGGAATTCACAAAATACATAGGTTATATAGAAATGGAAAAAAGACATAAACTATCCTCAAATCTAGGGTTAGGGAGGGGTAAACAAGGGATAGGATAATTAATCCCCATGTGGTCAAATGACCAAAATAAAAAAAATACAACAATGAATAAACAACTATTAAAGGGGGGGGCCCTTTGAAAAATGAGAGGAGAATCTAGAATTTTCTTCCTTCTTGTCTCCTTGGTCCAAGTCCAACCTTGGACTTTGAACCAGTCCCACATAGCCCATGATCCTAGGTGGACCAATGGGAAAGAGGGTGGGAGACCCTGCTGGACCTACTAGTATTTTACATAGAAATCCAAAGATTCCTAAAGACTGACAAACTGGCTTATAATGCTTTACAATTACAAACCCAATTAGCCAAGGATATAAATGCAAACAAAAGGGATACAAATGCAAAAACTAAAATGTTAGTGTCCGGTGTTGATTCCCATCAATTCTCCCCGGGTGGGAAGAATTGGACCCTGTCGAGTAAGGGGTGCGGCTGCTCGTGTGACACCTGTGGATCTGTCACCAGACCAGGTAGCGCGGAGTACGCTCCACTCCAAGTAATCATCACCTGCTCATCCCGTATATATTCGATATGCACATGCTACTGTGGGAATGAGGCTAGTGGTGGACACTCCGGGGTGGGGTAACTCTCAATGGAAGGAGACGGCTCAATGACTCACTAGGAATCACCGCTGGGTCCCTATATGTGACTAGATCCGAGATATTGAGGTAGAGCCGATCCCAAATTATGGCAAGTCTACAACGTACGTATTAGACCCGACTTGCCTCACACTCGAAAGGGACTGACATCACGAGCGGACATGAGACCGACTATGCAACTCCTAATATGCTCGACACATGCGGACTCACTATGCACTCGACAATCTTGACAATCTGGACATATAAAGAAAGACATGGACTCACACATGACCCTAGACAAACCTACTGTTAGTCCGACCCATACATATGTAATGGTGGACCAGGACATCCGAATGTGTGCCATGCATAAACAAGATGCAACCAAATATTGGTGGAATCATAGAATTCTAGACATCCCAAAATGCACCACTCATGCACGGACGGTCCTTTGGATTTGGAAGGTTTGGGTGGGCCAGGAGGGTTGAATGCACCTTTCTTATTACCCCTATATGTATGTATATCTCGCCAGTGAACGGGCTTGATGGGTGTAGATGGCCCGGCCCGTGGGGAAGGGGTGTGATAGGAGACTTCCCTAATAAGGTGAAATGAAAAAGGTGGGTCATAAGGTTCACTTGGGAAGGGGTCGAAAGGATCAAAGAAGGTGTGACCCCTTGAGAAAGATTCCCACACGTCATGGTCCCATGTTTGGAATTGAAGGTGTAAATGGTCACCTTTATGCACTAGGGTAGATGGGACGGTGTTCTCATGTAGAAGCTATGGTTCCTCCCTCGGAAAAAAAGGAATGAACTTTGGCTCGGTCGATATGGGGAGGAATAAGAGAATCTTCGTGGTGACATGATCCACGGTACACACGGAGGTAATAGACCCTAAGACGGGGTGGGTGAAGCTACAACTTGTGGGTTGGTCGAAGCCTCGGGCCAACATATACATCAACTTCATTTGCGAGTCTAATCCCATAATAAGGTCATCCAATGTATCAACATGGTGACTAGACCAAAAAGTGGTGTGGAATGAGTTGACGTGCACTATTTGTAGTGCGGGTTCCATGGATGGGTAGAAAGGCGGTCCAGGGACCAAGCCTATCTTGAGCCAACTAAGTAGTGGCTCGGCGATGAAAAGCTTTCCCGTTAGAAACACGGGTGGCTCCAAATGAGGTGGCTCCGAATAAAGATCGAAAGGTGAGGGTGATGGAAATGGAGCTCTCATGGGTGGGGAAGGAATGTCCTTCCTGAGGGGAAGAGGTCCTTGGGGTGGCACCGGGTTGGGAGGCTATGGCAGGAGTCCGTCAATTTGAATACACATCCTATCCAACCGATCCGACATGATTTTGAAGAGTTCAGCAACGGTGGGGGTTGGAGTAGGGGCATCGTGGTGGACTCGCTCATGGTCTCTCGGCCTAGTCGTGGGTTTAGGCTCATCGACATGCGAGGCTCTTTGCCTCTGACTATGACCCACTTGGTTGGAGGTGATTGGGTGGGATCAGTTGGAGGTTACTGGGCCAGGTAGGTAGACCCTTCTAAGCTCGCCCTTCATCTCTTGCCATGACTCTATAGGCCATTACCTCTTAATTGTCCTCAAGTATTCTATGTACCTCCATGTTTTGGCGGCTTCGTAAAAAAGTCACCTTGTGGCAAATTCGACTTGCATGGCATCGGACATAATGTAACACTCAAAGTACTTGTCCATAGTGGCTTCCCACTCTAGGTAGTCACTCGAGACTATGGAGCCATAGAAGTCTGGGGCTTCGGGCCTATGGAGGTGGTGGGGTTGGGTTCCCCATCCTTGGGTGTGTCGCCACCATTCATATGACGTGGGCTTTGGGGGATCCATGGGACACGGGGAGCTATAGGATGACCAAGTCGACACTTGGTGCAAGATAAACCGACTAGACACGACCCTAAAACGATAACGCAAAGTTTGAATGCCGACTCGACTACGAACCTAGACTCAACCAGTATCCGGTACGTGGCGAAAGTATGATCCGAAGACCGAACTCATGCAAGTGTGCAACCTTCCCAATAGGCGTAACCTATCATTCCGGGAACACCTTTTGATATACCGGGTAAAGGAATGCGAATGCAAACTTTGGACCGACTACCCTTGGACTCAACTTATCTCTGATACCAATTTGATGCGCTCGGGTATCGACTTTTCCGCGTGTACTCGGATTGAGTCACGGGGCGGGTTCCACTCACTCACTCTTGCACCGGTGATAAAAATTTGACGAGCTACGTTCCTATCACTCATGCATCGGCATATAGAAATGTATACGAGTAAAGCAAATGTCAAGAGGGGAGCAGAAACGATACCTCCACGCTCCGGGCGTGGGGAAGACGATCCCGGCCGAACTTCGTACTCCCGGTACAGTAAATAACTAAATTACAGCAATGAATATTACTACCCATTCCATGCAGGGAGGTAAAGGGCTACACGTGGACTCGGGAGTAACGGGTTCGGGTTGACTGGCAGTGATTTGGGCAGCTCCGGCGGTAGCGCGTGCCAACGAGCGTGGGGTTCACATCCTGGTTGGTGGGCTGATCGGGCTGGGAGTGGTACCGCTGTGGTGGGGACTCCTGGAGGGATGATGCCTAGGAGGGGGACGCGCTAGTTCACCTTGTAGAAGGCGAGGCGGCCCGATTGGGAACGTTGAAGCTTGCTGTCCACGGACCTGTTATGCAGTTTCATGGTTGCGCGACCCGACAAAAATAATTGTTGCGATCAGACCCAACGTCAGATCGACGCGAAACTGGCGTCGCTGCGAAGCCCTTTCAGAGATCTACAACCATAGGCTATTACATGAATTTTTATGGCCCTGTATTTTCCTTGGTAGAATTTAGAACAATCGGACTCCTCTAACTCAGGGCTGGTTGGGCGGATTGGGATCTGCGTGAGAAATAGATTTGACCGAGGTTGAAACTTTGGATCTGGGAGTTGGGATTTTTATGAAAGATAGAGGGGGAAGTAAGGAACATGAGGATAACTTTTTTGTAATTTAATGAGGAGGTTTGACAGGGGAAATGGATTTTATGGTGGAGAGGGGTCGGATCTGGACTGCACAGGACAGAATAGAAATTGGTTTTCATAGAGATTTTTATGAGGGGTAAATGAACTCCTAAAATCGTGGAAAAATTTGGGGAAAGGGGTTTTGGTGGACAGAAAACACAGTCTAAATTTCAGATTGATCTGAAATTGGAAAGGGGATCAAATTGACAAAGAATTAGGTTGCTAGATCATAGATCTGCACAGAGACAGAATCTGTAGATCGGGGGGAATAAATGGGAAACAAAGGTAAACAAGGGAGGAAAACTGTGAATTTTTTTGTGGAGGCTGGGGGGAACGTGGGGAACTTACCCTCCAATTTTCAGCACTATCTAATCTCCTGATGGGGAGCTAAAAATTAGGCTTTAGACCTCTGTCCAGTAATGGACAGATTTGCGACGGCGAGGCAGTGGTGGTGCGATGGCGGCACGAACGGAGGCGACAACTGAGCTTCACACCCAGAGATGAGATGCCACTTGGAATCCACCAAGTCTTCTTGAGAATGCACCCTAAGAATACAGCAATCCAGTTGCAAGGGGAGAGGTGAGAGAGGGGGCGCCCTTGGGCCAAGAACAATTCTTGATTTTCTTCTTCATTAATTGCTAAGGAATTCACAAAATACATGGGTTATATAGAAATGGAAAAAAGACATAAACTACCCTCAGATCTAGGGTTTGGGAGGAGTAAACAAGGGATAGGATAATTAATTCCCATGTGATCAAATAATCAAAATAAAAAAATACAACAATGAATAAACAACTATTAAAGGGGGGCCCTTTGAAAAATGAGAGGAGAATCTAGAATTTTCTTCCTTCTTGTCTCCTTGGTCCAAGTCCAACCTTGGACTTTGAACCAGCCTCACATGGCCCATGATACTAGGTGGACCAATGGGAAAGAGGGTGTGGGACCCTACAGGACCTACTGTCATTTTACATAGAAACCCAAAGATTCCTAAAGACTAACAAAGTGACTTATAATGCCTTACAATTGCAAACCCAATTAGCCAAGGATATAAATGCAAACAAAAATGATACAAATGCAAAAAATAAAATATTAGTGCCCGGTGTTGATTCTCATCAGCACCTCTCCCTCCTACTCCCCTGGAGGCGGCCATCGCCAAGAAAAAGGAGAGGAATAGAAGGAAGAATCTCAAAAGATGGCTCAAGAAGCAAGCTGAGCAAGTAGTCGCCTCACAGTTTCCAGCCGAGCTAATGCCTTTACAAAGGCTACAATGGCTCATCGACAATCGGGAGGAGTACATCTCTCCTCGTCCCTCTGGCGTTCTCCCACTCGATAGCTACATCCAGTGGGAAGAGATGCAGAAGCGAGCTCGCCTTAGAAGCTGGATCCAGGAGATGATCCAGAAGATCAAGAACGACGAGAGGCTCCTCATCCCGGAAGAACTCTCCTTGTTCAACAAAGATAAGGATATCACTACAGAGTAGCTGGAGGAAATGCTTCGAGGCTGCACCTGCAATATGGTGGCTATTCCACCCTCGGACAACATCAACGCCTCTCGGCGAGGTGAGCCAGTAGCCTCCCAGACGAGGCAAAAAACTATCACCCTACTGGGCTACAACCAACTCCAGAGAGCGCGGGCCGTGGCCGAGGACGCGGTAGAGGCCCCGATAGGTTCCCGAGTTACCTCTCCACCCGTCCACCTTCAACCCGGAGAGAATTATCCTCTTTCAAGGGGAGGAACCTGCCCCCATTCCGAAGATAGAAGTTCAGAAGGGGCCCAACGTCTTTGATCCCTACGGCATGGAGGAGGTCATCACCAGTGCTCCAGTCCCTGCTCCGGTACCGGACCTTTTCAAAGAACAAGCCGGTCCGTCCGGTAAGGACGATCCAGTTCGCCAGGCACCTCAAGAAGAACCTATAGACACGCTAAAATTAACATCATTTTGAGCATATCTCTTATCGCACCGCGATGCCCAATTTGACCCTCAAATCGACTTATTTGAGTGGTTTTTCCCATTTTCTTGAATATTCAGCTTTCTTCAGCTTTCTCCTATTTTTCTGGATTTTTCCTGGGCTTTTCTCCAATTTTCCGGAATCTTTTCTTGAACGCGTCAGATCCCTTGGATGGGTTTTTACTGGGCGACCGGTTGAGCAGACGCTATTTCCTTTTCCATTTTTTGATAATTACCAAATTCTTGAAATTCAAGAATACACGTCTGTCCACATGGATGCTATTTACTTTTTAATTTTGGTAATTTCATAAATTCCAGAAGAGGCGTCTGAACGTCACGACGCGATTTCTAATGATATTTTCATTAATTCCTAAATTCAATAATACGCATCTTCTCATCAGGACGCGATTTCTTTTCCTAATTATCAAATTCTTGAAATTCAATACAAAGCGTCTGTACATGTGGATGTGGTTTCTTTGTTGATTTTTGGAAATATTTGATTTTCCTAAATAAATTAAGAAAACGCGTCCACTGATCTCGTCGCCCATTAATGAACGCGTCCAGGACCATAGACGCGTCTTTCCTTGCCTAAATTTGATATTTTTAATCCATCCAAAATTCATGATATTGTTAATTCGCGTCCGATTCTCCAGACGGGATTTCTTTATTAATTTTGGAAATTTCTAAATGGCTTGGAATAAGCGACTGTATGGGTGGACGCCCATTTAATGGGCGACCACAGGGTCAGACGCCATTTCCTTGTAACTTCTCGAAATCACCGACAGCTCCTTCCTTCCTCGTTTTGAGGTCCGTTTCAATGGGGTAAGGATCCCGTGGCTTTCCAAGATAGGGAGGACTCTTCCCATGTTTATCCTATTGCCATGGATGATTATCCTAATTATTCTCGGGTTAAAACCCACGCATATCTCCCTATAAATAGAGCCCTGCGGCTCTTGTTCAAGAGGCCAATCTTCATACACAGAGGGGAGGTGCTGCCAGATTCGTGGCTGGAGGAGGAAGTACCCACTGCGCATAAAGCTTCATCCCATCGGAGACTTCCTCCCGAATGACCATCAAAAGCCACGGTCGTCACCGGAGAAATCTTACAGGCTTTGCTAATATTTTGTCTTTTCCTTGTTGCTTTTCTACTGCATCCTTCACTGCATCGCATACATTATATTCTGTTTCCTCTCCTCTCAACCATGTTGAGCCTCCATCCGTGCAACGCTTGCACACTTTATCTTTTATTTATTTCTTCATATCATCCTTTATCCTCACCCTTCGCATGGGGTTTAAAGGGGCAACACCCAACATGTGTGTTCATGATGTGACACCACCTATGGACCTATTTTGCAAGCATTCAAGTTTGAGCAGCGGACTCACACTAGTGAGCTCACCCGTATGGCACACACTAGGGCCCGAAGGTAACTAGGCGATGTTGGAGAGGGTCCGAGGTGGGACCATGAGGCTCCAAGGGTTGGCAAGCTTGGGGAGAACCCAAAATGGGCCTAGGATGCCCAAATCATGGGCGGCCAACACACCAAGGGTGTGGGTTAAGTGGATTCACTCTCAACTCGCCTGCGGTGGTCACTCAATTTGGTGGCAATATAAAATCGGACACTCTCTTACCACCGACGGAGTAACTATAGCAATACTGAGCTAAGCAAGTCCAATACAGCAATGAGGGATGTTCAGAAGCTCACCTAGCCGGCGTGAAGACGCCGACTCCGGCTGGAGACGGGGGCGAGCGGGGAGCCGAGGGTATGTACCCGCACGCCGCGTCGGTGTCGCTTCAACCTGAAAGTGTAAAGAGTACAACACTACGCCTCTCACAGGAGGGATGATCTTGGGGTGGGGATTAAGTTAATTACATCCAAAACTACCTCCACGCAGGGAGGGGCCTTCAGCCGGCCAAGCGGGTTGGGGATTACGCAATGAAACTTGACCTCCCGAGCTCCACCGGTTCTGCCCTGCTTCAGGTTCACTGGACAGACAGTCGGAGACGGTGCTGCCACGGGTTCCACGGAACTCGGATCTTGACGAGACCAGCGCCAAAAGTTTCCCAACTGACAAAGGATGAAGCTTGAATTTTTGGGGAAGCTTTGATACTCGGGGCTGACCGCGCTGGCGACTGGAACAGGACAGCAGCGTCTGGTCTCTGGCGGGTACTGAACTGATGCAGCAGGTTGCAGAAGTCACTGTGGGCTCTCCCGGACTCAGATTGGAATGAAACTGGCGGTGATGCGATCGTGGTCGGGGTAGCTTGGAGCCGGAGTTGACGGTGATGCGATCCGATGTCTTTGGGGAGAGGGGTAACCGGAGGAGTGAGGACTGGTCTAACCTGGGACCATAGGGGGCAGTCTGCCATCTCCGAGGAAGAAAATTGGAGCAGAGGGTTCCGGTGGCCGATTGAGTCCCTTATTCTTGGAGGTGGCAGCTAGCTTGAAGTAGTTTCTTCCCTCCAAAAATGGCGCTCAGAACCTTCACGAGCTGTCCGTGGCAGAGTCTGGGACCGGACTGATTGATTCTGCCTCTGTCTGGTGCAGATCAATGTGGCTGGTTGCAGAGGGTGCCACAATCTCTAACGAGCTCTGATTGAGGCGAGACCTGAACCGTTGGAACCGTAGCCAAGTCTTCTTTCTGTTGGCACTGACGGCGACATCGGCAGATGTCGGAGAAGACCGGGACGATCAGATGAGTAGAGAGGTGTCGGTTCTGGCTCCTGTAAACTAACCTGACACACTTGGAGTAGAAAATTTGTAACTTGAGATGCCGATGTCCAAATGCAGCTCTGCTTCTTTAGGATGAAAGAGGACTTGAGAGGGAAGAACTTTGCTAAAGAACACTTGATCTGAATCCCAAAAGGTTCATCGTGGTCGGGCTTCCAATCTCGCTCTGGTTCTCTGCCTGGGGTCTTCTGCGCAGTCGAGGGAGATCGGCTCCTGCGGACAGCTCCGACCTCGGAAGCCGGCGAGACCACCACCGTTGGAAAGCTATCTCGCAGAAGATTCCAGAAATGTAGGCCTTACCACCTGAATCTTTGGGGGACGGTCGTGACTGCTTCTGCAAGTTGCTGTTAACTCTGCTGCCTGAAACAGAGGCAGAATGAGGAGAAGAAGAAGATGTGGAGAAGGGGATGGCCAAGAGAGTAAGAGGTGGAGGAGGGCGACCAGACCAAGGGGAGTCTGGTTTGGGTCGACCTAGGGTGTGGGAGGGATGTGAGAGGGGAGGGAATTTCAAATTTGGGCTTTGGGAGAGGTTAATTCAGCCTTGGGAAGGTGGAGAGGTGCTTAGGGAAGTGGAAAGGTGCCTAGGAGAAGGGGTTTCCACCTAGGGGTTGGAGGGGGAATTGAATGAGTGCATGGGGAAGGGGAAGGGGCCTTAATGAGGGGTGAATGGGGAGGAGAGAGAATGAATTTCGAAATTGGGGTGGGGAGGAGAGAGAGAGGGGGCACAACCCACTTAGAGAGAGTGATAGTAAGAGAGAGAGAGAGAGGGAGATATTGAGAGAGAACTAGAACGTATGGAAATTTTCTGGATTCAATATTCAAGCATAAGTTGTTACATATGAGGAGTGGGTGGCCTATTTATAGGCACATGACTTTTTCACAAAGGACCCTAACAAAAGACACAATGACTAATAACCGAAGGGAAGGGGGGTATCCATGGGCCTAGCCCAATGAGATGGGCCCAATAACCTATCAAACCAACATAATGACTCAATACTTAGGAAAATGACTCAACAACCTAGGTACATGACTCAAATAAAGGGAAAATTACATGATATTGACTCAAAGAAAATGTGAAGATTACATGACTAGACTCAAAAATACATGACTAACATAATGGCGCTTGCCGACGAACAATCCAAGTCCGGAGAAAATGTGGAGGGGCAAGGGATGCCCTCATCATACCCCCGGGGTGGGGAAAACTCGACCCCGTCGAGTATGGGTCCACCAGAGAAGTAGTACATCGAACTGCGGCTCTGGGTGATCCTCGATCTCCATACTCAACCCGCGACCATAGTCGGGGAACGGCGCTTCAGCTCGACAAAGTGACTCGGTCATGCCCTCATGCTGGCGATGGGATCTTGCTTGCCTAGTATTGCCGCTGTGTGCTCACGTCGGGCTCTCAGGCTATTTGTGGTGGCACTCCGAGAGTGTCTCTCACAAGGGTAGGTGTAAGCTGGTGGCACTCACTAGGATCCACCGCGGTGCCCTTATAAGGTGCTAGATCCGCCACATGAGAAATGGGGAGAATCCCAAAACCCTTTTTGAAAGTTCAACCCATAAGCCGGGTTGCCAAAGCCACTCGGAACTTGGCAAGGTCCAAGTCCTCATGCCCTCAATTTGGAGGTGACCCTGGGGTAGAGCCACTCCAAAGTCATCATCGTCAAGTTACCAACTTGGAATTCCAAGTGGCGCTCATGAGTTTTTGCTCGCTTGTTGTGAATATCACCGCTTGTTGCTTGATATGTGCTTGGATGCATATGCCATGCTTGATGATGCGATGTGAGTGGGCAATGTTTGGTATGCAAAGGTGGTCCGGGGCAGCCACATGTAGATCGATCATGCTTTGATGCTATGAAGATTGTGACAGACTCAGGGGGGCCGAGACATCCATAGATGAACCTTTTATGCATGGGTATGACAAATGTCGGGGGACCCGGACATCCATGTATGCTCCTCTCATACTTAAGACTCATGATGAATGAGGGTGGGCCAATACATCCAAATACGGTCCACTTATGCTTCCTACTTGACATGTGGGTGATGTAAATGAATGTACCCGACTTATGAATCATGCCAAGTGGTGTTGTATGCCAAGACTTATGCACTCTTGTGACAAAGATGTCTCCTATGTGTGGGCCTTTGGTCTTCCATTGGAATGGGTCGAAGGGGTCTAGAAAGGTGGATATCATGAGATGGGGCACTTCCTCGATCCCTAGGTGTATACCACCCAAAGTCATGGTTCCCATGGTGTAACCCGGGTCTAGGATGGGGTGGATTAGATCAAACATGGTGGGTTGGGGTAGGGAAAGGTAGGTGGTAGTTAAGGTGGTTGGGTTACTTGGGTTCCTTGACTCCCATTGGAATGGATCATAGGGATCATAAAGTGGGTTACCAAGGGGCTCCATGTCCTCAAGGTCCTCAAAAGGTGATGAGTCGTCTTCTTCTAGTGGAATGGTTGGGCCGGTGTATGGGGTGGGCTGGTTGGTCAAGGTTTTAGGAATCACAATGGTAGGGGAGTGGACCAGGATGGGCTCTTCCACTATGGGGAGAAGGAAAAGGATGTCACTAGTGTAGCAACCAATAGTGCAAACCGAGGAGATAGACCCAATGCATGGATGGATGAGGTTAAGGCTCTTGGGTTGGTCCGCTCCTAGGGCCAATAAAGAAGTCAAGTCTGATTGCCACTTTAGACCTTTGAGGAGATCATCCCAATCTTCTACCTCATAGTAGGATTGGATTGTGGTGTGATAGGAGTGGAGGGGAACAATTTGGGATGGATATCCCAAAGGTGAGAGAGGTGGGGGTGAGCTAGGAAGGGTGGGTCCTTGCTTGAGCCATTGGAGTATATGCTCATTCATGGTGAAGGTGGGTGACTCTTGAGGATCGGGCTATTTGAAGTGGTAAAGGGTTGAGGCTTTTCCTTACCATTGGTGTGATCTTGGGCTTCCTTATGGGTGGGAATGGGTTCCGGACTAGCATCTACTCCCATGTGGAGGGTTGTGGAGGTTTCAATTCCTAGTGTTAATGGGTTGGGTAGGTCTAATGCGGGAGAATTGGTGATAGCTGGAGCATGGTGCACTTGGGGTGGTGGGCAAGGGTGGACTTGGATCGGAAGGGGAAGTAGAGGAGGCCTAGGTTGGGGAAAGATTGGTGTAGGAAGAGGGAGGTGAGTTGGGTGAGGGGTTTTGGGTTTGGGGATGGTGGCCATTATGGGCCTTGGTGGAGGGGTGGACACGGTGTCCACATGGTTTTTAATGGTGAGGGTTGGATGAGTGGTGGTCACCATGGAGGGAATTGGGTCGGTTAGGGGTCTCTTGCCCTTGGGATCATTTGGGGTGGAAGTGGGGGCTAAAGAGGCTTGACTAGTGTAGGTTAGTGAAGGGGATTTTGGTTGGGGTGTGGGGGCCCTCATGAGATTAGGTGGGGAGGTGGAGGCCTTGGAGACTTGGGTTCTAGTGGTAAGGGTTTGGATGGGTGGGTTTGGAGGAGTGAGAGTGCTCCTCGAGTTTTGGTAACCCGGGTAGGAAGGGGACATATATTTTGCTCTAAGTTGCTCCTTCATGTCCTTCCAAGTGGTGATGGGAGTTTCCCTTCTAAGTATCTTTAGCCCGACAATTTACATCCAATAAGTTTCCGCTCGTTTGGTAAGTTGCATTTTGGCAACCAATGCCTTTTCATCCTCGGATATATGATACCAAGTGAAGTATTGGTCCATTGTAGCTTCCCAATCTAAATATTCTCTAGGAGAGGTTCCATCAAAGGTGGGAAGTGGGAAAGGGACCATTCTATCGTTTGTCCTTGGGGCGGGCCTATTTTCTCCAAGTTGGTTGAGTCGGTCCGATATGTTATCAAGCCGCTCATTGGCATAGGTCAAGGCTTTCATGAAGTAGTTGACATGGCCAGGGAAGTTATGGGTGTTAGTGGTAGGCATCTCTTGGTGGCTTGGACTTATGGAGTGGGCCGATTGGTAAGGTTGATATGAGGTGGCCATACTAGGGGACAAGAGTGATGCACTTGAAGACTCTAAATGCATAGACATGCCCTAGGACCAACTTGATGTGACACCACCTATGGACCTATTTTGCAAGCATTCAAGTTTGAGCAGCGGACTCACACTAGTGAGCTCACCCGTATGGCACACACTAGGGCCCGAAGGTAACTAGGCGATGTTGGAGAGGGTCCGAGGTGGGACCATGAGGCTCCAAGGGTTGGCAAGCTTGGGGAGAACCCAAAATGGGCCTAGGATGCCCAAATCATGGGCGGCCAACACACCAAGGGTGTGGGTTAAGTGGATTCACTCTCAACTCGCCTGCGGTGGTCACTCAATTTGGTGGCAATATAAAATCGGACACTCTCTTACCACCGACGGAGTAACTATAGCAATACTAAGCTAAGCAAGTCCAATACAGCAATGAGGGATGTTCAGAAGCTCACCTAGCCGGTGTGAAGACGCCGACTCCGGCTGGAGACGGGGGCGAGCGGGGAGCCGAGGGTATGTACCCGCACGCCGCGTCGGTGTCGCTTCAACCTGAAAGTGTAAAGAGTACAACACTACGCCTCTCACAGGAGGGATGATCTTGGGGTGGGGATTAAGTTAATTACATCCAAAACTACCTCCACGCAGGGAGGGGCCTTCAGCCGGCCAAGCGGGTTGGGGATTACGCAATGAAACTTGACCTCCCGAGCTCCACCGGTTCTGCCCTGCTTCAGGTTCACTGGACAGACAGTCGGAGACGGTGCTGCCACGGGTTCCACGGAACTCGGATCTTGACGAGACCAGCGCCAAAAGTTTCCCAACTGACAAAGGATGAAGCTTGAATTTTTGGGGAAGCTTTGATACTCGGGGCTGACCGCGCTGGCGACTGGAACAGGACAGCAGCGTCTGGTCTCTGGTGGGTACTGAACTGATGCAGCAGGTTGCAGAAGTCACTGTGGGCTCTCCCGGACTCCGATTGGAATGAAACTGGCGGTGATGCGATCGTGGTCGGGGTAGCTTGGAGCCGGAGTTGACGGTGATGCGATCCGATGTCTTTGGGGAGAGGGGTAACCGGAGGAGTGAGGACTGGTCTAACCTGGGACCACAGGGGGCAGTCTGCCATCTCCGAGGAAGAAAATTGGAGCAGAGGGTTCCGGTGGCCGATTGAGTCCCTTATTCTTGGAGGTGGCAGCTAGCTTGAAGTAGTTTCTTCCCTCCAAAAATGGCGCTCAGAACCTTCACGAGCTGTCCGTGGCAGAGTCTGGGACCGGACTGATTGATTCTGCCTCTGTCTGGTGCAGATCAATGTGGCTGGTTGCAGAGGGTGCCACAATCTCTAACGAGCTCTGATTGAGGCGAGACCTGAACCGTTGGAACCGTAGCCAAGTCTTCTTTCTGTTGGCACTGACGGCGACATCGGCAGATGTCGGAGAAGACCGGGACGATCAGATGAGTAGAGAGGTGTCGGTTCTGGCTCCTGTAAACTAACCTGACACACTTGGAGTAGAAAATTTGTAACTTGAGATGCCGATGTCCAAATGCAGCTCTGCTTCTTTAGGATGAAAGAGTACTTGAGAGGGAAGAACTTTGCTGAAGAACACTTGATGTGAATCCCAAAAGGTTCGTCGTGGTTGGGCTTCCAATCTCGCTCTGGTTCTCTGCCTGGGGTCTTCTGCGTAGTCGAGGGAGATCGGCTCCTGCGGACAGCTCCGACCTCGGAAGCCGGCGAGACCACCACCGTTGGAAAGCTATCTCGCAGAAGATTCCAGAAATGTAGGCCTTGCTACCTGAATTATTGGGGGACGGTCGTGACTGCTTCTGCAAGTTTCTGTAACTCTGCTGCCTGAAACAGAGGCAGAATGAGGAGAAGAAGAAGATGTGGAGAAGGGGATGGCCAAGAGAGTAAGAGGTGGAGGAGGGCGACCAGACCAAGGGGAGTCTGGTTTGGGTCGACCTAGGGTGTGGGAGGGATGTGAGAGGGGAGGGAATTTCGAATTTGGGCTTTGGGAGAGGTTAATTCAGCCTTGGGAAGGTGGAGAGGTGCTTAGGGAAGTGGAATGGTGCCTAGGAGAAGGGGTTTCCACCTAGGGGTTGGAGGGGGAATTGAATGAGTGCATGGGGAAGGGGAAGGGGCCTTAATGAGGGGTGAATGGGGAGGAGAGAGAATGAATTTCGAAATTGGGGTGGGGAGGAGAGAGAGAGGGGGCACAACCCACTTAGAGAGAGTGATAGTAAGAGAGAGAGAGAGAGGGAGATATTGAGAGAGAACTAGAAGGTATGGAAATTTTCTGGATTCAATATTCAAGCATAAGTTGTTACATATGAGGAGTGGGTGGCCTATTTATAGGCACATGACTTTTTCACAAAGGACCCTAACAAAAGACACAATGACTAATAACCGAAGGGAAGGGGGGTGTCCATGGGCCTAGCCCAATGAGATGGGCCCAATAACCTATCAAACCAACATAATGACTCAATACTTAGGAAAATGACTCAACAACCTAGGTACATGACTCAAATAAAGAGAAAATTACATGATATTGACTCAAAGAAAATGTGAAGATTACATGACTAGACTCAAAAATACATGACTAACATAATGGCGCTTGCCGACGAACAATCCGAGTCCGGAGAAAATGTGGAGGGGCAAGGGATGCCCTCATCAGTTCATCTCCATGTTTACATGCTACATATATATTTCATTTGGGATTGATGCTATACATCTTGGTTTGCTAATCCATATTCTTTTGTTGGTGTTTGTCTTTATTTGCAAGGGTAATCAATCAAGAGAAGACTCTCTCCATTGGCTGGCCGATAGGAAGAAAAGGAAACACTCACGTCTCCCCCCACTTCAAAGGTATTCCACAATCCCTCCTTTTATTCATTGTTTATTCCTTTTGAGGCTCGCGTGTCCTCTGGCGATCACCATCCTATTAGCATCCCACGTATGCTCCCATTTCTCTCCCCCCCCCACTTTTAGCTTATCATTCTTCATTAGCCTAGTTTATTGCGTATTTCTTTCCTTTTATTTTAATCTAGGTGGATTTCTTAATAGGATCTATAAATTGGCGATCACGGTGGTACCCCTTTTATTTTTTGTTTTGATTACCCTTTCCATTTGGGCACCAACGTGTGCCATCTCTCTTGGCACCCACGGTGCATTTTCCATTTCCTTTAGTGCTCCACGTAGCACTCTTCTCCCTTACTGTGCACTGGCTACACAACCCGTGATTGTTTAATTTGATAAGGTTTTATTAGAATTCTACTTCTGTTATCCTGTCAAAAAAAAATCAGCGTCCAGTACTGTGGGCGCCCATTGAATGAGCACCCACTGTGACTGACGCTCATTTCTTGTGGTTTTGTGATTGCCCGAAGTTTGTGAGTTTTCTGTTCTTCCATCGGTTATTCTATATTGGATTATCTTTCTGGCCATTATTGCAGGTAAAAGAAAATGCGTCCAACAAAGTGGACGCTCATTGAATGAGCGCCCACTCTCACAGACGCCCATTCCCATCCCTGTGATGCTATCATGTTAAAAAAAATCACGTCTGTGGTCCCAGACGCGTTCTTATTTTTCAAAAAAAAACCCGCGTCTATCGTCCCAAATGCTTTCTTATTTTTCTAAAAAAAAAACTTGCTTCCAGACCACTAGACGCCCATTCCCCGAAAAAAAACTTGCATCCAAGCTTCTGGATGCCCATTCTCTAAAAAAAAAAATTTACGCCCACTAAAGCAAATGCTAATTCCTCTTTTACATTCTCCGCTGCACATCCTGTTGTGTATTGATTGCATATCACATTCATATCTACTGTACTCTCTATTGCATTTGTTATCTTGTGATTTTTCCTGTTACATTTTTTTACTACAGATCACGTACCATTTTTTGTGCATTATCATTACATATCATTGCTATGCGTTTCTGTTATACACTGTCCCTGTCATTTCATATTAATTTTGCATTTACCATTTCTGTAAAAAGCATCCTCATATTGTTGTTCATAGTCATTCCTCTTCCTATTTTTTTGTTATCTATTCATCATCCACATCATTCTGTTTGGTTTTCCCATTTTATTTTGCATTAGCTTGCATTGTAGGAGCATCTCGGTTTGGGAGACCTCCTCTCCCTACACTTCTAGGAGACCATACCCCTCTCTTGGTTAAGGAAGGACCCTCCAATTCAGCACTCTGTCTCATTGGACCGGGAATTCCTAAACCAAGGCCTCTGTAAGTCCCCGCACCCGCGGATTCTCTCACGGACGCCGGGCAGGTTGTACCCTTTGAAGTCCCCGGGTTTAGTTGGCCTATGTATGGTGAGAATCAACCTAGTTGGCATTGAAGAAAATCTTATTGAAACTAGGTTCATGACCTTGAGTGGATCACATCAACTTTGATAAAATCATTTAATCCACTAAGGTTCAACAACAATAAAAAAATCAAGTGTAAGCATCCACTTGCTTGACATTTTTGTAATTATGCTTTGACTGCATTTTGATTTTTGCATAATGTTTGGCTTGGATAACATGTCTAATAATTTTCACAATCATGAGGATGATCAACCCAACACATCCTATAATCCTCAATGTTATAATTCTCACCACAATTCTTCCAAGAGGCCACATCCTCATTCCTATGGTTTTGCCCGACCTATGGGCAATTTCCAACCTCATGGTCCCTCGCCTCAATCGCGAGCCACTACTCCCTCGGGACCGTCTCCTCCCAACGACGAGAAGGTCTCTCAAATCCTACATTCTATAGATCATCTCACCCCTCAACAAATCCAGGCCCTTAAGGCCGTTGTTGAGGGTGCATCTAATTCTTCTCATCCTCCTTCCACTCCCATTCGGGTGGCCCATCACCCGCCTCCCTCTCCTGTTCATACTCCTCTTCGGGTGGCCCATCACCTGCCTCCTTCTATTCCTCCTCTTTCACGGCCCCAAGGCCCTTTTATTCCTTGCAACCCGGCTCGACCGGGTCCTTTTCTGGGTCAGCCCATTGATCCCCCTCCACTGCTATCTCATGCATCCCCTCCTTTAAGATCATGCCAACCCTCCGTTGCTCAAGTTACACCCCTCCAAGTTCTCATTGATAAAGTCGCTTCGTTGGAGGAACAACTAAAGAGGGTTGCGAGCCCGCGGCCTTCTCCTCCTCCTCCTTCTCCAGTCAATCCTCTTCACACCTTCCTGAACAACATTATGAAGATGGAGAAAGATTGGAAGGATAGTAGAGACGACTTCGGCATTAACGCAAGTGAGCAAGAGTCGGCAGATTTCAACGATCAAGTGGATGTCGCCCGCCCTCCACCTATTCACCCCATTCATTCATATGGTCCTCCGCCTTCGCCTCCGCACCCATGTATACAAAATCCTCCACATTACATTTCACCACCCATTAATATGCCTCCACTACGGCGTCCATTTGTGCCCGATAACGAAGGGAGTGAACCGGTGTGTGAAGAATTGAAGATGACACAAGACGAAGTTCTGCAAGCACATTCTGAGTTTCCTCCATTTTCCTCTCCCTCCATTGCCACCAGAAGACCCTCCTGCTTAGGACGATGCCACCGTCCCCAATCCAACCCCCATTTTTGAGACCTATTGGTGTTACGATGATGGGTCGATGCTTAAACCACTCACACCGGCGCATCAAGGCCCGTCTCCTACCCTTCAAACCTCTCGCACCGCCACTAAAATTTTACGTTTCCAATGCGTCAAACACTCCATTATCACACCCCCAACGCCTATACCATCAACCTCCATGCCACCGGCCTCCGTCGAACCTCCCACTAAACCCCCCATTACACATCTATCGACCTCCACGCCATCGGCCCCCGCCGAGCCCACAACCAAACCTTCTCCAATTAACCTCTCATTGCCGCCACCTCGGTCCTCCATTATATCTACAACCTCAAACATGGCTTTGCCTACCCCCTTACCTAAACCCATGGCAGATCCCGAGCAGGGTTAACCCCTTTTTGCACTCAAGCCAACCCCATCTGCTTCCAAGCAAGGGGAGAAGCTCGATGTGCTCCCTCCAACACCTTCCAGTACGCCTCCACCATCCATGGAGCCTTCCGCCTTCGCTTCACCTCCTTTTACTACTTGGAGTGGGTGTCCTTCTACAAGTACTTGTGCCGAAGATAATCGAGAGCCGGACAAGAAGAAGTTGTCCACGGCTATGCTGTTCAAGATGCAAGACTTTATTTACTGGATGCCAATCTGTGTTCTTGTGGCGGGCATGGTTGAAGAGGCCAAGTCCCCACCGCTGCTCACCATAAGGAAAAGTCAAGCTTTGATGCCATATAAGTCCACGCCCAAGGGTCGGGCAGGGCACCCCTTGTTTCAACCCTCCAATGCCAAATCCATCCTTCCATATAAGGGGCAAATGCCCATTTTGTTCCACGCTTTTCATACACCACAACCCCTGGGCGAGACGATGCTTCCCATTCTAACTTGTCAACTCCCTCACATTATTGCTCTTCGCCCTCCAAGGGAGTTGTCATTTATTGTTAAAACTTCATCATGGGCTCTGATTTTATGCGTTAGGCAGATTGGCCGCACACTTTCACTGCCATGAAGGGGCGGGTATTCTTCTGCTAGGGGACCTTCCACTACCCTATCCATCTTCTATTCAACTTCTGATTAGGCCACTCCATAGGTGAAGAGGAGGATCTCATCCTCTCATTCCATGCATTCTTTGCATTTCATGCATTCCATGCATCTTCTACATCCATTGCATTGCATTCATTTGCATTTCTCCTTTCCTGGGTTTCCGAACCCGTATCTGCCGCGCCTTCCAGAACCTCCGGATCCTCCGCATTCCCCATCTCATTCATCTCTATCCTTGGGATCTCCGGGTCCCCTTACACTTCCCGGGCATCACCCCCCTCTAATCTTCTCTCAGGGCATCGCGCCCCTTTCCACCTCTTATATCTGGATCCTCCAGATTGTTCTCTACTTGATGGGCATCGCGCCCCCTCCAACCTTCTCTCAGGGTACGCGCCCCTTCCCACCTCTCGTATCTAGATCCTTCGGATTTTTCTCTACTTGACCGGCATTGTGCCCCCTCCAGATTTCTCTCAGGGCATTGCGCCCACTCCCAACTCTGACATCTGGACCCTCCGGATCTTTCTCTCTTCCTCCCGGGTGTCGCGCCCCTTTTCATCTTCCTCCTCCGGAACATCCGGACCTCCCTCTCTAGGCATCGCGCCCCTATACACCCTCATGTCCTTGTCCTCCGGGCTTCTCACTGATTTCCCCAGGGCATCGCGTCCCTATTCATTCTATTCCTCCAGAACCTTCGGATCTCTCACTGATTTTTCCAGGGCATCGCGCCCCTTTCTATCTTCCCCCGGAACCCCCAGATTTTCCATCTTACTCTCTCTATCTTCTCTCAGGGCACCGCGTCCCTTCTCATCCTATTCCTCCGGAACCTCCGGACCCTCCATCTTTCTTCCAATTCCTTCTCCTGCTCCTCCAGGACATCGTGTCCTTTATTCTCTTCTTCCTTTTAAATCATCTCTTTCCATACCTTTTCCCAGGGCATCGCGTCCCTCGATATTTTCTCCCTCTGGAACCTCCGAATTCTTCTTCCCGTCATGATTCTCCTCCTTTGCCTCTGGACCCTCTGGATTCCCATCTTTCCATGTACCAATTTCTCCTATTAATCCCTGCTGATCCCGGGTCCGACCCGACTTCTTCCGCATCCACCGCTCTGGACATCTGCCCGTTCTCCCATTGCTTTCGAGGCTTCAGTCCTCACCCCTCCCCTTAATTTTTCGCTTCTTTTGTACACTATTCCTTGTGATCAGGGTCTCCGCACCTTAGTAAGGGAGTTCTAGCCCTCGCCTCTTTTCCTTTTATCCTTATTCGTCTGAGTCTGGTCTTGGTACCACTCCTTCTTGTTAAGCCACTTCAAACCTTTGCTTCCAATCTTTTTATCTGCCACTTGAGGACAAATCCCATGATGATCAAGATCGCCTCCAGTAACTGCTTCACAAGGTTGCAAGGTAATATTTTTTGTGTAAGATTTGCATTCAATATCTTTCACGCACGGTTTTCAAAATAAAGTGCTTCTTAACACGATTAAGAGTGGTATTTCAAGGACTTTATCTTAGATCTTTATCTTTATTGAATTTCATCTAAAAAAAATCAAAAAGAGTCTTTAGGCTTACTTTTGCGGCACCTCTGGTTATTAAGAATCCTGCACTGGGAGTTCGATATTCCCTCCCCGCTTGTTAAGGACAACCCTTAGCTGGGCACTCCACACACTTCACGGCGTCCTTAGTTTTCCTCCTTTGGTAAAACATCGTTGTTGCTTTGGCCATGCCATGGGTATGCATCAAAAGTCTTTTCTCTTCTTTATTCGGCCAAGTGCAGGTGCAAGAGGTTGACAGATGAGATGACCAACCTAGGTACTCCCCAATACAGGAGAAGTCTCAAATAGGGTCAGTCTTGACCCGGAATAAAATGAGTTTTCATGATAAATCTAGCCAAAAGGGCTATCAACATCAAAATTCAATAAATGCCAAATTATGAAATAAAGGTATGTAAAGAGAGGCAAAGTCTCCGCAGGGAAAACTCTGGTCGTATACATGTCAAGGGTCTAAAAATCAAAGGCACAAAGCCCCGGCACAACAGACTATCTCTTTGAGGGGTAGTACCATGGAAGGAATTTGAATCTTGATATCTCTCATCCTGTATAAGGCTTATCTCCAATTGTTCTTCTTTTCTCCCTCCATGGCCGAATGTTCCTCAGGTATGGCCTTAGCAGGGGCACCGTTAACCATGGGTAGTCGGCTATAGGGCGCCACCTTAAATGCATGCCTGGCTTTGGGCAATTTTTAGCGAAAGGGGAAAGAGCGGGGATCCCTAGCCAGTAGTTTACACATCTTTTGATGCTGCATTAGCAAAGTCAAATCCAAAAATCCAAAAAAAAATGATGAATATTTCTCAATAAAAATCCAAAAAAAGTTGAATATTAAAAAAATTAAAAAAATTAAATATTTTCCAAAATCCAAAAAATTCAAATGTCCTCAAAAAATCCATAAAAATTTGAATATTTTCAAAACCCATAAAAATTTACATATTTCAAAAAAAAATCTAAAAAAATACATTGTATTTTCTGATGGTGTTGTTTTGCAGAGATACTTTTTTGCAAGGACCAAGAATTTGGGATGAGTCCTCTTCTCACCCACACCATTGTTGACTCACATTGATCTTCATGGTTTGCCATTCTGGGCACTCTCGATTATCATCTCCCAATCCTTCAGAGTGATTCTTGCTTATTCATGTCGAGTCTGATTATTCCTGCCATTCTGAGCAATTCACTGTCAAATCTCCTGATTACTCCTACCGCCCTACACATCATTCCCCTACAAGGCATTCCTGCCAATTCTCATCTGGGCATTTTTGATCATTCCAATCCATATCAATTAACTGATTGGCCAAGTTGTCATCCTCATGGTTCAAATGAAACAACAAACCAGGATGTCTGGCATGTTTAACACTTTGATTTTGTGCTCTCATGCTATGTTGCTATGGTATCTATGTTAATCATGCTTTCATATCTTGTTGAATGTTTTGATTATGCTTGCCATGCCTCATGCTATTCATTTCTTATATCTTTCACTATGACTTGGCTAACAAATTTTGAGTGCAGGAAGAAGCTCTTGGTCCCACCGACTGGACATCATCATCCAAGTCCCGCGGTGCTTGCACCTCATTCCTAAGTTCCCTCATGCTTATTGTTATCGCCATCTCCCTGTATGTATTCCTACTATATGTTACATACGCTACTAGATTATATCAAGGACCTTGTGGCTTTGATAAATTTGGAATTTGAGTTCTCCTTCACCAAAAAAAAAATTGATGACCCCAGAGGAGTCTTAGTCGTACGGATAGGCCGTTGAGCCGTCTAAGACTTGGGACGATGGTTCCCCTTTACGAGTTGGTATGCGGATAAACGAGCTTCAGCTAAGTATCAGCTCACAAAATTGGTTTCTTGACTCAGTCTTGGCAGCTTAACAATATTATCCTCGATTATCTTCTATTTTAATTTATTTTAATTTTTCCTTTAAAACCAGCATGCATTCATGTAGGACTTTGAATCAACAGTGGAAAATCTTTTCGATAAACTGATTTTGAGAGTCAAATGATCTTAACTTTCAAGATATGAGACATTCATTGCCAAATTGAGTCCTCAGTTCGTCTTGTCGCTGTTTTGAGCGGTTTCCTTGAAAACTCCTTTGTTTGGATTCTATCCTCTCTTATTTCAATCTTTTTCCTTAGATCCGCCTTGGCTGCAGCACGTCCACATTGGCTGCTAACCGCTCTCAATGGTGAAACTCACAGGTTTGTGACCTGGGGTACTTCCACCGCGCGGGAAGTTGATCATCCTTTTATCTCCTTCGTGCCCACGTGCATACTCCCTCCTTTATCCAAATATTATTGCTTTCATTGAACCTCCTGAGATTGCTTCATCTAGAGCTTTTGATTTGATTCTCATCAGGTGATGTTGATCGCGTGTCTCATCACACCTTGGCATCTACTTTGCAGTTCACTCTGCTCCCTTGCAAAGCAGACGCCAAGGCGGGGTAGCTGTAAACACGCTAAAATTAACATCATTTTGAGCATATCTCCTATCGCACCGTGATGCCCAATTTGACCCTCAAATTGACTTATTTGAGTGGTTTTCCCCATTTTCTTGAATATTCAGCTTTCTTCAGCTTTCTCCTATTTTTTCAAATTTTTCCTAGGCTTTTCTCCAATTTTCTAGAAACTTTTCTTGAACGCATCAGACCCCTTGGAAGCATTTCTACTAGGCGACTGGTTGAGCAGACGCTATTTCCTTTTCCATTTTTGATAATTACCAAATTCCTAAAATTCAAGAACATGCGTCTGTCCACACGGACGATATTTACTTTTTAATTTTGGTAATTTCATAAATTCCAGAAGAGGCGTCGGTACATCAGCATGCGATTTCTAATGATATTTTCGTTAATTCATGAAATTCAATAATATGCGTCTTCTCATTAGGACGTGATTTCTTTTCCTAATTACTAAAATTCTTGAAATTCAATACAAAGCGTCTGTACATGTTGACGCGGTTTCTTTGTCGATTTTTGGTAATATTCGATTTTCCTAAATAAATCAAGAAAATGCGTCCACTCACCTCGTCGCCTATTAATGAACGCATCCAGGACCATAGATGCGTCTTTCCTTGCCTAAATTTGATATTTTTAATCCATCCAAAATTTCTAAAATTGTTAATTCACGTCCGATTCTCCAAACGTGATTTCTTTATTAATTTTGGAAATTTCTAAATGGCTTGGAATAAGTGACTGTATGGGTGGACGCCCATTTAATGGGAGACCACAGGGTCAGACGTCATTTCCCTGTAACTTCTCGAATTCACCGGCAGCTCCTTCCTTCCTCGTTTTGAGGTCCGTTTCAATGGGATAAGGATCCCGTGGCTTTCCAAGATAGGGAGGACTCTTCCCATATTTATCCTATTGCCATGGATGATTATCCTAATTATTCTCGGATTAAAACCCACGCATATCTCCCTATAAATAGAGCCCTGTGGCTCTTGTTCAAGAGGCCAATCTTCATACACAGAGGGGAGGTGCTGCCGGATTCGTGGCTGGAGGAGGAAGTACGCACTACGCATAAAGCTTTATCCCATCGGAGACTTCCTCCCGAACGACCATCAAAAGCCACAGTCGTCACAGGAGAAATCTCACAGGCTTTGCTAATACTTTGTCTTTTCTCTGTTGCTTTTCCACTGCATCCTTCACTGCATCGCATACATTATATTATGTTTCCTCTCCTCTCAACCACGTTGAGCCTCCATCCGTGCAACACTTACACACTTTATCTTTATTTATATCTTCATATCATCTTTTATCCTCACCCTTCGCATGGGGTTTAAAGGGGCAACACCCAACAGGTGTGTTCATCTCCATGTTTACATGCTACATATATATTTCATTTGGGATTGATGCTACACATCATGGTTTGCTAATCCATATTCTTTTGTTGGTGTTTGTCTTTGTTTGCAAGGGTAATCAATCAAGAGAAGACTCTCTCCATCGGTCGGTCGATAGGAAGAGAAGGAAACACTCACGTCTCCCCATGCTTCAAAGGTATTCCGCGATCCCTCCTTTTATTCATTGTTTATTCCTTTTGAGGCCCGTGTGTCCTCTGGCGATCACCATCCTATTAGCATCCCACATATCCTCCCATTTCTCTTCCCCCCCCCCACTTTTAGCTTATCATTCTTCATTAGCCTAGTTTATTGCATATTTCTTTCATTTTATTTTAATCTAGGTGGATTTTTAAATAGATCTACAGAACCGTCCTTGGCGCCTTTGTTCCAGGAACTCACAGGGGATCAGAGTCAGCCTCATCTCGGTGGTAAAGGCAAGGCGGTGCAACTCCCAATGGGGAGCAACGCGACAATTCGTGCAAAACCCCGCCGGATATACTACCTTCACTGGAGGATGCTCGTACTCGAGCTGACCAAAAAGTCCTTCACTAGATGAAGCAGTTTCCCGCCAGTATGACAATCTGGGAAGCCATTGCTTGGAGTAAAGAGTTAAGAGAAACTCTTATCAAAATACTCCAAGAACCAGAAGTCTATGAAGCACATGCTACGGAAATGAAGGCATCCACATACGAAGCCTTCGCGGCCACTGTCACCTTCACGGAAAAAGACATGTTGCTCTCCCCTCCGTGCCACAATCGCCCTCTCTACATGAGAGGGAAAATCAACGGGCACGAGGTAAACCGGATCCTGGTGGACACCAGTGCTGTAGTCAACATCATGCCGCTCAAAACCTTCAAGACTCTATACCTGACCCCATACCACCAAAAGGTTTAAGCGGTCAAGATATCAGGCTTCAACTAGGACATCGAGGACGTCCTCGGCTGAGTAGATGTGGATCTGGTGCTCGAGGATTTCACCTCCAAGGTGACATTCTACATCATCGATGCCAACACTTCCAATAAGGTACTATTGGGCAGACCCTAGTTGCATGAAAATCGGGTTGTCCCGTCAACTCTCCACCAGTGCATTAAATATGCCACAGGTGGGGAGCAATACACAGTCTTTGCAGACTTGTCGCCATTTACTCTAGCTAAATGCAATTTAGATTGAAGACTAAATGGAATTATAGAATTTCAATAGATTTGCTTTTAAATTTTGCTATCACACTGTTGGCACCGGCTTATTTTCTTGAATTAATTGAGGATTAAGCACAGGGAAACACTCCCTAAATAGAGCAAAACGGCACATCGCCAGAGCTGCTCTACTAGTCGAGTTGAGCTCGAAAATCGAGACACTTCGTCGGGTCAAGCGGCGCATCATAACAACCGGGGATCGGCCCCGAGCAAATGGCACTATGCCAGCCAGTTTCCCGACAACCAGGTCACTTTCGGGATTCGGGACAACCTGCCGTACCTTACGGCACTATGTTAAGATTCGGGGATCACCTCCGAACACCCTGCATACGGTATCACACCGCCGACGCTTCAACAACCGGGTTAACTCGAGACTCAGAATAGCATGCCGCTTCGTACGACTCTTCACCAAGGAGCGAGGGTCACCCCGACCACCAGACAAACGGCATCATCATGTCAACGCCCCAGTCACCGGGCCCAACCGAGGGTCCTAACCAGCTAGCTGTGACCCATGGCAACATCGACAATCAATCGGGCTCACCCCCGATCACTCAGCTTGCGGGTTTACCCGCGTTCAACACAGCTACCCGAGCCAACCCGGGGGCGCCCTGACTACAAGCCACGCCATGTGGCACCCCAGCAACGAGGCCGGGCTCTACCCTTGAGTCACCTCCCTCTAGCCCTCCGAAGTCAAGGGAAGACCCGACTGGGCCAACCACAAGCTTCAGGAGCTCCCAGCGCCCTTATACGGCCCACACACGCGTGTCAGGAATCTCCCCGAGCACCTGGTGGGTGCGTATGTTCCAGCCACTCTACAGCGAGCCAGAGCCCAACTTGGGACTCCCCAGTAGCCCATCGCGTCATGCACCACCCTCGTGCGCCCTCACACGCGGATCGACCTGCGTAGTTTTTGTAACCTAAACCCTCTGTCAAACCCTCAGTCAAACCCCGGTCAAATCCTCCAGTCAAATCGGCGTAAACAAATCCTCCAGTCAAACCGGCGTAAACCCCTCCGGGGAGGGGTTTAGCCGATGCTGCACTTTATTTTGGGGGAATCAGTCCTTACCCGTAATCAAAAGCAAAAGTAATGGCTGGCTCTCAGAGGAAGACGATGATGATCTCTTCTCCGTTGATGAAGAGAAGGCTAAGCTTCAATGGGAATGGATTTTTATTAAATATTTATTTATTTATTTGTTAATTGGGCTTTTTTAGATTTATTTATTTATTACATAGGCGTGATAGTCACGTGTGTGAGAAAATTTTATTATGCGCTCGATCTGACTTGGTCAAATGAATGTGAAGTCCGTGTCGGGACCAGAAGTCCGCCATACCGTAAAGGCTATGACGTTAATTACATCCTCCGAGAAGGAGGAAAACCCTTGATTAATCGCCAGGAGAGAGAGACCTTGGAGCCGAAGAAAATACACAAAAATAATATTTTCCATGTAAAGTAGGTTATAACATAAGTGGGCATGTGACGTAGTAAGATTTATT
The DNA here is from genome assembly GCA_022559845.1 of Amorphophallus konjac. Taxonomy (NCBI): domain Eukaryota; kingdom Viridiplantae; phylum Streptophyta; class Magnoliopsida; order Alismatales; family Araceae; genus Amorphophallus; species Amorphophallus konjac. The sequence continues at coordinate 48,225,685 of CM040124.1, read as the reverse complement.
CGGTACACTGACTCCCAGTACGTGGCGGAGTGTTACACTCACGCATGGTGAAAGTTTCCCGCCGGGATTAACCTGACCTTCCACTACTCACCACTTGATACACCAGAGTATCGGGGAGGTATAGGGACTTTTAGCCTTAAGCAAACTGAGTCATGGCCATGGCAGGGATGAACCCCTGGAATCCAGGCCTAGCTGCTAGGGATTGAGCTATGTTCCCCCTAGTGGGGGTCTGAGGGAGACGAGAAGTCCATAAAGTCCACCAGAATGTATGCTTCATGATGTTTTCTTTCTTTTGTTTTGTTTTATTATGTTCTGGTTTTGGATGCATTTATTGGGTTTAAATTGAGGGAGATGGGAATGCTAATGATTTCCCCAATCGTTGGGGAGAAAGGGATGGAAAAATTAAGTTTAGGAAGGCCTCAACAAGTTGTTTTCAGACACTCATTTTATATTTATTTTTTTGAAGGATTATGGCTCACAAGGATATGGTGGGTAGAAAGGGGGACAGCTGGTCAGAGAAGGAGTCAACTCACAGAGTCGACTCCCTGCTGCCATAGGTCTGATCTTGCAGATTTAGCTTGGCTAGCCTACCAAGCGGGCCATAGATAGCAAGGCATAGAGGGGTTCATTTGGAGGAACATGGAGAGATGATTCCTAGAATGATATTCTGTTGCTGGAATTGAGGAATGTCTAAGGTTCAAAGGATTGGAATGATTTTTATTATCGAGGTTTTTCTCTAGCTGCATCGACCTGGCCTTGAGTGCATTGACCTACCCTTGACAGTGCATCGACCTGCCCTTGAGTGCTTTTCTTTAGCTGTGTCGACCTGCCCACGTGGTGCATCGACCTGCCCTTAGCTACTTCCCTTCACTGCATCGACCTGCCAGAGCGATGCATCAACCTGCCCATGTGATGCATCGACTTTACCATATGCACTTCACATAGCCCAAGCTCATCACAGTGGTGAGGGTGCCAGGAAATCTAACAGCCATTATGAAAAAGTGTAGACCATATTCTGTTCCTCCACTGCTTCCCATCAAAGCTGCTAGATTGTGAGGTTTAGGCTGTAGTGCTATCGGTGTTGTAGAAATTATTGACATTGACTATTGGGCTACCGCCATTAAGTCTGGTGGAGTATTGCTACTATGGTTGAAGAGCATTGGGCTGCCAAATATTGAGGCCTGGACTTCAGAGTGAATTTGCTGCCACCTTCTGTATGAGCCTGCTGTACAGCAACACTGAGGTACCCAGACTGTAATGTATTAGCCGTTGCTTTAACTCAGTTGGACCTAATGTTTGGTCTGTTGGTGAGCTTGGCTACACAGCTACTTTGAACTGTACTTCAAGATTTGCTAGACTTGGAAAAGCATGCAGAAGATGATTTGTTGAATTGATAGTGCTGCTGCACTACTGGTGCGCAGATGAAATACAAGCCTACATATCTTGACTTGCTAAGCACCTATTGGGCTGCTGAAGTTGGTTACTACAGCTAGATAGCTTCAAGTGATATTTTGTCGAGTAGCACTGCTTGGACTATGACAGAAATCCCTAATGAGCTTGACCGTAGTATTGCAGAATTGGTAGCTGGTTGGTTCATGAAGCTTGAATCTTGTTGCCCCAATCTTGTTGAAGTGAAGTGAACTAAAGTGGGGAGGGTTGCTGAACTTGGATTGCAGTTATTGCCACAAGGCTTGGACCTCAACTGCTGTCGCTACTGCCACTGTCCAGTTGATGATTTCCATGGCTACTATTGCAAAGGAGTCACTGATCTTTGCTTCAAGATCTGCTCAACTTGATAGAGTTGCTACGAAGTCTCCTGGTCTTTGAGGGTTTGCTGAATTCCTTAAGTTACTATTGTTGCTGACTGGGCTCTCAGAAGCACTTGATCAAACAATTAGCAAATCCCCATGAAATGAGCTTGACTTGCCTTAGGTCACTGGATTTAATTTCTGAGATGACTCAAAGTGCCAAGATACTCTGAATTCATGCATATAAACACACTTGACTTAATAAAAGTGGGATTTGTATGATTCAGCGGACCAGCAAATATGATATGATAAGCTTGTCTATGACTTGGTTCTTGAAAATTGATGTCTTGAGCTTTATTAATGCTATTGAATTGCATATACTTCTGGACCTGCAAGCCTGCACTTCAGCAACTTGGGCTGACTTCATTTAGCTATTGAGCCCCTTCTTTCTATGAAGACCTCTAAGGAGTTCCTGAGAACTACCTTCTGAAATGCCAATTTACTGAACTTGAGGGTCTGAACTTCTGAATTTTTGAATGACTGAATTCCGAAGAATCAAGTTTCTATATTGAATTGAGATATCATGACCTCCCGAGCCACTGACTTCCAGAAGCTTGATTTTTTCAGACAAATGTGGCTTTTCTAGACCTTGTCATTCTGCTCTTTATAGGAATTCTGAACTTCACAAAATTGGGAGAATGCTCATGCGACAACATCATGGAGAATCAATATATTAATGTGAAAATGTTGTCATGGGCCCAAAGGACAACTCAGTTGAAGGTAGGACATCAAACCTTCCATTCAGTGGGTATAATGAAGGGTCACAAAGATTTTTTGGAATGAAGGTTTCAATTCCCTTCCAATGTGGAAATACATCCTGGGGAGGGGGATTTCTGTAGCCCATCTAAGAGTGGCCGAACTAGGTCCATCAGGACCAAACGAGGCCCAGCTCATCTAAGTGACAGCCCCGCAGGGCCCACTTAGCCTCAAAGCCCAATAAGATCACTCGGGATCAAGCCCTTCCTCGACGGCCCTTAGACTCGGAAGGCCCGAGCGTCGGTCCGGTCGGAGGAAGACCCAAGCCCAACCTATCCCCTTCGTCGGGATAAAGGCTAGCGCCCCGCGCCCACTCCGACTGAGCCTCATCCGAGCTATGCTTATCGCCCGGAAAGGGCTGGCACTCTTCATGCTTGGGACGACCGATGATTACTTATCCACGCTGTCGTTGAGAGCCCTTTATGAGCAGGTGTTCACAAAGATAAGGGACCCACGAATCCTCAAGGTTATAAAGAGCCCACGATGAGGACGTAAAGAGCCCACGTCCGGGATGTAACCCCCACCTGAAACTCCTCAGCTTATGGGACTCATGGGGCTGGCGCACTATTTAAATCGGAAATTCCCTGCAACGAACGGTAAGGGCCTACACACGCCTAAAACTCCCTGAGCAGGAACCACATCACCACCTTGGTGGAGATGGATCTCATGCATCTCCCCACTCTTCTTTTCATAGCTTCCACCACTGCTCTACTGACTTAGGCATCGAAGGATTTACCCCAGGGAACCACCCCTGGGCCCCCTGATCCGTTTCCCTTCCTTGCAGTTCACTGATCGGTGATCATCTCCCCAGCTCAGGACCAGCGCGAGATCGCCCCTCTTCATCTGGCGCCGTATGTGGGAAACGATCAAAGAGCCAACAGGGTGCGAAGAAGCACAGGGAGGAGATCCGCCAGTGATAGGAGGAAGGCCATGGTGGTGGTGGGAGAAGGCCCTTCTCAGGCCGCGCAAGACCCCCCCTCCAACGCCAGCACCCCAGCCGACGACCCACCTCCGCCTGCGGCGATAGGGCAACCATCCAACGAGGGCGCTGACGCTTTCCAAGCCCTCAACGTAAAACTGGATGTCCTCATGGAACTCATGAGGACCCAGGCGGCCAAGGAAGGAAAGCCACGCGCCCCTCCGGAAAGCCCTCCCCGCGGAGACGCGTCCCAACACACTGCCGGAGGTCGCTTCACTCTCCAAGGGCAGCAGCTTATTCGCAACAGGTCAGGAGGACCTTCACAAGCCCCCCCTCCGGAGCAAGAGGCCTCCTCTACACCGAAACGGGGGAAACCTAGGGCACGCCGTCCGCACCCGGAGACCGAAGTCCCCAGGGAGCGCCAAGATAGCCAGCCATCCCGTCCCCCTAGCCCCACGGTGCAACAGCAGCCGGAGTTATCCCTCCGTCTACGAGAGTTCGAGAGGCGCTTCGCAAAGCAGGAGCGCGCCTTACGCGCCTTGCAGAAGACCTCTCCGCCAGAGGACGAGGAGAGATCCCCGTTCTCCGACTACATCTTGAAGGCAGAGGTGTCTCCCAGAGCCTCCATCCGGACCTCCAAGCCTTACGACGGCCAGGGCGACCCGACCGACCACTTTGATAGCTTTGACGCCCTGATGACACTTCACGGGGCGTCCGACGCCATCAAATGCCGAGCCTTCTTGACCACCCTGGTCCAAGGCGCCCAAGCATGGTTCCGGGTCCTCGCCCATGGATCCATCCGAGACTTCAAGCAGTTTGGGCGAGTATTCAAGGAGAGTTTCACCGGTAGCGGCCCCCCGAGGTCGGTAGCGGGGCTCTTGGCTCTCAAACAGGCGCAAGGGGAGAGACTCCGGGCTTACATCAACCGATTTAAATCGGAAGCCCTGAGAATCCCCCGCCTAGATGTAGCCTCGGCCATAACCGCACTGACCGGAGGCACCCGGGATGAGAACCTCCGTCGTGAACTTGTCCTCCACCCTCCCTCGACCCTTGCCGAGCTAGTGACTCTGGCCCTACGCCTGTTGTGCCCCTATGGTCACTTGAGTTCATATGGTCACTTGGCTCATTCGACATCATTCTATGGTCATATGAGTTCTAATGTATTCTTGGTTTTGATAATGGCTAAACACTATTAGTCATTGATGTTTTTCACCTTCATGTGATTGACATACGTTATGTTTTTGTTCATGACAGGTGCGCCAATGAATGGACAAGGAATCAAGTGGAAATGGTGAACGTGAACGCTGAATGTTGCGCCCTCACACGCGGATCGACCTGCGCGGTCAGGTCGCGGGGGTCAAGGGGGCAGCGCCCCTTGCGGGGGTTTCTGGGGGCGGAGCCCCCGGAACAAAATTTGGATTGAAGACTCAGTAATAAAACTTCAAGACAATCAAGGTTGATGCCACAGACATGAACGGGCGGCTAACGGACTCAAGCGACGGAGTTGGTGCGGCCAACGGACCGAACCGGGCTGACTCGGGCCCTGCCCAGCTGGCGGTCGACCGCCAGCACAGGGGCAGTCGACCGCCCCAGCCAGGGACTCCCAAGTCTGCACGTCTTTTTAGTGGCGATCGACCGCCAGCCAGTGGCGGTCGACCGGATTTCCCAGGGATCGCCCGTTTACAGGTGTTTCAGTGGCGGTCGACCGCCAGGAGCCTTAGGTCGACCGCCAGCCCTGAGCCATCAATTGTTGACTTTGTTTCCAACTTCGAAAAGGGCCATTCAACATTGATTTGTTTAATCCTAAAGACACCTAATCCCCCACAAATTGTGGATCTGGTCTAGGGGGTGTCCATAGACCATTCAAGGTCTATAAAACTCTTGTAAGAGGGTTAGAAACCCTAATGCTTCAAGGGGCTTCTTGTGAGATCTAGGGTGGCTGCAAGGGAGGTTGCAAGAGAGCTTGGAGACGAGCTACTGTTCACGTGAACAGTAGTTCGTGAAGGTGTTCTTCATCCAATCAAAGGGGAATCAAGCTCAAATCAAAGCCAGCAAACCTCAAGGAAGATTACATCAAAGCAAGGCTATCAAAGTGATCCAAGGAAGCTGGTTTGATTCAAGTTCTTCAAAGGAAATCATCTTCATCCATTCAAGTTCTTTCCACCTATTCAAGGTGATATTTCAAGCATTCAAACTCCTAGAAGCTAAAGAAGCAATCAAGATTCAAGGTAGCTTCATCATCTCCTTCATTCATTCAAAGAAGTTCAAAGAGAAGATCAAGAGAGAAGAATTGAAGGAAGAGGTACTGTTCACGTGAACAGTACTCCGTGAAGAACATTCATCCAATCAAGGGTGAATCAAGAAGATTGAGTTGAAGCCAAGAGGAGCCTTGTTGCTGATCAACATTCCATACAAGGGCCAATTCATTTTCACTCATAACTCAATCTCTTGTTTTAGTTCATTCACATTTGTTTCATTTTCATTATTGTTTAAACATTGAAAGTGTGATTCATCCCTACCGGTGGTTAGTAGGAAGGCAATTGGAGGGTGTTCCAATTTGCGGTTTACGTCCCTACCAGGTGGTGAGTAGGAAGGTAATCGGTGGTTTCCGATTTACGTTTCTGTGCGCTGCACAAGTGAAGCCTCACCGGGTTTTGGTGAGGGGTGGACGTAGGGCTGAGGATTCAGTCCGAACCACCTTAAAATCCTATCTAGTGTGGTTTGCTTGTGTGATTGATTCGTTCTAGGTGCATGCTTAGGATCGAATTGTTATATATCTTGCTTATCTTGCTAAGCAAATCATAACGCACTTGGAAGCTAGTTTCTATTCCGCTGCAATTCATTTTAACTAGCTATATAGAGGGCCACATTGTGAAAAGTGGGGCTGATCTATTCACCCCTCCCCTCTAGATCCGTTGTCCACTACACAACAACGCCATGCTGAGTGCGAAGAAGTTCTCAGCGCATGCCGAGGCGCAACCGGCTCGGGTCGGGAGGGGGACAAGAAGCGAGCACCCTGTTGACACCCATTTTATGACCGATAAGTTGGGTCATCTCCTTGTTCATTCTATATGATGCTCCGAGTTATTCCCTTTTGTTGAGCCTTCTTGATCAGTGGGAGGTTTATTTCGTGGGTCTTAATTCCTTGGTTGGGTCTGGTTCCTTGATTCCTTGCATTGAACGAAGTTTAGCAAGCTTTTGTCTCATTTGGATTCTTATTGTCTCTAACGGTTTATACCAAGCGCGTTACATTCCTCTGACGCATCAGTCCTTGGCCATTACATCTTGAAGAGTCCTTGAGTATAAGGCTTCTTTTCAAAGCTTATCCTTTGGCTATCCGTTGACTCTGACGGTCTATCGTGCAACCGTTATAGTTCTCTGACGCGTCTTCCCACGACCGTTACATTCTTCAAGAGTCCAACACTTTTGAAAACTTCTCCCATTGATCTTATCTCTTAAAAAATGAGGTTGATTGTGACAGTCTACTCCTGGAGCGTTACATGCCTGTGACGGTCTGTCGTGCAGCCGTTACATCAAACAGAGAGTCCTGGCAGGTCTGGCCTTTTCTCTGCTACTCCGTGGCCGCGTTAAGAGTTTGATCTTGTGATTTCTCTTCCAAATCTGATCCTTAAAACCTTCTATTTGTTTCTATGGACTCTTGGGAGTGTTATCTTCAAGAGTTTGCTAAGAATCATCCTCCTTTTTAGCTGGATTATCCTTTGCTCGACCGTAGAGTTTGAGGGCCTATAAATAGAACCCTTGACTTCATGACATAAAGGGGAGAAATCTGGAGTTTACGTCGAAGTGCTGCCGCATTCTAGAGCCATATCCAACCAAGAAAAGTTGTCTCTCACGTCCATCTGATTCACAGTCAAGGGAGTATTTGTTTTCTTGAGTGTTTTAGTTCTATCATTGGCATACTTGGGTTCTTCCCCTTCCTTTTCATCATAGCATTGTCCCACTCCTTATTTCATGTTCTTCCACTTATTTCAATCATTTAAACATCCTTCCTATCTTTTAAAACACCCAGAGGGGTTAAAAAAACACAACTCCCCGGTATTCCCCTTTCCTTTTGAATGATATCAAGTTCATTTGATTATTGATACTACGTTGTTTGAAAGGCTAACTTGGGGGTTGTTTCTTGTGTTCTACGTTCTTTGGCAAGTTCACAGGCCTTATTAGACGAGGCCCAAGCTTTCTAGCCGGCTGGAAGGTTTGGAGTTTGAAGGATTCACAAGCTTGTTCTGCAGACACTCTGACGGTCTTCATCAGACGTGTCAGGTTCCTCTAGCGGTCTGTCGGGCGACCGTCACACTCCCTGTGACGCATAGGCACTAGACCGTTATATCCAGCAGAGCTGCAGTTTCCTATTGGTTCCTCTCTCCCGTGAGCGAGTGCATCATCTTCCTATTCTAAGGTATTAATCAGGTCTTTGGCTTGTTTTTACCTTAGTGGCGATCACGTTCTTTTCCTGGTAGTGGGCATTAGCTTTCTCTCTCCCACATCTTATTTCCTCTTGCTTGTTCCACCCACGCGGTGTGTTTTTATTTATTCCCTTGCTCCACGTTCCGGCGTGTGTTTTCCTTTTCCTTTCTTAGTTTAGTTTGATTGAGATAGCATTGCCCATGCTAGAGCTGGTTCTGATTGCCTAGGTTCATGGTTTACATGTTCAAAGGTTGATTGAGATCATTGTTATTTGCTCTTCATATTCATCTTCATATCATATCAAACTTATCTATTCTTCTTTGCAGACGATAAAAATAACAAAAAAATAAATCAACACACCCGAGTCAAGCTAGGGCCAAGGAAAGAGGCGGAACCGAGACGGGGAGCACAAGGAACCGTCCCGGAAGTACTAGCGGTACACTCCCTTAACCGCTCCAGTGTACGAGATATATGAAGACATCAAAGGCTCGGGCCTCCTCCATCAACCTGAGCCAATGAGGTCGAAAAGCCGCAATCGCAGCAAACATTGCATGTGCCACAGTGACCACGGGCATCACACCGGCGATTGCCACCAGCTCCAGGATGAGATCGAGTGCCTCGTCCGCCAGGGACACCTATCCCGGTTCATGGCCGGGCGTAAGGAAGACTGAGGCACCCTAGAGGAAATCGACAACGCCCCTCGCGGGGTCCACATCAACGACATCGCTGGAGGAGCTGCATCAGGAGGAGACAGTGGCCGAGGAAGGAAGCGTCATGCTGAGCGGGCGAGCCGAGCCATCGAGCCTCCCAAGGCCCCGCCAAGTGAGCCCCAGGTCATAGTCTTCTCTGACCAAGACTTGGAAGGGCTGACCACCACGCATGACGACACCCTAGTTATTTCGGCTACGATAAACCATTGTAATGTAGATAGGATTCTAGTTGACAATGGAAGCGCCCCTGATGTATTGTCTTATGAGTGTTTCCTTAAGATGGGGGAGAATCCGTCTAAACTCCACCCGATCCGAACCCCTCTTTGTGGGTTCAATGGCCAGGTTACTTATCCCGAGGGAGCCTTAAGCCTGCCGGTTACTCTCGGCACCCCACCCAAAACCATTACGGTCATGGCGGACTTCATAGTGATCAAGGGTATGATAGCATACAATGCAATCTTCTACCGAGGAATCCTTAGCCGAACGAAAGCGGTGCCCTCTACCTATCACTACAAGATGAAGTTCCCTACTAAAAATGGGGTGAGGGAAGTCCGAGGCAACCAGGCGATGGCCAGAAGGTGCTATAATATCTCAGTTGAAGCCACAAGACCAGATGGGAAGAACAAGGGCCCCCGGGAAGTCGAGGAAAAACTCGCAACCTTTGAGCCTGGAGGCGAGCTGCTAACGGTTTTCCTAAACGACGACCCGACCTTAGGAGTAAAGATTGGAGCCGACCTACCATCTGAGGTTCAGCAGCAATACAAAGATTTTCTTTCTGGGTACATCCGAGTCTTTGCATGGTCTGATGATCAACTCCCCGGGATACCAGGAGAGACAGTAATGCATAAACTCAACCTCGACCCGACCATGAAGCCCGTACAACAATGCAAAAGGAAGCACGCTCCAGAGAAGCAGGCGATCATCAAGGATCAAGTCACCACGGGGCAAAAGACTGGTCTTTTTAGATCGGTCCTGTAACCGACGTGGCTGGCAAACGTCGTCCTAGTGCCAAAAGCTTCGGGAAAGTGGCAAATATGCATGGACTTCACCGACTTGAATAAGGCCACACTAAAGGACTGCTATCCATTGCCGAGCATCGGCCAACTGGTTGATTCAACCTCGGGCAACGAGATACTCAGCTTCCTGGATGCCTATTCAGGTTACCACCAGATCAGAATGGATCCAGAAGACATCAAGAAGACCGCCTTCATCACCGACTTTGGCATATACTGCTACACCTGGATGCCTTTTGGGTTGAAGAATGCTGGAGCCACGTACCAAAGGTTGGTCAATCATATGTTCGAGGGACAGCTCGACCGAAACGTCGAGGCCTATATCGATGACATGCTCGTCAAGACCCCTAAAGCCGAGGACCACTTCGCCGACCTAGCAGAGACCTTCGACACCCTCTGAGGTACAATATGAATCTCAACCCCACCAAGTGTGCCTTCGGAGTAAAGTCTGAAAAGTTCCTGGGCTTTTTGGTGACCCAGCGTGGGATCGGGGCCAACCCCGACAAAGTCCAGGCCATCCGGGACATGTTCCCACCCACCTACATCAAAGACGTTCAACGCCTGAATGGGCGCATTGCCGCGCTCAGCAGATTCCTGTCCCGTGTGTCCGAACGATGCCTACCCTTCTTCAAACTGTTGAGGGGGCCCAAAATGGCGTCTGCTATGTTCGCATGGGACGAGGAATGCCAAAGAGCATTCGTTGAGCTTAAGGAGTTCCTGGCTTCGCCCCCGGTGCTTTCCAAGCCTATCCCAGGTGAAGCCTTGCATCTCTATCTCTCTGCAACTCCATCCACATTTAGCTCGGTCCTGGTCAGAAATGACTCGGGAGTTGAGAGACCGGTCTACTACACCAGCAAGGTGCTCAACGAGGCTGAAAGAAGGTACCCCGCAACCGAGAAACTCATGCTAGCGTTGGTTACCTCGGCCAAGCACCTCCGACCCTATTTCCAAGGGCACTCCATCATCGTGCTGACCGGCGAACCATTGAAGAGGATCCTCGCTCACCTTGAAGCCTCGGGACGCCTCGTCAAATGGGCCATCATGCTCGGGGCCTATGATATATCATATCGACCTCGCTCGACTATCAAAGGATAGGCACTCGCTGACTTCATCGCCGAGAGCACTATCCCGACCGAAGAAAAATCTCCGTCCACGCCCGGGCCAACCTGGGAATTGTTCTTTGACGGATCCTCCAACTCGGCGGGGAGCGGCGCCGGCATCCTCCTGAAGTCCCCCGAAGGAGTAGAGCTACAATACGCCTTGAAGTTCAACTTCCAGGCGTCCAACAATGCCTCCGAGTATGAAGCCCTTATCTCGGGAGCCCGCATGGCCCGGCGACTGGGGGCTGAGCGAGTCAGAATTCACACTGACTCCCAACTAGTCGCTAGCCAGGTCAACAGCGATTACGAAGCTCGAGAAGCACCGATGGTCAAATACCTCCAGCTGGTCAGAGCCGTGGCACAACAGTTCGAGAGTTTTGAGGTAGTCCGAATAGCTCGGGAAGAAAACTCCCGAGGGTACTCGATCGGTCCTTCTCGAAGAGCTAGAGTGACCGAGCATTGATTCGGAGCTTCTGGCTGTTGACTCGACCTCCCCAAGCGAATGGCGTACCCCCTACCTGTCATGGCTCCAAGACTCTGAAGTGCCTCCCGAACCCCGGGAAGCCCGGAGATTGAAGTACCAAGCTCGGCGATTCGTCATTCTGGACGACACTTTATACCAAAGATCCTTCTCCGGTCCTCTCCTGAAGTGCCTCAATACTGGTGAATGCAACCGAGCGATTCAAGAGGTTTACGAAGGCCTGTGCGGAGCGCATTTAGGAGGAAGGTCACTCACCAGGATCTTGCTACGGCAAGGTTACTGGTGGCCCACTCTGCAGCGCGACTGCTCGACCTACGTACATCACTGTGACCGATGCCAGCGATTTGACCACTTGGTCCATCAGCCGGCAACGGAGCTCGTCACCCTAGCCGAGCCTTATCCTTTCGCTCGCTGGCGAATTGTGGGGATGTTTTTTGTTTGGGGTTTATTTCATTGGGTTTATTAGGCGTGCCAGTCACCGGAGTGACAATTCATTGTGCGCTCGACCTGACTCAGTCAGTCGATTGTGATATTCATGTCGGGACCCGGAGTCCGTCATACCATAAAGGCTATGACGTTAATTATGTCCTCCCAAAGAAGGACAACCCTTGATTAGTTGACAAGAAAGGATGCCTCGGGGGCAAAAAGAGATAAGACTATCATGTCGACTCTGCTGACGGGATGTGAAACATGCATGGAAAACCGTGCTATACGGGATGGCATAACGGTGTTATGGCGCAAATCCGGCGGCATATCCCCTTCTTTTGGACCATGCCAAAGAGGAATATAGATCATCCACCCACGGAGTGCCGGGATGGAAGCCAAAAGAGAGGCGGGCATAGCCCTGGATCCAAGAAGGATTTGAATGTGACGAGACAGTGTCCGCTGCCATGGCGTTTATAGATATACCCTTAAGGGACCATTGGAGGACATGCAGTGGCAGAACTCCGAGGGTCAGCGGGGTGACAAATGAAACATCATATTCGGTATAATGTAGGGGTAAAACCCCCATTAATGTATCTCCCGTGGACCTGGATGAAGAACCATGATTCCCTCGTAAAGCGATGAAGGCTGGCGTGAAGGTTGACAGGAATGGGACATTGAGTTTAGACTGGATTTGGGTTTAATGGAGTTGCTGAGATATCAGATATTTGGGTGGCAGCTGTTATTGAGATGAAACAGCATGGACAGGAGCCGACGTGAGGGCCAAACGGCGCGGTGGGATCCCGGAGCGATGGGAAGCTCAAGGTTGTCGGCACGGTGGGCAACCGGCGTGGCTGGGTTGAAGAGGAGTCGGCGCGACGGCCTCCCGGTGCGCCCCTCACCCAGCGTGAGATTGGCGCCGGGAGGAGATGGCGCCGGGACTCATGTGGCGCCGGTAACTACTTTCGCTGGTTTTTTTAGGTATTGTGAGGGTTTATTATGAGCTCAAAGGGATCTTTGTATTCAATGGGGATTTCATGGTAATAATTGGGTGAGATAGGAGATGAGGGTGGATTCGTTCACAAGGGGTCCAAGGAGACCATGTAACTGTAATGTATATTCCCCTGTGGTGGCCAAGATGTCATGAGATGGTATAGCTCAGCTCCTTGCCACGCAGTTGGGGGTTAAATGCATTAAACATCGTACTATGTGGTCGAGTAAAGTTCTGAACGAATTTTGACAGCACCTCCCCTTATTTTGGGAGTATGCCAAAAGGGTATTATAGGTCATCCACTCACGAAATGTCAGAGTGGAAACCAAAATAAGAGCCGGGCATAGCCCGAGATCCAGGGGATCCAAATCATATGGGACTTTATCCCCCTGTTATGATATCCCCTGTACAGTCAATGGAGAACATGCAGTGGCAGAGCTCCATGACTTGATAGGGTTATAAAATGTGCGGGAATTGACCCCTTTGATATGGCTCCCGTAAGGATATAGGGAAGGATAGTGCATCTCCATAGGACAGGATATCATGAGTAGGGATGTCAATGGATCGGGTTCGGCTCGGGTAGACCAATACCATACCCTATCCGTGAAAATTTTACTAATACCATACCCGGATAGTACCCTATTATTTTCGTGGGTATGGATATGGGTATATCCGTCACGGGTATGGATATATCCGCGGATATCCGTTTCTGTCCATAAATCATGAGTCCACATTCACATCCAAAGAAATGTGAGATATATGAGAATTAGAAAAAAATAAATCCGGTCAATTCTTTCATTTCTAAAGTAATTTTTATGTTTTATAAAAACGTCCTTATAATTTTAGCATGAAGTCTAAAATCACAAACTCAACAAGGCGGGCAATAGATTGGGTTCATGTCAAAATCATAGGCCTAACATGCACAATGAGTTATTAAGAGCGGGTTTGGATCGGGTATGGGTTTGAGTGCACTAAATCCATACCCTATCCGAATATGAAACGGGTATTTTAAACGTACCCGAACCCGAATCCATATCTGTTTATTCGGGTATTACCCGACCCATCACGGGTCGGGTAATGCGGGTAATCGGATTTGCGGGTATTTTTGACATCCCTAATCATGAGCAAGGCTGGCATGGCCTGACTGCATCTATACGAACGCATCAAAGTGGCCGAAAGGGGTGGAGGTATCGGCGCGAAGAAGAGGATGGGTTTCGGCGCGACACGAGAAGCTCAGTCGGCACGGCCAACCCTCGGCATGAGACTTGCGCCGAGAGGGGTTCGCGCTGGGAGGCTTCATGAAGTGGGGTTTTAGGGGGTTTGGAGGCAGAGGCTTTGGGGCATTTTAAAAAGGGGGTTTGTTCAACGTTTGACGACCAGTTTGGACGATCGTAGAGAGGGTGATCTAGGGTAGAGACGACCTTCCTTCTGGGGCCTCACTAGAGCAGAATCACGCATGGAAACTCACGATTCGGATTCGTCCCTCTTCATTTCATAGACGAGAAGCCATGAGATGGACTGTCTTAGGCTCTCGTTGTGAGTATGAGGTTGAAAGAACATATGGTAGAAGAACTTTCAACAGACTTGGAAAACCAAACGGTAGAACGTGTCTAGTTATTAGTATCCACAGCATATAGTGAACCTCGGATGCAGAGGCAGAAAGAAAAGGATAATGCAAGGGCAGAACTCAGCCCATCTTTCATTAACTATTTCATCTAAAACAGCGTACACGAATTCAACTCAGGAGGAAAAAATCCACCCAAAAAATTATACACACCGACTCTATCCCTAAGAACAGGGTTACATTGGCATTCAATGCTACTAGAGCAAAGATGCTCGAAAGCAGAGATACAAACGAAAAGGGAGAACAATATTCAGACAGAAGAAAAGGGGGGAGAAGAACTGTAGCCCCTCGGGGCATCGGACGGCACACCCCACCTTGCTTCTTCCTTCGAGCCTCTGCCTCTCTCTTTTCTTCAGCTTCTATGGAGGGCTCTCGAGCTCCCCCTTTCTTTCAGTGTCTAAAAATGCTCTCCTCCTTTTTCCTTCCTTTTTTTTCTATCCCTGTATCTTCTTCTTCTATCTCCCTTCTTCTCTCTCTCTTTTTTTTGTTTTCGAAGGGCAGCCTTCTTATAGAGGGATGACGCTCATCCTATCGGCCTGAGCTCCCCGGCGCGCCAGCATCTGTCTTCCCGACGTGGGCAGCCATCGGCGCGCCTCAGCTCACATTGGGCTTGGCCCATTTTCTGTCATCTGGCGTAGGATCCATCTAATGGGCTCTTTCAGATAGTGGGCTTCTTGGCATATGTATTTATCCTTCATGGGGCTTGTTTAACACCTTGCGTTCACAAACACGTGTGAGGCACTGTGAATCCCACCTTCGGAGAATCAGAATTGTCTGAGCATCCCTTTTCAGCAGGCAGATGATTGCCTGAATATTGGTATGGTTTTATCAGCCTGACTATCTGAATGATAGCAGTACTGGACAGCGGCCTAGCCAGGGATGGCTTTAGCCGAACAAAGTGTTAGGAGTAGTGAGTCTCTTCTATTCTGATTCTCAGAACTTCCAGGGATGGTACAGGAGCCGCAACTCTGATCATCTTTTAGAGCCCCGAGTCTGCTTTGGTCTCTCCTGGCATATTTTAGGTGTCAACAAATGCCCCCCACCCGCAGGTGGCGTAAGCGAAGGATGAGTGACACGGACGTGCGGGTGTACATTACACCGCACCTCGTAATTTCTTCAGGTCTGCTCCTGCTCATTATTCATTTTTTTTTGTGACTCTGAGTCTTCATTCTATTTGTATAATCCCAGTACTTGGTCGGTATAATAGGACAGCTACCAGCATTTTTGATTTGATCTTCTGATTGCAGCACTCCTCTGGGTGAGTCAAACGGCGTCGCAAACGATCTCGGCACACGCGTCTCGGCGCGGCCATGGTCTCGGCACGGTGGCTCCCGGCGTGCCTTCTTCTATTGACGCTCTCGGCGCGATGCTGCCTTCGGCGCGGGGAGGTTCTCGGCGCGCCTTTTGGCGCATTTTCCTCTCGGCGCGGCGGCCTTCTCAGTGCGCTTTTTGGCCTTGGCCTATTTTAGGCACCGAGAGAGAAGAGAAAGCTCATTCTTCTTTGAGCTTTCTCTCTCTTTGGCCTCCTCTTCTTCCACTGCATTGGCAATCGGCGTGGGGAGCCTCTCCCTCTGTGTTTTCTCATTCGGGACTACGTCCGTCTTTATTACGGAGTCATCCCCTCTTGGTGGGTGTTCTCCTATTTGACTTCTGGGCATACCCCGGACAAGGGGAGATGCTGTCAAAATTTTTCTTGGAATCTTCTTTTCTATTTTCCTCTTCATGTTGTCTTATTCCCTTCGATTTTCTGTCTGCAGCTGCTGAAATGACCTCTTCTTCCAGCCGTGTTGCTTCTGGCGCTGCCGATGTCGACGCTTCTTCCCAGGGTAGGGTGTCTGGCCCTGTTGTGACCTAGAGGAACGTCGGATAACTGGACCGGGGTCTTGGGAGGATCGCCATAGTCGATGAATCCTCCGACTCTGAAACAGACACAGTATCCTCATCTCGCGTTGTGACCGTCGAGGGAGGGCTGAACTTCAATCGCGATGACGAGTATCGCCCGGACTTCCCGAAGGACCGGCATCTTGCACCGTTCATATGCACCTTCAACGTCTCGGGGAAGAGAGACGTCATGCTGGCTCGGATGGTGGAACGGGCCATGTTGTTGGATCGGGACAACTTGAAAGGTTCTGTGTACCGCGGAGACACCATCTATCTCCCGAGAGAGTGACGCAAATGGAACGCCGTCTTGGGGGTGACAGAGCTGGAGGCAGAGCAGAAAATGCTGACACGGGCTCTAGAATTCACACCAGCTAGGTGGGACACCACTGTAGGTCGGGTCAACAAAGAGAAGCCCGGCTATGGTTTATTCTTGGCGCCCATCAAGTGGGGCTATAGAGAAGAGCCATTCATCCTGAACTGCTTGGCTGTCCAGTTCAAATTCCAGTTGGCTGCTGGGTGGTTTGCTGACACGAAAGTGACCGATGCCCATCTCTTCCGTGTAGGAGCGGTAGAATTCACAGAATATGTTCTGAAGGAGTTTGCGCCGTTGCTGGTCAGGGCCGTGGTGTATCACAGTTTGTATGCATCCCGTTTCAGGTACCCCATCTCGAAAGGGTTGTGCTGCAGTATGTTCGAACTGTTCTGCCCGCAGTTCAATACTTTCTATACAGCGGAGGGCGAAACTTCTCTGGACCTCTGGAGCCTGTCACAGCTGTCGGGTCTGCCGATCAATGGAGAGCCCTATGAGGAGGTTTGCCTTCATGACTTCATCAAGGACGAGACCGATGGTGAAGGTGAATATTACTTCGGCTACTCATACGGTATTTAATGAAAGCGTACCGCTCCCTCTGCTTGGCGCTGAATAGGGGATCCTCGAAGGGGTATCGGCCCCGAGAGAAAAGCAGCAAATTGAGAGTCCGAGTAGGACATGGATTCAGTATTTCTTTGGCGGCCCTCTAAAGTACAATGAGTTTCCCCATGTAGCTCCTGTTGCGGGTAAGCCCAGTAGACCGCCCAAGTTCAAGTCGGTGCTGCCCTCTTCCCTTCGACGGATTAGTCGCAGAGGACCGAATCCCACTGGGGCGGATCCCCTTACGCATTGTGCGGCTTACCTCACTTTCTGGTAGTGCACTTTTGCTCTCCCACAGGGAGATGAGACAGTCATTAGGCTGGAGGCAATATACCCGGCTTGTCAGATGGCTTGGGGCATGCGGCTTGCATTATGCCCAGTAGCACTCTGCCTGATCTACAAATCTCTTGGAGATATTCATAGGCATCGGGTCCCACGCTCTTTCAGAACAATGGGGCCATTTCATTTCTTCAATGCCTGGGTGTGCAATTTGTTCCCAGAGCTAGCTCCCAGGACTCTGCAGACAGTAACCTAGGATGCTGGAGTTTGCTAGTGCTGAACCCGGTCCAGTGTCTCATCAGCTTTTCTCCATCCGAGGCCGGCTGATAAGGGTTCCGATGGATTCAGCGGGGACCATCCATTTTTGGAATTTGGCCGCACATTCTTCTCCGTTGGTGAACCGCCAGCGTGAATGTAAGCTCGAGGCAGTGGAGACTTTCACACATTTTATTTCAGGCAACACAGTGACCCGGCCAATTTTGGAGCCTGAGCTCATTGACTGGGCTTTGTCAATTCGCCCCAGTGTCTTAGTGTTCAGAAAGGGGGGCGCGGTTCATTTAGAACCTTACTATCCTTTTAGGTTTGGCCGAAATTTTGGCTATGATCAGCACATCTCGCCTTCGGCTGCCCTGTTTCCCCTGGATAGCAGGTCGAAGCACGGCTCGACTATTGTAGCTGAGGGTCGCTCCTGGTGGGACTACTTTCACCGTCGGGATGCCAATGTCTTCAGAGTGCCGGTGCCGAACCGCGTTCCCTGGGTCACTCCAGAGTATGTGAAGTGGTGGAATGCTCGAACGGGCTTTTATCGCAATGCCAGGGTGGCATGCTGGGATGTAGCTGAGCGCACCTTCCTGAGCCGGCAACCTAGGCCAGTTTTCGATATTGAAGAAGCCCATTTGAAGAGGCTGTTCTCCCAACATCTGAAGGAGGTAGAGGCATATATAGCAGGCAGAAAAGCCGCAAAAGAGGAAGCAACCGAACCGCTAGTGCCTGTGGTTGCTGATGTAGATGAAGATACTTTCACGCAGAATCTAGAACATCTGTGTCAGATTGGTGGTTCCCGCCTGGAGCTTCAGTAGTACCCGTTCCCCATTGAGGAGCCGCTCTCCAAAGCAATTTCATGGAAGTGCAAGGTGGACCGCTTTTGCCCATACCGGGCGTTTGTCAACAGAGAAGACAAAACCCCGACATATTATCAACATACGTCTTGGCCGTTTGTCTTAATGAACATCCATGGACTGACCCTTGACAGTCCCGTAGTGATTGTCCTGGACAAGCCTTTGTTTGTATCTTTTCACTATGCCGACGTCTGGGGCTTCGACCACCTCGGCTTATATCATTGCATAGCTTCTCATGGTCATGCGGATTTGGCCGACCTAGTTGAGAAGTGCAAGAAGATTGGCGACGTCTGCTGGCTCGTTCGGGAGGCTGCATCCCGAAGCAAGGAAGTGGCTTATCAGTATTGGCCACTTTCGTCTTTTTACAGCGGCCGGGCAGGTAAGTCCTCTTCATTGCTCAATTCTTTTATAACGGCATGCGCTTCATTTGACAGACCGTCCAGATATAAAGCAGTAGGGACTTTATAGAAAAATCATCTCCCAGGCCCAAAAGTCGGAATATTTTGAGGTTCCCGCACCGGTACCGACCACTACTCCATTGCCACCTGGCAAAAAGAGAGAGGCCTCCACGATGAAAGTTGCAATAGGCCGAGCGAAGAAAGCTCAGAAAACCTCTTCCAAGCAGCCTTCGACTGGTGCGGCTAAGACTCCTCTGCCTGAAGTGCCATCATTCGAGCAGTTTGCCGCTCAGAAAGAGGCCACTCAGCAGGCGGCTGAAGGTGACATCACTTTCTCTCGCGGTCTAAAGGAGTGTTCTTTTCATGACGTCTTCATTTTTGACGC
Source organism: Amorphophallus konjac (assembly GCA_022559845.1). Classification (NCBI taxonomy): domain Eukaryota; kingdom Viridiplantae; phylum Streptophyta; class Magnoliopsida; order Alismatales; family Araceae; genus Amorphophallus; species Amorphophallus konjac. The sequence continues at coordinate 48,206,464 of CM040124.1, read as the reverse complement.
CTTCTTTGTTTGACCTCAGCTCAAGGAGCGGTCGACACCACCCCACATGCTGAAGAAGGTGTCTTGGAGGCGGGAGAGATAGGGTCTTCTACCATAGCCACGGTAGGGGCGACCAAAACAGCTGCAGCCATAGGGGAGAGTCTCCCCGCTGCTGATGAGGATGTCAGACTCCCTTCTCCTACACCTGCCAGTGAGGCCGAGGGTGAGCCACGTGACTGTAATCCTTCTGACTCTTCTCTCTTATTGATCCTTTTGTCCCGCCTTATGTATATGTCTGTTGCAATGGCAGGAGTGGTTAGCACAGTAGTTGAGGCACCTGCCGTGGATGCTCCTTCACAGCCTGAAGGACATAAGACTGTGCTAAAGACAGGTGTTATCCCATTGCGGTGTGTAGTCACCCGCTCGGCGTCCCGCCAGGCGATAGAGGAGGTGGGCCAACCTGAGATCAGTATAGATATTTCCTCCAGTAGCTCCGCCACCCATTCTGACGAAGAAATTGACTATCATTCTTCAGAAAGTGACAAACAAGCCCCTGCGGCAGCCAGCAAAGGGGCAGCGGCACCCTTCATGCCGTTGAGTGGTCCTGTGATTTTTAGTCCTCCGAGGTTGCCGATGACATCATCGGAGGGAATGATGCAGGAGGAGTTCGCCGGACTGGACATGGAGGTGGAGATAACCCCTCCTTTTGTTGCTTCATCTGCAGAGTTGGGATCTTCCATGCAGGCGCTTGAAGAGATGGATGCTGCAGCCATAGTAAGTTTTGCCCGCCCCTCTGCAGAGCCGCATATCTTTTCATTCTTTTTTGCCATCCTGGTGCTTACTGGGATCTTGTTCCAGGAGCCTAACACCGCCATTCACCCTCTGGTATCGCCTTCTGGTGCTATCGTGGTTTCATCGGAGGCTTCGGATGTGCTATCGCTGACCACCGTGTCTTCTTCAGGGGTAGTTACCATACTTCGCCCTATGCCAGTAAGAGTACACGTAGCTATCGAAGTATCATCAATGGAGCCGAGCCCGCTCGGAGAGAGTCTCGCCCTGGTGCCGGCAATAGAGTTGAGAGTCGAAGCCGACCCATCACGGGGTTCTGCCTTTGTCCCGGCGGCCATAGTGACCATTGCGCCTGACTCTGCAGCTCCATCCGTGCCAGAAATAGAGTAAGAACCTCTGCCTCTTCCAGCATCTGTGGAAGAAAGTTCTTCAAGGAGCCCGACGGAGCAAGAGCATGCTGCCATGGTACCTGCTACTTCAGCCCTGGCGGCCGTTCCATCTTCTTCTTTCATGTCAGATATTGGCTTATGGGCCTCCATAGATAGGGAGGTGACCTTTGAGGTGGCTCCGGCAGCCTCCCTGTGCTTTACTTCATCGGAGGAGTTTGTTTGGCAGTATTTGGGGATGTTGCGCCAGGTCATGGAATCTCAGCCGACCCTATCTTACCCCCAGCTGAAGGAAGTGGCCGAGCGACTAACGATCGGGCTGCAGGCATTAGGCTGTCCTTTTGACACCTGGACCTAGCGGGTGCTGTTCCTGCTAAAATTTGTAAACCGCCGGGACTTTCTTGGGAGAGTGATGAACGACCGACTAGCGGCCCTCAAGCTACAGAAAGCTGACTGTCGGGCAGAGCTGACATCTCTGATCTCCGATCTTCAGAAGAGCAAAGCTCATGTTGAAGCTTCTGCTGCTCGGGCACATATTCTACATAGCCGACGAGAAGAACTCCGGGCTGAATTGGCCACCATTGAAGCTGAGATACCACAGTTGGAGGCTACAGAAGTCTAAGGCATCGAGGAAACTTCTTTATTGGAGGGCCGGGTCACGTCCCTAGAGACTGAGGTGACTCGCGTTCAGGAGGAAGAAATGCAGCTCCATGAACTGGGAGCGGCTCCACATGTTGGGCTCATTGACTTTGCAGATATTTTAAGGCGGTCTTAGCTGATCCGCCTTTATAATTCACCCCCTTTGAAGGGACCCTTTTGTATTCATCCCTTCTCTTTTTGTAATGAAATACAAGCTTCCTTCACTGTTTTCGGTGTCCATCTTTGCACTTATTTTCTGTCGCATCTGGTGGCAATTTTGGCGACCTGCTTGGAAGCGCACCCATGTCTGTGCCGTAGGAGAGCGTCCACCCTTTCAAGGAAAGGATGGGGGCCTCGCTCCACCGCGTGACGGGGCTCCAGAGGTTGCCAGATTGGTGCAGACGTAAGTCTTGCCGACAAGAAACGTCGAAATATGACTGCTGGCTAATGAGAGGTCCATCCAGGATAGGCTTTATCGTTGGTGGGGCAACTGATGGGAGTGCGACTTAGAGGCGTAGCATATACCTTATAGTAATCCCATTATTGACCCTGGTTCGGGGAAATGTTGGCCGACCTTGTCGATGATGACAAGGGTCGAAAAGGTAGCGACCGGTCTTGCCGATGGCGACAAGGGTCGAAAAGGGTAAACGGTCTTACCGATGGTGACAAGGATCGAAAAGGGTAGCGGCCGTGCCGATGGTGACAAGGGTCGAAAAGGGTAGACGGTCTTGCCGATGGTGACAAGGACCAGAAAGGGTAGCGACCGATCTTGTCGATGGTGACAAGGGTCGAAAAGGGTAGACGGTCTTGCCGATGGTGACAAGGACCGGAAAGGGTAGCGACCGATCTTGCCGATGGTGACAAGGGTCGAAAGGGTAGACGGTCTTGCCGATGGTGACAAGGACCGGAAAGGGTAGCGACCGATCTTACCGATGGTGACAAGGGTCGAAAAGGGTAGACGGTCTTGCCGATGGTGACAAGGACCGGAAAGGGTAGCGACCGATCTTGCCGATGGTGACAAGGGTCGAAAGGGGTAGACGGTCTTGCCGATGGTGACAAGGACCGGAAAGGGTAGCGACCGATCTTGCCGATGGTGACAAGGGTCGAAAGGGGTAGACGGTCTCGCCGATGGTGACAAGGACCAGAAAGGGTAGTGACCGATCTTGCCGATGGTGACAAGGGTCGAAAAGGGTAGATGGTCTTGCCGATGGTGACAAGGACCGGAAAGGGTAGCGACCGATCTTGCCGATGGTGACAAGGGTCGAAAGGGTAGACGGTCTTGCCGATTGTGACAATGACCGGAAAGGGTAGCGACCGATCTTGCCGATGGTGACAAGGGTCGAAAAGGGTAGACGGTCTTACCGATGGTGACAAGGACCGGAAAGGGTAGCGACCGATCTTGCCGATGGTGACAAGGGTCGAAAGGGGTAGACGGTCTTGCCGATGGTGCAAGGACCGGAAAGGGTAGTGACCGATCTTGCCGATGGTGACAAGGGTCGAAAGGGGTAGACGGTCTTGCCGATGGTGACAAGGACCGAAAAGGGTAGCGACCGATCTTGCCGATGGTGACAAGGGTCGAAAGGGTAGACGGTCTTACCGATGGTGACAAGGACCAGAAAGGGTAGCGACCGATCTTGTCGATGGTGACAAGGGTCGAAAGGGTAGATGGTCTTGCCGATGGTGACAAGGACCAGAAAGGGTAGCGACCGATCTTGCCGATGGTGACAAGGGTTGAAAGGGTAGACGGTCTTGCCGATTGTGACAATGACCGGAAAGGGTAGCGATCGATCTTGCCGATGGTGACAAGGGTCGAAAAGGGTAGACGGTCTTACCGATGGTGACAAGGACCGGAAAGGGTAGCGACCGATCTTGCCGATGGTGACAAGGGTCGAAAAGGGTAGATGGAAGTGGAATGATGAACGAGGGCAGCCTCACTACTACATCATCATCATCATTTTTATTTCATCATCTTTTTTTTCTCTTCTTCTTCCTTTTTTTATCACATTACTGACTCAAGCGCCCTCTCGAGTTTTCACCGGAATCAGCCCCCTCTTGCTTTTGCCCACGCGCCCTTTTCGGGTTCTCACGTGGCGGGGTACCCAATTTTACCTATAATGCCCTTTCGGGTTTTCGCCACAACCGGGTTATAGCCATTTTTGCCCTTGTCCTAGTTTAGGAACAAGGCTGGCGGGGTATCTCTATTTTTAACCCCATTTCTATTTCTTTCTCTCTTTCTTTTTTTTTAATTCCCGGAGGATCCGGAATGCAGGAGAACTTGTTTGCTTGGACGCTGACCGGCCTTGTCGATGATGACAAGGGTCGGCTCGTGGTTTGGTTCGTTGACATTGGTCAAATGTCGAAGCAAGGATACATGGTTTTTGTCCGGGACGGAAGGTCTACGCCAAAGGACAGAGGTCGACCTACCTCACTGATGATGATGAGGGCCGAACCTGGGTTTGTTCATTTGATGCCGGCTACGCGCTGAAGCAGGTGCATATACATTCATATGGACGAAAGGTTCAAGTCAAGGGTAGAGGTCGACCTGTCTCGCCAATGACGACGAGGGTCGAACACGAGTCTATTCGTTGACATGGGAGACATGCCAAAGCAAAGGATGTATCCATTGATGAGGACGGAAGGTCCAAGTCAAAGGGTAGAGGTCGACTTGTCTCGCCAACGACGATGAGGGTCGAACACGGGTCTATTCGTTGACATGGGAGACATGCCAAAGCAAAGGATGCATTCATTGACGAGGACGGAAGGTCCAAGTCGAAGGATGGAGGTAGACCGATCCCGCCGATGATGGTGAGGGTCGGATACAGGTTTGTTAGGGGATATCTGGTGGGACTCCTGATGATTATCCTTTGGGAATCTCATTGAGAGGAGGATGAAGATAAACTTTTGGATTACCACTTTACCGACTCAAGCGCCCTTTCGGGTTTTCGCCGGAGTCAGCCCCCTCTTGCTTTTGCCCACGTGCCCTTTCGGGTTTTCACGTGGCGGGGTACCCGATTTTGCCTGTAACACCCTTTCGGGTTTTTGCCACAGTTCGGTTATAGCCATTTTTGCCCTCGTCCCCGTTTAGGAACAAGGCCGGCGGGGTATCTCTATTTTTAACCCCATTTTTGTTTCTTTCTCTCTTTTTTTTACCTCATGTAGCAGAAGGATGTTGAGAGGGTCGACTAGAACGCGGAGTCTTGCGCCGAACAAGGGATTCATTCGTTAGCAAGAAGGTAATGCTAACGCAAAGGGTAGATTTATGCCAACTCGAGCGTAGGGCCCATAATGGCAATGATGTACAGAGGTCGGCTAAGACACGGAGTCTTGCGCCGAACAAGGGGTTCATTCGTTAGCAAGAAGGTAATGCTAACGCAAAGGATAGACTTGTGCTGATTCGGGTGTAGGGCCCATAATGGCAATGATGTATGGAGGTTGGCTAGGACACGGAGTCTTGCGCCGAGCAAGGGGTTTATTCGTTAGCAAGAAGGTAATGCTAACGCAAAGGATAGACTTGTGCCGATTCGGGCGTAGGGCCCATAATGGCAATGATGTATGGAGGTTGGCTAGGACACAGAGTCTTGCGCCGAACAAGGGGTTCATTCGTTAGCAAGAAGGTAATGCTAACGCAAAGGATAGACTTGTGCCGATTCGGGCGTAGGGCCCGTAATGGCAATGATGTATGGGTTATGCGGATCTGGCCAGGGTAAAGTGCCACTAGACCAAGGTAAGTGCAGCTCGATCAAGGCTGAGTGCCACTAGACCAAGGGCCATTGGACCAAGAGTGGAGGTAGCTCGGTCGGGGCGGAGTGCCACTAGACCAAGGGTGAAGGTAGCTCGGTCAAGGCGGAGTGCCACTAGACCAAGGATGAAGGTAGCTTGGTTAGGGCGGAGTGCCACTAGACCAAGGGTGAAGGTAGCTTGGTTAGGGCGGAGTGCCACTAGACCAAGGGTGAAGGTAGCTTGGTTAGGGCGGAGTGCCACTAGACCAAGGGTGAGGGTAGCTTGGTTAGGGCGGCGTGCCACTAGACCAAGGGTGAGGGTAGCTTGGTTAGGGCGGAGTGCCACTAGACCAAGGGTGAGGGTAGCTTGGTTAGGGCGGCGTGCCACTAGTCCAAGGGTGAGGGTAGCTTGGTTAGGGCGGAGTGCCACTAGACCAAGGGTGAGGGTAGCTTGGTTAGGGCAGAGTGCCACTAGACCAATGGTGAGGGTAGCTTGGTTAGGACGGAGTGCCACTAGACCAAGGGTGAAGGTAGTTTGGTTAGGGCGGAGTGCCACTAGACCAAGGGTGAGGGTAGATCATTCGGGGAGCGCCGGTTGAACCGTATGATACAGCTTTCGGTGCTTCCCATTAAGGGGAGAGAATTGGATGACTTCTTTGTGATCCGCAAGGATGTACGCACCCCCTTCATATACTCGGTGGACGACATACGGTTCGACCCAGTTTTCAATCAACTTCCCCTTGGGGTTGGAGGCCATCACCTCTCTTCTTTTAACCATCACCAGGTCACCCCTTTTGAACTCTCGTCCTTTGACCAGCTGTGGACGCGGGATTTATTTCTTTCATTGTTTTTATTTTATTTATTTATTAATTTAGTTTATTAGGGTGCCAGTCACATGTGTGACGATTTCATTGTGCGCTCGACTTGACTTGGTCAGTCGATTGTGAAGTCCGAGTCGGGACCAAAAGTCCGCCATACCATAAAGGCTATGACGTTAATTACGCCCTTCCTAAGAAGGACAACCCTTGATTAAACGCCAAAATAGGAGGCCACTCGGGGCAGTAATAAAATAAAAATAACGGTGTGTGATATTAAAGTTCTTGTTATTCTGGGAAGATAATTTAATGCACAGCAGATTACTACACCGACATGACCACCTCTTATGTGGGTCGTGCCGAGTAGAAATAGGACACCATCCACGCAGTGGCGGGACGGGGTCCGGACCATCATCGGGGAGATGTCCCCTTTCATATTTCTCATCCAGCCAAGGGCCTCGCAGCATTCATATTCCCCGGAAGATTGAGCCGGACGAGGGGCGCGTGATGTGCACCTCCCGGGACTTATCGGGGTTAAAACATCGATCGACATTTCGACAGCACCTCCCCATAATCTGGATTGTGCCCAGGGGAGAATAGGCTATCACCCACGGAGTGCCGGGATGAAAGCCGAGAAAAGGAGGGAGCGAACCTCCCACATTGCACATGTATGCCCTGGGGTAATGTTTGACTCTTCCCTTATAGGAGCCGGTGACACTCATGCAGTGGCAGAGCTCACCTTAGCTAAAGGGGTTGCTCATAAACCTGGTACGGATCAGTGGAGCATAAGGGGTCTGACTCTCTTTAATTTTATCCTTGGGACAGTTCTGGTGACTCATGGACATCCCTAGGTGGGTTTGATAGAAGTGTTGGAGGCTCATGGGGTGGCAGGGTGGCCTCTCGGCACGGATTCGAATGGGTATATGAGGTTCCCGGCGCCAAGGCAAGGAACAGGAGGGAGTTCCCGGCGCGCCCAGGAGATATGTTCTCGGCGCAAGGGCCAAATGGCAAAGGGAGGTTGTCGGCGCCAGGGCCAAATGACCAAAGGTGTGGGCTTCTCGGCGCAAGGGCAAAGAGGCCAGGTTCCCGGCGTGCTGAAGAGAAGGCCAGGGAGTTCCCGGCGCGAGGAGGAATTGCTCAAAGGGGGGTTCCCGGCGCGCAGGGGAGAAGGCCAGAGGATGGGCTTCCCGGCGCGATGGCAAAGCAGCCAGGGGGGGTTCCCGGCGTGGCCAAGATGAAAAGGTTCCCGGCGTGAAGGTAAGAAGGCCAGGGGTGGTTCTCGGCGCCTGAAGGATCGCGCTGAGAACTGTTCATCTATTTTACTGTGTACGGGGCCGAGATGTGTGAGGGCGCCGGGATGAGAAACAGAGTTTTACGGTACCCTGTTCTTGGGTTTGTTGAGGATTCAGGGGTTTTCCTGGTAATTCAGGTCAAGATAGATGGGCCCTGAGGAGTCAAAATGGATCAATTCATCGGATTTCAACCGGTTTTGGTGTAGGTTCCGAAGGAAGGCCAGGAACAGAGAGAGATTGGGAGAGGAATAAGCAAGTATGGGGAGCCTCTGTCACCATTGCTATGCAGGGTCCCGGGGACAGCTTAATGTCATCTTTCATCATCCTGGGGGAATTTTGACAGCACCTCCCCTGGACTTAGCATTTGCCAGAGAATGATAGACAATTACCCACGGAGTGCCGGGGTGAAAGCCAAAAGCTGAGGGGTATTGGACCCCTGACCCATGTACGTGCTTACAGCACTATCTTAATATCCCTTTTGAGACCATTGAAGCTTATGCAGTGGCAGAGCTTCCTTGGTTCGTAAGGTTATAAAAGTAGATCGAGCCCGGGGAACCATGTAAGGGGGGGGGTTATCTTCATTAATTGTCATCCCTGAGGTGCATGTGATGGCCCGGGGTGTCCCTCGACAGAATGCAGGGTTACATTGAGCAGGTTATAGGGGTATCTGTATGGTTTCTTGAATGGTAGCAGGGGTTTTCATCCGGGGTTCAAGAGATGGAGAGTTCATGGCTTAAAGAGGCTCTTAGCTCAAAAGGGGGTAGTTCCCGGCGCCAAAACCACCGCGCCGGGAAGGGTCCTTCATAGGCTACTGTTCCGCGCGCCGGGAAGCTAGCACAAGGGGGTTCTCGGCGCGCCTTGCTTCGCGCTGGGAAGGTAGCACAAGGGGTTCTCGACACGCCTTGCTTCGTGCTGGGAAGGTTGCTTTGTGGGGGACTATTCTGGGCGCCGGGAACCGGCAAAGGAGGTTCCCGGCGCGATGGCAAGAGGGCCAAGGGGGGGCTCTCGGCGTAGGTAAGGAAGTGGGGTTCTCGGCACAGGAAGGCTTGCACCGAGGACTGTTCATCTGTTTTACTATTTGTGGAGCCGAGATAGATGAGGGTTTTACGGCACTCTGTTTTGGGTCTATTGATGATCTAGGCCGAAACAGATAGGTCCTATGAGATTGAAACGGATCAGGGCATCAGATCTGAGCTGGATTAGGTTTGGGCTTTATAGAGGCACCACGGTCCAGGAGGAATCTGGGGAAGCCAAGGTCTAGAGGCCCCCCCCCCCCTTATCACCAGTATTATGCAGAGCCCCGGGGGCAACTTTGATATGGTCGTTCGTCGCCCTGGGAGCCAAGTGATGGCTGTCTCTGGACCCAGAAGCGACTTCGACGATGCTAATGGGCAGAGTATAAACATTTAGAACTCTGGGGTCTCATAATCTTCGATCATTGCATAGCACGGCCTTATCCCGGAGGCCAAGGGATGGTCTGTCCCGGGCTCTGGGATAAGCATGGATAATGCTCCAAAAACCAGACGGATCGGCAGATTGTTAACCCACTGGGGAGGGGGATTAGCATGCTACTAGTCTGAGAGAAAACAGGTAACACGAAGAATGATGATAGAGCTTCAGAGGAATCAAAAGCAGGCATGCACTGTAGCCCGTCATGTTTATTCATTTGACGACATTCATCGGGGGAAATACATAATAAGATAGCAGAAGCAATACATCATTCCAAGACTCAGACCAACCACAAGGAGGGAGTGAGGGAAAGAGGATAAGACAGAGGCCGGGACATCCCGTCTACATCTGATGCATCGAGATAAAACTCGTAAGATTACATGAAGAAGAAAAGGAAACATGGGGGAGGGCGGAGCATTGACTCCTCTCCCTCCCCAGCTGCCTGCCCACCTGGAGCTTCTTCTCCTTCTCTTTCTCTTCGGATTGATCTCTTGCTCTGTTGGTCTCTTTTCTCTTTTCTCAGCGGAGGAGGCTCTCTCTCTCTCTATTGGTCTCTTCTCTATTTTTTCTTTCTCGTTCCCTTTATCTGGCCAGCTCCTCTTTTTCTTTCTTTTTTTTTATCCTCCTGATCCCCCCTTTTTTGTCTCTTCGAAGGAGTGGGCCTTTTATAGACCCAGCCCCCCTGACTTCTCGGCCGATGGCAGTCGACGTGCCACTCCATCTTTATGGCACGCCTGCCAGTAGCTCCCGGTGCGGCATGCAAGTTGGGTGAAGGGCCTCGATACCACACCCCTAAGCCCATTTCATAGGCCCATTTAGGGCTTTTGGGCTCCACTTAGAACTGTCGGTTCTATAAACATATCGGAACTGCAGTACGCCTTTTGTTGTTGGACCAAAGTCTTAATAGGACCATAGGGATCCTCATCAGTCATTGGACTGGGATTTCATCAGTATTGTCACCTGAATGATGACAATACCGGACATCATTTCATCAGTATCGCCACCCGAACGATGACAAGATCGGACATCAGCTATCTGAGAAGACTTCAGCCCGGTATATAATCCATGGAGGTGGTTCTTCTTCTGTTCTGACTTTGCGGAAGTTTTCATAATCTTCATTTGCTGGTTCTGGCTTCTTCTTCATCTTGTTCATATTTCGACTGTCAACAAGTCAACATCTGACTTAGTCTGACATATTATCTGTAGATTTTCGGATGAGGCAGTAATGCAGCTCTTATTAAAATGTGATAGGAGGTCTCATCAGTCAGGTGACTGCTACTTCATCAGTGCCGCCGTCTGGCTGACGACGACACCGGACATCAGCTTGGCCGAAAGGGCTTCAGCCGGGTAGATGGTTGACGAGTTTCATCAGTAATCTTTCATTGCTGGTCTGCTCCTCTTTTCAATTTTTTTTATCTCCGCCATTGCTCTTTTTCCAGGTGTCAACAAATGCCCCCCACCTGCGGACGGCGTAAGTGCAGAATAAGCGGCACGGTGTCCGCATGTGCATCTTTAGCTCAATGCTATTGACTCATTCTTTCAGTTATAGCTTGGCAGTATCCTCATATTGGGATTTCATCCTAGCACGATCTTCTTGGCTTGAGCCTCGATCAGTTGAACATCTATCGGCTTGAGCCCTGATCAACTGGCACATCTGACATCTGTCGGTTTTAGGCCCCGGTCAACGGCATATTTGGCCTCTGTCGGTCTTAAGCCCCGATTGGCTGAACATCTGGCATATGTCGGCTTGAAGCCCCGATTGGCTGAACATCTTGTATATGTCGGCTTGAAGCCCCGATCGGCTGTACATCTGGCATCATGTGCTGTTATTTCCTTCATGTGGAAGAGTGGCAGTCTCAGCTACCTTTATGCGGACGACCCGTGTTCAGCAGGAGAGCGTCCATCCTCTCAGGGAGAGAATGGGGACTCGCTCCACTACGTGTCGGTATCCGGTGGGATTGCCTTTGCTGGGCCTGTTGGTTAACGGAAGACATGCATCTGGAACGGACGAGAGGTCTGTTCCTCAAAGCTGACCGTGGCGATTTGCCGACCGACCAGTGCGTGGTTTCATCGTCGACATTGGGTTTATGTCGATGCAAAGGAGTTTAAGCTTCATCAGAATAGACGTAAGGTCTAAACTGGGTAGGTTCATTGCAGGTGGGACATGAAAGGATATGTAATTTTATCAGAACAGACGTAAGGTCTATCCCGGTAGGGTTTCATCGTTGATCCAACTGCCTCAGATGAAAGGTCTACACTGGCTGGGTTTCATCATTGATCGGGCAAGGTGCCGGTCGATCAACAGTTGGTTTCATCATCGATATTGGGTTTATATCGATGCAAAGAAAGTGTTATAAGTTTCATCAGAATAGACGAAAGGTCTACACTGGCAGGGTTTCATCATTGATCGAGCGAGGTGCCGGTCGATCAATAGTTGGTTTCATCATCGATATTGGGTTCATATCGATGCAAAGAAAGTGTTATAAGTTTCATCAGAATAGACGAAAGGTCTACACTGGCAGGGTTTCATCATTGATCGGGCGAGGTGCCGGTCGATCAACAGTTGGTTTCATCATCGATATTGGGTTTATATCGATGCAAAGAAAGTGATATAAGTTTCATCAGAATAGACGAAAGGTCTACACTGGCAGGGTTTCATCATTGATCGGGCGAGGTGTCGGTCGATCAACAGTTGGTTTCATCATCGATATTGGGTTTATATCGATGCAAAGAAAGTGATATAAGTTTCATCAGAATAGACGAAAGGTCTACACTGGCAGGGTTTCATCATTGATCGGGTGAGGTGCCAGTCGATCAACGGTGGGACGTAGGTAGTGGCGTAGGTCTCGTCAGGATAGACGTAAGGTCTATTCCAGCAGGTTTTATCGCGGGTGGGACTTCGCCAATCAATGCGCAGGTTTCATCAGGACAGACGTGAGGTCTGAGCTGGACAGGCTTTATCAGAATGGTGATGGGTTTCATTGTCGGTGGGACGTTTGAAAGAGGGTATGTAGATTTCATCAGAGTAAACGTAAGGTCTACCCCGGAAAGGCTTTATCATCGGTGGGGCATAGAGCCAGATGACCGACGGAAGGCTTCATCAGTGAAGGGGAGGTAAAGGCAGCGTGCCGGTTGGCATGGAACTTTTGAATTACCACATTACTGACCCAAGTGCCCTTTCGGGTTTTCACCGGAGCCAGGCCCCTCTTGCTTTTACCCACGCGCCCTTTCGGGTTTTCACGTGGCGGGGTACCCGATTTTGCCTGTAGTGCCCTTTCGGGTCTTCACCACAGCTGGGTTTTGGCCATTTTTGCCCTTGTTCAGAATGCCTGAACAAGTCTGGCGGGGTATCTCTATTTTTAACCCTATTTTTCATATTTCTTTTTTTGTCGTTTTCTTCTTCTCTTTTTTTTCCTTTTTTTTTGTTGACTTGGGACTTTGGCTTTGTAATCCACGTGCTCAGCTTATGTATGTATCATCATTGATGTGGGTGCTAACACTAATGCAAGGGGCATAAGGTTTCATCGTCTACCTAGGCGGAAGGCCTGGGTCGACTTGAGTGTGTTTTGCGGCTTAGGCGCGAAGCCGTTCGCCGGGAGCATGGCTGCATCGTTGATGTGGGGATTACCATCAACGCAAGGGAATAGGATTTTATCATCCATCCAGAGGGAAGGTCCAGATTGACTCGAGAATGTGTGTAGCAGCTTAAGCACGAAGCCATTCGCTGGAAATGTAGGTTTCATCGTTAATGTGGGGTCTAACATCAACGCAAAGGGATGAGGTTTTATCATCTATCCGGACGGGAGGTCCGGGTTGATTTGAGAATGAGTGTAGCATTTTCATCAGAGCGGGCGAACAGTCTACTCCGGACGGGTTTTAGCATTGGTCAGGCGGCGTACCGCTCTATTAATAGCTGCTCTTGTCATCGATATTGGGTTTATATCGAAGCAAGGATTTCATGGGCCTCATCAGGATAGACGTAGGATCTAAACTAGATAGGCTTCATCATCGATCGGGCAGTGTGCCCATCGACCAATAGCGTGTTCCATCATCGGTATTGGGCTCATACCAATGCAAGGATTTCATATGTTTCATCGGGATAGACGTAAGGTCTAAATCGGACAGGTTTCATCGCTGATTGGGCAGTGCTCCATTCGATCAACAGTAGGTTTCATCACGGCGGGACGTATGATAGGTTTCATCAGAATAGATGTAAGATCTAGACTGGATGGGATTCATCGTGGTGGATCTTAGACGAAAATATGTGGAAGTATTTCATCAGAACAGACAGAAGGTCTATTCCGAGGCGGGCTTTTTAGCATTGATCGAGGCAATATGCCTTGCGATCAACGGGGTTCCATCCTCAATGGGACATGCGGTGGATGGCGGCTCAGGCATGAAGCTGTTGCCAGGAATGTAGACTAGCTTAACAGGGACGAAGAGCCCAGGTTAAAGAAAGAGACCGGCCGATCTTGTCGATGATGACAAGGGATAAGAATTTGTTGGACAGGATTTCCGGTGGGACTTTATGATGACCGTCCTTCTCGGAGTTTTATCAGGAAGGGTGAAAAAGGGAACTTTAAGTTACCACATTACTGGCTTAAGCGCCCTTTCGGGTTTTCACCGAAGCCAGCCCCCTCTTGCTTTTGCCCACGCGCCCTTTCGGGTTTTCACGTGGCGGGGTACCCGATTTTGCCTGCAGTGCCCTTTCGGATTTTCACCACAGCTGGGTTTTGGGTCATTTTTACACTTGTTCCTAATATAGGATCAAGTCTGGCGGGGTATCTCTATTTTTTTTAACCCCATTTTTTACTTTCTTTTTATTCTTTCTCTCTTTTTTTTAGAGGGTGACAGGTCGGAATGCCACCAGATCAGGATAAGGGTAGCTTGGCTAGGGGGGAGTGCCGCCAGACCAAGAAAGGGGTAGCTCGGCTAGGGCGAAGTGCCACTAGACCAAGAAAGGGGTAGCTCGGCTAGGGCGGAGTGCCGCTAGACCAAGAAAGGGGTAGTTTGGCTAGGGCGGAGCGCCACTAGACCAAGAAAGGGGTAGTTTGGCTAGGGCGGAGCGCCACTAGACCAAGAAAGGGGTAGCTTGGCTAGGGCGGAGTGCCGCTAGACCAAGAAAGGGGTAGCTCGGCTAGGGCGGAGTGCCGCTAGACCAAGAAAGGGATAGCTCGGCTAGGGCGGAGCGCCGCTAGACCAAGAAAGGGGTAGTTTGGCTAGGGCGGAGCGCCACTAGACCAAGAAAGGGGTAGTTTGGCTAGGGCGGAGCGCCACTAGACCAAGAAAGGGGTAGTTTGGCTAGGGCGGAGCGCCACTAGACCAAGAAAGGGGTAGCTTGGCCAGGGCGGAGTGCAGCTAGACCAAGAAAGGGTAGCTTGGTTAGGGCGGAGCGCCACTAGACCAAGGAAAAGGGTAGCTTGGTTAGGGCGGAGTGCCACTAAACCAAGGAAAAGAGTAGCTTGGTTAGGGCGGAGTGCCACTAAACCAAGGAAAAGAGTAGCTCAGTTAGGGCGGAATGCCACTAAACCAAGGAAAAGAGTAGCTTGGTTAGGGCGGAATGCCACTAAACCAAGGAAAATGGTAGCTTGGTTAGGGCGGAATGCCACTAAACCAAGGAGAAAGGGTAGCTTGGTTAGGGCGGAGTGCCACTCAACCAAGGAGAAAGGGTAGCTTGGTTAGGGCGGAGTGCCGGTAAACCAAGGAAAAGGGTAGCTTGGTTAGGGTGGAATGCCACTAAACCAAGGAGAAAGGGTAGCTTGGTTAGGGCGGAGTGCCACTAAACCAAGGAAAAGAGTAGCTCGGTTAGGGCGGAACGCCACTAAACCGAGGAAAGGGTAGCTCGATCAGGGCGGAATGCCGCTAGACCAAGATGAGGGTTGTTTGCTGGGAATGTATGTTTCATCGTTAATGTTGGGGTTTGGCATTAACGCAAAGGGATAGGGTTGCATAATCTACCCAGATGAAAGGTCTGAATTGATTTAGAGGACGTGTATAGCAGCTCGGGCACGAAGCCGTTCGCCAGAAATGTGAGTTTCATCGTTAATGTGAGGTTTGACATTAATGCAAAGGAATAGGGTTTCATGATTTATCCAGACGAAAGGTCTGAATTGATTTAGAGGATGTGTATAGCAGCTCGGGCACGAAGCCGTTCGCCGGAAATGTGAGTTTCATCGTTAATGTGAGGTTCGACATTAACGCAAAGGAATAAGGTTTCATGATTTATCCAGACGAAAGGTCTGAATTGATTTAGAGGATGTGGATGGCGGCTCGGGCCCGAAGCCGCTTGCTGGAAATGTGAGTTTCATCGTTAATGTGAGGTTCGACATTAACGCAAAGGAATAGGATTTCATAATCTATCCAGATGAAAGGTCTGAATTAATTTAGAGGATATGGATGGCGGCTCGGGCCCGAAGCCGTGCGCTGGAAACGTGAGTTTCATCGTCAATGTTGGGTTTTAACATTAACGCAAAGGAATAGGATTTCATAATCTATCCAGACGAAAGGTCTGAATTAATTTAGAGGATATGGATGGCGGCTCGGGCCCGAAGCCGTGCACTGGAAACGTGAGTTTCATCGTCAATGTTGGGGTTTAACATTAACGCAAAGGAATAGGATTTCATAATCTATCCAGACGAAAGGTCTGAATTAATTTAGAGGATATGGATGGCGGCTCGGGCCCGAAGCCGTGTGCTGGAAATGTGAGTTTCATGGTTAATGTGGCTCTGATCAGCTGGATATCTTCATCTTTGCATATCACTGATCCTGTTGACCTTTCTTTGGCAATCTTTGCACATTGGTCGGCTTGAGTGTTGATGGTAGAATATCTGTCGGCCTGGGCACCGATAGCTAGAATTTTGATTTCTCTTAGCTGGCCATACTGGCAATCCATATTTGTGAGCATCTGTCATCTCGAATGCCGATGGTTAGACATCTCTGGCACTCTGGAGGCTCATCAGGCATCTATCAACTTGAACGTCGGTGATTAGGCGAACTTCCATCATTCTTCATTGATCCATCATTCATTGTTCATTGTCATCTAGGATTCCATCATTTGGATAGTCCCTGACATCAGCAGCAGACGTGTAGTGTAAGAGTCTGCGACAGGATGGCCCTTGAAAGGTCAATGCTCCAATTTTATTCATCATTGCCATAGGTGATCATTGCCCCTTTAAAGGGGTGAACATATCCAGCAACGGCCATGCATGCCGCCATTGACATCTCATACATGTACCCCTAGAATGGGGAACCATGTGTGTCTTCCATCATTCTTTTGGCATACATTGGTCTCATTGTTTGGCATACATCTGCCCCCGGGATGGGGTACCATTTGGAACTTTCATCATCTCATAATCATCATTTTCTTCCTATTTTCTTCTTCTTTCTTTTTTTTTTCTCTTTTTTTTTGATATGCATCCTCCTCCTTAAAATGGGGTATCATCTGTATCTTCCATCATTCCATCATCTTTCTCATTTTTTTCATCTTTGATGTGCGTCACCCCTCAAATGGGAGTACCATTTATATATATATATATATTTTTATTTCATCATCATTTTTTATCATCATTTTTATTCCCATGTGCCCCAGGACGGGGTATCATCCATACCTTTCATCATCATTTTTTGTTAATGCATCTGCCCTCAAGACGGGGCATCATCTGCACCCCTCATCATTTTTTATGCGTGGACATCTGCCCCCAAGGAAGGGGTATCATTGGCATCCTTCACCATCATCATTTTTTTTCCTTCCCCCCTTTTTTGGTATATATCTACCCCAGAGCGGGGTGTCATCTTTTCTTGTAGCATCACCGGGCTTCTTTAGGGCCGGGAATGTATCCTTGTTGTAGTGGGTGACCCACTCGAACATGGCCCAAGTCTTTTCCTTAGGAAAGGAGTAGGGTTTAGTCATTTTGCTTCTTAGGGAATGGCCTAGCTCGCCAATCTTTGCTACGAAGAGCTGGCTGCCTTCTTTGCCTTCTTCCTTTGTTTCGCGAAGGCCTGAAAATCGGCAATGTGAATATCTTTATGCCTCAGTTGTTCACCGGCAAGCTTGTTCTTTTGACTTAGGGAAGTAGCGACCGGGCAATATTTCACCAAAAAGGTCTCAATATCAGCCACAATCTCATTCAGGAGATCGAAGGACTTGACTTCGATGCCAATCAACCTTGTTAAGATTTCTGTCTTCAGGTTGCGCTTGCATATCAGGACAGCCTCTTCATGGTTTGGCGGGTGCCGACATCTGGTGCGGAGGTCCTTTCATCGGCAGATATAATCTAGAGCAGATTCATCGACCCTTTGTTTAATTTCGTACAATTCTGTCTTAGTGCTTTCCTCCTTGGCAGACTCGGTTCCCATTGTCTGTTTCATATCGGGTCTATCCATCACTGCTAGAGCTGGTGAGTTTGAGTGCAAACCAGGCAGATGCCAGCCCATCTCATTCAGCTTGCTCTGCAGCCCTTCAACTTCTTGTAATTTTACATATAGTTATGTCATCATGGCAAGGCCAAGAACATTGCCCCCAGTCCTAATCTTAAGAGGGACTGGCGGTGTTCTATTAAAGACGCAAGATGCGCCCAGGCTTTCAGAGATTGACATCTTTGCCCTTATGCCTCCATATGGAGGAGGAGTGGGGTAGCATGCTTCTTCTTTTGGTTGCGGGAGGTGCCCACGCTTCTCCCTGGTTTTATCATCATGACGGGAGACTGAAGCTTCGGCTTGCTCTAACCTTACTGGTGCGGAGCATATCTCTTCATCATCTTCTTTGAGAGTCTGGCCATTCCCGGGCGAGACCGACAGCATGTTACAGGAGCAGACTTTGTCCCTCCTCGTATTTCTTCGCATCCGCTTTCCCTTCCTTTTGGCGGTCGGCATCTGTACCCCTAAGGGGTCATCTAGCACATCTGCCACTTTGATTCACTTTTCATTTTCTTCATCAGGCCTGGGGATTTGACATGCTCCCGCAGGACGGGTTCATCGGTGCCTTCTGCACAGGCTTTTGACATCACTTTAGGCAACTGCCGGTATAGGGATATCACATTGACTGCTCTTTTTAGCTCAGGCAGCTCATGCGGGCATGGCGGGTCAACTCTGTATTCACCCAGATGTAGTTCCCCTTTCTTAATCATTCTTTCGAGAGTCTCCCGCCGAAGATTCTGCTTGCAAATTTGGACGGCGTCCTCCTAATGCGGAGGCCGCCTGCATCTCATGGCGAGGTTCCTCCATCTTTTTATATAATCCAGAGCAGTCTTATCTTACTTCTACCTTGTTGCATATAGCTCGGCCATTGTGATTTCTCTTTCTGTAATATGAAATTTGTCCCGGAATTTTCGCTGCATATCGGGCCAATCAGTCACTGACCCAGCCGGTAGGCCAAAGTATCATTCAAAGGCTAACCCTGTAAGGGACGAGCCGAAGAATTTCAAGAGGTAGATTCATCAGATGCCAGGTCACCCATAATTGTTGTATAGTAGGCTATATGCTCTTTGGGGGAGCCCTGGCCATTGAATTTTTCAAATTTCGGTGGCTTGCTGACGCCTTGTGGTAGTTTCTTAGCAGCATAATGCACAGGATATAGTACCTTATAAACATCATAGGTACTGGAATCCCCAGTCCTTTCGGACAGCGTCATTTCAAAAAAAATTTTTATCATCAACTTGCCAGCCACATCCGGATCTATGGGCTCCGGGAAGAGGTGTGCTCGCCGCCGGCTGAAGGGGGTGGTCATAATTGTTGTATGTAGAGCAGGCACGGCAGGCTGCATTTGAGACGCAGATGGCTGAGCTGCTGCTTGTTGTAGAGAAGGTTGACTCGGCGCCTTGTCTTTGTCAGTTTGAGCAGGATGGACCGGAGAGGCCACCCTTATCGAGTTGGAAGTCTGCCCAGCTGGCTCAGCATGCTTGGAGATAGGTGTATGCTCGCCTCTTTCATTGAGCTGTCTTCTGAGGGAGTCAATCTCCTGCTAATATCTTTTGAACATCATCTGGATCGTGGGATCCAGGGTTGTCGGGATCTGTATTTCTCCTGACATTTCTTCAGTGGAAACACCCAGAGGGTTGTATTCTTCTTCTGCAGTCACTACATTGATTGTCATCATAGTGACTTCTTGAGCTTCATCGGCAGCCATTATCTTTTCTTTCGCCGCTCGGCTTCTTCTTGTGACAGCATTTGGCCCGTGTGCCAATTTAATCAGCTCTTCAGGCTGGTTTGGCAGTTTGTTATATTTCCCGGTGACACCGGCCATATTGCTGAAAAAAACCTGCATCTTTCCCTTCCGGCTGTGGACTTTCCTTCTGACCCGACTCGGATATGTGAGGCGGTCAAAGACTGAAGTCGTTTCTTCTGCTTCTTCCCTCTTGGGGCTGTCTTTTCGATGTCTGACCTTACGGCCATCCTCATAGTCGTTGGAGTCTAAGGATGAGACTCCAAACGCCACATCTTCTGGGGTTTCATATTTTTCATGTAGGGTGCCCAAAGCACGAGACAATCTTTGCTGCCCTAGGGAGGAATTCCCTAGACAGTGGAAGTAGTCTTGAACCACCTGGTTCATTTCTTCTTGGCTATGCCTTTGTAGACCTGATCGGGGCAGCAGCCTCTCTTCGATCTTTGGCTGATAAACCAGCCTTGAAATTTGGGCAGCCAAATGCTTCGACTTGGAATATTTGAAGATATCAGCCTGTCTGGCGCAGGCCTTTGGTCTCTTTGGAATAGCAGCATAGGCTGGATCTTCCATTCTTCTTTGTTATTCCCTTTGGCAGTATATATTGTCCCCCCCTTTGTGGCGAGTGGCAATGGCATCTTTTCTCCTTCTGCCCCCAGCCCTAGAGTGAATGACAGTAGCATTTTCTTTTCCTCTGCCCCCAGCCCTGGGGTGAATGACAGTAGCATTTTCTTTTTCTCTGCCCCCAGTTCCGGGGTGAATGACAGCAACATCTTCTTTTCTTTCTTCTCATCTCCTGCTCCCAGTCCTGGGGCGGATAATAACGGCATACTCTTCTTTCTTCTGGCATCTTCAGCCCCTAGCTCTGGGGAGGATGACAGTGGTATTTTCTTTTCTTTCTCATCTTCTGCCACCTGCTCTGGGGCGGATGGGAGTAGTCTCTTCTTTTCTTTTCTCATCTTTCCTGACTCTGGCTTCAGGGTGGATAGCAATGGCACCTTGCTCTTGAGCCGGAATCTAGCTCTGTATCTTTTGCGGCCTCCATATCTGTTTATATCATGCTGGCTTGGGCGCCAGCGGCTTCCTCTCATCAGTTCCCCAGTTGGCCCTCCTAGTGGCCAGAATTTGGAACTTGTTATCGATCCGGACGGTTGGGACAACCCTGTCCGACCGGACGTCTTTGGGGCGACTGTTGAGGTTCACCCTAACATCTCTCATCATCATTGTCTTTCCAAAATTTGAAAGACGACGGCTGGTAGAAGCATACTGGCTCCTCCGGTTACCTCTTCTCCCTTTTTGGGCAGCAGCGGGGACCACGTCTCTCCTTTCCACATGGTGGACAAAGCAGGCGACGACTATCGGGGCCGTCCTTCCTGGTAAGCTTTCCTTCTCATCAGCAGTCTTCATCGGGGCACCTACAGCAGTGCATTGTTTTTTTTTTTTTTTGTCAGCAACCTCCAGTTGTAGATCCTAATTAGAAATCCACTCTAATTAGAGAAGATCCACTTAGGAAAGAATAATATTCATAAAAGGGGATAAGCACGAGGTGCTAAAGGGAAGTGTGATCGCCAGAGACGCGAGGCCTCAAAAATATAACAATAACAATATGGAGGGATCGCGAAAAATACCTTTAAAAGAGCGGGTGATTGTGAATGCTCCTTTCTCTTCTAGATCGGCCGGCCGATGAAGAGAGTTTTCCTATTTGATTACCCTTGTAAAACAAAGACAAACACCAATAGAAAATTGAATTAGAAACAAGGTGAGTGTAGCATCAAATTCTCAATAAAAGGATGAGCATGGAAAATTGTGTAAGAACACACCTTGTGGGTGGTTGCCCTTAAACCCCTATGCAAAAGGGTATGGGGAAATATAATGAATGAACGCTATAGTGAAAATATGAATAGATGAATAGAGTGCAAGCGTTGCACTAAAAGGAGATACTCAACCGTGGTTGAGTGAGAAAAAAAAATAACAGGAGATGGTCATGCATGCATATATGAACCGATGATAACAATAAAACAAAAGAAGAATAAAAATAAGAAGAGGAGCCTGTGCTTTGGCTTGAATGCTCGATGGGGAGAAATCTTCCAAAGAATAGATGCAGAGGTGAAGTGCAGAAGCCTTCTCCTGAGCCAGCAGCAGCAGCCTGTAAAAAAAACAAGAATCGGAATCGAATTAACAGAGCCGTAAGAGCTCTATTAATAGGGTTGAAGGGAAGATAAGAACGGGTAAGAGTCCATCACGGGAAGGGTTAAGTTCCCAATCGAGGAAGTGACCAAACAAAGCAGGGACTCTTCGGGGAAAGGGCTGCGTTCGATTGGAACACGAAACTGAAACACGACCTGAAAAAGGGCGTCAATTCAAAAATTGACGACCTACCATAGGGCGTTAATTCAAAACACGCCTTGGACAAAGGCGTTAACTCCTGGATCATTTTTAGAAATAAATATTTCTTTTATTTGAAAATTATGAAACACGTCTGAGTCAAAGGCGTTAATTAAAAACACGCCCTACCAAGGGACGTTAATTCAAAATATTCAAAATAGGGCCATTTTTTATTTCTTAATATTATTTTTCCATTTTTAGGTGGAGGTGCATCTCAATGTGCTGATTCCAATGACTATTTTTGCGTATTTTTCTGACATCCGGAAGGCCACCAACTCACCTCTTAAAGGGGGTTGAAAATAATATTAAAATATTCAATTTGAAAAGTGACGCCTTCACATATGTCGTGATTTTCATTTTTTTTAATTTTTATTTTATTAAAAATCAAAATAACGTCCCTTGTTAAGTCGTTAATTCATAAAAAATTTTGAATAATCCTCAAAAAAATCTAGAAAAATAGGAAAATGAGAGGAATTGACGCCTAATGGAAGTGGCATCAATTTTCAAGAAACGCCCAAGGCTAAGCCGCTATTTAAAAGACGCCCCACGTCAAGTCGTTAATTCTAGAAAATTTATAAAAATAGAGAAAAATACCCAGAAAATCCAGAAAAATCCAAGAAAATAGGAAAAAATAAGAAAAGGGAGAAAAAAGGGAGAAATCCAAGAAAAGTGAGAAAAACCACTCAAACAAAGGTAATTTGAGGGTCAAATTGGGACATTACAAGGCAATATGAGATGTGCTCACAGTAACGTCAATTTTGGCGTGTCTACAGCTGCCCCGCCTTGGTGTCTGCTTTGCAAGGGAGCAGAGCAAACTGAAAAGTAGATGCCAAGGTGTGATGAGACACGCAATCAACATCACTTGATGAGAATGAAATCAAAAGCTTGAGATGAAGCAATCCCGGGAAATTCAATAAAATCAACGATGTTTGGATAAAAGGAGGAGTGTACATGCGGGCACGAAGGAGATAAAAGAATGATCAACTTCCAGCGCGGTGGAAGTACCCCAGGTCACAAACCTGTAGGTTTCACCATTGGGGAGCGGTTACCAGCCAATGTGGACGTGCTGCAGCCAAGGTGGATCAAAGGGAAAATGATTAAAATAAGATGATAGAAATCCAAACAAGGAGCTTTCGAGAAAATGACCCAAAACAGCAGCAAGGCGAACTGAGGATTCCATTCCGCAATAAATATCACATATCTGGAAAGATTAAGATCAATTTGACTCTCCAAATCAGCTTATCAGAATGATTTTCCAAAAATTGATTCAAATTCCTACATGAATGCATGCTGGGTTTAAAAAGAAAAATTAAAATAAATTAAAATATAAGATAATCAAGGATAATATTGTTAAACTGCCCAGACTGGGTCAAGAAACCGATTTCGCGAGCCGATACTAAGCCGAAGCCCGTTTATCCACGCACGAACTCGCAAAAGGGAACCATCGTCCCCAGTCTTAGACGGCTCAACGGCCTATCCGTGTGACTAAGACTCCTCTGGAATCATCATTGTTTTTGATGAAGGGGAACTCAAATCTCAGATTTACCAAAGTCACAAGGTCCTTGATATAATCTAGTAGCGTATGTAACATATAGTAAAAATGCATACAGGGGGTGGTGATAGCAATGAGCATGGGGGAACTGAGAAATGAGGTGCAAACACCATGGGGCTTGGATGATGATGCCCAGTCGGTGGGATCAAGAGCTTCTTCCTGCGCTCAAAGATTCATCAGCCAAGATATATAAAAGATAACAAGTAATGAATAAGGCATTTAAGCATGGCAAACATAGCATGAATCAAAACATCATAAAACAATCACAATATCAAAATAATCAAAGCTTGATGTGGATAGCATTCAGCACGTATTAGCAAGGTGAAACATGTTTAGCATGGGTTAAATCATAGCTTTGCAAAGCATCATCGTTTGTTGTTTGTCATGAGGATGACAACTTGGCTAATCAAGATTTGGAGTTGAATGATCAAGATCTGATAATGCCCATCGGCGGAGTGATCAGCAAGATTTGATAAAAAAGATTTGGAGATGAATAATCGGAGTAATGCGTAGCAAATTATGAAAATGTGATCAATTGTGAACATGGGAAGAATCAAAAGGTTGATGGCAATGAATGGAGAGGACTCATCCCGTGCTCTTGGTCCTTGCAAAGTTGTTCTTCCTGCAAAAAGCACCATCAGAAAAATACAATACAATTTTTTTGGATTTTGAAATATACAAATTTTTATGAGTTTTGAAAATATTTGAATTTTTATGTAGATTTTGAAAAATATTTCAATTTTTATGGATCTTGGAAGAAATATCTGATTTTTTGTTTGATTTTACTCAGGAAATATTCAATTTTTTTGTTTGATTTTGCAATACACTTTTTTTTGGATTTTGGTTTAGACATAGCTAATGCAGCATCAAAGGGTGTTTAAACCATTAATTGGGGGTCCTCGTTCCTTCCCTTTTTGCTAAAATTTCCCAAAGTCGGGCGTGCATTGAAAGTGGCATCCTATAACCGACCGCCTTTGATCAACGGTGCCCCTACCAAGGCCATACCTGAGAAACGTTCGGTCTTGGAGGGAGAAGAGAAGAATAAGTGAGGATAAGCTTTATGTAGGATGGGAGATGTCGGGACTTGAATTCCTTCCAAGGTGTTTCCCCTCAAAGAGGTAGTCTGTTGCGCCGGGACTTTGTGCCTTTGATTTTTTAGACCCTTGACATGCATATGACCATGATTTTCCCTGCGGGGACTTTGCCACTCTTGACATGCCATAATTCACAATTTTACTTTTATCAAAATTTTGACTTGATTTTCATAATAGCCCTTTTGGCGAGATGTATATCATGAAAACTCATATGAAAACTCATATTGATTTTGGGTCAAGACTGCCCCTATTTG
Source organism: Amorphophallus konjac (assembly GCA_022559845.1). Taxonomy (NCBI): domain Eukaryota; kingdom Viridiplantae; phylum Streptophyta; class Magnoliopsida; order Alismatales; family Araceae; genus Amorphophallus; species Amorphophallus konjac. Next base: position 48,181,955 of record CM040124.1, on the reverse strand, counting down.
AGACTCCTCTCGTATTGGGGATTACCCTGGGTGGGTCATCTCATCCGTCAACCTCTTGCCCCTGCATTCGGCCGAGTAGAGAAGAGAAAAGACTTTCAGATATACTCATGGCATGGCCAAAGTAGCAACGGTGTTTTATCCAAAGGAGCCGGCTAAGGACGCCGTGAAGTGTGTGGAATGCCCAGCTAAGGGTTACTCTTAACAAGCAAGGAGAGAACGTCGAATTCCCAGCGTGGGGTTTTTATAACCAAAGTGCTGCATAGCAAGCCTAAAGGCTCTTTTGATGATGATTCAATTAAATAAAGGCCTAAGATAAAGGTCTAAGACACCACTTCTAATCTTGTTAAGAAGCACTTATTTTGAAAATCATGCGTGAAGTAATGAGATAATGATATCATGAAATGAGTACTTACGCCAATATGTTACCTTGCAACCTTTGTAGAAACAACTGTCAGAGGCGAGGTTGATCATCGTGGGATAGTCCTCTTTGGCAGATAAAAAGATTGGAAGCAAAGGATTTAGAAGTGGCTTAACAAGAAGGAGTGGTGCCAAGACCAGACTCAGACGAATAAGGAAAAAAAGGAAGAGAGGCGAGGGCTAGAACTCCCTCACTAAGGTGTGGAGACCCTGATCACATGGAAGGTATACAGAAGAAGCGGAGAATTAGAAGGAGGAGTGAGGACTAAAGCCTCGAAAGCAGTGGGAGAAAGGGCAAATGCCCAAGGCAGTGGATGTGGAAGAAGTTGGGTCAGACCTATGATTAGGAGGAATTAGAAGAAGAAATTGATAGATGGAAAGAGACGGATCTAGAGGGTCTGGGAGTAAATGAGGAGAATCGTGATAGGAGGAATCATCCGGAGGCTCCGGAGGGATAAAATATCGAGGGATGCGGTGTCCTGAGAAGAAATAGGGAAAAAGATGATGGCAAAGGAAGAAGAAAATGAAGGATGTGATGTCCTGGAAGAGTAGAAAGATGAATCGGAAGAAAGATGGAGGGTCCGGAGGTTCCGGAGGAAGCAAATGGGACGGGGCGTCATGCCCTGGAAAAAGATAGAAAGAATAAGGTGGAGAATCTAGAGGTTCCGGAGGGATGAAATCAGGAAGGGCGTCATGCCCTAAAAGGAGGGGTAAAACACCTGGAGGTGCCAGGGAAATAGCAGAAAGGGGGACGCGATGCCCTGGGGGAAGAGAAAGATCCGGAGGTTGTGGAGTAGAATCCTGATAGGAGGAATCAGAATCTGGAGAAGAAGAATTTTGAGGGACGCGATGCCCTGGGAAGAGATAGGGAAAAAGATGATGAAAAAGGAAGAAGATGACAAATGATGCGATATCATGAAGGAGCAGAAAGATGAATCGGAAGAAAGATGGAGGGTCCGGTGGTTCCGGTGGGAGAAGACAGAAAGGGTCGGGATGCCCTGAAAGAAGATAGAAAGAATAAGATGTAGAATCCGGAGGTTTCGGAGGAAGAAGATGAAAAGGGGCGCGATGCCCGAGGGATAAAGAGAGGGGTGAAAGATCCGGAGGTTCCGGAGGAATAAGATGCCGAGGGACGCGATGCCCAAGGGAAAGGTATGGATGAAAAGGATTAGGAGGGTCCGGCAGTTCCGGAGGGATGGAATGCCGAGGGACGCGGTGCCCTGGGAGAAGAGAAAAATCCGGAGGTTCCGGAGGGAGAAGACGTAAAAGGGCGCGATGCCCAAGGGATAAAGAGAGGGGTGAAAGATCCGGAGGTTCCGGAGGAAGCAGATACCGAGGGACGCGATGCCCTAGGAGAATCAGTAAGAAGCCCATAAGATCCGGACTTGAGGGTGTGTAGGGGCGCGATGCCCAAAGAGCAAGATCCGGAAGTTCCGGAGGATGTAGATGGAAAGGGGCACGATGCCCTAGCAGGAAGTCCGGGAGTTTTGGGAGAGTGAGATGAAAAAGGGCGCGATGCCCTAGCAGGATAAAGGAGAAATCCGGAGGGTCCGGGTGCAGGAGTTGGAAAGGGGCGCGATGCCCTGAGAAGAGATTGGAAAGGGGACAATGTCCGAGCAATGAGGATGAAGATGAATAGGGTGGGAAATGCGGAATATCCGGAGGTGCCGGAAGGCGGGGAAGATACGGGTTTGGAAACCCAGGCAAGAAGAAGTGCAAATGTATGCGAATGCAATGCAATAGATGTGATGAATGCATGGATGCAACAGAATGCATGAGATGCAAGGAATATGACGAACATGAAGGGCGAGAGGATGAGATCCTCCTCCTTACCCTTGGGGTGGCCCATGTGGAAGATGTGATAGACAAGAAGGTGGATGAAATAGAAGAAGGCCTTTCGGCACCAAGGTAATCGCCCTTCCATGGCAGTGAAAGTGTACATCCAATTGGCCAAATGGATGAAGCACAAGCCCATGACGAAGCTTCAATAGTAAATGACAACTCCCTTGGAAAGTGAAAAGTAATAGTGTGAGGGAGTTGGAAAGTTGGGATAGAAAGTCTCGTGTTGCCCAAGGATTGCGGCATATAAAGAGTGTTGAACGAAATGGTCTTTTTCCCCTTGTATGGAAGAATGAATTCAGGATTTGAAAGTTGGAACAAGGGGTGCCCTGCCCTGCCCTTGGGTGGCATCAACGCTTGGCATTCTTCTCTAGCGAGCAGTGGCGGCTTGACCTCTTCAGCCGTGCTTGGCACAATAACCCGGATTGGGATCCGGCAAATGAACTCTTGCATCTTGAACTGCACGGCAGTGACCAAATTCTTCTTTCGCGGCTCTTGATCATCCTCGGCACAAGTGTTTGTAGTAGCGCTCCCCTTCCGAGTAGTAAAGGGAGGTGAAGCGGAGGTGGGAGGCTCCGTGGATGGTGGGGGTATAGTGGAAGGCGTTGGAGAAAGGATAAGTGGAGGCGGAGGTTCAAACACGTCGAGCTTCTCCCTTTGCTCGGAAGCAGTTGGGGTTGGCTCGAGTGCAAAAAAGGGTTGATCCTGCTCAGGATTAGCCACAGGTAATAGGTTAAGTGGTGGAGTAGGGGTAGTTGGGTTTGGTGTTAAAGGTGTAATAGAGGGTTGAATTGGGGAAAGTTTGACGTTAGGCTCGGTGGAGGCCGATGGTGTGGAGGCTGGCATAACCGGTGGAGGTGTAATTGGTGGAGGTTTGGTGCGGAGAAAATGCCGAACGGGGCGAGCGGTGTTAGGAGGAGGAGACTCAAGATGAGCCGGCGTGGGTGATTGGAGTATCGACCCATCGTCGTAACACCAAGAGGTCTCGGAAACGGGGGTTGGATTGGGGATGATGGCTTTGTCCTGAGCAGGGGGGTTATCAAATGGAAGTGGAGGGAGAGGGAAACGAAGGAAACTCGGAAGGGGTGCTTGCAAAGCTTCGTCATATGACGCCTCGAATTCTTCAACTACCGGTTCTTCATCATCAAACTCAAGTGGACACCGTAATGGAGGCGTATATGTGGATGGAGGAGTGTAATGGTGTTGCATATGTGGAGGTGGAAGGCCATATGAATGAAGTGTGCGGACGGGTGGAGGGCGGACGGTGTCCACTTGAGCGTTGAAATCTGCCGGCTCTTGCTTGCTTGAACTACCGATACCATAGTCATCCCTCCTATCCTTCCACTCTCTCTCCATCTTTGTAATGTCATTCAGAGCGGCGTGGAGAGGATTGACGGGAGTAGGAGGAGCGGGCCGCGGGCTCGTAATCCTCTTTAATTGTTCCTCCATCAGAGTAATTTTGTCCAGAAGAGTTTGCTGGAGGGGTGTGACCTGAGCAACCGAGGGTTGGCAGGGCCTTGAAGGAGGGGCCGCATAAGAAGGCCGTGGAAGGGGATTAATGGGCCGACCCATAGAAGAACTCGGATGGGCCGGATTGCAAGGAATAGATGGGCCTTGGGGCCGTGATGGAGGAGGAATTGAAGGAGGCGGGTGTCGGACCACTCGAGTAGGAATATGAATAGAAGAGGGAAGTGGGTGATGGGCCACCCGCATAGGATTGGAAGGAGGAGGAGATGAATGAGATGCACCCTCAACAACGGCCTTAAGGGCTTGAATTTGTTGAGGGGTGAGATGATCTAATGCATGAATGATTTGGGAAACCTTCTCATCATTGGGACGAGACGGTCCCGTAGGAGTAGTGGCTCGCGATTGGATTGAAGGACCATGGGATTGGACATTGCCCATGGGTCGGGCAACACCGTAAGAATGAGGACGTGGTCCTTTGAAAGAATTATGGTGAGAATGATGAACATGTTGAAATTGAGGGAATAAGATGTGCTAGGTTGATCACCCTCATGAACATTAATTGAGTTGAACATGTTGACTTTCTTATCAAGGTAATCCAAATAATTCAATGTGCAATCAAAACAATTCACAGAAATAGCAAACAAGTTGGGATGGTTACCTTTGACTTCTTATGTTTGAACCTTGGTGATTTAAGGATTTTTAACAAAATTATGGGATTCACTCAAGGGAGGAACCTAGTTTCAAATGTGATTTCAACTCCGGTGCTAACTAGGAACACTCTCTCACCGTGTATGGCCAACTAAACCCGGGACTTCAAAGGGTACAACCTACCCGGCGTCCGTGAGAGAATCCACGGGTGCGGGGACTTACGGAGGCTTGGTTTAGGAATTTCTAATCCAAAGAGACGGAGTGCTCAATGGAGGGTCCTTCCTTCACCAAGAGGGTGTGTGAAATCCTAGTGTAGAGAGAGGAGGTCTCCCAAACCAATGCAAATGAATGAATGCAGGGTAAACGAACCAACCACAGCAATATGATCAATCAATGAATATAAGCATGAATCAGCATGAAAAATCACAAACGGGAGGGTTCTGTAAACCCACAAGAAAGAGACGCCCTGGCAGGGGTCGCTACCAAGAAACAGACGACAGCGTGGCTGTCGTGAATCGCTGTGAGGGCCCAGAAGCAGTGAAAAGCGCGCCTTGGAGTGAGGCGCTATATATAAAAGGACGCCCCTGGGTGAGGGCGTCAAATGTAAACACGCGCCTTGATCTGAGGCGCTAAGAAACAAAAAGACGCCCTGGGGAAGGGCGTGAATTCACAGAAAGCAGGAGATGTGATGGAAGACGCCCTGGCAGAAGGCGTTACACATAAAGAAGACGCCCTGGATCAGGGCGTTAAAATAAAACGCGCCTCTGTCTAAGGCGTTAATTTCCTCTATCTCCAGAAAACTCCACGGCCAGAAATATCAAACACTCACAGTCAGGGGCAATCAACAAATATATGAATTAAGATATTAGCATGCTCATCAAAATTTTTGGATAAGTGGAAATTTTAAAAAACCTATCAAACTGACAGATCACAAGTGGGGAAGGTGCTACGTGGAGCACAAAGGGGAGGTGCACCGTGGGTGCAAAATAGGGGAGATGGCACACGCGGGTGCCCAAGGGGAAAAGGGTAATAAAAGAAGAACACAAAGTGTCCCACCGTGATCGCCAATTTGTAGATCCTAATTAGAAATCCACTCTAATTAGAGAAGATCCACTTAGGAAAGAATAATATGCATAAAAGGGGATAAGCACGAGGTGCTAAAGGGAAGTGTGATCACCAGAGACGCGAGGCCTCAAAAATATAACAATAACAATATGGAGGTATCGCGAAAAATACCTTTAAAAGAGCGGGTGATTGTGAATGCTCCTTTCTCTTCTAGATCGGCCGGCCGATGAAGAGAGTTTTCCTATTTGATTACCCTTGTAAAACAAAGACAAACACCAATAGAAAATTAAATTAGAAACAAGGTGAGTGTAGCATCAAATTCTCAATAAAAGGATGAGCATGGAAAATTGTGTAAGAACACACCTTGTGGGTGGTTGCCCTTAAACCCCTATGCAAAAGGGTATGGGGAAATATAATGAATGAACGCTATAGTGAAAATATGAATAGATGAATAGAGTGCAAGCGTTGCACTAAAAGGAGATACTCAACCGTGGTTGAGTAAGAAAAAAAAATAACAGGAGATGGTCATGCATGCATATATGAACCGATGATAACAATAAAACAAAAGAAGAATAAAAATAAGAAGAGGAGCCTGTGCTTTGTCTTGAATGCTCGATGGGGAGAAATCTTCCAAAGAATAGATGCAGAGGTGAAGTGCAGAAGCCTTCTCCTGAGCCAGCAGCAGCAGCCTGTAAAAAAAATAAGAATCGGAATCGAATTAACAGAGCCGTAAGAGCTCTATTAATAGGGTTGAAGGGAAGATAAGAACGGGAAAGAGTCCATCACGGGAAGGGTTAAGTTCCCAATCGAGGAAGTGACCAAACAAAGCAGGGACTCTTCGGAGAAAGGGCTGCGTTCGATTGGAACACGAAACTGAAACACGACCTGAAAAAGGGCGTCAATTCAAAAATTGACGACCTACCATAGGGCGTTAATTCAAAACACGCCTTGGATAAAGGCGTCAACTCCTGGATCATTTTTAGAAATAAATATTTCTTTTATTTGAAAATTGTGAAACACGCCTGAGTCAAAGGCGTTAATTAAAAACGCGCCCTACCAAGGGACATTAATTCAAAATATTCAAAATAGGGCCATTTTTCATTTCTCAATATTATTTTTCTATTTTTTAGGTGGAGGTGTATCTCAATGTGATGATTCCAATGACTATTTTTGCGTATTTTTCTGACACCCGGAAGGCCACCAACTCACCTCTTAAAGGGGGTTGAAAATAATATTAAAATATTCAATTTGAAAAAGTGACGCCTTCACATATGTCGTGATTTTCATTTTTTTTAATTTTTATTTTATTAAAAATCAAAATAACGTCCCTTGTTAAGTCGTTAATTCATAAAAAATTCTGAAAAATCCTCAGAAAAATCCAGAAAAATAGGAAAATGAGAGGAATTGACGTCTAATGGAAGTGGCGTCAATTTTCAAGAAACGCCCAAGACTAAGCCGCTATTTAAAAGACGCCCCATGTCAAGTCGTTAATTCTGAAAAATTCATAAAAATAGAGAAAATACCCAGAAAATCCAGAAAAATCCAGGAAAATAGGAAAAAATAAGAAAAGGGAGAAAAAAGGGAGAAATCTAAGAAAAGTGAGAAAAACCACTCAAACAAAGGTAATTTGAGGGTCAAATTGGGACATTACAAGGTAATATGAGATGTGCTCACAGTAACGTCAATTTTGGCGTGTCTACACCAGTAGGTTGGTGAAGACGAGGCCCAAGTAGTTGGGCGACCCGATAGCAGGGGGTATAGACCCGAACATCGTGGGCTCCGCCAGGTAGCCCTTGCGAACAAGGGCCACTTCGACCTGTTGGTCGAAGTGGAGGGAGGCGAATCCACTCGTCTTTCTAGTTCCTGGAAATAGGATTAGCGCACAGTTAGAATTCAAGAGGGGCCGCCGGGCCTCCGATTTTGGCGTAGAGATGAAGGGAGACTCCGTCCCACCGGGCGTGCCAGACTTGTGGACGCGGGATTTATTTCTTTCATTGTTTTTATTTTATTTATTTATTAATTTGATTTATTAGGCGTGCCAGTCACATGTGTGATGATTTCATTGTGCGCTCGACTTGACTTGGTCAGTCGATTGTGAAGTCCGAGTCGGGACCAAAAGTCCACCATACCATAAAGGCTATGACGTTAATTACGCCCTTCCTAAGAAGGACAACCCTTGATTAAACGCCAAAATAGGAGGCCACTCGGGGCAATAATAAAAGAAAAATAACGGTGTGTGATATTAAAGTTCTTGTTATTCTGGGAAGATAATTTAATGCACAGCAGATTACTACACCGACATGACCACCTCTTATGTGGGTCGTGCCGGGTAGAAATAGGACACCGTCCACGCAGTGGCGGGACGGGGTCCGGACCATCATCTGGGAGATGTCCCCTTTCATATTTCTCATCCAGCCAAGGGCCTCGCAGCATTCATATTCCCCGGAAGATTGAGCCGGACGAGGGGCGTGTGATGTGCACCTCCCGGGACTTATCGGGGTTAAAACATCGATCGACATTTCGACAGCACCTCCCCATAATCTGGATTGTGCCCAGGGGAGAATAGGCTATCACCCACGGAGTGCCGGGATGAAAGTCGAGAAAAGGAGGGAGCGAACCTCCCACATTGCATATGTATGCCCTGGGGCAATGTTTGACTCTTCCCTTATAGGAGCCGGTGACACTCATGCAGTGGCAGAGCTCACCTTAGCTAAAGGGGTTGCTCATAAACCTGGTACGGATCAGTGGAGCATAAGGGGGTCTGACTCCCTTTAATTTTATCCTTGGGACAGTTCTGGTGACTCATGGACATCCCTAGGTGGGTTTGATAGAAGTGTTGGAGGCTCATGGGGTGGCAGGGCGGCCTCTCGGCACGGATTCGAATGGGTATATGAGGTTCCCGGTGCCAAGGCAAGGAACAGGAGGGAGTTCCCGACGCGCCTAGGAGATATGTTCTCGGCGCAAGGGCCAAATGGCCAAGGGAGGTTGTCGGCGCCAGGGCCAAATGACCAAAGGTGTGGGCTTCTCGGCGCAAGGGCAAAGAGGCCAGGTTCCCGGCGTGCTGAAGAGAAGGCCAGGGAGTTCCCAGCGCGAGGAGGAATTGCTCAAAGGGGGGTTCCCGGCGCGCAGGGGAGAAGGCCAGAGGATGGGCTTCCCGGCGCGATGGCAAAGCAGCCAGGGGGGGTTCCCGGCGTGGCCAAGATGAAAAGGTTCCCGGCGCGAAGGTAAGAAGGCCAGGGGTGGTTCTCGGCGCCTGAAGGATCGCGCCGAGAACTGTTCATCTATTTTACTGTGTACGGGGCCGAGATGTGTGAGGGCGCCGGGATGAGAAACAGAGTTTTACGGTACCCTGTTCTTGGGTTTGTTGAGGATTCAGGGGTTTTCCTGGTAATTCAGGTCAAGATAGATGGGCCCTGAGGAGTCAAAATGGATCAATTCATCGGATTTCAACCGGTTTTGGTGTAGGTTCCGAAGGAAGGCCAGGAATAGAGAGAGATTGGGAGAGGAATAAGCAAGTATGGGGAGCCTCTGTCACCATTGCTATGCAGGGTCCCGGGGACAGCTTAATGTCGTCTTTCATCATCCTGGGGGAATTTTGACAGCACCTCCCCTGGACTTAGCATTTGCAAGAGAATGATAGACAATCACCCACGGAGTGCCGAGGTGAAAGCCAAAAGCAAAGGGGTATTGGACCCCTGACCCATGTACGTGCTTACAACACTATCTTAATATCCCTTTTGAGACCATTGAAGCTTATGCAGTGGCAGAGCTTCCTTGGTTCGTAAGGTTATAAAAGTAGATCGAGCCCGGGGAACCATGTAAGGGCGGGGGTTATCTCCATTAATTGTCATCCCTGAGGTGCATGTGATGGCCCGGGGTGTCCCTCGATAGAATGCAGGGTTACATTGAGCGGGTTATAGGGGTATCTGTATGGTTTCTTGAATGGTAGTAGGGGTTTTCATCCGGGGTTCAAGCGATGGAGAGTTCATGGCTTAAAGAGGCTCTTAGCTCAAAAGGGGGTAGTTCCCGGCGCCAAAACCACCGCGCCGGGAAGGGTCCTTCATAGGATACTATTCCGCGCGCCGGGAAGGTAGCACAAGGGGGTTCTCGGCGTGCCTTGCTTCGTGCCGGGAAGGTAGCACAAGGGGGTTCTCGGCGCGCCTTGCTTCGCGCCGGGAAGGTTGCTTTGTGGGGGACTATTCTGGGCGCCGGGAACCGGCAAAGGAGGTTCCCGGCGCGATGGCAAGAGGGCCAAGGGGGGGCTCTCGGCGCAGGTAAGGAAGTGGGGTTCTCGACACTGGAAGGCTTGTGCCGAGGACTGTCCATTTGTTTTACTGTTTGTGGAGCCGAGATAGATGAGGGTTTTACGGCACTCTGTTTTGGGTCTATTGATGATCCAGGCCGAAACAGATAGGTCCTATGGGATTGAAACGGATCAGGGCATCAGATCTGAGCTGGATTAGGTTTGGGCTTTATAGAGGCACCAGGGTCCAGGAGGAATCTGGGGAAGCCAAGGTCTAGAGGCCCCCCCCCCCTTATCACCAGTATTATGCAGAGCCCCGGGGGCAACTTTGATATGGTCGTTCGTCGCCCTGGGAGCCAAGTGATGGCTGTCTCTGGACCCAGAAGCGACTTCGACGATGCTAATGGGCAGAGTATAAGCATTTAGAACTCCGGGGTCTCATAATCTTTGATCATTGCATAGCACGGCCTTATCCCGGAGGCCAAGGGATGGTCTGTCCCGGGCTCTGGGATAAGCATGGATAATGCTCCAAAAACCAGGCGGATCGGCGGATTGTTAACCCACTGGGGAGGGGGATTAGCATGCTACTAGTCTGAGAGAAAACAGGTAACACGAAGAATGATGATAGAGCTTCAGAGGAATCAAAAGCAGGCATGAACAATAGCCCGTCATGTTTATTCATTTGACGACATTCATCGGGGGAAATACATAATAAGATAGCAGAAGCAATACATCATTCCAAGACTCAGACCAACCACAAGGAGGGAGTGAGGGAAAGAGGATAAGACAGAGGCCGGGACATCCCGTCTACATCTGATGCATCGAGATAAAACTCGTAAGATTACATGAAGAAGAAAAGGAAACATGGGGGAGGGCGGAGCATTGACTCCTCTCCCTCCCCAGCTGCCTGCCCACCTGGAGCTTCTTCTCCTTCTCTTTCTCTTCGGATTGATCTCTTGCCCTGTTGGTCTCTTTTCTCTTTTCTCAGCGGAGGAGGCTCTCTCTCTCTCTATTGGTCTCTTCTCTATTTTTTCTTTCTCGTTCCCTTTATCTGGCCAGCTCCTCTTTTTCTTTCTTTTTTTTATCCTCCTGATCCCCCCTTTTTTGTCTCTTCGAAGGAGTGGGCCTTTTATAGACCCAGCCCCCCTGACTTCTCGGCCGATGGCAGTCGGCGTGCCACTCCATCTTTACGGCACGCCTGCCAGTAGCTCCCGGCGCGGCATGCAAGTTGGGTGAAGGGCCTCGATACCACACCCCTAAGCCCATTTCATAGGCCCATTTAGGGCTTTTGGGCTCCACTTAGAACTGTCGGTTCTATAAACATATCGGAACTGCAGTACGCCTTTTGTTGTTGGACCAAAGTCTTAATAGGACCATAGGGATCCTCATCAGTCATTGGACTGGGATTTCATCAGTATTGTCACCTGAATGATGACAATACCTGTAACGCCCGGTAATTTTTGGAACAGGAATAAAAATATACATAATGATATACCTACTCTTATAAGTATAAAATGTTAATTAAAAAATTTATTCAAATAAATAAATGGTCAAGTGATATTCCCAAGGGGTTGCTCAGATCGAACCTGCCTCTGATACATAGGACATAGACTAATAAAAGTTAAAGAACTTATGAGCAATAAAATCTCTAAATAGAAGATTACTAAGATCTCAATGTAAGTGAGAACTAGCCACACCAAATCAATGAGGTATAGAACCTTAGAGATAGTCTTAAGAGCCTTATTTATGCATAGACGGAAATACATGCAAGTTATTAAAAGATATAAGTCGTATGTGTAAGGTCTTGACAAATAAACAAGTAAGACTTCCAAACAAAGTAAACTTGTGTAAAGGAACAAATAGAAATAACTAGTTACAAATATAATTATTAGGCCTTGATAAAGGATTAACATTTTTAATGCTAAGCTCCATTGGCCCAAACTCAACCCAAGCATGCTTAATGGGCTTTTTAACACGTTTTATTATCTTCTCCCATATAGGCAATATATATATATATACATAAGTACATAATATAAACTTGTATATACATATATATACTTAGAAATAGAAGGAAAGTATATATTATATACGAATGAACAAATAAAAGAGTGAAATGGAAATAACGCCTCTAGTACAGGCGCTACTTAAAGAATACACGCCCTCAGGGAAGGCGTGCCTAAAGAAAGGACGCCCACACGAGCGGTCGTCAACTCTCACGTGACCAAATTGGGCAAGTAAAAGAAACGCCCCTTTCATGGGCGTGTTTTTAAACAAAGAACGCCCTCGTACCAGGCGCTTCTTAAGAAACGACTTGAACCAGGTCGTCAATTCAAGAATCGACGCCCTGACCAAAGTCGTTAATTCCATTCGAGTTCCGTTCGAACCCAGAGCTTATCCAGGGAAGGATCATGTTAATCTGGTAAGTGGTTAATAGGGCAAGGACTCTAATAGGGATATATTACCCTCAATCAAACACTACTTTTGTTAGGACTCCAAAAACCCTATAAATAACCTACTGATCGAACCTTAAACGCTATTTGGCGTTTGGAAAAACTACAAGGTACGTAGTAGCAGTTCATATAGTTTCTCTTTGCTTCGGTTACATGAAGAACTAATGGTTCTTCATCTTCTTTTCCTCTAATACAGGTTAAGGGAGTTCTGCATACGAGAAAGAACAAGGTATTGTTCTTTTCCTTCCCCTCTGGTCAGACACGAGGAAGAAATTAATATTGGTTTCTTCTGTAGGATCTGCATCTTTTGATTTACTGAAGAAACAAAGGTTCTTCTGCGTCCTCTTCATCAAAGCCATCAGCCAGTAGCTGCCATCTTAAGAGCCTGTTATAAACAGAGCATCGATCCTCTTCCCAAAACCTTCACGGTTCAATCTTCAGATTATCAATTAAGGTAGGATTTTCTCAAGTCACTGTAGCCCAAATAAAATAATTTAAGATATATGTATATTAGCATGACATGCATACGGTTTATTATAGTTTTAATGCGTTTTTCTGCAATATTTTGAAAGAAACGCCCCTGTAAAGGGCGCTATTTTACAAGACACGACCCTGACCAGGTCGTTAATTCTAGATTTGACGCCCTGAACACAGGCGTTAATTCCATGAAATTACCTGAAATTAATAATCGTTCACGGTTTAAAAATTTATTTTATATGGAATATCAAAACTAATATACTGCATGATTCTACCTGTGAATTCCTGCCAATTTTCCTGTCATGATCATATGATTGTTATCCTGAAATTTATTTCTTCCTGTTCATGATAATTTCTGAAATTTCTTGAATTCACGACCTAGACAAGGTCGTTTTCCATGTGTTAACGCCCCATCACAGGGCGTGAATTGAAAAGTAACGCCCCTTCATAGGGCGCATTTCTGTTAAAAGCCCGAACAATATATTCTGTAAAGATAAGAATTTAATGATTAACGCCCCTGCCAAGGGCGCGTTTTTGATAATTTCTAAAAATAAATATGTTCTGAAAATATTGTAAATAAAAAGACGCCTGCTACTGTAGTCGTCTCATTGCAAAGAAACGCCCCTGTCCAGGGCGCGTTTTAGATAAATTTCTGAATTATTGAAAATTCTGCCAATATGTAAACATATGTAAACGCCCTTCTGTTAGGCGTTAATTACTTGATAAACGACTTTACTTAAGTCGTTATTTTACTGTAAACTGATTTTCACTGTTTTTGTTAACCGATGGTTTCATATGTTATATAATATATATATCGGCACTATTCTCCATTCCGTGAGTATAGTCCCACGTTTCACGATTGTTTTATCGATCACACTCAATTCTCATTGACATACAAGCTCTCCATTGGACATTCCGTTCCTTTGGACTAGCGAGTTAGTCATAGAGACCTCCGTAAGACTCCTCGTAGTCTTGGATTCCCTCAAGGCCGACTGAGCTGGTTGTACCCTAAAAACCCATTACACCATTGATGCCATGTCACTCTAAAGAAACATGGTATACCGGCCCTTATGATTATACAAAGAGTATATCATAAGAAATTCTTAATGGGATGGTGATATCATGCCATATCATGTCGTTCTTGTAAAAACCTCAATTCTATGATAGGAATGAGGGTATCTTACCTTTGATATACTGTTCATGTGGACCTCAATTCTATATAAAGAATGTCCATACTGATTTGTCATGGTACCCAAGTTAAGGGGACCATATTCTACCTAGTTTTATCGATATCGTGATTATACCGTTATTATCGCCATTCTATGTCCTTTGTCATATTTTTGGACTCCATTCTGTCAAAGTTGTCATACATATATACAAGCTTGATTATTGAAATTCAAAAATTGGCTATGTAAACAAAAGTGGATGTCAAAACACATGATAAATGCCTGCGCATATAGGGCCCGATCTGGTCCTGGGGGGAGCACCCGAAAGTACTTGTGCCCATGGGAGTTAAAATGATAAGGTATCTGGCATTATACCGAGTACTTTACTTTCTAGATTGGACATTCCACATAAATCTTGTGCTTGAAATCGTACTTGCCTTGACATGAAATGCGTGGCCCGAAAAAGGGTAATTTACTTGCTTGATACATGATAGCCAAAATTCTTGACATGACTTATTAAATGTACTTGCTTGAATATCTTAAGTATCTTGTTGAAAGTTCATGATTAGTTCATCTTATTCTTTGATATTACATTCTCTCTATCTTGTCGTTTTATGCGAGCATGCATAGCTTTATTGCATTCATGAAACTTGTAATTACTTAAACCCATTGCTAGTGCTTGAGATATAATTTCCTACTGAGCGTTCGCTCACTCCGTTTTATTCCAACATTTTCAGGTAATCAGGTGGCTAGCAAGACCGAGACCCACACGGGCGGGACAAGTGTGCAAGCGAGCTGTGGAAACTAGTGAACCCGAGTCTTTTATTTTTTCTTGAGTCTAGATAGTATTGTCTAGCTAAGTTAGCTTATCGTCTCTTATTCAGTTATCTTGTCTAAGTCTGTTAGTATGTCGTTATCTTCTTTTCCATTATGTTGAAGTCTCCAAGATGGACAACAAGTTCTTGTAAGAGATTCATATTAGAAATAAAATTTCTATTGTTGTTCAAAATTATCTTGGTCTTATGCGATTGCTCTTGATCATTCACGACTGTTTTACTGCCATGTTCCGAGCAAACGACACGTTCCGCTGCTATCGGCCCGGGGCGTGACAGAGGTGGTATCAGAGCTTCGGCTTTCACATCCTCCAGTTGTCATATCCTCCAGTTATTAAGTCATATCAGAGCTTCGGCTTTCACATCCTCCAGTTGTCATATCCTCCAGTTATTAAGTCATATCAGAGCTTCGGCTTTCACATCCTCCAGTTGTTATATCCTCCAGTTATTAAAGTCCCAAGGATAGGTCATCCTTGTCAACCATATTAGAGCTTCAGCTTTTACATCCTCAAGTTATTAGGTTTCAGTGATAGGTCAGATATCCTTGTTAGTCATATCATAGCTTTGGTTGTCGCAATCGTTAAGTTTCCGTGATAGGTCCGGTATCCCGGTCGGTCATATTTGGATTCAACTTTCCAAAATCCTTAGGTTGTTGAAACCAGATTATAGGTTGAGTATCCTTGTCAGTCGTCCTATAGGAATTCCGTGAGAGACGGGTAGAACTTGGGGTTAAAGTTATAAAAGAAAGATAAAGTATTTACATTTTATTGACACTAAATCTTGAGTCAATAAATTATCCCCCCACTCATCCTTGCAGGAACCTAGATAAAATGGAAGCCTCTAAGCCGAGCCTTGTTCATGAAATGATCTTGGTGGATGTCCAAGTTTACGCGAGCCTTGTCAGGAGAGTTCAAGAACTAGAGAAAGTAGTGGAAGAAAAAGAAAGAGTTGAAGGGAAAGATCAAACAAATAACTCCGAAAGTTTCGCCGTTACCAAGAAAAGAATAAATGAGGATGATATTTCACAAAGGTGTAAGAAATGTCAGAAATGTAAGAAGTGTAATAAGAAAGAAGCTTCGGTGGATCACTCGAAAGATAAGTGTAGATCTTGTGAGAGATATGGTCACCAATCGAAAGAGTGTTGGTGGTATTCGGGTGCATGTCTGCGTTGCGGGAACTTAAATCACAAGATAGCAGAATGTCCCAAGAAGCCTCCAAGAGGAGTTCAAGATTTAACCCTACTTGCCAAAGGGAAAGATGCGAAAGGTATCCCTCACCCGTAATCCTAAACTAGCCCTTTTTCATTCTGAAGATTTCTTCTGTATAAGCTCATAATAAGTTCTCTATTAGGAATGAAAGGTGATGTGAATTTGGGGACCAAATTCTTTTAAGTGGGGGAGGGTGTAACGCCTGGTAATTTTTGGAACAGGAATAAAAATATACATAATGATATACCTACTCTTATAAGTATAAAATGTTAATTAAAAAATTTATTCAAATAAATAAATGGTCAAGTGATATTCCCAAGGGGTTGCTCAGATCGAACATGCCTCTGATACTTAGGACAAAGACTAATAAAAGTTAAAGAACTTATGAGCAATAAAATCTCTAAATAGAAGATTACTAAGATCTCAATGTAAGTGAGAACTAGCTGTAGATCTCTAATTTAGAATAATCCACTTAATGAAAATATCAATAAAAAATGATAACAATAATAAGCATGAGCACGAGGTGCTAAGGGGAGTATGTGATCGCCAGAGACACGAGTGCCTCAAAAATATAATAATGAAAATATGGGAGAGATGATCGCGAAAAATACCTCAAAAGTGCGGGGATGTGAGTGCTTCCTTTCTCTTCAAATCGGCCGGCCGATGAAGAGAGTTCTTCCTTTGATTACCCTTGCAAAACAAAGACAACAACACCAAAAGATATAGATTAGAAACAATGGTGTAGCATCAAATTCAATAAAGATATAGGTGAGCATGAAAAATATGAACAATACACACCTTAAGGCGATTGCCCTTAAACCCCTATGCAATGAGGGTGTGGGAGATATGAGTGCATGTAAAATATAATGGGGAAAGAGTGCAAGAGATGCACTAAAGGGGAGATTTCAATATGATGGTTGAGAAAAATCGATAACAATGAAATATGATGCATGAACTATGAACTATAATGGAAAAAAGGGGAGATAAGATAAAAAAATCTTTTATTGGTTCCTTGGCTTGAATGCTCAACGGGGAGGAAGCTTGAAAGATGTTGATCGTCGGAAGAAAAATCCCCCTTTGCCACAGCCTTCCTTCGGTTCCTGTAAAAAGAAAAGAAGAAGAGGGACAGACAGAAGAAGAAGAAGAAGAAAAGATAGAAGAAGAAGAAGCATAACGTGGGAGGGAGAAAAAGAGAACAGAAGAAACAAAAACACAGAAGAAGAAGAAGAAAAAAAACGGAAGAAGAAAAAAACAAAAAAAACGAAGAAGGAGAACGGACCCCCAAGCAGGATAATAAGAAAAAACCACCCCTTAACAGAGCTACCGAAGTTCTATTAAGGATAGAAGAAGAGATAAGAAGGAAAGAGTCCAATGGAGGAAGAGATAGAACGGGCAAGAGCCCAAATAGGGGAGGATTAAGCTGGGCAAGAGCCCAAACGAAGCAGGAGTCTCTCTGGGAAAGGGTACGTTCGTTCGGAGCACTAAAGTGAAACACGACTTGGTTCAGGGCGTCAATTCTTGAATTGACGACCTACTCAGAGGGCGTTTCTTAAAAACACGCCTTATATCAGGGCGTTAATTCAAAAATCAAATTTTGGAATTTATTTGAAAAATTGTGAAAAACGTCTGAGTCAAAGGCGTTAATTAAAACACGCCCTAACAAAAGACGTTAATTAAAATATTCAAAATAGGGCCATTTTTCATTTCTCAATATTATTTTCCTATTTTTTAGGTGAAGGTGCATCTCGTCGCCCTGATTCCAACGACTATTTTTACGAATTTTTCTGACACCCGGAAGGCCACCAAATCACCTCTCAAAGGGGTTAAAAAAATAATAATAAAATAATCAATTTGAAAACACGCCCTCACGTACGTCGTGAATTCATTTTCTTTTGATTTTTTATTCAAAATAACGCCTTAGGCAAAGTCGTTAATTCCGAAAAATTCCGAAAAATTCCAGAAAAATCCAAAAAAATAGAAATTTGAAAGAATGGACGCCCTTCACTGTAGTCGTTAATTTTTTAAGAAACGCCCATGTATAAGTCGTTATTTAAAAGACGCCCCAAGTCAAGTCGTTATTTCTGAAAAATAGAGAAAAATGCCCAGAAAATCCAGAAAAATTCAGAAAAATCCAGAAAAATCCAGAAAAATAGGGGAAAATAGAAAAAAATAAGAAAAGGGTGAAAAAAAGAAGAAATCTAAGAAAAGTGAGAAAAACCACTCAAATAGAACTAATTTGAGGGTCAAATTGGGGCATTACAAGGCAATATGAGATGTACTCATAGTAACGTCAATTTTGGCGTGTCTACAGCTGCCCCGCCTTGGCGTCTGCTTTGCAAGGGAGCGTAGCAAACTGAAAAGTAGATGCCAAGGTGTGATGAGACACGCAATCAACATCACTTGATGAGAATCAAATCAGAAGCACGAGATGAAGCAATCCCGGGAAATTCAATGAAACCAACGATGTTCGGATAAAACGGGGAGTGTGCACGCGGTGCACGAAGGAGATAAAATAAATGATCAACTTCCAGCGCGGTGGAAGTACCCCAGGTCACAAACCTGAAGGTTTCACCATTGGGGAGCGGTTACCAGCCAGTGGACGTGCTGCAGCCAAGGTGGATCAAAGGGAAAAGGATTAAAATAAGATGATAGAAATCCAAACAAGGAGCTTTCGAGAAAATGACCCAAAACAGCGACAAAACGAACTGAGGACTCAATTCGGCATGGAATATCTCACATTGAAGATCAAGATCAATTTGACCCACAAAAACAGCTTATCAGAATGATTTTTCAACAATTGTTTCAAATTCCTACATGAATGCATGCTGGGTTTAAAGGGAAAAAATAAATCAAATGAAAATATAGAATAATCAAGGATAATATTGTTAAACTGCCAAGACTGGGTCAAGAAACCAATTTCGCGAGCTGATACTAAGCCGAAGCCCGTTTATCCACGCACCAACTCGTAAAAGGGAACCATCGTCCCCAGTCTTGGATGGCTCAACGGCCTATCCGTGTGACTAAGACTCCTCTGGAATTATCATTGTTTTTGATGAAGGGGAACTCAAATTCCAGATTTACCAAAGCCACAAGGTCCTTGATATAATCTAATAGCGTAATAACATATAGTAGAATGCATACAGGGAGAGATGGTGGAGCAATAAGTATGGGGGAACTGAGAGATGAGCTGCAAGCACCGTGGGACTTTGATGATGATGCCCAGTCGGCGGGACCAAGAGCTTCTTATCCTGCGCTCAAAAATTCATCAGCCAAGATATAAAAGATAACAAGCAATGAATAAGGTATTTAAGCGTAGCAAGCATAGCATGAATCAATAGCATGTCACAACATAGTAACCATTATGAGTTGAATCATGATATTGCAAAGCATCATTGTTTGTTATTTTGTCATGAGGATGCCAATCTGGCTAATCAAGTTTTGGAGTTGAATGATTAAGATCTGATAATGCCCATCGGCAGAATTGATCCAGAGAAATTAGCAGGAGTTGATTGAAAGATTTGGAGATGAATAATCAGAATGATAATCAGGAGATATAACCAAAATGATATAAGGAAGTGATAACCAAAAATGCCCAGGGTGGTATGTCATGTGAATATCGGGAGGAATCAATAGATTGATAGCAATGAGTGGAGATAGGACTCATCCCGTGCTTTTGGTCTCTGCAAAGCTGTTCCTGTAAAACACCATCAGAAAATACAATGCAATCTTTTTGGAGTTTTGAAATATACAAATTTTTATGAGTTTTGATCAATATGCAAATTTTTGTGGGTTTTGGAAATATTTGGATTTTTATGGAGATTTTTGGAAAATATTTCAATTTTTTTGGATTTTGGGAAAAGAAATATTCAAATTTTATGGAGTTTGGACAAGAAATATTCAATTTTTTGTTTGATTTTGGTTAGACATTGCTAAAGCAGCATCAAAGGGTGTTTTAAACCACTGGCTAGGGGTCCTCGTTCCTTCCCTTTTCGCTAAAACTTGCCCAAAGCTGGACGTGCATTGAAGGTGGCGCCCTATAACCGACTGCCTTTGATCAACGGTGCCCCTACTAAGGCCATACCCGAGAAACATTCGGTCTTGGAGGGAGAAGAGAAGAATAATTGGAGATAAGCTTTATACAGGATGGGAGATATCAAGACTTGAATTCCTTCCAAGTGTTTCCCCTCAAAGAGGTAGTCTGTTGTGCCGGGGCTTTGTGCCTTTGATTTTTAGACCCTTGACATGCATACGACCAGGGTTTTCCCTGCGGGGACTTTGCCACTCTTGTCATGCCATAATTCACAATTTTGAATTTATTGAAATTTTGATTTGATTTTCATAATAGCCCTTTTGGCGAGATGTATATCATGAAAGCTCATATGAAAACTCATATTGATTTTGGGTCAAGACTGCCCCTATTTGAGACTCCTCTCGTATTGGGGATTACCTAGGTTAGTCATCTCATCCGTCAACCTCTTGCCCCTGCACGCGGCCGAGTAGAGAAGAGAAAAGACTTTCAGATATACTCATGGCATGGCCAAGGTAGCAACGGTGTTTAACCAAAGAAGCCGGCTAAGGACGCCGTGAAGTGTGTGGAATGCCCAGCTAAGGGTTGCTCTTAACAAGCGGGGAGAGAATGTCGAATTCCCAGCGCGGGGTTCTTATTAACCAAAGGTGCTGCATAGCAAGCCTAAAGACTCTTTTGAGAGTGATTTAATTAAACAAAAGCCTAAGATAAAGGTTTAAAACACCACTCTTAATCTCGTTAAGAAGCACTTGATTTTGAAAATCATGCGTGAAGTAATGAGAAAATGATATCATTAAAATGCATACTTACGCCAATATGTTACCTTGCGACCTTTGTAGAAGCAGCTGCCGCGAGAAGCGATCTTGATCATCGTGAGATTTGTCCTCTTTGGCAGTCAAAAGAATTGGAAGCAAAGGATTTGAAAGTGGCTTAACAAGAGGGAGTGGTGCCAAGACCAGACTCAGACGAATAAGGAGAAAAAGGAAGAGAGGCGAGGGCTAGAACTCCCTTGCTAAGGTGTGGAAACCCTGATCACATGGAACAATCTACAGAAGGAGAGGAGAATTAGAAGGAGGAGTGAGGACTAAAGCCTCGAAAGCAGTGGGAGAAAGGGCAGATGCCCAAGGCAGTGGATGTGGAAGAAGTTGGGTCAGACCCAGAATTAGGAGGAATCAGAAGAAGAAATTGGTAGATAGAAAGAGGTGGATCTGGAGGGTCCGGAGGCGGAGGAGAATCATGATAAGAGGAATCATCCGGAGGCTCCGGAGGGATAAAATATCGAGGGACGCGGTGCCCTTGGAAGAAGTAGGGAAAAAGATGATGGAAAAGGAAGAAGAGGACACATGATGCGATATCATGAAGGAATAGAAAGATGAATCGGCAGAAAGATGGAGGGTCCGGAGGTTCCGGAGGAATGAAATCAAGAGGGTCACGATACCCTGAAAGAAGATAGAGAGAATAAGACGGAGAATCCGGAGGTTCCGGAGGAAGCAAATCAGGAAGGAGAAGATGGAAAGGGGCGTCGTGCCCGAAGAAAAAGTCCGGAGGTTCCGGAGGGAGAAAATGCCGAGGGACGCGATGCCCTGGGAAGAAGGGAGAGAAATCTGGGAGATGAAAAGGTTGGAAAGGGGCGCGATGCCCGAGTAATGAAGATGAATATGAATAAGATGGGAAATGCGGAGGATCCGGCGGTGCCGGAAGGCGGGGAAGATACGGGTTTGGAAACCCGGGAAGCAGGAGGTGCAAATGCATGCAATGGGATGGATGCGATGAATGCATGAAATGCAAAGAATATGAAGAATGTGAAGGGCGAGAGGATGAGATCCTCCTCCTAACCCTGGGAATGGCCCATGAAGAAAAAGTGATAGAGATGAATGAATAGGAAGTGGAACAAATAAGGGATGGCCCCTTAGCATTAAGATAACTGCCCCTCCACGGCAGTGAACATGTACGGTCAATTGGCCCAATAAAAGAAGCTTCAATAGTAAAAGACAACTCCCTTGGAAAGCAAAGATCAATAATGTGGGGGAGTTGTAGAGTTGGAACGGGAAGCATTGAGTTGCCCATTGAATGTGGTGTATATGGAATGTTGAGCAAAATGGGCATTCGCCCCTTGTAAGGAATAATGAATTCTGGATTGGAAAGTTTGAACAAGGGGTGCCCTGCCTGGCCCTTGGATGGCATCAATTCTTGGCATTCTTCCCTGAGCAATGGCGGTGACTTGGCCTCTGCGACCATGCTCGGCACAATAATCCGGATTGGCATCCGGTAAATGACTTCTTGAATCTTGAATCGCATAACCGTGGCCACATCTGTCTTGCCCGGCTCTTGATCACCTTCGGCACAAGTACTTGCAGAAGCACTCCCATTCCGAGTAGTAAAAGGAGGTGAAGCGGAGGCGGAAGGCTTTGTGAGTGGTGGAGGTATAATGGAAAGTGTTGGCGTAAGTGGAGGCGGAGGTTCAAACACATCAAGTTTCTCCCTTTGCTTGCAAGCGGTCGGGGTTAGCTCGAGTGCAAAAAGTGGTGGGTCCTGCTCAGGATTAGCCATAGGTAAAGGTGGAGGGTTATGTGGTGGAGGTATAGGCAAAAGGGGTTTTGGGGTTAAAGGGATAATGGAGGGTTGAGGTGGTGGTAATGGGATGTTAATTGGGGAAGGTTCAATGGTGGGCTCAGTGGAGGCTGGTGATATGGAGGTTAATGGCATAGCTGGTGGAGGTGTAATTGATGGGGGTTTGATTGGTGAAGGTGTAATCGGTGGAAGTATAATTGTGGGAGGTGTAATTGGTGGGGGTTTGCTGCGGAGAAAATGCCGAACGGGGCGAGCGGCGTTGGGAGTGGGAGGAGACTCAAGATGTGTCGGCGTGGGTGATTGAAGTATCGACCCATCATCGTAACACCAAGAGGTCTCAAAAACAGGGGTAGGGTTAGGGACGGTGGCCTCATCCTGAGCAGGGGGTTCATCGAATGAAAATGGGGAAAGCGGAAAGTTAAGGAAACTCGGAAGGGGTGCCTGCGGAGCTTCATCATCATCGTATACTGCCTCGGATTCTTCAGATGCCGGCTCTTGCTCGCTTGGAGTGTTGATGCCATAGTCCTCTCTCCTGTCTTTCCATTCTCTCTCCAACTTAGTAATCTCGTCCAAAGCGGCGTGGAGAGGATTGACCGGAGCGGTAGGAGCCGTGACCCTCTTTAATTGTTCCTCCATCAAAGTAATCTTATCAAGCAGAGATTGTTGGAGGGGTGTAACTGGAGCAACCAAGGGCTGGCAGGGCCTTGAAGGAGGAGGAGTGGCATAAAAATGCTGTGGAGGGGAATTAACGGGACGACCCGTAAAGGAACCCGAACGGGCTGGATTGCAAGGAATATAAGGGCCTCGGGGCCGTGATGGAGGAATAGAAGGAGACGGGTGTCGGACCACCCGAGGAGGAGCGTGAATAGGAGGAGATGGGTAATGGGCTACCCGATCAGGATTGGAAGGAGGAGGTGGGTGATGGGCCACCCGTGTAGAATTGGAGGGAGATGGGTGATGGGCCACCCGAATAGAATTGGAAGGAGGTGGGTGATGGGCCACCCGAATAGAATTGGAAGGAGGGAGAGATGCATGAGATGTACCCTCAACGGCAGCCTTAAGGGCTTGGATCTGTTGAGGGGTAAGATGATCTAATGCATGAATGATCTGGGAGACTTTCTCATCATTGGGACGAGAGGATCCCGAGGGAGTAGTGGCTCGAAATTGAGTTGAAGGACCATTGGATTGGACATTGCCCATGGGTCGGGCATGACCATAAGAATGAGGACGTGGTCCTTTGAAAGAATGGTGAGGATTTTGATGAACATGTTGAATTTGAGGATTATAAGATGTGCTAGGTTGATCATCCTCATGAATTGAATTAAACATGTTGTTTTGTTTATCAAAGTAAGCCATTATGCAATCAATTTAATGTGCAAACAATTTGCAAAGAATCACACAAGTTGGAATGGTTACCATGATTTCTTATGTTTGAACCTTGGTGAATTAATGAATTTTAATAAAGTTTGGAAAGATTCACACAAGGGAGGATCCTAGTTTCAATATGATTTAACTCCAATGCCAACTAGGAATCCTCTCTCACCACGTTTAGGCCAACTAATTCGGGAAACTTCAAGGTACAACCTGCCCGGCGTCCGTGAGGGAATCCACGGGTGCGGGGACTTATGGAGGCTTGGAAAAGGGATCTCCGGTCCAAAGAGACGGAATGCTCAATGGAGGGTCGTCCCGATTCCAAGAGGGTGTGTGGATCCTAATGAAGAGGAGGGGGGCTCTCAAACCAATGCAAAGAATGAATGCAACAGGGGCAATCAGGCCAACCACAATAATATAATCAATAAAGATAAGCAGGAAATACCATGAAAAACCACAGCCGGAGGGTTCTGGAAACCCACGGTAAAAACACGCCCTTGAAGGGGGCGCTACTAAACAAGGACACGACGGTGTATCTGTCGTGAATCAAGCCCAGGGGCAGGGTGAAATACGCCTTAGAGAGAGGCGCTATAAATAAAAGGACGCCCTGTACAACGGGCGTCAACTCACAAGAAACGCCTTAATCTGCGGCGCTAATCAATAAAGAAACGCCCTGGAGAAGGGCGTGAATTCAAAGACAGCGTAATAAAACCAAGAGAAATCAGGATATATGTTGAAAAACGCCCTGTCAGAGGGCGTAAAGTATGAATAAGACGCCCTGGGTTAGGGCGTTAAATCAAGAAAAACGCCTCTTCCAGAGGCGTGAATTCACTTTCTCCAGAAGAACTTCACGGCCAGCAGTATTAACACTCAATCACACAATCATGGCAATCAATAGAATAAGCATGCTCATCAAGAATTTTAAATAAGTGGAAACCTTAAAGAAAAATCAACAAACTGACCAATCACTTAGGGGAGGGTGTAAAACCAATGGAGGGTGCCCGAGGGGCACAAAAAGGGGAGACGCACCGAGGGTGCAATAGGGGAGACGGCACACGCGGGTGCCTAAGGGGAAAGGGTAATAAACAAAGAACACAAAGGGTCCCACCGTGATCGCCAATTTGTAGATCTCTAATTTAGAATAATCCACTTAATGAAAATATCAATAAAAAATGATAACAATAATAAGCATGAGCACGAGGTGCTAAGGGGAGTGTGTGATCGCCAGAGACACGAGTGCCTCAAAAATATAATAATGAAAATATGGGAGAGATGATCGCGAAAAATACCTCAAAAGTGCGGGGATGTGAGTGCTTCCTTTCTCTTCAAATCGGCCGGCCGATGAAGAGAGTTCTTCCTTTGATTACCCTTGCAAAACAAAGACAACAACACCAAAAGATATAGATTAGAAACAATGGTGTAGCATCAAATTCAATAAAGATATAGGTGAGCATGAAAAATATGAACAATACACACCTTAAGGCGATTGCCCTTAAACCCCTATGCAATGAGGGTGTGGGAGATATGAGTGCATGTAAAATATAATGGGGAAAGAGTGCAAGAGATGCACTAAAGGGGAGATTTCAATATGATGGTTGAGAAAAATCGATAACAATGAAATATGATGCATGAACTATGAACTATAATGGAAAAAGGGGAGATAAGATAAAAAAATCTTTTATTGGTTCCTTGGCTTGAATGCTCAACGGGGAGGAAGCTTGAAAGATGTTGATCGTCGGAAGAAAAATCCCCCTTTGCCACAGCCTTCCTTCGGTTCCTGTAAAAAGAAAAGAAGAAGAGGGACAGACAGAAGAAGAAGAAGAAGAAAAAGATAGAAGAAGAAGAAGCATAACGTGGGAGGGAGAAAAAGAGAACAGAAGAAACAAAAACACAGAAGAAGAAGAAGAAAAAAACGGAAGAAGAAAAAAACAAAAAAAAACGAAGAAGGAGAACGGACCCCCAAGCAGGAGAATAAGAAAAAACCACCCCTTAACAGAGCTACCGAAGTTCTATTAAGGATAGAAGAAGAGATAAGAAGGAAAGAGTCCAATGGAGGAAGAGATAGAACGGGCAAGAGCCCAAATAGGGGAGGATTAAGCTGGGCAAGAGCCCAAACGAAGCAGGAGTCTCTCTGGGAAAGGGTACGTTCGTTCGGAGCACTAAAGTGAAACACGACTTGGTTCAGGGCGTCAATTCTTGAATTGACGACCTACTCAGAGGGCGTTTCTTAAAAACACGCCTTATATCAGAGCGTTAATTTAAAAATCAAATTTTGAATTTATTTGAAAAATTGTGAAAAACGTCTGAGTCAAAGGCGTTAATTAAAACACGCCCTAACAAAAGACGTTAATTAAAATATTCAAAATAGGGCCATTTTTCATTTCTCAATATTATTTTCCTATTTTTTAGGTGAAGGTGCATCTCGTCGCCCTGATTCCAACGACTATTTTTGCGAATTTTTCTGACACCCGGAAGGCCACCAAATCACCTCTCAAAGGGGTTAAAAAAATAATAATAAAATAATCAATTTGAAAACACGCCCTCACGTACGTCGTGAATTCATTTTCTTTTGATTTTTTATTCAAAATAACGCCTTAGGCAAAGTCGTTAATTCCCGAAAAATTCCGAAAAATTCCCAGAAAAATCCAAAAAAAATAGAAATTTGAAAGAATGGACGCCCTTCACTGTAGTCGTTAATTTTTTAAGAAACGCCCATATATAAGTCGTTGTTTAAAAGACGCCCCAAGTCAAGTCGTTATTTCTGAAAAATAGAGAAAAATGCCCAGAAAATCCAGAAAAATTCAGAAAAATCCAGAAAAATCCAGAAAAATAGGGGAAAATAGAAAAAAATAAGAAAATGGTGAAAAAAAAGAAGAAATCTAAGAAAAGTGAGAAAAACCACTCAAATAGAACTAATTTGAGGGTCAAATTGGGGCATTACAAGGCAATATGAGATGTACTCATAGTAACGTCAATTTTGGCGTGTCTACACTAGCCACACCAAATCAATGAGGTATAGAACCTTAGAGATAGTCTTAAGAGCCTTATTTATGCATAGACGGAAATACATGCAAGTTATTAAAAGATATAAGTCGTATGTGTAAGGTCTTGACAAATAAACAAGTAAGACTTCCAAACAAAGTAAACTTGTGTAAAAGAACAAATAGAAATAACTAGTTACAAATATAATTATTAGGCCTTGATAAAGGATTAACATTTTTAATGCTAAGCTCCATTGGCCCAAACTCAACCCAAGCATGCTTAATGGGCTTTTTAACACGTTTTATTATCTTCTCCCATATAGGCAATATATATATATATATATATATACATAAGTACATAACATAAACTTATATATACATATATATACTTAGAAATAGAAGGAAAGTATATATTATATACGAATGAACAAATAAAAGAGTGAAATGGAAATAACGCCTCTAGTACAGGTGCTACTTAAAGAATACACGCCCTCAGGGAAGGCGTGCCTAAAGAAAGGACGCCCACACGAGCGGTCGTCAACTCTCATGCGACCAAATTGGGCAAGTAAAAGAAACGCCCCTTTCATGGGCGTGTTTTTAAACAAAGAACGCCCTCGTACCAGGCGCTTCTTAAGAAACGACTTGAACCAGGTCGTCAATTCAAGAATCGACGCCCTGACCAAAGTCGTTAATTCCATTCGAGTTCCGTTCGAACCCAGAGCTTATCCAGGGAAGGATCATGTTAATCTGGTAAGTGGTTAATAGGGCAAGGACTCTAATAGGGATATATTACCCTCAATCAAACACTACTTTTGTTAGGACTCCAAAAACCCTATAAATAACCTACTGATCGAACCTTAAACGCTATTTGGCGTTTGGAAAAACTACAAGGTACGTAGTAGCAGTTCATATAGTTTCTCTTTGCTTCGGTTACATGAAGAACTAATGGTTCTTCATCTTCTTTTCCTCTAATACAGGTTAAGGGAGTTCTGCATACGAGAAAGAACAAGGTATTGTTCTTTTCCTTCCCCTCTGGTCAGACACGAGGAAGAAATTAATATTGGTTTCTTCTGTAGGATTTGCATCTTTTGATTTACTGAAGAAACAAAGGTTCTTCTGCGTCCTCTTCATCAAAGTCATCAGCCAGTAGCTGCCATCTTAAGAGCCTGTTATAAACAGAGCATCGATCCTCTTCCCAAAACCTTCACGGTTCAATCTTCAGATTATCAATTAAGGTAGGATTTTCTCAAGTCACTGTAGCCCAAATAAAATAATTTAAGATATATGTATATTAGCATGACATGCATACGGTTTATTATAGTTTTAATGCATTTTTTTGCAATATTTTGAAAGAAACGCCCCTGTAAAGGGCGCTATTTTACAAGACACGACCCTGACCAGGTCGTTAATTCTAGATTTGACGCCCTGAACACAGGCGTTAATTCCATGAAATTACCTGAAATTAATAATCGTTCATGGTTTAAAATTTTATTTTATATGGAATATCAAAACTAATATACTGCATGATTCTACCTGTGAATTCCTGCCAATTTTCCTGTCATGATCATATGATTGTTATCCTAAAATTTATTTCTTCCTGTTCATGATAATTTCTGAAATTTCTTGAATTCACGACCTAGACAAGGTCATTTTCCATGTGTTAACGCCCCATCACAGGGCGTGAATTGAAAAGTAACGCCCCTTCATAGGGCGCATTTCTGTTAAAAGCCCGAACAATATATTCTGTAAAGATAAGAATTTAATGATTAACGCCCCTGCCAAGGGCGCTTTTTTGATAATTTCTAAAAATAAATATGTTCTGAAAATATTGTAAATAAAAAGACGCCTGCTACTGTAGTTGTCTCATTGCAAAGAAACGCCCCTGTCCAGGGCGCGTTTTAGATAAATTTCTGAATTATTGAAAATTCTGCCAATATGTAAACATATGTAAACGCCATTCTGTTAGGCGTTAATTACTTGATAAACGACTTTACTTAAGTCATTATTTTACTGTAAACTAATTTTCACTGTTTTTGTTAACTGATGGTTTCATATGTTATATAATATATATATCGGCACTATTCTCCATTCCGTGAGTATAGTCTCACGTTTCACGATTGTTTTATCGATCACACTCAATTCTCATTGACATACAAGCTCTCCATTAGACATTCCGTTCCTTTGAACTAGCGAGTTAGTCATAGAGACCTCCGTAAGACTCCTCGTAGCCTTGGATTCCCTCAAGGCCGACTGAGCTGGTTGTTCCCTAAAAACTTATTACACCATTGATGCCATGTCACTCTAAAGAAACATGGTATACCGGCCCTTATGATTATACAAAGAGTATATCATAAGAAATTCTTAATGGGATGGTGATATCATGCCATATCATGTCGTTCTTGTAAAAACCTCAATTCTATGATAGGAATGAGGGTATCTTACCTTTGATATACTGTTCATGTGGACCTCAATTCTATATAAAGAATGTCCATACTGATTTGTCATGGTACCCAAGTTAAGGGGACCATATTCTACCTAGTTTTATCGATATCGTGATTATACCGTTATTATCGCCATTCTATGTCCTTTGTCATATTTTTGGACTCCATTCTGTCAAAGTTGTCATACATATATACAAGCTTGATTATTGAAATTCAAAAATTGGCTATGTAAACAAAAGTGGATGTCAAAACACATGATAAATGCCTGCGCATATAGGGTCCGATCTGGTCCTGGGGGGAGCACCCGAAAGTACTTGTGCCCATGGGAGTTAAAATGATAAGGTATCTGGCATTATACCGAGTACTTTACTTTCTAGATTGGACATTCCACATAAATCTTGTGCTTGAAATCGTACTTGCCTTGACATGAAATGCGTGGCCCGAAAAAGAGTAATTTACTTGCTTGATACATGATAGCCAAAATTCTTGACATGACTTGTTAAATGTACTTGCTTGAATATCTTAAGTATCTTGTTGAAAGTTCATGATTAGTTCATCTTATTCTTTGATATTACATTCTCTCTATCTTGTCGTTTTATGCGAGCATGCATAGCTTTATTGCATTCATGAAACTTGTAATTACTTAAACCCATTGCTAGTGCTTGAGATATAATTTCCTACTGAGCGTTCGCTCACTCCGTTTTATTCCAACATTTTCAGGTAATCAGGTGGCTAGCAAGACCGAGACCCACACGGGCGGGACAAGTGTGCAAGCGAGCTGTGGAAACTAGTGAACCCGAGTCTTTTATTTTTTCTTGAGTCTAGATAGTATTGTCTAGCTAAGTTAGCTTATCGTCTCTTATTCAGTTATCTTGTCTAAGTCTGTTAGTATGTCGTTATCTTCTTTTCCATTATGTTGAAGTCTCCAAGATGGACAACAAGTTCTTGTAAGAGATTTATATTAGAAATAAAATTTCTATTGTTGTTCAAAATTATCTTGGTCTTATGCGATTGCTCTTGATCATTCACGACTGTTTTACTGCCACGTTCCGAGCAAACGACACGTTCCGCTGCTATCGGCCCGGGGCGTGACAATACCGGACATCATTTCATCAGTATCGCCACCCGAACGATGACAAGACCGGACATCAGCTATCTGAGAAGACTTCGGCCCGGTATATAATCCATGGAGGTGGTTCTTCTTCTGTTCTGACTTTGCGGAAGTTTTCATAATCTTCATTTGCTGGTTCTGGCTTCATCTTCATCTTGTTCATATTTCGACTGTCAACAAGTCAACATCTGACTTAGTCTGACATATTATCTGTAGATTTTCGGATGAGGCAGTAATGCAGCTCTTATTAAAATGTGATAGGAGGTCTCATCAGTCAGGTGACTGCTACTTCATCAGTGCCGCCGTCTGACTGACGACGACACCGGACATCAGCTTGGCCGGAAAGGGCTTCAGCCGGGTAGATGGTTGACGAGTTTCATCAGTAATCTTTCATTGCTGGTCTGCTCCTCTTTTCAATTTTTTTTGTCTCCGCCATTGCTCATTTTCCAGGTGTCAACACCAGCTTATCAAAAGCACGGGCCATGCGGGCTTGATAGAGTTGAATATTCTGTTGCGCCCGGAGGTGCTTTCCTTCAAGCTCGGCGAGCTCTTCTAATCTTCTTTCTTCGTTGACCTGCTCGTTGCCCACCAATCCATGCTGGATGGCGACCCGCAATGAGGGGATCTCCAGCTCAATCGACACCACGGCCTCTGACCCATATACGAGGGAGTAGGGCGAGCAGCCGGTAGGGGTCTTGTAGACCGTGCGGTAAGCCCACAGTGCCTCGTACATTCTTTCTTCCCAATCTCTTCTGTCAATCTTGACAATTTTCGCCAGCAAAGTGCATATCGTCTTATTAAAGGCCTCTGCAAGCCCGTTGGCTTGAGGATAGTAGGGAGACGATGTTCTCCAATCAATCTTGTATTTGTCAGCTAGCCGATAAACCTTCTGATTTCTAAAGTGGCTGCCATTGTCGGAGATGATTCGGCTGGGAATCCCGAACCGAAATATTACATTCTGCCGGAAGAATCTCGCAACTAATTCTCCCGTGACTTCTTTTAGTGCTACTGCCTCCGCCCATCTGGAGAAGTAATCTGTAGCTGCTAAGATGTATTTACACCCTGATGAAGATGCTGGTAGTGGCCCCACCACGTCCGTACCCCACTGGGCAAACGGACAACTCGGTAAGGTAGGATGTAGAGGCACTGGAGGTCTTATTGACACATTGGCGTGCTCTTGACATTTCTGACAAGCCTTGGCGAACTTACAGCAATCATCAAATATAGTGGGCCAATAATAACCCAATTTCTTTATTTCGATTTTCATTTTCGGACCGGCCTGGTGCGCCCCGGCTGATCCGGCATGGACTTCTTGCATCACCTGCCTGGCTTCCCCTGAAGATAAGCATCGAAGTAATACCTTCTTTTGGGCATCTGCCATTATTTGGAACAATGTCCCATTCCTCATCTCATAAGAATCTTTGACTCTCAGGAGTTTCATTCTCTGTTCTTTCACCTTCGGAAGCTATTGGTGTTGGAACCAATGTAGGAGGTATTCCCGCCAGTCGGGCTGCTGGACTGCTTCAGCAACTGCTACTTCATCATCTTGTTCACCGGCTAGAGCTTCTATCATGCTGGGGACCTGTCGCCGGTTGATGACTGTTATATTCAGGCTCGTAACAGGCGGGACTGCCAAGGAACTGGCCAGCTTTGCGAGGGCATCGGCTTGAGCATTCTGTCCCCGGTTGATGTGCTTGATGCTGACGAAGTAGAATCTTGTCATTAGGCGCAGAGCCAGATGGTAATAAGGGACGAGCTCCTGCTTTCATACCTCAAACTCCCCTTCCAATTGTTTTATAACCAGCATGGAGTCCCTGAATGCCTCTAGCATTTGAATCCCCATGGATAGAGCAATCTGTAGCCCAATTATGAGGACTTCATATTCTGCTTCATTATTTGTGCAAGGCTTGTTTATTGAGCAGGATGTGTGTATGACTTCCCCTTCCAGGGACTTCAAGACTATGCCTGCTCCTACGCGGACTCTGGCCGATCCCGTCGCTGTGGTGTCAATTCTGGAGGCACCATCAAAATACAGCTACCATAGGGAGGGCCGCACCTGGTTGACCTCCAAAGTCTCATCTTCAGGAAGCTCTGGTTCCAGAGGGCAGTCTTCGGGTACTGGATGTTCAGCAAAGAAGTCTGCAATAGCTTGGCCCTTGACGGCCCTTTGCGGTACATAGGAGATGTCATACTCCATAAGAATCACCGCCCATTTGCCCAGGCGGCCTTTGAGGGCCGGTTGAGACATGATGTATCTAAGTGGATCCTCCCTAGAAATCAGCTTAACTTCGTGTGACCGCATGTAGTGCCGCAGCTTCTTGACCGCGAAGACCAATGCCAGGCAGATCTTCTCGATGTAGGTGTACCTTTCCTCAGTTCTGACCATTCTACGGCTGAGATAGTAGAGGGCTTGTTCTTTTCCTTCTTCATTATTCTGGGCTAGCATTGCCCCCAGAGAATTGTGTGTGGCTGCTATGTAGAGGATCAGCGGCTATCCTTTCACCGGCGCACCCAGCACTGGAGGGGTTTTCAGGTAATCTTTTAGTCTATCAAAGGCTAGCTGGCATTCCTCGTCCCAATAGAAGGGAACGCCCTTCATCATCAGCTTGTGAAAGGGGTGGCACCGCCCCGACAAGTTGGATATAAACCGCTGGACATATGCCAGGCGGCCCTGAAGAGATCTTAGCTCGGAGAGATTCCTTGGCGAGGGTAACTCCTGAATCACTTTGATCTTTGCGGGGTCTATTTCAATTCCCCGATACCTGACAATGAAACCCAAGAATTTTCCGCTCGAGACTCCGAACGCGTACTTCATAGGGTTCATTTTTAATTCATACTGCCTTAGCATATGGAAAATGACTCGGAGGTCCTACAGATGGTCTTCTTTCTTTTTGGTCTTGACTACCAGGTCATCTATGTAGCACTCGACCTTATGGTAAAGCAGCTTATCAAATATTCAAGTCATCGCCCGCTGATAAGTTGCGCCGGTGTTCTTTAATCCGAATGGCATTCTTTTGAAGTGATAAATGCCTTTGGGTGTTCGGAAGGCAGTGTGGATCCGGTCACATTCCGCGATCCATATCTGGTTGTAGCCAGATGACCCATCCATGAATGATAAGGCCTCATGACCAGTGGTTGCATCTATCATGACCTCCGTTATTGGCACTGGAAAGTCATCTTTAGGGCATGCTTTATTCAGATCCTGGAAGTCAACACATATCCGGATCTGTCCATTCTTCTTCTTCACGGGCACGATGTTAGCCAACCACATGGTATATTGATTTTCCTCGACGAAACCCACATCAATGAGCTTGTCGACCTCTTTGCATATTTGAGTGATGAGCTCTGGCCTCATACGCCTAGGGGGCTGTTTCACCGGCTCTACCCCAGGGTTTATGGTCAGCTCATGCTGTGAGACCGAGGGGCTTAGTCCCAGCATCTCTCTGTTGGTCCAGGCAAAGCAGTCCTGATATTCTTGTAGCAGCTGGATATACATTCCCTGTTCTTCGGCAGACAGTTGGGCACTGAGGAAGGTTGGTCTGGGGTCATCTTCGTCTCCCAGGTTGACTTCTATCAGTTCATCGACTATTGCCTGACCTCCGTCTTCTATTACAGGGGGTGCAGGCTGGAGGTCGACAAAGTCTGGTATATCATCTTCGAGGTCGAGGACCTCGATCCCTTCGTCTTGCTTTATTTGAGCTTTGCCAGAAGTTTCTTGTTCGGCTGATAATGGGTGCATGCACTGTTCTGCCAACAAGTTTACCTTACCAACAACTTCAAGGGGCGAGTTGATTGCCTCACTCCCTGCTGAGGGGATTGCAGTCACCATGGGCTGACGATTATTTGTCATTAAGTCAGAGTGGCCTTGCAGCTCTTTGGCAAAGGTGTGGACGCCAAAAAATGACGATGATGATCATGGCAACATTCGCGTCTACACATTAGAGCACGAGTCGAAGACAGAAATGCCGAATAAACCTCATGCCTCGCCCGATCAGGATGAGAACTTGCTTGGTGGTCCGCTACCCGCTAAGGAAGCCCCCTAAGCAGAAGATACAGCTACAAGGCTCCGACCGGTCATGCCGAGAGCTGAATCAGAGAAGAGTCGGGAACTCTGGCACAGTCTCGGCATGCACCGAAAGTCACGCAGAATCTGGGACCGAGTCCCAGAGGCTACAAACGGAATATTATGGAGGCCATACGTTGCAACCGGAACGTTCTGGGAATGCCGACATTCATATAAATGGCCGCGACTTCGAAAGGAATCCGTTTGGTGCTTAAAACGGCACGAGGTGGCCCTAAAACGGCGCGCCTTAAAACGGCGCGCCCCCCCTCTTAAAACGGCGCGCCCCCTTTTTATTTGGCTACACGGCGCGCTCCTATCGAAGGGGCCTCCCCATTTGATGCTTAAAACGGCGCCCCTTTGAATGTGGCACCGTTTTAACCCCTCATTCTATTCTCTGAAGCGCTTCCCCAGCGCGCAAACAAGCCATCCCATCCACATTCCGATGCTCTGTTTTGCATCATTATGGCATGCAGAGAACATTCAATGCCCATGGCCCTTCTTCTACCTCCGTTCGACAGCACATAAGCAGCAGCAGCAAGGCAAGCTCCGACAAATCTCTGAGCGTCCCATCCTCGGACGAGCAGTAGTGTACGAGACGAATCAACGGTGTCCAGCACAGCCAGTCAACTCCCGACTTCGTTGCGGACGAGGTGGAATTGGCAGGGACGCTCCCAGGATGGTCGTTCTATAAAAGGGGCAGCATTGTGAAGCCGAAGACAGACAGACAGACAGAAGGAGCTCACAGATAGAAGGAGCTAGAAGAAGAAAGGGCAGGGAGAAGAGAGGCTAAAGGGAAGGCTGGCTGGTTCGGCTAGGGTCTCCGGCGTCTGAAGAGAAGAAGAAGCTCTATCCATTCCCCACCTGCAAGGTGAAGAAAAGAGAGAGAGAGAGAGAGAGAGGGTGAGAGAGTGAGAGGGGAGAGAGGGGGAAGAGCTTGTGCTCTGTTCCTCCTTCTCCCCCATCAATGTATCTTCTTCCCCCACCTCAACACCTAGTTTTTCTTTTATCTTCTCCGTTATATTCTTCCCTGTGCTTTGGGGGGGTAGATCTCCTCTTGTACCTCTCTTCCCTCCTTTCCTTTCCCTTGAGGATGAATAAAAGAGTGACTTTGTAAGCATGCGCAGTATTCTATGGCTCTGATCCTTTCCCCCCCTTTTCCTCCGTTTCATTTCTCTGGTTCTCTGAATCACCTGGGGTCCTCGGAAGCTTGCCCTTCCGTGGCATGAACTCTGAGGGAACCCGTTCGAAGGGTGAACAGTCATGGCCACTTACGGCCTACATCTGTCCCGTTCCACGAAATCATCACCCGTGAGCTGTGGTCGTTCTTGTAGGCTGGCCCTCGAACGTTCCATACTCACATTTGGGTTCGGACAGCCGTAAGGCTACTCTGATTTTTGAGGGTCTACCCTGGAGCAATCCGATTGGTGACTCTCCTTTATCTCTGGCAAGTCCCGGTCCGGGGGAGGTGCTGTCGGATTCTCGCCATGGCCAAGAACGCCCAACAACAAGTGAACGAGCTGAACTGATGAAGAACAAAATGAGGACTTTGTGAGCAAACTGCTGGAGTAAAACACTTAGACGTTCATACTGTTTCATCATAATAAACGATTAAAATGGTTAAAGCTCTTAAAACCTCCTCATTACCAGCTTAATCTATCAACAGAATGAGCAAATCAAACCTTGAATCAATCTACGGGTGAAAGGAAAATAAAACGCAGTAAACAGGGCTTCAAAACAACCCCCATATAGCTATCCCGGCGCCAGTTAAAACGGCGCGTCCATTGTTCCACCGCGCCGCTTCAACCCTCCTCACAAAATCCCCCTATCTCTTTCTCTAAATGATAAAACGGCGCGCCCCTTGCCCTCCATAAACGGCGTGCCCTCTCCCTTGCCCTCCATATCCGGCGTGCCCCCAATCTCCCCATTGAACATTAAAACGGCGCGCCCATCTCCATCTTACCGAAGCCCAAATACGGCGCACCCCTTTAGTGACCACCTGAACCGACGACCTAAATGGCGCGCTCCCTCCTCCCTTGCTGATGGGGGCATCCCTTGCCCCTCCACTTTTTTGAGGCTCGGATCGTCGTCGGCTTATGCCATTATGTTCGTCATGTGTTTGTGAGTCGAGTCATGTAATTTTCTTATTTTTATTTGAGTCTTAAACATGTAATTTTCCCTTTATTGAGTCATATACCTAGGTTAGAAAGTCATTTTCCTAAGTCTTGAAGTCATTATGTTGGTTTGTTAGGCTATTGGGCCCAATTCATTGGGCTTGGCCCAAGGGTGCCCCTACTCCTTCGGTTATTTGTCATTGAGTCAAATGTCAGGGACTTTTGTAAAATGTGGGTTTCCTATATATAGGACCCCATTCCCCTCATTTTGAACTAATGAACAATTGAATTAAAATTAAAATCCACTTCCAAATCCCACTAGATCTCCCTCTCTCTCAATCTCTCTCTCTAAGGGGTCCCCCCTCTCTCTCTCTCTCCCTCCACCCCAATTTTCAGAATTTTCTCTCTCCTCCCCATTCACCCCTCATTAAGACCCCTCCCCTTCCCCATACACTCATTTAACTCCCCCCCCCCCAACCCCAAGGTGGCATCCTCCAATCCACACCCCACCTCCCAACCCCCAACTACCCCACTCTCCTTCCCAAAGCAACCCACCACCTTCCCAATGCTAAATTAGCTTCTCCCAAAGCCCAATTTCGAATTTCCCTCCCATCTCCCACCCCCTTAGCTCCCTTGGCCGCCCAAATCCAACCCCAAACACAGCCAAGGTCGCCCCCCCCACCACCACCCCTCCATTCATACCCATTTCTTTTGCAGGTCAAACTCTGGTTGCAGGCAGCAGGTTGGCCGTAGCTTGAAGCGGCCACCACGTCCTCCTCCCTGCGAATCTGAAGGCCCAAGAGATACCGTTGGAAGCGTCTTCGAGTCCTCTTCGCAACGGTGGTGGTTTCGTCTGGATCCAAGCTCCGAGCTAGCCGTGAGAGCATTTCTCTCCCGACTGTGCGCAGCTTCCCTAGCAGAGCACCTGAGCCGGAGTTGAAGCTCTACAGCGGCCAACCTCCTGGGAATCAGGGCAGGAGTTCTTCATCAAAAATCTTCTCCTCTGAGTCCTCTTTCATCTCCAAAAGGCAAGGCATCAATCGACTTCCAGAACCCCTAGTTCCCATTTTCCTCGTCCAAGTGCGCAGACTACTCCTGCGAATCTAGGTTCGACCTGCACCCACTCATCCGATGACTGCTTTCTTCTCCGACCCCCGATTGCAACTCCGTCAGCTTCTGCTCAAACCTACTCCGACCACGGAAGCGTCACCACCAGTCTCGCCTCAATCGGAGTTCATGAGAGCCCACAGCACCTTCTGCAACCAACTGCATCTTTTCTGTTTCCATCCGAGGAAGACATAGGGGTCCTGTTCCAGGCTCTGCCACGATCAGCACAGAGTTCTTGAGTCTCCCCAAAAATTCAGACATCATCCTTGGTCCGTTGGGAAGCTTTTGGCGCAAGTCTCATCAAGATTTGAGCTCTGTGGAATTTGTGGCAGCATCATCACCGCCCCACTGTCCAGCAACTCTGAAGATTGGCAGAACCGGCAACGCTCCAAACGTCGGGTTTTCTTCATAATTCCCCCACCCCGCTTGGCCGGCTGAAGGCCCCTCCCTGCGTGGAGGTAGTTTTTACTATAATAAGTTTAATCCCCACCCCAAGATCATCCCTCCTGCGAGAGGCGTAGTGCTGTACTCTTTAATTTTTAGGTCAAGCGACAATCGCCGCAGCGTTCGGGTATTTACCCACGCTTCCCGGCGCGCCCTCGTCTCCGAGCGGGATCGGTGTCTTCACACCGATCAGGTGAGCCTCTGGTACTGTCCTTGATTGCCTCATTTCTGTAAGTTCAGTATTGCTTTGAATGCCCGTCGGACGGTGAGAAGAGAGCCCGATCTTGTATGCTACTTTGTGAGTGACCACCGCGGACCGAGAGTGAGTGCCACCCAAACCCCGCCCTGCGGGCCAGCCGCCCACGAAGTTGGGAATCCTAGGCTCATTGAGGGTCAACCTAAGCCAACTAAGTCACTTAGAATCATTGGGTCTCGCCTCGGACCCTTGCCATCATCCCCCGGCCCCGCCCGGTGATCGCGTGTGCCGAGTGAGTAAGACGCTATCATGAGAATCATTGGAGTGCTTGTATGCTTGCGGGTCTAGGTCCTAGGTTACTCATTTCATGCTTAGTCATCCTTGGGCTGTGCCGCATCACTTGCCCTCCAATTCCGGCGCGCCCCTTCACATCTTAACACGGCGCCCCTTAACTGGCGCGCCCATCTTCTTGCAACTTGCTAATACGGCGTGGCAAAAGAAAACTAAAAGAATGAAAAGAAGAAAGAAAACTATTGAAATTAAAGAATAAACGAGAGAATAAGGACTAAATCAGTAAACAAAATAGAAAGAATGGAATGGGAATAAACCACTTAATTCAATGATCGGAACGACGGCAATAGCATACCCCCCCATAATTAAAATTTTGTTCCGGGGGCGCTGCCCCCGGAAACCCCCGCAAGGGGCGCTGCCCCATAACCCCGCGACCTGACCGCGCAGGTCGATCCGCGTGTGAGGGCACACATTAGTGAGCTCGGGCTATGCACTTAATAATTCACTCCCTCGGACTGGGTGCAAAGAGAAAATCGACGACGCCTTATGGTATCGGACGTGGTTTACGGAATTTCTGACATGGCCATAGTCCAAAATCATCTCCGGCCAACAGTCTATCAACTTAACCCGTCTCTATCGGGATCGAATCCCGTATTCTCATTAAACTTGCCTTGTTCGTGGCAGACATTCACGCGGTTTTGTCACCGTCTTTTATACTACAAGCACGGAGCTTCGTCCGAACATGAAGTGGCCCATGAGTAGCCGACATAGTCTGAACATTCACGTCCCAATACGGGTTTCTAGCATAGTTCGTCTTTCACTATCCTCCTGCATGATTAGTATTCTCTCTAGGCCGTAGGGCCCTTATTCCCGGCAATCAATCAAGGGTGTTCTCCCGTATGGGGGATGTAAATAACGCCGTGGCCTTTACGGCACGGCGGGTTTCGGTCCCGACACGAACCACACAATTGTCTGATTAGTCAGATCGCGCGCACCATGGGCTTCCACGAAGCCCGAATAAATCATCACTTTGTGACTGGCACGCCCTCGCACTAAATAAACGAATTAACCCCGATCAACAAACGAACAGATCCCCCTTCGAATTTTAGTGCGTCCACAAAAGGGTGAAGAGATCTCGGTCCCCTGAGCTACCATGCCCTCAGTGAAGGCAACCATTTCTCTTCTAGCAGCATTTGTCTCTTGATCAGTGATGGGAATCGACGCCGAGCATGTATATTTTATTTTGCATTTGTGTCCTTTAGTTTATTTTTATATCCATGGGAAAGTATAAGCGCAATTGTACGGCTTTGTAAGCCAATGCGTCATTCCCTTGGATTGTGTGGGTTTTTGTGCAAATGTGTAGTAGGTCCAGCTAAGGGGGCCCCTCCCCTTCCCCATTGGTCCACCTCATCCATGTGGGGCTGGTCAACCATCCTTGGTGGCCATCTAGAAGGTTTGAATGCTAATTGACCACATGGGAGACAAAGGGGTTAAAATTTTAAAGGTAGGCCACCTACCTTACCTACCTAGTCAAAGGAGTGTCCCATTCATATGTAATTTATTGATTTTGAGTTTTGACCACATGGGGGATGAAAATGACATATTTCCCACGAAATTATCAGCCCCCCCACCCCTTGCTATTTTCTATATAAACCTATGTATAGTGTCATTAGAGATTAATGAAGAAAAATTTGTAAAATTGGCTTGAGCCATTGAAGGGTGTGCCCTTGTTCCTCTCTCCCCCTGGTATTCTTCTCCTCAAACCTCAAGTTCTAGAGTGTATCAATCTTCTATCTCTCCCTCTCAACCTCTAATCTTCATTGGTGCCGCCGCCGCCGCCGTTCGTGCCGCATTCGAGCCGCCACGGGATCATCTTCGGTTTTCTGTCCTGCTGGATAGAGGTGCAGTTCGTGAATTCCTGAAGCCAGCCACGAGCTCGGAACAATTTGAAATTTTGAGGGTTGATTCCTATCTTCTATCCCATTCTCCACAAAAACATCCAGGTTCAAAAGCCACCGTTTCATATCTTTACCATTTCGTTCAACTCTCAATCTCAGATCTGTTCTGTCACTATCTACAGTGACAGTAGCCTTGAGTTCTCCACCTTCGACCACCCTTTTGATTTATGTTAGACCTCCCAATTTAACTGGGTGTTTTGTCCATCGTCCCCTACCACCACAAGTTTTCTTAAATTTTTATCATCCCTCTACCTATTTTTAGTAATTCATGTTCTACCGGAGCTACAGTACTTTCAGTCAGATCTCAGATCCGACCTTCGTCCAGTAAACAAATCACAGAAAATCATAGACACATCTAAACGTGTTCAAACCAATTTTGCTGTCTTCCCACTCAATTTTCCACAACTTTACTGAAGAACACAACCCCAGATTCGAACGTCTACCTCGCGGTCAAAGCCAATCCACAGTCAAGTTCTCTGCAGGTCTGAGTCTTCGGTTACTGTACAACAGGAGATTGAAAATTCCATAAGTCAAGATCCGAGCAGATCCAGGTCAGATCTTTGGGCTTAAGTTGAATAACTTCAAGCTAGCTTTCCAACGGCACCAGTCTCGTGTCGATCCGACATCAGGGCTGATCGCAGCGCCCATTCTCGCCGGAGCGCGCGCCGAAATACAGAACCGGTAGATTTCCGATCGGGTTTTTTGACCGGTACCGAACGGAGCCGCCGGGCCTCCGGCCGGTGAACCAGAGTGCCGCCATCCCAAGGAGCAACCCTCCGGGCATCCACCACTACAGCGGTGCCACCGGGTCCCACACGGCCCCTCCGGACAGCACGTGGGCCCCACAGTCACGTGTTCGGGTGTTGCCGAATCAACGCGAGAAGCCGCCCGTCAACCTGAATTCGGTCCTCCCGGACCCCATTGTGTAGCCCTTTACCTCCCTGCATGGAGTGGGCAGCGAGTTGCATTTCTGTAATATCCGTGTATAATTATTCCGGGAGTACGACTTCGGCCGGGTCCGTCTTCCCCACGCCGAGCGCGTGGAGGTATCGTCTTCGCTCCTACACTTGTCATTTCACTTATTTTATATATGCTTGTTTATGCCGCTGCTAGAGAGCATGTGTAGAGATATCTAGCTCGATATATTTTCATATCACCGCTGCTGCGAGAGAGAGTGAAGCCATCCCGTGACCCGATCCGGGCACGAAAGTGCGAGCCGACCACCCTAGCTCTTGCCGATTTCTCAAACGCGCACGTCCGACGCTTCCCTCGTTAAGGGACGATCGCGAGTTTGTCGTGTCCGTGTCTCGTCCCGCATCAATCAGGCTCGGGGGAAGTTTCCCTGACTGGTCTGAGAAGTGCCGACATCATGAGTAGAGGAGGGCCACTGGAGGGGGGCCACTCTGCTTCCTCCACCTCTTCAGCCTCACTGCTGCTAGCTGTGTCAAATTTGGCTTAAAGAGTAGTATCTTCCGGATATACCTATTCCCAGCAGCGGCAGGGGAACACAGCCCCGATTCCGGACTTCTTGGCTGGGCTGGTCGAATGCACTCAACTTTTGTCAGGTGTTTATCAATAGCTGCCCCCAGTGGGTTATCCTCCATTGGGTAGAAAGCAGAGATGGTGTCCACTTCATAGCGCCCGCTATAATAGTATTCTTCGAGGGTGAAGCCCAATCCCGGATGCTAAGTGACACGCCTCATTTCTTTGTCTAGGCTCGGAGGGTACCATAGCTTCTGGAATGCTTCTTTCCTCTTGTGAGG
Source organism: Amorphophallus konjac (assembly GCA_022559845.1). Taxonomy (NCBI): domain Eukaryota; kingdom Viridiplantae; phylum Streptophyta; class Magnoliopsida; order Alismatales; family Araceae; genus Amorphophallus; species Amorphophallus konjac. Next base: position 48,139,707 of record CM040124.1, on the reverse strand, counting down.
CTGGCCGGAAGGGATGTGCTATTTCTGGAACATCTTGGCCATTTGATTTGCCATAAATGTCAGCCCCTGTATAGGCATTGTGGGGTTCTCTATGTCTTCAGGCAGATGACAATCAGTGTCTTCTTGTGTAGGGTGCTCTTCAGGTGTATAGAACGGGCTGCTGGGACCATCTATCTGTGTCACCTCCCATGCTTTGAAAGGCTCGACAGTAGCATTGTCGAGGCTGAGAATTGGCTTGGTAAGACCTTCGGAGACTCCGATGTGGTCGTGCTGTTGATCAACCCTGGCTTCATTGGTTTCGGGGTAGATGGCGGGAGGCGCTATCCGGCCCACATCCCCGGTGACAGTGATGTGTGAAACCACCTTGGGATTGATATATCCATGCGGCGGCGGAGGGAACCATTCTTCTTTAGAAGTGTCTTTTATTGTGCTAGGAAAGGTCTTGGCCGCAGGGGCCTTCTGCGACCATTCTGCATATAGAGGGGCGTCTGCCAAGCGGCATTCGAATACTTCGAATGGGTGGAGATCAGCAAATACTCTTTCCTCTCTCCCATCCGTGCTGTATTTGATGCATTGGTGAAGTGTGGAAGGTACCACCATATTCTCATGTAGCCAAGGGCGACTAAGCAGCGCCTTATATGAGGTGCGGGAATCAATGACATGAAACTGCACCTTCGTGACGAAGTCCCCTAGGGTGAGCGTGAACTCTGCTACCCCTAGCGACACTTCACACTTTTGATTGAAGCTGGCAATACGCATATCCCCGACCTTTTGTAGGTGCACGTTGAAGTAGTACCTCTCATAAATCCTGTAGGGTAGAATGTTGACGGCTGCCCCCAGGTCCACCAGGATTCTGTTCAGCTCTCGGCCATTTAGGTGTCCCCTCATATATAGAGGTCTGTTGTGACTGGTGGTGGGGAGCAACATGTCCTCCTAGGTGAAGGTCATGCTGGCCTCCGACAGTGCCTCAGCTAGGCAGGCTTCATAATGGGCAGGCGTCTAGAGAGCAGTAATGATCGCCTGTCGGGTCTCGTCACTGAGAGAGAGAATTTCCCAGATAGTGAATCTCGCTGGGAGCTTCTTCAAGAGCTTGACCACCCGACTTCCAGCTCGGACATTGGATAGCTTCATTTCATCCACCCACCTGGGCTTGGAATATTCTTGGATTGTGGCCCCTGATGGACCTGCTTCATCAAACTCAAAGGCTGCACCCTTTTGCTCGGGATTACCTCCTGGCTGCTCCTCACTGGCTGCTGCCGAGCGAGTTTCTACCTCTTCTGACAATTCGGGAGATTGCTGGAGTTGTGGGCGATTGCCCCCGGTTACCGGTTCAGCCTCCCACCATGGCTGCTTCCCTTTTGACCTCTTTATGAACTCCTGAAATGAAGGAGCCGGAGTGCCGCCCCCACTTTGGTTGTATAAGCCTGACGGAGGAGGGATTTGAACTCCCCTGACCTTCGGAGGGGGTATCTTGTAGGGTTTCTCCCTTCTGAAGATAATGTTATGGTTGGCGAGCGGCTGACGCCCCCACCTTCGGCCCGACCGGGTCGCATGTGCGGCAGTTGCGGCTTCGGCCTGGCTTTCCTTAGCGGCGGGTGTGAAGCAAATCTCTTCTTCATCCTCCTTACCGGGCAAATTGAACAGGGCAGAGAGGGTGTTGCAAGAAAGGGTCACTCCCGTTGTAGCCTTGTCGGCCCTTCTCTTCCTTCTTTGTCTCCTTTTCTTTTCTTTGGCTGGCGCCTGCCCCCAGAACAGGCTGCCATCTTTGTCTGATGCCTTGTCAGCTTCCCCTTCCTGGTTCAGTGAAAGCTGTTCCAGCTCCTTCCATGGGAGATGATCCCGTACCAGCAAAGGTTCTAGCTCGGGCTGCACATACTCATCTAGCCCATTTATATAGTCCTGGAGTTGCTGAGCTTCTGGACTGATCTTCTTGACCACTGGCAATGGAGACTGCCTCCTCCGATTGTGGGTAGGTATCCGGATAACTGCTGGCGGATTGGTCCACACAGGTGTTGTTACTGGTGAAGGGGGTCATGGTGTGACGCCACGAACATGTGCTCCCGGACTCGGGCGAGGTAGGGCCTTTTTCTTGGTTCTTGCAGGGACTTGCTGCCATCCCTCCTGTTCTTTTATTGGGGCCAGAAAGTAGGCTTCATATGCATGATGAGTACTGGCTTCTGCGGTCTCCTCAGGCAAGGCTTGATACAGAGAGACCATATTGACGGCGGCTCTTCTTACGGGCGCCGCATGTGGTTGTGGAGGGTCGACCTTGTACTCCCCCAATTCTATTTCTTCCTTTTTACCATGCCTTCGATAATATCCTTAAAAACATAACAGTCTTCAATTGGATGCCCCAGCATCTGGTGGTAAGGGCAAAATCTTGGGCTGTCTCTTCTCTTCGGGTCCTCCGGCCTCCTTGGCTTAGGCAGGGTGACCTTATCATACTGGGTAACCCAGTCAAATAAGATCCTGGTCTTCTCCTTTGGGAAAGAGTAGGGCTTCTTCATTTTATCCCAGAGGGATGGGCCTTCTTCTCCATCTCCGGTCTTGGCCGGCTGAGGAGCAGCTATCTTCTTGCCTTTATCTTTTTGCTGTTCAAATGCCTTGATATCAAGGGCATTTGCTTCTTTCGGTGCCTGGCGCCGTTCTGTTGCCTTGCCCTTTTGTGCAGTAGGAGTATTTGGTGTGGGGGCTGATTTTGCTAAGAAAGCCTCCACTTCGGCAACAATATTGTTCAGACGGTCGAACGACCGGATTTCCACGTGATGCGGGACGAGACACGGACACGACAAGCTCGTGACTACCCCTTAACGAGGGAAGCGTCAGACGTGCACGGTTGAGAAACTGGCGAGAGCTAGGGTGGTCAATTCGCACTTTCGTGCTCGGATCGGGTCACGGGACGGTAACGCTCTCCCTCGCAGCAGCGGTGATATAAATATAAAGCGAGCTAATTGTCCCTACACATGCTCTCTAGCAGCGGCATAAATAAATATATATGAAGTAAGCAAAATGCCAAGTAAGGGAGCGAATGCGATACCTCCACGCGCTCGGCATGGGGAAGACGGACCCGGCCGAAACTCATTCTCCCGGAACAATATTACACAATTGTTACAGCAATGGATCACTGCCCACTCCACGCAGGGAGGTAAAGTGATGCGGGACGGACACGGGAGACGACACTATATGGTGCGACCCTCGGACTCTAGATGAAGACACGACCAACAACATACACCAGGGAGACACTAAGCCCGACACTACGAGCTCCTAGTGGCGAAATGTCGCTAACAGAAGTGGAAGCTCACTCGTCGTCCCAAGCGAGGGAAAGCACGGACCGTGCGCGGTTAAGGAACCGGCGGTGGTCAAGGGTAGTCCGACTCAACTTCCGGACTTGGATCGAGTCACGGGACGGGTCACACTCACTCTTACAGCGGTGACATGGACACACGGGCTAGTACCTACGCTCTCGGCAGCGGCAAAAGACCGTATACTAGCTAAGCAAATGAACGCCAAGAGGTTCGGACCATTACCTCCACGCACCCGGCGTGGCGAAGACAACCCCGGCCGAATTACGGACTCCCGGTTAAACAATATCACAGCAATACAAAGATTTGACCCACTCCACGCAGGGAGGTAAAAGGTCACATGTGGAGCCCGGGAATCACGCAACTCGGGTTGACGGGCAGCATCTTGATGTAGCCCGGTGGTGCCGAACTCCGCATTTTCGTGCTTTCCGGGAATCACGCAACTCGGTTCTGCGGGCCCGCGGGGCCCACGGATGGCGCTGTCCTCCGGATCTGCGGGGGTGGGACCCACTATGATGGGGACCCCTGGTGGCGCGCCTCCACGGATGGTGGTCGGCCGGGAACACCGATCGGGGGTCGATCGGTCCCGATTCCCAAGCTTTGAAGTTGCTGCCCACGGATTTTTAGTTGCTATTTTCAGGCGCGCGCTCCGGCGAAAACGGCCGCGGCGATCAATCCCGACGTCGGATCGGGGCGCATGAGCTATCGTTGGAAATCTCTCTTCAAATGCTTCAATCTACACCCAGAGAGATCTGCTGGATCTGATCGGATCAGAACTTTAATAAATTTACAGGTCCCTGTTGTACAGTAACCGAAATCTCAGAGCTGCAGGGTACTTGTCTAAGAACCACCATTGATCACCTAGTAAACCTCCGATTCAGCTCTTTAGCACTTCTTTAAAGTTGTAGGGTATCAAACCACGGAATTGGAACAATTTTTGGAATATGATTTGGAGGTGGTGGGGATTTACTATGATTTTTGGGGTGACTGGTGGTCGGATCTGGGAACAGGGGGACAGAACTGTAGCTGGGACTGAGAACGATTTTTAGAAAATATGAGATGGACGAACCAAAAATTGAGAAACATTGTGGATGAAGGGGTGGATGGGTGGAACCTCCAGTAAAATTGGGTGAACTAGTAGAAATCAAAAAGTGGATCTAAGATATGAAACTCAGGGCGGGGATGAATCTGGACAGAACTCTGGCAGAACCAAAATGGAAGAGTGGACGAAAATAAAAAAATATGAAACGAGATCTGAATGGCAAACAAAAATTTATGGGATGTCCTTGACAACTCTGGAACATCCACTAAAATCCCCAGATCTATCTGACCTCATGGCTGAGACAAGAAATTCGTGGAAGCTCCTGTGGTACTGCGCGGGCAGAACTCCGTTGATGGTGAAGGCGGTGCGGTGGCGGCTCGTGGCGGCGGCGGCGGCGACCGGAACTGATAGGGTGGAGTCTCACCACCTGAAGGAAGCCTTCACAGCTTCAAGGGGAAGAGGGAGAGGAGAAGGGGGTGCACCAAGGCTGGAGCTTCAAGCTTTTCTTCAATTCAAATGGCATTAATTCTCCAAAATGAAAAATACAAGCTTAAATAGGTTACATCTCTCATCCATCCACAACCGTAGGATCTAGGAGTGGGAGATGAAGGGCTGGGATGGCATGAGACACACACACACAAAATAAATAAAAAAAACAAAGGGAGGGGGGCGGCCCTTGGACTAGGGTGTAGAAGGTGGACTTGGTAGATGGGGGTGGGTAGCCTCCTTGGACTTTTCAAGCCACTTGTCCCCCATGTGTCCTTTTACCATTCAAACTTCTAGATGCCTCCATTTGGCATGTTGACTGACCCCACGTGGGACCCTAGGCTGAGGTGGCCCAATGGGATGGGACCTGGGGGGGCCCGGGGGGCCCACGGGGTCCGAATTGCACATAAGCCCCTATTATAATCAAAATGGCAAACCGAATGCAATGAAATAAACACAAATTACACACACATAAAGTCTAACTAAATATGATAAATACCGGAACTCAGGGGGGCGTCTCCAGGCTGTCTCCGAGTCAAATAGATGCTGAGGTGGCTCGAGTCGTGCTCCGTGTGCGGTACCGGTGGCTCGGCGTATCGCGCCGCTCAACTGCTCGGGTGTCCGCACCAATTCTCCCCAGGTGGGAGAAACTCGACCCTGTCGAGTAAGGGTCTACATCGCTCCTATATCGCTCCAAAAGGTCCGGATCGATCTGCTGCAACTCGCCATGTGTGATCCATGTGTCCTCAGTAGCGGGCCGTCCTCTCCATCGCACTAGGTAGCGCGGGTAAGATCCACTCCTGGTTGTAGATCTATTTAAAATCCACACTTAAGAATAGAAATAAAAATAATAAAATGAATAAGATGTAATAAAAATAGCACGAGGTGCTTAAAAGGGAGTTGTGATCGCCAGAGGGATTACCTCAATAAGAAGAAAAGGGGATCGCGTGTACCTGGTGGAAATTGGGATGCGGGATGGATGTAGATTTCCTCCTCCAACTTCAATCGGCCGGCCGATGAAGCGGGTCTTCTTAGTTGATTACCTTGCAAAACGAACAATAAACACAAACAAGAAGAGAGGGATCAGCCCAAAATGCAGTAGTATCTATCCAAATAGACGTGTAATAATGAAGGAAAGAAAGGCACATGCGCACCTTTTTTTTTTGATTGTTTTTAAACCCCTTAACAAGACTTAAGGGAGGGGGAGTATGATGATAAAAAAAACAACAAAAAAAACATGAACAGGTGTGAAGAGTAAATAAAACGGAGGGATGATGATATGAATGAAATGAAACAAAGGAGATGAAAAACCCTGCTGTCCCTGGTGACAGTAAAGGGAAAAAAAACCAAATGATGATGATGGATGTAGGATGAAGCACCGGATGTAGCCCAAAGGGATGCAGAAGAGAGGCCGCAAGGATGAAGGAAGCTTCTGCTCGTGATGAAAAAAAGCTTCTGAGCGCTCAATCCGTTGAATGCTTAAGGTGCTTAACCTTCTGCACGAACGGTCAAGCTTCAATTTATAGCTCGATTGGATGTGATCAAGCAAGGTAAGATCAGAACGGGTAATGAGGCATTCAAGGAAGGATCAAGATCGAGCAAGAGACCAAATTATGATAGGGAACTGTGAGGGAAAGATCGAAAAAGGAAGGACTCTGGAGCGAAACACGCCTTAATCGAGGACGTCTCTTGATGAATTGACGACTGCAACAAAGGCGTTTCTTGAAACACGACCTATCAAAGGACGTTTCTTCCTGGATTTAATTTTAGAAATAAAACTTGCTCTGTTTAAACACTGGTATAACACGCCTATGATAACGGCGTTTCTTAAAAACACGCCTTGAGGAAGGGCGTTACTCAGAAAATGCCTTTTATTTTGAAAATTGATAATTCCAGAAATTAGCGGATAATACCAGGAATTGACGCCCTGTACAACGGTCGTCCTTTCTTTGAAAACGCCTTATTACAGGTCGTGACTTTATAAATTAACGCCCTTAATAAAGTCGTGAATAACAAAAATGCAGGAAAAATGCATAAAAATTCACAAAAATAGAAAAACTTTATATTATAAGAATATTGAAGTCCACTTGGGGCGTTTACATAATAACATGAGATTTGATCAACAAAACGTCAATTTTGGCGTGTCTACAGCTGCCCCGCCTTGGCGTCTGCTTTGCAAGGGAGTGAAACGAAAATGAGATGAAGTAGAATGAACTGATAAGGAGACGCCAAGGTGTGATGTGACACGCCTCAGACACTAAGTATTTGAAATCGTTCCAAAATTCTGAGTGAAACAACTCTGAGAGGTTCCAAGGAAATGTCGATTTGTTGGAAAGAAGGAGATTAAGCTAAGTAAATAAAAGGGTGTGCGCGCGGGCACGACAGGGAAAGACCATTGGAGAGCGATTACCAGCTAACGTGGATGTGCTGCAACCAAGGTAAATTTTGCAGAAAAGTAAAGAGAATTGGGATAGAAATCCAACAAAAGGGTCACTTCCGAGGAATCCGCCTGAAGGGCCTCAACTAGAACGAAGTACTTGATTTGGAGTAGAATATCTCATGTTATCTCAATTGAGAACGAGCGAACTTCATTATTGCCATAATATGAAGATTTTCAGCATGAAACTCAAAGTCCTACATGATGCATGCTGGGCTAAAAGAAAAAGATTAAAACAAACTAAAACTAGAAAATAATCAAGGATAATATTGTTAAGCTATTTAGGTCTGGTCAAGAATCCATATCTCTGAGCCAACACTAAGCCGAAGCCCGTTTGTCCGCGCATCAACTCAGAAAGTGGAACCATCGTCCCGAACCTTTAATAACTCAACGGCCTATCCGTGTGATAAAGACTCTCCTGAAATCGTCATCGTTTTTGATGAAGGGGAACTCAAATTTCAGTTTATCAGAATCACAAGGTCCTTGATATGCTATAATAGCGTAGATATCATATAGTAATCAATGCTTACAAGAAAAGGATACAGGGTGACAAGATGTTACTCCCACCAGCGATCCAAACGCCTTGAATCCTGCAAATTCTTACACTTTGAAACTTGTTATTCTTCATTTAGAACATGATCGTAAGTGCTTAATTATAAACAATTTCCATCAAATAACAGCACTTAAGTTCATCAAAAGCATGGATAGGGCAAAAAACGCAGGCCAAAAGAACACGCCTAAGAATAGGGCGCTACCAGAATAAAAGACGCCTGACCACAAGTCGTGTAATATGGAAAACACGCCCTACTCAAAGACGCAACCAATAGCAGGAACTTGAAATAAACACGCCGTCATAAAGGGCGTGACATAAAACACGACCACACCACAGGTCGTCAAAATTAAAAAACACGCCCTCACATAAGGCGTTAATTCAGCGCGAAACACCGTTTCTAAATTAGGAGCAGAGTCCTTAACCCAACCAAACTTCTATCCTTAAGGCTCTTCAAGACTCTTCAAATCGTTATAAAACGGCAGCCTTCCTTTAGTAAATCACCTTCCTTGCATCGAACTGCTCCTTTCTTCCCTGCGGTTTTTCTGTTCTGCTTTGTTCTTCTGCAACCGCATGCTGCCGTATACATCCCTCAAGCAAACTCAAGCGATGGACAGGATGGTGAACAGGATGATGAAGAAGCCCAAGATCTCCACACCCAGACTTTCTGAAATACAAGGACACTTGAGCAATAGAATTGCTTTGAATCAAGTAAGTCTTTCCTACTGTTGCTTTGCGATGCTCTTCTGCCAAGTTCTCAATTTCTTATTACATGCATATGTTCTGCTCTTCACAGGACTATCCAAACCTCCCAGGGGCTAGAAGATATGTAAAAGTCAAGTGGTTACCCTTAATCCTCTCCAAATTCTCTTCAGATATGAGGGTATATGTAGCTAGATGGCATCTCTTGGGGTTGGTCACCCATGCCAAACACTATGATCAAATTCACATAGATTGGGCTGCCATAGGAGCATTGATTGAAACCTGGCATCCTTCCACCCATACTTTCTTATTCTCCACATTTGAGGCTACCGTCTTGCTAGAGGAAATAGAGACGATCCTAGGCTTGAAAAGGATGAAGCACGGAGAAGAAGAGAAGATGGCAATTATGCCAAGGCCCATCTCCTCTCAAGAGTTGCTAACCTCACTAATACCCAGCCCAAACATAGTGAACCAAATCAAGGTTACTAAAGGAGTTAACCTCTTGAAGCTCGCCTCGTGGGTGTACAAGAGAGCGGATCAAGCTAAAGAGGAAGAGGAGATAGAAAGGGTGACTAAAGCCTTCGTGGTGTGCTTGGCAGGAGCACTCCTATTCCCATCCACGGAGGACTTTCTAGAGGAGTCCCAATTGAGCGCAGTTGTGAGCTTATGGGAAGAAGAAAGAGTTGGACCGGCGATCCTAGCATATCTCTATAGCGGGCTCACATCGGCGGCTATGGGGAGGCCCATCTATGGGTGCATGCTAGCACTCTCAAGTTGGATCGATCTACACTTCAAGTTTGATCCATGCCATGAAGCCCAACAATCCTCAAGAATTTTCTCAAAGAGCCCACTCTCATATATAACCGGCTCATTAGGTATAAGCAATAGAGTGACCAACCGAATTCCTCAAATCAAGAAGAGAGGGGATTGGAGGGAGCACCTAAAGGTAATGCCAAAGAATCTTTTTACTTGCGCCCCGGGTGTATTTAAAATGCAGGAACTTCGTGCACGCTTTTCCATCGGGACGGACCTTCGTCTTATTGGTGCTTCGGACTTCGTTTTATATAATGCACACCGGTGCCTTCCTCAAATGGGTCTTCCAAGGCAACACTTTGAAGACATCTCTCATCTCCTCCCATCAAATCAAGAGACTTAGGCAGTAATGAAGATGGTGAGGATGCCATTACAATTCAAGCTCTCTGGAGGCTAAACAAACTCCACCAACCTGTAGAAGACTTGGATGAAGACAAAGAACAATGGAAGAATTATGTAACTTCACTGGGAAAAATAAGGGCCAAAGGGGCTCATTAGATATTGTAATTCCTCTTTCAAAATAAGTGAAGATTGACTTCTCATTGAGTCCACTGTTACTGATTATTAACGAAATCTTCCAAAGCCTGTGTTCTGTTGTGAAAAACGCCTCAACAAACGCCGTGAATTCAAAAAAGCACGCCTTACCTCAAGGCGTCTAAAGCGACCTGCGTGAACAAATGACGCCTGCATAGTGGGCGTTACTTAAATAACGCCTTCCCACAAGGCGTGACTAGATTCAAACCCAAAAGAATATGATCGTTCCTTCATTAAAAGTAACGCCTCTTCCTTAGTCATGTTTCAACAATAAAACGCCTTTACCAGAGGCGTGACCAAAAAACAGCAATGATGACGTCCGTTACATCAATCAACGCCCATTCAATGCGTCTGACGACGGTTATCGTTCCCCATGCAAAACAAATTAACGCCTTAATATGTGTCGTCAATTTCAATAAAACGCCCTGGGCATGGGCGTTAGTTCTATTTAAAACGCCTCCCTGAAAGGCGTGTCTCACTTTCGAAGCCCAAAAGCCAGCGGCCCCTTTCTTCTTCCTCCTTCCATTCTCATTTCACCCCTTTCTCTGCAAACCCTAACCGAAGCCCTCTCCAAAGCTTCTCTCTCAATCTCCTCTCTCTCAATCTTAGCCATGGCCAAACGCCAAAGAGTTAGTGCCCCAGACGTGGTTGACCTCGACGCCTCCCACGCCCAAGAAGAAGAAATTTCTGTGGAGGAGCTCGCCGTCGTGGCCTTTGAAGAAGAACCGGTGGTGGCCGGCGGCGACGACGCCGACGAAGCAGCGATAGGAGGAGGAGATGCAGAAGGTGGAGAAGAAGAAAGAGAAGAAGAAGGAGAAGAAGGACCGCCGTGCACGGCGGCGGTCGCTCCCCGGGGGCAACTCCGGCGGCCCAGACGGCCGCTGCCACGGCCACAACCCCAGAAGCACAAGAAGGTAGGTTCCCCCTCCCCATTCCAATTTTTTTATTTTATTTATATTTTTTTTATATTTTTTTATGATTTTTCATGGCCTTCGGGCATTAAACCTGCAACTCAGAAAAAACACGCCTCGCACGGGGGCGTTACTCAAATGAAACGTCCTAATCCAGGGCGTTAATTATTTTTAGTTTCTGAAAATTAATTATCCTTCATGAAAAACGCCCTTAAGCATGTCGTTTCTTAAAACTTATGATTTTTCATGAATTCCATGCTCATTAAACAATTTCCAAAAATATTTTCATGAATTATTTCGCATGCTGTCAGTTATTTGATTTTTCTGTAAAATTGAGAAACCCACGCCCTCCAGCAGGGCGTTAATTCAACAAGAGACGCCCAAACCAGAGGGCGTCGCTTCATTCATTAACGACCCAAAAATTAACCACCTTTAGGAAAACGCCCTACCACAGGGCGTTAATTCAACAAGAAACGCCTATCACCGAGGCGTGATTAAAAGTATATTTCAGAAATAGCAAAACAGCCACCAAAGAACGCCTAAGACTGAGGCGTAATTAACATAAAAAACGCCCTCATTAAGGGCGTTACATTAAAGTTCACTTTGAAAAACGCCCCCCACAGGGGCGTGAATTTATCAAGAAACGACCTGAGGGTGGCCGCGAATTCCAAAAATGCTAAAATTTAATATCTAACCCAAATCAAATGTAATTCCACATGGATACTCAAGTAATTAAGAAAAATAATTCTCTTTTAATGCATGCAGGGGCTGATGAGGACCCGTATCTCATGGGTCATGGTCTGGGCAGCATACCAGGGTCTCCCCGACTTCCAGAGGGTTAGAGTAGAGGCCATGGGGTTTGGGGCTTTTCTATCCATTGAGCCTTTTAGACCTGACCTAGCACTGATCCAGGTTTTGAGGGAGAGATGGGATAGGGTTAGCCGGACTTTTCTGATGCCCTGGGGGCATATGGTTCCTAGTTTAGAGGATGTAGCCAGGATTACAGGTTTACGGGTAGATGGTGAGGCCGTGAGTGGGTTCACCTATTCTGACTATTCAGAGATGGCCCAGAGGCTACTAGGGCTTGAGATGGTCTACGAGGGACCTAGCGAGTGTAGGACCATTTTCCGCACGGACCTGACTACGGTGATGGGTCTAGGAGATGCCAGACATAGGTCGGGGGAGACCTTAGGTGAGTTTACTCAGCGGCTGACCGACGGGGTGAGAGCGGCATGCTGCCAGGACCCGACTGACCATGAGAGAGCGGACCGAGACCTGAGGAGGTTCCTGCTGCTGCTGCTCGGGAGATTATTGCTGGGGACGAAAGCCGATGTCATCAACTGCCGCTTCTTAGGCATCCTTGAGGATCTGGAGACGGTTGGCACGTATGCTTGGGGAGCGGCCCTGCTGGCGCATTTGATGGCCGATCTGTCCACGGGGACAGGCCGTGAGACGACCGTCAGTGGCTTCTCACCTCTTCTTCAGGTATGCAATTTTTGTTTTCTTTTATTCTATATTATGATGCATGTGAATATAGTACTAATGCAATGCATGGATGCAGGTGTGGAGCCACCTATACATGCCGATGGGGCGTGTTGACCCACGGCCAGGAGCTGAGGGATCCTTCCCTCTGGCGCGACGCTGGGTGCCTGTTATCTTTGGTGCCCCACTTGACTACGAGTTGTGGGTTTTACGGAGAGAGTTCCGCGACTTCCCTCCCTCGCTGGTATGTATGAATGAATGATATGCATTTCTTTTTTGTTGTTTATTTGAATATGATGAAATGATAATGATGCGTGTTCATGAATGCAGGTGCAGTGGAGACCATATGAGGGGATGACTGATGAGGGCCAGCCCTGGGTCGTATCGGGGCGACCTCGCTTCGGGCGTGAGCTGTGGCTACACTGCTTGAGCGAGATTGAGCCGTTACGGCTTCGGCTGGTGATGAGGACCCTGGGCCTGCCCCAGGAGTGGATCGAGGTCGGAGAGCCTCGAGGGATTGGAAAGAAAACCCGCGGTCGCACTAAGACGACCGACTGGCGGGTACGGTTTGAGGAGCAGTACGCTGACTGGCAGCGAGGCGGGACCCGAGTTGTTTCCCACGCGACAGACAGCTCCGAGTACCTCCGGCGCTATTGGGAGGTTCACGCCGGCCGACCCCAGATGAAGGTCTTAGGGGTATGCAATTATTTCTAAATTGAATGCAAATGCTTATGTGACTATCATGTGACTAACATGCAATGGATGCAGGACGCGAGGGACATCGCAGCTATAGATGCCCAGGCCCACCTACACAGCCTGGAGGACCAGCTGGCCGCCACACGGGCCGACCTGGAGACCCTGGTGAGTGTTTAAATTATTCCTATATGCAAGTGAAATTTTTTGTTGAATTAATGATTAGCCACTGACGGTCCTTAATGATGCAGCGTGCCCAGCAGGGAGCAGTGAGGAGAGATCCGGGGGAGGCCTCCAGCTCGAGGGGGCCTAGTGCAGAGGTGACTGCACTGACGGAGCAGCTGGCCAGAGCGGTTGCACGAGCTGAGGCAGCGGAGCGTGACCTTGCTTCACGAGTAAATTCTGAACTCGAAACCTCATTCAAATAATGATCAGATATAAATTGTGCACTGATAAAAATTCATTTTTACAGACTGAAGAGCTTCGAGCCACTCTTATCTGCGTGGATGAGGGCTTCCGAGCGACGAGCTCACAGGTGCGTGACCTACCTTTAGTCACATGTTGTTATTTCATTTCATGAATTATTGAACTGTGGAACTGATGATTTGTTTACCTGTTTGTAGGTTGCTCAGCTGAAGGCGATACGTACCGAGTTGTCGATCCGTGATCAGCGGATCGTAGAGCTTCAGCGGGCCTTGCAGCAGCGCAGTGAGCTTCCTCAGGACGTGGCCGAGCTGCGGGTTGCCCTGGAGCTGGAGAGAGGGAGCGTGCTCGTGAGCGCGGGGAGCGGGCTCGTGAGCGCGAGGAGCACCAGGCGGAGCGTGCCCGGTTCCAGGAGCAGTTGTTGGCACGAGAGCGTGAGCTGGCGGACTCGAGGACCCAGTTGATCCTTTCCCAGGAGCGGCTTCGAGTGTCCGAGGAGCGGCTGCAGCGAGGCCGTGAGCGAGCACGGGCTGCGGGGTACTCCTTCACCAGCTCCACCTTTGTGGCGGGTTCTTCCCTCCGAGAGAGGAGCGAGGCAGGGGGACACGTTCGGGTTCCGGCTTCTTCGCGGGGGCCTATGCCTCCTCCACCAGCGCCAGCTCGGGGCGGTGAGGAGGAGGTTGAGAGCAGGAGAGTAGAGGAGGGTGGAGGCGAGAGCTGAGAGTTTTGTACTTGTACTCCTCCACCTTCACACCTGTACATGATATACATGATGATATATATAAGATTTGAGCTTTTGTTACCTGAGTACTTGTATGGTTGTGGACTTGTGTTTGTGTACTTTTTTCTTCTCTCGTTCCTCGTGTTTGCTTTACTTTTGCCCTGTATCTGCGGCTGTGGTTTTCACTTGAACAAACAGGTTAATTCATCTGTTCGACTTGGCCCCTTGCCCGTTGAGCAAGGGGTGTAAATATTTTGACCTTAATAATGGGTCAAGGGGCCAAGCCTTTAATTAAAATAAGGCAAAAATGAAATGACCAAAACTGGGAGATGCCTCATGCAATCACACATATGCAAACAATAATTAAAAGCTGTCCAGGCAAGAGTGCAATTCATGCAACATGAAGAATTTATTTTTGTTCTTTTCATTATCTGTATATATTTTTTTTGGATTTTCTGAAAAACACGCCTTAGATTAGGTCGTTACTCTCGTAAAAGACGCCCTCGGAGACGGCGTTACTGTGAAAAGATTTTTGAATTTTGTTGAAAACACGACCTTCCAAGAGGCGTTATTTTTAAAGAAACGCCTAAGATCTAGGCGTGAATCAGCATAAAAGCGCCTTGAACAAAGGCGTTAATTTTTATTCCTCCCAAATTGGGCTGATAAAGAAATCAAGGTGGTGGGTCCTACTTGGTCATCTTCTAAGTTCCATTAACCTTTCTTGAATAATTAAAAGGGGAATTGGCGTGCATATAGTTGGACTTATACACGAGATTTCGTACAGTGCATTCTCTTCAGTTTGGTTTCGACCATTCCGCTGGTTCATGACTTTTTCCAAAATAAAAGAGAAAGCATGAGGAAGCCCACAAGAGATTTAAAGATGCTCGAGGCAAAGCCACCTCCCCTACCCTATGCCTGTTGGGGTTCGGTCTTTGGCGTAGGGACGCTTTGTTGCCTTTTTGCCTCTTTTCACATTGCATGCATACGCCCAAGGTTTTCCTTGCGGGGACTTTGCCCTCTTGACATGCTTTTCTTTTCACCATTGACTTTCACTTTGGAACTTGGCTTGCATTGAAATAGAACTGATGAACAACCTAATTGTACTTGGGCTTTTGTGGCATTTGTTCCCTTTTGGGCCTTGACTTCCTCCTACTAGGGCGGCGGATAGGCTTGGCAGGTCTACCTCGAGACCTCCCTTCCTCCCTTGTGGGCCGAAGAAGAAGAAGAATGGATATCGTCTTTCACCTTTGATCCGGTTTCAACTTTCCATCAGATTTTGCACTGCTTGATCTCAAGAGTAAAGTGTGTAGTGTGTGCGGGGTCAATTCCCATTTTAAATTAGCAAGACTGATGAAATGGATTCTGAATTTTAACCCTTCGGACCGGGGACCTTTACATGTCATGTCAGCCCAATAAAAGGAGAACCATGAAGAAAACTCTCTTTGTTTTGGATTTTGGAAATATTCAGATTTTTTTTGGATTACCTGGGAGATTTCCATTTTCTTTGGATTTTTGTGAAGTTTTCAATTTTTGTTTGGATTTTTGTTTAGGGGTAATATTTCTTGAGATACAAACCATTCCAGGGGTGAGTTAATTCCTCTCCTTCAGCATTAACTAGTTTATAAGCATTGCCAGGATAAACATCTTTTATGACAAACGGCCCTTCCCAATTTGGTTGGAGCTTTGAACGAGGGCCACCCGGCTTTACAAAAATTCTTTTGATTACCATTTCACCGACCTTAAATTTTCTCTCAATTACCTTCTTTTGATAGAAACGTGAGAGCCTGTTTTGGTAAACGCGCGCATGCTCAGCGGCGACCAGACGCTTCTCATCTAGGAGTTCCAACTGGGCAAGGAGTGAATCACGACGCTCATCGATAGAGAGCTCCTTGTCCAATTGTACTCGCAGAGAGGGAATAAGAATCTCATAAGGGACCACGGCCTCCATCCCATAAGTAAGGGCGAAAGGAGTTTGCCCAGTGGGGGTTCGAATGGAAGTGCGGTAGGCCCAAAGAGCTTCAACCAGCTTGTCCGGCCAGTCCGAAAATTTATTAGCCTCACACGTCTTCTTAACAATTTTGATCAAGGTTTTATTAGTGGCCTCTGCTTGGCCATTGCCCTGCGGATAATAGGGAGAAGAATGATGCAATGCAATGTTATACCTGTTGCAGAGATCCTTGAGATCTTGGGAGATAAATTGAGGTCCATTGTCGGTGACGATGGTGCTTGGATGCCGAACCTCGTGATGATGTTCTTCATGATAAATTTGCAGACGGTTGATGCTTTAATTTCCACGTAAGCTTCTGCTTCCGCCCACTTGGTGAAGTACTCCGTTGCCGTGAGAATGAATGATTTTTGCTTGGTCAGGAGGTTCGAATCACCAAGAGGTCCAATGATATCAAAAGCCCACATGGAAAAAGGCCATGGGGAGGATGTAGGGTGGAGTGAAGAAGCAGGAGAATGAATCTTGTCGGCATGCAGTTGGCACTTAACACACCTTCGAACATAGATAGAACAATCTTCTTCAAGAGTGGGCCAATAGAACCCTAGTCTAAGAATCTTCTTAGCTAGCATCTGGCTATTCACATGACCCCCACACACACCAGAATGCGCCTCTTCCACGACCCTCCAAGATTCATCATCATCGAGGCATCTTAATAAAACACCGGTGAGCCCTCTTCTGTAGAGTACACCTCCAACCAAAGTGTAACGTTGAGCCACTCTCCTAATTGCTTTCTTTTCTTCGGCTGTGGCTTCCTCGGGGTAAGACTGATCATTACAGTATCTGGCAATCTCATAAAACCAAGGCTTTTCTTCATCCGCCAGCTCTTCTTGCCAATCCAATAACATGACCTCTTTGCCTTCAAGAGCTTCTTTCCGTCTAACCTTCTCGAGCACCTGATCCCTAATATCAAGAAAAGCACGATCCCTAATAGCTGGAGTATCACGCTGATGAATCAGGGGAACATGAAAATCACGCTGAGGAGGGAAGACTAAGGCGGAAGCTAAAGAAGCAAGTGCGTCGGCCAAGATGTTCTGGCTACGCGGGACATGAACGAAAATCAATTTAGTGAAGAGTTTGGCGTAAGCTGAAGCGAGTTCCTGGTAGGGTTTGAGCTTAGGATTGATGGTGCGACACTTGACCAGCACCTGGCGCAAAATAAGCTGACTGTCACCGACAATTCGCAAATGAGTGACACCATATTGATGAGCGGTTTTGAGACCGGCCAAAAGAGCTTCATACTCGGCTATGTTATTGGTGACGGGAAAAGTAAGCCGAGCAGCAAATGGAATGGTGACCCCTTCGGGTGTTAAAAGAACCATGCCGATCCCTCTTCCTTGAGAGTTAAGGGCTCCATCAAAATGTAATGTCCACATAGGATCGTGGGGTTGATTAATGGACATTAATTCTTCATCTGGGAACTCCGAATTGACAGGATCAAAGTGGGGAAGAGGGTGGTGAGCAAGGTGCTCGGCAATGGCGTAACCTTTGATAGCTTTTTGCTGAATGTAAGTGATGTCAAATTGAGAAAGGAAGCTTTGCCAGCGAGCTAATCGATCAGTGAGGACAGATTTTTCAAGGAGGAATTTGATTGGATTCATGCGCGCAATGAGGTGAACCTCGTGAGCTAGGAAATAATGTTTTAACTTTTGAACTACCCAAACCAAAGCTGCACAAGTCTTTTCCATAGCTGAGTATCTCTGCTCACAGGGGTTAAGGAGTTTAGATAAGTAGTATGCTGCCCTCTCTTTACCTTCCTCATCCACTTGAGCTAAGACAGCACCTACGGAGTCATCCAGGACTGAAACATAAAGAATAAGTGGTTTGCCTGGAATTGGCGGCCTCAGGACAGGAGGATTGACCAAATAATCCTTCAATCCGTCAAAGGCTGCCTGACACTTGTCATCCCAATTAAACTTGACTCCCGGCTTAGTAAGCTCGTAGAACGGCCTACATCTTTGTGAGTGCTGGGAGACGAAGCGGCGAATGAATTGCAACCTCCCTATTAATCCTCGAACTTCTTTCAAATTCTTGGGAGGAGGCATATCTCTAATGGCTTTTGCCTTGTTGGGATCAACTTCAATACCCCTCTTGCTAACAATGAAACCAAGCAATTTCCCTGAAGAAACACCAAATACGCACTTTTTGGGGTTCATTTTTAACTGAAATTCTCGGGATCTCTGCAAAACCTTAGCCAGAACCCCAGGATGCTCAATCCTTGTCCTTGATTTCACAACCAGGTCATCCACATACACCTCAATATAAATATGAATCATGTCATGAAAAATTGCCATCATAGCCCTTTGGTAAGTGGCTCCAGCATTCTTAAGTCCAAAGGGCATGACCACATAACAATATGTGCCCCATGGTGTAGTGAATGAGGTTTTCTCTTGATCTTCTTCAGCTAGACGAATCTGATTGTAGCCTGAAAAGCCGTCCATGAACGAAAGAGTCTCAAATCCTGCCGTGTTATCAATCAGCACATCAATATGAGGGAGGGGGAAGTCATCCTTAGGACACGCCCGGTTGAGGTCCCGAAAATCTATGCAAATTCGAACTTTTCCATCTTTCTTCATAACCGGGACAATGTTAGCCACCCAATTGGGATAAAGGACGACTCTAACAAATCTAGCCTTATGGAGTTTATCGACCTCTTCTTTCATTTTCAAAGCCATGCTAGGGTGGAAACGCCTCAACCGTTGTTTTACCGGGACAGACCCTGGCTTAAGTGTAAGGCGATGTTCAACGAGCGCAGGGTCTAATCCAGGCATATCTTCGTAGCTCCAAGCGAACGTGTCCTTGTATTCTTGAAGAACCAAAATAAGCGCCTCCTCCTCGGAGGGCGGCAAATTTTTACTGATGAGGACAATCCTAGGGTCTTCCTCGGTACCCAGATTGATTTCTTTGGTTGGCTCTTCTACTGAGGCTGATGGTTCGTCGAATCGTCTTATGCCACTAGCAAAAGCATCAGCCTCGTCCTCATATTCTTCATAACTTTCATCCCCCTCTTCAATAGGGTCTTCATCATTCATTATTTCATAAACGCCCAAACCCTCATAGGAAGCAATGGAATCCTCATATTCTAGCTCCGGCAGGATAATTGGATCCTCCACAAACTCAGGGATTGCTAAACAAGCATGGCATCTGGCAGCCAATTCTAACAAAAATCTTCGAGGAATCTGCCTACCCTTGGCCTTCTTATGTGGAACTAACCCCTGACTTTTAAAAGAAGAAGAGGAAGAAGAGGAGGAAGAGCAACTAGCTTGATTAGGGGAAGGAGATGAAAAAGCGGATACAGGAGGTGATACAGAGGAGGGCCCCTCACCAGAGGGGGAGAAAAGACTTATCAAGGAATTTTGAGAGAGCAGCCCCTGGGTTGGGACGCACTCGGAAGAAAAATAGGAAATCTCTTCAATAGAGATGGAGGACCGGAATGTTGGAGATTTGGCGTTTTTTTTTCGTTTTTAGTTTTTCCTTTGTTTTTATTTTCTTTTTCAAGTAAAAAGCAATGCGAAGGGAGAATAGCGGTGGGAGTGGAGATTGCAATTTTGGAGAAAGATTTAATCAAAGACGGCCCATGCGGGGGCGAGATGGAGATTTCAGAAAATCGCTCGAGGAGCGAAGGAGCAATCGAAAGGGAAATCTGAATTGAATCAGGAGACAAGTTAATGGTAATCGGTGGTGGTCGCGGCACGTGACCAAACCAACGGGAATAGAAAGAAGCCAACACTGATGGATGCACAGAAGTGAGGGAGAAAAGGCCGGCCCACAGCCTATCCACGGAGAAATCTTCTTCAAAGGGGACATCTGGTTCTCCCGTATCTGTGTAGTCACTTAACAGCTGCCTTTTATCTGTGATTGCGGCAGGCATTTCAATCAGTTCTTGAATCAATGGTGGCCATTCTGGATCTGTCGGCATGAACAAGCGGCTTAAAGAGAAAGTGATATCATTCATGTCAAACCATCTGTACCAGTCACATGCCGGATCACCCATCTTCCTTCTTTTATCGGGCCTTAAAGTCTCCAAGGCTTTGTAAGTGGCCAGTGGGGCAATGTGCCGCGCAAACTGTCTGGCGTGCACATCCTGACAATCAAATAATGAAGTAATGACAGTAGTCTGCTCGTTGTTTTGAATGCCACCGGTGACAAAATGTGCCTTTAAAGTCCAGGTGAGCGGTTGGCGATCTGGCTTGAAGGTGGACGTCATAACAGCCCACGGCTCCCCTTCATTCTTGCCCGGTGCTTTGTAGCCTAAGCCGCCTCGTGCAATCATCTTTTGAGGCTTAATGGGCCTAACTCTGCCCTGGAGTTTGGCGCCCAGGCCCTTGCCATCTTGATATCCCATTCTTATAAGAATGTTCCAGCCTGGGGTATTCATCATATTTTTCTTTTTCTTCTTCCCCTTAGAAGGCAGAGGTGTCATGGCAACTGTGGTAACTGTCTCGGACAGCATCGGCCGCGGACGGGGAATGTCCAGCACAGATAATAACGGCTTGTTGGCAGGCCATATGGAAGGAACTGATGAAGCTACATGAATGTCTTCCTCTGGCAAGATCGGCACACTGGTCACCTTGATAATACGCCCCTTGTGCGGAAACTTGAGGCACTGATGGTTTGTAGAAGGCACCGCATCAAGCTGCTGAATGTAAGGGCGACCCAGGATGCCATTAAAGGTTGGGTCCATATCCAGAATATGAAAATCTGCCGTAATAGTGGCTGGACCCAAGCTGACTTTGAGAGTAATCATGCCCAGAGGAGGTTTCTTTGTATTATCATATGCCGTGACAGTAATGGTAGATGGCCGAATCTGGCTCTCAGGGATACCACATGACTTTAGAGTGCTCGGAGGCAACACATTAATAGATGCACCGGTGTCTACCAAACATTGCTTAACGGCCACTTTGTTGATATCAACCGTGATACATAGGGCATATTTTCTTGCTGGTAGAGGTGCTAACTCATATTCGTGGAATGTGATTGCCGGCTGACTGCTGGCAGGAGTCAAAACTGTAATTATCTGTTCAACCGGAAGGTCCTCATTGACCATGACCTTCTGCAGATATTCTTTCAGGGCCAGCTGATGAGTGGTAGACCTCTTGATTAACTCCAGAATGGAGATTCTGGCTGGAGTGCGATCCAAGTGCTTTAACAAATCATACTGAGTTCCCGGCACTGAATCTTGTTCCTGCTCTTGCTCTTGTGGCCCCTGCACGGGCTCTAGCTCTCTCTGGGGGAAAACACGGTGGAATATCCGTCCACTACGGAGGGGTGCTACGCCTTGACGCGCCTCTGTCGGGGCAATCTTAGGAGGAGGGTTGGAAGAAGAAGAAGGAATGTCGGTAGCAGAAACCGCACTTGGGGATAAAGGGGAATTCAATGAAAGGGGTGTCTCCGTAGGAGACGTGGTAGTGGTGTTCAATAAAGGTGCCCCCGAGGGAGGCATGGGAGGAGCATTTGAAGAAGGGGCCCTCACCGGAGAGGTGAGGGATATCCGAATACGAGGAGTATTGGTAGGTGGTGGAATAAGGAGAGATCGTGGCACAAAAGGTGGTTGGGGAGATGGTGAAGGAACTCTTGCCGGTGTAGGGGTGATAGAGGAGGTAGCGGGCGCTGGCGGTGAGCGAAGTAGGAGTGGCCTGGATGGCGCGGGTGTGGGATTGATGGTGGAAGGTGGAATGATAGATTGTTGGGGTGGTATGTGGTTAAGAAGGGAACGAGTCGGCAAGACTGTAGAATTGGTGGAGGTAGACGGGTTGACGGGGCGTAAAAGGGAACGTCCCGATAGGAGATTAGAAGAAGAAGGGGGAATGCGCAAAAGGCGCGGGGTTTGATTTCGGGTTGTATCATGGTGAAATGCCCCGACAGAGGCGTTTTCTTCGTGCCATCCCTGCCCTCTCTCCACCTCGTAGAGAGACGTGACAGGGTTCACGTGCTGATTAGGAGCGTGGTCCGGTAGTGGATTACGGACAATCCCCATATCCTGCTGGGGTGCTGGAGCTTGTTGTGGTTGAGCCTGCTGCGGAGCTGGATGCTGCTGTTGCTGATTTTGCTGTTGCCGAGGCGGCCTTCTCTCTTTCATGGTGGCGATGACTTGCCTCATTTCATCCCAATTAATGCCTCCCTGGTCATTCAAATCATAAATATGATCTCTGAAGTGGAAACAACGGTCAAGGTTGTGACCAGGAGCGCGGTGAAATGCACAGTAGCGGGATGTGTCAACATTGTCGGGCCACACTGTTCTTTCTTTTGGTAGAACGAGCAGGTTGGCGGCCATTAAAGCATTAAAAATGTCAGGGAGACTCTCTGGGAGTGGCGGATAATGGGCCCTCTTGGGGCCAAGTGGTGGTCTCCGCTGTTGTTGGCCGTAGTGGGAAGGTGGAGGGACTTGATGGTATTGTGGTGGTGCTGGAGGGTCGGTGCGAGGCGCTTGGCTCGGTGATGGAGCAAAAGAAGGTTGGGGTGTGAAATGGCGCTGTGGAGCGGAGGTAAAATGGGGGTTCTGCTGTGGAGGTGGCAGAGGTCGTGGGTTTGAATGGTGATGGGGGTGGCCAACTACGCCAACCTGCTCGTTTGTGACAGTGCCCTCAGTTGTGGGCCCACTGTTGACAGTTGTATTCTTTTTAAACAGCCGAGGCTTCGGCTCAAACATGCCCATGATGGGCGAATCCTTCATTTGTGTCTGTATATAACGAGCTCTTTCATAGAGCTCCTCCATGGTTGTCAGCCGATTCATGGCCAAAATGTGCCGGAATTGAGGGGTTGCATTAGAAATGACCATCTTCACTTGCTCCTGTTCCGACAATGTGTCCTTTAATTTTTCGGCCATGGACCGCCACCTATCAGCAAATACAATGAAGTCCTCCTCGGGCTTCATCTTCTCAGCAACTAAATCTGTAACAGAGAGGGAGGGTCCCACCCGGTCTCTGTACTTTTGCAGGAACTTTCTTTGAATAATATCAAAATCGCCAGCATCAGCTGGCTCCAGAGAATAAAACCATTCGAGGGCGGGTCCCTCAAGAGATCTCCTGAATAAATAGGCCAGGGAGGCCTTGTTGTCTTGCCAGAAAGAAGTTTCATAACGGAAATCCTTTAAATGAATGAACGGGTTACCGGTTCCATTATATCGCCGAAAGTGCGGCATTTCAGAAGGGGGTAAGTGGAACACCGGCAACGTAGGGAGAGAGATTTCCGGAGCATTCTTAGTTGCCGTAACCTTCTTGAGCTGCTCCTCCATGCTGGCTAGCTTTCGAAGCAACAGAGTGTTGGTATCGGGTTCGACCGGGACCTGATTCTGAATGGAAGCACGCGGTATAGGCGTTCGCAAAATCTGAGGAGGTTGAAAGGATTGATGCCTAACCGCTGAATAGCTCGCCTGTGGGGCCGGCATGGCCGCAGTAGGCGTTTGTGGACGAGAGGAGGGGGAATGCAAGACCGCCTGGTCATTAATAATCTGATGGCCACCCACGGCCGGAGGGGGATTAGAAGAAGAAGAAAGAACTGACTTCCCCTTTAAAGCGGCCTGAACAGCTTGCCGCTGGGAGTCATCCAACTGGGAAAGAGCTTGGATTAAATCAGTGACGTTGATGGATGGGGAAGGGTTCCCTGAAGTATTAGAAGGTGGAACTTGAGACGGAGGGTCCGCCTCATGATTAGTGGTGTCGACCACATGAACCTGAGAGTAATAGGGATGAGGAGGAAGATAGTTCCCCTCATAATAAACCGAATCCTGGAGAGGGTCCTCATATTGACCAAATATGTTCTCATTCTCATCATCGTAAGAATACCCGTTTCCCGACATGTTGATGGTTTTACCTGAACGGAGTTTCATTCTTAAGAGAGAGAATGTTTTTAATGAAGGAACTATCACAAAATAATCAATCCAAACCAAGCAATCAAATCACCCAACTATGTTTATGCAAACAAGGTTGGCAAGAAACGCAAGATTTTAAGGTTTGATGTTTGAATTAGGGTGAATTATTTGTGAAAGTTCACTCTTTTGCCAAATGAGACCTAGTTTGATCCGAGTGTAATCTCCGGGTCAACTAAGTTCTTCCTCTCTTAACAACGCATGGGTTCTCTAAACTCCAGGTACTTCGAGGGTACAACCAGCCCAGCGTCCGTGAGGGAATCCACGGGTGCGGGGACTTATGGAGGTCTTGGAAAAGGGATTTCCAGTCCAAAGAGACGGAATGCTCAATGGAGGGTCGTCCCGATTCCAAGAAAGGTGTGTGGATCCTAGGATAGAGAGAGGAGGTCTCTCAACCAAGCCAGCAAATCAAGATAATAATATCAACACAAATGCCAAACAATGAATAATAGCCAATCTGTGAAAATGAACAGTAAAGACACGCCCTGGGAAAGGGCGTGTTCACAACAGCAAGAAAGACACGCCCTGCGATAGGTCGTGACAAACTTAAAACACGGCAGGGTGGCTGCCGTTAACTCTGTGAGGGGCTCACAGACAGTAGGAAAAACACGCCTTAGGGTGAGGCGTTCTCAGGAAAGGACGCCTACACTGGAGGGCGTCAAAACTCAGATAATAATTAAACACGCCCTGATGACAGGCGTTGACAGTAGATGGAACGCCTCTGGGAGCGGCGTTAAGTCCACAGACAATAAAACAATCATGCAGCAGGCAGCAGTTATAGTAAAAGACGCCCTGGGAATGGGCGTTACTCAGAGAAACACGCCCCTGAGAGGGGCGTTAAATATCAGACGATGAAATAAGCAACCAAAAAGCCAGCAGGTGTAATAAACACACGCCCTGGAAGGGGGCGTGATTCAACAAAACACGTCCCTGTGAGGGGCGTGAAATCAAAAGACGCCTTCGTGAAAGGCGTCAATAAGCAGAAATCGACTGACCCGGGGAGTGTGCAGAGTGCACAATGGAGGGTGCCCGAGGGGCACAAGGGAGAGGGCACCGAGGGTACCAAGGGGAAAGGGCACGCGAGGGTGCCTAAGGGGAAAGGACACACGAGGGTGTCAAGGGGAAAGGGCACTCGAGGGTGCCAATGGAGATGGTAATCAAGAAAGAAAACAGTGGAAGTCCCACCGTGATCGCCAATTTGTAGATTCTATTTAAAATCCACACTTAAGAACAGAAATAAAAATAATAAAATGAATAAGATGTAATAAAAATAGCACGAGGTGCTTAAAAGGGAGTTGTGATCGCCAGAGGGATTACCTCAATAAGAAGAAAAGGGATCGCGTGTACCTGGTGGAAATTGGGATGCGGGATGGATGTGGATTTCCTCCTCCAACTTCAATCGGCCGGCCGATGAAGCGGGTCTTCTTAGTTGATTACCTTGCAAAACGAACAATAAACACAAACAAGAAGAGAGGGATCAGCCCAAAATGCAGTAGTATCTATCCAAATAGACGTGTAATAATGAAGGAAAGAAAGGCACATGCGCACCTTTTTTTTTTTTGATTGTTTTTAAACCCCTTAACAAGACTTAAGGGAGGGGGAGTATGATGATAAAAAAAAACAAAAAACAAAAAACATGAACAGGTGTGAAGAGTAAATAAAACGGAGGGATGATGATATGAATGAAATGAAACAAAGGAGATGAAAAACCCTGCTGTCCCTGGTGACAGTAAAGGAAAAAACCAAATGATGATGATGGATGTAGGATGAAGCACCGGATGTAGCCCAAAGGGATGCAGAAGAGAGGCCGCAAGGATGAAGGAAGCTTCTGCTCGTGATGAAAAAAAGCTTCTGAGCGCTCAATCCGTTGAATGCTTAAGGTGCTTAACCTTCTGCACGAACGGTCAAGGCTTCAATTTATAGCTTCGATTGGATGTGATCAAGCAAGGTAAGATCAGAACGGGTAATGAGGCATTCAAGGAAGGATCAAGATCGAGCAAGAGGCCAAATTATGATAGGGAACTGTGAGGGAAAGATCGAAAAAGGAAGGACTCTGGAGCGAAACACGCCTTAATCGAGGACGTCTCTTGATGAATTGACGACTGCAACAAAGGCGTTTCTTGAAACACGACCTATCAAAGGACGTTTCTTCCTGGATTTAATTTTAGAAATAAAACTTGCTCTGTTTAAACACTGGTATAACACGCCTATGATAACGGCGTTTCTTAAAAACACGCCTTGAGGAAGGGCGTTACTCAGAAAATGCCTTTTATTTTGAAAATTGATAATTCCAGAAATTAGCGGATAATACCAGGAATTGACGCCCTGTAAAACGGTCGTCCTTTCTTTGAAAACGCCTTATTACAGGTCGTGACTTTATAAATTAACGCCCTTAATAAAGTCGTGAATAACAAAAATGCAAGAAAAATTCATAAAAATTCACAAAAATAGAAAAACTTTATATTATAAGAATATTGAAGTCCACTTGGGGCGTTTACATAATAACATGAGATTTGATCAACAAAACGTCAATTTTGGCGTGTCTACACTGGTAACTGTCACTTGCTCGTCAAGTATACGATCTATATGCTCACGCTGCCGTGAAAAAGGGGCTGGAGGTGGAAGTGGACACTCAGGTGTGGGATCACTCTCAAGGGGAGGAGATGGCTCAAAAGGCTCACTAGGGATCACCGCTGGGTCCCTATATGCAACAAGATCCGATACATTGAAGGTAGAGCTTATACCATATTCCTCGAGCAAGTCCACAACATACGCATTGGATCCAACGCGTTTCAACACTCTAAAGGGACCGGCTCCGCGAGCTTGCAACTTCTTAACGGTTCCAGAGGGAAACCGTTCAGGTCTTACCCTGATCATGACGTATTCGCCCTCGTGGAACTCTCGGTGGTGTCGGTGGGCATCGGCTAACTCCTTATACCGTGCATTGCTGGCCTCAATGTGACGACGGATGTCGTCATGCAAACTCCTAACATGCCTAGCAAACGACTCAGCCGACTCCGACACTCTAGCATGGATAGGCATGGGGACAAGGTCAACGGGTTTCCTAGGCCTACGACCTGTGAGAATCTCAAATGGACTCATGCTGGTAGACCTAATCACCGGATCATTGTATGCAAACTCGGCCATGGGTAAAATGAGATCCCAATCCCCAATGCGGTCCTTAACTAGACACCTCAAAAGATCTCCCAGACTCCTATTGACCACCTCGGTCTGACCATCTGTCTGGGGGTGATATGCAGTGGAAAACTTGAGGTGAGTACCCATCATATGCCATAGTGTCTTCCAAAAGTAGGAAGTGAATCTAACATCACGGTCAGACACTATAGTGCGAGGCAACCCGAACTTGCACACCACATGCGTAAGGAAAAGGGGGGCTACCCTAGAAGCATCCGACGTCTTAGAGCAAGGAATAAAGAGGGCCATCATCGAGAAACGGTCAACCACCACATAGACCGAATCATGCTTTCTAGAGGTACGTGGCAATCCCAAAACAAAGTCCATGCTAACATCCTACCACGGGACATCAGGCACGGGAAGAGGCGTATAAAGGCCCTGTGGAACGCACTAGATTTCGTTGGGTGAAAATATCGTGGGATATCGGTGTTCTTTTTATCGGTTTATCTAGTGCGAGGGTGTGCCAGTCACCTAGGTGACAATGTGTTCGGGCTTCGAGA
Source organism: Amorphophallus konjac (assembly GCA_022559845.1). Lineage (NCBI taxonomy): Eukaryota > Viridiplantae > Streptophyta > Magnoliopsida > Alismatales > Araceae > Amorphophallus > Amorphophallus konjac. Next base: position 48,112,047 of record CM040124.1, on the reverse strand, counting down.
CTGGAGTGGTCCGAAGCCCGGGGTGCGCTCCATCTGACTAATCAGACGATTGTGGATATCGGGTCGGGACTGGAGACCCGCCGCGCCAAAAAGGCCGCGACGTTAATTACATCCCCTCGGAGAGGGGAAGACCTCTGATTAATCGCCAAGAAAAGGGGTCAAATGACCTAGAGATCGTTTTTCATTAAAGCATGCGAGTTGGGTTGACATGATTTAAACCCTCCGCATCGGTATGCAAAACGGTGTTCAAAACCATATAAATACTTGCCGCGAGTGCGGCGAATTTAATGAAGGTGCGGGATTAGATCCCGGTATATATACATCAGCCACTAACAGTCAATTCCAGTATTCGGTCGAGAGTCCATATTCGAAGCATCGAAGGTAACAACAAAGACATTCAGATATCTGCCGTAGGTACGGCACGCTTCACGTGGGTGCGGGATCGGATCCCGGAAGAAGTGGGTCAAGCTGATGAACTATCGGTCCAAGAGGTGCACGGATCATGACCATGTCGGAAGATCCCGAGGTCCACGTTCGATACCACGGGGCATCATTGCTTTTCTCTTCACGCACAGTCCGGGGGAGCGGGTTGTTAAGTGTAAAGCCAAAACTCGGCAACGTGCGCCCTCGCACGCGGATCGACCTGCGCGGTCAGGTCGCGGGGTTCGACCTGCCCGGTCAGGTCATGGGGGTCAAGGGGGCAACGCCCCTTGCGGGGGTTTTCGGGGGCAGCGCCCCCGGAACAAAATTTGGATTATAGTGGAGGGGAGACTTTTGATTAGTTTTCTATTAGCTTGAATTGCATGTTTTCTTTTATTTTCTTGATCACCTTCTCTCTTCCAGGCACGCCGGATTAAGTGATATTGAAGGGGGGCGCGCCGGTTAAGGATGCCACAAGGGGAAGGGCGCGCCAGTTTAAGGACACTACAAGGGGGCTGAAGGGGGGCGCACCGGTTTAAGGGAGTTCAAGGGGGGCGCGCCGGTTAAGGTCCAGGAAGGGGGGCGCGCCGGTTAAATGGACTAGTACAAGGGGGCGCGCCGGATTGCTGCAAGGAAAAAAAAATGGGTTTTGAGTGTGGGGTTAAACCGGCGCGGGGGGGTACCGCGCCGGATTAACCCGCGCCGGATTAGGGGGCGCCGGATTAAGCATTGTATATCTTCTTTCAACCCGTTTGTGCTCTGTTTCTTCTTTCCTTCAACTGCAAGTTGATTTATTGATTGGTTTGTTCATCTTATTGGTGAATTATGTTTGTGGAAAGAAGATTTAAGTGTTTTAAGTGTTTGTTCAGGTGGATTGTCATGATGATTCAAGTGTTTTATTAGAACAGTTTGCTGTGCAGGAACATGGAAGTTTAGTTTGTCTCAGTGGTTTAGTGTGTTTGTCTGTCTGTTCCTATGCATTCTCTGTTCTTACATGTTCTTCCTCCGGCAAAATTTGGGCAGCACCTCCCCCGGACTGACGATTGCCAGAGAAAATAGAGGAACACCAAGTGGATTGCTCCAGGGTGAACCTCAAAATGTAGACCTTATGCGGTCCGATAACCCAAGTGTGAGTGTGGAAAAGCTCGAGGACTAGCCTTCCAGAGCTCTCACGACTCACGGGTAATGATCCCTCGAAGGGGAACGAGTGGGGAGTGAGATCAGAAACGCTGGAGGCCAAGTAGAAAGGGAGGGCTACAGCCTGAACGTATTCCGAAGGGGGAGAAGAAGATGCAACATATCAAGAAAAGAGGATCTCCCGAAGGATCGTTTTCATTTCACCACGAAGGGGTGCAAATACATGGGCTCTTCATGCATCTAAAGCAAGGAACCAAAGGGAAGAATACATCGGAGGAAAGAAAAAGAAACAAGGGGGGGGGGGGGAGGGGAGATCTGTATCTCCCTCACCTCACTCTCTGCTCTCTCCTTCTCTTTTCTCACTTCACTTCGCTCTCACAGGAACGCTGGCTTCGGGCTTCAAGGGGTTTCTCTCAGAAGAAGACTTCCACTTTTCAGGCTTCCAAGAGTTGTTCAACCCTTCCAACCTTCCAACTTTCCCCCCCCCCCAACCGGTTCAAGCTTCGCCTGGGCGCTCCTTTTATAGGGGCCGGAGGCCCTGTTTTGGAGGGATGCCCTCTGTATTTTCCTTCCTTCCGTTGGTTCCTTGTTTCCCGCAACCACCACTGCTGCTGCTGACGTTGGTGACGTTGCCCTGCTGCTGCTGTCGACGTCGCCTCCGGCGAGGCTATGGTGTGATCGGGAGGGGGGGGGGGCAGAGGCATAGCCTCCTCCTCCGCTGGCACATCCACCGCGAGCCACGTTGCTATCATCATTTGCTGAAGAATGGCCGGCCGCTCAACGGTATGAGCATTCGACGGTGCAGGGCTCGAGAACTTCCATTCACGGCATATGCTCGGTTGCCCGCCGGATCGAAGTGGGAGCTTTAACCATTTTGGGCTTGTTCGTCATCATGCCGTTCCCAGGAAACAGGGGACCGCATTGATGACGGGATGGCTTCACTGTACGCCGGATAAAGTCCTCAGAGAAAGGCTTGTTTCTAAACTAAGCGCGCCGTATTAGCACTCCAAGATGGGCGCGCCGGTTTAGTGCATTCAAAGGGGTGACCCTTCAACGGGAGCATGCCGTTTTAACATAAAGCAAGGGAGTTCACGGGGCGCGCCGGACTAGCATCTTGTAAAGGGCGCGCCGGTTTAAGGCCCCCTTAGGGGCGCGCCGGTTTAAGGCTATTGGAAGGGGCGCGCCGGTTTAGACTTCGTCTCGGCTTCGCGGCTATTCGGATGGATGCTTATCCTCCTGTATTGCTTTAGTCGTAATGCACCGCCGTCGGGGTGTTTAGTTCAGGGCCTCTGCATCCCGATTTGGAACTTCGAGTGATCCCCGGCGCGTGCCGAACACGTGTTCGAATTCCCGAGTTTCTTTTGATTCAGCCTTTGGCAATGCCGACTGGAGAGCCGGGGCTATCTCTTCAACGAGAGGGGATTCTTTGTCGGGTGACGGAGCACCGGGTAGGTATTCGTCCTGCTTGGAGGAGGCATAAGGTTTATTCAGCCTTTCTATCTTCGACTCGCTCTCGAGTGCTGAGACGTGCATGTCGTACGATCATCATCATTTTTTTGACGTCCACAGGCCCGAGCTTTGCTTCTTCATCTTGGCCGTAGCACATGTACGGCACTGAGCCACGATGTTAGCAACATCGCGCTTCAAGCTCGGCCAATAAAATCGATGCTCCACTGCCTCAATAGTCTTGTTCCGACCAAAGTGTATGGCTAGACCTCCCGCATGTAGTTCCCACACTAAGAAATCTCGAATCGAAGTTCGGGGAACACATAGCCAGCTACCTCGAAAGAGGTAACCCTCCTGAAGCACATACTCATCAAGGTCTCTCGAGGGTCCGGCCTGGAGAGTGGTAAAAATCTGACCGAAGTCAGGACAATCAACATAGGCCTCCTTCATCTTGTCAAACCTATGACCTCGGCACTCATGGTGGTAAGCAAGCATGCTCGCCGACTCAAGGCATCAGCTACCTTGTTCTCCACTCCAGCCTTATGTTTAAGCACAAAGATGTACTGCTGGAGATACTCGACCCAACGACTGTGACGCGAGTTAAGCTTCTTTTGGGAATGGAGGTACCTCAATGCTTCATGGTCGGAGTATAGGATAAACTCCTGATGTAAAAGATAGTGCCTCCAATGCCTGAGAGCCTGAACAACTGCGTAGAATTCTTTATCATATGTGGAATATCGCAGCTTCGCATCATTCTGCTTCTCGCTGAAATATGCGATCGGGTGGGACTCCTGACTCAAAACTCCCCCAATTCCCACGCCCGACGCATCACAAGAGACCTCAAACACCTTCGAGAAATCAGGCAGTCGAAGGATAGGTGTCTGGGTCATGCGCTCCTTGATGTCCTTGAAGGCGGCAGATGCGGCCTTCGTCCATACAAATGTGCCCTTACGGATGCAATCCGTGATCGGGGCAGTGATGGAGCTAAATCCGCAGATAAAGCGACGATAGAACGTCGCAAGACCATGAAAGCTGCGGACATCATGAACGGTACGGGGTTCCGGCCACTCAACAATGGCCCGGACCTTCTCCGGATCGGCGGAGACCCCAGTACTAGACACAATGAAACCCAAGAAGGTAAGCTGAGGTGTCATGAAGGCACACTTCTGTGGGTTCGCAAACAGCTGCTCTCGCCGAAGAAGTAGACAGACCTGCCGTAGGTGGTCTAAGTGGTCCCCTGTGGTGCGGCTATAGATAAGGATATCATCAAAATACACCACTACAAAGACTCCAATGAAAGGTCGAAGGACCTGAGTCATGAGCCGCATGAAAGTGCTAGGGGCATTGGTCAACCCAAAAGGCATGACCAACCACTCATATAGACCGTCCTTAGTCTTAAATGCGGTCTTCCACTCATCACCTGGCCTAATCCTCACCTGATGGTAGCCACTCTTAAGATCGATCTTCGAGAAGATAGTGGCACCTGCCATCATGTCTAGCATGTCATCCAGGCGGGGAATAGGGAACCTGTACTTCACGGTGATCTTGTTGATGGCACGACTATCAATGCACATTCTCCACGTGCCATCCTTCTTCAGGGCAAGTAATGCGGGTACAGCACATGGACTCATGCTGTCCCGAACAGATCCTCTCTGCACAAGCTCATCGACCTGCCGTTTAAGCTCGGCATGCTCCGTGGGGCTCATTCGATAATGAGGAAGGTTGGGCAAAGAAGAGCCCGGAACAAGGTCGATGGCATGCTGAATATCCCGCATGGGTGGGAGTCCCTCGGGAAGCTCATCGAGAAAAATATCAGCAAACTCCTGCAGAATAGGAACAATCTCGGGTGGGAGCTCACCCTCGGAGTCCCACTCCACCTCTCGGACCGTAATGGCAAACACCGGACAGCCCTGACTAAGCTCCTGCTCCATTTCCCGAGTGCTAATCATCATCAATCTCCTCGTCGAGGGCTCTCCTGGGCCAGAGGTAACGGTCATAGTCCAAGCTGGGGATGGAGTACTGGGCCCGGGTATGGAAGGCTTTGGAGTACTAGGGCCAGTAGGACCCCTGACTGATGGGCTCCTGGGCCGAACGGGGTGGAGGGTGACCCGCTGGCCATCGTGGTCGAAGGTACAGGTGTTCGACCGACCATGGAGTGTGACATCTCGGTCGAGTAACCACGGCCTACCAAGAATGATACTTCCCACTTCCATGGGGAGAACATCACACCAGATCTCGTCACGGTAGGAGTGGAGCTGCAGCGGGACCAAGCACCGCAGCCTGACCGAAATGGAAGTGGTATCCACCCATGATACCTGATAGGGACAAGGATGGTCTACGGGTGTGAGACCAAGACGAGCGACAGCGTTCGTGGACATTGTATTGATACAACTCCCGCTATCGATGACCACCTTGCAAATTTACTTTCCCAGCCTACAGAATACCTGAAGGATAGTGGTCCGACGCCAGTCATCACTGACCTGCGGCTGGGTGAGGATACATCTGACGACCCCCACGCGGGTATCGTCCGACTGCTGGACATCCTGGGCCTCACCTCCCATCTCATAGTACTCGTCAGCTAACTCTTCATCTGCCTCATAGCTGACTAACTCGAGGCCCGTAGGGGTGGTATCCTCGGCCTGTGTGTCCCCAATGTGAAGAGATGGGCGGGTGGGACACTGGTTGGCGAAATGGCCAAACCCATTGCAGCGATAACACTGCTGCCGTGATCCACTAGGCTCCCCAATCATAGGTCCTTTACCTTTATCCTCCCGACGGATAGGAGGCATAGGCAACAAAGGACGTGCAGGAGGTGCGGGTGCCGGTGGATGGGCTATGGGTGGGGCCGTAAGATGCTGGGGACGAGGAAGGTCCCTCGGGGGTGGAGGACGAGGCCTAGGAGCAAAGGGCTCAGGGCGAGCGGGCTCCTGAGGTCGTGCCATGGGGGCCCTCGGATACGTGCCAGATGAGCCACGGGACTCGACACTACGAAGGGGAAAGGAGCCCAACCGATGGGGTGACTCAAACTTCGCCTCGAACTGCTCCAATTCGAGAGCAATCTGATATGCCTGCTCCAAAGTGGTGGCATTGCGGCGAAAGAGTTCATATTGATAATTGGTCTGCAAACCTCTCCGAAAGCGGGATATCGTCATGGTGCTCTCTTCTGTGACCCCGCACCACAAATAATACTCATCGAACTCGGCGGTGTACTCGGTCACCGATCGGTTCCCTTGGGAGATGCTTTGCCACTTGTCTATGAGACGTTGGCGATATGAGGCGGGAAGGTACTTCTCCCTCAACTTGGTTTTCATATCATCCCAAGTACCGATCTGGGGTTGACGTCGCTGGTTGAGCAGGCTCTCCACATTGATCCAATAAGTTTGGGCCTGCCCTTGCAGCTTCATCTTTGCGTATCGGACTCTTCGGTGGTCCGTCATCTCAAACCACTCGAAGTACCGGTCCATGTCGGCCTCTCAATCTAAATACACCCTAGGGTCCAAAGACCCGCTAAAAGTGGGAGGGTCCGCACGCACACCCCTAAGAATGCGGTCGTCATCCTCGTCATCACGATTCCGTCGTTGATGACGAAGACCGTTACCCCCGTGATCATTGTCGGAGGCATAATCATCCACCACATGCACCTGTTGAACCCCAACATTCTCCGCCTGAGCCCTTGGCACAGTAGGCTGCTGAACCGGCTCCTGTTGGCCGTTCGTCGGCGCGGGTTGCGCCGCTACTGGGCCCCTCTCTAGGACGGCAATCCTCCCAACAAGGCCTTGAATGGACTGCTCCGAAACCCCGGCCCGATCCTCGAGGACCTTCATCCGCCCTTCTAGACGAGTCCCTATGCCATCCATACGCGTACTAAGACCATCCATACGCGTGTCTAAACGATCCATGATGGCCCGGAACATCTCGGCCGTGGAAGACTCATCGGAACTACGGGCTCGGGACTCCGCCATAGGTGGTGGTGGCGAGTACTGGGTACCTCGACGGGTGGGCATGCAACTGACACACTACCTAGAAGACACCGACTAATGCAAACACACACTAAATGATGCACTTAGACCTAAACCAATATCCGGTACGGGGCGGAGTTAATCGATCCGAAGATCACTCCCGCAAGTGTGCGACCTCCCGGTAGGCGTAGCCTAACGTTCGGACAACACCTTTTAAGATACCGAATAAAGGGTGCAAATGCAATTTAAAACACACTTTTTTTTTGTTTTGAAAATAATGATGATCCTAGACTCGACTTAGACCATGATGCATGCAAGACATATGCAAAGACTACCCTAGACTCGACCTGCTCTGATACCAAACTGATGCGGGACGAACACGGGAGACGACACTATATGGTGCCACCCTCGGACTCTAGATGAAGACACGACCAGCAACATACACCAGGGTGACACTAAGCCCGACACTACGAGCTCCTAGTGGCGAAACGTCGCTAACAGAAGTGGAAGCTCACTCGTCGTCCCAAGCGAGGGAAAGCGCGGACCGTGCGCTGTTAAGGAACCGGCGGAGGTCAAGGATAGTCCGACTCAACTTCCGGACTTGGATCGAGTCACGGGACGGGTCACACTCACTCTCACAGCGGTGACATGGACACACGGGCTAGTACCTACGCTCTCGGCAGCGGCAAAAGACCGTATACTAGCTAAGCAAATGAACGCCAAGAGGTTCGGACCATTACCTCCACGCACCCGGCGTGGCGAAGACAACCCCGGCCGAATTACGGACTCCCAGTTAAACAATATCACAGCAATACAAAGATTTGACCCACTCCACGCAGGGAGGTAAAAGGTCACATGTGGAGCCCAGGAATCACGCAACTCGGGTTGACGGGCAGCATCTTGATGTCGCCCGGCGGTGCCGAACTCCGCGTTTTCGTGCTTTCCGAACGGCGGGTTCTGCGGGCCCGCGGGGCCCACGGATGGCGCTGTCCTCCGGATCTGCGGGGGTGGGACCCACTATGATGGGGACCCCTGGTGGCGCGCCTCCACGGACGGCGGTCGGCCGGGAACACCGATCGGGGGTCGATCGGTCCCGATTCCCAAGCTTTGAAGTTGCTGCCCACGGATTTTTAGTTGCTGTTTTCAGGCGCGCGCTCTGGCGAAAACAAGCACTGCGATCAATCCCGACGTCGGATCGGGGCGCATGAGCTATCGTTGGAAAGCTATCGTCAGATGCTTCAATCTACACCCAGAGAGATCTGCTGGATCTGGTCGGATCAGAACTTTAATGAATTTACAAGTCCCTGTTGTACAGTAACCGAAATCTCAGAGCTACAGGGTACTTGTCTGAGAACCACCGTTGACCGCCTAGTAAACCTCCGATTCAGCTCTTGAGATCTTCTTAAAAGTTGTAGGTTATCCAACCACGGAACTGGAACTATTTTTGGAATTTGATTTAGAGGTGGTGGTGATTTACTATGATTTTTGGGGTGACTGGTGGTCGGATCTGGGAACAGGGAGACAGAACTGTAGCTGGGACTGAGAATGATTTTTAGAAAATATGAGATGGACGAACCAAATATTGAGAAACATTGTGGATGAAGGGGTGGATGGGTGGAACCTCCAGTAAAATTGGGCGAACTAGCAAAACTCAAAAAGTGGATCTAAGATATGAAACTCAGGGCGGGGGTGAATCTGGACAGAACTCTGGCAGAACTGAAATGGAAGAGTGGACGAAAATAAAAAAATATGAAACAAGATCTGAATGGCAAACCAAAATTTATGGGATGTCCTTGACACCTCTGGAACATCCACTAAAATCCCCAGATCTATCTGAGCTCGTGGCTGAGATAAGAAATTCATGGAAGCTCCTGTGATACTGCGCGGGCAGAACTCCGTTGATGGCGAAGGCGGTGCGGTGGCGGCTCATGGCGGCGGCGACCGGAACTGATAGGGTGGAGTCTCACCACCTGAAGGAAGCCTTCACAGCTTCAAGGGGAAGACGGAGAGGAGAAGGGGGCGCACCAACGCTGGAGCTTCAAGCTTTTCTTCAATTCAAATGGCATTAATTCTCCAAAATGAAAAATACAAGCTTAAATAGGTTACATCTCTCATCCATCCACAACCGTAGGATCTAGGAGTGGGAGATGAAGGGCTGGGATGGCATGAGACACACACACACAAAATAAATAAAAAAAATAAAGAGAGGGGGGCGGCCCTTGGACTAGGGTGTAGAAGGTGGACTTGGTAGGTGGGGGTGGGTAGCCTCCTTGGACTTTTCAAGCCACTTGTCCCCCATGTGTCCTTTTACCATTCAAACTTCTAGATGCCTCCATTTGGCATGTTGACTGACCCCACGTGGGACCCTAGGCTGATGTGGCCCAATAGGATGGGGCCTGGGGGGCCCACGGGGTCCGAATTGCACATAAGCCCCTATTACAATCAAAATGGCAAACCGAATGCAATGAAATAAACACAAATTACACACACATAAAGTCTAACTAAATATGATAAATGCCGGGACTCAGGGGGGCGTCTCCAGGCTATCTCCGAGCCAAATAGATGCTGAGGTGGCTCGAGTCGTGCTCCGTGTGCGGTACCGGTGGCTCGGCGTATCGCGCCGCTCAACTGCTCGGGTGTCCGCACCATAAAGGGCTACACAAATGGGCCCGGGAGGACCGAATTCGGGTTGACGGGCGGCTTCTCATGTAGCTTCGGCAGCACCCGAACTCGTGACTGTGGGGCCCGCGTGCTATCCGGAGGGCTGATCAAAAATTAAGAAAATTCATGGAGTGAGGGAACGGTGGACAGAACTCCCAGTAAAATTGGGAGGGTTTGGAAAAATCAAAAAGATGGTCGGAGGTGAAAAACATAGAGCTGCTGTCACTATAGATAGAAACAAGGCAGATCTGGGAGAGAAAGAGGAACGAAAATGGAAAAATACTAAATGAAGGAATTTGGCCATGAAAATTTAGGTGGAAATGGGGGTTCAAGGTAAGAACACACCCTAAAAATTTCAACTCGAGATCTTCACGTGGTGGAGAGCAGGAATTCGTGGAGTACACCTCTATCCAGCGGGATAGAACCTTGAAGATGGCTCCGCGGCGGCTCGAAGGCGGCACGAACGGCGGCGGCGGCGGCACCGATGATCACCGGAGATAGAGGGGAGGGGATTGAAGATAGAACCACTCTAGATCTGGGGTTGGGAAGGGAAGAACAATAGGAGAGAGGAGAGGGGCGCAAGAAGCTCTTGAATTTTCCAACAATTTTTCTTCATTAATGCCAACAAATGGAAAATACAACCTTTTATATGCTAGGTATCAAATCTAATGTAGACCCTTGGATCTAGGGATGGGGAATGAAGGGCTGGGATGAAGTGTGAACAACACACAAAAAATAAAATTAAATAAACAAGAAGGGGGTGGCCTATTGACTACATGAAAGGGGTGGAAGGGGTAGGTGGCCTACCTTTGGAATGTTGACCCATTTGTCTCCCATGTGTCCATATGACTAGTCCAACCTTCTAGATGTCCACCTAGGATGGTTGACCAGCCCCACAAGGTGACATGGACCAATGGGAAAGGGCTGAGGGCCCCCCAGCTGGACCTACTACACAATTACACAAAAACCCACACAATCCATGGGAATGACTCATTGGCTTATAAAGCCTGACATTTGCGTACATACTTTCCCAAGGATATAAACATGAACTAAAAGGACATAAATGTAAAAGAAATTGTACATGCTCGGCGTCGATTCCCATCACCATGCCAATCGTCTTCTCCAGCACCTCTCTCCTGAGGTTCTGTTTACAGATCTATACAGCGTCCTCCTGGTGCGGGGGCCGCTTGCATCTCATTCCAAGGTTCCTCCACCTCTTGATGTAGTCGAGAGTGGTCTCATCTACCCTCTGTCTTGTTGAATAGAGTTCAGCCACTGTGACCTCCCTCTCTGTAACATGGAATCTTTCTCTGAACTTCCTCTGCATGTCCGACCAGTCGCTGATTGACCCGGCCGGGAGGCTGGAGTACCATTCAAAGGTGAGCCCTGTGAGTAAGGACCCGAAGAACTTCAATAAATATGACTCGTCGGTGGCTAAGTCACCCATGACGGTCATGTAGTAGGCAACATGTTCCTTCGGGGATCCCTTCCCGTTGAACTTGTAGAACTTCGGCGGCTTGCGGATCCCGGGAGGGAGCCGCTTAGCAGCATGATGCGGTGGATATGGCACCCTATATGCATCGAATATAACATAGTCACCTTCAGCCCTTTCAGCGAGCTTCATCTCGATCATCCTTTCTACCATCATCTTGCTCATGGTGGTTGGGTCGACCGGCTCTGGGTAGAAATGCGCCGGCTACAAGTAGGGGGTGACCAGGGTGGTCGCCTGTGGAGGAGGACGCAGCAGTGAAGGTGTCTGGTGCACCTGTGGCGGCATCGGGGGAGCCAGTGGTTGTGATGGGCGCTGTTGAGTTGTCGCCAAGTTTGGCTCCGCCTACAAAGGTGGGGTATAGAGTGGCGGGAAGTCGTTCTTGCTGACGGCTCCCCTTGATGATTCAGCCTGCACATCATGCCGCTTGGAGGCCGAGGACTGCTCTGTCCTTTCCGTCAATTGCTTCTTCAGCTGTTCTATCTCCTAGCGGTACCTTTGGAGCATCATTAGTACGGCCGGATCCATAGCTACTATGTTGGGGATGGCCTCTGTCGTCTCGCCAGATGCACCCTCAAGTAGGATGTCAAGCAAGACATCTTCTTCTTCATCTGCCGTTATCACATTTGCTGTGAGAATAACGGCCTTGTCATGCTGTTGGAGGCGAGGCAGTGCTTGCTTTCCCTGGGTCACTGCCAGCATCTATTTTGCAGCCTCCACTCTTCGAGTGCTCGGCCCCGGTCTTTCGGCTAGCCAGGCCAACTCTTGAGGCTCCTCGGGCAGTTTTCCATAATGGCCATCTACCCCGGCCATATTGCATGTGAAGATCTGCATCCTGCGTCTCTGTCTCCGAACCTTCCTCTTGACATTCTCCGGGAAGGTAAGCCTTTCGAACACAGAGATCCTTTTCTTTTCCCCTTGACGGGGGATAGTGTCATTGGCTTGAACATCAGAGCCGTCTTCATATCCATTGTCATCAACCGATGACGTCATCCTCCTATCTTCTTCTTCTCCCGCTGCCATTAATGGACAGTGGTCTTCTTCAGCTGCGGCAGCTTGCAACAGCCGTTGTTGGCCCAAAGAGGGGTTGCCCAACCCCCTAAAATAGTTTCTGACCATATTGGTCATTTCTTCTTGCCCTCGGCCTGAGTGCAGGGTCGGGGACAGTTGTTGACCTCTCATCGGAGGAATGTAAGCAAATCGAGCCCTCTCGGCAGTCTGCTGTAATCTTCTTCCCATAATGGGGATGTTGGCTTGTCGGGCGCAGGCCCTAAAGCTTTCTCGGCATGGCGGATCCACGATTGCCTTTTCCTTCTCGAGATAGGGTTCCTCTTGCTGCTCTCTTCTGCTCTGGTGAATTTGGGGTGGTACTGCACTGGAGCTTCTTGCTGGACAGGCTGGACCTTTTTGGGGACCCAAACCTGCTTGAATCTTCTTGGCTTGGGAGCCAACATTCCCTGGCCGTGACAGCCGGCTTCTTCTTCTTCGGCTCTTCTTCTAGCGAGAGCCTGGTAGGAGTTGTAGACTAGCACAGTAGGGATCACCCGGTCCGGGCTCACTCGAACCTTACACTCATCCAGAAAGATGCGGAGGCCACTGACCAGCATAGACTTACCGGATGCAGAGAGACGTCCGGTCATAGCAGCATCAACCTTCCTTCGGGGGTTCCGGTGTCGGCACCTCCCGAAGCTCTTGGCAGGGACGGGGAGGGCCCCGTGAGCAATGTGATGCACCATGCAGCTGGCAACTTGGAATGGACTCGCGGACGAGTTCTCACAGTGTCGAGCCTCCGGGGCCTCGACCTTTACAGCAACCTTCTCTTCGACGGTCTCCAGGGACTCCGTCTGTAACATGTCAACGAAGGCCAACCCCAAGAAGTTGGGGAAACCTACAGCTGGTGGTAAATATCCAAAAACCATGGGCACCGCCAGGTACCCGTGTTCCGCGTGGTCGGCTACGATTGCGGGGCCGAAGCCAACACTAGTGAGTCCGGATAACGTCATCGTTCACCTGAGACAAACAGACAAACAATCAGCATTCTTGGGGTAAGCCCCGAAGGTATCCTCTCTTGGCAAAGAGATGAAGGGAGACTCAGGTCCCACCGGGCGTGCCAGACTTGTGGGGATGTTTTTTGTTTGGGGTTTATTTCATTGGGTTTATTAGGCGTGCCAGTCACCGGAGTGACAATTCATTGTGCACTCGACCTGACTCAGTCAATCGATTGTGATATTCGTGTCGGGACCTAGAGTCCGTCATACCATAAAGGCTATGACGTTAATTACGTCCTCCCAAAGAAGGACAACCCTTGATTAGTTGCCAAGAAAGGATGCCTCGGGGGCAAAAAGAGATAAGACTATCATGTCGACTCCGCTGACGGGATGCGAAACATGCATGGAAAACCGTGCTATACGGGATGGGATAACGGTGTTATGGCGCAAATCTAGCGGCATATCCCCTTCTTTTGGACCATGCCAAAGGGGAATATAGATCATCCACCCACGGAGTGCCGGGATGGAAGCCAAAAGAGAGGCGGGCATAGCCCTGGATCCAAGAAGGATTTGAATGTGATGGGATAGTGTCCGCTGCCATGGCGTTTATAGATATACCCTTAAGGGACCATTGGAGGACATGCAGTGGCAGAACTCCGAGGGTCAGCGGGGTGACAAAAGAAACATCGTATTCAGTATAATGTAGGGGTAAAAGCCCCCATTAATGTATCTCCCGTGGACCTGGATGAAGAACCCTGATTCCCTCGTAAAGCGATGAAGGCTGGCGTGAAGGTTGACAGGAATGGGACATTGAGTTTAGACTGGATTTGAATTTAATGGAGTTGCTGAGATATCAGATATTTGGGTGGCAGCTGTTATTGAGATGAAACAGCATGGACAGGACCCAGCACGAGGGCCAAACGGCGCGGTGGGATCCCGACGCGACGGGAAGCTCAAGGTTGTCGGCACGGTGGGCAACCGGCGTGGCTGGGTTGAAGAGGAGTCAGCGCGATGGCCTCCCGGCGCGCCCCTCACCCGACGCGAGATTGGCGCCGGGAGGAGATGGCGTCAGGAGTCATGTGGCGCCGGTAACTGCTTTCGTTGGTTTTTTTAGGTATTGTGAGGGTTTATTATGAGTTCAAAGGGATCCTTTGTATTCAATGGGGATTTCATGGTAATAATTGGGTGAGATAGGAGATGAGGGTGGATTCGTTCACAAGGGGTCCAAGGAGACCATGTAACTGTAATGTATATTCCCCTGTGGTGGCCAAGATGTCATGAGATGGTATAGCTCAGGTCCTTGCCACGCAGTTGGGGGTTAAATGCATAATTCCGGTGAAAACATCGTAGTATGTGGTCGAGTAAAGTTCTGAATGAATTTTGACAGCACCTCCCCTTATTTTGGGAGTATGCCAAAAGGGTATTATAGGTCATCCACTCACGAAATGTCGGAGTGGAAACCAAAATAAGAGCCGGGCGTAGCCCGAGATCCAGGGGATCCAAATCATATGGGACTTTATCCCCCTGTTATGATATCCCTTGTACAGTCAATGGAGAACATGCAGTGGCAGAGCTCCATGACTTGATAGGGTTATAGAATGTGGGGGAATTGACCCCTTTGATATGGCTCCCGTGAGGATAGAGGGAAGGATAGTGCATCTCCATAGGACATGATATCATGAGCAAGGCTGGCATGGCCTGACGGCATCGGCACGAACGCATCAAAGTGGCCGAAAGGGGTGGAGGTATCGGCGCGAAGAAGAGGATGGGTTTCGGTGCGACACGAGAAGCTCAGCCGGCACCGCCAGCCCTCGGCGCGAGACTTGCGCCGAGAGGGGTTCGCGCCGGGAGGCTTCCTGAAGTGGGGTTTTAGGGGGTTTGGAGGCAGAGGCTTTGGGGCATTTTAAAAAGGGGGTTTGTTCAACGTTTGACAACCAGTTTTGACGATCGTAGAGAGGGTGATCTAGGGTAGAGACGACCTTCCTTCTGGGGCCTCACTAGGAGCATAATCACGTACGGAAACTCACGATTCGGATTCATCCCTCTTCATTTCACAGACGAGAAGCCATGAGATGGACTGTCTCAGGCTCTCGTTGTGAGTATGAGGTTGAAAGAACATATGGTAGAAGAACTTTCAACAGACTTGGAAAACCAAACGGTAGAACGCGTCTAGTTATTAGTATCCACAGCCTATAGTGAACCTCGGATGCAGAGGCAGAGAGAAAAGGATAATGCAAGGGCAGAACTCAGCCCATCTTTCATTAACTATTTCATCTAAAACAGCGTACACGAATTCAACTCAGGAGGAAAAAATCCACCCAAAAAATTATACACACCGACTCTATCCCTGAGAACAGGGTTACATTGGCATTCAATGCTACTAGAGCAAAGATGCTCGAAAGCAGAGATACAAATGAAAAGGGAGAACAATATTCAGACAGAAGAAAAGGGGGAGAAGAACTGCAGCCCCTCAGGGCGTCGGACGGCACACCCCACCTTGCTTCTTCCTTCGAGTCTCTGCCTCTCTCTTTTCTTCAGCTTCTATGGGGGGCTCTCGAGCTCCCCCTTTCTTTCAGTGGCTAAAAATGCTCTCCTCCTTTTTCCTTCCTTTTTTTCTATCCCTGTATCTTCTTCTTCTATCTCCCTTCTTCTCTCTCTCTTTTTTTTTGTTTTCGAAGGGCGGCCTTCTTATAGAGGGATGACGCTCATCCTATCGGCCTGAGCTCCCCGGCGCGCCAGCATCTGTCTTCCCGGCGTGGGCAGCCCTCGGCACGCCTCAGCTCATAATGGGCTTGGCCCATTTTCTGTCATCCGGCGCAGGATCCATCTAATGGGCTCTTTCAGACAGTGGGCTTCTTGGCATATGTATTTATCCTTCATGGGGCTTGTTTAACACCTTGCGTTCACAAACACATGTGAGGCACTGTGAATCCCACCTTCAGAGAATCAGAATTGTCTGAGCATCCCTTTTCAGCAGGCAGATGATTGCCTGAATATTGGTATGGTTTTATCAGCCTGACTATCTGAATGATAGCAGTACTGGACAGCGGCCTAGCCAGGGATGGCTTTTGCCGAACAAAGTGTTAGGAGTAGTGAGTCTCTTCTATTCTGATTCTCAGAACTTCCAGGGATGGTACAGGAGCCGCAACTCTGATCATCTTTTAGAGCCCCGAGTCTGCTTTGGTCTCTCCTGGCATATTTTAGGTGTCAACATGAATCGACATCCTCGGGCCGTTCCCTACAGCTCAGGCCCAGAAGAAGTTCATCTTCGTCGCCATCGACTACTTCACCAAATGGATCGAGGCCGAAGCCACAGCTATGATCACCGAGATAGTCATCTGGAGTTTCATCTGGAAGCCGATCATCTGTCGCTACGGCATCCCCCGGGTGATAGTGAGCGATAACGGTCGGTAATTTGATTCTCGTTATATCCGAGATAGATGCGCCGACCTAAACATTCATAATCACTTCACCTCGGTCACCCACCCTCAAGCTAACGGGCTGGTCAAAAATGCCAATAAGACTATCTTAAAAGGCATCAAGGCCAGGCTAGGCAAAGCCAAGGGCAGCTGGCTTGTGGAATTGCCGAACGTACTTTGGTCACACAGAACGACTCCCAGAACGGCAACCGGTGAAAGTCCCTTTCAGCTGGTGTACGGCGCCGAGGCCGTGATCCCGTTGGAGATTGCCAATCCCTCCCTCCGAGTCATTTGTTTCTCACTCGAGGCAAACGACCAGAAACTGCTCGAAAATCTCGACCTAGCAAATGAACTCCGAGAGATTGCCAGCATCCGAGCAACGGAATATCAATGCCACCTCACTCGATACTACAATGCCAAAGTCTGAGATAGACACTTTCAACCGGGAGACTTCGTTCTCAGAAAGGTCGAAGCATCTCGACCACTTGAGGCAGCGGGCAAGCTATCCCCTAATTGGGAAGGCCCCTACCGAGTGGTTGAGACGCTCGGGAAAGGAGCATACCGGCTATCTACTATGGAAGGAGAACCCATCTCTCGGACCTGGAACGCGACTACACTACGCAAGTTCTACTTCTGAACACTTCAGTCGTGTAAGCAATATGAAAATAAACAGAAGTTTCCGTTTCTCTCTTATTCAAACAATTTGCTTGTACATCAGAATGGCCGAAGCCAATACAATACATGTCAAAAAGCAAAAATCCATCTGGTACCGCCATACGAGTCCATCGCTCGGCTGACTCGGTTAACTTTCCTGCGTCCAGCCACTGACTCTGCCTCGTGCAGAAACTGGCATGGATAAAGGGTAGTCGACCCCGTTGGCTCGGGTAACTCGGAACAGAGGTGACAGAAGGATTAGGAAGGAGAAGGCTACCTTCCAAGTTGACAGAGATGGAGGAAGGAGAAGAGGGAATACGAATGAAGGCCTCTCTCTGCCAACTCTTTGGAAGGAAGAGAGTGTAAGCACCCTCCGAAGAGTGAAAGAAATGATAAGAAGGGCAGATGAGAGAGAAAGAGGCTGCGGAAGAAGAGAGGAGAAGCAGGAAGTGGAGAGGAATCTTGAGAGAGATCCCCTCCAATGAGTGAGCGGGAAGGGACGGGCGGCAGGGATGCCTGATTCCCCCATCCGTCCGCCATCACGCCCCTCCCCGCAAGCGTCGGTCGGAGTTGATAAAAGAAGGTGACGTGCTTCCGCACGTCGAACCCTCTTTAACCCCGCCTACCGGCCGTCGAACCCCCTTTAAACCCGAAGTAGCGAGGACCCTCTGCCCTCCGTCATCGGCAGCTTCATCTTCAAGAGCATCTTCCATGCTTCAAATCCGACGGCACAACGCCTCGTGAAGAAGGAGAGAGGAAAGACTGTCAGAGAAAACCATAAGCGATGGAGAAGGAGAGACGCTCTTCAGACCTTTTATAGGCGAAGGGAGGTTACTTGCCTTAAATGATTCTCCCCTCGAAAAGATGATAAAGGGACTTCTCCCTACGAACAGTCACCTCAGACTCCTCGGTTCCCTCCCAGCGGGACACACGGAGCGGCCAAGCAGTTAAAGCATGAGAAACCGAAAAGACACCATGTCAGACGCTCGCCCAACCATCGTGTGAGATCCACGCAGAAAGTATCGACACTTTCCAACTACTGCAGATACGTTGAACAAACTATGGCAATGGCGGTACAAAAAGTTAAGTCTTCATCATAACGATACTGCCTTACGTTTTCCTTTTACACAACAAGAGAAGTTTTCTTCGAAAAAGGAAAGACATATAAGGAGAAAAGGCAAAACAGATACATTAGGCCTCGGGCCCACCCTGAGGCTCGGAAGTGGGAGGCTCGGACGGTCTGCCCCGGGCACCCTCGGCGACGGTCGACCCTGGCACTGACCCCACCGGCGTGGGAGCTGCCTCGGTTGTGTGCCCTCCCGAGGCATTCGAAGTTGGCGACCCCTCGGATGAAGAGCCCCCCTGGTCTCCTTCCTCCGACGCCGAACCAGAAGAACCGGAGGACGACAAATCCGAGTCATAGCATTGCCCGGATGGAAAATTGATTGTCTCGGACGCCTGCTCCTCTGCGTAAGAGATGGCCCGGTCATAGCCTTGCTTGAATCCCTTGCGGATGCCCCGGGGAAGCGCTAACTCATAGTAGGGGAGGGCAGACTCCTTAAGATCGACCCGGTAGGCCTCCGAGCCTCTATATTGCTCGAGTGCCTCTGCCCCGGTCGATTCCAACCTACCGACTTGTTCGGCCTTCTCTCACTCCACCTCGGATAACCTCCGCTCGGCCTCGACCATCTGCTTCTCCACCTTGGCCCGATCAGCCTCAGCCTCCATTCGAAGATGCACGGCTTCCTCAGCCCGGTCCACCAGCTCAGTGCGCTCAGCCTCCCACCGGCCATCTAGCTAGACGTGGGCCGTGCGCTCCTCCTCCAGAAGCTTGCTCTTCATCTCGAGCAACTCACGGACCAGAGCCAGTTGCTCGGCCAGTGTCCGGGCCTCCTCTTGACTCACCCGCACCAGCTCTCTAACTGAAGAGAGCTCCCGCCGAAGCCATTCATGCTCCTCGGTGAGCCGAGCTACCTTCCTGTCTGACCCAACAAGGGTCCAGGGAAGGGTCGACCGCTCCGACTCCGACCGAGCGTAAGCTTCAACCAGAGTGGCCCCCATCTGGGCCAAGACCAAGCCGCCCTCCATAACCATCTCGAGGGCCGCGGGCGGGGAGCGCTGCCTGTCTCCCCCTTTCACTTTCGCAGCTATGCTACGACATACTTGATACAGAGGGCCCTGGATGCCCAGCCTCTCCAGAGCCGCCGAAATAAGGGCCCCACCTCTGAGTGGCATCTCCTCGGGAGCCCCACCGGCCGGCCCGGATCAAGCCCCTACTTCATCCGCCCCTCTTGCCTCGATCGGTTGGGGCTGAGTCGCCGCTCTTCGCGACCCCCTGGCCTCGACCGGCACGGCACCTACACCGCCACCCGGAGCGTCGCCCGCCTCAATTGATGCCCTAATCTCAGCCGTGGTCCCAGCGTCGCCCACTTCAACTCCGGCCCCCTCAGCTCCTACCAAGGGGAGAGCCGATCCAACGCCGCCGCCCCCAGAAGCGGCCCTGGCCTCCTCGGCCCCCTCTAGCTCAGCGGATGGGGGAGCCGGCCCAACAAGGTCGGCCCTATCTCGCTCGGAAGAGGGGAGAGCCGCCGAGCCAGGGTCATCCTCGACAGCGGGGGTGGACCCGGCCTTCTTGGCCCGCTTCTTGGCCTTCACGGCGTCCCGTATCATACCCTCCACTGGATCTTTGAATTTGGCCCCCCGCGACCTGGAAGACCCCTCCTGGGCCATCCCATTGCCCTTATCTCGGGCTTGGGTGCGCCCCTCGGGAGATGGCGGCTCATCGGCGGCCGAATCATCGCCGAGATCGATCACCGCCCGCTCGGCCGCAGGCTCCTCCTCCACAGCCGGCCGCATGGCGTCTGCGCAGAAGAAGATATGGTCAGGAAAAGGAAATGGTCTCATCATCCGACGAAGAAGCTGACTCGTGACTCTAGGACCTATCAGCCGTAGACGCGTGAGAAGACACCGCTCGATGTTCTCCAGAGTAACCAGCTCCTCCGTGGACTGACGACGCTTCAGTAAAATGGTCACATACTCCTCCACGTCTGGAGAAAACTCGTCTTGCCTCGGAGGGATGTTCGGATGGAAATTGGGGATTACGGGACACCTCCAAGTCTCCTCCACCGAAGAAATCCCCATCCAGAAGAACTGAGTTTTCCATCCCTTGTGCGAAGAATCCTTCGCAGCCAAGGAGACACAGCTCCTATTCTACCTCGCCTGGATGAAATAGAAGCCCTTCCCTGTCTAGGGATGCGCCTTCAACTCGAAAAAATAATGGAAGAGGTCCAAGGAACAAGGAACCCCGCATTGGCGACAGAGGATACGAAAGGCGGAAAGAAGAAGATAAGAGTTGGCTACCAACTGTACAGGCGCCAACCGAAAGAAATCGAGAAGCTTAAGAACAAAGGGCTCGAAGGGAAGGCGGAACCCACCCTTCCACTACAGAAGGAAGGTGCAGATATGGCCCGTACGAGAATCCAAGCTCATCTCGTGTGGGGCAGCCGCAGTGAAATAAAACTTATAGGGCAGGCAAAACTGGTGCTCCAGCCGTTTCACCTCCGCCTCCCCCAGCTCGCTGTAGTTTGGAGTCGACGGTATCACCGTCGCCCTCGCCGCAGACTCGCCCTCCCACTCTTCGGCCTCCAGACGCTGATCCGCCATGGAATCTGGAGAGGAACTTGAAGAGAAATGCTCCCGAGATTCTGAAGACTCCGAAGGAAGAGGAAGCTGTCGAACCGCCTCCGCGGTTATCTCCGCCAACTCTGCGAACGCTGCTGCAAGCCTCTACTCTTCCATCGTGTCCTCATGACGCATCAAAGAGCCCCAAAAGTAAGCACGAAGGAGAGCCAAACCCTAAAAACGGAGGGAGTCTGGAGCAACGACAAGCGCACAATGCCTATATTCCCACACTGAAGGCGGCGCGTCGTTCCGACCTCTAAGAAAAGGGGGCCCCTTAAGTTCAAATCCGTCAGGATTATCATTATTACGGGCCCAGGTGACCATGCCATGTGGCTTCTTAACACTGTCAGATCTCCACCCATCCGAGCCACGCTGGTCCAAAACCCTAACGGCTACTCTTCCGAGCTTACCAAGGCTCGGGAGTAGGAGGGGGACAAGTGGAGAGGGGGATTTCTGTAACCCATCTAAGAGCGGCCGAACTAGGTCCATCAGGACCAAACGAGGCCCAGCTCATCTAAGTGACAGCCCCGCATGGCCCACTTAGCCTCAAAGCCCAATAAGATCACTCGGGATCTAGCCCTTCCTCGGCGGCCCTTAGGCTCGGAAGGCCCGAGCGTCGGTCCGGTCGGAGGAAGACCCAAGCCCAACCTATCCCCTTCGTCGGGATAAAGGCTAGCGCCCCGCACCCACTCCGACCGAGCCTCATCCGAGCTATGCTTATCGCCCGGAAAGGGCTGGCACTCTTCATGCTTGGGACGACCGACGATTACTTATCCATGCTGCCGTTGAGAGCCCTTTATGAGCAGGAGTTCACAAAGATAAGGGACCCACGAATCCTCAAGGTTATAAAGAGCCCACGATGAGGACATAAAGAGCCCACGTCCGAGATGTAACCCCCACCTGAAACTCCTCATCTTACGGGACTGATGGGGCCGGCGCACTATTTAAATCAGGAATTCCCTCCAGCGAACGGTAAGGGCCTACACACGCCTAAAACTCCCTGAGTAGAAACCACTTCACCACCTTGGTGGAGAGGGATCTCGTGCATCTCCCCACTCCTCTTTTCATAGCTTCCACCACTACTCTACTGACTTAGGCATCAGAGGGTTTACCCCAGGGAACCACCCCAGAGGCCCCCTGATCTGTTTCCCTTCCTTGCAGTTCACTGATCGGTGATCATCTCCCCAGCTCAGGACCAGCGCGAGATCGCTCCTCTTCACATCCGAATGGAGTCAATCACATGTACTGGGTATATGATGGTTTATATGCATCTAAGATGTAGTAGCAATGCGGTATGTATGGACCTGTTCTACATGCCATCCGTTCAATAGGGAGTGCGTACTAAATAGGATGCATGATGAATTCAAATTTTCACCCATACTGGAGACTTCTTTATTTGATTCATGGAAGGCCAGCGAAGCCCCTGCACTAAATGAGTGCATTGGGCATGTTCCCGTTGCACTTGAATAGAGGGTAAAGTGATTGATAGGCCCGGACGCTTGAAGCTGCACTTTTCTTTTGCTTAGATAGGAGGGTGCTGGCCGGTCGACCGAAATTCCATTTCGGTCGACCAAAACTCCCATGGCTGGAAGGTTTACAGGATTAACAGATGTCGGTCGACTGAAATCCCAATTTCGATCGACCGAAATTATAGAAGTCGACCAGGAATATGGGGGAAGTCGACTCTTGGCACCTAGCAGGGTTTTGGCTATAGTTGACGAGGCATGTATGATGCTTTGACACATTCAAAACTGCATGTGTGATGACTCCTTTGGTTTAGGAGACACATGATGAGATTTGGAGCCATGCATAGAATGCATGTAAATGATTTTTGCCTACTTATGCAATACACCTAAACTTTGGCCTATTCCAAACTACATGAATGATGGTTTGGATATAGCCATGGTTCCTTTTGTTTATGGAATGCATGAATGTGACTTGGGATTATTCATGGGAGGCATGAGCATCGCTTGGTTTACTCATGCAATGCATGTGGACAATTTGATTTATTCATGAAATACATATGAGTGACTTTGGTCTATTAATGCGATACATACGGAATGTGTAGTACGAGACAAAGGACTGGGCCAAGGGGAGTTGACTCTATGCAGATCAATGCCTACAAAGGGGGGGGGTAGTTCTGAGCGGGTCGACCCCTAGGTCTGCAAGGGTCGACCCCTAGGTCTGCAAGGGTCGACCCTGCACAGATACAAATCTCTCACATTCTCCTCAAAATTAACTTTTATGCCACAGGCCTTAGAAAGACTTATCTGGCGGGACAGAATGATAAATCCGATCCATCCAGCACCACTCCTAGAGTGTTTCCTATAAAGCATGACCTGAAATCCAATGCACATTACAAAATAGCCTTGATTATTTTACCTAGAGCTTGGGCTTCAATTGACAGGAGGCATATACTTTGTACACCGGCCAGATATGACATGTGCACCAACTCCAAACCCAGCATGTCATTGACCTGGTGCTTAATCTTCAGAAAGAGATCGAAATCCTTCATTTTCTGGCCTCCCAAATATAGTCTTGAGCCAATGGAATGGACTAAGGTCTTTAATGAATACCATAGACTATATAATGAGAAAACAGCTAGTCTGGCTTGTTACAAGAAATTGAAGCTCTCAAGGTAGACATTTCATGCATCCTGGGTCATAATAATACTGATAGGCCAGTCCACTTTATGGCCCAAACCAATGAAATCAAATGTCCCAGCTCATGATGCAAATGTCTAGAGGCTCTGAGCCATTTCATTCTTTGTTCAGCAGAGCTTGGTCAGGTGTATTGTATGCATATGCACAGTCATGTTGTGCTCAAACAAGTTGCTGGATTCTCAGAATGCAGGGGTGGGGGACCCGGAATGCATTTGAATTCTAAAGTTTAGGGGTTCTTTGATAGGTTCAAATATGCATTTGGTTTTAGAAATGGGCACTGCCTATATTTGAGTCTCCCATATGTTCTGAAAGCATAGTTTGGATTATAATTCAGTCTCATCAATCCGTTTCTTCAGAGCAATTCCTTTTATTGCTATCAAATAGCAAGCTTAGTTCAGATGTTTCTTCATTACAGCATCATTCTCTTGTTATGCTCATATTGCCATTGTTGATTCATTCAATTTTCTTTTTAAGTCCAAGATTCCGGTTAAATTTGGGCAGCACCTCCCCCGGACCTGAGTTTTGGGGGGTGAAAAGCGAAGTGCATCCATGGGTATACCAGGATGACATCTAAAATAGAGGGAGCCAAGACTGGCTACTCTATGATCCCCAAATTGGGTAGGGAAGAACCCCGAGGGTAAGCCTATGAGGGGAGCTCCACAAACCTGGGGATTAACCTTCAATTCCTCGAGAGAGTAAGCCATGAGTGGCTACTCTAAGACCTCAAATTGGGTAGGGAAGACCCCGAGGGCTAGCCTATGAGGGGAGTTCCACAAACCCGGGGTTCATCCTTCCATCCCTTAATGTGCAGCCATAGGCTACTAGCTCTAGGGCAATTAATATCCATCCCTTAAGTGAGAAGTCATCCGGAGGTCATGCTGTAGCAACCCAGATATAATTATGGGAATAAAATTTCCTAAATACCTAAATCCTCCAAAATAAACTAAATAGTCAAAGAACCCAAATCAATGATAAAAGCCCAAACCATAACCATCATTATTGGGCTTAAACTCAAACCACAAAGGCCTCAGCCTTTATACAAAAGCCTTAATTGAATATATATATATATATATATATATATATATATATGGGCTTAAAAATGGCAAAGAAGGCCCATAGCCTTCCATACGTCCAAAGGAGGAATAGGATATATTTATATAGATATACATATATATATTCCAAAAGGCTAACCCTCACGTACGAAGCCTGCTTGCGTTAGGGTTTTAACCCCAAATAGGATAGTGGCTACAGATTTGGCAGTGGGAAGATATGCATGGGAAAGTCTAAACCCAAAAGGAATCATTGCATGGAATTTTAAATTCTATTAGAACTTAAAACCTCGTAGGTTTTCTTTCTCTATAAGAACCCCTCCATCTAACGAGCCCTAGTTTTATTGCTATTACGTTCAAAGGGTCCCTGCTGCCATCATCGTCGTCTTCCTCCTGTTACTGCACCTTGCTGCCGTGAACGGAGGAAAGATAGCTCATTCTTCTTCCTCCTCCATCGTGCTGCATCGTGGTTCTTCCTGTCGTAGCTGCAGTTGCTGCTGCAGAATCCTTGTATTCTTATTTGTTTCCTTCATCCAAACCAAGCTAAAAGGTAGGTGTTCTCAAGCAAACGAAGCCCAACATATAAAGAAGCGAGATACATGCATATAGGTCATGCAGTAATGTTTTCCATGAGTTTTAGCATTGTTTTAGTGAGTTTTGTAAATAGCGACCAACTTCTGGGCGTCAATTGATGAACGACCGTGCACAGAGTCGTGAATTGAAAATTTTGCGATAGACCCCTGGTCGTCCATTAATCTGCGACCATAGCCATGTCGCCATATCTTTTAACATGATTCAATTAATACACATGCTCAAAAATTAAATAACTATGTAACCTGATGCTAAATTTAATGCACGAACATGTTTTTTGAACCTGTATATTATTCTCTACCTATGCATGTCTTTACTTTCCTGATTTGATAAACTGAAAATACTATATGTCTATGATTGTACCTGCCCGATGCGTAGCATTAGACAAATAATGGGCGATAGTCCCATAGTCGCTATTTAACTAATAAGCGCCCCTATAGAGTGGCGTTATTTGCAAAAATATTAGTAAAAAGCAAAATATCTGGAAATTAGGATTTTATGACATGACAGTAGACGTTAATTAATGAATAAGTGCCCTTTTACAAGGTCGCTAATTGTATGTAATTATATTGGTTTACTGGAAATTGTTTGAATTAACGCCCGTGCGCAGTGTCATTAAATATTATTAATTTCAAGATAATTCAGTTATGAATATGATTGAATGACTACTCAGAAAGCCGCTATTTCATTAAATGGTGACCTCTGATTAGGCGCAATTTCCTCTCTTATAGATTTATCACGTTTTCTAGCCCATATCGCGGGTCTATTAACACTCTCATCTCACATCTGTAGATGGGATTTCTGTTTTGATTTCATCGATTACACACTCAACTCTCGGTGATGTTTGACCCCTCCGTGAGATATTCCTTCCTTCAGACTGGTGATTACATCATAGAGACCTCCATAAGTCTACGCTAGCCTTGGATTCCCTCAAGGCAGTTGAGCAGGTTGTACCCTAAAAACCCATGACACCGTGTCTTGTCATGTCACTCTGAAGAAACGTAATGCTTTAGCCCTCTTAGAGCGCTGTTCTTGACCTCTTTGAGAAGTATGTTCTCTGTCAATAATTGGCGACACTGACTTGGGCGCTAGAAGGAATTGGCGACCTGTCCAGTGCCGTTATTTCCCTGATATAGCGACCTGAGCCTGGGCGCTATTTCATCGAGCCTGTACTGTTCACAAGAATGGGCCACTACGCATGTGGGCGCTATTTCTGTAATTGGTGGCGACTGAGTGGGCGTCATTTACCCAATTTCACGCCATGTCTTGGTTTTTCGTGAGGATTAATGATGTGTCATATTTTTTCAAAGTTCAGCCCTTGAATTCCTTCATTCGTGAAATCTACCTTATCATCCAACACTGGTTTATTCCTTTGGAACTCTATATTGGCTATAACTATAGTGGATGTCTAAAATATACATGACTCAATGCTTGTGCATATAGGGCCCGATCTGGTCCTAGGAGGAGCACCCGAAAGTACTTGTGCCCATAGGAGCTATATTGATCACGGTGTGGCATTACACCGAAGTGCATGACTAGCTAGATTTGACATTCCACGACTCGTACTTGACTTGACATGACATGACTTGCGTGGCCCGGAATGGGTATTTACTTGCTTGATATTATGATAGCCAATTCACGTGACATGACTTGATATGTTTACATGCTTGACCATCTTGATACATTCTATATGAATATCTTAAATCTTGCTAGTTCGTTGACTCTTTATACTCTATTTTCTCTTGTCATCGTCATGCGTACATGCGTAGCTAGACTTGCATTCATGTAACACGTAATTACTTAAAGTAAGCTTGTACTTGAGATATAATTCCTACTGAGCGTTCGCTCACGTAGTGTTTTCCCCTACTTTTCAGGTAACTCCGATGACGAGATTCAATCGGATGGGATCGGGAACGAGTAAAAGAGCGTAGAGCCATCCAGTCATAGAAGCATCTATCTATCCGTGTCTTTTTCCTATTTTCTTGAGTCAATCATTGTAATTTTCTTTTATTGAGTCAAGGTTGTCCTTTAGTACTCTTTTATTGAGATTATGTAATAGAATTACCTTGATGGTTATTATGAATAAAGGATTTGGTTTATCTCTACTTTTGCACGCTTTGTCTGTGTGTCGAATACACTTATGCTCTGATTGACATGACTGATATAACTCGTCACGCATACTGGGTTCCTTCCGCGCTTGGGGCGTGACACATGATATGAGGCCACAAATCCCCGGAGACTTGAGGGTGGTCAGATGAAATCTAAATTGATATGAACCGATATATATGTTCCTTCCCCATAATAGGTCCCTAAGCACAAAAATCCTTCGATGAAGCCAGTGGTATTGATACACTACGGCCTGTATGATAGATTGCTATGACAGATACAAAGCCTAGATGATGGAAAGTAGTGCAGAAGGGTCTACTGCTACCCTTATATAGAAACCAAACAATGCAATGGAAGACATGAGTTTCGATGGATTTCTGGATGAGCCAAGACCCCAACAACCCATGGACGAGGGTGATGAGGCCCATGGCCATTTCTAGAAGAGTCACACGCTTCGAACAGCGGAGGACGTGCATATCAATAGAAATAAAGATCGTACCCATCGAGCACACAAGATCTGTCCAGATCCAGGATGATGATCAGGGTCAGCCAGACACATTAGGAAAGGGATTTGCATATTTGATATAGCCCATAAGGGCATTGACACGCTGAGATAGTGAGAAATAAAACATCAAAACATAATCAGTAGGTTTTTTTTTTTTGGAGGTGGGGATTGAAGATAGGAACACACCATAAAAGTTTCAGACCAAGAAGACGTCGTGGCGTATAGCAGGAATTTCGAGAAGGAGCTCCTGTTGGCTGAAGACATAACCTCGACGGTGGCTCGATGGCGGCTCGTTGGCGGCACGAACGGTAGCGGCGGCGGCACCAGATGAAATCTGAGATTGAGGGGGAGGAGATAGAAGAGATCCACTCTAGAATTGGGGGTTGGAGGAGATGAACACCAGGGAGAGAGGAAGGGGCGCAAGGAGCTTCAAGCTTCCAACAAATTTTCTCTTCATTTATCTCTAATGACACTATACATAGGCTTATATAGAAAATGGCAAGGGGTGGGGGGGCTGATAATTTCATGGGAAATAGGCCATTTTCTTCCCCCATGTGGTCAAAACTCAAAATAAATAAATTACATATGGAGGGGGCACTTCTTTGACTAGGTAGGTAAGGTAGGTGGCCAACTTTGACATTTTACACAACTTGTCTCCCATGTGGTCAATTAGCATTCAAACCTTCTAGATGGCTACCTAGGATGGTTGACCAGCCCCACTTGGATGAGGTGGACCAATGGGGAAGGGGAGGGGGCCCCTAGCTGGACCTACTATACATTTGCATAAAAACCCACACAATCCAAGGGAATGACGCATTGGCTTACAAAGCTGTACAATTGCGCTTATACTTTCCCATGGATATAAAAATAAACTAAAGAACACAAATGCAAAATAAAATGTACATGCTCGGCGTTGATTCCCATCAGCTCTCCCCGAGTGGGAGGAACTCGACCCCGTCGAGTAGGGGTATGGATGCTCGAGTACTCCAGCAGATCCGTCACCGTGCCATGTACGCGGGTACGCTCCACTCCAAGTGATCGTAACCTGCTCATTCCATACATACTCGATATGCGCAAACTGCTATGGGCTAAAGGTGGACACTCCGAGTGGGTCACTCTCAAAAAGGAAGGAACCAGCTCGAAGACTCACTAGGAATCACAGCTGAGTCCCTGTAGGAGACTGACCCGGGTATAGATGTAGAACCGATCCCATACTCATCAAGCGAGTCCACTCGCCTCTTACTCATAAGAGATTGACAACGAGCTCGCACAAGACACATGCAGACTCACCATGCAATACACACAAACAATCGACTCAAAACACACCACATAAACAAACCACGCTAAGAAAACACACGGACTCATGCACGACTCTAGACTAAGGTGGTAGCATCAATCCCACTAGGTGGCTGCATCCTGGGCGGCAGGAGAGCTATCCAGCTCTTCCCCCAAGGCATAGTACTCATCGGCTAGTGCTTGGTCGGCCTCATAATTGATAAGTTCAAGCTCAGATGGCAAGACCTCCTCAACCCCTAGGGCTAGTGTGGCATGAGTGGGACATTGGTTGGCGAAGTGGCCAAACCCATGACAATGGAAACATTGCAGCCGGGACCGACTGCTCTCTCCGATAAGAGGGGCCTTACCCTTATGCTCCCGATGGGTAGGGGGCGTAGGTAACAAGGGTGGAGGTGTAGGCGCCGTGGGCAACAGGGGAGGAAGTGTCGGAGCCAGGGGATGGGCTAGGTGTGCCGGGGGACAGGCAACGGGTGCCGGTGGATGGGGTGGAGGTAGATCCCGTGGTGGGGAAGGTCGAGGTCTAGGAGCGAAGTGCTCCTGACGGGCGGACTCCCGAGGACGAGCCATGGGTCCCCTCGGGTATGAACCTAAGGAGCCACGGGAATCACTACGGGGAGGAGCGGGGCTCCACCGTGGAATAGACTCGAACTCTCCCTCGAATTGCTCCATCTCGAGAGCAACTTGATATGCATCCTCCAACTTGCCCACCTTGCGGCGGAGAAGCTCATACCGTAGGTGCGGGCGTAGACCACGCCGAAATCGAGAGACGGTAAGGGAATCTTCCTCCGTGGCATCACATCGCAAGTAGTATTCATCAAATTCGGCGATGTAATCAGAGACGGACCGGTCTCCTTGGGTGAGGCTTTGCCACCTCTCTATAAGACGCTGGCGGTAGGAGGTAGGGAGGTACTTCTTCCTAAGCCTCTCCCTTATATCGGTCCACGTATCGATGGGGGGTTCTTGACGATGAAACAATAGGTTCTCCATGTTCCTCCAATAGGTTTGTGCTTGGCCTAAAAGTTTCATCCTGGCGTACTTGACTTTTTGTTGGTCCGACATCTCGAACCACTCAAAATATCGGTCCATACCAGCCTCCCAATCAAGATAGACCTTTGGGTCTAAGGACCCGTCAAAGGTGGGAGGGTCGGCCCGAACGGTCGAAGGGCCCGTTCATCCATATCTTGGTCGTGGGTACGCCGTGTAGGGTGATGATCACGACCATGTCCCCGATGCTCATTATCGGACTCATAGTCATGCACCTCGGGGACTTCGTGCCTTCTAACAACTACCCCTTGAACCCTTGGAGTCGCGGGTTGTTGAACCGGCTCCGGTTGACCTTGAGTAGGTGGGACGGGTGCCTGGCCAGGGGCAATCGGATGTGTCTCGGCTGGGCCTCTCTCTAGTGCGGCAACTCTCCCGACCAATCCCTGAACGGACTGGTTCGACCCAGTGGCCCTATCCTCTACGGCTTTCATCCTCTCTTCTAGGTGGGTGCCTAGACCATTCACTCGAGTACTCACTCCTTCCATCCTATCCATCCGGGTACTTAAATCACCCATTTGCGTATCCAACCCATCAAGACACGTATGCAATCCTTGCACTTGTCCCATAAGATATTGGAACATTTCGACCACAGCTGACGCATCGAGACTAGTGGCTCGGGGATCCGCCATAGGTGGTGGTGGGGGTGAGTACTGAGTACCCCTACGAGTGGGCATGCAGACACACCGACTAGAAGACGCCGACTATAGCAAACACACTAATGCAAAATGATGCGCCTAGACTTAACCAAAACTCGGTACGTGGCAGAGCTAACCGATCTGAAGATCACTCGCACAAGTGTGCGGCCTTCCCGACAGGCGTAGCCTAACGTTCGGACAACACCTTTTGATATACTGAGTAAAGGGATGTAAATGCAAAAGATACTTTTTTTTTGTTTTAAAACAATGATGACCCTAAACACGACTTAGACAATGACTAATGACTATACGTAAATGACACTCTTTTTTTTTATTTTTTTGACACCCTAGACTCAAACTTGCTCTGATACCAAATTGATGCGGGATGAGACCACAGACACGACTCGAATGAGGAATGCAGTCCTCGGACTCTAGGTGAGCTCGTGATTGTCCCTTAACGAGGGAAGCGTCGGACGTGCACGGTTGAGAAACCGGCAAGAGCTAGGGTGGTCAATTCGCACTTTCGTGCCCGGATCGGGTCACGGGACGGTAACGCTCTCTCTCGCAGCAGCAGGTGATATAAAAATATAGCGAGCTAGGTCCTAAAACATACTCTCTAGCAGCGGCATATAAAGTATATATGAGATAAAGCAAGATGCAAGTAAGGGAGCGAATGCGATACCTCCACGCACTCGGCGTTGGGAAGACGGACCCGGCTGAAACTCGTACTCCCGGGACAGTTAATACATGAAGATTACAGCAATGAGTTACAGCCCACTCCATGCAGGGAGGTAAAGGGTGACACAATGGGGTCCGGGAGGACCGAATTCGGTTGACGGGTGACTTCTCACGTAGCTTCGGCAGCACCCGAACTCATGACTGTGGGGCCCGCGTGCTGTCCTGAGGGACCGTGTGGGATCGGGGCCGCACCACTGTGGTGGGGACACCTGGAGGGGTACTCCCAAGGATGGAGGCGTGCTGGTTCGCCGACCGGAGGCCGGGCGGCTCCGATCGGCACCGGTCGGAAAAGTCGGCCACGGATCTGTTGTTTCTATTTTTTCAGCGCGCGCTCCGGCGAGAACGGACGTTGCGATCAGCCCCGATGTCGGATCGACACGAAACGGGCGCCGTTGGACAGCTCTCTTGAAGTCCTTCAACCTAGGCCTGGATATCAGACCTGGATATGCACGGATCTGAGCTTTGTTGAATTTTTGAGTTCCTGGTGTACAGTAGCCAAACTCTCAGATCTGCAGAGAAGTTGTCTGAGAACTACGTTGACCGCAAGGTAGATGTCCGATTCAGCTCCTGAGCGCTTCCCAAAAGGTATAGAATTTCGAACAAGGAAGATGGCAATATTTTTTGTGGACTGATTGGAGGTGGCTACGAATTGATATGATGTTTTTACTAGACAGAGGTCGGATCTGGAAACAGGTGGACAACACTGTAGCTAGCTCTGAGAACGAATTTTGAAAAATGGATGGAAGGCTGATCAAAAATCAGGAAAATTCATGGAGTGAGGGGACGGTGGACAGAACGCCCAGTAGAATTGGTAGGGTTTGTAAAAATCAACACGATGGTTGGAGGGGGGAATTACAGGGGTGCTATCACATAGATCTGAACTGGACAGAACTGGGAAACAGAAACACACTAAATTTGAAAAATAGCAAATGATGGAATTTGGACGGGATTTGTTTTGTGGAGGTGGGGATTGAAGATAGGAACACACCATAAAAGTTTCAGACCAAGAAGACGTCGTGGCTGATAGCAGGAATTTCGAGAAGGAGCTCCTGTTGGCTGAAGACAGAACCTCGACGGTGGCTCGATGGCGGCTCGTTGGCGGCACGAACGGCGGCGGCGGCGGCACCAGATGAAATCTGAGATTGAGGGGGAGGAGATAGAAGAGATCCACTCTAGAATTGGGGGTTGGAGGAGATGAACACCAGGGAGAGAGGAAGGGGCGCAAGGAGCTTCAAGCTTCCATCAAATTTTCTCTTCATTTATCTCTAATGACACTATACATGGGCTTATATAGAAAATGGCAAGGGGTGGGGGGGCTGATAATTTCGTGGGAAATAGGCCATTTTCTTCCCCCATGTGGTCAAAACTCAAAATAAATAAATTACATATGGAGGGGGCACTCCTTTGACTAGGTAGGTAAGGTAGGTGGCCAACTTTGACATTTTACACCACTTGTCTCCCATGTGGTCAATTAGCATTCAAACCTTCTAGATGGCCACCTAGGATGGTTGACCAGCCCCACTTGGATGAGGTGGACCAATGGGGAAGGGAGGGGGCCCCCTAGCTGGACCTACTACACATTTGCATAAAAACCCTCACAATCCAAGGGAATGACGCATTGGCTTACAAAGCTGTACAATTATGCTTACACTTTCCCATGGATATAAAAATAAACTAAAGGACACAAATGCAAAATAAAATGTACATGCTCGGCGTCGATTCCCATCACTTCTTCCTCACTCAGACGCGAGCACAAGACAGCTTGCTGGGTATCTCTTAGCAGACCGGCCTCTCTTCTCTTCACCGGCCAGAGAGCTTGTTCTCCAGAGCGTCGCTTGTTCTTATAGCCACCACCCGAGGGCACGGACAAGGAGCATCTCCAATGATTGGAGGTTGCTCTATCCAAGCGTCTTCGCACCGTACATGCTTCTAGATGAGCTTCGAAGCTTGACCACGCATCGCGCGCGGGGCTTCCACTTGTAGTCGATGACGCAGGGGGACCAATGAGGAGAGCTCGTGTCGGGTTTGGTGGTCCGGTGTGCAGGGGTCTTGCCGCATCTGTTGTGCTTGCGTTCGCCGGATCAAAGCGCCAGGGGCCCCGCCAAAGATGGGGCGCTGGGGACTCTGCCGATAGTGAGCTACGTGCGAGGCGCGTGTACTTGCCAGCTTAGGGTGCCAGGGACCTGCTGGAGCCAGCTCATCGGTGCTGCCGCTATGCGGAGAGAGAGAGAGAGAGAGAGTGAGAGTGGAGGGTCCTCTCCCATTGGCTTGGCGCGAAGGAGGCCTTGGCCCTCCTTCACCTGGTTCGCTCGTGCCATTTTTTTCTCTTTTGTTTCTTTTTGTTTTGTTTTGTTTTTTTATATGTATATATATATATTGTATTTGATTTTGTTTGCAATTTTGCTGTTGTTCTATTTTGTTTATTTATTATATTTATTATTGTTTATTATTATCATTATACTATTATTATTATTTATTTTAGGTGCCAACAGCTTCATCGGCTGCGCCTTAGCTCTAACTCAACTCCAGACCGCCCTGAGAGGCGTAAGATCGACTTCGAGGCTAATCTCATTAGCCGATCTATCGACAAGAGCATATGCGTGTCGCCAGATTGTATACAGCTCTTCTATGCATCAGAACAGCACAAGGTTGAGCCACTTACAACATTTGTCGTTACTTACAAATGACAACATAAAAGCAAGAAAAAGGCTAACAGGGATAAGCCCATTGTCTTCTATAAAGGAGACATGGCCCCACAAGCCCCATCAGACGATGACTTCGGATTGTCCAAGCGAGCCGATGATACCCCTGAAGCAGTCCAAATACTGGATGACCTACTGCAACATATTCGCGAGATGTGTCTGAAGCAACACATTCCCCAATGGCAAGGTTCTGCGTAGCGAAGACACTTTCGCCAGTTGTGGACCCCTTCCCAGGTCTGGGGGCAACCCCCGTTCTCCCACAAGGATACCAGGGGACTCGGCTACGACCAAGACCCAGACTTCCGCACCTACCACGCGGTCAACATTGTGGGCCTGGCACAGCCCGTCGACGGCCAAGCTAATGTCGATATAAAATTCGACAGCTCTGGAGATAAGGAAGAGGAGATCCTGATCTCGCTCCCCGCCAGAGCCAACACCCCGGTTCAAGCCATTAATGAGGCTTCGCCGCCCTCCTGTGAAGACATCAGGGCTGAAGAAGCTCCCCCGGCCTCCTAGTCGATTAAAGAATCTAGTTTGACAAACTTCCCTGATGAGGAAGGTGCTCAGAGCATTGGCCATGAAGGGTCGTCAGCTTTAGCAAGCAACCCCAGGGAAGCCTCCGCGGTACTAGTTGGCAACCACCGACGATGAGCTAGCGGTCCAGACCAATCCTTGCTAGAGTCCAGCAACAACAATTTTCTAGTCCCATCGGCGTCAACCAGTGGCTTTGAAAATCAAGAAATACACGAAGCTAAAACCAACGATGAGGATTTCATCGACTTCCAGCCCGCTCCTCCCGAGCTGGAGGACGGTGGCCAAGCAGCCGTTGATGAACTCATTGAAATCAATTTGGGCGAAGATGAAGCCCACCAGCCAACTTTTGTCGGCGCTCTCCTCACCGAAGCAGAAAGGCAGGATTACAAGCAACTCCTGCTCGAATAGAAAGACTGCTTCGCCTGGACGTACAAGGAGATGTTGGGGATAGATCCCTCCATGGTGGAGCATGAGCTCACCATTTCTCCCTCAGCAACTCCAGTTAAACAGCCACAGCAACGCATGCGCCATGAGCTGGAACTCCAAGTCTCGACCGAAGTCAATAAAATGGCAGAGGTCGACTTCATCGAGCCGTGCATCTATTCGATTTGGCTCGCCAATATCATCCTAGTAAAGAAGAAAAGTGGCCAAGTCCGCATTTGCGTCAACTTCCGGGACCTCAACAAAGCCTGTCCGAAGGATGACTTCCCAGTCCCAATCACGGAAACCATGGTCGATATGACCACCGGACATGAAGTCTTGTCTTTCATGGATGGATCGTCTGGCTACAACCAGATCCGAATGTTCCTCAAAGCCAAGAACTACACTACTTTCTGGTCACCCAAAGGGATCTTCAACTATAAGCGCATGCCTTTCAGTTTGAAAAATGCCGGTGCTACCTACCAGAGGGCCAAGACCCAAATATTCAACGAAATGTTGCACAACATTGTCGAATGCTATGTCTATGACCTTGTGGTCAAGACCAAAAGCTGTGAAGACCATCTACATGATCTGCGTCAAGTCTTCAATTGACTCTGACAATATGGGCTCAAGATGAACCCTATGAAATGTGCCTTCGGCGTGTCCAACGGCAAGTTTCTCAGCTTCGTCGTCAGATACCGAGGAATTGTGGTGGACCAGCAACAACAAAGCTATCCAAGAGCTTCCACCGCCCAAGAACCTCACTGAACTCAGGTCCTTCCAAGGAAGACTGATCTACATCAGAAGGTTCATCTCCAATCTCTCCGTTCGATGCACGCATTTCAGCAAGCTGATGAAGAAAGACGCCCCATTTGAATGGGACCCTGAATGCCAGCCTGCTTTCGAGCAAATCAAGGAGTATCTCCTCACTCCCCCTGTCCTCGGGGCACCAGTCATGGGTAAACCCCTTATGCTCTACATCGCCGCCATGGACGCTTCGCTAGGAGCTCTGTTGGCACAAGTTAACGAGAAAGGCAAAGAGCAACTACTCTACTACCTCAGCCAAAAATTGATCGGTGCTGAGTACCGCTACTCCCCTATGGAGAAGGTCTGCTTAGCATTGGTCTTCGCCGCCAAGAATCTGCGGCATTACCTCCTGTCCCATCGGGTTGAGCTCATATCCAAGCATGACCCACTCAAGTATCGCCTCAGGCAGCTCGTCCTCTCAGGCCGATTGGGAAAGTGGGCTCTCCTACTGATGGAGTATGATATCACCTACGTCACAAGTAAAGCAATCAAGGGACAGGGCATGGCTAAATTCTTAGCAGCCCATCCGGTACTGGACGACTCGCTTCTCAACATGGAGCTCCCTGACGAGGAGTCCCTTGTTGTCCAGTCACAACAACCGGTTGAACAGAGTGGAGATGTCTTGAATTACTGGTAGCAAGACGCCCTCACAGCCAATGTACCTTGCTGGGAGCTCTACTTCGATGGCGTGTCCCGAGGGATTACCCGAAGTAATCAAAGCTCGACAGTCACAGCGGGTGCCAGCATCATTTTCCTGACTCCTCAGGGCGGAGTTTTGTACAACTCATGTGCCCTCATGAAATCCCTGACCAACAACGAAGCTAAATATGAAGCTCTAATCATTGGGCTCCAGATGGCTCTCGACAGGGGCATCAAGTGCCTCAAAGCTTACGGGGACTCCCAACTAATAGTCCGGGAAGTCCTCGGCATTTACGACATGCCAAAGTAGGAGCTGGTGCCGTACCATGCTGCCATCACCAGACTCATCCAAAAGTTCTATTTCTTCGAAATAGATCATGTTCCCAGGAGAAACAATGCCCAGGTAGACGCCCTGGCGAAATTGGCTGCAGCCATCAAGCTTCCGCCCGAGGGCGAAGTCGACATCACTATCAAACATAGAAGACTGATGCCGACTACACTCGAGAATGAGTCTGGCCTCACTGTCGACGAGGTCCATGGCCTCGACCAGAACACTTCTCAAGAAGAAGAAGGTTGGCATGAGCCTATCATCAAATTCAAGAAAGGTAGGCTCCCTCCTGACCGAGCACAAAGGATCCAGCTACTCCGCCGAGCAATGTCATATGAGTTGATCGGTGACTCTCTATATAGACTTATCCGTGAAAAAGACAAGTCGATTCTTCTGAGATGTGTCTCCCCAGCCGAGGCTTAGGCCATCATGCATGAAGTCCATTCAGGATTATGCGGATCCCATCAGGC
The DNA here is from genome assembly GCA_022559845.1 of Amorphophallus konjac. Taxonomy (NCBI): domain Eukaryota; kingdom Viridiplantae; phylum Streptophyta; class Magnoliopsida; order Alismatales; family Araceae; genus Amorphophallus; species Amorphophallus konjac. Next base: position 48,074,666 of record CM040124.1, on the reverse strand, counting down.
CGGAGACAGAATGAAGAACAACATTAAGCTGAAAGGTTTCTATTGGCCAACCATGTGCGCGGACTGCACTCAGCATGCCCGCACATGCCATCAATGCCAAGCCTTTGGCCCGATACCCAGAAGACCTCCAAACCCGTTACGTCCCACGGCTCCCACATGGCCGTTCGTGGAGTGGGGAATGGACATCGCGGGACCCTTCCCGCCATCTTCCAAAGGCCATAAGTATATCCTGGCTACCACCGACTACTTCTTCTGATGGGTGTAGACACGCCAAAATTGACGTTTTGTTGATCAAATCTCATGTTATTATATAAACGCCCCAAGTGGACTTCAATATTCCTATAACATAAAGTTTTTCTATTTTTGTGAGTTTTTCTGCATTTTTCCTGCATTTTTGTGAATCACGACTTGACGAAGGGCGTTACTTTCTAAAGTAACGACCTGTCATAGGGCGTTTTCAAAGAAAGGACGACCGTAGGTGAGGGCGTCAATTCCTGGTATTATCCGTTAATTTCTGAAATTATCTATTTTCAAAATAAAATACATTCTGTGAGTAACGCCTTTCCTCAGGGCGTGTTTTGAAGAAACGCCGTTACCTTAGGCGTGTTACATTAATTTCCAAACAGAGGAAGTTTTTATTTCCAAAATTAAATCCAGGAAGAAACGGCCTTTCCTAGGTCGTGTTTCAAGAAACGTCCTGTGGCAGGTCGTCAATTCATAAATAGACGCCCTTGCTTAGGTCGTGTTTCACTCCAGAGTCCTTCTTTTTCCATCTTTCCCTCACAGTTCCCTGCTATCCTTGGACTCTTGCTCGATCTTAATCCTTCCTTGGATGCCTCATTACCCATTCTTATCAATTCCCTTGTTTGATCACATCCGATTGAACATTATATAAGAGGCTCCATGTCGAGCGTAAAGGGGGTTGGTGGTTGTTGATTATTATTATTGTTGTTGAACGCCTTGAACCCAGAAGATCACGATTGCAAGCATAACCTCCCCCTCTTTGCACTTCATCCTGCTGCAGCGTGGTGTACTACTGCATCCGATCGGGCTTCATCCTACTGCATCCATCTTTCTGCAATCCATCCAACATCATTCACGGTTTCCCTTTACTCTCGTCAGGGAGAGCAGGGTTATCTATATATCGTGTTTGTTTCGTTCGTCTCGTTTTTCATCATATTATCATTGTCCTCTGTCGTTATTTCTTGCATTAAGCATTTTTCCTTCCCTAGTTCTCTGCTAGGGGTTTATAAAAAACAAAAAAAAGAGGTGCGCATGTTGATGTCTTTTCATCATTTTAGGTTAGCTTTGGATTGATACTATTGCACTTTGGCTGATCCCCCTCTCTTTTGCTTGTTTTTCATTGTCTTTTTTTTTACAAGGTAATCAATCAAGAAAACCCACTTCATCGGCCGGCCGATTGGAGTTGGAGGAGGAAATCCACATTCATCCCGCATCCCACTCTTCACCAGGTACACGCGATCTCATTTTCTTCTTATTGAGGTAAACCCTCTGGCGATCACAACTCCCCTTTAGCACCTCGTGCTATATTTTTTATCACATCTTATACATGTTGTTGTCATGTTATTTATTTTTCACTCCCAAAAGTGAGGATTTTTAATCCGATCTACAAATTGGCGATCACGGTGGGACCTCCACTGTTTTCTTTATTGATTACCATCTCCATTGGCACCCTCGTGTGCCCTTTCCCTTTGACACCCTCGTGTGTCCTTTCCCCTTAGGCACCCTCGCGTGCCCTTTCCCCTCGGTACCCTCGGTACCCTTTCCCTTGTGCCCCTCGGGCACCCTCCATTGTGCACCCTGCACACTCCCCGGATCAGTCAATTTCTGCTTAATAACGCCTTCAACAAAGGCGTCTTTTTATTTAACGCCCCTCACAGGGACGTGTTTTGATTAATTAACGCCCCCCTCAAGGGCGTGTGTTTATTGCACCTGCTGGCGTTTTGTTAGTATTTTTCTCCTCTTCCATTTAACGCCCCTCTCAGGGACGCGTTTCGTTGAGTAACGCCCACCTTCAGGGCGTCTTCTACCATAACTGCTGTCTGCTGCATGCTTATTATACTGTCTGTGGAATAACGCCCCTCTTCGAGGCGTTTCATTTCTTATCAACGCCTGTCATTAGGGCGTGTCTCTTTATCATAACTGCTTTCTGCTGCATCCTTATCATATTGCCTGTGAATTAACGCCCCTCTCAGAGGCGTTTCATTTATTATCAGCGCCTATCATCAGGGCGTTTTCTCTGAGTTTTGACGCCCTTTTCCGTAGGCGTCCTTTCTTTAGAACGCCTCACCTCAAGGCGTGTTTTTCCTACCGTCTGTGAGCCCCTCACAGAATTTACGACAGCCACGCTGCCGTGTTTTAATTTGGTCACGACCTACCGCAGGGCGTGTCTTTCCTCTTGCTGTGAACACGACCTTTCCAAGGGCGTGTCTTTACTGTTCTTTTTCACAGATTGGCTCTTATTCATTGCTGGGCATTTGTCTTGATATTACATTGCTGCTTGGATTGTCTTGATTTGTTGGCTTGGTTGAGAGACCTCCTCTCTCTATCCTAGGATCCACACACCCTTCTTGGAATCGGGACGACCCTCCATTGAGCACTCCGTCTCTTTGGACCGGAAATCCCTTTTCCAAGACCTCCGTAAGTCCCCGCACCCGTGGATTCCCTCACGGACGCCGGGCTGGTTGTACCCTCGAAGTACCTGGAGTTTAGAGAACCTATACGTTGTTAAAAGAGAGAAGAACTTAGTTGACCCGGAGGTTACACTCGGATCAAACTAGGTCTCATTTGGCAAAAGAGTGAACTTTCACAAATAATCCACCCTAAATTCAAACATCAAACATTAAAACCTTGCGTTTCTTGCCAACCTTGTTTGCATAAACATAGTTGGGTGATTTGATTGCCTTGTTTGGATTGAATATTTTGTGATAATTCCTTCATTAAACATCTTCTCTCTTAAGAATGAAACTCCGTTCAGGTAAAACCATCAACATGTCAGGCAACGGGTACTCTTATGATGATGAGAATGAGAACATATTTGGTCAATATGAGGACCCTCTCCAGGATTCTGTTTATTATGAGGGGAACTACCTTCCTCCTCACCCCCATTACTCACAAGTCCATGTGGTCGATACCACCATCCATGAGGCGGACCCTTCGTCTCAAGTTCCATCTTCCAACACTTCGGGGAACCCTTCCCCATCCATCAACGTCACAGATTTGATCCAAGCTCTCTCCCAGTTGGATGACTCCCAGCGGCAAGCCGTTCAGGCCGCTTTAAAGGGGAAATCCATCCTTTCATCTTCCTCTAATCCCCCTCCGGCCGTGAGTGGCCATCAGATTGCTAATGACCAGGCGGTCTTGCATCCCCCCTCCTCTCGTCCACAAACGCCTACTGCGGCCATGCCGGCCCAGCAGGCGAGCTATTCAGCGGTTAGGCATCAATCCTCCCAACCTCCTCGGGTTCTACGAACGCCTATACCGCATTCTTTTGTTTAGAATCAGGCCCCAGTCGAGCCCGATACCAACACTCTCTTGCTTCAGAAGCTAGCCAGCATGGAGGAGCAGCTCAAGAAGGTTACAACAACTAAGAATGCTCCGGAAATTTCTCTTCCTACGTTGCCAGTGTTCTATTTACCACCTTCTGAAATGCCGAATTTCTGGCGATATAATGGAACAGGCAACCCATTCATTCATTTAAAGGATTTCCGATATGAGACTTCTTTCTGGCAAGACAATAAGGCCTCCCTGGCCTATTTATTTAGGAGATCTCTTGAGGGACCCGCCCTCGAATGGTTCTATTCCCTGGAGCCAGCTGATGCCGGTGATTTTGATGTTATTCAAAGAAAATTCTTGCAAAAGTACAGAGACCGGGTGGGACCGTCCCTTTCTGTTACAGATCTGGTCGCTGAGAAAATGAAGCCCGAGGAAGACTTCATTGTATTTGCTGATAGGTGGCGGTCTATGGCCGAGAAATTGAAGGACACCTTGTCAGAACAGGAGCAAGTGAAAATGGTCATTTCTAACGCAACTCCTCAATTCCGGCATATTTTGGCCATGAATCGGCTAACAACTATGGAAGAGCTCTATGAAAGAGCTCGTTATATACAAACACAAATGAAGGATTCGCCCATCATGGGCATGTTTGAGCCGAAGCCTCGGCTGTTTAAAAAGAATACAAATGTCAACAGTGGGCCCACGACTGAGGGCACTGTCACAAACGAGCAGGTTGGCGTAGTTGGCCACCCCCACCACCAGTCAAACCCACGGCCTCCGCCACCTCCACAGCAAAACCCCCATTTTACCTCCGCTCCACAACGCCACTTCACACCCCAGCCTTCTTTTGCTCCATCACCAAGCCAAGCGCCTCGCACCGACCCTCCAGCACCACCACAATACCATCAGGTCCCCCCACCTTCCAACTATGGCCAACAACAACGGAGACCACCGCTTGGCCCCAAGAGGGCCCATTATCCGCCACTCCCAGAGAGTCTCCCTGACATTTTTAATGCTTTGATGGCCGCCAACCTGCTCGTCCTACCAAAAGAAAGAACGGTGTGGCCCGACAATGTTGACACATCCCGTTACTGTGCATTTCACCGCGCCCCTGGTCACAACCTTGACCGTTGTTTCCATTTCAGAGATCATATTTATGATTTGAATGACTAGGGTGGCATTAATTGGGATGAAATGAGGCAAGTCATCGCCACCATGAAAGAGAGAAGGCCGCATCGGCAACAGCAAAATCAGCAACAACAGCAGCCAGCTCCGCAGCAAGTTCAGCCACAGCAAGCTCCAGCACCCTTAGCAGGATATGGGGATTGTCCGTAATCCATTGCCGGAGCACGCTCCTAATCAACACGTGAACCCTGTCACGTCTCTCTACGAGGTGGAGAGAGGGCAGGGATGGCAGGAAGAAAACGCCTCTGTTGGGGCATTCCACCATGATCCAACCCAAAATCAAACTCCGCGTCTTTGGCGCATTCCTCCTTCTCCTCCTAGTCTCCTATCGGGACGTTCTCTTTTATGCCCCGTCAACCCATCTACCACCACCAATTCCACGGCCTTGCCGGCTCGCTCTCTTCTTAACCGCTTACCACCACAGCAACCTACCATTCCACCTTCCACCACCAATCCTACATCCGCGCCCTCCAGGCCACTCCTACTCCGCTCACCGCCAGCACCCGCTACCCCCTCTACCACTCCTACACCGGCAAGAGTTCCTCCACCATCAGTACAACCACCTTTTGTGCCACTGATCTCTCCTTATTCCACCACCTGCCAATACTCCTCGCATTCGGATATCCCTCTCTTCTCCCACGCCTCCTGCGAGGGCACCTTCTTCAAATACTCCTCCCATGCCTCCCGCGGGGGCATCTTTATTAAACACCACTACTACGCCTCCTACGGGGGCGCCCCTTTCATTGAATTCCCCTTTGGTATCCCCTAGCAGGATCTCTGTTACCGACATTCCTTCGTCTTCTTCCAACCCTCCTCCCATTTTCGCCCCGACAGAGGCGCGTCAAGGCGTAGCGCCGCTCCGCAGCGGACGGATATTCCACCGTGTTTTCCCACAGAGAGAGCTAGAGCCCGTGCAGGGGCCACAAGAGCAAGAACAGGAACAAGATTCAGTGCCGGGAACTCAGTATGATCTGTTAAAGCACTTGGATCACACTCCAGCCAGAATCTCCATTCTTGAATTGATCAAGAGGTCCACCACTCATCAGCTGGCCCTGAAGGAATACCTGCAGAAGGTTATGGTCAATGAGGACCTCCCGGTCGAACAGATAATTACAGTCTTAACCCCTGCCAGCAGTCAGCCGGCAATCACATTCCATGAACATGAGTTAGCACCTCTACGGCAAGAAAATATGCCCTATGTATCACGGTTGATATCAACAAAGTGGCCGTTAAGCAGTGTTTGGTAGACACCGGTGCATCTATCAATGTGTTGCCTCCGAGCACTCTAAAATTATGCGGTATCCCTGAGAGCCAGATTCGGCCATCTACCATTACTGTCACGGCATATGACAATACAAAGAAACCCCCTCTGGGTATGATTACTCTCAAAGTCAGTTTGGGTCCAGCCACCATTACGGCAGATTTTCATATTCTGGATATGGACCCGACCTTTAATGGCATCCTGGGTCACCCTTATATTCAGCAGCTTGATGCAGTGCCATCTACAAACCATCAGTGCCTTAAGTTTCCGCACAAGGGCCGCATTATCAAGGTGACCAGCGTGCCGATCGACATTCATGTAGCTTCATCAGTTCCTTCTATATGGCCAGCCAACAAGCCGTTATTATCTGTGCTGGACATTCCCCACTCTCAGCCAATGCTATCTGAGACTGTTACAACAGTTGCTATGACACCCCTGCCTTCTAAGGGGAAGAAGAAAAAGAAAAATATGATGAATACCCCCGGCTGGAACATTCTGATAAGAATGGGATATCAAGATGGCAAGGGCCTGGGCGCCAAACTCCAGGGCAAGATTAGGCCCATTAAGCCTCAAAAGGTGGTTGCACGAGGCGGCTTAGGCTACAAAGCACCGGGCAAGAATGAAGGAGAGCCGTGGGCTGTTATGACGTCCACCTTCAAGCCAGATCGCCAGCCGCTCACCTGGACTTTAAAGACACATTTTGTCACCGGTGGCGTTCAGAACCATGAACAGACTACCGTCATTACTTCATTGCTTGATTGTCAGGATGTGCACGCTAGACAGTTTGCTCGGCACATTGCCCCACTGGCCACTTACAAAGCCCTGGAGTCTTTAAGGCCAGATAAAAGAAGAAAAATGGGTGATCCGGAATGTGACTGGTACAGGTGGTTTGACATGAATGACATCACTTTCTCTTTAAGCCGCCTGTTCATGCCGACAGATCCGGAATGGCCGCCGCTGATTCAAGAACTGATTGAAATGCCTGCCGCAATCACAGATAAAAGGCAGATGTTAAGTGACTACACAGATACGGGGGAGCCAGATGTCCCCTTTGAAGAAGGATTTTCCGTGGATAGGCTGTGGGCCGGCCTTTTCTCCCTCACTTCTGTGCATCCGTCGGTGATGGTTTCTCTTTATTCCCGTTGGTTTGGTCACGTGCCGCGACCACCACCGATTACCATCAACTTGTCTCCTGATTCAATTCAGATTTCCCTTCCGATTGCTCCTTCGCTCCTCGAGCGATTTTCTAAAATCTCCATCTCGCCCCCGCGTGGGCCCTCTTTGATTAAATCTTTCTCCAAACTTGCAATCTCCACTCCACCTACTATTCTCCCTTCACATTGCTTTAAAAATAAAGGAAAACATGAAAACGAAAAAAAAACGCCAAATCTCCAATATTCCAATCCTCCATTTCTTTTGAGGAGACCTCCTATTTTTCTCCCGAGTGCGACCCGATCCAGGGGCCGCTCTCCCAAAATTCCTTGGTAAGTCTTTTCTCCCCCTCTGGTGAGGGGCCCTCCTCTGTATCACCTCCTGTATCTTCTTTTTCACCTCCTTCTTTCCTTTCTAATCGAGCTAGTTGCTCTTCCTCCTCTTTTTCCTCTTCTTCTAATAAAAATCATGGGGTAAATTCACACAAGAAGGCCAAGGATAAGCAGATTCCTCGCAGATTTTTGTTGGAATTGGCCATCAGATGCCAAGCTTGTTTAGCCCTCCCCGAATTTGTGGAAGATCCGATTATCCTACCAGAGTTAGAACATGAGGATTCTGTTGCTTCTTATGAGGGTTTGGGCGTTTATGAAATCATGAATGATGAAGACCCTATTGAAGAGGGGGATGAAAGTTATGAAGAATATGAGGACGAGGCTGATGCTTTTGCTAGTGGTATAAGAAGATTCGACGAACCATCAGCCTCTATAGAAGAACCGACCAAAGAAATCAATCTGGGTACTGAGGAAGACCCTAGGATTGTCCTCATAAGCAAAAATTTACCGCCCTCCGAAGAGGAGGCGCTCCTTTTGGTTCTGCAAGAATACAAGGACACGTTTGCGTGGAGCTATGAAGATATGCTTGGATTAGACCCTGCGCTCGTTGAACATCGCCTTACACTTAAGCCAGGGTCTGTCCCGGTAAAACAACGGTTGAGGCGTTTCCACCCTAGCATGGCTTTGAAAATGAAAGAAGAGGTCGATAAACTCCATAAATCTAGATTTGTTAGAGTCGTTCTTTATCCCAATTGGGTGGCTAACATTGTCCCGGTTATGAAGAAAGATGGAAAAGTTCGAATTTGCATAGATTTCCGGGACCTCAACCGGGCGTGTCCTAAAGATGACTTCCCCCTCCCTCATATCGATGTATTGATTGATAACACGGCAGGATTTGAGACTCTTTCTTTTATGGATGGCTTTTCAGGATATAATCAAATTCGTCTGTCTGAAGAAGATCAAGAGAAAAGTTCATTCACTACACCATGGGGCACATATTGTTATGTGGTCATGCCCTTTGGACTTAAGAATGCTGGAGCCACCTACCAGAGGGCTATGATGGCAATTTTTCATGACATGATTCATATTTATATTGAGGTGTATGTGGATGACTTGGTTGTGAAATCAAGGACGAGGATTGAGCATCCTGGGGTTCTGGCTAAGGTTTTTTAGAGATCACGAGAATTTCAATTAAAAATGAACCCCAAGAAGTGCGTATTGGGCGTTTCTTCAGGGAAGTTGCTTGGTTTCATTGTTAGCAAGAGGGGAATTGAAGTTGATCCTAACAAGGCGAGAGCCATTAGTGATGTGACACCACTATGGAAAATGCAGCAAGCAAATACAAACTTAGGACCTAATTCGCAATCACATTCAAAGGGCGCCGAGACTATGTTGAAGCTACTAACGCACCGTGCGCACGCGATTCCCGTGGTGACTCGATGATGCCGAGTCGAGGTGATGGAGATAGCCCCTGGTTGGATAGAGGACCAACACCACTTTAATTATCCCTCCCGAAGGTTTGAACGCCCACAAACGAGGGTGGCCGGATGCCTTGAGGGCACGGGATCACTCGCTCACTTATAGCCACGGTGACCACACTGAAAGGTGGCGCCGGGATCGGGCACTCACTCTCCTACCGGCGGATAAGCTTTGCGGATATTAAATGAACAAGTGAAGGAAGCAAGGGTAGTAGGCTCACCTGGTTGGTTTGAGGAAACCAACCCCGGTCGGAGACGAGGGCGAGCGGGGAAGTGTGGTTCCCCGCACACTGCGCCGATGAAGCTTCGAACCTGCTTAACAGTACAAGCACTACACCTCGCGCAGGAGGGTGATCTCGGGGGTGGGAATTAAGTGATTACAAACAAACACTACCTCCCACAGGGAGGGGTGGTAAGCCGGCCAGGCGAGGGGGTGAGAAAAGCTTTGTAGCTCACGATGGGCAACCGCTTCCAACTAGGTCCGCTGGCTGTGGATGCTGATAGGCGGTTGGTGTAGTCCCTGTAGATCTCGGCTCGGAATTTTGCCGATGACGAGCCCAAAGGGGATCTTCTCGTAACTAGAACCTGAGTGCTCCTGATTTATTTCGATTTATTCTGACGTCGTGGGTGGTCACAGTGGAGATCTGAGTAGAGCTGCAGAACCTGGGACGGGGGACTCCTTGTTTCTGTCTGCTTGTTGCAGAAGTTACCCCGGTCGCTCCTGGACGCCGATTCACGAACCGTCAGAGTCGCTGGATCCGCGAACAAAGCTTCTACACAGAAAAACTGACGGCAACACCTTCTGAGGTCGGGGTGGACAGGGGGACGCCGTTGAGTAGGACCTGGTCGCTGCAGACTGCAGGAGACAGACCCGCGCGACTGTGGGAGAAAATTTGGAAATCTGGCTCCTGGATGCCGAATGTCGTTCCGTTTCTTGCTTCTGGTCGTGGACGGATGGAGGAAGAATTTTGAAGAAGCGAATTCAGCCTGATTCCTCCACAGTTAGCCGTGGTGCAGCAACGAACCGGGCTGCAGAATCTGGTCACAGCGGCTACCAGAAACGGACGGTGGATTGCAGAAGTTGTCTTGGCCGGTCCCGGATGCCGAATCTCGAGCCGTTAGAGTTTATGGAACCTTGGACAATCCCTCGGTGCTGCAAAACTGACGGGGAGGCCGTCCGTGGTCGGGGTGGACTGGGGGATGCCGAGTAGTGGCGGCAGGTCACTGCCCACTGTGGGAGACAGACCCGACCAGTCGAGGGAGAAAGACCAGAACTCTGACCTCCGGATGGCGAACGCAGTTACGCTTCTTGATCCAGAAAGAGGGCCGGTGGAGGAAGATATTTGTAGAAGAGCTTGTGGCTTGAATCTTGCACCGTCGGCCGTGGTGTAGCGTTGAACAGGCTTCAGGAACTCTGCTGATGGAGATCTGCGCAGTCGGGGGAGATTGGCTCTCCCGGACAGCCCCAAACTCGGAACGGGACGAGATCACCTCGCCTGCGAAGACGACTGGACGCCCTTTCCAGAAAGGTATGATACACCTCTGGATGTCACCGTGTGAATCCGGGGAAGCTTCTGCAAGTCGTACCTTCTTCTGCTACCTGCAGACTAGCAAGGAGAAGAGGGGAAGATGGTGGTGGATCGGCCTTAGCAAGAGGGGAAGAGGGAAGGGGTGGCTTGGAGCGAACTTGGGAGGAGGGGGGGGTGGTATGGTCGACCTAGGGAGGTGAAGGGGCTTCTTGGGGAGGGGAAAGGGCCCTTGGGAGGTGGAAGGTTGTTTGGGGAAGGGGGAGGGATGCCTTGGGAAGGTGAAAGGGTGCTTTGGAAGGTGGAAAGGTGCCTAGGGGAAGGGGTTTCCACCTAGGGGTTGGAGGGGGAATTGAATGAGTGTATAGGGAAGGGGGAGGGGTCTTAAAGAAAGGTGATTAGGGAGGAGAGAGAGGGGATTACGAATTTTAGAGAGAGAGAGAGAACTAGAGAGAGAGGGAGAGAACTAGTGGGAGAGAGAGAGACACTCAAGTGGCAATTTTCTGTTCAATATCTCATTAACCACAATAGGAGGGGTTAGGGCCCTATTTATAGGGAAACCCCTTTTACACATAGGTCCTTGACATATCACACACTAACACAAAAGCCAAGGGGAAGGGGGGGTGCGCCCATGGGCCTAGCCCAATGGCATGGGCCCATTAACAAGCACAACTACTCATGTGACTCAACTAAGGACAATTAATTAAAAACCTAGGTTTTAAGACTCAAATAAAAGACAAAAGTACATGATAATGACTCAAATAAAAGGGAAAAACCACACAGTGACCTAGGGATAGATAATAAGATCCACTCCGGATGAGGGACGGCTCCTAGCTGCCCCCGGATGGGAGGGAAGTGCCAAGCCATAGGGAGTCGCGAGTGATGTCCTCATCAATTCCCCCGGGCTGGAAAAAGCTCGACTCTGTCGAGAAAAGGCCCTCCCTTCTGCGGTGCTGCTCAAGGAGATCGGGGGACAGCTGTTGGAGATCCTCCCGGCTTACCCAGATATCGTCCGAGGGTGGTCGTCCTTTCCACCTGACCAGGTAGCGCTCATACGCCTTGCTCCTTGTGATGGTAACCTGTTCATCCAAAATCTGCTCCACTTTATCGCGCCGATTTCTCAAATGGGGTTGAGCTCTCTGAGGTGTGGGGGCGCTCTCAAAGGAGGGAGAAGGCTGGAGTTCCTCACTGGGTGTCACCGTGGGGCCCTTGTGGGGCACCAGGTCAACCACATTGAATGTGGGGCTTACTTCGTACTCTTCAGGGAGGTCCAACACGTAAGCATTGGTGCCAAGGCGTCTCAGCACCTGGAAGGGGCCAGCTCCATGCGACCTCAACTTTGAAGTATTCCCAGGGAACAACCTCTCAGTTCTCACCATCACAAAATCACCATTTTGGAATTCTTGGTGGCGGCGGTGTGAGTCAGCAGACTTCTTGTAAATCTCGTTGCTTTTGTTGATGTGTTTGCGAATGTTTTCATGCAGCTTTGTGGATGTAGGCTCACTAGTGGGTAAAGGGGGTCCTGGACAACCAAATGTGGACCTATCATGCAGTGGTGTTATGTGGACTTTGATGGACCTAGGGGGACCGGGACATCCATAGGTGAGACTATCATGTACAGGAGTGTTCATTGCCGGGGGTCTGGGACATCCATATGGGGTTCTGACATGTGAGTGTTTCCTAACACGGTTGACTGCAAAAGGGGGACCTGGACACCCAGATGTGAACCTATCATGTATCAGTCCTAGTGCGTGAGTGACACAAATGAGGTGACTAACCTGTCCACATGATGCAAAAGATTGTGACACATGGATTCCTATCAAGATGATCCTATCCGTGAGATTTGGGGGTTTCCACTCATGGGGATCAAAGGGGTCCCAGAGAGTGGACATCTTGGGATGGGTAGATTCCTCACTTTCTAGGTGGATGTCACCCTTGGTCATGGCTCCTATGGTGTGGGCTAAGTTTTGGAATGGGTGGGTTAGGTTTGTCATGGTGTGTGAGGGTAGGAAAAGGTGGGTGGGGGTGGGTAATGAGACTATGTCCCATGGGTTCTTTGGCTTCCATTGGGAGGGATGGAATGGGTCATCTAGGGGAGAGAACTCTTGGTCCTCATGGCCTTGGGAGGGGAAGTCTTGGTTTATCATGGTAGGTTGTGGTAGGAAAATGTTGGGGTTGAGTATGGTGGGTGGATATAGGAAGGGATCAAATGGGTCATGGTATGGGTTACCTAGAAACTCTAGGTCCTCAAAGTCAACCAAAGGTGGGGGGTCATCCTCCTCTAATGACGTGATTGGGCCGGTGTAGTGAGTGGGTAGATCGGCCAATATCCTAGGGACCAAGATGGTTGGAGAGTGGACTGGGATGGGTTCCTCTTCTATGGGAAGAAGGATAAGGAGATCACTAGTGTAGCTCCCAACGGTGCAGACTGAGGTGATAGACCCGATGCATGGGTGGATGAGGTCAAGGTTCTTGGGTCGGTCTGTTCCTATGGTTAACAAACAAGTCAGTTCAAGTTGCCACTTTAGGCCTTTGACAAAGTCTTCCCAACACTCAACCTTGTAGAAGGATTGGATTATGGTGTGTGAGATGTTGATGGGTGTTAGGGGGAGGTGTTGTTCCATGGGAGGGTAGACATGGGGCAGGATAGGGTGCACCGGACTTTCCTCTAGCCATTTAGCCAGGGGCTCACTTATGACGAGTTCACTCCTATTTAGAGAGGGTGGTGTAAAAGGTGAAGTTCTTCCTTTGGTTTGGGCACGGGTTTCCTCCAAGGTGTCCACCACTATGATGTCGGGGGTGGGAGTCATGGGTTCCTCAACCAAGGAGGTGAGATGGTCCTTTGAAGGTGGAGTGGTGAGGGTAGGTGTGTGGTACCCCCGGGGTGGGAGGTAAAGGGGAACTTGATTTGGCATTGGTAAGGGGAGGAGTGGAGGCCTAGGTTGGGGTTGGATAGGGGTTGGTAGTGGAAGATGGATGGGTTGAGACGGACTGGGTTGATCAGTTTTTGGAGGGATGGTGGTGGCCATCATGGGCCTAGGGGGAGTAGACATGGGGTCCACATGGGTTGGAATGGTGAGGGTGGAGTGAGCCATGACGCTTTCTTCTCTTAGGATGGGAACTTCGTGGCTCAACCCCTGATTTTGTGATTCATATTCTTCTTCCCACTCGGGGGAGGTCTCATATTCCTCAACCTCAATCTCATCCCTTTGTGGTGTAGGGGTCTTGCTCTCTAAGGGAATGGGATGGCCTTTTGGCGATGGGATGGTGTAAGTTGGACTTACTTGGGGTGTTGGAGTTTGAGCCCTAAGGGAGGTGAAGATTTCCTTAAACTCAATCCTTAGTTCTTCTAGGGAATCTTGGGGTCTTTTGGGCGGTGGGGTGTAGTGGGAGGTGTTGGTCCTAGTGGAGGTTCTAGATGGAATGAGCGGAAATGGGGTTGTGGGAGGGCTTCCCAGGTGGGTAGGGGAATGTCGGGGAGCATAGATCTTTCTAAGTTCACTCTTCATTTCTTTCCATGAGTAAATGGGTTCCTGCCCCCAAACTCTTATAAATCTCTCTTTGTGTTCCCACATCTTCTTAGCTAGACCCCGAAGTCGTGCCTTGGCCCTACAGACTCTCTCGGACCCAAATACCAAAGTACTCTCAAATTCCCTTTCCATGGTATTCTCCCATCTAAGGTAGGCATGAGGATTTCCATCAAAGTATAGGTACTCATCCAAAATGTAGTCCATGTGGAGGGGGTCATTCGGACCATGTGACCAGCGAGGGGTATGCATGATGATTGGGTGACAAATGCTATGGCCCTAGGACAAGACTTAGTAGAGACAAGTCTAGAACTTGCTCTGATACCAACTGATGTGACACCACTATGGAAAATGCAGCAAGCAAATACAAACTTAGGACCTAATTCGCAATCACATTCAAAGGGCGCCGAGACTATGTTGAAGCTACTAACGCACCGTGCGCACGCGATTCCCGTGGTGACTCGATGATGCCGAGTCGAGGTGATGGAGATAGCCCCTGGTTGGATAGAGGACCAACACCACTTTAATTATCCCTCCCGAAGGTTTGAACGCCCACAAACGAGGGTGGCCGGATGCCTTGAGGGCACGGGATCACTCGCTCACTTATAGCCACGGTGACCACACTGAAAGGTGGCGCCGGGATCGGGCACTCACTCTCCTACCGGCGGATAAGCTTTGCGGATATTAAATGAACAAGTGAAGGAAGCAAGGGTAGTAGGCTCACCTGGTTGGTTTGAGGAAACCAACCCCGGTCGGAGACGAGGGCGAGCGGGGAAGTGTGGTTCCCCGCACACTGCGCCGATGAAGCTTCGAACCTGCTTAACAGTACAAGCACTACACCTCGCGCAGGAGGGTGATCTCGGGGGTGGGAATTAAGTGATTACAAACAAACACTACCTCCCACAGGGAGGGGCGGTAAGCCGGCCAGGCGAGGGGGTGAGAAAAGCTTTGTAGCTCACGATGGGCAACCGCTTCCAACTAGGTCCGCTGGCTGTGGATGCTGATAGGCGGTTGGTGTAGTCCCTGTAGATCTCGGCTCGGAATTTTGCCGATGACGAGCCCAAAGGGGATCTTCTCGTAACTAGAACCTGAGTGCTCCTGATTTATTTCGATTTATTCTGACGTCGTGGGTGGTCACAGTGGAGATCTGAGTAGAGCTGCAGAACCTGGGACGGGGGACTCCTTGTTTCTGTCTGCTTGTTGCAGAAGTTACCCCGGTCGCTCCTGGACGCCGATTCACAAACCGTCAGAGTCTCTGGATCCGCGAACAAAGCTTCTGCACAGAAAAACTGACGGCAACACCTTCTGAGGTCGGGGTGGACAGGGGGATGCCGTTGAGTAGGACCTGGTCGCTGCAGACTGCAGGAGACAGACCCGCGCGACTGTGGGAGAAAATTTGGAAATCTGGCTCCTGGATGCCGAATGTCGTTCCGTTTCTTGCTTCTGGTCGTGGACGGATGGAGGAAGAATTTTGAAGAAGCGAATTCAGCCTGATTCCTCCACAGTTAGCCGTGGTGCAGCAACGAACCGGGCTGCAGAATCTGGTCACAGCGGCTACCAGAAACGGACGGTGGATTGCAGAAGTTGTCTTGGCCGCTCCCGGATGCCGAATCTCGAGCCGTTAGAGTTTATGGAACCTTGGACAATCCCTCGGTGCTGCAAAACTGACGGGGAGGCCGTCCGTGGTCGGGGTGGACTGGGGGATGCCGAGTAGTGGCGGCAGGTCACTGCCCACTGTGGGAGACAGACCCGACCAGTCGAGGGAGAAAGACCAGAACTCTGACCTCCGGATGGCGAACGCAGTTCCGCTTCTTGATCCAGAAAGAGGGCCGGTGGAGGAAGATATTTGTAGAAGAGCTTGTGGCTTGAATCTTGCACCGTCGGCCGTGGTGTAGCGTTGAACAGGCTTCAGGAACTCTGCTGATGGAGATCTGCGCAGTCGGGGGAGATTGGCTCTCCCGGACAGCCCCAAACTCGGAACGGGACGAGATCACCTCGCCTGCGAAGACGACTGGACGCCCTTTCCAGAAAGGTATGATACACCTCTGGATGTCACCGTGTGAATCCGGGGAAGCTTCTGCAAGTCGTACCTTCTTCTGCTACCTGCAGACTAGCAAGGAGAAGAGGGGAAGATGGTGGTGGATCGGCCTTAGCAAGAGGGGAAGAGGGAAGGGGTGGCTTGGAGCGAACTTGGGAGGAGGGGGGGGGTGGTATGGTCGACCTAGGGAGGTGAAGGGGCTTCTTGGGGAGGGGAAAGGGCCCTTGGGAGGTGGAAGGTTGTTTGGGGAAGGGGGAGGGATGCCTTGGGAAGGTGAAAGGGTGCTTTGGAAGGTGGAAAGGTGCCTAGGGGAAGGGGTTTCCACCTAGGGGTTGGAGGGGGAATTGAATGAGTGTATAGGGAAGGGGGAGGGGTCTTAAAGAAAGGTGATTAGGGAGGAGAGAGAGGGGATTACGAATTTTAGAGAGAGAGAGAGAACTAGAGAGAGAGGGAGAGAACTAGTGGGAGAGAGAGAGACACTCAAGTGGCAATTTTCTGTTCAATATCTCATTAACCACAATAGGAGGGGTTAGGGCCCTATTTATAGGGAAACCCCTTTTACACATAGGTCCTTGACATATCACACACTAACACAAAAGCCAAGGGGAAGGGGGGGTGCGCCCATGGGCCTAGCCCAATGGCATGGGCCCATTAACAAGCACAACTACTCATGTGACTCAACTAAGGACAATTAATTAAAAACCTAGGTTTTAAGACTCAAATAAAAGACAAAAGTACATGATAATGACTCAAATAAAAGGGAAAAACCACACAGTGACCTAGGGATAGATAATAAGATCCACTCCGGATGAGGGACGGCTCCTAGCTGCCCCCGGATGGGAGGGAAGTGCCAAGCCATAGGGAGTCGCGAGTGATGTCCTCATCAATTAGAGATATGCCTCCTCCCAAGAATTTGAAGGAAGTCCGAGGATTAATCGGGAGGTTGCAATTCATTCGCCGCTTCGTCTCCCAGCACTCGCAGAGATGTAGGCCGTTTTACGAGCTTACTAAGCCGGGAGTCAAGTTTAATTGGGATGACAAATGTCAGGCAGCCTTTGACAGATTGAAGGATTATTTGGTCAATCCTCCTGTCCTGAGGCCGCCAATTCTAGGCAAGCCACTTATTCTCTATGTTTCAGTCCTGGATGACTCCGTAGGTGCTGTCTTAGCTCAAGTGGATGAGGAAGGTAAAGAGAGAGCAGCATACTACTTGTCTAAACTTCTTAACCCCTGTGAGCAGAGGTACTCAGCCATGGAGAAGACTTGTGCAGCTTTGGTTTGGGTAGTTCAGAAGCTAAAACACTATTTCCTAGCTCACGAGGTTCACCTCATTGCTCGCATGAATCCAATCAAATTCCTCCTTGAAAAATCTGTCCTCACTGATCGATTAGCACGCTGGCAAAGCTTCCTTTCTCAATTTGACATCACTTACATTCAGCAAAAAGCTATCAAAGGTTATGCCATTGCCGAACATCTTGCTCACCACCCTCTCCCCCGCTTTGATCCTGTCAATTCAGAGTTCCCAGATGAAGAATTAATGACCATTAATCAACCCCATGATCCTATGTGGACATTACATTTTGATGGAGCTCTTAATTCTCAAGGAAGAGGGATCGGCATGGTTCTTTTAACACCTGAAGGGGTCACCATTCCATTTGCAGCTCGGCTCACTTTTCCCGTCACCAATAACATAGCCGAGTATGAAGCTCTTTTGGCCGGTCTTAAAACCGCTCATCAATATGGTGTCACTCATTTACGAATTGTCGGTGACAGTCAGCTTATTCTACGCCAAGTGTTGGTCAAGTGCCGCACCATCAATCCTAAGCTCAAGCCCTACCAGGAACTCGCTTCAGCTTACGCCAAACTCTTCACTAAATTGATTTTCGTTCATGTCCCGCGTAGCCAGAACATTTTGGCCGACGCACTTGCTTCTTTAGCTTCCGCTTTAGTCTTCCCTCCTGAGCGTGATTTTCATGTCCCCCTGATTCATCAGCGTGATACTCCAGCCATTAGGGATCGTGCTTTTCTTGATATTAGGGATCAGGTGCTTGAGAAGGTTAGACGGAAAGAAGCTCTTGAAGGCAAAGAGGTCATGCTATTGGATTGGCAAGAAGAGTTGGCTGACGAAGAAAAGCCTTGGTATTATGAGATTGCCAGATACTATAATGATCAGTCTTATCTCGAGGAAGCCACTACAGAAGAAAAGAAAGCAATTAGGAGAGTGGCTCAACGTTATACTTTGGTTGGAGGTGTGCTCTACAGAAGAGGGCTCACCGGTGTTTTATTGAGATGTCTCGATGATGATGAATCTTGGAAAGTTGTGGAAGAGGCGCATTCTGGTGTGTGTGGTGGTCATGTGAACAGCCAGATGCTAGCTAAGAAGATTCTTAGACTAGGGTTCTATTGGCCCACTCTAGAAGAGGATTGCTCTATCTATGTTCGAAGGTGTGTTAAGTGCCAACTGCACGCCGACAAGATTCATTCTCCTGCTTCTTCACTCCATCCTACGTCCTCCCCATGGCCTTTTTCCATGTGGGCTTTTGATATCATTGGACCTCTTGGCGATTCGAACCTCCTGACCAAGCAAAAATCATTCATTCTCACGGCAACGGAGTACTTCACCAAGTGGGCGGAAGCAGAAGCCTATGTGGAAATTAAAGCATCAACCGTCTGCAAATTTATCATGAAGAACATCATCACGAGGTTCGGCATTCCGAGCACCATCGTCACCGACAATGGGCCTCAATTTATCTCTCAAGATCTCAAGGATCTCTACAACAGGTATAACATTGCATTGCATCATTCTTCTCCCTATTATCCGCAGGGCAATGGCCAAGCAGAGGCCACTAATAAAACCTTAATCAAGATTGTTAAGAAGACGTGCGAGGCTAATAAATTCTCGGACTGGCCAGACAAGCTGGTTGAAGCTCTTTGGGCCTACCGCACTTCCATTCGAACCCCCACTGGGCAAACTCCTTTCGCCCTTACTTATGGAATGGAGGCTGTAGTCCCTTATGAGATTCTTATCCCCTCTCTGCGAGTACAATTGGATGAGGAGCTCTCTATCGATGAACGTCGTGATTCACTCCTTGCCCAATTGGAACTCCTAGATGAGAAGCGTCTGGTCGCCGCTGAGCATGCGCGCGTTTATCAAAACAGGCTCTCACGTTTTTATCAAAAGAAGGTAATTGAGAGAAAATTTAAGGTCAGTGAAATGGTAATCAAAAGAATTTTTGTAAAGCCGGGTGGCCCTCGTTCAAAGCTCCAACCAAATTGGGAAGGGCCGTTCGTCATAAAAGAGGTTTTTCCTGGCAATGCTTATAAACTGGTTAATGCTGAAGGAGAGGAATTAGCTCACCCCTGGAACGGTTTGTATCTCAAGAAATATTACCCCTGAACAAAAAACCAAACAAAAATTGAAAATTTCACAAAATCCAAAGAAAATAGAAATCTCCCAAATAATCCAAAAAAAATCGAATATTTTCAAAATAAAAAAAAAGGTTTTCTTTCATGGATCTCCTTTTGGGGCTGACATGACATGCAAAGGTCCACGGTCCGAAAGGTCAAAATTCAGAATCCATTCGTCAGTCTTGCTAATTTAAAATGGGAGTTGACCCCGCACACACTACACACTTTACTCTTGAGCTCAAGCAGTGCAAAATCTGATGGAAAGTCGAAACCGGACTAAAGGCGAAAGACGATATCCATTCTTTTCTTCTTCGGCCCACAAGGGAGGAAGGGAGGTCTCAAGGTAGACACGCCAAGCCTATCCGCCGCCCTAGTAGGAGGAAGTCAGGGCCCAAAAGGGAACAAATGCCACAAAAAGCCCAAGTACAATTAGGTTGTTCATCAGTTCAAATCTATTCAATGCAAATCAATTTCAAAGTGAAAGTCAAATGGTGAAAAGAAAAGCATGTCAAGAGGGCAAAGTCCCCGCAAGGAAAATCTTGGGCGTATGCATGCAATATGAAAAGAGGCAAAAGGCAACAAAACGTCCCTACGCCAAAGACTGAACCCCAACAGGCATAAGGGTAGGGGAGGTAGTTTTGCCTCAGGCATCTCTGAATCTTTTGTGGGCTTCCTTATACCTTCTCTTTTATTTTTGGAAAAGTCATGAACCAGCAGAATGGTCGAGACAAACTGAAGAGGATGCACTGTACGAAATCTGGTGTATAAGTTCAACCATATTCACGCCAATCCCCCTTTTAATTATTCAAGAAAGGTTAATGGATCTTAGATGATGACCAAGTAGGGCCCACTACCTTAACCTCTTTATCAGCTCAATTTGGGAGGAATAAAATTAGCGCCTTTGTTCAAGGCGCTTGTATGTTAATTCACGCCTAGCTCTCAGTCGTTTCTTTACAAATAACACCTCTTGGAAGGTCGTGTTTTCAACAAAATTCAAAGATCTTTTCACAGTAACGCCGTCTCAGAGGGCGTCTTTTACAAGAGTAACGACCTAATCTAAGGCGTGTTTTTCAGAAAATCCCCAAAAAAAATATATATATATACTGAAAAGAACAAAAATAAATTCTTCATGTTGCATGAATTGCATTCTTGCATGGACATCTTTTAATTATTGTTTGCATATGTGTGATTGCATGAGGCATCCCCGAGTTTTGATTATTTTATTTTGCCTTATTTTATTAAAGGCTTGGCCCCTTGACCCATTACTAAGGTCAGAATATTGACACCCCTTGCTCACCGGGCAAGGGGCCAAGTCGAACAGATGAATTAACCTGTTTGTTCAAGTGAAAACCGCAGTTGCAGATACAGGGCAAAGTAAAGGAAACACGAGGAACGTGGAAAGAAAAAAAATACACAAACACAAGTCCGCAACCATACAAGTGCTCAGGTAACAAAAGCTCAAATCTCATATATATATATATCATCATGTCTATCATGTACAGGTGTGAAGGTGGAGGAGTACAAGTACAAAACTCTCAGCTCTCGCCTCCACCCTCCTCTACTCTCCTGCTCTCAGCCTCCTCCTCACCATCCCGAGCTGGCGCTGGTGGAGGAGGCATAGGCCCCCGCGAAGAATCCGGAACCCGAACGTGTCCCCCTGCCTCACTCCTCTCTCGGAGGGAAGAACCCGCCACGAAGGTGGAGCTGGTGAAGGAGTACCCTGCAGCCCGTGCTCGCTCACGGCCTCGCTGCAACCGCTCCTCGGACACTCGCAGCCGCTCCTAGGAAAGGATCAACTGGGTCCTCGAGTCCGCCAGCTCACGCTCCCGTGCCGCCAGCTGCTCCTGGAACCGGGCACGCTCCGCCTGGTGCTCCTCCCGCTCACGAGCCCGCTCCTCGCGCTCCCGAGCACGCTCCCTCCTCTCCAGCTCCAGGGCAACTCGCAGCTCGGCTACGTCCTGAGGAAGCTCACTGCGTCGCTGCAGGGTCCGCTGAAGCTCTACGATCCGCTGATCGCGGATCGACAACTCGGTACGTATCGCCTTCAGCTGAGCAGCCTACAAACAGGTAAACAAATCATCAGTTCCACAGTTCAATAATTCATGAAATGAAATAACAACATGTGACTGAAGGTAGATCACGCACATGTGAGCTCGTCGCTCGGAAGCCCTCATCTACGCAGATAAGAGTGGCTCGAAGCTCTTCAGTCTATAAAAATGAATTTTTATCAGTATACAATGTTATATCTAATCATTATTTGAATGAGGTTTTGAGTTCAGAATTTACCCGTGAGGCAAGGTCACGCTCCGCCGCCTCGGCTCGCGCTATCGCACCAGCCAGCTGCTCCGTCAGTGCAGTCACCTCTGCACTAGGCCCCCTCGAGCTGGAGGCCTCCCCCGGATCTCTCCTCACTGCTCCCTGCTGGGCGCGCTGTATTCATGAAGACCGTCAGTGGCTAATCATTAATTCAACAAAAATTCATTTGCATATAGGAATAATTCAAACACTCACCAGGGTCTCCAGGTCTGCCCGTGTGGCGGCTAGCTGGTCCTCCAGGCTGTGGAGGTGGGCCTGGGCATCCATCGCCGCGATGTCTCGTGCATCCTGCATCCATGCATTGCAATTAGTACTATATTCACATGCATCATAATAAAGGAAAAGATATAAAAATGAGAAATTGCATACCTGGAGAAGAGGTGAGAAGCCACTGACGGTCGTCTCCCGGCCTGTCCCCGTGGACAGATCGGCCATCAAATGCGCCAGCAGGGCCGCTCCCCAAGCATATGTGCCAACTGTCTCCAGATCCTTGAGGATGCCTAAGAAGCGGCAGTTGATGACGTCAGCTTTCGTCCCCAGCAATAATCTCCCGAGCAGCAGCAGCAGGAACCTCCTCAGGTCTCGGTCCGCTCTCTCATGGTCAGTCGAGTCCTGGCAGCATGCCGCTCTCACCCCGTCGGTCAGTCGCTGTGCAAACTCGCCTAAGGTCTCCCCCGACCTATGGCTGGCATCTCCTAGACCCATCGCTGTAGTCAGGTCCGTACGGAAAATGGTCCTACACTTGCTAGGTCCCACATAGACCGTCTCAAGCCCTAGTAGCCTCTGGGCCATCTCCGTATAGTCAGAATAGGTGAACCCACTCACGGCCTCACCATCTACCCGTAAACCTGTGATCCTGGCTACATCCTCTAGACTAGGAACCATATGCCCCCAGGGCATCAGAAAAGTCCGGCTAACCCTATCCCATCTCTCCCTCAAAACCTGGATCAGTGCTAGGTCAGGTCTAAAAGGCTCAATGGATAGAAAAGCCCCAAACCCCATGGCCTCTACCCTAACCCTCTGGAAGTCGGGGAGACCCTGGTATGCTGCCCAGACCATGACCCATGAGATACGGGTCCTCATCAGCCCCTGCATGCATTAAAAGAGGATTATTTTTCTTAATTGTTTGAATATCCATGTGGAATTACATTTGATTTGGGCTTTAACGTTTTGGAATTCACGGCCACCCTCAGGTCGTTTCTTGATAAATTCACGCCCCTGTGGGGGGCGTTTTTCTGAATGTACCTTAATGTAACGTCCTGGATAAGGGCATTTTTTTATCTTTATTACGCCTCCGTGTTGGGCGTATTTTGGTGGCTCTAAAACATATTTCTAATCACGTCTCCGTGTTGGGCGTTTCTAGTTGAATTAACGCCCTGTGGTAGGGCGTTTTCCTAAGGGTGGTTAATTTTAAACCGTTAATGAATGAAGCGACGCCCTCTGGTTTGGGCGTCTCTTGTTGAATTAACGCCCTACTAGAGGGCGTGGGTTTCTTAATTTAACAGAAAATCAAAAAGCTAACAGCATGCGAAATAATTCATGAAAATATTTTTGGAAATTGTTTAATGAGCATGGAATTCATGAAAAATCATAAGTTTTAAGAAACGACATGCTGCGGGGCGTGTTTCATGAAGATTAATTACTAGAAGGATTTAACGCCCTGGGTCAGGGCGTTTCGTTTGTGAGTAACGCCCCCGTGGGAGGCGTGTCTTTTCTGAGTTGCAGGTTTCGTGCCCGAGGGCTATGGAAAATCAAGAAAAATATAAATAAAATAAAAAAAATGAAATTGGGGAGGGGGAACCTACCTTCTTGTGCTTCTGGGGTTGTGGCCGAGGCAGCAGCCGTCTGGGCCGCCGGAGTTGGCCCCGGGGAGCGACCGCCGCCGTGGGCGGTGGTCCTTCTTCTTCTCCATCTCCCTCTTCCTCATCTTCTTCTTCTCCACCTTCTGCATCTTCTGTTTCTTCTATTGCTTCGCCCGTTGCTCCGTCGGCCTCGTCGCCGCCGGCCATCGCCGCCTCTTCTTCAAAAGCCACGACGGCGAGCTCCTCCACGGAAATTTCTTCCTCTTGGGCGTGGGAGGCGTCGAGGTCAACCACATCTGGGGCGCTAACTCTTTGGCGTTTGGCCATGGCTAGGGTTTAGGGGGAGTGAGATTGAGTGAGTTGGAGAGAGTGAGGGAAGAGAACGAGAGAGAGGCTTTGAGGGCTTCGGTTAGGGTTTGCAGAGAAAAGGGCGAAATGAGAATGGAAGGAGGAAGGAGAAGGGGCCTGACGGCTTTTGGGTTTCGAAAAGAAGACACGCCCTAAGAGGAGGCGTTTATAATAGAATTCACGACCATTCTCTGGGCGTTTTCTCAAAATTGACGACGATGATTAAGGCGTTAATTTATTTTGCATGGGGAACGATAACCGTTGTCAGACGCATTGAATGGGCGTTGATTGATGTGAGAGAAGTCATCATTTTTTTTTAAGTAACGCCTCTGGTAAAGGCGTGTTACTCTTGAAACGTGACTATGGAAAAGGCGTTATTTTTGATGAGTCAACGATTATATTCTTTTGGGTTTGAATCTATTCACGCCTTGTCTGAGGTCGTTATTTAAAGTAACGCCCACTGCTGCAGGCGTCAATTGTTGACGATGGGCCGATTGAAGCGCCTTGAGATAAGGCGTGTATTTTTTAATTCACGGCATTCTTGGAGGCGTTATTCACAACAGAAACACAGGTTTTTGGATGATTTGGTTCATAATCACAGTAATAGTGGACTCAATCAGAAAGTAATCTTCATTATTTTGAAAGAAAGGAACTACAATGACTAATGAGCCACTTTAGGCCTTAATTTTCTCAGTGAAGTTACATAATTTTTCCACTGTTCCTTGTCTTCATCCAAGTCTTCTACAGGTTGATGAAGCTTGCTTAGCCTCCACAGAGCTTGAATGGTGATAACCTCCTCACCATCTTCATTACTGCCTAGGTCTCTTGATTTGATGGGAGGTAGATGGGAGATGTCTTCCAGCACTTGCCTTGGGAGCCCAAGCTGAGGAAGGCACCGGTGTGCATTATATAAGACGAGCTCGGATGCGCCAATAAGACGAAGGTCCGCCCCGATGGAGAAGCGTGCACGAAGCTCCTGCATTTTGAATACACCCGGGGCACAAGTAAAAAGATTCTTTGGCATTACCTTTAAATGCTCCCTCCAATCCCCTCTCTTCTTGATTTGAGGAATCCGGTTGGTCACTCTATTGCTTATACCCAATGAGCTGGTTATATATGAGAGTGGGCTCTTTGAAAAAATTCTTGAGGGTTGTTGGGCTTCGTGGCATGAGTCGAATTTGAAGCGTAGATCAACCCAACTTGAGAGTGCTAGCATGCACCCATAGATGGGCCTTCCCATGGCCGCTGATGTAAGCCCGCTATAGAGATATGCTAGGATCACCGGTCCAACTCTTTCTTCTTCCCATAAGCTCACCACTGCGCTCAATTGGGACTCCTCTAGAAAGTCCTCCGTGGATGGGAATAGGAGTGCTCCTGCCAAGCACACCACGAAGGCTTTGGTCACTCTTTCTATCTCCTCTTCCTCTTTAGCTTGACCCGCTCTCTTCTACACCCACGAGGCGAGCTTCAAGAGGTTAACTCCTTTAGTGACCTTGATTTGGTTCACTATATTTGGGCTAGGTATTAACGAGGTTAGCAACTCATGGGAGGAGATGGGCCTTGGCATGATGGCCATCTTTTCTTCTTCTCCGTGTTTCATCCTTTTCAAGCCTAGGATCATCTCTACTTCTTCCAGCAAGATGGTGGCCTCAAATGTAGAAAATAAGAAAGTATGGGTGGAAGGATGCCATGTTTCAATCAATGCTCCTATGGCAGCCCAATCTATGTGGATTTGATCATAATGCTTGGCATGGGTTATCAACCCCAGGAGATGCCATCTAGCTACATATACCCTCATGTCTGAAGTGAACTTGGAGAGGATGAGGGGCAACCATTTGACTTGGACATATCTTCGAGCTCCTGGAAGGTTTGGATAGTCCTGTGAAGAATAGAACACATGTAGTAACGAATAGGAACACATGCAGTAATAAACATGAGCATATGACACGTGAAACGTGAGTTCGGCAGAAGGAGCAACACAAAGCAATTAGCAGAAGAAAAGCTTACTTGATTCAAAGCAATTCGATTGCTTATGTGCCCTTGTATTTCGGTAATCCTAAGAGTAGAAATCTTAGGTTTCTTCATCACCCTGTCCATTGCTTGATTTTGCAGAAGAAGCTCGTACAGAGGCCTGCGGTTGAAGAAGAACAGAAACAGAAAAAAGAAAGAAAGAAGCGATTTGGTCGCGCAGGGAGGTTCTGATGATTTGGTTAAAGAAAGCCTTCCGTTTTATAAGGATTTGAAGAGTCCTAAAGAGTCCCGAAGATAGAAGTTTGATTAGGTTAAGGACTGTGTTCCTAATTTGGAAACGGAGGTTCGTGCTGAATTAACGCCTTGTGTCAGGGCGTCTCTTTTTGATTTGACGACCTTACAAGTGGTCGTGTTTTATGTAACGCCCTTGATGAGGTCGTTTTTCTTCTAAGCTTCCTCTATTGGTTACGCCTTTGAGAAGGGCGTGTTTTAAAGATTAACGACCTATAGTCAGGCGTCTTTTATGATGTTAACGCCCTGTTCTTAGGCGTGTTTTATTGGCCTACGGATTTTTACCCTCCCCATGCTTTGATGAACTTAAGTGCTATTATTTGATGAAATTGTTTATAATTAAGCACTTATGATCATGTCATGTTCTGAATTGATAAATGAAGTCTAATAAATCTCAAAGTGCAGAAGTTTGCAGGATTCGAAGCGTTTGGATCGCTCATGGAGTAACATCTTGTCACCTTATATCCGTTTCTTGTAAGCATTGTTATTATATGATATCTACGATATTATAGTATATCAAGGACCTTGTGGTTCTGATGAACCTGAAATTTGAGTTCCCCTTCATCAAAAATGATGACGATTTCAGGAGAATCTTGATCACACGGATAGGCCGTTGAGTTGTTAAAGGCTTGGGACGATGGTTCCACTTTCTGAGTTGATGCGCGGACAAACGGGCTTCGGCTTAGTGTTAGCTCAGAGAAATGGATTCTTGACCAGACCTAAACAGCTTAGCAATATTATCCTTGATTATTTTCTATTTTTAGTTTGTTTTAATCTTTTTCCTTTAGCCCAGCATGCATCATGTAGGACTTTGAGTTTCATGCTGAAAATCTTCATATTATGGCAATAATGAAGTTCACTCGCTCTCGATTGAGTTGACATGAGATATTCCATTCCAAATCAAGTACTTCGTTCTATTTGAAGCCATTCAGGCTGATTCCTTGAAAGTATCCCTTTGTTGGATCTCTATCCCAATTCTCTTTACTTTTCTGCAAAATTTACCTGGGTTGCAGCACGTCCACATTGGCTGGTAATCGCTCTCCAATGGTCTTTCCCTGTCGTGCCCGCGCGCACACCCTTTATTTACTTACTTTAACCTCCTTTTATCCAATAGATCGATGTTTCCTTGGAACCACTCAGAGTTGTTTCACTCAGAATCTTGGAAAGATTTCAAATGCTTAGTGTCTGAGGCGTGTCCCATCACACCTTGGCGTCTCCTTATCAGTTCGTTCCACTTTATTCCTTTCATTACACTTCATTCCATTTCCGTCTCACTCCCTTGCAAAGCAGACGCCAAGGCGGGGCAGCTGTAGACACGCCAAAATTGACGTTTTGTTGATCAAATCTCATGTTATTATATAAACGCCCCAAGTGGACTTCAATATTCCTATAACATAAAGTTTTTCTATTTTTGTGAGTTTTTCTGCATTTTTCCTGCATTTTTGTGAATCACGACTTGACGAAGGGCGTTACTTTCTAAAGTAACGACCTGTCATAGGGCGTTTTCAAAGAAAGGACGACCGTAGGTGAGGGCGTCAATTCCTGGTAGTATCCGTTAATTTCTGAAATTATCTATTTTCAAAATAAAATACATTCTATGAGTAACGCCTTTCCTCAGGGCGTGTTTTGAAGAAACGCCGTTACCTTAGGCGTGTTACATTAATTTCCAAACAGAGGAAGTTTTTATTTCCAAAATTAAATCCAGGAAGAAACGGCCTTTCCTAGGTCGTGTTTCAAGAAACGTCCTGTGGCAGGTCGTCAATTCATAAATAGATGCCCTTGCTTAGGTCGTGTTTCACTCCAGAGTCCTTCTTTTTCCATCTTTCCCTCACAGTTCCCTGCTATCCTTGGACTCTTGCTCGATCTTAATCCTTCCTTGGATGCCTCATTACCCATTCTTATCAATTCCCTTGTTTGATCACATCCGATTGAACATTATATAAGAGGCTCCATGTCGAGCGTAAAGGGGGTTGGTGGTTGTTGATTATTATTATTGTTGTTGAACGCCTTGAACCCAGAAGATCACGATTGCAAGCATAATCTCCCCCTCTTTGCACTTCATCCTGCTGCAGCGTGGTGTACTACTGCATCCGATCGGGCTTCATCCTACTGCATCCATCTTTCTGCAATCCATCCAACATCATTCACGGTTTCCCTTTACTCTCGTCAGGGAGAGCAGGGTTATCTATATATCGTGTTTGTTTCGTTCGTCTCGTTTTTCATCATATTATCATTGTCCTCTGTCGTTATTTCTTGCATTAAGCATTTTTTCCTTCCCTAGTTCTCTGCTAGGGGTTTATAAAAAACAAAAAAAAAGAGGTGCGCATGTTGATGTCTTTTCATCATTTTAGGTTAGCTTTGGATTGATACTATTGCACTTTGGCTGATCCCCCTCTCTTTTGCTTGTTTTTCATTGTCTTTTTTTTTACAAGGTAATCAATCAAGAAAACCCACTTCATCGGCCGGCCGATTGGAGTTGGAGGAGGAAATCCACATTCATCCCGCATCCCACTCTTCACCAGGTACACGCGATCTCATTTTCTTCTTATTGAGGTAAACCCTCTGGCGATCACAACTCCCCTTTAGCACCTCGTGCTATATTTTTTATCACATCTTATACATGTTGTTGTCATGTTATTTATTTTTCACTCCCAAAAGTGAGGATTTTTAATCCGATCTACAGTGGGCTGAGGCCCTCCCCCTGCAGGAGGTCACTGGCGAAGTGATAGCTAGATTTGTCTAACACAGCATCATCTACCGATTCGGTACTCCCAGTTGCATAGTGTCAGATAATGGCACACCATTCAAGAATAGAGCCGTATATCAGCTAGCGGCCAAGTTCCATATCGACTGGAGAACCTCTTCGGTCTACAATCCTCAGGCCAACGGTTTGGCTGAAGCCTTCGACAAAATCCTCTGTAAGCTTCTGGATAAGATTGTTAGCCACCGGAAGCGTGATTGGGGTGAAAAGGTGTTCGAGGCACTATGGGCCTATCAAAAAATTTACAAGACCCCTACGGGATGCTCACCATTCTCCCTGGTTTACGGGGTAGAAGCCGTCATCCCCATTGAGATACTGTTAGCATCTTACCGCGTCGCGGTCCACACAGGCTTTGCCAGCTCAGAAGAAGATGAATACTAGAGAAGGCTAGAAGAGCTTGCCAATCTAGAAGGCAAGCGGCTCGAGGCCTACCAACACCTACAAGTGTACCAGGCCCGCATGGTGCGAGCCTACGACAAACTCGTCAAACAACGAGCCTTCAAACAAGGTGACCTTGTCATGGTTAAGAGAAAGGAAGTCATGGCAGGGTGCTCCAGTGAAAAATTGCAACATAATTGGCGAGGTCCATACATCATTCATGATGTCTACGAAGATGGGGCTTACACGGTTCTAGACCACATGGGTGACGGGCCATTCCCACCTCTCAACGGTAAACACATGAAGTTGTACCATGCTCCAGAGCACGAGTTCACGTGCCACCCAGACTAAAGCGCGCGCGCGAACTATTACCAGCAAAACCAACTCCCTCCCCCACCCCCCTGAGGGGGGGGGGACTAGTCATTCCCTCCAGCTTCCTCTAATGAAGCAACAGGGCCAATCGGTCCCTCCCAGTGTCACCATCACACTTGTAGCAGTTAGTTTCCCAGCTTTGTCCCCACGACTACAACAGCGAGGATGCTCGGTACCAGCGACAATCCAGCTGCCAGGATCCCAGGTAAGCAAAAATAGCAAACAAACAAAAATGGGGTTAAAAATAGAGATATCCCGGCGGACTCATCGTCCTCTTTCTCAAAGAGGCGGCTGGGGGTAAAAAGGCCAACAACCCAGTTGGGGTGGAAACTTACAAGAGCAGGTCAGGCAAAATTGGGTAACCCCTCGATGCGAAACCCCGCAAGGGCGCATCGAAAAAAGTAAAAGGGGGCCAGCTCGAGCGAAAACTCGAAAGGGCGGCAGAGCTGGTAAAGAGAGCAAAAACAAAATTTCTCTCCTCCCCCCATATGGGGCAGCTAGCTACCCACCTTCCAGCCATCATATCCCCTGGCAGTTGGCCCATACTAGTCTCTGACTAATGTCCTGCTCTAGTTTATAAATCTTGCAGCTCCCTGTCGGTCATATTCCATCACGTTCAGCCTACGCCAGTTCCCTGGGCCACTCCTCTCCTTGGTTGATCTATGCCAGTCCCTGACTAGTGCACCTCTCTAGCTCATTGGTCTTACACTCCCCAGTTAGCCATACACCACCCCGGTTAGCTCACACCTCCTCCAGCGTCACACCACCAAGGTCGACCTGTATACACCAACAACTCATGCACCATGCCAGCCATTCATTCCAACAAACCTCAGCCTATACACCTCCTCGGTGGACCTCTAAACCATATCAGCCTTAGATCCATCTATCACAAAGATCCATCAACCCAGAACTCCCAATCATCAACCCATCATTGTTAAACCACCATGAGCCCAATTATGACTCCAGCAACACACTACAAAGGCACCGGTTCCCAGATCACCAGTCAAACTCCAGGTTACTCAGTAACCAGTCAAAGACACATTCACAGCTACAGCGGCGACAAGCCATCGACATCACAAACTCCAGGTCACATCCCCTAATAGCAAAATGCTACGGACGACAGCCACAAGGTTCCTAGGTCAAAAAAAATGGGGTTAAAAATAGAGATACCCCGGCGGCCTCAGTCAACTCCCTCCACGGGACTATTGAGGGCAAAAATTGTCGTCAACCCAGTTGAGGTGAAAACCCGCAAGGGCACCTCAGGGAAAATCGGGTAACCCCTCGGTGTGAAAAGCCACAAGGCCGGTAAAGCTGGTAAAGAGAATAAAAAAAATCAAAAAAAAAACCTCTCTTCCTCTCTACTCCTCATTGATGAAAGCCGTCGACCGCGACATCCCGCCGATGGCAAGCTCAGCATCCCCCCGCAATAATGGTGGCCATTACACCCCCGAGGGTCGATCATCGCAAATTCCAGCTTCAGTATTTGGCTACACACCTCAACGGTTAGCCGACTAGTCCCAGCCTTCCGACTACTACGCATCGACAGTCAGTCGGCCAGCGCCAGTTCCAGTCTCCAGCTCTAGTATTCGGCTACACACCTCAACAGTCAGCCGACCAGTCCCAGCCTCCGGCTACAACACCTTAAACGGTCAGCCGGCCATTCCCAGTCTCAGATCCAATCCCAGCCTTTGGCTACAGCACCTTAAGCGGTCAGCCAGTCAGTTCCAGCACTCAGCCTCCAGTATCCAGCTACCAGTACCCAATACCTAGTACCCAGTACTCAGCTTCCAGCTTCCATAAAAAGGGGTGGCAAGATGCGTAGGGTAAGACTCGAACTCTGGTGGCCCAGTAATCGCTCAGCTCTCCGTACCACTCCGCTAGATTCCCCGTTACCAAAAAAAAAGAAAAGTACTCAGCTTCAAATACCCAGTTCCCAGTACCCAGTATCCAGGTCCTATTACCCAATATCCAAGTCCCAGTACCCAGTACTCAGCTTCCAGTACCCAGTTCCTAGTACCCAGTACCCAGGTCCCAGTACCCAATACTCAGCTGCCAGTATCCAGTACCCAGCCTTCCACATCCAACACCCAGTCCCCTGTCACCAGCACCGGTAACTAGTAAGAGAATGAACCACGACTAACAGTACGTGGTCGCCAGCCCCTACACACAGTATTGTTCCACAAGAGGAGAGGTGGGATGACACAAGAAGTGACAAAAGAAGTCCAGAATTTTGTCATTTATACTCTATAAAAGGAGCCTAAGACATGCCCTTGGGATAACAAAAGTCTGTACAATGAGGCACATAAGCATAGCAGAGGGAAATACAACCCAGTTATGGCTTGCTCCTCTCCAACGCCAACAGGCGAGACCGAGCAGCCGCAAGCTCAGCCTCGAGAGTGGACAAGAGCTGAGTACTGGCCTCGACCGTACTCCCAGCCTCTTGCCACTCGGCTCTGGCTGTCACGCACCGATGCAGAATATCGGGACTGGCAGTAGAAATAATTAATGATAATATGTTGATTTCCAGACATGCTATGATAAAGAAAAACGGTCAACACAACACCATGAAATATAAAATAACTCCATTCACTAAATAACACTTAAATGATCCATATTCCAATCACATAACCCACTTAAACATACTTCTAACATAACATCCACTTGTTAACATTACATTTGCAAATCTTGAGATTACAACTCTTTTAGACCACACAATCTAAACATAACTAGACACAACAACTATGACTAGCTCCACACAACTTCTAACAGGTTCGCTCCATGGCCGTCACTCTTGCCCGTCCCCATCATTCTGTGAATCCTCACCTGAGCTACCTGAAAAGGGGGGAAAAACTGGGTGAGCGAACGCTCAATAGGTAATAACAGGCAAATTTAAATAATTAACCAAGTAATTGCATTTTTAAGTGCAAAAATAAGGAACGAAAGGAAATGACGATATGACAAAGTAATAGAATAAAAGAAGGCGATACCATGATGTAACTGGAAATTGGCCAACAAGCAAGAACTAACCAAGTCAAGAAAAATTCAGGTAATAGATTATTTTCGTAGACATCACGCTAGTCATGCACTCGGTGCAATGTCTCACCATGTCATTCAAACTCTCAGGAGCACAAGTACTTTTCGGGAGTTCCTCTCAGGACCAGACCGGGCCCCTATGATGCGTTGGCATTGATTTAATGGATCCAAGATCCCAAGTTATGTCTAGACATTAATCAAGTTAAATGGCCAATAATTTCAAGCGTAGAGCTTACCTCGGAGAATCCCAAGGGTAAGTGAAGAGATACTTTGACCAGAAAGTTGAAGTTATCAAGAACCAACAGGTCCTTGGGTTCAATATCATAAAACACAAAAATCAATTCTGGAGTATACACGGTCTAGACTGGGCCGCTCAAGCTATGTACGGTCTCATATGGGCCGTTCAAGAAAACTGGGCTGCAGGCCAGCCTTAACGAAATCAAGGATAAATGGACCATTATGGGCCGCTCTTTAACAAGAACGGTCACAAACGGGCTATTCAACTAGTATGGACGGTCAAGAATGGGCCGCACATGGCCAGAAGAACTTGAGCCCAAGAACAAGGCAAACGGGCCTGATAGGGCTGCTCGGAGGATGAACGGTCCAATAGGATCCGCTCAAGCACCTAGATGGGCCTACTCAGTCCGTTCAAATCGGGCCTAACTAGAAGACTAGAAATCCACCCAAAATGGGCTCTGGGCTGCCATACGTGGGGCAGAACTAAACCAGGGTCCAACCCACTATCCACTGGTCAACCTAGGGCTTATTGGGTCGATCCAAACATGAATTGGTCGAAGATAGAATAAGGTTAATCGACCAATGTAAGTCGCACTTGGCCAGGGATGCACGGTTCTTAATGGTCCGCCCACTAAGATAAATGGTCCCTTCTAGGCCGTGCAAGCCTCAGTGGGTCCAAGTTTGAGCCGTGACTCACAACACAGAAATCCAAGCGGTTCGATCACATGAATATGTTCAGGTCTTGATGGTACAACATGCCCGGCCTCTTAGTGGGAATCCCAGGCTCGCGGGGGCTTACAGAGGTCCCGTAATGAAGGTCCTAGTCCGACAGAAGGAATATACGGCGGAGAGTTTCAACCATTACAAGGAAATGAGACTATCAAATCATCGGAAACCAGTATAGCGGTCAGTCAATCCTACCGGAGTAGAATGACTGTCAAACAATCCTAGTAACATGGTTCATGTATTCATAATTGAAACTAAGTTGATTGGAATAATAAACCAAGGTCATGATGCAAATAAACCAGAAATTATAAAATTTCATCTTTCATGTGTTCCATTTACATGTTGGTTGCTAGCCTACCATGAAGATTAAATAACTAGAGATAGAACATGCTTAATTCAAAATTAATACAATTTTGTGGCGAAGAATGGTTCGTACAGAACCTTTCAAGAGCCTCTGCAGTCATCCACATGCCATTCACGCTCTGCAGGTAGGGACCCGACAAGGGATGAGCGGTCTATAGATGGCCGCATGATTTGTTGAGCGGTTCTATCCTAGCCGTTTGTCTCAAGAAAACTCAATAACGCAAATAACAAAAGCGGTTTCAGTCTGGCCATTTAAAAAGATGTGTGGTCTATCGAGTGGCCGCTCATATCCAAATAGATCGCTACCCCTTTGCCCTGCCCGTCTCTGGTGGGGTTGGCTAGGGTTTGTAAGAAAAGATAAATGCGCACTATATAAAGCATAAAAATTGGGGCTTTTATGATCAATAGAATGAGTACAAAAAGTTATTCAAGATAGCATGATCAATTGAACGTTTAGTGCCTGATATCCCTACTTAAATCGAAGTGGAACATTGCTAACCCTAATTCTAACATGCTTCCGCTAAAACTCAAAATTCTAGCAGGATACTATATGAAAATTATGGATTTTTATACCAAAAGAAAGAGGACACGATTATGCTTCCAACCATATATTACACTTAGGGTTTGGCTAGCTATCACCTACCATAATCGAAGGATGAAGGAAGAAGAGGGAAGCCGATCACGCTAGGTACACACCACCGGTAATCATCGAATACTCTCCCGTCCGAGGTCCTCGTCGGCCGCCATACCATCTAAACGATTCTAGGGTTGCCAAGGTTTATTTTAATAGGTCCTATGGGGTCTAGAGAGTTCTAATCGTGGAGATAGAGTCCACGCACCGCGGACGAGCACGAATCCGCAGGATAGGGTTAATCCGCCACTCCGCCACCAAATACTCCTCCAAGGGTTAGGGTTTCGAAGATTAACCAGAGGGGAAATGATGAGTTGATCCTAGCTGTTCATTTGAATCTGATTTGAGCTTAAATGGTCGGGTATTGGGCTCGAATTTCACGTTTTAAGGTCTGATTTGGCTAAGTGTGTTGGACCCTGGTTTTGATGGTTACAATCTATGAACCATGTTGAAATCAAAATGCATTCTGTGTTGCATTTGGCTTATAGCAAGCATGTTCATCCTGGAATAGTGTCTGTGCATATTTCTATGCATTCGCATATGTCTCTTAGGCCTCATTAGGTTCGTGCATATGCTATATTCTTAACAAAGAATGTCTGTGCACTGGAGTCTTGCTGTAGAGTGAATCCATGCATACATGAGTCTAAATGTCACGATGTTGATGCATTTGTAAGTCCAAGGGTCGCACAGTCCTTGCATTTTTCTATCAGTGTCTTCATTAGGTCTGTGCAACTATTTTTCATCATCAAGCATGAATAGAAGTGGATGCCTTCTGGGCTAAGGCTCATTGGGTTGGTGCATGTTCTTGTGTACGGTGTTCTCATAGTCAGTACATTCCTAGCCTTTATACACATTGAGTTGGTGTAATTTAGTGTTGCACTCTGATCTTGCCGGTGCAATCTTTGGCTCTGCACGATAGTGAGTCTGTGCAATACTCTCTGCACGGTCATCTCGGTGCAAGTCCTGATTAAGTCGGTGCATGTGTTGGCTAGAACAAAGTCGGTGCACATCTGCATTAAGCAGACAACAACGGTGCAAGCTTTGGTGCTGCACGCATAGTAAATAGGTCGGTGCATTCTCTCTTCTATAGAACATCAGGTCGGTGCATGTCTGTGCTTCATGCATATAGGTCCATGCATTCAACGTCTGCGCATACCGTGCTGTTAAACAGACAACATCGGTGCATGCTCAATTGGTGTGCATATGTGGGTCTGTGCACATTCGTGCATATGTGCAATTGAAGCCTAAGCACTTTGTTATGTTCGAGCATTCTTCTCACCTAAGCTTCTATTAAGTCTGTGCATATCAAGAACTAGCTGACAATAGTGTGTTTGACGAAATGCCTTCTTTATGACTAACAGGTTAAAGTCAGTACGTGAGGTTGAGCTAAGACCAGGCACGTGCTCCCAGAAGTGGTGAATGGCTGATGGATGGACCTAGTGTGTTGATGATGGGCACGTGATCCTAGGGAAGCATCCTCTGTCACGTGGATCAACATTCCATCTGCACCTGATGCATGTTTTTCTCTGGAAAAAGGGGGAAGGAACTTCATTCACGCTCTAGGCATGATATCGTGGGACCCTACCTGATGCCTTATATAAAGGCCTCTTCTGCGATCGATAAAAAATAGAGAAAAAGATAAGAAAGAAGTGTGCGCCCAAAAGAGAAGAGTACGAGAGCCAGAAGCAGAAGAAGAAGAGAGAGAGAGAGAGAGAAATCTGAGAAGTGAAGAGAATACTAAGGAAGGAGAAGAGAGA
Organism: Amorphophallus konjac; assembly: GCA_022559845.1. Taxonomy (NCBI): domain Eukaryota; kingdom Viridiplantae; phylum Streptophyta; class Magnoliopsida; order Alismatales; family Araceae; genus Amorphophallus; species Amorphophallus konjac. The sequence continues at coordinate 48,038,257 of CM040124.1, read as the reverse complement.
GTTTTTTCCTTGAAAACTTATTTTTGGAATTACTCTTCGGAGCTACAGTTGTCTTTAACTTTTTTTTATTTGTTCTTATCATCTGTTCAGTGTGTTTTCTGATTCTATGGTTTGAGGTCGGGGTTCCCTCTGGTTTGGAGGAAGAGAGACTTGGGTCTCTGGTTGCTAGTGACTGGGTGTTGCTAGGTTCTCTTCGGTTTGGAGGAAGGGAGGATTGGTCCTCCGGTTTGCAAGTGACTGGGTGTTGCTTGTGGGTTCCCTCTGGTTTGGAGGAAGAGAGACTTGGGTCTCTGGTTGCTAGTGACTGAGTGTCACTAGTGGTTCCTTCCAGGTTGGAAGAAGAGAGGAGTGTGTTCCTTTGGTTCAAGCTGTTAGGCAGCGTTGTAGGCAAGCTGTGACGCCCAACAGTTTCAAGCTGTTTGGCAGCAGTAAGCCACACTCTTGTTAGAGTGTGGGGTGGACATAGGTCTATGGGTCGAACCACCTAAAACTCTGGTGCACTGTGGTTTGATTTGGGTACATGCTCCATATCTTCTTCCCCCCTCTTCTCAGGTTGCTTGGGCACTCCACTTCAGCATTTGTGTTTTCTACTTGGATTCATTTTTAACTGTCAAGTGTATGACAGAACGTTTAGCAGAAGCATTTGCTTCTTGGTGTTTCTCGTGGCAAGTGTTCTGAAAGCTTAGTAGTCCCATGAGACGACATTGAATTGAGGAAAAAGTTTTATTCCGCAATAGTTTTTGATCGGGGATTCATTCACCCCCTCTGAATCCGAGCCTTGCATCACAAGAACTGGTATCAGAGCGGGTTGCTGTGCATTGGATCCAACGATCTGCAGCAGATCCTGCAACTTTTGTGGTGCATTTCACAGTGGGCTTCTTGTGTTCGGTGTTTTGTTTCACTAATTTAGTGCCTCGCTTCGCTCAACTGATTACAGTGCATTTGTCTTCTCTCGATGGCTCATCCCCCAATATTCAGAGGTAATGACTTCGATCTTTGGGTAGAGAACTTCCATCGGTATGTAAAAACAACCGATCCTGACCTTTGGAAGGTGATAACTCACGGTCCACATAAACTATCGAAAGATAAATATAATTGGACTGATAAGGGTAGATTGAAAGACTCTGTCAACTCAAGAGCATTAGATTTAATAAAAGCATCACTTGACAGAGCTCTAATCTCATGTGTTTCCTCCTGTAGGTCTGCCAAGGAGATTTTGGAGAAACTGCAACACATGTCTGATGGTTGACGACGTAGGACAGCAAGAAGAAAATGAAGAAGAAGACGAAGATGAGGTACCCTCTAAATTTGATAATTATACTGTGGATGATTGGATTGGAGCATACAATGATTTGCTTGGGTCTTACGAACAGTTGAGAAAATGAAATAACTCTCTGAAAAAGAAGTTAAATAATCATACGAATGCTAATTCTGGAGGTGAGGACATGGAACGCCTGAAAATAGAAAATGACACATTTAAAGGTCAACTAAAAGATTTTGTTTCTGCCACTTCAGATCTAGATCAGTTGAAATCTGAAAAAGAAGCGCTTATGAAATAAATTGGTTTACACAAAAAGGAAAATCAAGAGCTTGCTTGTGAAATTTCTGAACTAAAGGAAAGACTTGGCTTGATTGAGGATGATCAGGCTCATAACAATAATGTAGTTCAGAAGGAAAAACTGGTAAAAGAATTAGAGTGCGTTAATTCAGAATTGGAACATTTGAAATCTGAGAATGAACAACTCAAAAAATAGTCTAAAGAATCTGAACATAAATCAATAAATCATGAAAGTGAGAACAGATTGATTTCTGAAAAACTGGAGGCTGACAGAGTAATAAATTTAGAGCTTCAGAAAAATCTCGACAAACTTCAATCTGAAAAATAACAAGAAATATTTTATGAATGTCAGTTTTCCTTTGATGATTGGGTGGCTGCTGATGAACTCCAGGAGCAAAACAGTAAACTAGAAGAGGAAATTAACAAGCTGAAACACCTCAACTTAGCTATGTCTGAGAGGTTAATCACTTTAGAAAAAGGGAAGAGTATAAGCCTGGTGAGCTCTAGTGAATTGCGGAATGCTGAACAAGAAATTGCTAGCCTAAGGATCATCAATCAGATGCTAAACGAAAAGGCTGTGTGCTATGAGGACAAAATTACTAACTATGAGCTTCATGTTTCCAAACTGCAATCTGAGATTTCAAGTTTGAATGAATCTTTGGCTAAATTTGTGAGTGGAAAAGATAATTTGGATAAGCTCCTTGGTAGCAAAATTAATTTCTAACGTGAGGGTCTGGGTTTTAACCCAGCTAATAAAAAGGGGTTTGACAGTAAGTTTCACACTTCATTTGTGTGTAGCTCTGAGCCAACCAGCACATCTAGTGCACCTATCTTTCAATTCAGTGCTCAGAGAAACCAAAAATTCACTGTTAGTCCCAAAACTGTAGAACAAACTCAAATAATGAAAAAGAATGAAAATCTATTGAAAAAGAACAAAAACACCTCTGTTGGTAAAAAGAATGCTGCACACAATTCACATGATCTTTCCCACACTCATACTAAAAAGGGATCATGTCATTATTGCGGAAGATTTGGTCATATGATGCACAACTGTTACATCCTAAAATCTGATGAATTGAATGATCATAATAGAATGAAGAAAATTAACAACTCAGGAAATAACAATGTGCATTTTACTAATAACTCAATCAAGAATCTACTTGTCCAAAAGAGGCAACTTAAATGCTCCCATTGTGGACGATCTAGTCATGCAAAGCATGACTGCTGGTTCTTGAAGAAGAATGAGTTCAAGGCTCCAAGGAGAACCACTGTCCCAAGAAGACCTCATTGCCATTTATCTGACAAGTATGGCCATATGGCTACTGAATTCTGGTCAGGTTTCCATAGGAGAAACTCTTCTGCTTGCTCTCACTGTGGAAAGCATGGCCATACAGTCAAGGACTGTTGGCACGCTCAAGGCAAAAAATTCAAATCTAAACATTTCAACATTCCTACAAAGAAAAATGGTTTTGGTAATAAACAATTTGCATGCTTTGAATGTGGAAAAATTGGTCACCGTGCCTCTAAATGTTGGCATATGAAAGGTAACAATAATCTTAATGGCAGACAAGATATAACGAATGTCCACCCACAAAAATTCCATGTTTATCATGTCAAGAAAAGTTTGAATGCTGCTCTTCATTGTCATTATTGTGGGAGAATATGGCACATCATGAATGATTGCCATGCTAGGGAATTTGATGATAGAACGGTTTGGAAATCCTGGAGTGCACCTGCTAGAGGTGTTACTCAACTGACAGGACCCAAGAGTTCTTGGGTCCTCAAATTTGGAAAGTAACTTCAATTTGTAGGGTTGCCTTGAGGAAGGAAATAAAAGGGGTAATAAAGTCAAGGCACACCAAGGTTAGTTAACCCCATTTTTTTGTGTTTATCCTATCTTTTCTTCCATTAGCACTGCATGCATATTGCTACATTGTCATGCTCTCAAGTAAATGACTGTTGAATGATTAAAAAAAATCAATATAAATAAATTCACTGCACCAAGTGAGGGGGAGTTTAGATGAACTGAGCCAGTAGTTTTTTTTAAGGAATATTCTTTTGAGAGAGAGGGCACAAGTTTTGGCGTTTCACCAGTTGCTAAATTAAGGTATCTGGACTGGCTGTGAGCTGATTATTCTCCTAGTGAAGTGTCACTGGTTCTGATTCAGTGAGGTACCTTTGGATGTTTAAGCACTCGAGAGGTTATGCTGTGCATATGTGAACAGATTACCGTTGGCTTCGGTGCGTTGGATTCAGAGGGGGGTGAATGAATCTCCCCATAAAAATTTCACTCAATAAAAAAAAATCTTTCTGATACAATAGAAGGACAATGAGAAATTGCGGAATAACAATGTCAAAGGACACTCAACACCACAATCAAACACACAGTGTGCAATCAAACCATATCGCCCCTATGCATTCATCTAGCGGAAGCATATATAGAAATCAAACCACTGCACAGAGGATTTTTAAGGTGGTTCGGTCCTCCAGACCTACGTCCACCCCACACTCAACCCGAGTGTGGATTACTGCTGACTCACAGCTTGAACGGCTAGGCATCACAGCTTGCCTACATCAGCTGGGCCTCATAGCTTGCCATCCGCTGAGCATCACAGCTTGCTATCCCGCTGAGCATCACAGCTTGCTGTCCAGAGGAGTCCACCTCTGCAACGCTGAGCATTACAGCTTGGCTCTGCTGGGCAATACAGCTTAGCCGTCTGAGGTATCCACCTCGCCGCCGTGCATCACAGCTTGCACTGCTGACTCACAGCTTGAAGAAAGGTAAAATGTAAAACAAGAAATGCAGCACCGAAAAGCCGAAAATGAAGCACAAATCATATAGCTCTCAAAGGAGCAGGTCTGGCTTGGATTTTATCCAAATGCCAGAGGACAGATTTCTTCTCCATGAACTCCTTCTCTCTCTCTCTCTCTTCTTTCTCTTCTGCTTCTTCTCTCTTTCTTTCTCTTTCTCTTCTGCTTCTTCTCTCTTTCTCTTCTTCTGGATCGTGCAGGCTCTCTATTCTTTCTCTCTGCTTCTGCTCTTCTGGTTTTTTCACGATCAGGTCTTCTTCTGAAGAAGAAGCTTCATATATATAGCAGCAGCAGGAAGGTGGGCGTGTGTCCTCCACAGTTCCCGCCCTAACACCTTGGTTGCATGGCAGCATTTCAGCCTGCAGGATGACACGTGTCACGATCCTGAGCCATCTCCATTCTTGGATCACGTGCCCTTATTAACCTCCACGAAATAGCACCTGCCAGGGCATCAATCATAAAGTGTTCTTCAGACAGTTATACAAGATGTAAAGAGATTGCACGTAGTATGTATGCTACAGCCGATGTATAGACATGTCACAAGGGCGTGTATAGACTTAGAGTGCATGCTACAGCAATGTATAGACTTTGAACGCGTGCAATGTAGCAAGGCAATGTATAGACTTTAAACGCGTGCAATGCAGCATGGCAATGTATAGACTTGCTCAGTTCAGCTGGTGGATGTACAGACTTGATAGTGTGTAATGCAGCATGCATATATCATAGTATGTACATCAAGAATGAATGCCATTTGAAGAATGTACATACTTGTGTTCTGAACGATGCACAAATGCATAGTGTATGGACTTGGTGAGCATGCAGCACCCAATGTACAGACTTGACCGATGTACAGACTTCACGCGATGTATAGACTTAGTTAAAAAAGAGATGCATGAACTATGCACATGTATGAAGAGCAGACGATGTATAGACTTGCATGAGACGATGGGTATGTTGAGACACAACATGAGACGCTAAGTGAGACACAACATGAGACCCAGAACTGCAAAGAATGTATAGACTTGATGCACAAAATGCAGTGCGCACATGAGAAAGTATGTACAAACTTGCCCGATGTAAAGTGCACGCAATGTATAGACTTGACTTATGCATGCACAGACTTGTGTGTGCGGGCAGACAAGGCTGCACCGACTTCATGTCGTATGGAGTGTAAATGATGTACAGATTTAGCATGAGATGCTAAGTGAGACGGAGAATGATGCACTTGCTGGCAGACGATGTATAGACTTAGCATGAGACGCTAAGTGAGACGGAGCGCAATGTGCAGACTTTGCATATGCATGAAGATTACAGTAAAGAATGTATAGACTTTGCTACCTATCGATGATGCGTGAATGCACGCGATGTATGGACTTGGCAAGTGATACAAGCACAGGCGGCAATGTATAGACTTGACCGATGCATAGACTTTGTGTGTGCATATGCCAAGACCATGTACAGACTTACTAAGTCTGGAGTTATGCATGGACGCACAATGCACAGACTATGCGTGTGCATGTATGGATTTTGAGAATGATGTTGCCTTACATCTCTATGCAACAGAGTGTATAGACTTTATATGCATGAATGCACCATGTATAGACTTTGTGTGCAAGACACTGTATATGCATGAACGATTGTACAGACTTGTTGTATGCATGAAATAGCCGAATGCACTGACTTCCTATATGCTCAAGTAGGACTTTCATTTAGACAGAGATGTTCATGATATACAATGCTGAATCATAGTGTTTGCTATCATCAAAATCACAGGGGCACAACAATCTCCCCCTTTTTGATGATGGCAACACTATGAGTCACACTGACTCATGTCAAACTATTCTCTCCCTTTGACTTCATCAAAAAGAAAATAGTTTGAGATAAGAAATACAAATATGCATGCAATGATTGAATGAAAGTCTCCCCCTTTGGCAATAATATCCCCCTTTGAGAATAAAGATCAGAAAAGTTCTGAAGGTTGAAACCAATTATGATGAAAGGAGATATCAACAAGAGCACAGGGATAATCAAGCAATACCAGAATCTGTAAGCACAGTGCATTTGATTCAGATGCCAATGAATGGATGAGGAAGAAGGATTTTTATCAGCACACCAAATTCATAAATCTTAATAAACGGATTTCAGACTCTTCAATTATATAGATTATGAATGATCTTCAACTTACTATCATGATTTAAGAATGATGAATCCAAAGTTTATCAGAAAGATTCATTACTCATATCTGAAACATCTTTTAATAGAAATGAACCAAACAAAAACTCATCTGATATTCATGTTTAATCTCCCTCCATCTTACTCAATTAAAATTCAATGACTCCTTTGGAAGTTACACAAGATAGTATTGAGATTAAACAGTGATAAATGTATCTGACTTTGTCTTTAGTTTTTTAGAATTTTCTATTGATCAGCACTTATTTCTTGAGCAAGTTTGGTTAAGTCAACACCTTTTTACGTGAGGCACAACACGTCTTAGGTGAAGTGACCCAGTTACTCAGTGTGACAACCATATTACCTCTCAAAGAGAACAGAGTTAGCAATTTGGAGTGTCTTTTTACATGAGGAGACACCTTGATCAGAGGCCAGAATCCCCAGTTACTCAACACAACCATGCCATTGCTCTGCCAGATTTTAAATCATCTTTATAAGAGAGGTAACTATGGCACTTCATGACATGGGCTTGCTCTATTTCTTTGATAGAGAACCCAGTTTCTCTGTGACCAAAGTCATTACTCTGACCAAGATTTCTTTCAAGTATTTTCAGATTATACAGACATTTCTCAGATCACTGAAAAGTTTAAGAACAATACCAACTGCATGTATCTTAACCAAGGAAAGTCATGGTTTTAAAATTTCAGATTTCAGAAGGTTTTGCATGAAACTACATGAGATAGTTGGTTAAGATTTATTAAACAAATGATTCAGATACTTTCAAGTCTTTTAGATCAAAACTTAATGAATACATTAGTCTTAAATCAATTTGATTCATCAGACAATCTTAAGCCAGTATAATAGAAGATTCTTCTTTTCAGAATATTTCTGATTTATGATTACGGTGCACTGACTAAAATCTTTCCTCATTCAGATGAATCAACATTGACATTGCAGCAAATCAGTGGAGTCAACAAAGCATTTTTATTGAGAGAATAGCAGAAAGTAATCATGATGAGACAAGGGTTGAACATTAGAACAGTGCAGTTTAGAAATCAATAGCTGAGTCTGGAGTACAGACAGAACAACTACACAAGTGGAGACAGCAGTGAATTCAAGTGAACCACACATTTGCCAAGATAATGGATCAGATTGCTAGATAGAAGGAGTTCAGGAGGTGAAGAAGTGATCAAACAGGAATGCTCCCCCTGTCTAGATGCAATGGAATATCCTTTTAGGTTTTTCAAATTTTATGACATGCACTACTCTTCAAATGCAACATCAGTCAAACTCCCGCTGACAAAGTGCATGACATGCAATTGAAGCACTGCTCATGATTTTAAAGTTTATGCTCAAGGAGAATTCATGCTTGTTCAATCAGAGAGAGAAACTATCAAATGCATCAAGTTCATTTCAAATTTTCAGAAAGTTTCAATTAAACACAAATCAGATCAATAGGATGCTCAACCATCTCAAACAAGCAATTTTCAGATGATGGAATTTAAATAGTGTTCAGAACTGACCTGAAGAGTAGAATCCTGGGGTTTTCCTTTTTGAGTGCCTTGGCTAAATTACCCCTCTTTGTTCATTCCAAGGCACACCTGCAACATTTTGATCATTTTGATCCTGTAGGGACCCAAACAGCCTTGGGTCCCGAGTTAACTCTGACATGTGTTCTGGATGATCTTTTAGCAACATTATCATCATAATCCATCAGGTAGCAATTATTCATAGAGTGACCATACTTTCCACAATATCTACATGATGTAACAGCCCTTGAATTCTTTTTGTGGACATTATTATAATCATGGAATCTATGTAAGTTGGTAAAAAAATTTCTGTTGCTTGCATGAAATTTTGATTTACCATTACCTGCCCACCAGCATTCAGAAGCTCGGTGGCCAGGTTTTCCACATTCAAAACATGCAAGAATCTTTTCTTTAAAAATAGCTTTATTCCTACCAAAAACATTTCTATTTGTAGGGAATTTGACAAATTCAAAATTAAGTTTCTTTCCCTGTTTATGCCAACAGTGAGCTCCAGTGTGGCCCAGCTTGTCACAACAATAACATTGAATTTTCTTCTTATGACTTGCATGATTTTTAGTCTGAACAGTTCTATCATGCAATTTTCTAGCATTGAAATCATCATGTTTCTTTAGCTTACAATTGTGCATAAGATGACCAATTCTGTGACAGTAAAAGCACTGAATTCTTTTATTCTGAGCTAAAGAAGATTTCTTAACCTGAGAATTCCTAGCATGAATTCTGTTAAATTTCAGATCATCCTTCTTCATCACAAAACACTCAGCCATCTCATGATCAAATTTTCCACAATAATAACATGACCCCCTTTTAGTATGAGTGTGTAAGAGATCACGTGACTTGCGTGCAGCAATCTTTGTACCAACAGGAACATCTTTGTCCTTTTTCTGTGAATTTTCATTCTTTTTCAATTTTTGAGTTTGTTCTTCAGTTTTGGGACTCACAGTGGATTTTTGGTTTTTCTGAGCACTGAATCGGAAGATAGGTACACTAGATGTGCTAGTTGACTCAGAACTATGCACAAATGAAGTGTGAAGCTTACTGTCAAACCCCTTTTTATTAGATGGGTTAAAGCCCAGACCCTCGTGCTGGAAATTAATTTTGCTACCAAGGAGCTTATCCAAATTTTCTTTTCCACTCACAAATTTATCCAAAGATTCAGTCAAACTTGAAATTTTAGATTGCAGTTTGGAGACATGAAGTTCATAGTTAGCAATTTTATCTTCATAGCACACAACCTTCTCGTTTAACATATGATTGATGGTCTTTATGTTTGCAATTTCTTGTTCAGCATTCAGCAACTCACTAGAGCTCACCAGGTTTACACTCTTCCCTTTTTCTAAAGTGATTAGCCTCTCAGACATTACTGAGTTTAGGTGTTTCAGCTTATTAATTTCCTCTTTCAGTTTACTGTTTTGCTCTAGGAGTTCATTATCAGGCATCCAATCGTCTAAGGAGAACTGACATTCATAAAACATTTCCTGTTGTTTCTCAGATTGAGGTTTGTTGAGATTTTTCTAAAGCTCTAGATTCATTGCTTTTTCAGCCTCCAATTTCTCAGAAATCAGTCTATTTTATTTTTCAAGATTCATTGATTTGTGTTCAAATTCTTTGGACTATTTTTGAGTTTTTCGTTTTCAGATTTCAATTCTTCCAATTTAGAGCTGACACACTCTAAATCTCTCACCAATTTTTCATTCTGAACAGACTTAGATGAAGCCTTCTTCAATTTAAGGATTTCATTTTTTAAGGAGACAATAAGATTTTCTGAATCAGCTTTCTCCTTTTTTTAGACAGTCAGTATTTCTTTTAGTCTTTCAAATTCACCTTCCAGAGAAGGAGTCACTGACCTATCTCTTTCTATTGCAAGCCATTTTTCAGAGAGAACAGTATTCAGAACCATTAACTTTTTATTTTGATCCTTGAGGTACCTATTTTCTTCAACCAGCTTGTTTTCAAATTCTTCAGCTTTAGTTTTCTTTTCTAGCAATGATTTATTTTCTTCTTTCAGAGATTTGATTAAATCCTTTTGAAGATTATCATCAGAATCAAGATCATTTATTAAGTCTCTTAAAACTGCACATGCATTGCAAGAATCTTCTCTAATGAGTTTGGTTCTGAGGTTCTCATTTTCAGATTTTAAATTATTCAACTCAGCTTTTAGGCAAGTGATATCATGAATCATTTCTTTTCTCATTTTTCTCTTTTCAGATTTTAATTTTTCACATCTATCAGACAGTTCCTCATTTATATCCCATAAATCATCAATCGAGATTTCTTCGGATTCAGAGCTTACCTTGGATGCATTTTCCTCATGATCATTTCTCCAGTCAGCCATCATGCAAGTATCATCTTGTTGGTTATGCGCAGAAATAACTCTATCATATATCTCTTTTCCATATGTACATCCTGCGACAAGAAAAGTCAGATTGTCATTAACTGAGGCTTTTAAAATGTTTAGGACCATACTATTTTCATTGTTTTTCAGTTTCTCCTTATGCGACCATTTGGTATGATCCTGCGGGAGCTTATGTGGGCCTTTTGAAATAAGACTCCACAACTTTGGATCAATTGAGTCTATGTAAACACATAGGCCACCTAACCATGATGTCAAATTAGAACCATCATAAACCAGAGGACGAGCCATGACAGATGGCAAACATATTCAGCGCACAGAACAATTGACAAGAATGCACCACAACCAGATAAGCAAAGCAAGGCACTAAGTCAGTGAAACTAAATACCGAGCACAAAAAACCCACTCTGAAATGCACCACAAAAGATGCAAGATCTGCTGCGGATTGTTAGATCCTATGCACAGCAACCCGCTCTGATACCAAGTGTTGGGTTCAGTGCGTTGAATTCAGAGGGGAGTGAATGAATCTCCCCTTAAAAATTTTGCTCAAGAAAAAAAAATCTTTCTGATACAATAGAAGGACAATGAGCAATTGCAGAATAACAATGTCAAAGGACACTCAATACCACAATCAAACACACAGTGTGCAATAAAACCATATCGCCCCTATGCATTCATCTAGCAGAAGCATATACAGAAATCAAACCACTGCATAGAGGATTTTTAAGGTGGTTTGGTCCTCCAGACCTACGTCCACCCCCCACACTCAACCCGAGTGTGGATTACTGCTGACTCACAGCTTGAACGGCTGGGCATCACAGCTTGCCTACATCAGCTAGGCCTCACAGCTTGCCATCCGCTGAGCATCACAACTTGCTATCCCGCTGAGCATCACAGCTTGCTGTCCAGAGGAGTCCACCTCTGCAACACTGAGCATTACAGCTTGGCTCTGCTGGGCAATACAGCTTAGCCATCTGAGGTATCCACCTCGCCGCTGTGCATCACAGCTTGCACTGCTGACTCACAGCATGAAGAAAGGTAAAATGGAAAATAAGAAATGCAGCACCGAAAAGCTGAAAATGAAGCACAAATCATATAGCTCTCAAAGGAGCAGGTCTGGCTTGGATTTGATCCAAATGCCAGAGGACAGATTTCTTCTCCACGAACTCCTTCTCTCTCTCTCTCTTCTTTCTCTTCTGCTTCTTCTCTCTTTCTTTCTCTTTCTCTTCTGCTTCTTCTCTCTTTCTCTTCTTCTGGATCGTGCAGGCTCTCTATTCTTTCTCTATGCTTCTGCTCTTCTACTTTTTTCACGATCAGGTCTTCTTCTGAAGAAGAAGCTTCATATATATAGCAGCAGCAGGAAGGTGGGCGTGTGTCCTCCACAGTTCCCGCCCTAACACCTTAGCTGCGTGGCAGCATTTCAGCTTGCAGGATGACACTTGTCACGATCCTGAGCCATCTCCATTCTTGGATCACGTGCCCTTATTAACCTCCACGAAATAGCACCTGCCAGGGCATCAATCATAAACTGTTCTTCAGACAGTTATACAAGATGTAAAGAGATTGCACGTAGTATGTATGCTACAGCCGATGTATAGACATGTCACAAGGGAGTGTATAGACTTAGAGTGCATGCTACAACAATGTATAGACTTTGAATGCGTGCAATGCAGCAAGGCAATGTATAGACTTTAAACGCGTGCAATGCAGCATGACAATGTATAGACTTGCTCAGTTCAGCTGGTGGATGTACAGACTTGATAGTGTGTAATGCAGCATGCATATATCAAAGTATGTACATCAAGAATGAATGCCATTTGAAGAATGTACAGACTTGTGTTCTGAACGATGCACAAATGCATAGTGTATGGACTTGGTGAGCATGCAGCACCCAATGTACAGACTTGACTGATGTACAGACTTGACCGATGTACAGACTTCACGCGATGTATAGACTAAGTTAAAAAAGAGATGCATGAACAATGCACATGCATGAAGAGCAGACGATGTACAGACTTGCATGAGACGATGGGTATGTTGAGACACAACATGAGACGCTAAGTGAGACACAACATGAGACCCAGAACTGCAAAGAATGTATAGACTTGATGCACAAAATGCAGTGTGCACATAAGAAAGTATGTACAAACTTGCCCGATGTAAAGTGCACGCAATGTACAGACTTGACTTATGCATGCACAGACTTGTGTGTGCGGGCAGACAAGGCTGCACCGACTTCATGTCGTGTGGAGTGTAAATGATGTACAGACTTAGCATGAGATGCTAAGTGAGACGGAGAATGATGCACTTGCTGGCAGACGATATATAGACTTAGCATGAGACGCTAAGTGAGACGGAGCGCAATGTGCAGACTTTGCATATGCATGAAGATTACAACAAAGAATGTATAGACTTTGCTACCTATCGATGATGCATGAATGCACACGATGTATGGACTTGGCAAGTGATACAAGCACAGGCGGCAATGTATAGACTTGACCGATGCATAGACTTTGTGTGTGCATATGCCAAGACCATGTACAGACTTGCTAAGTCTGGAGTTATGCATGAACGCACAATGCACAGACTATGCGTGTGCATGTATGGACTTTGAGAATGATGTTGCCTTACATCTGTATGCAACAGAGTGTATAGACTTTATATGCATGAATGCACCATGTATAGACTTTGTGTGCAAGACACTGTATATGCATGAACGATTGTACAGACTTGCTGTATGCATGAAATAGCCGAATGCACTGACTTCCTATATGCTCAAGCAGGACTTTCATTTAGATAGAGATGTTCATGATATACAATGCTGACTCATAGTGTTTGCTATCAACAAAATCACAGGGGCACAACAATTACTTGTGGCCTATTCAAAAGTTAGTGAAAGTGGGACTCTGAATGGTTGGAAAATCTTTCCCAATCTTATCTCTACTCTCACCTGGCTTTCTCTCTCTAACACCTCTGTCTACCTCTACTATTGTCTATCACTCTCCTTTTCTCCCTAGGTTGACCGACTCTGTGTTTCAGGGGGAGTAAATTTAAAACGGTTCACCTTACCTGTTTTCAATTGAGTGGCTATCAAGTTTGCTCTGAACTAAGAATAAAATTGCTTACTTTTACTGATATGTGATTCTCTGTCTATATGGATTAAATTAAAAGGGGTAATTTGATTGCAATTATTCTTGAATAAATTCAATGGTATTGAAATGAACTAAAAAGCTGGAAATGCTCAAAAGTTCTTCCAAATATCTGAACATCACTAGTAATGAGTAAATCTGGTAAGAGACCTTTGCTTATATGACTTTTATGCCATGATCTAAGAAAAATGAATAAAAGGCCAGGGAATACACCACATTTTTATTTTAATTTTTTTTTCAATGTTGGCAGAGCAATGACATTTCGGTTGAGAAACTAACTGTCTATATCAATGTAATATAGAAGTTATGTCATGACAACGAATGTGCATCTCTGTTCACAAGAGTGAAGCATGATGGTATACCTCACTGAGTAACTAGGGAATCCGGTGTCTAATCAACTTGTTTCCTTGAGTAAAAAGGTGAAGTAGTACTAGATTGCTCGATTATAAAAATAAAAGGTATCGGTAAAAGTGGCTGACCCTGTGCTCTTTGCAATAGCCTTAGACGGGTATTAAGTTCAATATAAGAGGGTTTTCAAATTAGATCTCTTGTGAAAATGTTTTATAAGATCTTTGCGTCAATGATTGAGCTTCGTAAACATTTTAGATTATTTTAGCTCCATCCTTTTTTTATTCAAAGAATGATCGCAAACTGTTCCGACTTTCTATATAATCCCGATAAGCAGAATATCATGAAAAAGTATAAAGAAGGCATTTTTATTTAAAGGAAGGGCTTTCTGGGTATCCGTATTTTGAAATATGGTCAAGTCGACATGTGTTTAAAAGAAAACCCTATTTACAGAGTCTCTCATTCCTCCTCCCTCCTGCTTCGAAACGTTTTTTTTCTGCCGCGAAGTCCTCATTTTTCTTCTATCCACCCAGTGCCCCATTTCCTCCACTCCTCTCATTCAACGTCTCCTTCACCATAACCACCATGTCCTCTCCAACCGCTGAGAGCAAGGGAAAGAGGAAGGTAGTGGTAGAACAGCCACCAGAAGTTACTGAAGCAGTGGAAGCTGATATGTCTCTAATGACGGGAAAGAAGCAGAAGTCAGCAAGGGGTCAAAGCAAAGGAAAAGAAAAGGTAGGAGATAAAGAAAGAGTTGGTTTTGTTGAAGCCTCAAGACAAGCTGAGATTACTTTGGAGACTGGAAAGATTATTTTTCCATGGTACGTGGATTTCTATCACTCAGAAATGATTGATAAATTTCCTGAGCTGATTGAAATCTTCAGTGTTCAAAAATGGATGAAATTCTTGAGCAACCACAGAATATACTACCCTAGACTCGTAGCTGAGTTTTATCAGAATTTGAGATATGATGCAGACCAAGAAAAATTGTTGTCCTGTGTCAAAGGAAAAAATTTGAGATATCTAGGCATCTCCTCCATAAATCTCTCAGAATACCTGATGAAGGAGAAATTGAAAGAGTGTGCGTATATGATCTTCATAATGCATACTCACTGATTGCTGATGAGCCTAGTAATCTGTAGGACGCTGAACAAACAAAAGTAGGTCATTTTAATGCAAATAAATTTTCCCCTCCAAAGAGATTGTTGCATCACATTCTTACTACAATGATTACTCCTCAAGTTGGAAGTAGAGGAAGGCTGACCGAGTCCCAACGATTCATTATGTACTGTTTACTGAAGAAAATCAGAGTTTGTCTGCCTGATATAATGATTGAGATCATGAGAACTTGTAAAGGGTCTAGGAGACATCTACCTTATGCAGCTCATCTCACTGCTATATTTAAGAAGGTGTACATTTCTCTAGATGATGAGGTCTCTGAAGAAATTCGAAAGGTAAATGTCTATAATATGGACTTCATTGAAAAGTTCATGAACTTAAAGAACTCTAAGACAAAAATCTCTCCTATTGATCATAAAAGAAAAGTTGACTCAGGGAAAACTGTTTACTTGAAGAAAAAGAGAAAAACTCAAGTTGAAACTGAACTGGATATATGACAATTGCAAGTTGAGCAGATTGAGAGAGTACAACCTGAAGAAGATCAAATTGAACAAGAGCAAGTACATGATGATGTAGTGGGTAAAGCAGTCGATGATGGGATCCTTGCAGAAGGGCAGCGAAGCAAATGGATAGATCAAGATATTGATGTGGCAAATGTGACTGATGATCAAACATTGGAGGAAATTGATCAGAACATTCATGAGATATTCAACAAATTTGGATAATATCATCAGGAACAGCAGAGAGGAATAGAGATCCAAGCTGAACAAAATGTTGAACAGTAGAGATTTGAGGAAGCTCAACAAGGAGCACAGGAGGAATCCCGTACAGTTGTTGTCTTTGGAGCTCCAGATACACCAGAAGACCAACCATCCACCTCTCAGGAAGCTCCAGATTTCAGCTCTGCTGGACCTGTCTTGGCACCAGTATTTGATGCACTATATACTGCTTTGTCAAATCAGATTGTAAACCAGAGCCTACAATTGCATGCAATTATTGACAGACATGATTCAAGGGTTCTTCATTTGGAGAAAACAATGAATAGTCATTGGCAAAAATTCATTGTCGACAAGCATATGTCTGATAGAAGATTAAATGACTTCTTGAATTCATTAGTCTTAACTTGTCAGCAAGTAGCAGAAGTGTTAGGATAAATTCATCTCACTCATGCTAAATCTCACTTGAAGATTACTCAGAATCTTCTTCATTGTGTTGACATCAAGATTGAAGTAGAGAAGTTGAGTTTTCAGACTATATTGCTCAGACAAGAATAGCAAGCACTCTCCCAGAGAATAAATGCTATTTCTGGTGAAGTCCATGGAAGTATGATTCAAGTCAAAAATTCTTATTAGAAAATGGATCATGTCCAATATCTAGTGGAGAAATTAGCTGTAGAATTTAAAAATGTAGTCGCTTCTCTTGCAACAAGCTCCTCCTCTCAGCAGTAGTCTACAGATCACCATATAATGCAGGAGTCATTTGACAACTTAATATCTAATCTCAAGCAGCTCCAAGAATAAATTCAAAGCAATGATCAGAGAATGTTGACTAAGTTTTCTGAATTGAATATTAGGATACAACAGCTTCCTGGATCTTATCCTAGGGCCATTCCTATTCGAGACAGCTCCAGCAGCACACCCCCTTCAGCTCGAGGAAGATCTAGATGTGGCAGTTCAAGCTAATCGATAATTGTTCTCCTACTCCTTTTTGTAAATGACAAAGGGGGAGAGTATGTTGGAGTCATGTGTCAAATAGCTGTATGACTTGGTGCTATACAAAAGGGGGAGGTCTGGAGTGCAGTGCTGGCCTTGAATAAGAATGCCTTAATGTTCTTAGTGAAATAGACTGTGTACTTCTTTTTCAAAATATTACATGACTCATAGTTGTCATCATCAAAAAGGGGGAGACTGTTGGACCCTTGTTTTGATGTTGACAATCTATGAACCACATTGAAATCAAAATGCATTCTGTGTTGCATTTGGCTTATAGCAAGCATGTTCATCCTGGAATAGTGTCTGTGCATATTTCTATGCATTCGCATATGTCTCTTAGGCCTCATTAGGTTCGTGCATATGCTACATTCTTAGCAAAGAATGTCTGTGCACTGGAGTCTTGCTGTAGAGTGAATTCGTGCATACATGAGTCTAAATGTCATGATGTTGATGCATTTGTAAGTCCAAGGGTCGTACAGTCCTTGCATTTTTATATCAGTGTCTTTATTAGGTCTGTGCAACTATTTTTCGTCATCAGGCAAGAATAGAAGTGGATGCCTTCTGGGCTAAGGCTCATTGGGTTGGTGCATGTTCTTGTGTACGGTGTTCTCATAGTCAGTACATTCCTAGCCTTTGTACGCATTGAGTCGGTGCAATTTAGTGTTGCACTCAGATCTATCCAGTGCAATCTTTGGCTCTGCACGATAGTGAGTCTGTGTAATACTCCCTGCACGGTCATCTCGGTGCAAGTCCTGATTAAGTCGGTGCATGTGTTGGCTAGAATAAAGTCGGTGCACATCTGCATTAAGCAGACAACAACGGTCCAAGCTTTGGTGCTGCACGCATGGTATATAGGTTGGTGCATTCTCTCTTCTATAGAACATCAGGTCGGTGCACGTCTGTGCTTCATGCATATAGGTCCATGCATTCAACGTCTGCGCATACCGTGTTGTTAAACAGACAACATTGGTGCATGCTCAGTTGGTGTGCATATGTAGGTCTGTGCACATTCGTGCATATGTGCAATTGAAGCCTAAGCACTTTGTTATGTTCGAGCATTCTTCTCGTCTAAGCTTCTATTAAGTCTGTGCATATCAAGAACTAGCTGACAACAGTGTGTTTGACGAAATGCCTTATTTATGACTAACAGGTTAAAGTCAGTACGTGAGGTTGAGCTAAAACCAGGCACGTGCTCCCAGAAGTGGTGAATGGCTCACGGATGGACCCAGTGTGCTGATGATGGGCACGTGATCCTAGGGAAGCATCCTCTGTCACGTGGATCAACATTCCATCTGCACTTGACGCATGTTTTTCTCTGGAAAAAGGGGGAAGGAACTTCATTCACGCTCTAGGCATGAGATCGTGGGACCCTACCTGATGCCTTATATAAAGGCCTCTTCTGCGATCGATAAAAAATAGAGAAAAAGAGAAGAAAGAAGTGTGCGCCCAAAAGAGAAGAGTACGAGAGCCAGAAGCAGAAGAAGAAGAGAGAGAGAGAGAAAAATCTGAGAAGTGAAGAGAATACTAAGGAAGGAGAAGAGAGAGTTTTTTCCTTGAAAACTTGTTTTTGGAATTGCTCTTTGGAGCTACAGTTGTCTTTAACTTTTTATTTATTTTTTCTTATCATCTGTTCAGTGTGTTTTTCGATTCTCTGGTTTGAGGTCAGGGTTCCCTCTGGTTTGGAGGAAGAGAGACTTGGGTCTCTGGTTGCTAGTGACTAGGTGTCGCTAGGTTCCCTCCGGTTTGGAGGAAGGGAGGATTGGTCCTCCGGTTTGCAAGTGACTGGGTGTTGCTTGTGGGTTCCCTCTAGTTTGGAGGAAGAGAGACTTGGGTCTCTTGTTGCTAGTGACTGAGTGTCACTAGTGGTTCCTTCCAGGTTGGAAGAAGAGAGGAGTGTGTTCCTCTGGTTCAAGCTGTTAGGCAGCGTTGTAGGTAAGCTATGACGCCCAGCAGTTTCAAGCTGTTTGATAGTAGTAAGCCACACTCTGGTTAGAGTGTGGGGTGGATGTAGGTCTGTGGGCCGAACCACCAAAAACTCTGGTGCACTGTGGTTTGATTTGGGTACATGCTCCATATCTTCTTCCCCCCTCTTCTCAGGTTGCTTGGGCACTCCACTTCAGTATTTGTGTTTTCTACTTGGATTCATTTTTAACTGTCAAGTGTATGATAGAACGTTTAGTAGAAGCATTTGCTTCTTGGCGTTTCTCGTGGCAAGTGTTCTGAAAGCTTAGTATTCCCATGAGACGACATTGAATCGAGGAAAAAAGTTTTATTCTGCAATAGTTTTTGATCAGGGATTCATTTACCCCCCTCTGAATCCGGGCCTTGCATCACAACAAAGTTTTGATTTGGGCCTTAATCTGTTAATTCGGCTTATTTAGGGATTTTATTTGGGCTGGTCATAGAAGACAATTCCACTAAACGTTTCATGCTCTACAAGATACTAATTTTTTTCCAGATTTTTATAAAATAATCAAAATTTTACTTATCCTATATCTTAAAGAATTTCTTATCAATTTCTCGTAAAATTTTATACATTAATATAGTGGGGTGCTACACCCTCCCCCACTTAAAGAATTTGGTCCTCCAAATTCACTGTACTTATGGAAACGGGGAGCGAGAAAACTCACCTAGAATAAGTCGGGATACTGCTTTCGCATGGTATCTTCTGATTCCCAAGTAGCCTCTTCAGTTCCGCGCCGACTCCATTGCACTTTAACCATGGGTATGGAACGATTCCTGAGTTGTTACTGCTTACGATCCAGAATATTGATTGGTCTTTCTTCATAAGTCAAATCTTCCTTCAGCTTCAACTCCACATGCTGAATGACATGAGTGGGGTCATATACATATTTTCGCAGCATTGACACGTGGAAGACATTATGTACTCCCGATAATTGAGGTGATAGTGCTAATCGGTATGCAACCTCCCCCACTCTTTCTGGAATTTTGAACGGACCAACATATCTTGGACTCAGCTTGCCTTGAATGCCAAACCTTCGAATCCATCTCGTGGGAGAAACCTTCAGGAACACATGCTCACCGACCTGAAATTCCAAGGCTCTTCTTCTATTGTCAGCATAGCTCTTCGGTCTTGATTGTGCTACTTGAAATCAATATCTGATAATACAGATATTCTTGGATGATTCCGAAATGAGATCTGGTCCTAGCCATTACTTCTCTCCTACCTCATCCCAACATAATGGGGACCGACAACTTCTTCCATACAAGGCTTCAAACGGAGCAATCTGAATGCTGGACTGATAACTGTTATTGTAGGTGAATTCAATCAAAGCCAAGTGATCACTTCAATCACCTCCAAAATCAATCATGCAGGCTCTAAGCATATCTTCCACTATTTGGTTGGTTCTTTTAGTCTGTCCGTCTGTCTATGGATGAAAAGCAGTACTGAAATTCAGACGGGTTCCCAACGATTCTTGCAATCCTTTCCAAAAATGTGAAGTGAATCTGGAGTCTCTATCCGACACAATGCTGACTGGAATACCATGGAGTCTTACAACTTCTTTCATATACAAAGCAGCTAAGACATCAACTATCCATTTTGACTTAATGGACAAGAAATGAGCAGACTTTGTCAATATGTCGACAATAACCCATATTGCATCAAATCCACAACGAGTCCTAGGTAGACCCATAATAAAATCCATGCCAATACTCTCCCACTTCCATTGAGGTATATCAAGTGGTTTCAATTTCCCTGCAAGTCTAAAATGCTCAACCTTAACTTGCTGACATACCAAACATCTACTCACAAATTTTGTAATTTTCTTTTTCATATTCGGCCACCAAATCCTTAAACATCTTAGTACCTCTAGGATGAATAGTGTATCTGGATCTATGAGCTTCTTCGAGAATCTTGTTCTTTATTTTAGCTTCATCAGGTACACAAGTCCTTCCCTGAAACAACAATCTGCCATCGTCAGCTACCATGAAATCAGGTCTGTTACTCAAACCCTCCTTGATCTCTACCAACTCTGGGTCATTGTATTGCAAGGACTTGGTTTCCATTAATAATTCTGGTTTAAGTTGAATCTGAGCAATCGTAACCCGGTCCTTGTCAATATTAAGATCCAAACTAGCTAACTGCTCCAACAGTCTCCATTCTTGCAACATGAGGTGCGGCAACTTAGCTATTGGCTTGCGGCTCAAGGCATCCGCCACTACATTCCCTTTTCCAGGATGATATTCTATAGAGAAGTCAAAGTCTTTCAAATACTCAAGCCACCTTCTCTGCCTCATATTGAGTTCCTTCTGAGAAAATAAATACTTCAGACTCTTATGATCTGAGAACACCGTAAATGTCTCTCCTTACAAGTAGTGCCTCCATATCTTCAAGGCGAACACTACAGCTGCAAGTTCCAAATCATGAACGGGATAGTTCTCTTCATGCTTCCTCAACTGCCTAGAAAAATAGGCTATCACTTTCCCGTGCGGCATGAGCACACAACCTAGACCAATGCCTGAAGCATCAGTATACACTACGAAACCTCCTTCTCCAGATGGTAAAGCCAAAACAGGGGCAGTAGTTAAACACTCCTTCAAGGTCTGAAAGCTTCTCTCGCAATCCTCGGACCAATCAAATTTGTTCTCCTTGTGGGTTAATCTTGTTAAAGGCACCGCAATCTTGGAGAAATCCTTAATAAACCTTCGGTAATAACCTGCTAGGCCTAGGAAACTTCTAACTTCAGTTACATTAGTAGGCCTATCCCAATTCTTCACTGCCTCTACCTTCGAGAGGTCAACAAAAGTATCTTCCTTTGAAATAATATGACCTAGAAAGGACACCTCTTGCAGCCAGAATTAACACTTACTAAACTTGGCGTATAGCTGATGGTCTCTCAATAATTGCAACGCCATCTTTAAATGTTCAACATGCTCCTCCTTACTCTTAGAATAAATCAAGATGTCATCAATAAACACAATGACCCATTGGTCAAGATAGGGTCGGAACACATTGTTCATCAACTACATGAAATCTGTAGGCGCATTTGTTAGTCCAAAAGGCATTACTACAAATTAAAAATGCCCATACCTGCTACGGAAAGCCGTCTTATAGATGTCCTCATCCTTGATCCGCAACTAATGGTATCCTGATCGAAGATCAATCTTAGAAAAATACTGAGCTCCTGCTATCTGGTCAAATAATTCATCAATCCTCGGCAATGGGTATTTGTTCTTGATAGTCAATTGGTTCCATTGCCGATAATCGATACATAACCTCATTGAACCATCCTTCTTCCGGACGAACAATACAGGGGCTCCCCACGGGGATATACTTGGACGAATGAACCCCTTCTCAAGTAATTCCATTAACTGTTGCTTCAATTCCCTCAGCTCCGCGGAGACATACGATAAGGAGCTTTAGAAACAGGGGTCGCGCCAGGAACTAAATCAATAGAAAAGATAACCTCCCTCTCAGGCGGAAGTCCTGGCAATTCCTCAGGAAAGACATCCGAAAAATCTCGAACGACAGGAATATCCTTAATCTCGATCTTCTTCTCAGGTGTCACATAAACAAAAGCTAGAAAAGCCTGACATCCTTTCCTCATCAACTTATCAGCTCGAAGGGTCAAAATAAGTGACACAGACTTATGGTGCCTAACCCCTATAAAAGAAAGTCCAGGGTGTCCAGAAAAAGACACATAACTAGAACTGCAATGAACATTGGCCTCATACTTAGCCAACCAATCTGCTCCTAAAATTACATCATAACCTTTCATATTCATGCAAACTAAATTAGCTGGCAAGTTCTGTTCGTTAATCATAACCTTACTAGAAGGATAGAAATACTTAATTACTGAATTGGAACCAATAGGGGTTGAAATCACTAACGGAGAATTCATCAAGACTGGCTTCTCAGCAAAAGACTTAGCAAATTTTTGGGAAACAAAAGAATGAGTGGCACCGGTATCAAAGAGAACGAATGCTGGCTTATCATGTATAATAAGAGTACCTTCAACGAGTCCACCCTCCTCGGTGGTTCCGGCATCATCTTCCTGTAGGGCTTGGAGCTTGCCCTGCTGCTTCTTGTTCCCTTGCGGCTTAGTCGGGGTAGATTGATCTGACAAAAGGGGACACTCGGGAATACGATGGTCCCTACTACCACAACGCAAACAGGTGCCCAGCTTGCGCCAACACTCTTCCATCTTGTGACCTGGATGGTCACAATACTTGCATACGCCCTTGAATGGCACAATCGGGCCAGGCTTCTTGTCATCATTCTTTGGTACCTTGCTCCTCCATGATCTAGACCCACCATTGGGCCTCTTCTTGCCATTACCGGGTTTGATACTCCCGGAACCAGTAGGTTGTTCCTTCTTAACATTCTTCCCACGGATTCTCTCCATCATATCCAAAGTGTCTTCCAAGACTTGAGCTTTCCTTACCATCTCCGCATAAGTTTGAATTTCCATTGTTGCCAATTGGTTGATATATTGTAGCTTCAGCCCGTTGAGAAAATGTTTAGCCTTCATCTTTTCCGTAGATATCAAGTGAGTGGCATAACGAGATAACCGAGAGAATTGAGCTTCATACTCAACTACAGATAGATTCTGCTGCTTCAATGCAGCAAACTCAGCCGCTTTCCTTTCTTGCACTCTATCAGAAAAATACTTGCTATTAAAGAGTTCCTTGAACTCCTTCCATGAAACTTGTCTATATCCAAGGGTAGCCTTTACTGCATCCCACCATGTTCGTGCATCACATTCTAGCTGGAAGGTCATTAAAAGGACACGCTCCTGGTCACTACACGGCATCACTTCAAAGATCCTTTCCATCTCTTTTAGCCAGTGCTCGGCTTCATCAGGATCGGTCGAGCCTCCAAAACGTGGGGGATTTATCCAATGGAAATTTTGGTGAAGATTGCTAGCTCCGTGGTTCACTCCTCCTCCTTGGGCCACTTGCTGCAAGGCCCGAGTAAGTCCTTGAACCGTTCGTTGCATGTCCGCCATTGCGTACGCTCTGCCGCCATTAGAACATCCTACACGTAGAATAAATTATTTTAGGATCATTTAGAAGGAATAGTTTTAGAATTAGACTATTAACTCAACCCAAGTCTCTACCCAAATCTCACTAGGTTGGGTTCTCAGACTTATAACAAGGTTATAGGTTCTACGACATCACTTAGAATCCTACAACTTAGAAAACCTAGGAATATTAGAAACCTAGGCTCTGATACCACCAAATTGTCACGCCCCGATGCGTAATATCGAGACTGGCAGTAGAAACAATTAATGATAATATGTTGATTTCCAGACATGCTATGATAAAGCAAAAGGGTCAACACAACACCATGAAAGATAAAATAACTCCATTCACTAAATAACACTTAAATGATCCATATTCCAATCACATAACCCACTGAAACATACTTCCGACATAACATCCACTTGTTAACATTACATTTGCAAATCTTGAGATTACAACTCTTTCAAACCACACAATCTAAACATAACTAGACACAACAACTATGGCTAGCTCCACACAGCTTCTAACAGGTTCGCTCCATGGCCATCACTCTTGCCCGTCCCCATCAGTCTGTGAATCCTCACCTGAGCTACCTGAAAAGGGGGGAACAACTAGGTGAGCGAACGCTCAGTAGGTAATAACAGGTAAATTTAAATAATTAACCGATTAATTGCATTTTTAAGTGCGAAAATAAGGAACGAAAAGAAATGATGATATGACAAAGTAATAGAATAAAAGAAGGCGATACCATGATGTAACTGGAAATTGGCCAACAAGCAAGAACTAACCAAGTCAAGAAAAATTCAGGTAATAGATTATTGTCGTAGACATCACGCTAGTCATGCACTCGGTGCAATACCTCACCATGTCATTCAAACTCCCCGGGGCACAAGTACTTTTCGGGCTCCCGGTGTTGATATTTATTTGCCTATCTTTTATCTTACTTTTGAGGTTTGTAAAGTAATATGGCAAGATGACAAACAAGCAATCAAAGATCTACTCAAACCTGTGAACATGTGAACATGAACCTAGGCAATCATAGCTAGCTCTAGCATGGGCATGCTATCTCAATCAAACTACGCTAAGGAAAAGAAAAACACACGCCGGGGCGTGGAGCAAGGAGTAAATAAAAACACACCGTGAAGGTGGAGCAAGCAAGGAAAATAAAGAAGATACGATGAAGAAGACAGCTAATGCCCAATACCAAGGAAAGATGTGATCGCCACCAAAGTAAACACAAGTCAAAGACCTGAATATACCTTGGAAATAGGTGGATGAAGCACCCGCCCACGGGAGAGAAAACCAAGGAAAGCCTGCAGATCAACTTGGAAGTAACGGCCAGAACCCTGTGCGTCGCTTGGAAGCGACGGCCGCAGGATAGACCGCCGGAAGATAGTGACGCGCCTGCACCAGACCGTCAGGCAACCTGCAGTAGTAAAGCTTGAATTCTTTTAACTCCAACTCTTCCAGCCGGCTAGAAGACTTGGGCCTCGTGCTAATGAACCTGTAAACCTGCCAAAGAAGTAAAAAGACAAGACAAGACAACCTCAATTAGCCCTTTTCACAAGCATAGCATCAATTCTTGAAGAGCTTAAGAACATAAAAAGGAGAGGGAATTACCAGGGAGTTTTGGTTTTTTAACCCCTCTGGGTGTTTTAAAAGTTTGGGAAGATGTTTGTATGCTTAAAGAACAGTGAAAAACGTGGAGGAAGAGGAGGGACAATGTTTTGTTTGGGGAAAAACCAAGGAAGAACTCAAGCATGCAAGGATGAACTTGAAAGACAAAACCAAAGTACTCCCTTGATGGTGAGATGGATGGATGTGGGAAGCAGCTCCTCCTGGATGAAGATGGCTCCTGAGTTCGGCAGCACTTCGTCGTGAATTCAAATCTCCTCTCCCGTTGGCCATGAAGTCAAGGGTTCTATTTATAGACCCTCAAACTCTTAGGTCGAGCAGAGGATAATTCAGCATGAAAGAGGGATAAATCTTAGCAAATCCTCGAAGATAATATCACCAAGAGTCGGGGGGTCCTGAGGATCGGATTTGAAAGAGATAACATCAATCCAAATCCTTATCTCGACCACGGAGTAGCAGAGAAAAGGCCTGAATTGCCAGGACTCTCGGAAGGAAGTAACGGCTGCACGACAGACCGCCACTTGGAAGTAACGCACCAAGCTTCATCCGTTAATTTCAACCTTATCCCAAAGAGATAAGATCAACGCGAAGAAGACCCAACAAGCTGGACTCTTCAAGGAAGCGACGGCCAAGGCATAGGGCGTCAGAGTGAAACAACGGCTGCACGACAGACCGTTATTATCAACGTGGAATCAAAAGGATAAGTACTGAAAACGAGGCCTTGAGCTTTAGGACTCTTCAAAGAGTAACGGTCCAGGATCTATCCGTCAGAAGGAAGCAACGCGCCTGACTGGGACCGTTATTAACATTGAGGTTCAAGAATGAAATGAAGGGGCTTGCTAAGATTCATCCAACGAAACGCCACCGGGAGCCACATCTTAATCCAGGAATTAAGACCCAAGAAATAGGCTTCAACTAATCAAGAGACTCAATGAAGGGTGAACAACTCGGAGCATCGTATAAAATGAATAAGGAGACGACCCAACTTATTGGGTATAAAACGGGTGTCAACAGATGCCCCTCCTTAACGTCCTCTTTGCAGGGGAACGAGCGGAGATGAAGCGAAAGCGAAATGGAACATGGAGATGAAGCGGAGATGAAGCGGAGTGTATCAAAAAGAGGGCGTTAAGGTAAACGACACCCGTTCTGTACCAACAAGCGATAGGAATTTTCTGGAAAACTTCGAATTGATCACAAGAAATAGCCAACCAAAGGACGCAAGTCTGGAGGAATTAATTAACTAAGGAAAGGAAACACGGCTAGCCGCCGGAGGCAACGGAAAAGAAAGAGACTAAACTCCAGACAGGAATCTTCAGCGAACCAGATCAAGCGAGCAAATCGAAGGAAACCTTCTAATTCAGAGTGGAATGATTATTCGGGATTAAGAACACAGCTGTTCACCATCACTGAGATATCTTGAGCAGATGAAACTCATGAATGCTCAAAAAAATGCAAATGATGCATGCTGGGCTAAAGGAAAACAAAGTCTTCAAAACAAATGCAAAGAAAGATAAAATAGAAAAATACTCGAGAATAATATTGCTAGATCGGAGTAATCAGAGTCAGGACACCATCTGCAACCACGGCGTGCAAGATAGAACCATCGTCCCCAAATTTTCCAATCTAACGGCCTATCCAACGATTAATCTTGTGAACTTAGATCATCATCATTTTTGTTTTAGGGGAACATCAGATCCCAGGACACATGAATGACCAGCCGGTTCTCGAGGTAATATATCATAAATAACATATAGTAATGCATTAAGGGAATGAGGGAATGATATACAATACCTGACTTACCTGCCGGACGGACGGCAAAGCGTGATTTTATTCCTTCATGAAAGATAGGTTAGCCAATAATAATTAAAAACAAGCATCAAGGCATAACCATTGTACGTGCAAGAGGCATCCATAAGGAACATCATGATAGAAAATAGGGTCGTTTAAGCATCAATTAGACCTTTCAATTCATCAAGAAACTAGCAAGCATATAACGGTCTGATGACAGGGCGTCACATCAAGCAACGGATCACCCTTGATCCGTCATAAATCAGGCGGTTCACATTCTTCGATAAAACAGTCCATCACATGTGACGGCCTATGAAAGAAGCGTCAGAATGATGTGACGGCCGGTCGATAGACCGTCACATTTCCTGAGTTTTCAAAAAAACAACCGAACGGTCACGGCCCGTTCATTCCACCACTCAACGCCCAAAACCCAACCGAGAGAAACCATCGGCGACCACCGTCCCCACCACTCCAATGGCCGGCGACGAGGCACCCCAGCCGCCACCAAAGAAGAGAGAGAGAGGGAAAAGAATGGCCATACGGCGGCTCCACCGCCGGATTGAACGGGAAGTGATCCCACCGGTGGAAGAAGAACGGCCGGCGAGAAGAAGCCCAACAGAAGAAGAAGAAGTCCCCACGGCCACGGGGCACGAAGGGGAAGCTCCGTTGGGTGCAGAGGAGCCCAAAAAACCAGAGAAGAAGAAGAGAGAAACATGGACCACGAGGTAAGCCCTCCGCCCTAATTTTCTAATTTTTGATTTTTTTTTGTGTTTATTTATGGATGCATGTGGGAAAAAGGGGTAGAAATGGGTCTACGAACCCATTAGGAACAATTGTAGGCCATTTGGCCAACATGGGAAGCCATGAGAATGCAGGGGAAAAAACCCCAACTAGCAGACGAAGTGACGGTCCTGCCAGCGACCGTCACTCCCCTGACGCTCCACCCTAAGTGCGTCAGAGACAAGCGACGCCCCAACCCAGGGCCGTTACTTCTGCCAGGGAATTAAACTATTTTTAGGGTTTTCAATTTTCAAAATTTTTATTTTGTTTTCAATTAAGAATGATTATGCAATGATTATATGATGCCGATGGACTAATTAATGATCTAATGTGCAATGCAGGGGAAGAGACGATCGCGGATCTCCTGGCTACAGATCCGGGCAGTGTACCAGGCATTGCCCGACTACCAGAGAGAGAGATTAGCCGGGATGGGATTCGCCGAGGTGCTTAGCATCGAGGTGATCCGGATGGACACTCCGGTACTGTACGCCTTGCACGAGAGATGGGACCCGATCAGTAGAGCTTTCATCTTCCCGTGGGGCCACATGATCCCCACGCTAGAAGACATAGCGAGGATTACCGGATTGAGTGTCCACGGGGCCGCGGTGACAGGGTGGACATACGGCGACTACCGAGAGATGGCGCAGCAGCTGCTCGGGCTAGATTTGATCAGGCCGGGACAGTCCTCCTCCCATCTTTCGAGATCAGTGCTGCAGGAGAGCTTGGGACTGAGAGGAGCGGCGATCGCCGTGGGAGAGCTCCCTGAGGAGCACCTGAGCAGAGTGATAGACCAGGTGCGCCCTCGCGTGGCGGCGGAGGCGGGACCAGAGGGAGATAGAGTGCTCAGACGCTTCCTGATGCTGCTATTCAGGAAGCTCCTCTTCGCGACTCGGGCAGATGTCATCAGCTGCAGACTGCTGTCGATGATAGAGGATTTGGGCAGAGTCAGGAGATACGCCTGGGGAGCAGCAGTGCTCGCATTCCTGTTCTAGTCCCTCAGCACTACGGACAGGCAGACGATGCTGGGCGGCTTCTCGCCTTTCCTACAGGTAAATGTACTTCTAAATGCTTTCTATTATACCATGAACATTGATGCTATGATTTATGAAAAATGATTTATGCAATGATTTATGCAATGATGCGACTGACTCGATTTCTAAATGCAGATCTGGAGCTATATGTACCTCCCAGGTATCGGGAGAGGCGCATTACTCCATCCCGGCCGCATACCGATCGTGAGGCGTTGGTCGGTGGCGAGGGACACAGGGTCGATCAGTAGACTGACCCGGACAATCCAGGACGACTTGGACTCCTTCCTGCATACATCGGTAGGTCCAGAACTCAAAATGATTTCTATATGCTTCTAAATGCTTCTAAATGCTTTCTAAAATGCTTTCTACATATCTCTAAATGCTTTCCATTCTTTTATATGCTAATGAATGAACTAAATGCTCTCAGGTGAGATGGACCCCATACCGCGACGAGGGTTATACGGGACAGCCATGGGTGGAGGCGGCCTTATCGTACCGGGGGCGAGACATATGGTTGCATTGCATCCATATCATCGAGCCTCTGCACTACAGGCTGATCCTGCGGACCCGGGGACTACACCAGCCCGAGGTGACCTTTCCACGCCACAGCGACGACCACCCCGGTAAGTCAGCAAGGGGCATCAGCGGCAATGTGGATTGGTGCGCCCGGAAGGTGAAGTACGTCCACGATTGGAATAGGCAGGGCCGAGCAGTGAAGGAGCGAGACGAGAGCGACGAGGCATATCTGAAGGCCTTCGCTCGACTCTACGGCGACCGAGTGTACCGAGGTACCCGACGACCGGTATGCAAACTAAAACTCTAAACTTTTCTATTATGCAATGTGCAATGTGATGTATGATGACTCATGCTTTCTAAAATGCAGCTAGACCCTGAGGGACGGATAGCCGAGCTGGAAGGGCTACTCCACTCCACCATCCAACAGTGGGACGGGTACCGGTCTCCCTGGAGCTCCTGGTGAGACTAAAAAAATTAAAAATGCTCATGATTTATGCTATGATGTTCAAGATGTAAATGCAAATGTCAACTTACCTATGACTTCTAAATGCAGCGGGCCGAGGGAGCCCAACGTGCTGGACCGGATGCCCCATCGTCTTCCTCGCAGCCTGCGGGAGGCAGGGCTGAGCAGGAGGCTGACTTTGCTCGGGCGATTGCCCGGGCCGAGGAGGCGGAGGCCACCCTCGCGGAGCGGGTAAGAGACTAAAAAAAACTCATGATTATGCCTTAATTAAATGCTTCATGACTAATGATATGAAATGCAATCTACAGGCGAGGGATCTAGTGGCAGCAGTGGCCGAGGCCAGCCAGGCGAGAGCTGAAGTGGAGAGAAGTCGGGCCGAGACTGATCGAGCCCGAGCAGAGACGGAGCTGGTACGGGCAGAGATGGCTCGGCTGAGAGCGGAGACCCTGCGACGCCCGGATGATGCAGAGATGGAACAACTCCGGAAGGAGTTAGCGCGGGCGCGAGCTGAGGTGGAGGAGCTTCGGATCGGGACGGCCGACTTGGATCGCTACCGGACCGAGGCAAGGGAGACACGGCGTCAGATCTTTACACTGAAGATCGAGCTGCGGACACTGGAGCGGACGGTGCGGATGATCGGCCGGGGACCAGAGCGGTGCGCCTCCCAGAGTGGGATAGATAGGAGTGCTGCCCCTAGCGGCTCAGTAGGGGATTTCCTCGTCAGCTCCTCCGCCCAGCGGAGGAATGAGAGGGCAGAGAGAGGACAGCAGGAGGAGAGTGCTTCCATCGCACCGCCACCCGCGAGGAAACCTGAGGAGGGGGAGGATGATGGTGGCCCGGCTGATAGACCGGCCGAATGATGCCTTTCTTATGTTTTCTTTATCATTTGTATAGAACCTTTGGCAAAAAGGAATGAGATCCCTCTTTTAGTTTTCTGTTTTGTTTTAATTTTTATGCGAGCGTGAATGAATGAATGTGAAAAATGCAGGATGGACGCAAATGAATGAATGAATGAGATGTATGCAGGAATGCATGTATGATAATGAGAGAAAAACGAGGTGTGCAAATGTGAAAGACCGCCAGGTCTAAGCAAGGGTAGAGGGAACAGCCTGAACTCAGTAGCAGAGGAAGTGACGGTCTAAGATCTGACCGCCATAATCCAACGATGCTCTGGTGAGAGACCGTTAATCATCAGGGGCCCACTCTGGCAGTGGGGCATCAGGATAAACGACGGCCAATCGAGGGTGCGTCAAAGACAAATAACGGCCAAGGGTCAGACCGTTGATCATGGCAGAACGATAGTTGGTCAGGGCAACTAGCAGGAAATGCGATGATCTGAAGGAGACGCGTCAGAAAGAGACGGTCATAAGCAAGACCGTCAGGAAGTGTTTTAGCCCAGAAGAGAAGGAACTGAGTGGCTGAGAGTGCGGCGGCTTAGGGCTTGCGCGTTACAGAAAGCGACGGTAGACCCGTAGACCGTTATTCTCCACAGACCATGATTCGGGGAATTAAAACCCATAGAAAAAAGTGACGGCCAAGGGCTGGCCTGTCGGAATGAAATAACGGCCGCACGATGGACCGTCAGAATCTGGGTTGTAATCCGAAACGGATTGGGCCGAGATAACTAAAACCCAAGGTTTAGCCACTTGATCCATCACTAGAACTTATCCTAATTGAAGATAAAGCCTTCTAGCCCGAGTCTTATCCTTCCAAAGTTAAATATAAGCCTTAGAAACTTGAAACCTTAATCAAAATCGCAGCTTTGCTGAAACCTCTGTTCTAGGGTTTGAAGAGCTCTTCCAAAGAGCAGAAAACATGATGAAGAGGAACTTCGAGGTGATGGCTATGGAGGAGAAAGCTTACACCGGCCCCAAAGCTGCAAGAAAAGAGCATGGAGAACTCCAGCGGCTGACATCAATTCCCAAGCACTTAAGCTCCAATGCCCAAAGGGTGGTAAGATCTTATGACTTCATCCAAAGTTCAGATTTTTACACTTCACTTCTTTTTGTAACCTTCCTTCTTCCTTTCCTTCTTCAAGCCCCTCCCTGGCCCAAGGTGTTATTCCAATCTGAAGTGGGTGGCTCCCATGGTAAAGGCACTCCCCATAGAGGTCACATCAATCGCATGGCACCTCCAACCTCTCTTGGTTTTAGGCAAGAATTTCCCGAAATTATCTTTCGATTGGCCAAGCCTTTCAGCTCTTGTGGAACTATGGCATCCACAAACTCATACTTTCATCTTCCCTTCCTTTGAAGCAACCATCCTTTTAGAAGAGGTAGAGACCTACCTAGCCCTTCCTAAGACTAAGGTGGGGGATGAAGACCGGGTTTGCTACACAATAGAGCCTATCGACCCGTCCTTGATCTTGAGCGACTTCATTCATAATCCAAAGGACGTGAGAACCATGATCAGCCTATATCATGTTCACTTGATACCCTTGGCACAATGGATAGTGTCTCATTGTAAAAACAAGTGGTAGAGACATGAAGCAATAGCCAAGGCAGGTGGCGGTTTGCTTGTGTGGAGTTTTTCTTTTTACCACTACCGACCACCTCTTAGACATTCAAAATCTTGGTATTATTAGTGGGCTGTGGCGGGGAATGTCTATCTCTCAAGCGGTCCTCTCATACCTCTATGAAGGACTAAGCTCGGCTTGTACAGGAGGACTTTTGTTCGGCTCCATGATACTCCTTGAGTGCTGGATAGGAGTGAGAGTCAAATTCCTTCCTAAGGAAGACATAACTTCTGCAAGCCGAATCTTCGGGAGCCACCCTCTCTTCTTTATTAGAGGGGCATTTGGATATTCTCCTCAAGTTGAATGCAAGACGGCGGATAAGAAAACTCGGGATGAATGGCGCCTCTTCTTTAACACTTTGCCAATAGACAAATTCATCATGCGACCAAGAGTCCTTCGAAGCACTCTTCTCAAAATACTGCGGCGTCAAGGCCTGGACCTCCAGCTAGTAGGGAACACTACCATGGCGATCTACAACCCACACCGATGCCATCTTTAGATCGGATTACCTCGAATCAGCGTTTCTGCACTATCACACTACCCTCCCCTTCTACCTAGGAAGATGGGGACCGAGGAAGATGAAAGAGCGATCCGAACGCGCTGACCATGTGGGAGATCAGCAAGGTGCGCCCGTGGCAAGCAGAGGTTGAAGAGAACGACGAAACACGCCGAGATTACATGAATGAGTTGGGAAGAATCCGTCCTCTTGCGGATAAGAAATTGAATGTATCTTGATTTTCCTTTTTGTTCATGAGAGATATCATGTAATTGACAACCGAAGTTGAATTTATCAAGAATTACATTTCATTAATCTTTGCTTGAATGAGATGAGATTGCCATAGTTGAATGATTTTGAGTTCCATCATTTGAAAGGCTAGACTGATGTGAACAGACAGGGCTTCTGGAGGATATGACGGATGTGCACTGGGCCGCTACAAGGAAATAACGGTCCTGCGACAGGCCGTCATAATGAGAATAACAAGAGCCCGGTCTCTGAAGGATATGACGGATGGGTCTTGAGCCGTTATATTCAAGTAACGGTAGATTCTTAGACCGTTATAGTGATGGTTCGATGAAAAGGAAGAAGGCCCATGCCTGAAGGGAAATAACGGTCAAAGATGGGCCCGTTACATGACTGTAACGGTCTGATGCTGGCGCGTTACACACTTCGAACCTGCATAGTTGTGAGCTTTTGCTTTTGGGCTTGTCCCTGTATTCTGCACACACTCAGATATGAAACAAGTTAGATCTGTTCTTGGACTCAACCCCTTGCCTTGAAGCAAGTTAGGTAATGACCGTTTCTTGATATTTGGTCAAGGGGTGGAGCCTTATTAAATAGGCGAAAACATAATGAAAATGCGATGCATGCTATGCATATGATGGTATTTTTGGGAGCTTTGGAAAATATTTGATGTTTTTGTATTTTTTAAAATATTTGTTTTGTTTTTGGATTTTGAAAGTGTTTGTTGTTTTTTTTTTGGATTTTGAGAAATGTTTGATGTTTTTGGATTTTGAGAATATTTGATGTTTGTTGGATTTTGAAAGATATTTGATGTTTTTGGATTTTGAGAATATTTGTTGTTTTTTGGATTTTAAGAATATTTGTTGTTTTTTTAGATTTTTAGAAACCAGTGCCTCTCTAGCAACACGAGACCTTCCTCGTTTTAGGTTGAGTCTCGAGACCGGCGTGCAATAGCGTGACAACCCCTGGCCGAGACCTAATCATTGTGACGGTGTTTTTACCAATGTCATACCTAGGGTACTCATCTCAGTCCTAAAAGGAAAAAAGATCATGGGGGTAAGCTTAGGCCAGATATGGGAGTTTTTAGAACTTAATTCCCTCACCGTACAACCCTATTAGAGATTTGGTCTGTTGTGCCGGGGCTTTTATGTCCATCATCGAACCTTTGTCCACTTAGGCATGCATGCGACCGGGCTCATAACATCCCGCGGGGAACTGTACTGCCACTCTTGTCATGCCTAGTTTTCTTTTTCCTTTGGAGCTTTTGAAAATTCATTCGCAGACTTTGAGATGATGCTTTTGGTTTTGTTTGTAAAGAGCACTCCTTTTCTTTTCTTTTCCTTTCTTTCTTGTGGCGTCAGGTCATAATGGACTTGCCCCTATTTGAGACCTCCTCTCGTTAGGGAGTTTGGATTGGTTGTCGCCTCCTTATTCACTCCTTGCCCTTGGATTCAGCCGAAGAATGAAGCGGACAGGGACTTCGATTTTCCCCTAAAGCATGGCCAAGGAGAAACGGTGTCTTTTAAACAAGGAGCCCGACCAGGGACGTCGTGTAGTGTGTGATTGCCTTACTCGAGACCCTCTTTTTGAAGATAGGGCGGAAGTTCTTATTGCCGGAAAAGCAAATGGTTTAGATTTTTAAGGAAAGAAACGCTTAAGATACAACCCATTCCACGGGTGAGAGAGCTCCTCACCTTCCGCGTTTACTAAACGATAAGCATTCCCTGGATAAGCTTCTTTTATTACAAATGGCCCTTCCCAGTTAGGTTGCAACTTGGACCTAGGGCCTGCAGACCGAATGAATTTGCGTTTCAAAACAATTTCACCCTTACAAAATTTTCGTTCGATTACCTTCTTTTGAAAATAATGCGAAACTCTCTTTTGATAAATGGATACGTGATCGGCCGCGTTCATCATCTTCTCATCTAAGAGTTCTAGCTGGACCAGCAACGCCTCTCGACGTTCATCGAGATTAAGTTCCTTATCGAGCTGCACTCTAAGGGAAGGGATTAAGATCTCGTATGGGAGCACCGCCTCCATCCCATAAGTTAAAGAGTAGGGAGTTTGTCCCGTAGGGGTGCGGACGGAGGTGCGGTAAGCCCACAG
The DNA here is from genome assembly GCA_022559845.1 of Amorphophallus konjac. NCBI lineage: Eukaryota > Viridiplantae > Streptophyta > Magnoliopsida > Alismatales > Araceae > Amorphophallus > Amorphophallus konjac. The sequence continues at coordinate 48,002,928 of CM040124.1, read as the reverse complement.
AGCTTCCACCAATCTTTCAGGCCAATCAGAAAATTTATGTGCTTCGCATGTTTTCTTAATGATTTTAAGAAGGGTTTTATTAGTGGCCTTGGCTTGACCGTTGCCTTGAGGGTAATATGGAGACGAATGATGCAGTGCAATATTGAACTTCTTACATAGGTCCTTAAACTCTTGGGAGACGAACTGGGGTCCGTTGTTGGTGATGATGCTGCTTGGCACTCCGAACCGCGAGATGATATTCTTCATGATAAAGCGGCACACCGTTGTAGCTTTGATCTCTGCGTATGCCGCGGCTTCGGCCCATTTGGTGAAGTACTCAGTAGCGGTGAGGATGAAGGATTTTTGCTTGATCTGAGAATTAGGATCACCGAGCAGGCCGACAACGTCGAAAGCCCACATAGAGAATGGCCAAGGAGCAGTCATAGGATGGAGGGATGAAGTTGGAGAGTGAATCTTATCAGTATGGAGTTGGCATTTAAGACACCTCCGGACATAGAGGGAGCAATCTTCCTCTAGAGTGGGCCAGTAGTAGCCCTGCCTAAGGATCTTCTTCGCTAGAGCCTGGCCATTGACATGACCTCCACACTCACTAGAATGGGCCGCTTCAGCCACTTTCCAAGCTTCTACATCATCCAAGCATCTCATGAGCATTCCATTAGTAGCGCATCTATACAGTTCTCCTGCAATGATAGTGTACCTTGCGGCGGCTCTTCTTATTGCTTTACGCTGCTCGGCCTTTGCCCCTTCTGGGAATGACCCTTCTTTGCAAAACAATTCTATTTCATGATACCAAGACAATTCCTCTTCGTCCAGAATCTCCTCTAGTTCTGCTAATGAAACTTCCTTGAGATCTTCCTTCTCAACTCTCGCCTCTACAGATTTCCTGAGGTTGACGAACCAGGGATCTTGAATAGAGGGTGCGTCCAATCTCTGGACGACGATGGTCTCAGTACTACGACTGAGAGAAAAAGATAAGGAGGAAGCAAGAGATGCCAAAGCATCAGCTAGAATGTTCAAAGAACGGGGAGTATGGATATAGATCAGCTTACGAATCGCTTAGCAATGAGCGTGACCAAATCTTGATAAGGTTTGAGCTTGAGGTCACGAGTACGGTAAGTTGACAGGACTTGCCGTAGGACGAGCTGAGAGTCTCCTATGATGTTCAAATAGCGCGCGCCTAGGAGATAGGCGTGCTTCAAGCCGGCCAGGAGAGCCTCATACTCAGCGATGTTGTTGGTAGCAGGAAATCGAAGTTGATAAGCGAAGGGGATGGTTACTCCCTCTGGAGTAAGCAAGATAGCACCGATCCCTTGGCCTTGGGAGTTGAGTGCACCATCGAAGTGCAGAGACCAAAAGGGATGATGAGAAAGGACAGAGAGATGCTCATCAGGGAAATCATCCTGAATAGAATCGGTGTGAGGAATAGGGAGATGTGCAAGATGTTCAGCAATGGCATATCCTTTGACTGCCTTCTGAATAACAAAGGTGATGTCGAACTGAGAGAGGAAGCTCTGCCAGCGAGCTAACCTACTAGAAAGGAAGGGCTTTTCTAGGAGATAACGGACCGGGTCCATTCTAGAGATCAACCTAACTGGGTGGGTGAGAAAGTAATGTTTAAGCTTCTGAGCTACCCACACTAAGGCGGCACAAGTCTTCTCCATAGCAGTGTATCTAGATTCAGCTGGATTAAACAACCGAGAAAGGTAGTATGCGGCCCGCTCTTTCCCTTCATCATCTACTTGTGCTAAGACCGCCCCTAGGGAGTCCTCAATAACCGAGATGTATAGGATTAGGGGTTTCCCAGGGACAGGAGGTTGCAAAACTGGGGGATTGGTTAGGTACTCTTTGAGGTCCTCATAGGCCTTCTGACAATCTTGATTCCATTCGAACTTGACCCCCGCCTTAAGCAATTCATAGAACGGGCGGCACCTTTGAGAATGTTGAGATATGAATCTTCTAATGAATTGCAGCCGACCAATCAATCCTCGAAGTTCCATAATGTTCTTTGGCGGAGGCATGTCCATGACGGCCTGTGCTTTATTAGGATCAATCTGGATCCCCCGTTTGCTCACTATGAACCCTAGCAACTTCCCTGAGGAGACTCCGAATACGCACTTCTTCGGATTCATCTTAAGCTTATACTCCCTGGCCCTCTACAGCACTTTAGCCAGGATAGAGGGGTGCTCTTCTTTTGTTCTTGATTTCACCAAGATGTCATCCACATAAGCTTCCATGTATATGTGCATCATGTCGTGGAAAATGGCCATCATCGCCCTTTGATAGGTGGCACCTGCATTTTTCAAACCAAAGGGCATAACTACATAACAATACGTGCCCCAGGGCGTGGTGAAGGAAGTTTTCTCTTGATCTTCCGGAGCGAGACGGATTTGATTGTAGCCCGAGTACCCGTCCATAAATGACAGAGCTTCATACCCGGCGGTGTTATCCACTAGAACATCTATATGAGGTAGCGGGAAATCATCTTTGGGACATGCTTTGTTTAGATCCCTGAAATCGATGCATATGTGCACTTTTCCATCCTTTTTGAGAACAGGGACTATGTTCGCCACCCACTGAGGATATAAAACCACTCTGACGAACTTGGCCTTATATAGCTTGTCGACCTCTTCTTTGATTCTTAAGGCCATGTGGGGGTGAAATCTTCTTGACCGTTGTTTCACAGGTGTTGCCCCTGGTTTAAGCACGAGCCGATGTTCCACTAAGGAGGGGTCAAGACCTGGCATGTCCTCATAAGACCAGGCAAAAGAATCGCTATACTCCTTTAATACCTCAATTAGATCTTCTTCTACTTGTGAAGGGAGATCAGCTGAAATAATGATGGGCCTTGGGTCTTCTTCTGTCCCCAAGTTGATTTCCTTTGTAGTTTCATCCACCGCCGTCGACGGCTGGTCGAATCTTTTTAGTCCTTGTGCATATAAGTCGGCAGTGTCATCTACATTGATGTCTTCATCTATTGGATCCTTCTCATCCAAAACCTCATAGACGCCTAATCCGTCGTCGCTCCATTCCCCTTCTATTTCCTCTTTATCCTCAATCACGATTGCTGTAGCGATGAATTCCGGGCACTTCAAAAGAGTATGACACCGCTGAGCTATATCTTGCAAGAACCTACCAGGAATAGATCAGGAAGGACGCGCAAGCGGGCGCGGCTCAGGATGGGAAGGGTTGGACGACCCAGAACAAGACCCGACTTCTCTAGACCTAACTGACTCTACTTCCTTAGACTCACTAGACCCTGACTCTAACCTAGGAGAGAGAAGACTTAGTGGAAGGGGAGGAACAGGGGAATCGTGCCCCTAGGAGGAGGAGGATGGAGACAGGATAGCGTAATCTTCCACTGAAATCTCCGTTTTAAATTTGATGTTTTTTTTTCCTGGAGATCAGTAGAGACTACATAGCAAGACGGAGGAGGTGGGAGCTGCATAGGGAACAGCTCGGGAAAGATGCAATCGAAGAAGGGATCAGAAGAAGAGAACCACATCTCGTGGAGTTGAGCGTTGGGAGGAGGAGGAGTAAATAGAGTGGATAGATCAATGCGCGGGCACTTCCCGCAAGCACACGGAATGAATAGAATCTCCGGTGGATCAATGACGAATGGATTTATCATGATAGGAGGGAGGCGGGGTATGAACCCCCTTTGCTGAAAGATGGATTGGAAGCGTGAGGGAGACCAAGAGAAGATAACTGGAGAGCTCTCCACCTTCTGCAATTTAACCGCGGGCTGCTTCTTCGGCCTCCACTGTACGAGCCGAACCTCTTGTTGCTTCTGGCATTCTTCCTCATGAAAGAGCCTCTGCAAGGCCTGACTGTAGTCGAGCATGTCATCATCTGACCCTCTTGGCAAGGGAGGCGGACTGGCAATCGGACAAACTACATCCCTTTTTGGCTGAACCGGCTTTGGAGCTAATGTGCCGGGCTGGAGAGGCCCTCTGACAAAGTGCTGACGATAATCCCAGGTAAGCGGCCCAGAATCACCCATCATTGATAATGCTGTCTCCTTGTAACCGAGGCCTCTTCTGCCCATTTTCCTTCCCTTAGGTATAGGCTTAGTCATTCCTTGCAGTTGCGCTCCGAGGCCTCTCCCCGGTTGATAGCCTAGTTTTAGTATGATGTTCCACCCCTTCGAATCTCGAATCTGCGGCTTCACTTTGACATTGACTGGAGTAGTGATGGGCTTAGGAGATGTGTAAGCCCAAGGAAAGTTCAGATCGAGCACTGACAGAACGGGCCGGCTGCTTGGCCAGAGTGTGGGAAGAACTTGATCTGAGATGGCCTTGACTGTCTGCACCGTGGACAAGCTCTTGACTTTGACGACCCTCCCTTGGAAGGGGAATTTAACGCACTGGTGCGCGGTGGAGGGTACGGCGCCAAGCGTGTCAATCCAGGGACGACCCAAGATTGCCTTGAACATAGGGTCGATATCGAGAACATAGAATTCCACGGCCATAGCAAGGGGCCCGAGCTCTGCCTGAATGGTGATTATCCCGTGACATGCTCGCCTTGAGTTGTCATATGCTGCTATAGTGGTGGGAGTAGGCCGTAGTAACTCTTCAGATATGTTGCATGCTCGGAGGGTGCTAAGTGGGCAAACATTAATTGAGGCCCCCGTGTCAACCAGTGCTGCTTCGATGTCGACTTTGTTCAGGGTAATTGTTATGCAGAGCGGCATTTGCCGAGCCCCCGGAGGTGCAAGCTTGGTTTCTGAGAATGTAATTGCTGGCCCTTTGGAGATAGTTGCTAGTGCCGTTGGTAAGCTGTCGACTACCATGTCTTCGCTAACCATTACCTTCTGTAAGAAGTCCCTCAGTGCATCCTGATGAAGGGTAGACCTTTTGATCAGCTCCAGCACGGATATCTTAGCGGGTACCCGATCCAGATGATGTAGCAAGTCATATTGAGTACCTGGCAGAGGTTCAGCTTCCTCTTGTTCGGCCGTTGGCTGGGTGGACTGGGGATTAGAAGTAGTAACGTAATTCCGATGGAACATCTTCCCGCTCCTTAAGGCACAGTTTGCCGCAGCATCCGAAGAGAGTATGATGGGCCCTTTAGGGTGGATGAGTGGGACAGGTGGTGCGGGGGAGGTGATTTGGTGGAGCGTAGGGTTGGTGAGGTTAATGGGAGGTGAGCGGATGATAGGTGAGGGGTTGGTGGAAGGTACGGTGGTGATAAATGTTGATGCGGGTGGAGGGAAGGCTAGTGGATGTTTGAGAATGGGTGAAGGATTAGGTGGTGGTGTGATGATGGTGAGGGGAGTAAGTGTTGGAGGGTATGATGGGATGGAGAGCGGTAGAGGGTTTGCTGGAGCGGGTGTGGATGGTAGGACGAGCGGAGAGGGTGTTGGTTGCGTAGGGAGGATGAAGGAAGGGTTGCGGAGGTTGTGGTGGAAGGCCATTACTTGCGGTGTGGCGCCATCATCATCAAAAGACCATCCGGCATTGGGGGCCGGTGGTTGAACCACGTTTACTTGTGCTGGTGCCGGCGGCTGCTGCTGAGGAGCGGGTGGATGATTTGGCATCGGGTTCTGATGGATGCCTAGGTCTTGTACTTGCTGTGGCTGCTGCTGTTGTGGTGGCTACTGCGGCTGTGGTGCTTGATGCTGCTGCACTTGCTGCCCCTGCGGCTGCCTTCTCTTCTCTTTAATCTCAACAATGGCCCTATGCATTTCGGCCCAATCGATTCTCTGTCCTTCATGAAGGTCATATACCAGATCCCGGAACTGAAAACATCCTTCTATGGTATGGCCTGGCTGCCTATGGAACATGCAATATTTAGTCTGATCAACCGCCGGGTTCCAAACAGGCCGTTCCGGAGGAAGTTGGATTGCATTTACTGACATAAGTGCCGAGAAAATATCTGTAAGTGTCTCTGGCAATGGAGGATACTGGGCTCTCCTGGGAGCCGGGCGCTTGCTATTAGGGTTATTGTTATTGTAGCCATTGGGTGGAGGGACGTTATGGTATTGTGATGGTGGCGGTGGTTGTTGCGGAATGGTGAAGGTGTTTTGAGGAATGGTGAAGGCGGGGGGAGGGTTTTGTGGAGTGGCTGGGAAGTTTTGCGGAACGGTGTTTTGTGGATTGCGGGGGTTTTGGTTGTAGCGGAAGGGTGCGGCCTGAAATGGAAAAGCAACGGCTTGTACTTGCTCGTTTGTTTGGACTCCCTCGGTAACCGGCCCTTGTGATTTCTTGTGGTACTTGGGCTTTTGGTTTTCGAAGAGAGAATGGATAGGGGAGTCCTTGAATTGAGTCTGTATGAAGCGTGCCCGGCTGTAGAGTTGATGCATGTTAGCTATGTCATTCATTGCCAGGATGTTGCGGAAAGTCGGAGTGGCATTGGAAATCAGCAGTTTGACCTTCTCTTCCTTCGGAATATGGCCAGGCACCCTGGCGGCCATCTGCCTCCACCTGTCTGCATAGGTGGCAAACTCTTCTTCCAGTTTCATTTTTTCGGCTACTAGGTCTGTAAATGAATATTCTGGTCCAACCCTGTCTTGAAACCGCTGAATGAATTTGTCCTTAACTACCTTGAAACTTTCGGCCTCTTCCAGTGGCAGAGAATAGAACCATTCCAGAGCAACTCCATCTAAGGATCGGCGGAATAAATACGCCATGAGGCGATCATCATATTGGAACTGCGCCGATTCATATAGAAAATCCCTCACATGGATAAAGGGATTGCTGTTCCCATCGTACTTACGGTAGTTGGGGAGCTCTGATTGCGGAGGGAACCGAATGTTCTGGAAGCTCAGAATAGGAATATCGGCCAAGGATTGTGGGCCCACCCTTTTCTGGAGGAAGTCGAGTTGTTGCTGCATGGCGGCCCACTTGTCAAGCAAGTCCTGCTCTTGGGAGAGAGCAGGGGTAGTGAAGGACGCCGATTATTTTTGAGGAGCGGATGGAATGACTGTAGCAGAAGGGGGAGGCCCATAGGCATGAGTAGAAGGATAGACAGTGGAAATAGGGGGCCCGTAAGAAGGATATTGAGCCTGAGATATACCCGGATGGGAGTGAGTTTGGGCCACCCCTTGCTGAGGGTGTAAGAAATCAGAAGGGTTTATGAGAAGCTGTGAAGCCACCGAACCAGAATTGTGATGATCCACCTGGACAAAAGAAGGGATAGGCGATTTCCCTTTAGCAAAAGACTGATGGGCTGAATTGGAAGATTGGCCCATCTCCATGCCGGCGAAGGTGATGGTCCGGGGTTGGACCGGAGTGAGGTCAATCGGAGTGGGCTGAACGGACGGCCCGATAATGGAAGGATTAGATTGACCTTGAATAGCGGCGGAGGGAGAAGCGTTGGACCCTTGCATAGCTTGATATAAGACTTGAAGTTGGGTCGGGTCCAATTGGGCCATCATGTGAAGGACGGAGCCCGCGGAAGGAGTAGAAAGAGAAGGGGTACCTTGACTACCTTCCATAGAGGTGGAGGACGGGAGAGGGGCAGTCCCTTCTCCGGAGGAAAAGGTGATAACCCTAGGGGGGTTTTCGAGGAGCCCTTGAGGAAGAGAATCCTCTTGGGAGCGCGGAGGATTGAAGGATGCCATGGTGGATTCGAAGAGGGGATTGGAATAGAACGTGAATGAAGAAGCGACTCGAGAACACGATTCAGACGGACGAAAACAACTCCACATGCAACGGACAACCTTGACAAAATGCAAAAACAACCAACATAAAACACACAATAAGCAATCAAACTTAGGTGATTCTGACAAGATGCAAGTGATAAAAGATGAAGACACTCAAAAATCAAGCAAGTTGTTTAGAATGATGCGACAAGATTCTTATAATTTATCCTTTGGAACTTTAGTGAATTGATCGATATGTACTCTCAACAATGGGTTCCTAATAGGAGATGGATATGGGACTTGGTTTGACTCTAAGTGTAACCACTCAATCACTTATGCAACCCTAGACACGGGGTGGGAAAGGTACAACCAGCCCGGCGTCCGTGTGGGAATCCACGGCTCGCGGGGACTTATGGAGGTCCCTGCTGTGATTTCCTAGTCGGCCCCAAGGAATATGGAGACGAGAGGTCCTCACAACAAGGTAGGAAAATGCAATCTAATGTATGAAAAGATGAATGACCCTATGTGCACCGGAGTGCATGCAAAGTCTAGCCTAACAATCTAACAATCAATAGTGCACACCATGATATGCAGATATGAGCAAAGCAAGAGGAGGGTCAAGTGTCACCCAAGCAATAAATCACAGCAGAAACTGCGGAAATAAATGCACCTCAGACGCGTACCTGCCAGGAGAATAACGGTCGAAGGACCCTACGTCAGAGAACAATAACGGTCGAAGGCCAGACCGCCAGATAATATATAACGCAGGGGGATGAGACCGTCAGATGAGCCAGAGAACAAAAACCAAACAGAAGTAACTGGGAAACCCGTGGGAGCTCACACAGCAGAACCAACGTGGCGGTCTAATGCCCCTGCGTCAGAGAACTGTGACGCGGGGACACCTGGCCGTCAGAGAACTCAGAAAACCAGAATATGCAGTAATCAAAGGAGAAACAAAGGGCAACTCAACAAGCAGATGATGGCAGGTTTTAAACAAGAATCAAGAGCACGATTGGCACAAGTTGTCCCACCGTGATCGCCAAAAAATTATCTGTTGATATTTATTTGCCTATCTTTTATCTTACTTTTGAGGTTTGTAAAGTAATATGGCAAGATGACAAACAAGCAATCAAAGATCTACTCAAACCTGTGAACATGTGAACATGAACCTAGGCAATCATAGCTAGCTCTAGCATGGGCATGCTATCTCAATCAAACTACGCTAAGGAAAAGAAAAACACACGCCGGGGCGTGGAGCAAGGAGTAAATAAAAACACACCGTGAAGGTGGAGCAAGCAAGGAAAATAAAGAAGATACGATGAAGAAGACAGCTAATGCCCAATACCAAGGAAAGATGTGATCGCCACCAAAGTAAACACAAGTCAAAGACCTGAATATACCTTGGAAATAGGTGGATGAAGCACCCGCCCACGGGAGAGAAAACCAAGGAAAGCCTGCAGATCAACTTGGAAGTAACGGCCAGAACCCTGTGCGTCGCTTGGAAGCGACGGCCGCACGATAGACCGCCGGAAGACAGTGACGCGCCTGCACCAGACCGTCAGGCAACCTGCAGTAGTAAAGCTTGAATTCTTTTAACTCCAACTCTTCCAGCCGACTAGAAGACTTGGGCCTCGTGCTAATGAACCTGTAAACCTGCCAAAGAAGTAAAAAGACAAGACAAGACAACCTCAATTAGCCCTTTTCACAAGCATAGCATCAATTATTGAAGAGCTTAAGAACATAAAAAGGAGAGGGAATTACCGGGGAGTTTTGGTTTTTTAACCCCTCTGGGTGTTTTAAAAGTTTGGGAAGATGTTTGTATGCTTAAAGAACAGTGAAAAACGTGGAGGAAGAGGAGGGACAATGTTTTGTTTGGGGAAAAACCAAGGAAGAACTCAAGCATGCAAGGATGAACTTGAAAGACAAAACCAAAGTACTCCCTTGATGGTGAGATGGATGGACGTGGGAAGCAGCTCCTCCTGGATGAAGATGGCTCCTGAGTTCGGCAGCACTTCATCGTGAATTCAAATCTCCTCTCCCGTTGGCCATGAAGTCAAGGGTTCTATTTATAGACCCTCAAACTCTTAGGTCGAGCAGAGGATAATTCAGCATGAAAGAGGGATAAATCTTAGCAAATCCTCGAAGATAATATCACCAAGAGTCCATAGAAACAAACGGGGGGTCCTGAGGATCGGATTTGAAAGAGATAACGTCAATCCAAATCCTTATCTCGACCACGGAGTAGCAGAGAAAAGACCTGAATTGCCAGGACTCTCGGAAGGAAGTAACGGCTGCACGACAGACCGCCACTTGGAAGTAACGCACCAAGCTTCATCCATTAATTTCAACCTTATCCCAAAGAGATAAGATCAACGGGAAGAAGACCCAACAAGCTGGACTCTTCAAGGAAGCGACGGCCAAGGCATAGGGCGTCAGAGTGAAACAACGGCTGCACGACAGACCATTATTATCAACGTGGAATCAAAAGGATAAGTACTGAAAACGAGGCCTTAAGCTTTAGGACTCTTCAAAGAGTAACGGTCCAGGATCTATCCGTCAGAAGGAAGCAACGCGCCTGACTGGGACCGTTATTAACATTGAGGTTCAAGAATGAAATGAAGGGGCTAGCTAAGATTCATCCAACGAAACGCCACCGGGAGCCACATCTTAATCCAGGAATTAAGACCCAAGAAATAGGCTTCAACTAATCAAGAGACTCAATGAAGGGTGAACAACTCGGAGCATCGTATAAAATGAATAAGGAGACGACCCAACTTATTGGGTATAAAATGGGTATCAACACCCGGGACCAGACCGGGCCTTTATGATACGTTGGCATTGATTTAATGGATCCAAGATCCCAAGTTATGTCTAGACATTAACCAAGTTAAATGGCCAATAATTTCAAGCGTAGAGCTTACCTCAGAGAATCCCAAGGGTAAGTGAAGAGATACTTTGACCAGAAGTTCAAGTTATTAAGAACCAATAGGTCCTTGGGTTCAATATCATAAAACACTGAAATCAATTCTGGAGTATACGCGGTCTAGACTGGGCCGCTCAAGCTATGTAAGGTCTCATATCTGCCGTTCAAAAAAACTGGGCTGCAGGTCAGCGTTAACGAAATCAAGGATAAACGGACCATTATGGGCCGCTCTTTAACAAGAACGGTCACAAACGGGCCATTCAACTAGTATGGACAGTCAAGAATGGGCCGCACATGGCCAGAAGAACTTGAGCCCAAGAACAAGGCAAACGGACCTGATAGGGCCGCTCGGAGGAAGAACGGTCCAATAGAATCCGCTCAAGCACCTAGATGGGCCTACTCAATCCGTTCAAACTGGGCCTAACTAGAAGACTAGAAATCCACCCAAAAATGGGCTCCGGGCTGCCATACGTGGAGCAGAACTAAACCAGGGTCCAGCCCACTATCCACTGGTCAACCTAGGGCTTATTGGGTCGATCCAAACATGATTTGGTCGAAGATAGAACAAGGTTAATCGACCAATGTAAGTGGCACTTGGCCAGGGATGCACGGTTCTTAATGGTCCGCCCACTAGGATAAACGGTCCCTTCTGGGCCGTGCAAGCCTCAGTGGGTCCAAGTTTGAGCCGTGACTCACAACACAGAAATCTAAGCGGTTCGATCACGTGAACAGGTTCAGGTCTTGATGGTACAACCTGCCCTGCGTCCTAGTGAGAATCCCAGGCTCGCGGGGGCTTACGGAGGTCCCGTAATGAAGGTCCTAGTCCGACAGATGGAATATCCGGCGGAGAGTTCCATCCATTACAAGGAAATGAGGCTATCAAATAATCAGAAACCAGTATAGCGGTCAGTCAATCCTACCGGAGTAGAATGACTGTCAAACAATCCTAGTAACATGGTTCACGTATTCATAATTGAAACTAAGTTGATTGGAATAATAAACCAAGGTCATGATGCAAATAAACTAGAAATTATAAAATTTCATCTTTCATGTGTTCCATTTACATGTTGGCTGCTAGCCTACCATGAAGATTAAATAACTAGAGATAGAACATGCTTAATTCAAAATTAACACAATTATGTGGGGAAGAACGGTTCGTCCAGAACCTTTCAAGAGCCTCTGCGGTCATCCACAGGCCGTTCACGCTCTGCAGGTAGGGACCCGACATGGGATGAGTGGTCTATAGATGGACGCATGATTTGTTGAGCGATTCTGTCCTCACCGTTTGTCTCAATAAAACTCAATAACGCAAATAACACAAGCGGTTTCAGTCTGCGTGTTTAAAAAGATGTGCGTTCTATCGAGTGGCCGCTCATATCTGAACAGATCGCTGCCCCTTTGCCCTGCCCGTCTCCGACGGGGTTGGCTAGGGTTTGGAAGAAAAGATAAATGCGCACTATATAAAGCATCAAAATTGGGGCTTTTATGATCAATAGAATGAGTACAAAAAGTTATTCAAGATAGCATGATCAATTGAACGTTTAGTGCTTGATATCCCTACTTAAATCGAAGTGGAATATTGCTAACCCTAATTCTAACATGCTTCCACTAAAACTCGAAATTCTAGCAGGATACTAGATGAAAATTAGGGCTTTTTATACCAAAAGAAAGAGGACACAATTATGCTTCCAACCATATATTACACTTAGGGTTTGACTTTCTATCACCTACCTTAATCGAAGGATGAAGGAAGAAGAGGGAAGCCGATCGCGCTAGGTACACACTACCGGTAATCGCCGAAATACACTCCCGTCCGAGGTCCTCGCCGGCCGCCACATCATCTAAACGATTCTAGGGTTGCGAAAGTTCATTTTAATAGGTCCTATGGGGTCTAGAGAGTTCTAATCATGGAGATAGAGTCCACGCACCGCGGACAAGCGCGAATCGCGCAGGATAGGATTAATCCGCCACTCCGCCGCCAAATACTCCTCCTAGGGTTAGGGTTTCGAAGATTAACTAGAGGGGAAACGATGAGTTGATCCTAGCCATTCATTTGAATCTGATTTGAGCTTAAATGGTCGGGTATTGGGCTCGAATTTCACGTTTTAAGATCTGATTTGGCTAAGTGTTGATTTGGGCCTTAATCTGTTAATTCGACTTATTTAGGGATTTTATTTGAGCTGGTCATAGAAGACAATTCCACTAAACGTTTCATGCTCTACAAGAATCTAATTTTTCTAGATCTTTATAAAATAATCAAAATTTTACTTATCCTATCTCTTAAGGAATTTCTTATCAATTTCTCGTAAAATTTTATACATTAATATATCGGGGTGCTACACTGGCTCTCTCTATCGCCGACTGCTGCTCCTCGAGGGCCTTCCTTAAGGCTTCAGGCTAGCTCTCGGCCTCCGCCAGCTGGACAAATCGATCACGGAAGACTACTTGGACCGTCTCGACGTGGCTCCTCTGCTCGGTTGCAGCCGTCACAAGCCGATCCAGTCATTCCTGCTCCTCCTGGATGGCGGCCAGCCTCTGAGCAATCTGCTCCTGCGCCTGACGAAGTCGCAGGTACTTTGCCCAGATCCCGGCCAACCCTGACATCCTAGGTGCCCGTGGGAAGCCAAGGATATGGTAACCCCGGGTGCACTCTTTCAAACGTAGCCTCATGTCCTCCGGAGAAAGAAGGGGTCAGTCTGAAGATACCCCCATGCTCGCTGGAGCAAAGAGGCCCCTACACTCCCATCCACCAACGGCTCCTACGGTGGGGTGGAGGAGGGCCACTCGACCCCGAGACTCAGAGAGAGGTAGGCCACCTCCATCAGTACATCAGTCGAAACAGCACAACACCAGAAAAAGCAAATATAAAGTAAGAAATACATGTGCAACTTTCCATGATAAATAAGGTGGAAAACCTGAGAAAAAAGAGTCTCAGCCCTTACCCAGAACAAGCCCTCCCGTACATGCGACGTCACTCACCGGAGTCGGGGAAGGCAATAACTCCTCAACAACGGGGGAGCCCTTGGCCATAGCCCCGACCCCTCCAGAAGCCGCAGGAAGGTCAGGAAGATCCACCCAGCCATCAGCAACGGGAGCCAGTATGCGCTCCTCCTCTGACACTCGTGCTACACACAAAATGAGAGCATCAATATCCTTTCAAAAAGCACAAACAAAGGCTAAAGGGGAGCGAAAGAGCCCCGCATACCCGCAGAAGCAGTCTCAGCCTCCGTCCCCTTAGCATAGGAGGCCCCGGAGGAGGAGGAGTCAAAACTGTTGTGTCCCCTGGTTTTGATGATAACAAACCATAATTCATCATTAGATAATTGAGGAATATCTAACAAGTTTGGTTTAATGTATAGACTGAACAAGTATAGGAGAAACACTCTAAGAGTGTCGACACCTCCCACAAACGTGTCGACACATCAAGAAGAGATCATGATGAACCATATCCGGTTGAGCTCTGGCATGAAGCAAGTGTCGACACATCTGAGCAAAGTGTCGACACCCCAAGAAGAAATCCATCTTGAGCCCCTTTCTGTCTGGCCTCTGGATTAACCAAAGTGTCGACACCCTGAGCGAAAAGTGTCAACACCTCGGTTCCAATAAGCAGGCCTTACTTCTCTCTGGCGCATATGTCCCGACACCGCCTAGTGACATCTCGGCACTACATCATGATCCACATGTGAGTATGGCGCAAGTGTCGACACTTGTTTGTCAAGGTGTCGACCTGTTCTGCTTAGAAGCCACGGGTCTTCAAGATCATAATGGGATGTGTCGACACCCTGTGTGTAAAGTGTCGACACGTTCATGATCGTCCAGAATGGATCTGAAATCGATAGAATCCGCTCTTCAAGATCCGGAACTTGTCCTGGAGGATCCGTTCACTCCGAAAAAAGCCGTCAAGAAGATCACTGCGTCAGAGGATCATGTTATGGCAGAGACATCCTCTGAAAGGACGGTACCATTCCTGATATGGTTCCCTACCTACCCACATACTAGCAGGCATGACAGACAAGGGTCAACGATGACAAGGAAGCACATCAAATAATGTGGATGTGACTATCTGGGTTGGTTTCTTTCTGTAGTGGACAACGTTGGAGTTGCCGTGAGCCACCAATATATCAAGAGCAGGAGCTCCAGTTCAAGGGAACATGCAAGTAGGAAGAAAAGAAACAAGGAAGAAACGTAGAAGCTTGCTCGCGAAGCCATCTCCTTCCTGGTGCTGCTGGAGTGAGAGTAACGTAGCAGATGCTCTTCTTCCTCACTCTAGGAGGTCTCACAGCAAGGCAGAAAGGATATGTGAAGCTCCATCCGGTACCCTTGAGAACTGGAAGCAAGATCATCTTTCCCTCGTGAGGTTATGGCGAAGAACCAGGAAGAACAAGAAGAGATCCAAGGAGTCCTCCAGTTTCTTCCCAGACATGAGTTTTCCTTCCCATATAATTTCTTTGTCATACTCTGTCTAGCAGTTCGTTTTACAACTTTGTTTTTCTTTTAAAACATATACTCTTACCTTGCTCCCTACCTATGAGTAGGAAGATAGACGGTGTGTTCATCGGTCTGTGGATCTCAGGGTGGTGTACCCTCAAGCTATCTGGCAGCGCAGTTGAAAGAGTGTATCTCTCTGTTGGAAGTTATGAATCAATGGCAGTGCATTGGCACTAGTTAAGCCTCACCGAGTTATGTCAGGGGTGGACGTAGGTCTCTGGATAGAGACTGAACCACCTTAAATATTGTGTCTTGTGTTTTGTACTCCATTGGGCACTAACGCTAGATGCTTGGTAGGAACGGTTCCGATCATCATCCTTGCATCTAGCCTATTAGCAATTATCTATCTCTTGCCTATATATTCTTAGTGTTGCATCTAGTTTTTATTTCCACAAAGAAGGGCAAAAAGGGGCTAATCTATTCACCCCTCCCCTCTAGATCTACCTATCACCACACATCACGTGGTATCAGAGCTAGTCTCTCTGTATGTGGTCTAACGACCTTGAGAGAACTAGTGATATGGCAACTAAGAGTCCTATGGCCGAAGGACATTCCATAAATAGACATCCCTTTTTCACTAGGACAAATTATCCTTACTAGAAAAACCGCATGCAGGTTTTCATTAGAGCCCAGGATCATGAAGTCTGGCGAGTGATCAGCAAGGGACCATTTGAGCTGCCTCCAGATGAGGACACATGGACTAAGGAATAGATCAGGACATCGACGCTGTACGGGGGTGCCAAGCACATAATGCAGTGCTCCCTTCATCCAACAGAGTTCTCAAGGGTGTCAACTTGTGCAACTACAAAAGAAATGTGGGACCGCCTTGAGGTAATATATGAAGGGACACAGCAGGTACGTGCAACCAAAGCAAACATGTTGGTGTCTGAATATGAAAAATTTAGAATGAAATCTGATGAGACCATTTCGAACATGTATGTTAGGTTAACCGCGCTCACTAATGGCTTGACTGAGCTAGGTAAGACCTATTCCGAGCAGGAGATAGTAAGGAAGATTCTGAGATCACTAACCCCTGTTTGGCATACAAAGGCCACAGTGGTTGAAGAATCTAAAGACTTGACTACCATCAAGGTAGTCGAACTCATAGGATCCCTGATGACCTATGAGATGAATATGAAGAACAAAGAGGCTGAGATAAGTAAAAAGAAGCATTTGGCTCTCAAAGCTGGACCAAGCACCAAGGACTTATCTGAAGATGAAGAACCTTCAAGCAGCAACTCTGAAGAGGATGAAGTTGCAATGTTAACAAGAAAGTTCAAAAAGTTTCTAAGAAAGGAAGGTAAAGGCTTCACAAAGTGGATGCCTCAGGTAAAAAGATGTTTCAGGCCAAAACCTGAAAATGATAAAAAGTTTGACAAACTCATCTGGTACTCTTGCTGGAAACCCGGACACATCAAGTCTGAGTGTCCAGAAGGAGCCAAGAGAACAATGCCCAAGTGGAAGGGCAAGAAGAAGCTGGCCATGGTTTGTACTTGGAGTGACGAGGAAGAAAATGAAGATAGCTCCTCGGAAGAAGAGAAAGAGGATCTCTGCTTAATGACAAATGGAGAAAAGAATAGTGAGGTGAGCTCTCCTTTTGAACATTTCACTACTGATGATTGGAAAGAGGCTTACTTTGAATTAATGGATAAGTATGAGGTGTACAGAAAAGAAAACAAAGTCCTAAAGAAGAAAATCGAGTCTATTGTGCATGATCAAAATCCTAATGACAAAATAACTTCCCTAGAAACTGAGATTGAGGATCTAAGAAAAATGAATGAAAATCTAGAAGAAGGAAGAAAAGAAATGAGAGATTTAGAAAATGAAAATGAAAGCCTTAGAGATGAAAAGAGTCAACAATGTGTATATGATTGACTTAGATGACCCTGCTCACATAAATCTTTGTCTTGCTACACCTAAATCTGAATTAGCATGCTTGTGGCATCGTAGACTAGGTCATGCTAGCTACAATACCCTTCATAAATTGGTGAAGCATTCAATTGTTAAGGTTTGCCTGAAATAAAATTGAAACTGAATTCTAAAATTTGTGATGCATGTGCTCAAGAAAAACAAACTAGAAAGTCATTTAAAAGCAGGACTGAAAACCTATCATCCAAATCACTTGAACTAATTCACATGGACTTGTTTGGTCCAACCAAAATAGCTAGCTTAAGTGGTAAAAGATATGGCTATATTTTAGTAGATGACTTTACTAGATTCACTTGGGTGTTTTATCTTGCACATAAAAATGACGCATTTGATGAGTTTCAGACACTCTTCATGCAAGTAAAGCAAGACTGTAGGTTCAAAATTTTCACTATACTTTCAGACCACGGTGGTGAATTCAAAAATGCTGATTTTGATAATCTTTGCAGGACTGAAGGAATAAATCACAGGTTCTCATCACCAAGAACCCCTGAACAAAATGGGGTGGTCGAAAGGAAGAACATAACTCTCATAGAGATGGCACGCACAATGCTTGCTGAAAAGTAACTACCAAGGAGATTTTGGGCAGAAGCGATAAACACTGCATGTTATATCATCAACCACTCAATGGTAAGGCCACACACCAAAATGACTCCTTATGAGCTGCTGAAAGGTAAAAAGCCATCTCTCTTTCACATGAAAGTTTTTGGGTCAAAGTGCTTTGTTCATAACAATGATAAAAGAGTTTTAGACAAGTTTGAGCCCAAGAGTGAAGAAGGGATATTCCTTGGGTATTCAGATAAGTCTAGAGCCTATAGAGTCTATAATCTTAAGACCCTTTGTGTGAAAGAGTCCCCTCACATCACCTTTGATGAGAGTGATCATGACAACACTTGCAGGGAAGATGATGATGGGGAATTCCTGAATATAAAAGGAAAGGAAGAACTTCCACACGAGGAGTCACAAGCAAATGAAGACCAAGGAGGGCCAAGCAATGCTCCGGTCACTGAAGCAGATGGAGGTAATACTCAACCTGATCTAAGAGTGTTAAAAGATCATCCTTTAGAAAACATCTTAGGTAATCTGCATGACCGAACCAAAACTAGGTCTCATTTAAGAATTATGGATGAAATTGAACAACTTGCTCTTGTATCTCAGACAGAACCCAAAAATATATTAGAGGCCTTAAAAGATGAAAACTGGATAAACTCAATGCATGATGAATTAAACCAGTTTGAAAGAAACAAAGTCTGGCATCTAGTTCCCAGACCTTAAGAGAAATCTGTCATAGGAACTAAATGGGTCTTCCGGAATAAACTAAGCAAAGGTGGAAAGATAATAAGAAACAAATCCAGATTGGTAGCTCAAGGGTATAATCAAGAGTTTGGCATTGATTTTGAAGAGTCTTTTGCCCCTGTAGCCAGATTAGAGGTCATTAGAATTTTGCTTGTATTTGCATGTTCTCATAAAATTAAACTGCAGCAAATGGATGTTAAGTGTGTTTTTCTGAATGGTCTAATTAAAGAAGAAGTTTATGTAGAGCAACCCCCCGGTTTTGAATGTTCATACTTCAAAGATCATGTTTATAAGTTGGATAGGGCTTTATATGGCTTGAAGCAGGCACCTAGAGCTTGGTATGACGAACTAAGCTCATACCTCACCGAACAAGGGTATTCAAGAGGTAATGTAGACCAGACACTATTCACCAAAAGATAAGGTAAGGACATCATGTTAGTTCAGATTTATGTGGATGACATAGTGTTTGGGTCCACTAAATCTCAAATGTGTGAAGAGTTTGCTAAACTCATGGCCAATGAATTTGAAATGAGTCTAATGGGTGAGCTTCAATTCTTTCTTGGCTTGCAGATTAATCAAAGCAATGAAGGCTGTTTTATCAATCAAGCCAAATATGTGAAGGAGTTGTTGAAAAAGTTTGATTTGACCAACTATAAACCATTAGGTACTCCAATGGGGACTGTCACTTCACTGAATGCAGATGAACAAGGTACACTTGTGGATGCAAAGAGGTACAGAGGTATGATTGGGTCATTACTCTATCTAACTGCTTCTAGACTAGACATTCAGTTTAGTGTTTACCTTTGTGCTAGATTACAGTCTAGTCCTAGAGAATCTCACTTGACTGCTGTCAAGCATATCTTTAGATACCTTGCTGGCACTCAAGATTTGGGATTATGGTATCCTGCATCCTGTGAACTTTCACTCATTTCATATTCAGATGTAGACTATGCAAGATGCAAACTGGACCGCAAGAGCGCTAGTGGCTATTGCCAATTTCTTAGTGGGTGTTTGGTTTCTTGGGCCTCCAAGAAACAGCACTCGGTTGCCCTCTCAACTGCAGAGGCAGAATATGTTACTGCAGGGAGTTGTGGCACCCAAGTGCTGTGGATCAAACACCAACTCCAAGTGATCGATGTGAATCAACATCGGGCACTGATATTTTATTTTTGCATTTGTGTCCTTTTGTTTACGTTTATATCCTTGGCTAATTGGGTTTGTAATTGTAAGGCATTATAAGCCAAATTGTTAGTCTTTAGGAATCTTTGGGTTTCTTTGCAAAAAGGCCTTTGGATTTCTATGTAACATGCCAGTAGGTCTAGCAGGGTCCTATGGGGACTAATTTTTTTATCTTATTTTAATTAATTATTTATTATATGGATTTATTTATTAGCCATATTTTTATTAGGCGTGTCAGTCACCGGAGTGACAATTTATTATGCGCTTGACCTGACTCAGTCAATCGATTATGATGTTCGTGTCAGGACTCGGAGTCTGTCATACCATAAAGGTTATGACGTTAATTACGTCCTCTAAGAAAGAGGACAGCTCTTGATTAATTGTCAAGAGAGGATGCCCCCAAGGGCAAGACAAGATAAGACTACGATGCTAACTTCATTCGCAAGATGTGAAATACGTATGAATAGTCATGCGATGCAAGATATGATGATAATGTGTGGAATAAATCTGGCGGCATATCCCCTTATCTTGGTCTATGCCAAGTGGGAATATAGGCCATCCATCCACGGAGTGCCGAGATGGAAGCCAAAGGAAAGATGGGCATAGCCCGGGATCCAGAAGGATCTAGGTGTGACGGGACAATGTCGGCTATAATGGTATTCGTTGATATCCCCTTAAGAAACCATTGGAGGACATGCAGTGGCAGCACTCCATGGGTCAACAGGGTTAGCAGAAAACATTTCAGTTAAACGGTATAATGTGGGGGGGTAAAACCCCATTGATCAAGCTCCCTTAGACTCGGATAAAGAAACATGATTCCCCATGATATGATGAAGGTTGACAAGGGGGGGCTGATGAGGTTAGGACATTGGATTTAGACTGAGTTTAAGGCTCATTAAGGTTGCTGGGAAGTTGGGTGTTTGAATGGTAGTTGGTGTTAAGATGAACAGGTGCGAATAGGGATCGGCGCGAAGGCAAACCGGTACGATGGGATCTCGGCGCGGTATGCCTCGGTGCTGCAGGGCATCGGCATGGTGCGTGGCCGGAGCGACGATTATCTCGACGCACTAATCATCTGGCGCAGAACTCGCGCCGAGAGAGGGCTATGTCAGGAGGCTGTGTGGCACAGACGGGAAGGGTTTCTTTAGGTTTTAGGTGTTTTTAGGGCTTTGTGAGATCACGATTCTTGATGGATTCTATTGAGGGGATCTTTTATGTTCGGTGAGGGTTTCATTGGCTCACAAACGGTGATATTCAGGTAAGTTGAAAGGTGGGGGTAAATTCATCCACAGAAGGTCTAGGGAGACCATGTGACCGTAATGATTATATTCCTCTCTTACAGTGAGTAAAGAGCTGTAAGATGGCCTTTCTCAGGGTTTTGCCACACCAAGTGGGGTTGATTCATCGATTTAATGAAACTTCACACGGTTATATACGATAACGTAAAGACCGTGAATGAATTTTGGCAGCATCTCCCCTTGTTCTGGACGATGCCAAAAGGGGAGTATAGGTCATCCATCCACGGAGTGCCGGGAAGGAAGCCAAACGAGAAATGGGCGTAGCCCGAGATCCAAAAGGATCGGAATCCGATGGGACAGTGTCCACTTGTCATAGTATTTATTAATATCCCCAGAAATAGCCAACGGAGAACATGCAGTGGCAGAACTCTAGGGCTTGACGGGGTGGAAGAATGAAAGGGGGGGTTTAGCCCCATTGATTTAGCTCCCACGGGGTTTGAATGAAGGCTATTGCTCCTCCTTGGGGTGATAAGGTTTTATACTGATGGATCCTAAGGCCCAGAGCCTTTGAGGGCATCGGCACGAGATTATAGACATGGTAGGGAGGATGGGCGCGACAAGGAAGACTGGTCTCGGCGCGATGGGAAAAGCTCAATCGGCGCAGGAAGCACTCGGCGCGGAAGTCGGGCCGAGAGAGGGCCGCGTCGAGGCTTCTAGGATCAGGCTTTTAGGGGGTTTAAACGGGTGGTGAGCTGAGGATTTCAGAGACTTCTTTGGGGGATTCTGAGGGGTTCTATTCAAGGATTTCAAAGAGTTTTACCTAAGGCTTTGAGAGGTTTTATCCAAGGGCTTTAAGGTGGCCGACAAAGACGAAGGATGGTTTTGGAACACATCACCCCGAGGATGAGAGGGCTTTCACTCTAGAGCACCACTGGGAGCCAGGATATTGATTGAATCACATGAACTTTGGATATATCCCTCACCCTCTCACGAATGAGAAGCCATGAGATGGACTGTCTGATGTGAGATGAGGTCGAGGAAGGACTTCAAACTATCAGACGAGAGCAGGGAGGTGAGGTAGAAGCCGGCCGTAGGAGCTGGTAGTCGTCCGGAGGTCGAGCCGTGGTGCTGCGCCGTCGTCTTCACAAGCTGCTCTGTTCTGCCCGGCCTGGGACTGCAGGATAGGGTGTCGGTGTCGGTACAGCCACGAGCTCGCCCGAAGGTTGCCAGAGGCGGGATTAGTGCTGAGACGACCGGGACTGACCAGGGAATGGACCGTACGAGTTTGGCGCCGTTTGGTGGACACCGGAGGTTGCTG
Source organism: Amorphophallus konjac (assembly GCA_022559845.1). Taxonomy (NCBI): domain Eukaryota; kingdom Viridiplantae; phylum Streptophyta; class Magnoliopsida; order Alismatales; family Araceae; genus Amorphophallus; species Amorphophallus konjac. The sequence continues at coordinate 47,980,978 of CM040124.1, read as the reverse complement.
TAAATCAGAGTACTCGGCTGGTCTGACTGAGTTCTGACTGATGCAGAACCAAAGGGTACTGATACCGAAGCTACCCCGGGTGCTACCAAACTCCGATGGAGGCAAAATTGGTGGCGACGCGACCGTGGACAAAGTAGCTTCTAATGACAACTGACGGGACCACAATCGGAGGTCGGAGAAGAAAGCTCTGAGTTGAAGAGTGGGGGTCGGTCCAACCTGGACAGAACTGGAGCAGTCTGCGACCTTCGACAAGAATGGCCGGAACCGGGTGCTCGGGTGGGCGAATCACCTCCTTCTTTCTGGTACTGAAAGAGGACTGGACTTAGTTCTTTCCCTTTGAAGATCATGCCAAGAGCTCAGCTGAGCTGGTCGTGGGAGCTTCTGCACTCAGCTTCAGGTCGCCAGTCAGGGGATTGAAGCGCAATCCGGCGATATCTGCTCCCCCGAACAGCTCCGAGCTCGGATGCCGGCGGGATCACCTTCGTTGTGAAGCTGTCTTGACGAGGTTTCCACCAGTATAAGATACTCCACCTGAAGCCTTGAGGGAAGGTCGAGGCTGCCTCTGCAAACTGCTGCTGCTCTGCTGCCTGCGACCCTGGACTGGGTCTGAAGCTGCAAGGATATGATTGATGGGGTGGTGGGGGTTAGGAGGGAGATGGGGTTGCCTAATGGCTGTGGGGAGGGGAGGGGAGTGGTTGGAGGACTGATGGGGAGCTGAGGGTTCAATGGTGAGGGTGAATCTGGCTGGAGATGGCAGTGTGGTGGCTGGGTGAGCACAAGAGAGGGGGTGGAATGGGAGAGGGAAGAGAGATGGCCAAGGAGGAATGGGGAGATGGGGGGGCAACCCTAGGAGCTGAAGGGTCAAGGGAGGTCGACCAAGGGGGGGCTGGGGAGAGAAAAAGAGGGGGGAGTTTGAATTTTAGGCTTGGGAGGGGTGAAAGGGGGCTTGGGGAAGTGAAAAGATGTGTTGGGAAGATGAAAGGGTGTCTAGGGGGAGGGGATTCCACCTAGGGGTTGAGGGAATAATTGAATGAGGGTATGGGGAAGGGACATGGCTTTAATGAGGAGGGAAGGGAGGGAGGAGAGAGAGGGAATTCGAATTTCGGGGAGGTGGAAGAGAGAGAGAGGGGGCGGCCCCCTTAGAGAGAGAGAGAGTTTTAGAGAGAGGGAGAGATGGGGTGGTGAATGAGGTGTTGGCCATGGCAGAAGAAGTTTAGAGGGAGAGAGGGAGAGAGGGGTGACTGCGGCTGTAGGGACAAGAGAGGGGGGAGAGAAGCCAGAGGAAAGGGGTTGGGAGGGCTGGCCAACCTTGTGGATGTGAGGGAGGGGAGAACGAAGAAGCAAGGGAAGGGGGAGGAAGACTTGGGTGTCGCACCCAGCCGAGGGGAGAGGGAGGGAGAGGGGCATCGCACCCCTAGTTGGAAAGAGATGGGGAAAAGAGGGATAGAAAGGGTGTGGACCTCACATCGGAGGATATCTTTCCAAAAATTCTATTCAACTCATTGTATTCTAAAGAAGAGTTACATGACATTTTATAGACTCTTCAGAGAAAACCAAAAGACAACTCATTAACACCTAATACCTACTCATCATAACTCTCTTGGGAAGACTAAAAGACACACAAATAAAAAAAAGGTCGAGGAATGACTTCAAACTATCAGACGGAGAGCAGGGAGGTGAGGTAGAAGCCGACCGTAGGAGCTGGTAGTCGTCCGGAGGTCGAGCCGTGGTGCTGCGCCGTCGTCTTCACAAGCTGCTCTATTCTGCCCGGCCTGGGACTGCAGGATAGGGTGTCGGTGTCGGTACAGCCACGAGCTCGCCCGAAGGTTGCCGGAGGCGAGATCAGTGCTGAGACAACTGGGACTGACCAGGGAATGGACCGTACGAGTTTGGCGTCGTTTGGTGGACGCTGGAGGTTGCTATAAATCGGAGTACTCGGCTGGTCTGACTGAGTTCTGACTGATGCAGAACCAAAGGGTACTGATGCCGAAGCTGCCCTGGGTGCTACCAAACTCCGATGGAGACAAAATTGGTCGAGACGCGACCGTGGACAAAGTAGCTTCGAAGGAAAACTGACGGGACCACAAACGGAGGTCGGAGAAGAAAGCTCTGAGTTGAAGAGTGGGGGTCGGTCCAACCTGGTCAGAACTGGAGTAGTCTGCGACCTTCAACAAGAATGGCCGGAACCGAGTGCTCGGGTGGGCGAATCACCTCCTTCTTTCTGGTACTGAAAGAGGACTGGACGTAGTTATTTCCCTGCGAAGATCGTGCCAAGAGCTCAGCTGAGCTGGTCGTGGGAGCTTCTACACTCAGCTTCAGGTCGCCAGTCAGGGGATTGAAGCGCAATCCGGCGATATCTGCTCCCCCGAACAGCTCTGAGCTCGGATGCCGGCGGGACCACCTTCATTGTGAAGCTGTCTTGACGAGGTTTCCACCAGTATAAGATACTCTACCTGAAGCCTTGAGGGAAGGTCGAGGCTGCCTCTGCAAACTGCTACTGCTCTGCTACCTGCGACCCTGGACTGGGTCTGAAGCTGCAAGGAATATGATTGATGGGGTGGTGGGGGTTAGGAGGGAGATGGGGTTGGCTAATGGCTGTGGGGAGGGGAGGGGAGTGGTTGGAGGACTGATGGGGAGCTGAGGGTTCAATGGTGAGGGCGAATCTGGTTGGAGATGGCAGTGTGGTGGCTGGGTGAGCACAAGAGAGGGGGTGGAATGGGAGAGGGAAGAGAGATGGCCAAGGAGGAATGGGGAGATGGGGGGGCGACCCTAGGAGCTGAAGGGTCAAGGGAGGTCGACCAAGGGGGGGCTGGGGAGAGAAAAAGAGGGGGGAGTTTGAAGTTTAGGCTTGGGAGGGGTGAAAGGGGGGTTGGGGAAGTGAAAAGATGTATTGGGAAGATGAAAGGGTGTCTAGGGGGAGGGGATTCCACCTAGGGGTTGAGGGAATAATTGAATGAGGGTATGGGGAAGGGATATGGCTTTAATGAGGAGGGAAGGGAGGGAGGAGAGAGAGAGAATTCGAATTTGGGGGAGGTGGAAGAGAGAGAGAGGGGGCGGCCCCCTTAGAGAGAGAGAGACTTTTAGAGAGAGAGAGACGAGGTGGTGAACGGCGGTGTTGGCCATGGCAGAAGAAGTTTAGAGGGAGAGAGGGAGAGAGGGGTGACTGCGGCTGCAGGGATAAGAGAGGGGGGGAGGGAAGCCAGAGGAAAGGGGTTGGGAGGGCTGGCCAAGCTTGTGGATGTGAGGGAGGGGAGAACGTAGAAGCAAGGGAAGGGGGAGGAAGACTTGGGTGTCGCACCCAGTCGAGGGGAGAGGGAGGGAGAGGGGCATCGCACCCCTAGTTGGAAAGAGACGGGGAAAAGAGGGATAGAAAGGGTGTGACCTCACATCGGAGGATATCTTTCCAAAAATTCTATTCAACTCATTGTATTCTAAAGAAGAGTTACATGACCTTTTATAGACTCTTCAGAGAAAACCAAAAGATAACTCATTAACACCTAATACCTACTCATCATAACTCTCTTGGGAAGACTAAAAGACACACAAATTAAAAAAAGACTCTTTAGAGAAAACCAAAAGACAACTCATTAACACCTAATATGATGCGGGACGGACCATGGACACGACAAGCTCGCGGTTGTCCCTTAACGAGGGAAGCGTCGGACGTGCACGGTTGAGAAACCGGCAAGAGCTAGGGTGGTCAATTCACACTTTCGTGCCCGGATCGGGTCACGGGACGGTAACGCTCTCTCTCGCAGCAGCGGTGATATAAATATAAAGCGAGCTACGATCCTAGAACATGCCTTCTAGCAGCGGCATATAAAGCATATATGTAAATAAGCGAAATGCCAAGCAAGGAGCGAATACGATACATCCACGCGCTCGGCGTGGGGAAGACGGTCCCGGCCGAAACTCGTACTCCCGGAACAATACTACACAATATTACAGCAATACAAGTCGCTGCCCACTCCACGCAGGGAGGTAAAGGGCTACACAATGGGGTCCGGGAGGACCGAATTCGGGTTGACGGGCGGCTTCTCGCGTTGATTCGGCATCACCCGAACTAGTGATGGTGGGGCCCATGTGCTGTCCGGAGGGGCCGTGTGGGACCGGTGGCATCGATGTAGTGGATACGCTTGGGGAAGCGTTCCCTGGGCTGGCGGCACGCTGGTTCGCCGGCCGGAGGCCAGGCGGCTCCGTTCGGCACCGGTCGGAATGACCGGCCACGGATCTACCGGTTCTGTTTTCCGGTGCGCGCTCCGACGAGAACGGACGCTGCGATCAGCCCCGACGTCGGAATGCGACGAAACTGGCGCCGTTAGAAAGCTGCTTCGAAGGGCTTCAACTTTATGGTATTATAGAAAAATAATAAAGCCTGTACTTCTGATTGGAGAATTTTGAATGTTGCTGTTGTACAGTGTCTGAACTCTCAAACTAGCAGGGAACTTTCCTGAGAGTTGCCTTTTACCGATATGTGAACGTCCGAATCGGAAGTTATGGTCTTCAGCAAAGTTGTAGGAAATCAAGCTAGAAAATCGAGACTATTTTTTATGAAGGATTTGGAGGTGGCTGTGATTTGTTCTGATTTTTAACTGGAAGGTGGTCGGATCTAGGAATTAGCTGAAAACACTGTAGCAGAGATAGAACACGAATTTTGAAAAATAGATAGAGGGCGGATCAAAAATCAATAAAAATGGTGAATGTAGGGGATGATGGACAGAACGCCCAGTAAAATTGGGAGCCCCCAAAAAAATCAAAAATAAGGTCGGAGATGGGAAACACAGAGCTACTGTCACTATAGATAGAGATAGGACAGATCTGGGAGTGATTGAAGACCGAAATTGCAAAAATATCAAACGAAGGATTTTCGACCTGAATGTTTTTGTGGATGATGGGATGGAAGATAGGAACACACCATAAAAATTACAAATCACGAAGAGGCCGTGGCTGGTAGCAGGATTTTCGTGAAGACACCTCTATCCAGCAGGACAGAAAATCGAAGACGGATTCACGGCGGCTCGAAGGCGGCACGAACGGCGGCGACGGCGGCACAGATGAAGATCAGAGGTTGAGAGGGGGAGATAGAAGATTGATACACTCTAGAACTGGAGGTTTGAGGAGAGGAAACCAGAGGGAGAGGAAGGGGGCGCAAGGAGCTTCCAAGTTTCACACAAATTTTCTGAATTTTCACTAATTTTCACATGAAAATACATGGTTTTATATGCTTCCAACCAAATCCAACCTCCACACTTAGATCTAGGGATGTGAGATGGATGGTCTGGATTGCATGCCAGCAACACACAAAAAATAATAAACTAATAAGGGGAGAGGGGCGCCCCCTTGACCAAGGGTAGAAGGTTGAATGGGGTTGGTGGCCAACCATGGAATCTTGACCCATTTAACCCCATGTGTCCATATGACCAGCCCACCCTTCTAGATGTCCACCTAGGAAGGTTGACCAGCCCCACAAGGTGACATGGACCAATGGAAAGGGCTGAGGGCCCCCCAGCTGGACCTACTGCATAATTGTATAAAGACCCACACAATCCATGGGAATGACTCATTGGCTTATAAAGCCATACATTTACGTACATACTTTCCCAAGGATATAAACATAAACTAAAAGGACATAAATGCAAAAGAAAAAGTACATGCTCGGCGTCGATTCCCATCAACTCTCCCCGGGTGGGAGGTACTCGACCCCGTCGAGTAGGGGTAGGGATGCTCGAGTATTCCGGTGGATCCGTCACCGTGCCAAGTAACGCGGGTACGCTCCACTCCAAGTGATCGTCACCTGCTCATTCCATATATACTCGATATGCGTGAACTGCTATGGGCTAGAGGTGGACACTCCGGGTGGGGCACTCTCAAAAGGGAAGGGAGCAGGCTCGAAGACTCACTAGGAATCACCGCTGAGTCCCTATAGGTGACTGATCCGGGTATAGATGTGGAACCAATCCCATACTTATCGAATGAGTCCACTCGCCTCTTATGCATAAGAGAATGACAACGAGCTTGCACAAGACATGCAGACTCACCAAACACTAACACACATATGCAAACAACACAAATAAGAAACGGACTCATGCATGACTCTAGACAAAACTAGTGTTAGTCAGACCCGTACATGGATGACGGCGGACCAGGACACCCGAATATGTGCCATACATGCATTTGACGTAACCGGAGATGGGTGGCATGGGGTACACCTAAATGTCCAAGTATGACCCAGTCATGCATGGACGGCCCTTTAGATTTAGGAGACTTGAGTGGGTTAGGAAAGCCGGGTGTGGAAGAGCCGGGTGTAGGTGTATCGTGGACGGGCTTGGTGGGTATGGAGGACCCGACCCGTAGGAAAGGGGTATGAAGGTGGACTTCCCCGAAGAAGTGAAGGAAATATGAAGGGTCTAGGGATCCACTAGGGAAGGGGTCAAAGGGATCAAAGAAGGTATGACCCCTTATGGTGGGTTCCAACATGACATGGTCCCAATCGTGAAATTCTTGAAGGTGCGAGTGGTCACCTTCCTCCGTCATGGTAGATGGGACCGTGTATAGAAAATATGACTCCTCCCTCGGAAGCAAAGTCATGAAGTCGGGCTCTTCCGGTAGCGGGAGAAGTAGAAGAACCTCCGTGGTGATACAACCCACGGTGCACTCGGAGGTAATGGACCCGACGGCCGGATGGGTGAAGCTACGACTCGTGGGTTGGTCGAAGTCTCGGGCCAACATATGTGTCAACTTCCATTGCGTGTCTAGTCCCATAACAAGATCGTCTAACGTGTCAACATGGTGCCTAGATCGAAACGTGGTATGGAAGGAGTTGACCGGCACTAGAGGTAGGATGGGGTCCATGGATGAGAAGGGAGGTGGGACCAAGCCATCCTTGAGCCAACTAAGAAGCGGCTCGGCTATGCATAGTGTACCCGTTAAAAACACGGGTGGCTCGGGCTTTGGTGGTTCCAAATAAGAGGATTTCGAATCGAATTCGGAAATAGAGGGGGATGACATTGGAACTCTCTCGAGTGGTGAAGGCCATGGTGTAGGCGGCTGGGAGGCAGATGCTTGTCTAAAGCCGCCATACCGAGAAAAGTGTGACTCAAATGGCTCGACCACTAGAGCGACCGTATAGGATTCCGCTAGAGAGAATGCATTGCGGATAATGTTGCATCCCTATGGTTTTGATGATGTCTCACACTATAAATTAATCTTCTATCTCTAGATTAATGCTGTTTCATCATGTGAGTGAGTACAGTTCATTTGGTTGTCAGATAAGCATGCTATCTTGATTCTATCTACACTGTTTGGTTAATATGAACAGTAGTGGGTCGACTCATCAGCAAGGGTGGGTCGACGCATCAGAGCATTGATAGTTTTGGCACAAAGTCTATACACCAGCTTGATCTATCTAGTCTGTACATCGGGCACTTCCTAACTGAAGTCCATACACTGGTCTCAATACTCATAGTCAGTTCACCTCAACCTTATACATCCTTCCAAGCTTCAACTCTATACATTGGAATTCCAAGCTTCACGTCTATACACTGGCTGCTGCATTCTCTTGATGTCTAAACACCCGATAGTGTAAGTCCATACATCGTCCAGTGTCATGCTTGCATAGTATGTACATCGCCTGCTTTACACAATCAAAGTCTACACATTGCTTGTCAACAGGCTCGCACACACTAAAGTACATACATTGCACAATGTCTGAACATTGGTTCAGAGTTAGCTTCAGCCAAGTCTCTACATCATCTGGAAGTCTTCATGCTAAGTATATACACTCCTTGAGTCCAAGTCTGTACAGCGTTCATTGTCTAGAAATCTTGAAGTCTGTACATCGGACTGCTTCTTTTGAAGTCTACACATTGGCTCGTTCACTTCTGCAAAGTATGTACTTTAGACTGTGGCAAAGTCTATACATTCGGTTCCTTGGGCAAAGTCTATACATTGCTTAGTCTGCACATTGCCTTCAGCCCAAGCGTTCAAAGCCAAGTCTATACAACGCCAAGTCGGTACACTCCTCATCTGTTCCTACGCTTGGCCAAGTCCATACATTCAACTTTTCCCTACGCTTTCCAGGCCAAGTCTGTACACCACTAAGTGTGTACATTGCATGCTGCTCAAACGTTCAATGTCTTCAAAGTCTGTACAACGTCCGTCTCAGTCAGCGTCTCATGCTGCGTCTTAGGCAAGTCTGTACATCGGCCTCATTCGTTCAAGTCTATACATTGAACTGCTCTTCAAAGTCTGTACAGCGTCCGTCTCAGCCAGCGTCTCATGCTGCGTCTTAGGCAAGTCTGTACATCGGCTTCACTCACTCAAGTCCACACATCCACAGTAGTTCATCAAGTCTATACATTCACTTGAGCTTCACCAAGTCTGTACAACGCTGAAGTCTTCACAAGTCTGTACAGTGCTTGAGCTTCACAAAGTCTATACATCGCTTCAAGCGATTCAAGTCTATACAGACTGCCTTTACATTCAGAGTCTGTACATCGGTTCATCAGCCGATCGTTTCATTCAGAAATCTCCAAGTCTGTACAGCCGAGTGTCTAATGCATCGTCTCACTCTGGCAAAGTCTATACAGTGCTCACAGCACATTGGTTCAAATTCTGAACACTGGCTCAAGCATGTCGAAGTATATACATCTCCGTTGGGGTTCAAGTCAATACATTGCTCACCGTCTTATTAAGAGTCTCACACAGGTTCCAAGTCTGTACATTGGTTAGGCTTCGTGAAGTCTATACAGTGGCAGAAGCTTTGTAATGTTTACACACTGGTAAGGATCATTTGCATTGTTCATAGTCTATACACTGCCATTCATTTGCATTGTTCATAGTCTATACACTGCCATTCATTTGCATTGTTCATAGTCTATACACTGACATTCGTCTGCATTGTTCATAGTCTATACACTGCCATTCATTTGCATTGTTCATAGTCTATACACTGCCATTCGTCTGCATTGTTCATAAGTCTATACACTGCCTTCACACATGCGCTTCTTTCATTAAGTCTGTACACTCTCTCATGTTGTACACACTTAATCAGTTGAAGGTTCTGAAGTATATACATTCATGCTAATAGCCTGAACTAACTAAGTCTATACATTCCATCTGTCTGTCTGCAGGCGATTCAGGCTGATGATTGGGCACGTGAACCGAGGTTGACACCTGGCACATGATCCAAGACAATAGGCACATGACACGTGGATGGCAACCTAGTCAGGATGCTGCCATGTGGTCGAAATTCAAATGATCTAGCAAAAAGTGCATGGGCGGGAACCTGGCAGCCACACGCCAATATCTGCTATAAATATAGAGCTTCGTCCTTCAGTAGAAGTAAGATCGTGAAAAGAAAAAGTAGAAGTCATTGGTGAGAGTTTGCACGATCCAGAAAAGAAAAAGAGCAGAGAGTTCCAGATCCTAGAGGAGTTTGTTCGTGAGAGAGAGTAGTGTGTGTGGATTGATGAATTGCTTCATTTGAAGCTACATTTGTATTGGGTTTCAGAACCGATTTCTTCTTCATTGGTTTTTGTTTCTACTTTGCTTTCGTTTCATTTTGTTCATCCTTCTGATTTGAATTGTACTGATCAGAAATAATAATGTTGGTCATTTTTTGGTAGACACAAAAATGCCTCCGGTGTGTGGAGGAAGGGAGTATTACTCCAGTTTCCCTCTGAGTTGCAGAGGAAGAGAGATTGGTGATCTCTGGTGGTGTTAGTGACTGGTTGTCATTAACAGTTTCCCTTCGGTGTGTGGAGGAAGGGAGAGGATTCTCCGGTTGTATTCTAGCTGGGAGCTAGAATAGGTTTCAAGTTCTGTGGGTAACAGAACTTGGTTGAGGGATTTGTTTCCCTTGGTGTTCAAGCTGTGTGGCAGCATGTTGTTCGCAGACTGAGTCTGCATTGATCTAGCATCGTCTAGTGGAATCCTCACTCTAGTTGGAGTGAGGGGTGGATGTAGATTGCGGACTGCAATCGAACCACCTAAAAACCGAGTGCCTCCTCTGTGGTTTGCTATTGTTATCTGCGCTCTTCATCTGCTTGTCTCTTTGCTTCCATGTGATCAGTTCTTCATTCTCATTTACATTTCTCTGTGTACGGATTAAGGAGGTGCGTTAGCAGTAGAATTTATTTTTTGCCTAAGTTTCTACAAATTGGGAGTGATCTATTCATCCCCTCCTTCTATATCACTCTTGCATACAGAACTGCCAAGCAAATGTGGGATGAGCTGCAATTGATCTATGAAGGTACAGCTCAAGTGAAAGCCTCAAAGGTAAACCTCTACACTTCTAAGTATGAAATATTTAAGATGAATGCAGATGAGAATATAACCGAAATGTATGCCAGGCTGTCCTTGATCACTAACACACTTAAAGGGCTAGGGAAGGATCTTGCTGAGGCAGATATAGTTAGGAAAATCCTTAGATCTTTATCCCCGACATGGCACACTAAGGCCATTGTGATTGAGGAGTCAAAAGATCTTACTATCTTGACTGTGAATGAACTCATAGGATCTCTTATGACCTATGAGATGAATTTCAAAGGAGGTGGAGAAGGAAGTGAGAGGAAGGGTAAGAATGTGGCTCTAAGGGCATCCCGCAACAAGGGTAGCAACAGTGGGAGCAGCAGCAGTAGCCCCGAGTCTGAGTCCGAGCTTGAAGGTCTTTCAAATCTCGACCAGGAGGAGCAGGCAATGCTCACTAGACAGTTTAGAAAATTTTTGAAGAAAAAGGGAAAGACATTTAGGAAGAAGAACCCACACTCTTTCAACAAGAGTGCTGAATTTACTAATTACAGGGATAGAAATCATAAGAGACTGACTTGTTTTAATTGTAACAAACAGGGACATATGAAAGGCGAATGCCCAAACCTCCAGAAGAAGGGTCCCTATCTTCAGAAGAAAAGCATAAAGGTGCAGAAGAAGAAGAAGCCACAGGCGATGGTCTGCACATGGTGTGAGGAAGAAGAAGACCCAGAAGAAGCTTCCTCAGAAGAATATGAAGATGGAATTTGCCTTATGGCAAACAGTGAAGAGGAGGTAATAAATGTTTTTGAAAATTTCTCAATTGATGACTGGGAGGATGCTTATGGTGACTTGCTAGATAAATTTAATTCTCTTAGCAAAGAGCACAGAGTTCTGAAATGAAAATTTAACACAAATGTTGAAGAACAAACTCTGGTCTGTGAGGAAAATGAGAAGCTAAAAGAACAACTAGAAGAAATGACCTCACTAAGGAAAGAAAATGATAAGCTCAAGGAAGAAACTCAAGAAAGTCAAAAACAGCTCAATGAATTCAAAACTAAAATTGAAGAAAGCATGAATGAAATTAGAGTGAATTTAGAGAAATATGAAGCTGTGAAGAAAGTAAATGTTGAACTCCTAAAAAATTCTGAGTCCCTTCAAAAGGAGCTGGAAGACAAACAGAAAGTCTTAGAAAAGTTTGTCCAAGGAAAGACTAGCTTAGATGCTATACTAGGGACTAGGGTCAATTTCAATAAGGAAGGTCTAGGCTACGACCCAACCAACAAGAGACCCTTGCAATTCAAGACCATCACCTTCTGCCCAGAGAAGGGAAAAGAAAAGCTGGACACACCATCCAGCTCAAACAGCTCTAAGGAAATTCAAAGTCCTAAAGAAAATACAAAAACCAGTACTAGACAACCATTTAAGATGGGAATGAATTTTATGAAGAATAACACTAAGCCCACTCACCAGAACACAAATGGTAGATGGACCAAGAAAGTAAATCAGAATAAGAGCTGGAATTACAACAATCAGATGGGTCCAAACAGGACCTACTGGAGAAATTACTTTCATGATCAAAGATATGCTAATCAACAAGCCTACAGGAAATTTCTTAGGAATAGGAAGACTAATGAATAGAATAGAACTCATTTCTCCAGTTCAGCTGGATTCAACTTTAATAAACCAGAAAGGAAGGTGCCAGAGAAAACCATGCTGAAACAAATCTGGATACCTAAACACTTGATCAGAGATTTGAACAATGTCCTTGGACCCAACTCATCTTGGGTTCCAAATCACTCCGTTTGATATATTTGTGTAGGTCGGCCTGGCAGCTGAAGACAACAAGTTGTACCTCGACAGTGGCTGCTCCAGGCATATGACAGGAGACCGATCCAAGTTCAGCAAGATAGAGATGAAGCCAGGGGGTCTGATCAAGTTTGGAGGAAAGAACAAAGGTAAAATAATTGGAGTTGGCACAGTAGGTAAGTCTTCCACAAATTCTATTGAAAAAGTATTACTTGTGGAAGGGCTTCAACACAACCTGATTAGCATAAGTCAGCTATGTGACAGGGGTCACAGGGTTGTATTTGATGATAGTTCATGCAAAATCCTTGAAACAAATTCTGACATGGTTAAATTTGTAGCCAACAGGATTAATAATGTCTACATTGTAGACTTAGATGGGAAATCTGATTCCACTATTTGCTTATCTGCCAATTCTGAAAATGATGCCTTTGAATGGCATAGACGTCTAGGTCATGCTAGCTTTTCAACTTTAAATAAATTGGTCAAGCATGATTTAGTTAGAGGCATGTCTAGAATTAAATTCAACTCATTATCAAAAGCATGTGATGCCTGTGCTCTAGGCAAACAGACCAGAAATTCCTTTAAATTAAGATCTGAGCCATTGTCTTCTAGACCAATGGAACTTCTTCATATGGACCTTTTTGGTCCCACTAGAACTTAGAGTCTTAATGGAAACAGGTTTGGCTATGTCATCATAGATGACTTCTCTAGATATTCATGGATATTTTTCTTAGCAAATAAGAGTGATGCATTTCAAAAGTTTAATCTGTTTTTCAATAAGGTCAAACAAGAAGGGAAATACAAAGTCTGTTCTATTCAATCTGACCATGGAGGTGAGTTTGAAAACTCCATGTTTACTGATCTTTGTGAAAAAGAGGGACTAACTCACAGGTTTTCTTCTCCCAGGACACCTGAACAAAATGGGATTGTGGAGAGAAGAAATAGAACAGTAGTGGAGATGGCCCGAACCATATTGATTGAAAGTAAATTACCTAGAAGGTTTTGGGCAGAAGCGGCCAATACTGCAACCTACATAATCAACAGGGCCATGGTAAGACCCATACACAAGAAAACACCCTATGAGCTTCTAAAAGGTAAGAAACCAAACTTGTTTCATTTCAGAATTTTTGGAGCAAAATGTTTTATTCATAACAATGATAAGAAAGATTTAGACAAGTTTGAAGCCAAGAGTTCACCTGGAATATTCTTGGGTTACTCTGAAGTGTCAAGGGCATATAGGGTATTTAACATATCAGATCAGAAAGTGGAAGAGTCTCCACACATCCTTTTTAGTGAAAAGAAAGATGTTTCTAATGTTGAAAATCTTGACAGGGATTCCAATCATGGTGGAGATTTTCTAGAAGACCAACAGGAAGAAGAGAAGACTCAGCCAAATGGAGAAACAAATTCCCCCAATCAGGAAGGGCCAAGAGAAACAGGTGAGTCTTCAATAAATATCAGATTTCTTAAAGACCATCCTTTAGATAAAGTCATAGGCAATCCTGAAGATCCTCTTCGGACTAGGTCTCATTTTAGAAATGTGAATAATGATGACTTAATTGCATTAGTCTCACAAATTGAACCCAAAACAGTAGAAGAGGCCTTAGCTGATCAAGCTTGGGTCAATGCTATGTGTGAGGAATTAGGTCAATTTGAAAGGAATAATGTCTGAGAGCTTGTCCCAAGACCTGATGGTATAAATATCATAGGAACCAAGTGGGTGTTCAAAAATAAGATGAATGAAGATGGAATTATCTCGAGGAATAAGGCCAGACTAGTAGCCAAAGGCTACTATCAGGAATTCGGTGTAGACTTTGATGAATCCTATGCATCTGTTGCTAGGATGGAAGCTATAAGATTGTTGCTTGCCTTTGCATGCTCAAAGAATATAAAACTCCAACAAATGGATGTTAAAAGTGCCTTTTTAAATGGAGTCATTAAAGAAGAAGTTTTTGTTGAACAACCTCCTAGATTTCAATATTCTCCTCAACCTAACCAAGTTTTCAGGTTAAACAAAGCCTTGTATGGTCTAAAGCAGGCTCCAAGAGCTTGGTATGAAAGATTGTCTGAATTTCTGATCAGCAAGGGCTACAAAAGAGGTAAAGTTGATCAAACTTTATTTACCAAGGGCATGAATAAAGATCTCATCATAGTTCAGGTATATGTAGATGACACTGTATTTGGATCAACTAAGCATGAACTATGTGATGAATTTTCTACCATGATGTCTGCTGAATTCGAAATGAGCTTGGTTGGTGAACTGAAATATTTTCTTGGATTGTAGGTACAGCAGCTAGAGGATGGGTGCTTCATCAACCAAACCAAATACACAATGGAATTGTTCAAGAGGTTTGGTATGGAAAACTTAAAGCACATTACAACACCCATGGGCACCAATACCTCATTGGATGCAGATGAGACAGGTAAAGAAGTAAATGCCAAACTTTATCGAGGTATGATTGGCTCACTTCTTTACTTGACAGCCTCTAGACCTGATATACAATTCAGTGTAGGAATGTGTGCAAGGTATCAGTCTAGACCTACTGAATTACACTTAGCTGTAGTTAAAAGAATCTTCAGATATTTGTCAGCTAGTCATTCTCTTGGTTTATGGTTTCCTGCATCTCACACATTTAACTTAGTAGCATACACAGATGCTGATTATGCAGGCTGTAAACTAGACAGGAAAAGCACTAGTGGCCATTGTGAATTCTTGGGTGGGTGTTTAGTGTCTTGGGGCTCCAAGAAACAACATTCTGTGGCCCTCTCCATTGCAGAAGCTGAATATGTGGCTGCAGGGAGCTGTGGAACATAAGTAATATGGATTAAACACCAGCTTCAGGACTACCAAGTAGACCTGGGGTGCACACCAATTTACTGTGATAATACTAGTGCCATCAATCTTGCTAAAAATCCTGTATTGCATTCATGAACCAAACATATAGAGATAAGACATCATTTTATAAGAGATGAGGTGTCTAAGAATAATTTTGAACTGATTCATGTAGGCACAGATAATCAGATTGCTGACATATTCACAAAACCTCTGGATAATGAAAAATTCACCACATTGAGAAGAGAATTAGGCTTATACAAATTGTCTTAATTATGAAGCCTATTTTTGTTGTGAGGGGGAGTTTTGTTTGTCTGATGTTTAGCCTTCTTTCATGCTGGTTTAACGGGGAGTTCAGAATGCTTACTGGTTAGCTTTCAGGAATGCTTTGAGTAAGGGGATGCTTTGAGATTATGCTGAAATGTTTTATTGAGGAATGCTATGTCTTAGGGGGAGCTGAGTTGTGATGTGAGAAGAGAAGTTCTTTGACAGATTCAAAAGGGCTGTCCAGATGTGTAATTTTGTTGGTCTTGCATGACTGATCTAGAGTGGTTCTCTCAGATAGTAGAGTGTCACTTATCTCTTAAGTCTATAAGTCAGTGACTCTAATCTCCAGATTAGAATCTTTCCTTTAGTACTTCTTCAGAGATCTGGACTAATTGCATAAAGTATATCTTCCTACATTGTCATTGATTCTGGTTCAGGCCAAAAAACTTGTATGTCTTGATATCAGTGAGTAGTTCTGCAATATCAGTGAGTCTTGGATTTATCTTGAGCTTTGGGGGAGTCATGATGCTTCGTGGAAGATATGGTTATGAGTTGTGGGGGAGATGAGAGTGTGTTGTAGGGATTGTATAATTCATCTGCATGTGCATGCCTTGAATTTACTTTGTTTGTTGCAGCTGATATAAATCTCTTGTTGAAACTTGATATTGCTTGATTCATAGTGTTGTCATCATCAAAAAGGGGGAGATTGTTGCATCCCTATGGTTTTGATGATGTCTCACACTATAAATCAATCTTCTATCTCTAGATTAATGCTGTTTCATCATGTGAGTGAGTACAGTTCATTTGGTTGTCAGATAAGCATGCTATCTTGATTCTATCTACACTGTTTGGTTAATATGAACAGTAGTGGGTCGACTCATCAGCAAGGGTGGGTCGACGCATCAGAGCATTGATAGTTTGGGCACAAAGTCTATACACCAGCTTGATCTATCTAGTCTGTACATCGGGCACTTCCTAACTGAAGTCCATACACTGGTCTCAATACTCATAGTCAGTTCACCTCAACCCTATACATCCTTCCAAGCTTCAACTCTATACATTGGAATTCCAAGCTTCACGTCTATACACTGGCTGCTGCATTCTCTTGATGTCTAAACACCCGATAGTGTAAGTCCATACATCGCCCAGTGTCATGCTTGCATAGTATGTACATCGCCTGCTTTACACAATCAAAGTCTACACATTGCTTGTCAACAGGCTCACACACACTAAAGTACATACATTGCACAATGTCTGAACATTGGTTCAGAGTTAGCTTCAGCCAAGTCTCTACATCGTCTGGCAGTCTTCATGCTAAGTATATACACTCCTTGAGTCCAAGTCTGTACAGCGTTCATTGTCTAGAAATCTTGAAGTCTGTACATCGGACTGCTTCTTTTGAAGTCTACACATTGGCTCGTTCACTTCTGCAAAGTATGTACTTTAGACTGTGGCAAAGTCTATACATTCGGTTCCTTGGGCAAACTCTATACATTGCTTAGTCTGCACATTGTCTTCAGCCCAAGCGTTCAAAGCCAAGTCTATACAACGCCAAGTCTGTACACTCCTCATCTGTTCCTACGCTTGGCCAAGTCCATACATTCAACTTTTCCCTACGCTTTCCAGGCCAAGTCTGTACACCACTAAGTGTGTACATTGCATGCTACTCAAACGTTCAATGTCTTCAAAGTCTGTACAGCGTCCGTCTCAGCCAGCGTCTCATGCTGCGTCTTAGGCAAGTATGTACATCGGCCTCATTCGTTCAAGTCTATACATTGAACTACTCTTCAAAGTCTGTACAGCGTCCGTCTCAGCCAGTGTCTCATGCTGCGTCTTAGGCAAGTCTATACATCGGCTTCACTCGCTCAAGTCCACACATCCACAATAGTTCATCAAGTCTATACATTCACTTGAGCTTCACCAAGTCTGTACAACGCTGAAGTCTTCACAAGTCTGTACAGTGCTTGAGCTTCACAAAGTCTATACATCGCTTCAAGAGATTCAAGTCTATACAGACTGCCTTTACATTCAGAGTCTGTACATGGGTTCATCAGCCGATCGTTTCATTCAGAAATCTCCAAGTCTGTACAGCCGAGTGTCTAATGCATCGTCTCACTCTGGCAAAGTCTATACAGTGCTCACAGCACATTGGTTCAAAGTCTGAACACTGGCTCAAGCATGTCGAAGTATATACATCTCCATTGGGGTTCAAGTCAATACATTGCTCACCGTCTTATTAAGAGTCTCACACAGGTTCCAAGTCTGTACATTGGTTAGGCTTCGTGAAGTCTATACAGTGGCAGAAGCTTTGTAATGTTTACACACTGGTAAGGATCATTTGCATTGTTCATAGTCTATACACTGCCATTCATTTGCATTGTTCATAGTCTATACACTGCCATTCATTTGCATTGTTCATAGTCTATACACTGACATTCGTCTGCATTGTTTATAGTCTATACACTGCCATTCATTTGCATTGTTCATAGTCTATACACTGCAATTCGTCTACATTGTTCATAAGTCTATACACTGCCTTCACACATGCGCTTCTTTCATTAAGTCTGTACACTCTCTCACGTTGTACACACTTAATCAGTTGAAGGTTCTGAAGTATATACATTCATGCTAATAGCCTGAACTAACTAAGTCTATACATTCCATCTGTCTGTCTGCAGGCGATTCAGGCTGATGATTGGGCACGTGAACCGAGGTTGACACCTGGCACGTGATCCAAGACAACAGGCACATGACACGTGGATGACAACCTAGTCAGGATGCTGCCATGTGGTCGAAATTCAAATGATCTGGCAAAAAGTGCATGGGCGGGAACCTGGCAGCCACACGCCAATATCTGCTATAAATATAGAGCTTCATCCTTCAGTAGAAGTAAGATCATGAAAAGAAAAAGCAGAAGTCATTGGTGAGAGTTTGCACGATCCAGAAAAGAAAAAGAGCAGAGAGTTCCAGATCCTAGAGGAGTTTATTCGTAAGAGAGAGTAGTGTGTGTGGATTGATGAATTGCTTCATTTGAAGCTACATTTGTATTGGGTTTCAGAACCGATTTCTTCTTCATTGGTTTTTGTTTCTACTTTGCTTTCGTTTCATTTTGTTCATCCTTCTGATTTGAATTGGTTTCCCTCCGGTGTGTGGAGGAAGGGAGTATTACTCCAGTTTCCCTCTGAGTTGCAGAGGAAGAGAGATTGGTGATCTCTGGTGGTGTTAGTGACTGGTTGTCATTAACAGTTTCCCTCCGGTGTGTGGAGGAAGGGAGAGGATTCTCTGGTTGTGTTCTAGCTGGAGCTAGAACATGTTTCATGTTCTGTGGGTAGCAGAACTTGGTTGAGGGATTTGTTTCCCTTGGTGTTCAAGCTGTGTGGCAGCATGTTGTTCGCAGACTGAGTCTGCATTGATCTAGCATCGTCTAGTGGAATCCTCACTCTAGTTGGAGTGAGGGGTGGATGTAGATTGCGGACTGCAATCGAACCACCAAAAAACCGAGTGCCTCCTCTGTGGTTTGCTATTGTTATCTGCGCTCTTCATCTGCTTGTCTCTTTGCTTCCATGTGATCAATTCTTCATTCTCATTTACATTTCTCTGTGTATGGATTAAGGAGGTGCGTTAGCAGTAGAATTTATTTTTTGCCTAAGTTTCTACAAATTGGGAGTGATCTATTCATCCCCTCCTTCTATATCACTCTTGCTACGCTAACAGATAAGACATTCTAACTGGAAGTGAAGGCGCAAACCTCTCCGGAACTGAAATGCGGCCGTGTTGCTCTCCTCTCCCAAGCCATGTTCCAACCAATACGTATGATATGCCCGAATGTACTCGGACACGGACCTATCACCTTGGACGGGTCGATATGGGTTGTCCATAGTTGCCAAAATACGGGAATGGATCCCTAGGAATGGATATGCAAGGCCATTTGGACATGACACTAGACCGACTATGCAAGGTTGGGATGCATGCATACTAAGGGCAAGACACCAAGACTCGGTACGGGGCGGAGTTAATCGATCCAAAGATCACTCGCGCAAGTGTGCGACCTTCCCGATAGGCGTAGCCTAACGTTCGGACAACACCTTTTTATATACCGACTAATGGTATGCAAATGCAACTCCTAAGACCGACTTAGACACTTAGATATAAATGACACTCTTTTTTTTGTTTTTGACACCCTAGACTCAAACTCGCTCTGATACCAAATTGATGCGGGACGGACCACGGACACGACAAGCTCGCGGTTGTCCCTTAACGAGGGAAGCGTCGGACGTGCACGGTTGAGAAACCGGCAAGAGCTAGGGTGGTCAATTCACACTTTCGTGCCCGGATCGGGTCACGGGACGGTAACGCTCTCTCTCGCAGCAGCGGTGATATAAATATAAAGCGAGCTACGATCCTAGAACATGCTCTCTAGCAGCGGCATATAAAGCATATATGAAAATAAGCGAAATGTCAAGAAAGGAGCGAATACGATACCTCCACCCGCTCGGCGTGGGGAAGACGGTCCCGGCCGAAACTCGTACTCCCGGAACAATACTACACAATATTACAGCAATACAAGTCGCTGCCCACTCCACGTAGGGAGGTAAAGGGCTACACAATGGGGTCCGGGAGGACCGAATTCGGGTTGACGGGCGGCTTCTCGCGTTGATTCGGCAACACCCGAACTAGTGATGGTGGGGCCCACGTGCTGTCCGGAGGAGCCGTGTGGGACCCGGTGGCACTGCTGTAGTGGATACGCTTGGGGAAGCGTTCCCTGGGTTGGCGGCATGCTGGTTCACCGGACGTAGGCCAGGCGGCTCCGTTCGGCACCGGTCGGAATGACCGGCCACAGATCTGCCGGTTCTGTTTTCCGGCGCGCGCTCCGACGAGAATGGACGCTGCGATCAACCCTGACGTTGGAATACGACGAAACTGGTGCCGTTGGAAAGCTGCTTCGAAGGACGTAAACCGTATGGGATTAAAGAAAAATAACAAAGCCTGTACTTCTGATTGGCGAATTTTGAATGTTGCTTTTGTACATTGTCTGAACTCTTAGACTAGCAGGGAACTTTCCTGAGAGTTGCCTTTGACCGATATGTGAACGTCCGAATCTGAAGTTATGGTCTTCATAAAAGTTGTAGGAAATCAAGCTAGGAAATTGAGAATATTTTTTATTGAGGATTTGGAGGTGGCTGTGATTTGTTCTGATTTTTAACTGGAAGGTGGTCGGATCTGGGAATTAGCTTAAAACACTATAGCAGAGATAGAACACTAATTTTGAAAAACGGATAGAGGGAGAATCGAAAATCAAGAAAAATGGTGGATGTAGGGGATGATGGACATAACGCCCAGTAAAATTGGGAGCCCCAAAAAAAATCAAAAAGAAGGTCGAAGATGGGAAACGTAGAGCTGCTATCACTGTAGACAGAGACAGGACAGATCTGGGAGTGATTGAAAACCAAAATTGCAAAAATATCAAACGAAGGATTTTCGACCTGAATGTTTTTGTGGATGATGGGATGGAAGATAGGAACACACCATAAAAATTACAAACCACGAAGAGGCCGTGGCTGGTAGCAGGATTTTCGTGAAGACACCTCTGTCCAGCAGGACAAAAAACCGAAGACGGATTCACGGTGGCTCGAAGGCAGCACGAACGGCGGCGGCGGTGGCACAGATGAAAATCAGAGGTTGAGAGGGGGAGATAGAAGATTGATACACTCTAGAACTGGAGGTTTGAGGAGAGGAAACCAGGGGGAGAGGAAGGGGGCGCAAGGAGCTTCCAAGTTTCACACAAATTTTCTGAATTTTCACTAATTTTCACATGAAAATACATGGTTTTATATGCTTCCAACCAAATCCAACTCCACCTTTAGATCTAGGGATGTGAGATGGATGGTCTAGATTGCATGCCATCAACACACACAAAAAAATAAACTAATAAGGGGAGAGGGGCACCCCCTCGACCAAGGGTAGAAGGTTGAATGGGGTAGGTGGCCAACTATGGAATCTTGACCCATTTAACCCCATGTGTCCATATGACCAGCCCACCCTTCTAGATGTCCACCTAGGAAGGTTGACCAGCCCCACAAGGTGACATGGACCAATGGGAAAGGGCTGAGGGCCCCCCAGCTGGACCTACTAAAAGGACATAAATGTAAAAGAAAAAGTACATGCTAAAAGGATATAAATGATTATTGTTGACCAGCTGTAACCCCATGCGTACATACTTTCCCAAGATATAAACACAAACTAAAAGGACATAAATGCAAAAGAAAAAGTACATTCTCGGCGTCGATTCCCATCATAATACCTACTCATCATAACTCTCTTGGGAAGACTAAAAGACACACAAATAAAAAAAAGACTCTTACATGATTATTGTAGACATAATTACTATGAACATAAAACATGACCCATTAGGCTCATACATATGGCCCAATTAACATGAGACAACTAAAACATAAATAGCTATTTTATAGTTTTGTTGAAGCCGCTTGCCGATCCCATTAATCCCCTCCGCTTGGAGAAGGTTCGTCCTCGAACCTCGTAGCTCAGGATCCCGGTTGGTTGGAGCAACCAGGTTCCCTAAGCTCTGATACCATTTTGATGTGAGACGAGGTCGAGGAAGGACTTCAAACTATCAGACGGAGAGCAGGGAGGTGAGGTAGAAGCCGGCCGTAGGAGCTGGTAGTCGTCCGGAGGTTGAGCCGTGGTGCTGCGCCGTCGTCTTCACAAGCTGCTCTGTTCTGCCCGGCCTGGGACTGCAGGATAGGGTGTCGGTGTCGGTACAGCCACGAGCTCGCCCGAAGGTTGCCGGAGGCGGGATCAGTGCTAAGACGATCGGGACTGACCAGGGAATGGACCGTACGAGTTTGGCGCTGTTTGGTGGACGTCGGAGGTTGCTCTAAATCGGAGTACTCGGCTGGTCTGATTGAGTTCTGACTGATGCAGAACCAAAGGGTACTGATGCCGAAGCTGCCCCGGGTGCTACCAAACTCCGATGGAGGCAAAATTGGTGGCGACGCGACCGTGGACAAAGTAGGTTCGAATGACAACTGACGGGACCACAATCGAAGGTCGGAGAAGAAAGCTCTGAGTTGAAGAGTGGCGGTCGGTCCAACTTGGACAGAACTGGAGCAGTCTGCGACCTTCAACAAGAATGGCCGGAAACGGGTGCTCGGGTGGGTGAATCACCTCCTTCTTTCTGGTACTGAAAGAGGACTGGACATAGTTCTTTCCCTCCAAAGATCGTGCCAAGAGCTCAGCTGAGTTGGTCGTCGAAAGCTTCTGCACTCAGCTTCAGGTCGCCAGTCAGGGGATTGAAGCAAAATCCTACGATATCTACTCCCCCGAACAGCTCCATGCTTGGATGCCGGCGGGACCACCTTCGTTGCGAAGATGTCTTGACGAGGTTTCCACCAGTATAAGATACTCCACCTGAAGCCTTGAGGGAAGGTCGAGGCTGCCTCTGCAAATTGCTGCTGCTCTGCTGCCTGCGACCCTGGACTGGGTCTGAAGCTGCAAGGAATATGATTGATTGGGTGGTGGGGGTTAGGAGGGAGATGGGGTTGGCTAATGGCTGTGGGGAGGGGAGGGGAGTGGTTGGAGGACTGATGGGGAGCTGAGGGTTCAATGGTGAGGGCGAATCTGGCTGGAGATGGCAGTGTGGTGGCTGGGTGAGCACAAGAGAGGGGGTGGAATGGGAGAGGGAAGAGAGATGGCCAAGGAGGAATGGGGAGATGGGGGGGCGACCCTAGGAGCTGAAGGGTCAAGGGAGGTCGACCAAGGGGGGGGGGGGCTGGGAAGAGAAAAAGAGGGGGGAGTTTGAATTTTAGGCTTGGGAGGGGTGAAAGGGGCTTGGGGAAGTGAAAAGATGTGTTGGGAAGATGAAAGGGTGTCTAGGGGGAGGGGATTCCACCTAGGGGTTGAGGGAATAATTGAATGAGGGTATGGGGAAGGGATATGGCTTTAATGAGGAGGAAAGGGAGGGAGGAGAGAGAGGGAATTCGAATTTGGGAGAGGTGGAAGAGAGAGAGGGGGGGCGGCCTGTTGTGCCTCTTAGGCACAAGCATGTGCTATGTTGTTTTGATGATAGAAATGCTATTTGGTTTTGATGATAGCAGGACAGTGGGTGCATTTGATATTGTATTTTGATGATAGCAATGTTATTGTGTTTTGATGATTGCAATAAACAAAGTGCATTTCTGTACATTCTTATTCTTGAGCATTCTACATATGATAGCAACATGAATGATGATGTTTAGCATTGATGGCATTTGTTCTTTATATATATGCATTGCATTCTGTCAGATATCATGTCTCTGCATGTATCTACAATCTGAACAGTAGTGGGTCGACCCACCCTTGCTGATGTGTCGACCCATCAGAACATTGATTATTTGAGTTCAAGTCTATATAGAGTCTGCATCCTCTAAAGTCTGTACATCTGTTTCTGAAGCCTGAAGTCTATACAGTCCAGCCTATTCCTATGATCAAGGCTTTAGCTACACTCTAAGTCTGTACATTGACTTCACTTCATCAAGTCTGTACACTGGCTTCAATCCTTCCAAGCCTGTACAGCCGTTCACTGTTGAAGTCCATACACTGGTCGGTGGAAAGTCTGTGCACTGGCTTCCGTCTTCAAAGTCTATACAGCGGCTGTCTTCAATTTGAAGTTTGTACACTGACTTGTTTCATTTCTTCAGAGTCTGTACATTCACAGCGAATTCAATGTCTATACATTGGGCTTTTACATGAAGTCTATACATTGTTGTTTGCATTGTAAAGTCCATACATTGGTTGTTGTTCTTCAATGTCTATACACTGCCTGTAGGATTTAAAGTCTCTACAGCCGTTGCCTCCCTTGTTGAAGTTAACACATTGGGCAAGTCTGTACGTTGCATTTGCCTTCACAAGTCTATACAACGAAGTATATACACTGCAATGTACATACTTAAATCTTATGACTTCTTTCTTGTTGCTGATAGGAACAAGGTCGACGCTGGGAGCTTAAAGCATCCACGCATCAGTTGACGAAGTCTTCACGATATCTTCCACTGCGTCAACGCCACAATGGAGCAGCGTCGACGCAGCGGCTTAAGAGACGCCAATATTCAAGGCAAGACAGGCCTTAATGTACTGTTCGTGCGTTAACGCCATCAACAAGCAGCATCGACGCAGCGGCGGAAGAGAGGCCAATACACACTTCTGATTTTCATCCGTGCGTCAACGCCACCAACTGGCAGTGTCGACGCAGCAGTTCAAGAAAGGGGTGACTTATCTCTGGCTGTCTTCAACGCGTCAACGCTATCCACAGCAGGGTCGACGCAGTGGGGTAAATTCAAATGTGTACAAGCAAAGAGTAGACGCAGTGATGCCAGTGCGTCAACGCGGTCAGTCTCCAGAAACAGTAAGTGTGGTAAATTACTAGAATATTTCGATGCAGTACAAGGAGACCCCAATTATGAAAGGGCACGTGATCCTATAACAAAGGACGTGCCAGCAGTCAGACACGTGGAAGCTGGGGCCTGCTACTTCACCACGTGGACCAACCCATCGAAGCTCTCTAGGGCGTCTCTGCCCTATCCTCCGGAGCCCCTGTTATTGGTATATAAATCCTTCTTCGTCTTCAGAAAAGAATAGCTCACTCCAAGGAAGAAGTGAAGCAAAAGAGGCCATCTGAGAGCAGAAAGAGAACTCGAGAGAGATAGGCCAGAAGAGAAGAAGAAGAAAAAGAGAAGAAGAAGAAATAGAAGAAGAGTGAGCCAACAAGAAGAAAAAGAGTTGAAGAGAAGAAGGAGAGAACAGCGTGAGAGAAAAGGAGAGCAGAAGAGAAAGAAAGAGAGATAGAGAGAGTTTATGGAGAAAAAGGAAGAAAGTTACTGAAGATCTGTCTACTAGACCGTGGATCAAATCTAGGCCAGTCAGCTCCATGGGAGCCACATCTGATGTTCCTTCTTTTACAGCTTGTGTTTGCTGTGTTATTTTCGTTCCTTATTTTTCTTTTTATTCGATATGATTTACTGAGTTCTTTCGATCCTCTGGACTGAGGTCGGGTTCCTCCTGGTGGGTCAGGAGAAGGGAGATCTGATCTCCGGTTTGCAAGCAGTAGGGGGGCTGCTTGTGGGTTCCCTCCGGGCTAGGAGGAAGAGAGGCTAGGCCTCTGGTGGATTGCTGGTAGCAGAGTGCTACTGGCTGGTTCACTGGTAGCGGGGCTGCTACTAGTGGGGTTCCCTCTTGGTATAGAGGAAAGAGACGTGAGTCTCTGGTTTCTAGTGACCGTGCGTTGCTAGAGGTTCCCTCCGGGTAGGAGGAAGAGGGGAGGTTGTTCCCCTGGGTAAGCTGTGTATCAGCGTCTGTTGGCAAGCTGTGTTGCCCAGCTGTTAGTGAAGCCACACTCGGGTTGAGTGTGGGGTGGATGTAGGTCTGCAGGACCGAACCACCTAAAAACCCCTCTTGCATTGTGGTTTGATTGCTTATGGTTTGCTTCCGCTAGATGTTTGCATAGGGGCGCTCCAAGTGTTTGATCATAGGTTCATTAGATGATTTGATCAGATTTTGTTCTAAGTGTTTAATCTGTTGAGTGAGCGAAATTCTAATTGAGCGAAAGTTTATATTGGGTGAAAGTTTTTATAGGCTATATTCATTCACCCCCCCTCTGAATACTTGCACCGAACCCAACAATTGGTATCAGAGCGGTCTCTGACTTAACAGATCTAACAATCTGCAGAGGATCATGCTAGATTTTTGGTGCGTTTCAGAGTGGGTGTATTGTGCTCGTTGTTTTGTTTCACCGGTTTAGTGCTTTACCTTGCCCATCTGGTTTTGCTGCATTTCCTGTCATTTGCTTTAGTGAGTTGAATCTGTTTGCCATCTGTCCAAATGGATCGTCCTCCAATTTATGATGGTTCTAACTTTGAAAGTTGGCTAGGAGGCCTAGCTGTGTATGTAGATTCCATTGATCCCAAACTATGGAGTTTGCTATCCAAAGGCCCACATCGATTACCCAAAGATCAGACCAAGTGGTCTAGTGAGGACACCTTTAAGAACCGTGATAATGTCATAATTCTTAATATCTTGAGAGCTGCTGTTAATACTGATGTATATTCTTTTGCTCTCAGGTGCAATTCTGGAAAAGAGATATATGACAAAGTTATCTCTGCGCATAACCAACAGAGTGATAGTTGTTTGATGGCCAACCGGGATAATGAAGATTCCTCATCCAAGGTAAATTCTGAATCTGAATCGAAGAGATTTCAATTGATGAATTATGGGATATGTATGAGGAACGTTCTGAGAAATGTAAATATTTGAAATCTGAAAATAGAAAGCTGAAAAAGAAATGTGATCAGATTAATTCGAATGCTCATTGTGAAAAATGTCAAGATCTGAGAAAATCTCATGAAATATGCTTAGCTAATCTGAATGTGAGTAAGGAACAAATTTCTGTTTTGGAAAATAAAAATCAGGAACTCACAGACAAGATTTCTGAACTAGAAGATAAGCTGAATTCATTAGGAAATGATCAAATCTTAACTAATGAACTAGTTCAGAATGAACTAACTAGAAAGGAGAATGAAGAGCTGAAGCTGCTTAATTCTGCTATATCTGAGAGACTTTTAATATTTGAAAAAGGGAAGAATTCAGTTGAAAATGAATATGAGAGAGTGAGTACATTGATAGAAGAGATTGATAGCTACAAAGCCATAAATTTCTTACTTAATGAAAAGATCACAGATTCTGAAATGCTCATTTCTTCTCTCAAAAATGAAATCACTGAATTGAACAATTCTCTGTCTGAGTCATTTAAAAATAAATAAAATCCAAAGGCTGTTTCTAAGAAGAAAGTCTCTGATGGAGGCAGTAATCAGGAAGAAAGAAAAAGACAGCACACAACCTTTGTGCGTAGCTCTGAGTTAGCTAGCACTTCAGGCTCTTCTTCAAATCAGCATGCTAAGAAAGTTCAGGCCAACAAATCTAGTGTCAAAAATGTCAAATGCTTTTACTGTGGAAAGTTTGGCCATGAGATGGCTGATTGTTTTGTGATGAAGAAGGATGAATTGAAGTATGATAGAATTCATGCTAGGAAGCCTACTGTGAAGAAATCTTCTTCTGCTCACATCAAATGGCATCAATGTTTTTATTGTCATAAAATAGGTCATCTCATGCATGATTGTAGACAAATGAAATTAGATGATCTATCTGCTGTTAGAATGCATGATAAACTGTTCCATGCTAAAAATCATGCATCTCATAAAAAGAACATTCAATGTCTTCATTGTGGAAAATTGGGCCACATGGTTGAAAACTGCTGGCATGCTCAGGGAAAGAATTCTAACTCTGAATTTAGTAAATTCCCTGTACACAGAAATAGATTGAATTTTAAATCTAAAAAATTCCCTGATCATTATGATGCTGATAGAAATAAATCTGATTTTAAAGGAAAGACACCTGTATGCTTTGAATGTGAAAAATCTGGCCACCGAGGTTCTGAATGCTGGTGGGCATGTAATGGTAAGTCAAAATTTCATGCATATAACAGAACATTTCATGCTTATGATCATAGGTCTCATGCTGCTGTTGACATGCACCATAGGACCAGAAAATCTGTTATATCATGTAGATACTGTGGAAAGTTTGGTCATTCCATGAATAATTGCTATCTGATGAAATTTGATGATCATGTTGCTAAGAAAATGTTAGAACACCTGTTAGGGTTAATTCAGGACCCAAGACTTCTTGGGTTCCTGCAGGATCAACTTGATCTTATCTTGTAGGTGTGCCTTGGAAGCTGATGAATAAAGGGGTTAATGATCCAAGGCACTCAACAGAAAACCCCAAGATCCTACCTATCAGGTCAGTTCTGAACTTTGTTTTAAATTTCATCATCTGAAAATGCTGTTTGTCTGCTTTAACTTCATCATCGGAAATTGTGTTTTTGCTTGATTGATTTGTGATGATCTCTCTTGTCCAGCTGATCAGTCTGCATTCCAGACTCAGCTATTGAGTTTTACTTTGCATATATCTGATGCTCTTGCTATATGTTGAACTGAATTTGAATGCTTCTTTAGTGTATACAGTTGATGCACTATATAGACTTTATGTCAATGCATTGCATGCTTGTTGTTAGATGCATAAACTTAAATTGATTGCATAATTGCCTCATGTTTCATTATTGCATAGTCTGCATGTAGAACAGCCTAGTGCATAGCATAATCTTTGCATCATGTTGTCAGGGGGAGCTGAGAGTTTTTCTGTTCAATTCATTGAATCCTTGCTACCTCTCACTGTCCCCATCTAGTTCTTTCATATCTTTTGACATCAGATGCTCCAGGAACTCAATGCCTATTGCTATCATTTCCCTAACCTTCACTGAACAACAGTTCTGTTTCTGGTTTAGTACATTGAGTTGTGATTATTTCAATTGTTCTTTTATAAGAATCACTCTCACAAATTGAAAAGAACTAAAGGTTTAACCTTTATAAATTGAAGAGTCAAATGTCTGCCTTCAGAATCTGAGATAAAAGAAAAACTTTTATAGCTCTTAATCTTTGTCTCATGGTAAGATTAGAAAAAGTTTTTGTAATGCCTAATGTGTTGATCTGGAAATTTCTAGAAAAGGTGAATAAGAGTGTGTAATGTTTTTCAAACAATCACTCTAAAAGAGATAAGGGCAGCAGTAAATAAGATCATAAATGCTATGAACTGAACATAGTGACAGAGCAATGGCTGAATTGCACTGAGAAATTGTGATCTCCTCCAATGAAGCAGGAGAACTCATAGTCATGAAGTGCTTCAGAATATCTCTGTTCAAAGGGTCAAATCTATAGGGGGAGTTCTCACCAAGTAACTGGGGGTACTGGCCTCTAATCAAGGTGTACCCTTAATGTCAAAAGTGAAGACTATTCTTTGTGGGTTTTGATCTGAAATAGGTCTAGTAGTTTATGCCTAGTAACTGGGGGTACTTGCCTCTGATCAAGGTGTACACCTAATGTCAACAGCATAAATGCCACTGATCTATTTACTTAGTTCAGGTTCTGAAAAATTCAAAAGTGAAAATCAAACTGCTGTAACCTTTCGAAAAATCAAAAGTCAATGAGTGAAAATTGTTTTTATCAATACATGTTCAAGTTGCCTCTCTTGAATTTCCTTGTTTAATCACAAAAGGGTATTATTTCTGACTTATCTATTAATACCATGTGCCCTAGATTCATTGCTATAAATGGAGTCTATAAACTCTTTTTCAGGGGTCAGGTGTTTTACTCTAGACTTATCACTGTTAAACCTGAATTTTTGAAAATTGTATGTTGCTGATTCTTATACTTTAACAGTTGTTTATAATCATGCTTCCTTTCTGAACCTATGATTCAGCTGTTGTCAAGTGACCCTCCTACCTTCTCTTCCTTGTTTATCTGTTCATATTCCTTCTCAAAGGGGGAGCTATTATTTAGGGGGAGAAATAATTCAGGGGAGTCTTACATTCAGGGGGAGAATGTTCTAGAGGAATTTGCATGCATAATGCACTTTGCACTCTTGTTTTTACTATTTTTCTCTTTTTGATCATGTCAAAGGGGGAGAAAATCTTGTATGTGACTCACTGTCACATTGTGTTGCCATCATCAAAAAGGGGGAGAATGTTGTGCCTCTTAGGCACAAGCATGTGCTATATTACTTTGATGATAGCAATGCTATTTGGTTTTGATGATAGCAAGACAGTGAGTGCATTTGATATTATATTTTGATGATAGCAATATTATTGTGTTTTGATGATTGCAATAAACAAAGTGCATTTCTGTACATTCTTATTCTTGAGCATTCTGCATATGATAGCAACATGAATGATGATGTTTAGCATTGATGGCATTTGTTCTTTATATATATGCATTGCATTCTGTCAGATATCATGTCTCTGCATGTATCTACAGTCTGAACAGTAGTGGGTCGACCCACCCTTGCTGATGTGTCGACCCATCAGAACATTGATTGTTTGAGTTGAAGTCTATACAGAGTCTGCATCCTCTAAAGTCTGTACATCCGTTTCTGAAGCCTGAAGTCTATACAGTCCAGCCTATTCCTACGATCAAGGCTTTAGCTACACTCTAAGTCTGTACATTGACTTCGCTTCATCAAGTCTGTACACTGGCTTCAATCCTTCCAAGCCTGTACAGTCGTTCACTGTTGAAGTCCATACACTGGTCGGTGGAAAGTCTGTACACTGGCTTCCGTCTTCAAAGTCTATATAGCGGCTGTCTTCAATTTGAAGTCTGTACACTGACTCGTTTCATATCCTCAGAGTCTGTACATTCACAGCGAATTCAATGTCTATACATTGGGCTTTTACATGAAGTCTATACATTGTTGTTTGCAATGTAAAGTCCATACATTGGTTGTTGTTCTTCAATGTCTATACACTGCCTTTAGGATTTAAAGTCTCTACAGCCGTTGCCTCCCTTGTTGAAGTTAACACATTGGGCAAGTCTGTACGTTGCATTTGCCTTCACAAGTCTATACAACGAAGTATATACACTGCAATGTACATACTTAAATCTTATGACTTCTTTCTTGTTGCTGAAGGGAACATGGTCGACGCTGGGAGCTTAAAGCGTCCACGCATCAGTGACGAAGCCTTCACGATATCTTCCACTGCGTCAACGCCACAATGGAGCAGCGTCGACGCAGCGGCTTAAGAGACGCCAATATTCAAGGCAAGACAGGCCTTAATGTACTGTTCATGCGTCAACGCCATCAACAAGCAGCGTCGACGCAGCGGCGGAAGAGAGGGCAATACACACTTCTGATTTTCATCCGTGCGTCAACGCCACCAACTGGCAGCGTCGACGCAGCAGTTCAAGAAAGGGGTGACTTATCTCTGGCTGTCTTCAACGCGTCAACGCTATCCACAGCAGGGTCGACGCAGTGGGGCAAATTCAAATGTGTACAAGCAAAGAGTAGACGCAGTGATGCCAGTGCATCAACGCGGTCAGTCTCCAGAAACAGTAAGTGTGGTAAATTACTAGAATATTTCGATGCAGTACAAGGAGACCCCAATTATGAAAGGGCACGTGATCCTATAACAAAGGACGTGCCAGCAGTCAGACACGTGGAAGCTGGGGCCTGCTACTTCACCACGTGGACCAACCCATCGAAGCTCTCTAGGGCGTCTCTGCCCTATCCTCCGGAGCCCCTGTTATTGGTATATAAATCCTTCTACGTCTTCAGAAAAGAATAGCTCACTCCAAGGAAGAAGTGAAGCAAAAGAGGCCATCTGATAGCAGAAAGAGAACTCGAGAGAGATAGGCCAGAAGAGAAGAAGAAGAAATAGAAGAAGAGTGAGCCGGCAAGAAGAAAAAGAGTTGAAGAGAAGAAGGAGAGAACAACGTGAGAGAAAAGGAGAGCAGAAGAGAAAGAAAGAGAGATAGAGAGAGAGAGAGAGTTTGTGGAGAAAAAGGAAGAAAGTTACTGAAGATCTGTCTACTGGACCGTGGATCAAATCCAGGCCAGTCAGCTCCATGGGAGCCACATCTGATGTTCCTTCTTTTACAGCTTGTGTTTGCTGTGTTATTTTCGTTCCTTATTTTTCTTTTTCTTCGATCTGATTTACTGAGTTCTTCCGATCCTCTGGACTGAGGTCGGGTTCCTCCTGGTGGGTCAGGAGAAGGGAGATCTGATCTCCGGTTTGCAAGCAGCAGGGGGGCTGCTTGTGGGTTCCCTCCGGGCTAGGAGGAAGAGAGGCTAGGCCTCTGGTGGATTGCTGGTAGCAGAGTGCTACTGGCTGGTTCACTGGTAGCGGGGCTGCTACTAGTGGGGTTCCCTCTTGGTATAGAGGAAGAGAGACGTGAGTCTCTGGTTTCTAGTGACCGTGGGTTGCTAGAGGTTCCCTCCGTGTAGGAGGAAGAGGGGAGGTTGTTCCCCTGGGTAAGCTGTGTATCAGCGTCTGTTGGCAAGCTGTGTTGCCCAGCTGTTAGTGAAGCCACACTCGGGTTGAGTGTGGGGTGGATGTAGGTCTGCAGGACCGAACCACCTAAAAACCCCTCTTGCATTGTGGTTTGATTGCTTATGGTTTGCTTCCGCTAGATGTTTGCATAGGGGCGCTCCAAGTGTTTGATCATAGGTTCATTAGATGATTTGATCAGATTTTGTTCTAAGTGTTTAATCTGTTGAGTGAGCGAAATTCTAATTGAGCGAAAGTTTATATTGTGTGAAAGTTTTTATAGGCTATATTCATTCACCCCCCCTCTGA
Organism: Amorphophallus konjac; assembly: GCA_022559845.1. Classification (NCBI taxonomy): domain Eukaryota; kingdom Viridiplantae; phylum Streptophyta; class Magnoliopsida; order Alismatales; family Araceae; genus Amorphophallus; species Amorphophallus konjac. The sequence continues at coordinate 47,948,591 of CM040124.1, read as the reverse complement.
ATACTTGCACCGAACCCAACAATTGGTATCAGAGCGGTCTCTGACTTAACAGATCTAACAATCTGCAGAGGATCATGCTAGATTTTTGGTGCTTTCAGAGTGGGTGCATTGTGCTCGTTGTTTTGTTTCACCGGTTTAGTGCTTTACCTTGCCCATCTGGTTTTGCTGCATTTCCTGTCATTTGCTTTAGTGAGTTGAATCTGTTTGCCATCTATCCAAATGGATCGTCCTCCAATTTATGATGGTTCTAACTTTGAAAGTTGGCTAGGAGGCCTAACTGTGTATGTAGATTCCATTGATCCCAAACTATGGAGTTTGCTATCCAAAGGCCCACATCGATTACCCAAAGATCAGACCAAGTGGTCTAGTGAGGACACCTTTAAGAACCGTGATAATGTCATAATTCTTAATATCTTGAGAGCTGCTGTTAATACTGATGTATATTCTTTTGCTCTCAGGTGCAATTCTGGAAAAGAGATATATGACCAAGTTATCTCTGCGCATAACCAACAGAGTGATAGTTGTTTGATGGCCAACCGGGATAATGAAGATTCCTCATCCAAGGTAAATTCTGAATCTGAATCTGAAGAGATTTCAATTGATGAATTATGGGATATGCATGAGGAACGTTCTGAGAAATGTAAATATTTGAAATCTGAAAATAGAAAGCTGAAAAAGAAATGTGATCAGATTAATTCGAATGCTCATTGTGAAAAATGTCAAGATCTGAGAAAATCTCATGAAATATGCTTAGCTAGTCTGAATGTGAGTAAGGAACAAATTTCTGTTTTGGAAAATAAAAATTAGGAACTCACAGACAAGATTTCTAAACTAGAAGATAAGCTGAATTTATTAGGAAATGATCAAATCTTAACTAATGAACTAGTTCAGAATGAACTAACTAGAAAGGAGAATGAAGAGCTGAAGCTGCTTAATTCTGCTATATCTGAGAGACTTTTAATATTTGAAAAATGGAAGAATTCAGTTGAAAATGAATATGAGAGAGTGAGTACATTGATAGAAGAGATTGATAGCTACAAAGCCATAAATTTCTTACTTAATGAAAAGATCACAGATTCTGAAATGCTCATTTCTTCTCTCAAAAATGAAATCACTGAATTGAACAATTCTCTGTCTGAGTCATTTAAAAATAAATAAAATCCAAAGGCTGTTTCTAAGAAGAAAGTCTCTGATGGAGGCAGTAATCAGGAAGAAAGAAAAAGACAGCACACAACCTTTGTGCGTAGCTCTGAGTTAGCTAGCACTTCAGGCTCTTCTTCAAATCAGCATGCTAAGAAAGTTCAGGCCAACAAATCTAGTGTCAAAAATGTCAAATGCTTTTACTGTGGAAAGTTTGGCCATGAGATGGCTGATTGTTTTGTGATGAAGAAGGATGAATTGAAGTATGATAGAATTCATGCTAGGAAGCCTACTGTGAAGAAATCTTCTTCTGCTCACATCAAATGGCATCAATGTTTTTATTGTCATAAAATAGGTCATCTCATGCATGATTGTAGACAAATGAAATTAGATGATCTATCTGCTGTTAGAATGCATGATAAACTGTTCCATTCTAAAAATCATGCATCTCATAAAAGGAACATTCAATGTCTTCATTGTGGAAAATTGGGCCACACGGTTGAAAATTGCTGGCATGCTCAGGGAAAGAAAGTCAATTTAAAACCTGTAAATTTCCCTGCAAATAAAACTGCTTCTACTAAAAGAACCCCAGCATGCTTCGAATGTGGGAGGCATGGCCATATAGTCAAGGACTGTTGGCATGCTCAAGTAAGTCATGTTAATAACAAAGTTTTTAAATTCTCTGCAAAACGACCTGTGAACTTTTCATGCTTTAATTGTGGTAAATCAGGTCACAAATTTGCTGAATGCTGGATGAAGAAGAATAAGAAACAGAATGTTCATGTAAACAACAGAACAACTCATGCTCAATCTCATAGGTCTCATGCTTCTTTTGATAAGCATCATAGGACCAGACAATCTGTTGTTTCATGTCATTATTGTGAAAATTTTGGACATTCTATGTCTGATTGTTCTTTTATGGAATTTGATGATAATGTTGCAAAAAGAATGTTTAGAACACCTGATAGGGGTAGTGCAGGACCCAAGACTGCTTGGGTCCCTGCAAGATCATATTGATTGATATGTTGCAGGTGTGCCTTGGTGAGAGAAATAAAAGGGGTAATTTAGCCAAGGCACTCAAGTGAAAACCCCATGATTCAACTCTTCAGGTTAGTTCTGAACTTTGCTTTAAATTCCATTATCTGAAACTGTGAGCATGAAAAATGTGAGCTTCATGTGATTTGCTTGATTGATTGTTGATGATCTCTTCATGTCTAGCTGATCAGTCTGCATTCCAGACTCAGCTACTGAGTTTTACTTTGCATATATCTGATGATCTTCTCTCACTGATTATTGCACTGAATAAATGGGCTGTTAGATGCTCTGCACAATCATTTTTTTTTCAGTCGATGCTTTATATGAACTTTATGTCAATGGACTGCATGCTTGTTGTTAGATGCATAAACTTAAATTGATTGCATAATTGCCTCATGTTTCATTATTGCATAGTCTGCATGTAGAACAGCCTAGTGCATAGCATAATCTTTGCATCATGTTGTCAGGGGGAGCTGAGAGTTTTTCTGTTCAATTCATTGAATCCTTGCTACCTCTCACTGTCCCCATCTAGTTCTTTCATATCTTTTGACATCAGATGCTCCAGGAACTCAATGTCTATTGCTATCATTTCCTTAACCTTCACTGAACAACACTTCTGTTTCTGGTTTAGTACATTGAGTTGTGATTATTTCAATTGTTCTTTTATAAGAATCACTCTCACAAATTGAAAAGAACTAAAGGTTTAACCTTTATAAATTGAAGAGTCAAATGTCTGCCTTCAGAATCTGAGATAAAAGAAAAACTTTTATAGCTCTTAATCTTTGTCTCATGGTAAGATTAGAAAAAGTTTTTGTAATGCCTAATGTGTTGATCTGAAATTTCTAGAAAAGGTGAATAAGAGTGTGTAATGTTTTTCAAACAATCACTCTAAAAGAGATAAGGGCAGCAGTAAATAAGATCATAAATGCTATGAACTGAACATAGTGACAGAGCAATGGCTGAATTGCACTGAGAAATTGTGATCTCCTCCAATGAAGCAGGAGAACTCATAGTCATGAAGTGCTTCAGAATATCTCTGTTCAAAGGGTCAAATCTATAGGGGGAGTTCTCACCAAGTAACTGGGGGTACTGGCCTCTATTCCAGGTGTACCCTTAATGTCAAAAGTGAAGACTATTCTTTGTGGGTTTTGATCTGAAATAGGTCTAGTAGTTTATGCCTAGTAACTGGGGGTACTTGCCTCTGATCAAGGTGTACACCTAATGTCAACAGCATAAATGCCACTGATCTATTTACTTAGTTCAGGTTCTGAAAAATTCAAAAGTGAAAATCAAACTGCTGTAACCTTTTGAAAAATCAAAAGTCAATGAGTGAAAATTGTTTTTATCAATACATGTTCAAGTTGCCTCTCTTGAATTTCCTTGTTTAATCACAAAAGGGTATTATTTCTGACTTATCTATTAATACCATGTGCCCTAGATTCATTGCTATAAATGGAGTCTATAAACTCTTTTTTCAGGGGTCAGGTGTTTTACACTAGATTTATCACTGTTAAACCTGAATTTTTGAAAATTATATGTTGCTGATTCTTATACTTTAACAGTTGTTTATAGTCATGCTTCCTTTCTGCACCTATGATTCAGCTGTTGTCAAGTGACCCTCCTACCTTCTCTTCCTTGTTTATCTGTTCATATTCCTTCTCAAAGGGGGAGCTATTATTTAGGGGGAGAAATAATTCAGGGGAGTCTTACATTCAGGGGGAGAATGTTCTAGAGGAATTTGCATGCATAATGCACTTTGCACTCTTATTTTTACTATTTTTCTCTTTTTGATCATGTCAAAGGGGGAGAAAATCTTGTATGTGACTCACTGTCACATTGTGTTGCCATCATCAAAAAGGGGGAGAATGTTGTGCCTCTTAGGCACAAGCATGTGCTATATTGCTTTGATGATAGCAATGCTATTTGGTTTTGATGATAGCAAGACAGTGAGTGCATTTGATATTATATTTTGATGATAGCAATATTATTGTGTTTTGATGATTGCAATAAACAAAGTGCATTTCTGTACATTCTTATTCTTGAGCATTCTGCATATGATAGCAACATGAATGATGATGTTTAGCATTGATGGCATTTGTTCTTTATATATATGCATTGCATTCTGTCAGATATCATGTCTCTGCATGTATCTACAGTCTGAACAGTAGTGGGTCGACCCACCCTTGCTGATGTGTCGACCCATCAGAACATTGATTGTTTGAGTTGAAGTCTATACAGAGTCTGCATCCTCTAAAGTCTGTACATCCGTTTCTGAAGCCTGAAGTCTATACAGTCCAGCCTATTCCTACGATCAAGGCTTTAGCTACACTCTAAGTCTGTACATTGACTTCGCTTCATCAAGTCTGTACACTGGCTTCAATCCTTCCAAGCCTGTACAGTCGTTCACTATTGAAGTCCATACACTGGTCGGTGGAAAGTCTGTACACTGGCTTCCGTCTTCAAAGTCTATATAGCGGCTGTCTTCAATTTGAAGTCTGTACACTGACTCGTTTCATATCCTCAGAGTCTGTACATTCACAGTGAATTCAATGTCTATACATTGGGCTTTTACATGAAGTCTATACATTGTTGTTTGCAATGTAAAGTCCATACATTGGTTGTTGTTCTTCAATGTCTATACACTACCTTTAGGATTTAAAGTCTCTACAGCCGTTGCCTCCCTTGTTGAAGTTAACACATTGGGCAAGTCTGTACGTTGCATTTGCCTTCACAAGTCTATACAACGAAGTATATACACTGCAATGTACATACTTAAATCTTATGACTTCTTTCTTGTTGCTGAAGGGAACATGGTCGACGCTGGGAGCTTAAAGCGTCCACGCATCAGTGACGAAGCCTTCACGATATCTTCCACTGCGTCAACGCCACAATGGAGCAGCGTCGACACAGCGGCTTAAGAGACGCCAATATTCAAGGCAAGACAGGCCTTAATGTACTGTTCATGCGTCAACGCCATCAACAAGCAGCGTCGACGCAGCGGCGGAAGAGAGGGCAATACACACTTCTGATTTTCATCCGTGCGTCAACGCCACCAACTGGCAGCGTCGATGCAGCAGTTCAAGAAAGGGGTGACTTATCTCTGGCTGTCTTCAATGCGTCAACGCTATCCACAGCAGGGTCGACGCAGTGGGGCAAATTCAAATGTGTACAAGCAAAGAGTAGACGCAGTGATGCCAGTGCATCAACGCGGTCAGTCTCCAGAAATAGTAAGTGTGGTAAATTACTAGAATATTTCGATGCAGTACAAGGAGACCCCAATTATGAAAGGGCACGTGATCCTATAACAAAGGACGTGCCAGCAGTCAGACACGTGGAAGCTGGGGCCTGCTACTTCACCACGTGGACCAACCCATCGAAGCTCTCTAGGGCGTCTCTGCCCTATCCTCCGGAGCCCCTGTTATTGGTATATAAATCCTTCTACGTCTTCAGAAAAGAATAGCTCACTCCAAGGAAGAAGTGAAGCAAAAGAGGCCATCTGATAGCAGAAAGAGAACTCGAGAGAGATAGGCCAGAAGAGAAGAAGAAGAAAAAGAGAAGAAGAAGAAATAGAAGAAGAGTGAGCCGGCAAGAAGAAAAAGAGTTGAAGAGAAGAAGGAGAGAACAACATGAGAGAAAAGGAGAGCAGAAGAGAAAGAAAGAGAGATAGAGAGAGAGAGAGAGTTTGTGGAGAAAAAGGAAGAAAGTTACTGAAGATCTGTCTACTGGACCGTGGATCAAATCCAGGCCAGTCAGCTCCATGGGAGCCACATCTGATGTTCCTTCTTTTACAGCTTGTGTTTGCTGTGTTATTTTCGTTCCTTATTTTTCTTTTTCTTCGATCTGATTTACTGAGTTCTTCCGATCCTCTGGACTGAGGTCGGGTTCCTCCTGGTGGGTCAGGAGAAGGGAGATCTGATCTCCGGTTTGCAAGCAGCAGGGGGGCTGCTTGTGGGTTCCCTCCGGGCTAGGAGGAAGAGAGGCTAGGCCTCTGGTGGATTGCTGGTAGCAGAGTGCTACTGGCTGGTTCACTGGTAGCGGGGCTGCTACTAGTGGGGTTCCCTCTTGGTATAGAGGAAGAGAGACGTGAGTCTCTGGTTTCTAGTGACCATGCGTTGCTAGAGGTTCCCTCCGGGTAGGAGGAAGAGGGGAGGTTTTTCCCCTGGGTAAGCTGTGTATCAGCGTCTGTTGGCAAGCTGTGTTGCCCAGCTGTTAGTGAAGCCACACTCGGGTTGAGTGTGGGGTGGATGTAGGTCTGCAGGACCGAACCACCTAAAAACCCCTCTTGCATTGTGGTTTGATTGCTTATGGTTTGCTTCCGCTAGATGTTTGCATAGGGGCGCTCCAAGTGTTTGATCACAGGTTCATTAGATGATTTGATCAGATTTTGTTCTAAGTGTTTAATCTGTTGAGTGAGCGAAATTCTAATTGAGCGAAAGTTTATATTGGGTGAAAGTTTTTATAGGCTATATTCATTCACCCCCCCTCTGAATACTTGCACCGAACCCAACACGGCCCCCTTAGAGAGAGAGAGAGTTTTAGAGAGAGAGAGACGAGGTGGTGAACGGCGGTGTTGGCCATGGCAGAAGAAGTTTAGAGGGAGAGAGGGAGAGAGGGGTGACTGCGGCTGCAGGGACTAGAGAGGGGGGAGAGGGAAGCCAGAGGAAAGGGGTTGGGAGGGCTGGCCAAGCTTGTGGATGTAAGGGAGGGGAGAACGGAGAAGCAAGGGAAGGGGGAGGAAGACTTGGGTGTCGCACCCAGCCGAGGGGAGAGGGAGGGAGAGTGGCATCGCACCCCTAGTTGGAAAGAGATGGGGAAAAGATGGATAGAAAGGGTGTGGACCTCACATCGGAGGATATCTTTCCAAAAATTCTATTCAACTCATTGTATTCTAAAGAAGAGTTACATGACCTTTTATAGACTCTTTAGAGAAAACCAAAAGACAACTCATTAACACCTAATACCTACTCATCATAACTCTCTTGGGAAGACTAAAAGACACACAAATAAAAAAAAGACTCTTTAGAGAAAACCAAAAGACAACTCATTAACACCTAATACCTACTCATCATACTCTCTTGGGAAGACTAAAAGACACACAAATAAAAAAAAGACTCTTACATGATTATTGTAGACATAATTACTATGAACATAAAACATGACCCATTAGGCTCATACATATGGCCCAATTAACATGAGACAACTAAAACGTAAATAGCTATTTTATAGTTTTGTTGAAGCCGCTTGCCGATCCCATCACTGTCTCAGGCTCTCACCACGATTGCGGGGTTTGGAAAATAGCTACGATGCAGTAGAATCAAGCGGTTTAAAGAGTGTGCATACAACAGAGTCAGATCCATTCACGACGACTATCAAACATAATAGCTTTCAGAGAGGCAGAGAGAGAGATAAAACTCCAGGATCTCATATCTAATTTCCAGGATCTCATATTCTGGCATGATAGTTATGATCTGGAGGTTATTGCCTCCTCCTCTCAGTATATTACTGTTGGACAGAAAGTGAACAATTCATTCTGTACATATTATTCTTTTGTATATGCTTCTTGCGCTCTTCAACTTTGACAGTCCCTCTTCAGTGATTTAGCTCTCTTTGCTGCTTCTATTACTATCCCCTGGCTGGTGGGAGGTGATTTTAATAGTGTTCTAAGGCCCTCAGAAAAGATAGGCGGCGGCCTCCCAGCTCTAGCTTCTATGTCTGAGTTTAACAATTTTCTTTGTTCTGCTGGTCTGATTGATGCTGGATTTCAAGGGCCTCCAATGACCTGGACAAATAATAGAGCTGGTACTGCTAACATACGGGCAAGGCTTGATCATGTATTAGTGAATAGCTCTTGCCACTCTATAAATCCACTTCTGACTATCAATCACTTATCTAGGGGTCCCTCTGACCATGCTCCCCTACTCCTTAATATTGACAGTTTGTCTAACTACCCTGGCCGCTTTATTTTCCAGAGGATGCGGTGTACTCACTCATCTTTCAAACAGTGTGTTTCTGATGCTTGGCAGCAATCCAACATCAGTCATCCAAATGCAATGGTTCGGCTCTTTGTTACATTGAAGATTGTTAAAGACTTTTTGCGTAAATGGAATAAGGAAGCCTTTGGGGATGTATTCCGCAATGTAAGTCTTGCTGAAGCTGAAGTGGCGCTTAAACAGAACAATTATGATTCTGATCCTTCTCCAATTCATAGAGAAGAGCTAAATGCTGCTAATGCCAGCCTCCGCCAAGCTTTACTCAGAGAAGAAATTTTCTGGAACCAGAAGTCCAGAGTAGAATGGATTGAATGTGGGGATAGAAACACCTCCTTTCACCATGCTGTTGCCCAATGTAATAGAAGGAGAAATGCAATTAAAAGATTGAAAGTTGGAGACCCTGAAGATTAGTGTGATAATCAGGAAACCTTGAGGAGTCATGCAGAGGCTTTTTTAAAGAACCTTTTCTCTACTGAGGAACACTCCATAAATCCAAATTTGTTGGAATGCGTTCCACAGGTTATAACTGAAGCTCAGAACTATACTCTATGTGCCAAACCAGATGCTTCAGAAGTCCGAAAAGCGGTGTGGTCTCTAAAGGGCTCCAGTTCTTCTGGCCCAGATGGTTTTTCTAGAGAATTCTATTCAGCAGTCTGGGATATAATTGGGCAGGATGTCATTGAAGCTGTTGGTGCATTTTTTGAAGGCTTTCCTCTTCCAAGAGGTATATCTTCCTCTCTCATCACTCTAATCCCAAAGGTGCCAGATCCTAGGTCCTTTAGTGACTTCAGGCCTATAAGCTTGTGCAATTTTTCATATAAAATCATTTCCCGGATTATCTCTGAAAGATTGGCTCCCTTACTGCCAAGTATTATATCCAAGGAGCAAGGGGCATTCGTTAAGGGGAGATTAATTTTAGACAATGTGGCTCTTGCTCGGCAGCTTATGATGGACATAAATAAAAAGGTTTGCGGCCATAATATGATCATTAAGCTTGATATGGCAAAGGCCTATGATAGGATGGAATGGGATTTCATCTTGACTGTCATGAGGAAATTTGGGTTCAGTACCAGATTTACTTCATATATTGGAATGATTCTTTATAACTGTTGGTTTTCGGTGAATTTCAATGGAATGGCATCATGCTTTTTTAAGTCTAGCAGGGGCATTAGGCAAGGGGGCCCCATAGCCCCATACCTGTTCATAATTGCCTCTGAAGTTCTAAGTAGAGGCCTCTCTACCCAATTTCAATCAGGAAGCATACAAGGGTACAAAGGACCTAGGCAATCCATGCAGATTACACACTTATTATATGCAGATGATTCTCTGGTCTTTTTTAATGCTTGCAGACAAAATGTTGTGGCATTACAACAATTCATTCGCAGTTATGAGCAATGCTCAGGGCAACAAGTGAATGTTAATAAAAGTTGCTTTATTCTTTCAGAGAGAGCACCTCCCTCCTTAAAACAGTCCATTCACGCTCTTACAGGTTTTAAAAATCAGACAGTTGGTATAAACTATCTGGGAATCCCTGTGAAAAAGGGTAGGTACATTTGCTCAGATTTTAAATCCCTGATTGAAAGGGTTCAGACTAAGCTGGAAGGTTGGAAATCTAAACTTTTATCCCAAGCTGGCAGAGTTGTTTTAATAGATTCTGTTCTGCATAGCATGCCAATCTACCTTGCTTCTGCTTGTTTCATCCCAAAGAAGGTCATCAGATTCATTGACAGTCAATGTGCTAATTTCTTCTAGCAAGGCAGTGATGGCAAAAACCGAAGACATTGGATAGCTTGGTCAGTAATTCAGAGGCCACGCTCAGAGGGAGGACTGGGAATAAGAGATCTACAATGGGTTCAAATCTCTTTGGCTGCTAAGAGTCTATGGAACATTCTTCATGGATCTTCCCTCTGGTCTCGATATGCTAGGCAACGTTTCATTAAATCTCATTTTTCCAATTGTACTAAGCCTTTCCCTGTAGGTATGCCTTTGGCAGTCTTCAGGCATGCCCAAGATTTTCTAATAAACAACAGCAGGTGGCTTGTTGGAAATGGGGCAAAAATAGATTTCCTGAGAGATAATTGGACTGGTCTAGGCCCTGCCATCAATGTTGTTCATACCGATGGCAGGAATAGAGGTGCAGGTCTCCCTCTGGCTTCTGTCCAAGAAGTGCTCCAGGATTCTCAGCATATTGCCAGGGGTTTTCTCAGTAACAACTTTCACTTTCCACACACCCAGCATAGCAATGAGGCCGACATCTGTATCTGGACAGGCACTTTAAAGGGCAACTTCTCAGTAAAGTCAGCATGTAATTTGATCTGAACCAAAGGCATTCGGAGGCCAGCTTGGGCCAAGCTATGGCACTCAGCTATTGCTCCTAGAGCAGCTCTTTTCACCTGGAAAATACTCCACCGAGCAGTACCGGTTGACAGTAGGGTGGATGAATGTGGGATTCAAATGGTCTCAAAGTGTAGTTGTTGTTCATCTCCCTCTCAAGAAGACCTTAACCATGTTTTCATCTCCAGCGAGTTGGCTTCTGAGTTATGGGGCTGGGTGCACCCTCTTATTAGCAACAAGATTGCTCTTTGTGAGCAGATTACAACCCGAAGCTGGAACATAATCTCTGCAACTAACATGTCATCCGCAATACAGTTTATTGGGATGTATGCTGTAATTTTGATGATTTGGGAAATATGGAAGCATAGATGTGCTCTAAGATTTGAAGAAGTGGCCCTCAATTGTGCATCCATCAAAAGGAAAATTATCTCTTCAATAGCTCTGGTGTTGGACAAGCTACATTTTCACAAGCCTATATCCTCAGCCCAACTCCATTGTTTAGCCTCCTTCCAATTATATCCAAGGGTGGAAACTAAACAGCCACTCTTGGTCTTTTGTCATTTGGCTGCCCAAGATTTTACACTGGATGTAGATGGAGGCTCGAAGGGAAACCCCAGCATAAGTGGGGGTGGAGGATGTATCAGGGACCCTGCAGGCAAACTCATAGTTGGTTTTGCATTTCACTATGGTCATGGTAACAGTATCTTAGCAGAGACAAGGGCCCTTCAAGATGGTCTAGCCATTGCTAAGCAATGTCAAATAAGGCTGGCAGCTGTGTACTCGGACTGTGCCCTCCTAGTAGAGGCAATCCGGAATGGAATGGCCCCTAGCTGGATGGTCCTCCCTTGGTGGAAAAGGACCTTGGACCTCCTTCAGGACAATGGGTGTCCGCTTAGGCATGTATTCAGAGAAGGAAATCAAGTTGCTGATTCCCTTGCCTCGCATGCATGCACCACTACTGAAAATAGAATTTTTACTCAAGAAGGGGACCTCCCGCGCAAGGCCAAGGGGGCGTTGAGAATTGACAAGGTTGCACTACCAGCCATCCGTCTCCGTTAGGAAGTGCAGTGTATGGACCTCTCAATGTTGAAGCCTTGTTCGTACAGGGAGTGCTGTGAATGGACTTCTCAAATGTATAGACTTCACACAGCTGCAGTGAAAGGGCAAAGCAATGTACAGACTTCACTATGAACAAACTGCACAAATGAATGTATAGACTTTAGCTGTGAAAAGGAGCAATAATTCCACTATGAATGGGAGGGCAGTGTACAGACTTCAGCACATAATAGAGGGCAATGTACAGACTCCACAAACGAATGTACAGACTTCAGCGCTACTTAAAGCTAATGTACAGACTTTAGCTGTGAAAAGGAGCAATAATTCAACTGTGAATGGGAGGGCAGTGTACAGACTTCAGCACATAATAGAGGGCGATGTACAGACTCCACAAACAAATGTACAGACTTCAGCATTACTTAAGGCAAATGTACAGACTTCAGCTGTTAAAAGGAGCAATGTACAGACTTCACAAGCGTTCAGACTATCATGCACCACATTGTACAGACTCTGCTAGACGTCACAATGGATGTACAGACTCCACAGGAGCAATGTACAGACTTCACAAGCGCTCAGACCATTATGAATCACAATGTACAGACTCTGCTGGGGATGTACAGACTTCACACTGTACAGACTTCACTTTCCATCCACAATGTATAGACTCCAGTAGCGAAAGGGATGTACAGACTTCTAAGGAGCAATGTACAGACTCTGCTAGACGTCAATATAGATGTACAGACTTCATACTGTACAGACTTCACATTCCATCCACAATGTATAGACTCCAGCAGCGCAAGGGAATGCATAGTATAGACCTTTACATTGTACAGACTTCTTTCTATACAGACTAATGGCCACAATGTATAGACTTCACATTCTGCAAATGCTGCAATGTATAGACTTCATTCTGCTTAAAGTTGGAACTTGTAACAGGGGTATGCCCCGATGAGCTTGTACTCATTACAAAAATCAATAAAAATTCTTTGGCCACAGTGTTAGTCTGGGGGAGTGAGAACAATGTCCCCTGCTGGGGGATGGTGCACTCGACTGGACTTTAACTCTGTTGGTTGGTGTTATTAAAAAAAAAAATCATTAAAAAAAGATGAATACATTTAGCACATAGAGGGGGAATCAGACTACAAGAGTCTACATACAAACTGATGCCCCTTTAAGATATACCAGACTACGCTGGCACTCAACATTGACTGAGGAACAAATCTCAGAAGCAAAATACATAAAATAGAGGCAGACTACAGAAGACGGATCGAAACAAAAAGGAATGGGGAAGGGGAGAATATAGCCCCTGAGGGCATTTGACGAACCACTTCACCTTGAATCTTCTCCTCCGAACTTCTGCAACCCTTTCTCTCTTTAGAGCCCTGAGCAGGCTCTCGGGCTCTCTTTCTTTCAGTGGCCCCTTCTGCTTCGATCCCCCTTCTCTTCTCTTTTTTTTGCTCTCCTCTGCTCTTTCTTGTATATATCTTTTCTGTCGAAGGCAACAGCTTTTTTATAGCGGGGCGGCCTCATGCTCTCGGCACGAGTTTCCCGACGCGCCAAGCACGCAGCGTCTCGGCACGCCTGGCATGCAGCATCTCGGCGCGTTTCTTCTTGTGTTGGGCTTGGCCCATTTGATTAGCATTCGACACCGGACAGGGGCTCATCTAATGGGCTTTTCTCCATTAGTCCTAGGGACTTTTCAGAATAGATATTTGTTCTTCCTGAGACTTGCTTGACACCTAGCATTCACGAATGTATGTGAGGCAATGTGAATCCTATTTCATGAGCATCAGAATTATATGAGGATCCTCGTCAGTGGGCAGATGATTGCCCAGAGTTTGTTCATAGTTTTTTATCAGTCTGACTATCTGAATGATAGCTGTGCTGGGCAGCGGCCTAGCCAGAGATGGCTTCACCCGATCAAAGTGTCAGGGGTAGTGGATCTCTTCTATTCTGATCCTCAGAACTTCTAGGGATGGCACAGAAGCCGCACCCTTGATTGGTCTTCAGAGCCCTGAGCTTGCTTTAACTTCTTTTGTATATTTGAGGTGTCAACGAATGCCCCCCACCCGCAGGCGGAGTGAGCAAAGGATGAGTGACACGGGACCTGCGGGTGTACATTGCATCATACTCTGTATTTCTCTTCGGGCCTACTCCTGTTTATAGTGCATTTCTATAGCTTGGAGTCTTCATTCTGGTTGTATAGTCCCAGTACTTTGCAAGCATATATGGACAAACATCACCCTTTTAGGTTTAATTTCCTGGTTGCAGCATCCCAGGGTGAACAAGTCGGCGTGGTTGACGGTCTCGGCACGCCCATCTCGGTGTGGCATACAACCGGCATGGATTTTATGTCGGCGTAGCACTCTCGGCGCGCCTCTTTTCATTTGGCGCCCCGGCACGGGCGGCATTCTCGGCGCGATCAGCATCGGCACGCCTTTTCCTGTTGTTGCACTCTCGGCGCGAGCAACGTCTCGGCGCGCCTTAGGGTTTTACCCTATTTAGCGTCGAGACGACGAGGGAAGGCTCATTTCACCCTGGGCCTTCTCTCTCTTCTTTTCTTCATTTTTACCGTGGCGGCGCTCGGCGTGAGCTTCTTCATAGGAGTTTTCTTCCTTCTTGCTCATCTCTTCATCGTGAGGTTCTTCTTTTGTTTCTCATACGGGACTCCGTCCCTCTTTTCTAAGGAGTCATCCCCTCTTGGTGGATGTTCATCCTATTTGACTTCTGGGCATACCCCAGTCATGGGGAGGTGTTGTCAAAATTTTCTTAGGATTCCCTCCTCTGTTTCTGTCTTCATATTGTCTTATTTTCTTTGATTTTTATCTGTAGTTGCTAAAATGGCCACCACTTCTATCCGTGCTGATTCTGGAACTGCTGATGTTGGTACCTCTTCCCAGGGCAGAGTATCTGGCCCTATTGTGACTTGGAGGAACATCGGACAACTGGATCGAGGTCTTGGGAGGATCGCCATAGTTGATGAATCTTCTGACTCAGAAATGGACATAGTGTCTGCATCTCACGTCCTGACCACTGAGGATGGGTTGAACTTTAATCATGATGGCAGCTATCGTCCGGACTTTCCGAAGGATCGTCATCTCGCACCATTCATCTGCACCTTCAATGTAGCGGGGAAGATAGATGTTATGCTAGCTCGGATGGTGGAACGGGCCATGTTGGTGGATAGGGAAAGCTTGAAAGGCTCCGTATATCATGGAGATACCATCTATCTCTCGGGGGAGCGGCGTAAGTGGAACGTTGTCTTGGGAGTAAACGAGCTGGAGGCGGAGCAGAAGATGCTGACGCGGGCTCCTAAATTCACACCGGCCAGGTGGGACACTGCTGCAGATCGGGTCAACAGAGAGAAGCCCAGCTATGGTTTGTTCTTGGCACCCATCAAGTGGGGCTACAGAGATGAGCCATTTGTTCTGAACTGCCTGGCTGTTCAATTCAAGTTTCAGTTGGCTGCTGGATGGTTTGCAGACACCAAAGTGACCGAAGCCCATCTTTTTCGCGTGGGAGCGGTAGAATTTACAGAATATGTTCTGAAGGAATATGCTCCTTTACTGGTCAGGGACGGGGTGTATCACAGTGTATATGCATCCCGTTTCAGGTACCCTCTTTCCAAAGGATTGTGCTGCGACATGTTTGAAGTATTCTACCCACTATTTAATACTTTCTACACAGCAGAGGGTGAAACTTCATTGGACCTCTGGAGTTTGTCACAGCTATTAGGACTGCCGATCGACGGAGAACCTTATGAAGAGGTCTGCCTTCATGACTTCATCAAAGATGAAATTGATGGTGAGGGTCAGTATTACTTCGGCTTCTCATATCAGTACTTGATGAAAGCATACCGCTCCCTCTGTTTGGCACATAACAAGGGATCATCTAGGGGATATCATACCCGGGAGAAAAGTAGCAAGCTGAGAGTCCGAGTAGGACATTTGATTCAATATTTCTTTGGCGGCCCTCTAAAGTATAATGAGTTCCCTCATGTAGCTCCTATTGCGGGTAAGCCCAGTAAGCCTCCCAAGTTTAAGTCAGAGGTGGCTGCTTCACTTCGGCGAGCCAGCCGTGGAGGACCAAATCCGACTGGGGCGGACCCCCTTACTCATTGTGCTACTTACCTCACTTTTTGGTTGTGCACTTTTGCTCTCCCGCAGGGAGATGAGACAGTCATTAGGCCGGAGGCAATATACCCGACATGTCAGATGGCTTGGGGCATGCGGCTTGCTCTATGTCCGGCCGCACTCTGCTTGGTTTACAAATCCCTAGGAGACATTCATAGGCATCGGATCCCTCGCTCTTTCAGAATAGTGGGGCCGTTTCATTTCTTCAACGCCTGGTTATGCAATTTTTTCCCAGAACTGGCTCCCAGGACCTTGCAAACAACTACATTATACCCCAGGATGCTAGAATTTGCAAGTGTCGAACCCGGCTTAGTGTCTCAGCAGCTTTTCTCTATCAGAGGCCGGCTGACAAGGGTCCCGATGGACTCCACGGGGACCATTCATTTCTGGAATTTAGCAGCACATTCTGCCCTATTGGTGAACCGCCAGTGTGAGTGCAAGCTCGAGGCAGTGAAGACTTTTACACATTTCATTTTGAGTAACACAGTGACCCGGCCAATCCTGGAGCCTGAGCTCATTGATTGGGCTTTATCAATTTGCCCCAGCGTTCTAGTGTTCAGAAAGGGGGGCGTGGTTCATCTAGAACCCTATTACCCGTTTAGATTTGGCCAAAATTTCGGCTATGATCAACACATCCCAACCTCAGCCGCTTAGTTTCCCTTGGACAGCAGGTCAAAGCATGGCTCGACCGTTGCAAGCGAGGGTCACTCCTGGTGGGATTACTTTCACCATCGGGATGCCAATGTTTTTAGAATTCCGGTGCCGAACCGTGTACGCCGGGTCACTCCTGAATATGTGAAATGGTGGAATGCCCGAACCGACTTTTACCGCAACGCCAGGACGACATGCTGGGACGTGGCCGAGCGCACCTTTCTAAGCCAGCAGCCTGGGCCAGTTTTTGATATTGATGAAGCTCATTTGAAGAAGCTATTCTCCCAACATCCGAGGGAGGTAGATGCATATATAGCATGCAGGAAGGCCGCGAAAGAGGATGCGGCTACACAGCTGGTGCCTGTGCTTGTAGACATAGATGAAGATACTTTCACGAAGAATTTAGAACATCTGTGCCAGATTGATGATTCCCGACTGGAGCTTCAACAATATCCCTTTCCCATTGAGGAGCCACTCTCCAAAGTAGTTTCATGGAAATGTAAGGTCGACCGCTTTTGCCCGTACCAGGCGTTTGTTAACAGAGAAGACAGAACCTCGACATACTATCAATATACATATTGGCTGTTCGTCTTGATGAATGTCCATGGGCTAACCCTCGATAGTCCTGTAGCGAGCGTCCTGGACAAACCTCTGTTCGTGTCTTTTCATTATGTCGACGGCTGGAGTCTTGACCACCTTGGCTTGTACTATTGTATTGCTTCCCACGGTCATGCGGACTTGGCTGACCTAGTCGAGAAGTGTAAGAAAATTGGCGACATCTGATGGCTTGTTCGGGAGGCTGCATCCCGGAGCAAGGAGGTGGCTTATCAGTATTGGCCCCTCTCTTCTTTTTACAATGGTCTGGCAGGCAAAGTCTTCTTCAGTTGGCATGTAGCCTAGCTTGCTACTCAATTCTTTTCATAACGGCATGCGCCTCATTTGATAGATCGGCCATACATAAAGCAGCAGGGACTTTACAGGAAGATCATCTCCTAAGCATGGAAGTCGGAATATTTCGACACTCCTACACTAGTGCCAACCACTACTCCGTTTCCCCCTGGAAGAAAGAGAGTGGCTTCTTCGCTGAAGGTCGCCTTGGGACGGGCAAGAAAGCTCGGAGAAATTTGTCGAAGCAATCGTCGGTTGATGTCACTAAGGCTCCTTTGCTTGACGTGCCATCGTTTGAATAGTTCGCCGCTCAGCAGGAGGCCACTCAGCAAGCAGCTAAAGGTGACATCGCTCTTCTTTGTGGCATGTAGGAAAGTTCTTTCCGTGGCATCTTCTGTGACGACCCAGAGCTCCGGATACCGATATACCGATGAAATCGATACACCGATACCAAGAACTGGGGAAGCCACCCAAGAGACTGATGAGGCCCCTGAAGGGTTAAAGGAGTTTGCTGAGGAGTTGCATAACGAATTGGGACCGCAGGCGCGTAATATTAATTAGGACAGCAATTAATAAATAAGTGCAGAAGCAATTTAAAATATCAGAGTGGTAGAATTTATACAATAGTCCAGATTTACAAATAACAGAGGTCCACTTTACAACTACACGGGGCATACCCCGGCCCAAAAGAACAAAAAGACAAACCGACAGGAGCTGGCACTCTAACGACGGTCGGCACAACCACGAGAAGGACCGGCGGACGACTGGGGCGGCTCACCTGAAAGAAGGAAGGGTGAGTCACAGCCAGACTCAGTAGGGGTCACACGGATCCCTACCTCAAACTAAGCAGACAAGCAGGCAGATATAAGCATGCATTTAAATAATAACAGGCAGATGCACAATCTAATAAATAATAACGACAGGAAATAAATCTACCAACAGAATAAACTATCACTAACCAAGTGAAGTGAGAGACAGAACGACTCACTAGAAGAACACGACCAGATGCGTCCACCGACGGCTTATACTGCGTCTCGGCAACTCGCAAGTCGGGCTCACAACAAGCGAGAGGCGTAACAGGACCAAACCAAGTACTAGTCAGAGCGACACTCATCAGTGCCAGTCCAAGTCTCCGACCACGTGTGCACACACTGACTCCTGCCTAGAGCTAGGCCTCTAGCTAGTTCCCCCCCCCCCCCCCCCCCCCGTTGGATGCAACGGTAACCGTAGGGGCCCACGGTAACTAGCTTACAAACCGTTCATTGGGAACACCCCTCCACCTCTCCCGGGTGGGACGACACGCTCAGTCGCTGGGCTACAACTAGTGGTTCCATCACAAGTAAAGAGAAAGTAATTCCATCGGGATCTAATAACAAGCCATCGTTCCTGAAACAACTTAAACATGGCACATATGTAGCGTGGAATGTGTTAGAAATAGACCATGCATGCTTTTAAAAACTAAAGGGATGTAACGGTCTAGCACCACCGCGTCACAGAATGTGATGGTCGAGGAAGGGAGCATCACAAGGGCTATGACGGTCAAGGAAGGGTGCGTCACAAGGGCTGTGACGCGCCCCAGGCGGGCCGTCAGGGCCACCGAGGTTAAGAAGGGGCCAAGGGTCTCTACACTGTGACGCACCTAGGGGGGCGCGACACATGGCTCTGACGGTCGCCCGATAGACCGTCAGGCCAACCGCCTTAACAAGGTCAACGGTCAAACCGGTCAAGTAACGATCATGTGAGGGCCCATCAGATGACCGCCACACCAAGTGTGACGCCCCCACTGTGGGCCGTCACACGCGCGTAACGCACCCTACAAGGGCCGTTACAGTGTGACGGCCTCTGAAAGGACCGTCACACAAGCTGGGGCTTAAACCGATACGTTCAAAACCAAACCCCCTCCCGGTCAAGCCGGATCGATAGGGGAACATGGAAAAACAATAAAACCTGCCAAACCACGACATTCTACAACTAATCCATGCATCAAAACATAAAAACAATGCCCATGGAGTGATTTTCAAGAATTAGCCTAAATTACACTAACATGGAATTCTTCATGGAAATTGAAGAAAATGACATCGGATGGGCGTGCATGCTATGCCAATGCGATCCTAACGAGACAAGGATTCCATCCCCCTACCTCAATCGCGACGAAAATCGGATTTGGGCCGCATGCAAGCGAGGGGTCACCGCGGCTCCTCTCAGCCCCACACGCCTCCACGTACCGCGGATCGAGACAAAGCTGGCGTTCACGCGATCCTCGCATCGAGCCCGTCCCGTCGGTACCTCCCGTGCCTCGATCGGGGCCCATCCGGACCGAAACTGAGAGAGAGAGGGAGATCGTGAGAGGGAGAGGGAGAGAGAGAAAGAGAGAGAACGAGTGAGGGAGAGAGAATTCGATGGGGATATATATATATATATATTATTAAAAATTAACTCCAATTGCCATTAATCTTAAACAAAATCCAATAAATGCCAAACGAACGCCTAAAAATCCGTAAAAATAGCCAAAACGATCAGGACAAAGCCTAGATCCGAACTGCTACGGATCCGCTAAGGCACGAGCGCTACAGTCCCTCCCTTCTTAAAGAAATTTTATCCTCAAAATTTAAACAGAAGGCGAAAGGAGGCAACTGCAAAATTAAAGCATACCTTGGAAATAAAAGGATGGCTTCCCGCGTGGCATAAAATAGACTCGCTTGTATCTGCAGTCAACCACGGCACCATACAATTCCAGCCAGTCCATGCCTAGAATAGCGTCATATTCGGACAATTTCAATGCATAAAGCTTCACAGGCATCTGTCGATTACTGACGACAATAGGTGAATCTTCCAGGCACACCGGAGTGGACATGAAATCTCTAGAGGGTAACTCCACGAGCAAGTTACAGGACACTTTGGTCATTGGCTCCTCAATGAGGGTAAGAAAATCCTCGGACATAAAAGAATGAGTTGCACCAGAATCGAAAAGAACATGAGCTGGCCGACCGAAAATCGAAACCGTACCTTCTACCAGATTAGCTGCCACAGCTTCCGCACGAGTGATGTGAGTGACCCTGCTTCTCGGAGGACGACTGGCTGTAGAAGACTGCTGGGAAGGAACTGGAGCAGGTAGGTAAGACAGCTGAGGTTGAGGCGGCGGAGGAAGATGAAACTGAGGCTGCTGTGGCTGGGTAAACTGTGAGAACTGTACCGGCCTCGACTTCATCAGACAGTCTCGAACAACGTGACCCGGCTGATCACAGCGGTAACAGACGATCGACAAAGAACACGGCACGCCTGGATGACTGCCCCCACACCTCGGACACGGACGCTGCTGACTACCGGAAAAATCTTGGCGCGGTCAAACAGAAGGAATGGATAGTTGACTTGAATCGGAAAGCGCCGAATGCTCAAACTTCCTCTTCGACTTCTTATTCTTGAATTGCCGAAAATGGGAGTCAGGAGAAGAAGAAACACCGCTGACAGCAGGAACGGCAGAAGGAACTCCTGGGACAGACGGCTGGTAAGTCGGCTGAAACTGCACAGTCGGCTGCACCATTCTGGCCTGAGAAAGCCCTCGAGTCCTCGCCATTTCCATATCCACTGCAACAGCTGCCTGGTACGCTGAATCCAACTCAGACACTCGGGTAGCGAACAACGGCAGGCTCAATTCCGCTTTCAGTCCGCGCAGAAACTGCTGAGTCTTCATAGCTTCATCAGCAAAAATATGGGGCGCGTACCTACCCAATTTGATGAACTTATCTCGGTACTGCAACACAGTCATGTCACCTTGCGTCAGCTCCAAAAACTGATACATCTTCACTAACTTGAGGCAGGCTGGAGTGTAAGCACGCTCGAAAGCAGCAACGAACTCTGCCCAGGTGATTTGCCGAAGCGGACGGGAATGGAAGGCAACCTCTCACTCTGTAGTCCACCACGTGCGTGTAGTACCTTGAAGCTGATAAGTAGCCAACATGACTCTCTCATCATCCGCGCACTCCATCGATTGGAACACGCACACAGTAGCATCGAGCCACGATCTAGCCGCCTCCGGATCTGATTGACCTCGAAAGTCGGTGGGTGGAACATCAGGAATTCCTTTAATGCTCTACCATGACCACCGGGCACTTCTTCACGCGGAGCAGGGTTGACAGGGGCTGACACAGCTGGGGCAGAGGAAGTGCCACTCTCCTCCAGAGGAGCCCGAGCTTTCTTCCATCCACGAGGTAACATCTTGAATCTAGGAAACACACGATAACGGAAAACCATCAATAATCACGAGAAACATCCTAAGCCAGCAAGGGACGACTCAGTGGACTTACTCTGGACCAGCGCGAGTTTCAATTCCTAATACAAATCCCCAACACAGCTCTGATACCAACAGTGACGACCCAGAGCTCCGGATACCGATATACCGATGAAATCGATACATCGATACCAAGAACTGGGGAAGCCACCCAAGAGGCTGATGAGGCCCCTGAAGGGTTAAAGGAGTTTACTGAGGAGTTGCATAACGAATTGGGACCGCAGGCGCGCAAGATTAATTAAGACAGCAATTAATAAATAAGTGCGGGAGCAATTTAAAATATCAGAGTGGTAGAATATATACAATAGTCTAGATTTACAAATAATAGAGGTCCACTGTACAACTACACGGGGCATACCCCGGCCCAAAAGAACAAAAAGATAAACCGACAGGAGCTGGCACTCTAACGACGGTCGGCACAACCACGATAAGGACCGGCGGACGACTGGGGCGGCTTACCTGAAAGAAGGAAGGGTGAGTCACAGCCAAACTCAGTAGGGGTCACGCGGATCCTTACCTCAAACTAAGTAGACAAGCAGGCAGATATAGAAGCAATTAGAGCATGCATTTAAATAATAAACAGGCAGATGCACAATCTAATAAATATTAACGACAGGAAATAAATCTACCAACAGAATAAACTATCACTAACCAAGTGAAGTGAGAGAGGGAACGACCCACAAGAAGAACAAGACCAGATGCGTCCACCGACGGCTTATACTGCGTCTCGGTAACTTGCAAGTCTGGGTCACGACAAGCGAGAGGTGTAACAGGACCAAATCAAGTACTAGTCAAAGCGACACTCGTCAGTACTAGTCCAAGTCTCCGACCACGTGTGCACACACTGACTCCTACCTAGAGCCAGGCCTCTAGCTAGTTCCCCCCCCCCCGTTGGACGCAACGGTAACCGCAGGGGCCCACGGTAACTAGCTTACAAACCATTCATTGGGAACACCCCTCCACCTCTCCCGGGTGGGATGACACGCTCAGTCGCTGGGCTACGACTAGTGGTTCCATCACAAAGAAAGAGAAAGTAATTCCATCGGGATCTAATAACAAGCCATCGTTCATGAAACAACTTAAACATGGCACATATGTAGCGTGGAATGCGTTAGAAATAGACCATGCATGCTTTTAAAAACTAAAGGAATGTAACGGTCTAGCACCACCACGTCATAGAACGTGACGGTCGAGGAAGGGAGCATCACAAGGGCTGTGATGGTCGAGGAAGGGAGCGTCACAAGGGCTGTGATGGTCGAGGAAGGTTGCGTCACAAGGGCTGTGACGCGCCCCAGGCGGGCCGTCAGGGCCACCGAGGTTAAGAAGGGGCAAGGGTCTCTACACTGTGATGCACCTAGGGGGGCGCGTCACATGGCTCTGACGGTCACCCGATAGACCGTCAGGCCAACCGCCTTAACAAGGTCAACGGTCAAACCGAACAAGTAACGGTCATGTGACGGCCCATCAGATGACCGCCACACCAAGTGTGACGCCCCCACTGTGGGCCATCACACGCGCATAACGCACCCTACAAGGGCCGTTACAGTGTGATGGCCTCTGAAAGGACCGTCACACAAGCTAGGGCTTAAACCGATACGTTCAAAACCAAACCCCCTCCCGGTCGAGCCGGATCGACGGGCGAACGTGGAAAAATAGTAAAACCTGCCAAACCACGACATTCTACAACTAATCCATGCATCAAAACATAAAAACAATGCCCATGGAGTGAATTTCAAGAATTAGCCTAAATTACACTAACATGGAATTCTTCATGGAAATTGAAGAAAATGACATCGGATGGGCGTGCATGCTATGCCAATCCAATCCTAACGAGACAAGGATTCCATCCCCCTACCTCAATCGCGACGAAAACCGGATTTGGGCCGCATGCAAGGGAGGGGTCACCGCGGCTCCTCTCGGCCGCATACGCCTCCACGTACCGCGGATCAAGACAAAGCTGGCGTCCACACGATCCTCGCGTCGAGCCCATCCTGTTGGAACCTCCCGTGCCTCGATCGGGGCCCGTCCAGACCGAAACCGAGAGAGAGAGGGAGATCGTGAGAGAGAGAGAAAGAGAGAGAACGAGTGAGGGAGAGAGAGAGAGAGAGATATATATATATATATATATATATGTATATATATATATATATATTATTATTATTATTAAAAATTAACTCCAATTGCCATTAATCTTTAACAAAATCCAATAAATGCCAAACGAACGCCTAAAAATCCGCAAAAATAGCCAAAACGATCAGGACAAAGCCTAGATCCGAACTGCTACGGATCCGCTAAGGCACGAGCGCTACATCTTCATTTTTTTTACATCTTCTTCATTGGATATTAGCTAAAGGAGCAGCTGCTGCTATTAAGAGTACTAAGAAGGTTGCCGCGAGGGCGGAGCATATGGGACCTTCTGCCATGGCCACGGTAGAGACAACTGGGACAGTTGAAGCCATAGGGGAGAGCCTCCCCATTATTGAGGAGGATGTCAGACTCCCTTCTCCCATGCCTGCCAGTGAGGCCGAGGGTGAGCCAAGTGACTGTTATCTTTCTGACTCTTATCTCTTTAGTGATCTTCTTGCCCTGCCTTATGCCTGCTTTTGTGCTATAGTGGCTGGGATAGTCAGTGCTGGGGTTGAGACACCTGCTGTGGATGCCCCTCTGCCGCAAGAAGGACATAAAACTGTATTAAAGAAGGGTGCCACCCCCCTGCGGCGTGTGATCACCCGTTCGACAGCTCGCAAGGCGACGGAGGGGGCGGACCAACCCGAGCTTAGCATAGATATTTCTTCCAGTAGCTCCGCCACCCCTGCTGACGAAGAATTTGACTATAATTCTTCAGAGGGTGACGAACAAGCATCTGAGGCAGCCAACGAAGGGGCAGTGGCACCCTCCGCACTGTTGAGTGGTCCTTTAATATTTAGTCCCCCAAGGTTGCTGGCACCATCATCTGAGGGGATGTTGCAGAAAGAATTTTCCGGAATAGACATGGAGGTGGAGATAACCCCTCCTTTTGTTGCTTTATCTACAGAGTTAGAGTCTTCTATATAGGCACTCGAAGAGATGGGTGCCGTGGCCATAATAAGTTATGCCCACCCTTCTGCCGAGCTGCATAGCTTTTCATTCTTTTCTGCCATCTTGGTGCTTATTGAAACCTTGTTCAAGGAGTCTGACACAGCCGACTGCCCTTTGGTATCATCTTATGACGCCATCATTATTCCATCGGAGGCTTTAGATATGCTGCCGCCTGTCACCGTGTCTTCTTCAGAGGCAGTTACTGTACTTCATCCTGTGCCAGTAAGAGTGCATGCAGCTGCCAAAGTATCATCAATAGAGTTGAGCCCACTGGGAGAAAGTCCCGCTCTGGTGCCTGCAATAGAATTGAGGGCTGAAGTAGATCCGTCGAGAGGTTCTACCTTTGTTCTGACGGCCATAATGACTATTGCGCCTGACCCTGCGACCATCTGTGCCAGCAGTAGGGTCAGAGCCTTTGCCTCTACCAGCATTCGTAGAAGAGAGCTCTTCAAAGAGCTTGGCGGAGCATGAGCAAGCTATTGTGGTGCCCACTTCCTCAGCTTTGGTGGCTGTCCCATCTTCTTCTTTTGAGCCAGACATTGGTTTATGGGTTTCCATAGACAAGGAGGTGACTTTTGATGTGGCGCCAGTAGCTTCCCTCGGCTTCACTTCGTCAGAGGACTTTGTCTGGGAGCATTTAAAGATATTACGTCGAGTCATAGAATCTCAGCCGACATTGTCTTACCTTCAACTGAAGGAAGTGGCTGAACGACTGACGGTTGGGCTGCAGGCACTGGGTTGTCCCTTGGATATCTGGACCCAGCGGGTGTTATTCTTGCTGAAATTTGTGAATCGCCGAGACTTTCTCGGGCAGACAATGAATGACCGACTGACGGCCCTCAAATTGCAGAAAGCCGACTGTCAGACGGAGCTGGAGTCTCTGAATTCTGATCTTTATAGGAACAAGGTCTAGGTTGAAGCTTCAGCTGCTCGTGCACAATTCTTGCGTAGCCGACGGGAAGAACTCCGGGCTGAATTAGATGCTGTCGAAGCAGAGATACTATTGATGGAAGTGGCAGAAGTCGAGGGTATCGAGGAGACCACCCTGCTAGAGGGTCGAGTTGCATCCTTATAGAACGAGATGACTCGCGTCCAAGAGGAGGAAATGCAACTCCGTGAACTGGCAGCGGCTCCGCATGTTGGGCTTATTGATTTTGAGGATATCTTCAGGCGATCTTAGCTTATCTGCCTTTTGTAATCCGTCCCCCTCGAAGGGCTCCTATTGTCTTCCTCTTTTCCTTTTTGCAATGAAATACAAGTTTCTCTTAATGCTTTAAGGTGTCCACCTTCATACTTGTATTCTATCATATTTTGTGACAATTTTGGAGACCTGCATGGAAGCACATCCGTGTCTATTCTACAAGAGAGCGTCCACACTTCAAGTAAAGGATGGGGGCCTCGCTCCACCACGTGCCGGGGTTCCAGAGGTTGCCAAGTTGGCACAAATGTAAGTCTCATTGGCTAGAAGTTCTGGCAGTATGACTGCTGGTTAATGTATGCATATAAAGGATTCTCATGCCTCATTGAAATGGATGGAAGGTCCATCTTAGACAGGTTCTAACCTTGATCAAGGCGAAGTGCCGTATGATCATAAAAAGCTTCATCATCGGCATTGGGCTTATGCCAATGCAAGGAGATGGGTGTGCTTCATCACAATAGATGAAAGGTCTACTCTGGGTAGATTCCATTATCGATCCAGGCGATGATGCCTTGTGACCGATGGAAGGTTTTATCATTGGTGGGACTTGGGTAGTATAAAGTGGGTGAGTTTCATCAAAGTAGACAAAGGGCCTACTCTGGGTGGGCTTCATTATCGGCTTGGGCGATGATGCCTTAGGACCAACAGTGGGTTTCATCATTGTCATTGGGTTTATGCCAATGCACGGGAATTGATGAGTTTTATCAGAACAGACGAAAGGTCTATTCTGGATAGGTTTTATTACTGGTGGGACAACTGATGGAAGTTTCACCAAGAGGTATGTCATATGTTTCCATGTTATAGTAACCACATTACTGACCCAAGCGCCCTTTCGGGTTTTCACCAGAGCCAGCCACCTCTTGCTTTTGCCCACGCGCCCTTTCGGGTTTTCACGTGGCAGGGTACTCGATTTTACCTGTGGTGCCCTTTCGGGTTTTCACCATAGCTGGGTTGGAGCCATTTTTGCCCTTGTCCTGGTATAGGATCAAGACTGGCGAGGCACCTCTATTTTAAGCCTCATTTTTTTATTGATCATTTTTTATTCTTTTATTCTCATCATTTTTGAACTCAATTCTCAGGGCCAAGTCGGGCTTGAGGAGATGCTGGCCGACCTTGCCGATGATGACAAGGGCCATGAGGAAGTTGACCGATCTTGTCGATGGTGACAAGGGTCACAAGGGAGTCGACCAATCTTGCCGACGATGACAAGGGTCAGAAGTAGGATGATCGATCTTGCCGATGGTGACAAGGGTCAGAAGTAGGTTGACTGATCTTGCAGATGATGACAAGGGTCGCAAGGAGGCTAACCGATCTTGTCGATGGTGACAAGGGTCAGAAGTAGGTTGACCGATCATGCCGATGATGACAAGGGTCACAAGAAGGCTGACCGATGTTGCCAATGGTGACAAGGGTCAGAAGTAGGTCGACCGATCTTGCCGATGATGACAAAGGTCGCAAGGAGGCTGACCGATCTTGCCGATGGTGACAAGGGTCAGAAGTAGGTCGACCGATCTTACCGATGATGACAAGGGTCGCAAGGAGGCTGACCGATCTTGCCGATGGTGACAAGGGTCAGAAGTAGGTTGACCGATCTTACCGATGATGACAAGGGTCAGAAGTAGGTCGACTGATCTTGCCGATGATGACAAGGGTCGCAAGGAGACTGACCGATCTTACTGATTGTAACAAGGGTCAGAAGTAGACGATCTTGCCGATGATGACAAGGGTCGCAAGGAGGCTGACCGATCTTGTCGATGGTGACAAGGGTCAAAAGTAGGTCGACCGATCTTGTCGATGATGACAAGGGTCGCAAGGAGGCTGACCGATCTTGCCGATGGTGACAAGGGTCAGAAGTAAGTCGACCGATCTTGCCGATGATGACAAGGGTCGCAAGGAGGCTGATCGATCTTGCTGATGGTGACAATGGTCAGAAGGATATTGATGAAAAGACCTCCAATAGGGTCCAGGGTGATCACCCTTTTCGGAGTTTCATAGGGATGGGGTGGAGGAACTTCAAGTTACCACATTACTGACTTAAGCGCCCTTTCGAGTTTTCACCTAAGCCAGCCCCCTCTTGCTTTTGCCCACGTGCCCTTTCGGATTTTCACGTGGCGGAGTACCCGATTTTACCTGCGACGCCCTTTCGGGTTTTCGCCACAGCCGGGTTATGGCCATTTTTTGCCCTTGTCCTAATGTAGGAATAAGGCCGGTGGGGCACCTCTATTTTAAGCCCCATTTTTATCATTATTTTATTCTCATTTCATTTTTTTTGAACTCGTATAACGGAAGGATGTTGAGAGAGTCGACTAGGGCACGGGGCCTTGCGTCGATGAAAAAGGCTTATTCATTAGCAAGAAGGTAATGCTTACCGTAAAGGATAGACTTCTAGATTATGAAAAACCCACTTAATGAAAAGGGGAATGAAACCCAAACTCAATTTCTAAAGCTTAAAAATTAAATGGTGAAAGGAAGAGCATGCGTGGGATGCTAAAGGGGAATGTGATCGCCAGAGGGGTTACCTCAAATAAGAAAAAGGATGATCGCGAGTACCTTGTGTTAAGCGGGGGAGATTGTGAACCCTTTCTTCCTCCTTCTATCGGCCGGCCGATGAAGGGGGTTCTTAGTCTTGATTACCTTGCAAGAACACACAAATCAAATAAAAGAGTGGATTAGCCAAAAGGTGTAGTATCAAAGTTCTAAGATTATGAAATTAATCAAATTGAACATGAACATGAACACACCTCGTGTGTTTTGGTTTTAAACCCCTAAGAGGAGTAACAAGGTTTGAAAACTATGGATGCAATGCTAAGCAATGATATGTAGAGTATGAGATCTAACAAGAACTAGAGGGAGGGAGGATGTGTGATGATGTTATGAAAATAACAACTAAATAACTAAAGGAAGGATTCCTTTCTGCTGTGCGTGCAGCAGTAAAGGGAGGAGAGCTTCAGTATGCGATGGAACTGCAGTGGTTCATCTGTGGAAGAAGAAGAGAATCGCCTGGAAGGAGAGCTCGTTTGGATGAAGAACCTGCAAAACAAATAAGACACTCTTCTCTCTGTCAGCTCTGCTCTCTTAATGATGATCTCTCTCTCTGTTCTCTGTTCTTTTTGTTCTTTCGCGCGAAGAGACCCAGGAGGGGTATTTATAGGGCTAAGATCCTTGGAGAACAAGGATTAAAACAAGGTAAAGATCTTCCATCAAGAAACTCCCTCATATTCGACACAAGGCTCAAAATGGGAAGGAACCATTACTGGAAAGAAGGGGGCGAAAGGGAGACGGAAGTGGAAATGACGACCCCCTTAAGGGCGTCAATTCCAAAATGACGACACGCCAAAAGGCGTTAATTAAAATAACGACATCCATCAGGGCGTCAATTCCTGGATTTAATTATAGAAATGATTAACTTTCCTTATTTAAAATTATCAACTGACGCCTGCCAGACAGACGTCAAATAATAAACGCCTTCATGAAAGACGTTAATTCTACAACTTTCATTTTATTTGAAATTAGAATTTTCAGTAAATCCAGAAAATGACGCCCGTATTGGTAGTCGTCCATTGTTAAAAGCGGCGCCCTTGGTCATGCCGTCAATTTAAATAGCGCCCCTTATCAGGGCGTTAATTTCAATTTCCCAAGAAAAAAACAAGAAATCACAATTAATTTATAGAAAATAGAAAAACTTCATATTAAATCAATATTGAAGTCCGCTTTGGGGCGTCACGTGGTGACATGAGATTTACTCAACATAGCATCAATTTTAGCGTGTCTACAGCTGCCCCGCCTTGGCGTCTGCTTTGCAAGGGAGTGAGACGGAATGAAGCGAAAAATGAAACAAGCGGAATGAGGTGGAACGAACTGATAAGTAGATGCCAAGGTGTGATGTGACACGCCTCTGACACTAAGTGTTGGAAATCTTTCCAAGATTCTGAATGAAACAACGTCGGACAATTCCGAGAAAGCATCGATCAGCTGGATAAAGGAGAGTAAACTAAATAAACAAAATGTGCGCGAGGGCACGACAGGGAGGCACCATTGGAGAGCGGTTACCAGCCAATGTGGACGTGCTACAACCAAGGTGGATTTGCAGAAAAGTAAAGTGAATTGAGATAAGGATCCAGCAAATGGATGATTTCAAGGGACCAGCCTGAGCAGCTTCAAGGAGAATAAAGTACTTGATTTGGAATGGAATATCTCATGTCAACTCAATTAAGAACGAGCGACCTTCATTATTGGCGTAATATGAAGATTTTCATCATTAAGCTCAAAGTCCTACATGATGCATGCTGGGCTAAAGGAAAAAATAAAACAAACTAAAATAAAAGATAATCAAGGATAATATTGTTAAGCCACCTAGATTTGGTCAAGAATCCAGATCTCTAAGCTGACACTAAGCCGAAGCCCGTTTGCCCACGCATCAACTCAGAAAGTGGAACCATCGTCCCAAACCTTAAATGACTCAACGGCCTATCCGTGTGATCAAGATTCCCCTGGAATTATCATTATTTTTGATGAAGGGGAACTCAAATTCCAGGTTCATCAGAACCACAAGGTCCTTGATATGTTATAATAGCGTAGATACCTTATAGTAACAATGCATACAGGAATGCATACAGGAAGATGGTGAGCAATGAGGGAACTGAGAAATGAGGTGCAGTCACCGTGGGGCTTGGATGCTGAGGCCTAAGAGCTTCTTATCCTGCACTCAAAATTTCATTAGCCATGATATAAAGATGCATAAAGCATACTCAACAACATTGATTTCAATTTTTAGAATTTTTTTGTTTGGAATTTTTTTAGAGTTTTGAGAATTTTAGAATTTTTAGAATTTATTGAATTTTTA
Organism: Amorphophallus konjac; assembly: GCA_022559845.1. Taxonomy (NCBI): domain Eukaryota; kingdom Viridiplantae; phylum Streptophyta; class Magnoliopsida; order Alismatales; family Araceae; genus Amorphophallus; species Amorphophallus konjac. The sequence continues at coordinate 47,917,957 of CM040124.1, read as the reverse complement.
TTGAAATTTTGAGAATTTATGAATTTTCATTGGAATTTTGAGAATTTATGAATTTTTATTGGAATTTTGAGAATTTATGAATTTTTATTGGAATTTACAGACTTTTGGAATGTATAGACTTATGGATGAAGAATAAATGTGTAGACTTAGCATTGTATAGACTTATGGAATGGGGTGTATAGACTTTGGAACGTATAGACTTTATGAATGTACAGACTTGGCAATGTATAGACTCAGAGAATGTATGGACTTATGAAATGTAGTGTATAGACTCAGAGAATGTATGGACTTATGAAATGTAGTGTATAGACTCAGAGAATGTATGGACTTGGTGAAGGGAATGGAACGTATAGACTTGGTGAAGGGAATGGAATGTATAGACTTGTGAAGGATGTATAGACTTGAGAAGGATGTATAGACTTTGGACGTGCAGACTTTGAGAATGGAACGTATGGACTTGGGTGAGTGCAATGTACAGACTTATGAATGGAATGCTTAGAGTGTATAGACTTAGAGACTTTGCACCCACGATGCTCAGACTTGCACAACCTGCACTTCAAAGCTCAAAAGATCATTAGCTTAAAATATGATCATAAGTGCTTGATAAAAATAATTTAATCATGATATGACAGCACTTAAGTTCATGAAATAACCAAAGCAATTTAAACGCACAAGCTCAGAAAATGACGACCCTTCTGGTCGGCGTCAAAACAAGAAATGACGACGTGCACTGAGGCGTTAATTGCATTAAAGGTTTAACTTGGAATTGGAATGCAAATGACGCCCTCCATGGAGGCGCGGGATAAATGACGACCCTGAAAGTGTCGTCAATTTAACAAATGACGCCAAACAGCGCGTCGTCAATTACCTGTTTTCGTTTCCATCTCGGAACTAAACTTCCAGCAAACTGTTTGATTCAAACTCAAACCATGATACTCATTAACGTTCAAAACACTATAAATAGGGCAACTCTTGGTGTTTTTCAAGCATCAAGACCATCGAAGCATTGAGACGAAGCTATCTTCTGTTAAGTGGACAGAAAGAACCAAGCAAAAGCAGAACAGAGCATCGAAGCTCTTTTTTTATGTTTTTTTTGTCAAGCAGATTGTCAAAATGATGAATCAACTGATGCAGCAAAGGCTTTCCAAAAAGCCAAGGATGAATTTCCCAAGAATTTCTTAATTGCCAGGCCATATAAGTGAGAAAATCACCAAGGGTCAAGTAAGTGTTCTTGATGTTGAAGCTTTTATTTTGTATTGTCTTTCTTTCTGTTCAAAATTTCTAATTATTATTCTCTTCCTTCTTCTTCTTTCTTTTATGTTTTCAGGATTACCCCATTATTCCTGGCCCAAGAAGGTTTCTAAAGGTCAAGTGGCTTCCTTTGCTACTCTCCAAGCTCTCTTTAGACATGAGATCTTTCCTTGCTAAGTGGAACCTTCTAGGCCTTATCACCCATGCCACCCATTATAATGATATCCATCTTGATTGGGCTTCCATTGGAGCTCTTATAGAATTATGGCACCCTCACACCCATACTTTTCTATTCCCAACCTTTGAAGCAACCATCCTCCTAGAAGAAGTGGAGATGCTCTTGGGTTTGAAGAAGATGAAGCAAGGAGAGGAAACAAAGATGGCCCATATGACTAAGCCCATACAAGCCCATGATATGCTCATGAGCCTTGTTCAAAGCTCAAATTTGGTGAATCAAATGAAGGCCAACAAGGGAATCAATCTTTTGAAGTTGGCTTCTTGGGTATATAAAAACATGGATAAGGCTCAAGGAGATGAAGCCCTTTTGGAGAGAGTGATGAAGGGGTTTGTCATATGTGTAGGTGGAGCTTTATTCTTCCCTTCATTGGAGGATCATTTAGAGGAACAACACTTTAGTGCAATAGCAAGCATGTGGGAGGGAAAGAGAATAGGTGGGGCAATACTAGCCAACCTATACAATGGGCTCACCTCGGCTTCACTAGGACAAGCCCTTATTCGGATCAATGCTTCTTCTAGTTTGTTGGATAGATTTACACTTTAAGTTTGATCCATGTCAAGCAAACCAAGCGGCCTCCAAAATCTTCTCCAAGAGTCCACTTCGGTATATGACAAACTCATTGGGCTTATGTGAAAGAGTTACTAATAGAGTTCCCAAGCTCAAGAAGAGGAATGAATGGAGAGATTACTTCAAAATAATGCCAAAGAGCAATTTCACATGAACACCGGGCTTTCTCAAAACCCAAGAACTTTGCTCAAGGTTATCCTCCGGCATCGAGCTCCGTTTAATTGGCGGGACCGACTTTGTCCTTTACAACGCACACCGATGCCTCCCACAACTCGGACTTCCCCGACATCTTTTCGAAGGACCTTCTCACCTTCCTCCAATCAAAAGAAGGGAGCTATGCTCAAGTGGTGACCATGAAGAAATCAGGACCATAATGGCTCAATGGAAGGTGGACCTTCTCCACAAATCCAAGACTCATGTTGAAGAAGAAGAGAACAAATGTAAAGCTTATGTACTGGCTCTCAAGAAGATAAGGCCCACAGTGGCTTAGAATGTAACCAAAGATTTTCACGAATGCAATAAGAATTCCTCTTTTATCTGAGCCAAAGCAATGTATGAAAGTGATCAGTTCTGATATTTCAAGCAATTCTGTCTGATAACAAGGAGTTCCGGTCCTTCTGTTCTGAACAGCGCCCCTATCAACGGCGTTAATTACTGAAGACACGCCTCAGTTGAAGCCGTCCATTATATTTCAAACTCATAATTGACGCCCAAGGCACTGGCGTTTCTTAACTCACGTCCTTAAACAAGGCGTTAATCAATTCAAATTTTCAAATAATTTTTGAGATAATTACTTAATTTCTTATAAAACACGCCTTTACTCACGTCGCGTATTAAAGAATGGACGCCCGCTCTATTCGTCATCAAATTTAAAGGGGTAATAATTACACCCTCTCTCGTCAATCAAATCCCATTAATGCGCCTGACGACGTTTACAAACTCCCATGCAGAACACAAATGACGTCCAGCCTCAGGGCGTCAAATCTATAATCCACGCCTTTCTCTAAACCGTCAATTCTTCAATTCACGTCATCTCTCAGGGCGTCAATTAATCTCGACCGTTAAACCCTACTTTCCCCCTTTCTTCTCCTTCCTTCGCTTATCTCCTTCTCTCTTTTCTCTGCAAAACCCTAACCGCAAACCCCCTCTTTCTCGATTTCCCATTCTCTCTCTCTCTACTCTCTCCCTCTCACAACCCAATGGCGGGCGGAGGATAGAAACGGCAAAGGGTCTCTGCCCCCGACGTGGTAGACTTGGAAGGGGAGCCGGCCATGGAGGAGCTCCCTCCTGGGGCGGTCGAAGAAACACCGGCGGCGGCGGCCGGTGACGTAGAAGAACAAGAAGAAGACGAAGGAGACAAAGAAGAAGAAGAAGATGACGAAGAAGAAGGAAATGAAGAAGAAGAAGAAGGAGGTGAAGGAGAAGAAGGAGAAGACGAAGGAGAAGAAGGAGAAAGAGATGGTGAGGAAGAAGAAGGAGAACTGGAGGTGGCGGCGGTGGTGGCCCGTCGGCCCGGCCAGCTCCGACGACCAAGGCAACCAAGACAACCCCTTCGTGGGGGGTTGATCGGTCCCGAACGTCAAAAGGTAGGTCCCCATACCCCTATTCTCTATTTTTTATTTTATTTCCATTATTTCCCCATTTCCATAGCCCTCGGGCATGACAAAACCAGAGACACAGTAAAATGACGCCCCCAGGGGTGTCGTGAATTTAAATAACGTCCCAGAGAGGGTCGTTAATTTCATCTTTTCATTTTTTAAAAATAATTAATCGCATGAAAGAAACGCCCTTCAACATGTCGTTATTTTTAATTTTATCATGTTACGCCAGCATGCTGTTATTTCCCTGTGATTTCATTTAAATTTAAAAATGCATGTGTTTCTGTTATTTCAATTTCGCACATTAAAACCTTGAAACCCCAGGAAAACCACGCCCCCCATCGGGACGTTAATTAGATAGGTAACGACCACAGGGTGGCCGTCAATTCAACATTTTCCAGAAATGTAATTTAGGATAGAAAATTACTTTGTGAACCGCGCCCTTCCACAGGGGCGTTACTTAGATAACTGACGACCCATGGTTAGGCGTCAATTCCGAATTTTTCAGATTTTTAGAATATCACTTTCAAAAACGTCGCCCACAGGGGCGTCAATTAGATAAACAACGACCCTGGGTAGGTCGTCAATTAAATAAACATACAGTATCACCCGAAACCTATTTGGAAATAACGTCGCCCTCAGGGGCGTCAATCATGAAAACCACGACCCACGGTAGGTCGTTAATTATCCAAACAGCAAATATCACAATTAATGAGCTTAAATGAATTTCATATGAAAACTTAAGCAAAAAAGTTCTTTTATATGCATGCAGGGGCTGATGAGGACACGGATTTCTTGGGTCCAGGTCCGGGCAGCGTATTACGGCCTCCCCGAGTTCCAGAGAGCTAGGGTAGATGCCATGGGGTTTGGGGCCTTCCTTAGCATTGAGCCAGTCAGACCAGACCTGCCTTTGATTCAGGTTTTGAGAGAGAGATGGGATAGGTCTAGCCGGGCATTTCTGATGCCATGGGGGCATATGGTTCCTAGTTTGGAGGATGTGGCTAGGATCACCGGGCTGAGGGTAGATGGTGAGGCTGTGAGAGGGATCACCCTACCTGATTATAGTGAGCTTACCCAGAGGCTACTAGGGCTAGAGACGGTGTACGAGACACCGAGCGAGTGTAGGACCGTTTTCCGCACCGACCTTACCATAGCTATGGGGTTGGGGGACTCTAGGCAGAGATCTAGGGAATCCTTAGAGCAGTTTTCGCAGAGATTGATAGATGGGGCTAGGGCTGCCTACTGCCAGGATCCAGCTGACAGAGAGAGAGCAGACAGAGATTTGAGGAGGTTTCTATTTTTGATGCTCGGGAGGCTGCTGCTCGGCACGAAGGGCGACGTTATCAACTGTCGCTTCCTGGGGATACTCGAGGACTTAGAGGGCGTGGGCAGATACGCCTGGGGAGCAGCGCTGCTGGCGCACTTGATAGCCGACCTGTCCACGGGGACAGGTCGAGAGACGACAGTTAGTGGCTTTTCACCTTTTCTTCAGGTATGCATTTTTTTGTTGTTTTTATTCTTTTTCTTTTATTATATGCATATGCATGGTTAACTAATGCAATGTATGGATGCAGATTTGGAGCCATTTGTACATGCCCATGGGACGCGCTGATCTACGACCCGGAGATGAGGGGTCCTTCCCTCTGGCACGACGCTGGCTGCCAGTGGTGATCGGAGCCCCTCTTGCATATGAGCTGCACGTATTGTGACGGGAGTTCCGAGACTTCCCCGCCTCACTGGTATGCATGATGCAATTTTTATTTTTGTTTTTATGTGAAATATGATGATGATATGATGATTGATATGCGTGCTTGTGAATGCAGGTGAGATGGAGACCCTATGAGGGGATGACCGATGAAGGCCAGCCCTGGGTCGTAGCGGGCCGACCTCGCTTTGGGCATGAGCTTTGGGTTCATTGCCTGAACGAGATTGAGCCGTTACGACTTAGGCTGGTGATGAGGACCCTCGACCTACACCAGGAGTGGATCGAGGTAGGAGAGCCGCGGGGTATAGGCAAGAAGACGCGTGGTCGCACGAAGGCGATCGACTGGAGAGTGCGGTTCTCCGACCAGTACGCAGACTGGCAGCGTGGCGGGACCCGGGTCACTTCACAGGCGACCGATAACTCCGAGTACCTCCGACGCTACTGGGAGGTTTATGCCGGCCGACCCCAGATGAGGGTCTTAGGGGTATGTATGAATGCACTTATTTCTAAATTAAATGCAAATGCTTTGTATATCTATCATGCACTAATATGTGATGAATGCAGGATGCGCGGGACATAGTGGTGATGGATGCACAGGCCCACCTACACAGCCTAGAGGCACAGCTAGCCACCACACGGGCAGACCTTGAGACCTTAGTAAGTGTTTAAAATTATTCCTATATGCAAATGAATTTTTGTTTTAAATTATTGATGATTAGCCACTGACGATCTCAATAAATGCAGCGTGCCCAGCAGGGAGCAGTAGGGAGAGAGACAGGAGAGGCCTCTAGCTCGAGAGGGCCTAGTGCAGAGGTGACTGCACTAGCAGAGCAGTTAGCAGGGGCAGTGGCACAGGCCGAGGCGGCAGAGCGCGACCTTGCCTCACGGGTATGCCTTAAATCTTAAACTCAAAATTATTCATTTGTTTATATAATATATTCATGAAGATTATTTTCTTACAGACCGAGGAACTCCGGGCCGCTCTTACTTGCATCGAGGAGGGATAGCGGAGATGGCCACGCAGGTGAGTTATTTATTTTCAATTGTATGTTGCTTATTCCATGAATTATTGAATTATTGCATTAAACGTGGAACTGATGATTTGTTTAAATGTTTGCAGTCTTCACAGTTACAGGTGGCACATACCCGGGCTGCCCTGGCCTGGACAGAGTTGGCGATCCATGAGCAACGGGTCGTGGAGCTGGAGCGGGCCTTGAGGCGGTGAGAGGAGCTGCCTCAGGACGTGGCGGAGCTGCGAGTCGCCCTCGAGATGGAGCGGAGAGAGCGTGCTCGGGAGCGCGAGAGCACCAGGCGGAGCGTGTCTGGGACCGTGAGCAGTACGAGGCGGAGCGTGCCCGGGATCATGAGCAGCACCAGGCGGAGCGTGCCCGGGACCGTGAGGAGCGGTCAGCTTGCGATCGAGAGCTTACAGCCTTGAGGGCCCAGCTAGCCGTTGCACAGGAGCGGCTACGAGCGACCGAGGAGCGACTTCAGCGAGGTCGGGAGCGGGAGCGAGCTGCAGGGTACAGCTTCACCAGCTCTACTTTTGTGGCGGGTTCCTCTCTCCGGCAGAGGAGCGAGGCAGCGGAGCCGGCTCGAGCTCCAGCTACTTCTCGGGGGCCCATGCCCCCTCCACCAGCGCCTCGTCGGGAGGACGAGAGTGAGGCAGAGAGTAGGAGAGAGGAGGGTGGAGGCGAGAGCTGAGAGACTTACTTGTACTCCTCCACCCTCACACCTGTACTCAAACATTTATGATGTATATATATATGAAATTGAGATTTTGTTACCTGGGCACTTGTGTAGTTGTGTACTTGTACCTTCTTTTCTTTCTCGTCTTTTACTTTTTGCCCTGTGCTTCCACACTTGAATAAATAGGTTAATTCATCTGTTCGACTTAGCCCCTTGCTCAATAAGCAAGGGATGTCTTCACTTTGACCTTGATAACGGGTCAAGGGGCCAAGCCTTTAATCAATGAAGGCAAAGAGTAGATATAAAATGCGTCATGCAAGCAAGCAAATGCAAACTAAAAATAAAAGATGCCCATGCAAGAATGCAATCAAGCATATGAGAAACAAAGGGCTTAAAATTCCACAGTCATTTTTTGTTATTACTGGTATATATGCTTTTTTTTGTCGAGTTTTTTTTTTGAAAGTGACACTTAATTTTGACAAGGACGCCTATTTGAAAATTTTTGTTTTGGAGGCGAGTATGGTATAGAGCTTTGAAACCTTAACCATCATAATCTAAAATTCATTAGATTTTCTCAAGAGACTTAACAAAAGAGTCAACGTGATTTATACTTAGGCTTTTACTCATATTCTCTCGCAGCCCATCCTTCTTAGTTGGTCTTTGCCATTCTTCGAGTTCACAACCCACCATGGAGGGAGAAGGGAAGAATGATTAAGGAAGCTCACGAAAGGTTTTCAAGAACGGGGCACACTCCTCCCCTGCCCTAATGCCTGTTGGGATTCGGTCTTCGACTTAGGAAATTTTGTTGCTCTTTTTGCCCTTATTCATGCATGCTTACGACCAAGGTTTTCCTTGCGGGGACTTTGCCCTCTTAACATGCTTTCTTTTATCATAACTTCATTTTCTTTTCTTCTTTTCTTAAACAGATAAAGACCTAATTATACTTGGACTTTAAGCATTTTGTTCCCTTTTGGGCCCTGACGTCCACCTACTAGGGCGGCGGGCAAGCTTGGTTGGTAACCCCTTAACTTGTATTCCCTCTCGCGAGCCGAAGGGAAGAGAATAGGTAAGGCTTTTACACTCTTGATTGGGTCGGACTTTCCTTGAATTCTGGGCTGCTCGAGTTTAAGAATAAAGCGTGTAGTGTGTGCGTGAATTGACCCAAGAGTTAAACCGTCGAGATTGAAGAATGAATTAAAGATTTTGATTTTTTTCGATGTCGTGGCCCATGTACTATACCAGCCTCCAAGATTTTCAATTTTTGTTTTGTTTTGTTTTTGCTCTTTTTTTTCTGTTTCTCTTTTTGTTGTTGTTGTTGTTTTTGTTTTTTTCATTTTTAGGGATAGTATTTCTTTAGATAGAGACCATTCCAAGGATGAGTTAGCTCTTCGCCTTCAGCATTAATCAATTTATAAGCGTTGCCAGGATAAACATCTTTTATAATAAAGGGGCCCTCCCAATTAGGTTGGAGTTTTGAACGTGGCCCACCTGGTTTTACAAAGATTATTTTAATTACCAATTCACCAACTTTGAATTTTCTCTCAATCACTTTCTTTTGATAAAAACGTGAAAGCCTGTTTTGATAAATACGCGCATGCTCGGCGGCAGCCAGACGCTTCTCATCTAGGAGTTCCAACTGGGCAAGGAGAGATTCGCGACACTCATCAATAGAGAATTCTTTGTCCAATTGTACTCGCAGAGAAGGAACAAAAATTTCATAAGGAACTACCGCCTCCATTCCATAAGTGAGGGCGAAGGGTGTTTGCCCTGTAGGGGTACGAATGGAAGTACGATAGGCCCAAAGAGCTTCAACCAATTTTTCTGGCCAATCCGCAAATTTGTTAGCCTCACACGTTTTCTTGACAATTTTAATCAAAGTCTTATTAGTTGCCTCTGCTTGGCCATTGCCCTGCGGATAATAAGGAGATGAATGATGCAATGCAATGTTATACCTATTGCAGAGGTCCTGAAGTTCTGAGAGATGAATTGGGGTCCATTATCGGTGACGATGGTACTTGGGATGCCGAATCTTGCGATGATATTCTTCATTATGAATTTGCAGACGGTTGATGCTTTTATCTCCACGTAAGCTTCCGCTTCCGCCCACTTGGTGAAGTATTCCGTCGCCGTCAGTATGAATGACTTTGATTTTGTGAGGAGGGTCGGATCACCAAGGGGTCCAATGATATCGAAAGCCCACATGGAGAAAGGCCATGGGGAAGATACGGATGAGTGAAGAAGCAGGAGAATGAATTTTGTCGGCGTGCAATTGGCACTTAACACACCTTCGGACATAGATAGAACAATCCTCTTCTAGAGTGGGCCAATAGAAACCTAGCCTTAGGATCTTCTTAGCAAGCATCTGGCTATTGACATGACCACCACACACCCCCGAATGGGCCTCTTCCACAATCTTCTAAGATTCATCATCATCTAGGCATCTTAATAAAACTCCAGTGAGACCTCTTCTGTAAAGCACACCTCCAATTAGAGTGTATCGCTGGGCAACCCTTCTAATGGCTTTCTTTTCTTCCGCTGTAGTTTCTTCAGGATATGATTGATCCTGGCAATATTTAGCAATTTCTTAATACCACGGCTTTTCTTCATCATCCAATTCTTCTTCCAAGTCCAATAGCATGACCTCCTTATTCTCAATAATTCTCCCTTGCTCAACCTTCCTAAGCACCTCCTCCTTAATCCTAAGAAAAGATGGGTCTTGAATGGCGGGAGTGAGCCGCTTACGAACAGTGATGGAGTGGGAATCCCTTTCGGGAAGGTGAACCAAGGAAGATGCGAGAGAAGCAAGAGTATCAGCTAGAATGTTATGGTCACGAGGGACGTGAATGAAGATTAATTTGGTGAAAAGCTTGGTGTAAGCAGAAGTCAATTCTTGGTAGGGTTTGAGTTTAGGATTGAGCGTGCGGCACTTGGAGAGCACTTGGCAAAGAATAAGCATCACCTATAATTCGCAATTGGGTAACCCTGAGTTGATGAGCGGCCTCCAGTCCGGCCAAAAGAGCCTCGTACTCAGCTATATTATTTGTAACTGGAAATGCAAGCTGAGAGGCGAGCGGAATGGTGATACCCTCAGGTGATAGAAGAACAATACCAATCCCCTTCCCTTTAGAATTCAAAGCTCCATCAAAATGTAACGTCCACATCGAATCGGATTGATTGACGGACATTAGTTCCTCATCTGGAAACTCTGAGCGAATAGGGTCAAATCTGGGGAGAGGGTGATGAGCAAGATGTTCTGCTATGGCGTAGCCTTTAATCGCTTTTTGCTGAATGTAGATTATGTCGAACTAAGAAAGGAAGCTTTGCCATCGTGCTAATCGATCAGTGAGAACATATTTTTCAAGAAGGAACTTGATTGGATTCATACGAGCAATGAGATGAACCTCGTGAGCTAAGAAATAATGCTTGAGTTTCTGAACTACCCAGACTAAAGCTGCACAAGTCTTCTCTATGGCTGAGTACCTCTGCTCACAGGGGTTAAGAGTTTTGACAAGTAGTAGGCTGCCCTCTCTTTTCCTTCTTCGTCAACTTGGGCTAGGACAGCGCCTACAGAGTCATCCAGGACAGAAATATAAAGAACAAGCGGTTTGCCCTGAACTGGCGGCCTCAGACAGGAGGATTTGAGAGATAATCTTCAATCCGTCAAAAGCTGCCTGACACTTGTCATACCAAATAAACTTGACTCCCGCTTAGTAAGCTCGTAGAACGGCCTTCATCTTTGTGAGTGCTAGAGACAAATCGGCGAATAAATTTCAACCTCTCGATTAATCCTCGAACTTCTTTCAAATTCTGGGAGGATGCATTTCTCTTATGGCCTTCGCCTTGTTGGGATCAATCTCAATACCCCTCTTACTGACAATGAATCCAAGCAACTTCCCTGATGAAACACCAAATACGCACTTCATGGGATTCATTTTCAAATGATACTCCCGTGCTCTTTGCAAGACTTTAGCTAGAACCTCAGGATGCTCAATCCTTGTTCTTGATTTTACTACCAGGTCATCCACATACACCTCAATATAAATGTGGATCATATCATGAAAAATAGCCATCATGGCCCTTTGATAGGTGGCTCCAACGTTCTTAAGTCCAAAAGGCATGACCACATAACAATAAGTTCCCATGGTGTAGTGAACGACGTTTTCTCTTGATCCTCCTCAGCCAAGCGAATCTGATTATAACCTAAAAAGCCATCCATAAAGGAGAGAGTCTCAAATCCTGCCGTGTTGTCAATTAAAACATCAATATGAGGGAGGGGGAAGTCATCTTTAGGACACGCACGGTTGAGGTCCCGGAAGTCTATACAAATCCTGACCTTTCCATCTTTCTTCATGACTGGGACGATGTTAGCCACCCAATTAGGATAGAGGACAACTCTAACAAATCTAGCCTTATGAAGCTTATCGACCTCTTCTTTCATTTTTAAAGCCATATTAGGGTGGAAACGTCTCAACCGCTGTTTGACCGGGACAGACCCTGGCTTAAGTGTAAGCCGATGTTCTACGAGCGCAGGATCTAGTCCGGGCATATCTTCGTAACTCCATGCAAATGTGTCCTTGTATTCTTGAAGTACCAAGATAAGCACCTCCTCTTCGGATGGCCGCAAGTTCTTTGAAATGAGGATGATCCTAGGGTCTTCTTCCGTACCCAGATTTATTTCTTTGGTAGGTTCTTCTACTGAGGCTGATGGTTCATCAAATCTTCTCATGCCACTAGCAAAAGCATCAGCTTCGTCCTCATATTCTTCGTAACTTTCATCCCCTCTTCAATAGGGTCTTCATCATTCATAATCTCATAGACACCAAAACCCTCATTAGAAGCATAAATATCCTCATATTCTATCTCTGGCAGGATGATCGGATTCTCCACAAATTCGGGGACGGCTAAGCAAGCCTGACATCTTCTAGCTAACTCCAACAAGAACCTACGGGGAATCTGCTTACCCTTGGATTTCTTATGTGAAGCTACCCCATGAGTTTGAAGACTAGAGGAAAAAGAACAACTAGCTTTATCACTAGAAGATGGGGAAGAAAAAGCGGGTACAGAAGAGGATACAGACGAAGTCCCTCACCGGAGGGGTAGGGGAGGTCCCTTAACAGATCTGGGAAGAGCGGCCCCGGGTTCGGGACACACTCGGGAAGAAGATAGGAGGTCTCCTCAACAGAGATGGATTGGGAAGTTTGAATTTTGGCGTTTTTTTTTTGTTTTCAAGGAGAAATCAATGGGAGGTGGAAACAGGGGAGAGTGTTGAAATTGAAAGTTTGGTGAAGGATTGAATCAATGACGACCCACGCGGGGGTGTAATGGAAAGTTTGGAAAACTGCTCGAGGAGCAAGGGAGGAATTGGATGAGAAACTTGTAGTGAATTTGGAGAGAAGTTTATTAAGACCGCAGGCGGCCTAGGGATATCTGAAAAGAACACCCGATCAATCAAACGGACAACAGCCGTCGAGTGAATGGATTTGGTAAAGAAAAGGCCGGCCCACAGCCTGTCTGTGTTGAAACCCTCTTCAAACGGCACATCGGGTTCTCCAGTATCTAAATAGTCACTCAGAAGCTGCCTCTTGTCTATAATTACGGCTGGCTTTTCAATCAACTCATGAATCAACGGCGGCCATTCTGGATCAGTTGGCATAAATATACGGCTCAGAGCAATAGAGATATCATTCATGTCAAACCACCTATACCAGTCACATTCAGATCATCCATTTTCCTTCGCTTATCTGGCCTTAATGACTCCAAAGCTTTATATGTGGCTAGTGGCACTATATGGCGAGCAAACTGCCGTGCATGCACATCCTGACAATCCAGCATAGAAGTGATTACTGTAGTATACTCATCATCATTCTGAATACCTCCTGTTACAAAATGTGTTTGAAGGGTCCATGTAAGAGGTTGCCGGTCAGTCTTGAGAGTGGAAGTCATAACGGCCCACGGTTCTTTTTCATCTTTGCTTGGTGCTTTATATCCGAGGCCACCTCGGAGAATCATCTTTTGAGGCTTGACAGGCTTAACTCTCCCTTGGAGATTGGCACCTAAGCCTTTACTAGTTCGATACCCCATCTTCATTAAAATGTTCCATCCGGGCGTATTCATCAAACCTTTCTTTTTCTTGCCCTTGGATAGCTGTGTGGTGGAAGGGGTTGAAGGAGATGATGACCTCATCGGGTCTTGCCGCAGATCAGCAACATCCAACACTGAGAGCAAAGGCATATTGGAAGGCCACATGGAGGCACTGATGTTGCAGAATGTATGTCTTCGGTCGGCAAAATGGGCATACTGGTCACTTTAATGATACGTCCTTTGTGTGGAAATTTGATACATTGATGATTCGTGGAAGGCACGGCATCCAGTTCCTGAATGTAAGGGCGACCCAAAATGCCATTAAATGTCGGGTCCATATCCAAAATATGGAAATCTACCGTGACCGAGACTGGCCCCAAACCGACTTTAGAGTAATCATTCCTAGTGGTGGCTTTCTTGTGTTATCATAAGCTGTGACTGTTATAGTGGATGGTCGAATCTGACTCTCCGGAATGCTGCACATCTTTAAAGTGCTTGGTGGCAAAACATTAATGGATGCCCCAGTATCAACCAAACATTGCTTCACGGCTATTTTGTTGATATCAATGGTGATGCACAGTGCATATTTCCTGGCCGGCTGCGGAGCCAACTCATGTTCATAAAAAGTAATAGCCGGCTGATTGCTAACTGGGTTTAAGACAGTAGTAACCTGTTTGGCCGGGATATCTTCATTCACCATTACATTTTGCAGGTATTGTTTCAAAGCTTGTTGATGTGTGGTAGATCTTTTAATCAGTTCCAGAATAGAAATACAGGCCGGTGTTCTGTCCAGATGCTTCAATAAATCATACTCATGCCCTGTGTAGATTCTTGTTCTTGCTCTCCTTGTTCGTGTGGTGGCTCCTGCTCCCGCTGGGGAAACACTCGTTGAAACATCGTCCGCTACTGAAGCACCATTGTTCTTTGCGCCTCTGTCGAGATTGGTGTGGGTAAAGGGGTGGAGGAAGTAGAGGGAGTGGTGCTGGGTGTAGGCGCAGGGTTGGTGGGAGGAAGGGTTCTTATAAGGGGCCTCGCCGGCCGTGGATTATTGGAGTGAGGTGATGGTGATTGTGTAACAAGAAGGGGCCTTGAATCACGGTGGCGGTAGATGGAGGTGGAACGGTAGGGGCGACGGCTGCCGACGAGGTACGAATAAGAGGAGGTTGTTTGGTGGAGGGTTTTGGGGTGATGGAGAATTTGTGGGTTGGCGCAAAAGAAGGGGACGTGAAGGGACGATATTGGCATTAGATGGCCAGGAGTGAGGGAGCGTATAAGGGGACGTTGTGGTTGGGAAGGAGGGATAGGCTGGTGCCCTCTTATCAATGAGGGTGGTGGATTAGAATTCTGATTAATAGCCCCGACAGAGGCATTTTCATTGTGCCAAATTTGTCCTCTCTCCACTTCATGGATCGAGGTGACAATATTCACTTGCTGATTTGGGACCGGATGCTCCGGTAGTGGATTATTAACAATCCCCATATTGGGTTGGGGAGCAGGAACCTGTTGTTGATGTGGAGCTTGTGGTTGTCCTTGTTGCTGATGCTGTTGAGCTACTGGCTGCCGAGGAGGCCTTCGGATTTTTAGAGAAGCAATGACTTTCCTCATCTCGTCCCAATCAATATCACCTTGATCATTCATGTCATGTATATAATCTTTGAAGTGAAAGCAATGATCGATATTGTGCCCCGGTTGTCGGTGAAAGACACAATACCAGGATGTATCCACGTGTTGGGGCCATATTGCTCTTTCCTTTGGCAATGTGAGCAGGTTAGCGGCCATGAGGGCATTAAAGATATCCAATAAGCTTTCGGGAAGAGGGGAGTACTGTGCCCTTCGGGACCCAAAGGCCTTCTTTGTTGAAATTGTTGTGGTGCGTAATTGGCCGGTGGGGGCACTTGGTGATATTGTGGGGTTTGATTTGGTGGAGCAATGTGGGGTTGTTGTTGAGGAGGTGGAGGAGACCGTAAGGTCTGAGGAGGGTTGTTATTTGGCTGGTGGACTTGATTATGGAAGGCGGGCTATTGTGGTGACGGCCCTGGGTTTGAAGGGTGGCGGAAGGGTGTGGAATTGCCGAACGCGCTCACCTGCTCGTTGGTAACGGTGCCTTCAGTGGTTGCCCCAGTATTGCCAATATTAACATTCCTCTTTATCACCTTTGGCCTTGGCTCGAACATGCCCATGATTGGCGAATCCTTCATTTGCGTCTGAATGTATCTAGCTCTTTCATAGAGCTCTTCCATAGTGCTTAGTTTATTCATGGCCAGGATATGACGGAATTGTGGAGTAGAATTTGAAATAATCATTTTGACTTGCTCCGTCTCTGACAATGTGTCTTTCAATTTCTCGGCCATGGCCCTCCACCTATCAGCAAATAAAACAAAGTCCTCCTCGGGCTTCATCTTTTCAGCAACCAGGTCTGTAACAGACAAGGAGGGACCCACACGGTCCTTGTACTTCTGTATGAATTTTCATTGAACTATATCAAAATCACCGGCATCGGCCGGCTCTAGGGAATAAAACCATTCAAGTGCGGGGCCATCCAAAGACCGCCTGAAGAGATAAGCCAATGAATTTTTATTATCTTGCCAAAATGACGCTTCATACATAAAATCCTTCAGGTGGATGTTCGGGTTGCCCGTGCCATTATATCGCCAGAAATTCGGCATTTCTGATGGTGGTAGATGGAAAACCAGCATAGGGGGAAGCACGATCTCAGGAGCAACCTTGGGTGTAGTGACCCTCTTAAGCTGTTCCTCCATTTTGGCCATCCTTTGGAATAACAGAGCATGGTTATCAGACTCGACTGGTGCCTGATGAAAGGAATGTTGGTTTGTTATAGGCCTTCTTAGAATTTGGGAACCAAGGGGCTGCTGAGGCCTAACAATGGAGTGACTTGCCGGTTGGTCCGGCATAGTCACAACAGGAGTTGATGGGCGCGAGGGTACCCTAGGGACGACCGATGGGTCATTAGGAGAATTAGCGGAGTGGCCACCCATGGCCTGATGAGGGTTATAAGACGACAGGATGAACTTTCCCTTCAGAAGAGCGGCTTGAGCTGCCTGGCGTTGAGAATCATCCAGCTGAGCAATAGCCTTGAGAATTTCATTGAGATTGAGGGAAGAGGAAGTGTCCCCTGGAGTATTCTGGGTAGTAGGTCGGGCCTGGGAAGAAGGCTCAACCTCCAAAGCAGTAGTGGTGGTGTCCACCATATGGACTTGATTGGAGGAAGAATAGTAGTTTCCCTCATAATAAATAGAATCTTGAGAGGGAATCTCATAAAACAGGTCAGAATGACCCTCCTCATTACCATCATAAGTGTATCCGTAGTTGGCCATGTTGAGAATTTTACCTGAACACAATTTCATACTTAGGGAGAAAGAGATGAATGTCTCGTAATAAGATATAACCCAAAAGATATCACCTTTTCAAAAGAAACACACAAGTTGTAATGAGCGTAAGATTTTAAGATTTCTCTTGGAAATTAGGGTGGATTCAATATTAGGTACTTTCTTTCAAAGGTGGATCCTGGTTGAAAATTTAGGTATAATCTCCGGGTATCTAGATTTTCTCTCCTTTCCAACGAATGGGTCAACTATACTCCGGGTACTTCAATGGTACAACCTGCCTAGCGTCCGTGAGGGAATCCACGGGTGCGAGGACTTACGGAGACTTGGCTTAGGAATTTCCGGTCCAAAGAGATGGAATGCTCAATGGAGGGTCCTTCCTTCACCAAGAGGGGTGAAAACTCCTAACAAGTGTGGGGAGAGGAGGTCTCCCAAACCGTATGCCAAGATGAATGCAAACAGGTAATATCACCAACAGATATATGATCAGTCAATCAAACAGACAAAAAGAGTAGTTCTGTGGGCATAGAACAAAAACACGACCCAGGGCAGGTCGCTAATTTAATGAACAGCGCCTGGAGTGCAAGCGCTAATCACCGCAAATAGTGAAAGGAACACCTCTGGGCAGAGGCCCAAAGCACTGTAAACAAATACTCAGGAAATAACCAAATCACCAATAATTAAGAAAATGGCGCCTTAAGCTAAGGCGTCCAATGATAAAATGACGCCCGGCAGTTGGGGCGTCAAAATCACTGAACAATGATCCAATCGCATCAAAACAAACAGTAACAATGGAAATGACGCCTTGCTGTAAGGCGTCTTATGAAGAAATGACGCCTCTGTACGAGGCGTGAATAAGAAAATGACGGCAGCAGGGAAGGCGTTACTTCAGCTTAATGAACTGACAATCAGAATAAACCAATGGAAACTGCAAAACTAGCTAATCAGTTGGGAGGTGTGCACGTGGTGCACAATGGGGAGTGTGCTACGTGGAGCACAAGGGAGGGACACGCGAGGGTGCCAAAGGAGGGGCACCGAGGGTGCCAATGGGAGGGTGCTACGTGGAGCACGAGGGAGGGGTACGCGAGGGTACCAATGGGAGGGACACGCGAGGGTGTCAATGGGAGGGGCACGCGAGGGTGCCAATGGGAGTGTGCTACGTGGAGCACATGGGAGGGGTAATCAAACTAAAAACACTAGAGGTCCCACCGTGATCGCCAATTTGTAGATTATGAAAAATCCACTTAATGAAAAGGGGAATGAAACCCAAACTCAATTTCTAAAGCTTAAAAATTAAATGGTGAAAGGAAGAGCATGCGTGGGATGCTAAAGGGGAATGTGATCGCCAGAGGGGTTACCTCAAATAAGAAAAAGGATGATCGTGAGTACCTTGTGTTAAGTGGGGGAGATTGTGAACCATTTCTTCCTCCTTCTACCGGCCGGCCGATGAAGGGGGTTCTTAGTCTTGATTACCTTGCAAGAACACACAAATCAAATAAAAGAGTGGATTAGCCAAAAGGTGTAGTATCAAAGTTCTAAGATTATGAAATAAATCAAATTGTGCATGAACATGAACACACCTTGTGTGTTTTGGTTTTAAACCCCTAAGAGGAGTAACAAGGTTTGAAAAGTATGGATGCAATGCTAAGCAATGATATGTAGAGTATGAGATCTAACAAGAACTAGAGGGAGGGAGGATGTGTGATGATGTTATGAAAATAACAACTAAATAACTAAAGGAAGGATTCCTTTCTGCTGTGCGTGCAGCAGTAAAGGGAGGAGAGCTTCAGTATGCGATGGAACTGCAGTGGTTCATCTGTGGAAAAAGAAGAGAATCGCCTGGAAGGAGAGCTCGTTTGGATGAAGAACCTGCAAAACAAATAAGACACTCTTCTCTCTGTCAGCTTTGCTCTATTAATGATGATCTCTCTCTCTGTTCTCTGTTCTTTTTTTCTTTCGCCCGAAGAGACCCAGGAGAGGTATTTATAGGGCTAAGATCCTTGGAGAACAAGGATTAAAACAAGGTAAAGATCTTCCATCAAGAAACTCCCTTCCCAGTCGAATACAAGGCTTAAAATGAGGAAGGAACCATTACTGGAAAGAAGGGGGCGAAAGGGAGACGGAAGTGGAAATGACGACCCCCTTAAGGGCGTCAATTCCAAAATGACGACACGCCAAAAGGCGTTAATTAAAATAACGACATCCATCAGGGCGTCAATTCCTGGATTTAATTATAGAAATGATTAACTTTCCTTATTTAAAATTATCAACTGACGCCTGCCAGACAGACGTCAAATAATAAACGCCTTCATGAAAGACGTTAATTCTACAACTTTCATTTTATTTGAAATTCAGAATTTTCAGTAAATCCAGAAAATGATGCCCGTATTGGTAGTCGTCAATTGTTAAAAGCGGCGCCCTTGGTCATGCCGTCAATTTAAATAGCGCCCCTTATCAGGGCGTTAATTTCAATTTCCCAAGAAAAAAATAAGAAATCACAATTAATTTATAGAAAATAGAAAAACTTCATATTAAATCAATATTGAAGTCCGCTTTGGGGCGTCACGTGGTGACATGAGATTTACTCAATATAGCATCAATTTTAGCGTGTCTACAAGACTCTATGCCAATTCGGGCGTAAGGCCCGCAATGGCAATGTGGTAAAAGGGTCGGCTAGGACACGAAGTCTTACGCCGATAAGAAGGGTTTATTCGTCAACAAGAAGGTAATGCTAATGCAAAGGATGGATCTGTGTCGATTCGGGCGTAGGGCCCGTAATGGCAATGTTGTAGAAGGGTCGGCTAGGACATGAAGTCTTGCGCCGAGGGGGTTTATTCGTTAGTAAGGAGGTAATAGTAACGCAAAGGATAGATCTGTGCCGATTCGGGCGTAAGGCCCGTAATGGCAATGTTGTAGAAGGGTCAGCTAGGACACGAAGTCTTGTGCCGAGGGGGGGTTTATTCATTAGCAAGGAGGTAATGCTAACGCAAGGGATAGATCAGTGCCGATTCGAGCGTAAGGCCCGTAATGGCAATGTTGTAGAAGGGTCGGCCAGGACACGAAGTCTTGCACCGAGGGGGGATTTATTCATTAGCAAGAATATAATGCTAACGCAAAGGATGGATCTGTGCCGATTCAGGCGTAAGGCCCGTAATGGCAATGTTGTAGAAGGGTCAGCTAGGACACGAAGTCTTGCGCCGAGGGGGGGTTTATTCGTTAGCAAGGAGGTAATGCTAACGCAAGGGATAGACTCCATGCCGATTCGGGTGTAAGGCCCATAATGACATTATTGTTTTATATATCATTATATGTGTGTATATATATTTTTAGAGCTCGACCAGGACGGAGTGCCACTAGGCCAAGGTGGAGAGAGCTCAGCCAGGGCGGAGTGCCACTAGACTAAGGTAGGTAGAACTTAGCTAGGGCAGAGTGCCGCTAGACTAAGGTGGATAGAGCTCGGTCAGGGCGAATGCCACTAGACCAAGGTAGGTGGAGCTCGGCCAGGGCGGGATGCCACCAGACCAAGGTAAGTAGAGCTCGGCCAGGGCGGGATGCCACTAGACCAAGGGTAGGTAGAGCTCGGCCAGGGTGGAATGCCACCATACCAAGGGTAATTAGACCTCGGCCAGGGCGGGATGCCACTAGACCGAGGGTAGGTATAGGTCATTATGGGAATGCCGATTGAACTGTGTGATATAGCTTCATGTGTTTTCCATTAAGGGAAGAGAACTGGACGAATCTTTTGTGATCTACAAGGACGTACACACCCCCTTCATATACTTGGTGGACAACATATGGCCCGATCCAATTTTCAACCAACTTCCCTCTGGGTTGGAGGCCATCACTTCTCTTCTTTTAACCATTACCAGGTCACCTTTCTTGAATTCCCGTCCTTTGACCAGCTTATCGAAAGCACGGGCCATGCGGGCTTGGTAGAGTTGAATATTCTGTTGCGCATGGAGACGATTTCCTTCGAGCTTGGCAACCTCCTCTAGTCTCCTTTCTATGTTAGTCTGCTCGCTGCTTACCAATCCATGCTGGATGGTGATTCGCAATCAGGGGACCTCTAACTCAATTGGCACCACAGCCTCCGACCCGTACACGAGGGAGTAAGGTGAGCAGCCAGTCGGGGTTTTATGGACCATACGATAGGCCCAAAGTGCTTCGTACATCCTTTCTTCCTAGTCCTTTTTATTAGACTTGACAGTCTTTGCTAGCAGAGTGCATAGCGTCTTGTTGAAGGCTTCTGCAAGTCTGTTGACTTGAGGGTAGTAGGGAGATGATGCCCTCCAATCAATCTTGTATTTGTCGGCCAGTCGGTACACCTTCTGATTCTTGAAGTGATTGCCGTTTTCAGAGATGATTCGGCTGGGTACTCCAAACCGAAATATTATATTTTGTCGAAAGAATCTGGCGACTAATTCCCCCGTCACTTCTCTCAGTGCTACTACCTCTACCCATCTGGAGAAGTAGTCTATAGCTGCTAAGATACATTTGCATCCTGATGAAGATGCTGGTATTGGTCCTACCACGTCCGTACCCCATTGAGCAAACGGCCAGCTTGGGATGGTAGGTTACAGTGGCACAGGTGGCCTTCTTGACACAGTGGCATGTTCCTTTCCTTCTTGACACAGTGGCATGTTCCTTGGAAATCATCTTAACTTCGTGCGACAGCATATAGTGTCGAGCTTTTTGACCGCGAAGACCAGTGTTGGGCAAATCTTCTCGATGTAGGTGTACCTCTCCTCAGTTCTGACCATTCTTCGACTGAGGTAATAGAAGGCTTGTTCCTTTCCTTCTTCATTATTCTGGGCTAGCATGGCCCCCAGGGAGTTGTATGTGGCTGCTATGTAGAGGATTAGGGGCCGTCCTTTCACCAGCGCACCCAGCACCGAGGAGTCTTCAGATAATCCTTCAGCTTGTCAAAGGCTGTCTGGCATTCTTCGTCCCATTAGAAGGGGACATCTTTCATCATTAGCTTATGGAAGGGGTGGCATCGCCCTGACAGGTTGGATATAAACCGCCGGATGTATGCCAGGCGGCCTTGAAGAGATCTCAGCTCCGAGAGGTTTCTTGGTGAAGGTAGCTCCTGGATTGCCTTGATCTTTGCGGGGTCTATCTCAATTCCCCGATATTTGACAATGAAACCCAAGAACTTTCCACTCGATACTCTGAACGCACACTTCATAGGGTTCATCTTCAATTCATACTGCCTCAGCCTCTGGAAAATAACTCGGAGGTCTTGCAGATGGTCTTCTTTCTTTCTGGTCTTGACTACCAGGTCATCTATGTAGCACTCGAGCTTATGATAGAGCAGCTCATCAAATATTCTAGTCATCGCCCATCGATAAGTTGCGCCAGTGTTCTTTAATCCGAACGACATTCTCTTGTAATGATAAATGCCTTTAGGAGTTCGGAAGGCAGTGTGGATCCGGTCATGTTCCGCGATCTATATCTGGTTATAGCCGGATGACCCATCCATGAATGATAGGGCCTCGTGACCGGTTGTGGCATCTATCATGACCTCCGTTATTGGCACTGGAAATTCATCTTTGGGGCAGGCTTTATTCAGATCTCGGAAGTCAACACATATATGAATCTGTCCATTCTTCTTCTTCACGGGCACAATATTGGCTAGCCATGTGGTATATTGATTTTCCTCGACGAAACCCACATCAATGAGCTTGTCGACCTCCTTGCATATTTGAGTGATGAGCTCTGGCCTCATGCGCCGCGGCGGCTGCTTCACCGGCTCGGCTTCAGGGTTTATGGTTAGCTCATGTTGTAAGACTGCGGGGCTCAATCCTGGCATTTCCTTGTAGGTCCAGGCAAAGCAATCTCGATATTCCTGCAGCAGCTGGATATACAGCCCCTGTTCTTCAGTAGATAACTGGGCACTGAGGAAGGTTGGCCTGGGTCCTCCTCGTCTCCCAAGTTGACTTCTATCAGTTCATCAACTATTGCTTGGCCTCCGTCATCTATCTCCGGGGGTGCAGGCTGAAGGTCGACAAAGTCTGGTATATCATCTTCGAGGTCGAGGACCTCGATCTCTTCATTTTGCCTTATCTGAGGTTCGTCAGGAATCTCTGGTTCGGCTGGTAGCGACTGCATGCATTGCTCTGCCAACAAGTCTACCTTAATAGTATCTACGAGGGGTGAGTCGATTGCCTCATCCCTTGTTGAGGGGGTTGCAGTCGCTAGGGACTAGTGATTGTTTGTCATTGAGTCAGCGCAGCATTGCAGCTCCATGGTATAGGGTGAGAAGGTCTCACTCTCTTGGATCACCATATCTTCAGTGGAGGTAGCTTTTTCCTTTTTAGCAGCGTCCATCTCTTGATCAGGCTCGGGAGAAGCTTCCTTGACTGGTCCAAGAAGTGCTGGCATCACCATCAGCGGAGGGCTGCTGGAGGGAGGCATCCCTGCTTCTTCAACATCTTCAGCTTCACTGCTGCTAGCTGTGTCGAATTTGGCTTGAAGAGCTGCTTCTTCAGGGTAGACCTATTCCCAGCACCGGCAGGGGAATATGGCCTCTGATTCCAGACTTCTTGGTTGAGCTAGCTCAGTGTATTCAGCTTCTGCTGGGTGTTCATCAAAAGTTGCCCCCAGTGAGTTATCCTCGATTGGGTAGAAAGTAGAAATGGTATCCACTTCATAGCGTCCGCTGTAATAGTATTCCTCGAGGGTGAAGCCCAACCCTGGGTGTTGAGATACACGCTTCATTTCTTTATCCAGGCTCGGGGAGTACCACAGCTTCTGGAATGCTTCTTTCTTCTTGCGAGGCTGGCCAGAGGGGATGTGCTGCTTCTAGAACATCTTGGCCATTCGACTCGTTATAAATGTCAACCTCTGTATGGGCACTGACGGGTCTTCTATATCTTCAGGCAGATGACAATCAATATCCTCATGTGGAAGGTGCTCCTCATCTGTGTAGAACAAGCTGCTGGGGCCATCTATCTATGCCACTTCCCAAGCTTTGAAAGGCTCGACAGTGACATTTTTGAGACCGAGAATTGGCTTGGTAAGGCCCTCCGGGATCCCGATGTGGTCGTGCTGCTGGTCGACCCTGACTTCATTAGCTTCGGGGTAGAAGGCAAGAGGTACTACCCGGCCCACATTCCCGGTGACACTGATGTGCGAGATCGTCTTGGGATTAACATATCCGCATGGCGGCGGAGGGAACCCTTCGGCTCCAGAGGTGCTTTTTGTAGTGCTGGAAGTAGTCTTGGCTTCAGGGGCCTTCTGCGACCGTTCTGCATATAGAGGGGCATCCGCCAAGTCGCACTCGAACACTTCGAATGGGTGGAGATTAGCAAATACTCTTTCCTCCTTCCCTTCCAGGTTATATTTGATGCACTGGTGGAGCGTGGAAGGTACCACCATGTTCTCATGTAGTCAGGGGCCGCCAAGCAGTGCCTTGTACGAGGTGCGAGAACCGATGACATGAAACTGCACCTTCATGACAAAGTCTGCTAGAGTGAGTGTGAACTCCGCTACTCCTAGCAACACCTCACACTTTTGGTTGAAGCTGAAAATATGCATATCTCTGACTTTTTGGAGACGCATGTTGAAGTAGTGCCTCTCATATATCCTGTAGGGCAGGATGTTGACAGCCGCCCCGGGATCCACCAGGATTCTGTTCAACTCCCGGCCATTTAGATGTCCCCTCATATACAGAGGCCTATTGTGGCTGGTAGTGGAGAGCAACATGTCCTCCTAAGGGAAGGTCATGCTGGCCTCCGGTAGTGCCTCAGCTAGGTAGGCTTCATATCGAGGGCGTCTGCAAAGCAGTAATAATCGCCTGTCGGGTCTCTTCACTCAGAGAGAGGATTTCCCAGACAGTGAATCTTGCCAGAAGCTCTTTCAATAGCTTGCCCACCCGACTTCATGCTCGGACATTGGATAGCTTTATTTCTTCTACCCACCTGGGTTTGGAAGAGTCTTGGCATGCGGCCCCTGATGGGCCTGCTTCATTGGACTCGGAGGTTGCACCCTTCTGCTGGGGTCATCTCCCTGCTGTCCCTCACTGGCCGCTGTCGGGCCAGCTTCTACTTCCTCTGGCAATTCGGCAGATTGCTGGAGTTGCGGGTATATACCCCCAGTTGCTGGTTCGACCTCCTGGCACAGTTGCTTCCCCTTTATCATCTTCACAAATTTTAGAAAGGAAGGAGCGGGAGTGCTGCCCCCACTTTGGTTGTATAGGCCTGACGGAGGAGGGATTTAGACTCCCCTAACCTCTGGAGGGGGTATCTTGTAGGGTTGTTCTCCCCTAAAAATAATGTTGTGGTTGGCGGGCGGCTGACGCCCCCATCTTCGGCCTGACTGGGTTGCATGTGCAGCAGTTGTGGCTTCGGCCTGACTTTCCTTGGCGGCGGGTGTGAAGCATATCTCTTCTTCATCCTCCCCACAAGGCAAATTGAATAGAGCAGAGAGGGTGTTGCAGGAAATGACTATGCCCTTTGTAGCCTTGCTAGCCCTTCTTTTGTTTCTTCATCTTCTTTTCCTTTCTTCGACTGGAGCTTGCCCCCATAACAGGCTGCCATCCTTGTCTGATGCTTTGTCAGCTTCCTCTTCCTACTTCAGTGAAAGCTGTTCTAGCTCCTGCCACGGGACATGATCCCGTACTAGTAAAGGTTCTAGCTCAGGCTGTACATACTCATCTAGCCCATTTATGTAGTCATGTAGCCGCCAGGCCTCTGGACTAATTTCCTTGACTGCCGGTAATGGAGTTCGCGTCCTCCGATTGTGGGTAGGTATTCTGATGACTGCAGGTGGGTTGGTCCACACAGGTGTTGCCACTGGCAAAGGGGGTCGTGGTGTGATGCCAGGAATATGTGCCCCCACTGTTGGGCGAGACGTGCCCTTCTTCTTGGTTCTTGCAGGGACTTGCTACCATCCCTCTTGTTCTTTCATTAGGACCAGAAAGCATGTTTCATAGGTGTGCTGAGTATTGGCTTCTGCGGTCTCCTCAGGCAGTGCTTGATATAGAGAGACCATGTTGACGGCGGCTCTTCTCAGAGGCACCTCATGTGGTTGTGGAGGGTCAACCTTGTACTCCCCCAACTCTATTTCTTCTTTCCTCACCATGCCTTCGATAATATCCTTGAAAACATAACAGTCTTTAATCGGATGTCCCAGCATATGGTGGTAAGGGCAAAATCTTGGGATGTCTCTTCTCTTCAGGTCCTCTGGCCTCTTTGGCTCAGGCAGGGTGATCTTATTATACTGGGTAACCCAGTCAAACAAGATCCTTGATGGGGACATCAGAGCAAGAGCATTAACATGTTATTTTGCATTTGTGTCTTTTAGTTTATTTTTATATCCTTAGAAAAGTATATGTGCAATTGTAAGGCTTTATAAGCCAACGTGTCATTCCCTTGGATTCTTTGGGTTTTTGTGCAA
Source organism: Amorphophallus konjac (assembly GCA_022559845.1). NCBI lineage: Eukaryota > Viridiplantae > Streptophyta > Magnoliopsida > Alismatales > Araceae > Amorphophallus > Amorphophallus konjac. Next base: position 47,892,085 of record CM040124.1, on the reverse strand, counting down.
ATTGTCAGTAGGTCCAGTAAGGGGGCCCTCACTCCTTCCCCATTGGTCTACATAAGCCATATGGGTCCATGTGGGGCTGGTCAAAGTCCTAGGTGGCATCTAGAAGGCCAATTGGACACATGGGAGACAAGCGGTTGAAAATTTCAAAAGGAGGCTACCTACCGTGTCCCTTGGTCAAGGGGGCGCCCCCCCCCCCCTTTATGGGATTTTTGATTTTTGTAAAAAAAACCTATTAGAACTTATTAGTTCTATCCCTTATGTACCACCTCCTAACCATAGATCTAAGGGTAGTTAAGGTCTTTTTTACTTTTCTATAAATACCATGTATTTCCATTTTATGTAGAATTAATGAAGTGAAAAATTGGCATTTGCTCCAAGGAAGGGTGCGCCCCTCTCCCTCTCTCCCTGGTTCTTCTTCCTCCTCTAGCCCTCTAGGGTGTGAAGCCCATTCTCCTTAACCCCTCTGAGTTCCATTTCTGCCGCCGCCGTCATCGCACCGCCGTCGCGCCACCGCCACCATCGTCGGATTCCGTCTACATCAGGACAGAGCTCATCTCTAGATTTTTATCTCTGGTTCTTGTTATCTGATCGAGTCCTAATTTTGTGGGTTTGTTCTGTCCATCTCTCCTAACCTCCAGTTCAAATTTCGTGTCATTTGGACTTCATTTGGTATTTTTCCCTCATTTATTGTTCTCCCCCCTGTAATCTGCCATTCTGCAGATCTACGGGACAGAGTCACCTTGTTGTATTTTTCCCACCCACTTATGAATTTCTAAAAAAATCAAAAAACTTCCTCAGTGTTCCTCACATATACCCCCTTCCACCATAATTTTTGTGGAGTCTAGAAAAATCTTTTTCCTTTCGGTCAAAAGTCAGTCTCAGGAAAAACACAATCTGCCTTGTGTGTCTGCCAGTCCGGGTCAGAAAATAAAACGGTGTTACAGTCATTCTCATCTTCAATCCGTTCGGTGGATGGAGCTGTGAAATATATATGTTGTAGTTCTATGTGCGCTCTTTCCAATGGTACCAGCCACGCCTCGATCGGCCTCCGAATCTGAGCGTCATAATTCTTGCAGCCGAGAGGTGTAGATCTGTTCCCTGTGCAGGTCTGAAATTACAGTCCGGGAATAATTCGAGCAAAATTATCAAAAGTCAACTTCTGGAACCGCCACTTCAGGGAGTCGATCAGGGACATCCCGCCATAGTCCCAGCCAAGTGGAGCCTTCAGAAGACCTAAGGAGGGCGTCGTTTCTTTGGAATCCACACCTTACTGTCCAGCGAGTCAGAACCGAGTCGGCACAGTACCGAGTCGGCGCAGGACCGAGTCGGACCAGCAGGCCGAGTTCGTGCCGTACGCACCTCCAGATTGCTGCCCGTCAACCCAGGGTCGGTCCTCCCGGGCCCCACTTGTAGCCCTTTACCTCACTGCATGGAGTGGGCAATAAAATTCACTGTTGTAATTAACTTTTACCGTTGTTATCGGGAGTTACCATACTTGGCCGAGAACGTCTTCCCCACGTCCGGAGCGTGGAGGTACACTCGTAACCCTCCTCGTAGGCATTGATTTACTTGTATATTTTTGTATATGCCGCTGCATGAGTGATAGATTATCTAGCTTGTTATCATTTTATCACCACTGCGAGAGAGTGAGTGTAACCCGTCCCGTGACTCGATCCGAGTACACGCGGAAAGCCGATACCCGAGACTCACTGTCGATTTCTCAACAGCGCACGGTCCAGCATTTCCCTTGTATAGGGACGATCGCGAGCTAGAGTCCCAGGTCGCGTATCCGTCCCGCATCAGTTTGATATCAGAGCGCCAGTTGAGTCTAGGGTGTCTAAAAATAAAAAAAAAAAGTGTCATTTACATCTAGTCATTGTCTAAGTCGAGTCTAAGTCTAAGTCGGTCTAAGTGTCACATTTGCATACCATTAATCGGTATATCAAAAGGTGTTGTCCGAACGTTAGGCTACGCATATCGGGAAGGCCACACACTTGCGCGAGTGATCTTCGGATCGATTAGCTCCGCCACGTAACGAGTCTTGGTTGTGTCTCGGTGTGTAGTCGAGTATCATTTCAACTTTGCATTCGCCTCGCATTCTAAGTCGTGTCTAGGTGCAATAGTTGCATAACATTTTGCTTATAAAACAAAAAAAAATGGCCTTGCATATCCATTCCTAGGGGTCCATTCCCATCTTTTGGCACCTATGGCCAACCCATGCCGACCTGCCCAAGGTGATCGGTCCGTGTCCGAGTACATTCGGGACTATGATAAGTACCCGGTGGAATATGGAGTTGGAGAGGAGAGCACCACGATTGCCTTTCAGTTCCGGAGAGGTTTACGGCTTCACTTCCAAATTGAATGTCTTATCCGCGACGCATTCTCTCTGGCGCAGTCCTATAAGGTCGCTCTAGAGGTTGAACCATTTGAGTCTCGATTTTCTCGGTTCTCGGGGAACCCCTTCCCTAGAGCTCCATTGCCATCTACTTCTGATCTTTATTCGGAACCATCTCATTTGGAGCCACCAAAGCCCGAGCCACCCGTGTTTATAATGGGTACGCTTCTCATAGCCTATACCCAAGACTCACTGTCGGTTTCTCAACTGCGCATGGTCCAGCGTTTCCCTCGCATAGGGACGATCATGAGCTAGAGTCCCAGGTCGCGTGTCCGTCCCTCATCTATCATGGTCTTCTCCTTCGGGAAAGAGTAGGCCTTCTTCATCTTGTCCCGGAGTGATGGGCCTTCTTTGCCATCTTCGGTCTTAGCAGGCTGAGGAGCAACTGTCTTCTTACCTTTGTCTTTTTGTTGTTCAAACGCCTTGATATCAAGGATGTTCGCTTATTTAGGTGCCTGGCGCCACTCTGCTGCCTTGCCCTTTTGTGTAGTGGCAATATTTGATGTCGGGGCAGGTTTTGCCAGGAAGGCTTCTACCTCGGCCACAACATTATTTAGGCAGTCAAATGATCAAATTTCCATGCCAATCATGTTTTCCAGCACCTCTCTCCTGAGGTTCTGCTTGCAAATCTGTACAACGTCCTCCTGGTGCGGGGGCCGTTTGCATCTCATTCCGAGGTTCCTCCACCTCTTGATGTAGTCAAGGGCTGTTTCATCTACCCTCTGTCTTGTTGAATAGAGTTCAGCCACTATGACCTCCCTCTCTGTGACATGAAATCTTTCTCTGAATTTCCTCTACATGTCTGACCAATCGCTGATCGACCCGGTCGGGAGGCTGGAGTACCATTCAAATGCGAGCCCCGTGAGTGAGGACCTGAAAAATTTCAGCAAATATGACTCGTCGGTGGCCAGGTCACCCATGACGGTCATGTAGTAGGCGACATGTTCTTTTAGGGAACCCTTCTCGTTGAACTTGTCGAATTCTGGCGGCTTGCTAATCCCAGGAGGGAGCCGCTTGGCAGCATGATGCGGCGGGTAAGGAACCCTGCATGCATCGAATGCGACATAGTCACCTTCACTTCTTTCAGCGAGCTTCAGCTTGATCATTCTTTCCACCATCATCTTGCTCATGACGGTCGGATCAACCGGGTCTGGGTAGAAATGTGTCGGTTGCAAGTAGGGGGTGACCAGGGTGGTCGCCTGCAGAGGAGGACGCAGTAGCGGAGGTGTCTGGTGCACCTGTGGTAGCACCGGCGGCATCAGCGGCTATGGTGGGCGTTGCTGAGTTGTCGCCAGGCTCGGTTATGCCAGCTGTGGCGGAGTGTAGAGTGATGGGAAGTCATTTTCGTTGACGGCTCCCCGTGATGACTCGGCCTGTATATCAGGCTGCTTGGAGGCTGAAGACTGCTCTGTCTTCTCCAATAATTGCTTCTTCAGTAGTTCTATCTCCTAGCGATACCTTTGGAGTATCATCAGTACTGTCGGATCCATGGCTGCAGTGCTGGGGATAGCTTTTGTCATCTCACCAGGTGCGCCCTCGGGTAGGATGTCGAGCAAGACATCTTCTTCTTCTTCTGCCGTCACCAGTCATTTTAATTGGATCTGGATCTGGATCTGGATACCTTTAGTCACTAGTCATTTTAATAGGATACCTTTAGACACCTCCCTCTCTGTTCTACTGGATCTGGATCCTAAGCCAGAAAAGAGTCCATGGCACAGTCATTTTAATTTTCAATCCGTTCACTTGATGGGTCTGAAATTCCAATCTTTCGTAGATTTTTGAGTCCTCTTTCCAACGGTACCAACCGCGTCTCGATCCGACACCGGATTTGGGCGTACCGACCGTTTTTGCCGGAGTGCGCAAGACTGTCTAGATCTGTCCCGAGATAGGCCTGCAAAAAGGGGTCACAAGTTAATTCCAGAAGAAATATATCGGGGAAGCTTCAGGGACCGCCGCTCCTAGTGGTCGACCGGGGGTCCTCTGCCAACGTCCCGATGAACCGCTGCCGTCAGAAAAGTCCCGAAGATCGATATCTCTTTGGACACACGTGCTTGCTGTCCTGCCGGCTAGCAAATCACAGAATCGGAGCCGCTGCCCGCCGCCCCGCGGAATCCGCTGCCTTGCTGCTCGTCAACCCAAATTCGGAGCTCCCGGCTTATTTGTGTAGCCCTTTACCTCCCTGAGTGGAGTGGGCAGTAAAATCCTTGTTGTAACTAATTTTTACCATTGTACCGGGAGTTACGAAGTTTGGCCGGGAACGTCTTCCCCACGCCCGATAGTGTGGAGGTATCATGTTCGCTCCTCACTCGGCATTTTTTCTTATTTCGTATATTTCTATATGTCGTTGCATGAGTGATAGGAAAATCTAGCTCATTATATCTTTTCAATCACCACTGCGGGATAGAGCGAGACCGTCCCGTGACCCGATCCGGGCACGAAAGTGTGAGTTGACCACCCTAGCTCTTTGCCGGTTTCTCAACCGCGCACGTCTGCACGCTTCCCTCGCTAGGGATGATTGCGAGTTTACATAGAGTCCAAGGTTTGCATCTCAATTGGCGTCGAGTCGCGTCCCATCCCGCATCAAATTGGTATCAGAGCAGGTTAGAGTCTAGGGTATTCGGTCCAAGGTGTCACATTGCATCTCTATATCTGGTATATCAAAAGGTGTTCCCGGAACGATAGGCTACACCTATTGGGAAGGTAGCACACTTGCGTGAGTGCGATCGTCGGATCAAACCTCTGCCACGTACCGAATATTGGAGTTTAGGTCGTCCTTCATTTCGCCTTGGTCGATGCATTCCAGCTCCTTGTCATTTGCATGCCCACTCGTAGGGGTACCCAATACTCACCACCACCACCACCTATGGTAGATCCCCGAGTCCCTAGTCCCGATGCATCATCGGTGGTCGACATGTTTTGAGCTATTATGAGAAAAATGGATGATTTGAGTGCTCGAGTGGATAAGATGGAAGGATTGAGTACGCGAGTGGATGGCCTAGGCACACATTTAGAAGAGAGGGTGAAGGCCTTAGAGGATAGAGCCGAAGAGTCGGACCAGTCTGTTCACGATCTGGTAGGGAGAGTAGCCGTCCTAGAGAGACCCCCGGTTGAGGCGCACCCCGCGCCGACAAATGGTCAACAGGAGTCGGTTCAACCACCTGCTGCTCCTAGGGCTCAAGGGGTAGATGATAGGAGGCGTCGAGTTCCCGAGGTGGATGACTACGAGTCCGATAATGAGAATAAGGGCTATGGTCGTGACCGTCAAGTTCAACGACGGAACCGTGATTTAGAAGATGACGAGCGGACCCTCAGGACCGTTCATGCTGACCCTCCCACTTTTGACGGGTCCTTGGACTCAAAGGTCTATCTAGATTGGGAGTCCGAAATGGATCGGTACTTTGATTGGTTCGATATGACGTACCGTCAAAGAGTCTGATTCGCTACCATGAAGCAGATGGGACAAGCTCAGACCTATTGGAAGAACGTAGAGAGCCTATTGTTTCATCGGCAGGAGCCCCAGGTTGAGACATGTGGTGAGATGAAGGTCAAGCTTCGGCAAAAGTACCTTCCTACCATATACCGTCAGCGACTCATCGATAGGTGGCAGAGTCTCAGTCAGGGAGATCGATCTGTCTCCGAGTATATCGCTAAATTTGATGAGTACTTTTTGTGATGTGGCGTCTCGGAGGAGAGCACCATGCCCATTTCTCGCTTCTGTTGTGGTCTGTGGCCCCACTATCAGTATGAGCTCTTTCGCCGCAATGTGACCAAGTTGGAAGACGCGTATCAGGTTACTCTCGAGATAGAGTAGTTTGAGGGAGAGTTCGAGTCTACCCAACGGTTGGGCCCCGTCCCTCTTCGTAGTGCAGAGCCCCATAGCTCCTTAGGCCCATATCCGAGGGCCCACATGGCTCGACCTCAGGAGCCCGCCTGTCAGGAGCAATTCGCTCCAAGGCCTCGCCCTCCCCCGCCAAGGGATCTACCTCCACCCCAACCACCAGCACCCATTGCCCGTCCTCCGACACCCACACCTCCTCCCCTGTTTCCTACACCCCCTGTCCGTCGGGAGGATAAGGGTAAGGGACCACTTATCGTCACGACTAGTAGTGTTATCACTGTCAGGGGTTTGGCCACTTTACCGGCCAATGTCCCTCTCGTACATCACTAGCCCTAGGGGACAAAAGGGTTGGAGAAGCCTCACCATCTAGGTTTGTGTCTGTCAGCTATGAGGCCGAGCCGGAATTAGCTGATGAATTCTATGAAGAAGAATTCTCTCGAACACCACGGCTGCTCGTGTGTGCATTGAACTGGATGTTTCGAAGCCTCATCCGTCCAGGGTGTGGATTGGTTTCTCGGGGGGCAGAGCCTGGCAAGAGGTGATCTATCCTGATCTTCCAGCTTTCTGCCCTTCCTGCTCCCGGCTTGGTCATTTTAGGGAAGAATGCAAAGCACTAAGCAATGTTGGTCATGTCAGCCATGCTTCTGAGTCTACTGCTATTCGGCAGCTTCCAGCTCCTCAACCAAAGCATAAATTCCACTGGCAACCGGTCTTATCCAAGAGGAAAAGTGTGAATTTCACCTGTTGTGCTGTAGAGGATAAACACGACTGTGCTAATGTGGTCATCTCTTCAGAGGTTACTAATGCTGATATTCCGAAGTCGGGCAATCTTTGTCTGCGCTCTTCCCCCATATGTGAGGGGGAAACTTCAGCTCATCCCATGGAAAGCAATGGATTACTTCCAAATGAATCTTTGGTGGTGGCAGAGTCCATTGCTAAGTCTTCTCAACAGGGTAATACCTTGTTGGAGCTTCCTTCATTCCAAAGGTCAGACCCTTCGCAACCTCTTCTGCAAATTAATTCTCTTGTGGATCTCCCTTCAGTCCAAGGGTGTGTTATGTTGTGCCCCTATTGTTTTGATGTCAGCAAGCACTATGAGCATGATTGATTGATTGATTTGAGAGTGGGCACATTCATCTCATTGCATTTTCTGTCTCTGCATTGGTGCAACTCAAGTTCCTGTCTCTGCATTGGTGCAACTCTAGTTCCTGCATAACAAGTGTAGTTTGCATCGGTACATTAACTGTTGGTGCACGTCATATAGTTGATGCATGATCTGGTAAATAGACTGCACTGTTAGTTCTCCTGCATATATTGCATCGGTTCAATATCTGTCATATGCACACACTGCATCGATGCATGTTCATTATGCATACATACTTAGTACATTCGGCTGTTTCATGCATATACAATGTCTGCATAGTCTTTGCTGTTATGTCCATGCGTCATTTAAGCAAGTCTATACATGATGCATTGATTCTTAAATGCTAGGTAGCAAGTATGTACATTGTCTTGTTTCAGGCACGCAAAGTCTGTACATCGTCTTGGCGCATGCACGCAAAGTCTGTACATTCTTTGACAGTAGCATGTCTGTACATTATCTTGTTTCAGGCACACAAAGTCTGTACATCGTCTTGGCGCATGCACGTAAAGTCTGTACATTCTTTGACAGCATGCCTGAGCATTCATCTTCGTTGTGCATACTTTGATAGATGCAAACTACATTTCACACGTTCAACGTCTGTACATTCTTCAGTGGCATTTGTGCAATCCTACAAAACAAAGTCTATACACTCTTTACCATGCATTCAAAGTCTATACATTCCATTGCTGGTACGAGTGGTTAAGTTCATGCATCATCACTCCAGCGAGTCTGTACATTGGTGTCGCATGCACACTAAGTCCATACACTCGTTGATGGCATGTCCGAGCATTCATCTTCAATGTACATACTTTCTTATATGTACACTGCATTTTGTGCATCAAGTCTATAAAGGCTCAGTTCAAATATCAAACTTACTCGATGCATCCTTTTCTTTTCCTTCAGATTGATTCAAACTGATATCAAGTTTCATCTGACAGGACTTATGTTCGAGGAACCTAAGAAGGGCACGTGATCCAAGAATGGAGGATGTGCCAAGATCGTGACACGTGTAACGCAGCAAGCTGAAATGCTTTCACGTGGTCAAGGCTCTAGGGTGGGAATTGTGGAGGACACACGCCCACCTATCTGCTCCTGCTATAAAAAGAAGACTTCTCCATCTGGAGAAGATGCTCGTGCAGAGAGGATCAAAAGTTACATTAGAAGAGTAGAAGCAGAAAGAGTCTGTACGATCCAGATAGAAGAGAAAGAGAGAAGAAGAGAAAAAGAGTTCGTGAAAAAGAAAGAGAGGGTAGCAGAGAAGAAAAGAGAAGAAGAAGAAGAAAGAAAAAGGAGACAGAAAGAGAGATCAAGAGTTAGAAGAGAAGAAAAGAAGCTTCATCTGAAGTTTTGCCTCTACTGGATCATGGATCAAATCCAGGCCAGTTAGCTCTTTGAGAGCCACGTTGTGTTCTATCTTTTACAGCTTTCAGTCGCTGTGTTTCATCATCCTTTGTTTTTCTTTTTACCTTGTTTCAAGCTATTAGTCAGCAGAGCTAAGCTGTATTGCTCAGTGTTGCAGAGGAGGATTCCTCTGGACAGTAATCTATGTTGCTCAGCAGGCGAGGTGGATACCTCGGACAGTAAGCTGTGTTGCTCAGCGGGCAGAGGAGGATTCCTTTGGACGGGTTAAGCTGTAGTCTCCAGCGGTTGGCAAAGCTGTAATGCCCAGCAGTCAAGCTGTTAGTCAGTGGTTTGTAGGCAAGCTGTGTCGCCCAGCGGTTTTCAAGCTGTTTGGCAGCGGAATCCACACTCTGGTTTGAGTGTGGGGTGGACGTAGGTCTGGAGGACCGAACCACCTTAAAAATCTTCTGTGCAGTGGTTTGATTGTCTATTGTGCTTCGCTAGATGCATGATTAGGCTCGATGTGTTTCTCTTTGTCTAGTAAGGTTGTTGATTGCACACTGTCTGTTCGATAACTGTTTTGAGAGTGCCTTGACATTGATCCTAAGTCACCAATCCGTTCATCTGTAAGCATTTTAGTTGACCTAGTGAATCTGTTAATTCCGCAACTGTTCATTGGCTTTCAGTTTGTATCAGGAAGTTTTAATTGGGAAAGAGTTTTATAAGGGGATTCATTCACCCCCCCTCTGAATCCATCGCACCGATCATAACAGTTGGTATCAGAGCAGGTCTCTGTGCATTTAGATCCAACGATCTACAGAGGATTCTGCTACTTCCGTGGTGCATTTCAGAGTGGGTATGGTTTATCGCTTTCGGTGCTTCTGTCTCACTAAGTCGGTATCTGGCTGTACCTCTGTTGATTCCGGTGCATTTCTCATCTCCTTCATTTGATCAAGTCATTTCTCGATGGATCATCCACCGAACTTCAGAGGTGATGATTTTGATCTATGGCTGGAAAAGATGCATCGGTATGTAAGAACAACCGATCCTGATCTTTGGAAGGTAATGACTCACGGTCCACACAAATTATTGAGAGATAAATCTAAATAGACCGAGGAGGATAAATTGAAAGACTCCATCAATTATAGAGCATTGAACATGGTGAAAGCATCAATTGACAGAACACTAATCTCATACGTCTCATCTTGCAGGACTGCCAAAGAAATTTTGAACAAACTGAAGGAAGGCAGCTGCAAAAATGATAATCGATGCTTGATGGCTCAAGGAAGTGAACACAGCAACAATCAAGATAAAGAACAGGACTATGATTAGGTAAACATCTTTGAAGACTATGCCCTGGATGATTGGATTACTGCATATAATGAATTGCTAGACTCTCATGATCATTTAAGAAAGCAATATAAGAAGATGAAAAAGAAAAGTGATAAAAATGATTCTAATTCATCATGTGAAAAGTGCTTGAGGGTCAATGAACTATATGATAAATGTCTATCTGAAACTCACGTGAATATGAAGCAAATGTGCATGCTGAAAAATGAAAATCAAGAATGTGCCAATAAAATTTCTGAATTAGAAAGTCAGTTAAAGCTGAAAACTGATGAACATCTGATAAAACTGGAAGAGTTGGAAAGGATTAATTCTGATATAGAGAAATTGAAAGCTTAGAATGGAGAAATTCAGAGGAATAATGAAAATCTTAAAACTGAAATAGAGAAAGTGAGCAAGGAAGGTATGCATGGTTTCTCTTTAACATCGATCAGCAACAAGTGCTTGGCTCTAAAAGAGGGGCACATTTATCTCATTGCATTGTCTGTCTCTGCATTAGTGCAACTCTAGTTCCTGTCTCTGCATTGGTGCAACTCTAGTTCCTGCATAACAAGTGTAGTTTGCATCGGTACATTAACTGTTGTTGCACGTCATATAGTCGATGCATGATCTGGTAAATAGACTGCACTGTTAGTTCTCCTGCATACATTGCATCGGTTCAATATCTGTCATATGCACACACTGCATCGATGCATGTTCATTATGCATACATAGTCAGTACATTCAGTTGTTTCATGCATATACAATGTCTGCACAGTCTTTGCTGGTATGTCCATGCGTCATTTAAGCAAGTCTATACATGATGCATTGATTCTTAAATGCTAGGTAGCAAGTCTGTACATTGTCTTGTTTCAGGCACGCAAAGTCTGTACATCGTCTTGGCGCATGCACGCAAAGTCTGTACATTCTTTGACAGTAGCAAGTCTGTACATTGCCTTGTTTCAGGCACGCAAAGTCTGTACATTGTCTTGGCGCATGCACGCAAAGTCTGTACATTCTTTGATAGCATGCTTGAGCATTCATCTTTGTTGTGCATACTTTGATAGATGCAAACTACATTTCACACGTTCAACGTCTGTACATTCTTCAGTGGCATTTGTGCAATCTTTCAAAACAAAGTCTATACACTTTTTACCATGCATTCAAAGTCTATACATTCCATTGCTGGTACGAGTGGTTAAGTTCATGCATCATCACTCCAGCGAGTCTGTACATTGGTGTCGCATGCACACTAAGTCCATACACTCGTTGATGGCATGTCCGAGCATTCATCTTCAATGTACATACTTTCTTATATGCACACTGCATTTTATGCATCAAGTTTGTACAGGCTCAGTTCAAATATCAAACTTACTCAATGCATCCTTTTCTTTTCCTTCAGATTGATTCAAACTGATATCAAGTTTAATCTGACAGGACTTATGTTCAAGGAACCTAAGAAGGGCACGTGATCCAAGAATGGAGGATGTGCCAAGATCGTGACACGTGTAACGTAGCAAGCTGAAATGCTTCCACGTGGTCAAGGCTCTAGGGCGGGAATTATGGAGGACACATGCCCACCTATCTGCTCCTGCTATAAAAAGAAGACTTCTCCATCTGGAGAAGATGCTCGTGCAGAGAGGATCAAAAGTTACATTAGAAGAGTAGAAGTAGAAAGAGTCTGTACGATCCAGATAGAAGAGAAAGAGAGAAGAAGAGAAAAAGAGTTCGTGAAAAAGAAAGAGAGGGTAGCAGAGAAGAAAAGAGACGAAGAAGAAGAAAGAAAAATGAGACAGAAAGAGAGATCAAGAGTTAGAAGAGAAGAAAAGAAGCTTCATCTGAAGTTTTGCCTCTACTGGACCATGGATCAAATCCAGGCCAGTTAGCTCTTTGAGAGCCACGTTGTGTTCTATCTTTTACAGCTTTCAGTCGCTGTGTTTCATCATCCTTTGTTTTTCTTTTTACCTTGTTTCAAGCTGTTAGTCAGCAGAGCTAAGCTGTATTGCTCAGCGTTGCAGAGGAGGATTCCTCTAGATAGCAAGTTGTGTTGCTTAGCAGGCGAGGTGGATACCTCGGACAGCAAGCTGTGTTGCTCAGCGGGTAGAGGAGGATTCCTCTGGACGGGTTAAGCTGTAGTCCCCAGTGGTTGGCAAAGCTGTAATGCCCAGCGGTCAAGCTGTTAGTCAGCGGTTTGTAGGCAAGCTGTGTCGCCCAGCGGTTTTCAAACTGTTTGGCAGCGGAATCCACACTCTGGTTTGAGTGTGGGGTGGACGTAGGTCTGGAGGACCGAACCACCTTAAAAATCTTCTGTGCAGTGGTTTGATTGTCTATTGTGCTTTTCTAGATGCATGATTATGCTCGATGTGTTTCTCTCTGTCTAGTAAGGTTGTTGATTGCACACTGTTTATTCGATAACTATTTTGAGAGTCCCTTGACATTGATCCTAAGTCACTAATCCGTTATCTGTAAGCATTTTAGTTGACCTAGTGAATCTGTTCATTCCGCAACTGTTCATTGGCTTTCAGTTTGTATCAGGAAGTTTTAATTGGGCAAGAGTTTTATAAGGGGATTCATTCACCCCCCCTCTGAATCCATCGCACACCGATCCTAACATGTTAGTACGGGGGTCATTGTTCCTGTCCCAGAGATTACGTTGATGGATCACCATCCTGGTACCTATGACGTTGATGCAAACTCTAAGTCTATTAAGGATACTATTTCGCAAGTCGATGTCATTTTGCATCGAAAGGAGATTGGTTTTGCTGCTGGCATAGACAATGCGCGGGTTATGCATAACGATCGACCTGGTGTCCTTACAAGGTCAATGTCTAGGTCAGGATCTGTGGATAACATCCTTGAAAATCCCCAGTGCTGATGTCTTTCAACATTTGGAATATAAGGGGAATTGGGAATGACCTCTTCCAAGGCCGAGTCAAATTGCTGATCAAGGAGCATAAGGTTGATTGTATTGTCCTTCTGGAACCTAAGATCAATGCTAGTCACATGGATAGAATTTGTAAAAAGCTAGGCATGGACAGAGCGATGGCCAACTCTGATTCTATGGCTCACATTTGGGTCCTATGCAAAGATTCTTTGAATTTTTCGGTTATCATTCGAGATGAGCAGCAGATTTCCCTTTTGCAAACCAGTTCAATTATGCATGTTTTTCATGTTTCCTTCGTTTATGCTAAATGTTCAGTTATTGAAAGATGTTAGCTGTGGGATGCTCTGAATAATGTTCATTCTCAGATTAATGGTGCTTGGCTTGTGGCAGGTGATTTCAACTGTCTTACGGATGTAGATGAAAAGTTTAGGGGTAACCCACCGAACTTGGCATCTATGTTTGATTTCAAAACTTGTATTTCAAACTGTGCCCTTATTGATGCGGGCTTTCTTGGTTCTAAATTCACATGGCACAATAATCAACATGGAGACAAAGCTATTTGGGCTAGATTAGATAGGGTTCTTTTTAATACAGACTGGCTGAATCTTCTTACTATTTCAGTTGAGCATCTATCAAGGGAAGCCTCAGACCATGCTCCGCTTCTTGTTAAATCAACTGCTCGGGGGAAATTCAAGAACCTGTTTTGTTTTCAAAAGATGTGGACCCTTCATGACAAATTCCTGATGGATGTTGAACTTAATTGGCGCATCAGCCCTTTAGCTTCTTCTCAGATTTGTACTCTCTATCTGAAATTGAAGCATATGAGAAAATGGCTAGGTGAATGGAATAAGACTGTCTTTGGCAATGTACACAAGAATCTTATGGCAGCTGAAGATGAGGTTTTAAAAGCAGAACACACTTATGATATGAACCCTTTAGAGACTAATTTTAATAGATTGGAGGAGGCAAAATCTCTCATGTCTTATCGACTGATTCAACAAGAATGCTTTTGGAGGCAAAAGTCCAGAGTCCGATGGCTGCTTGAAGGGGATAGAAATACTAAATTCTTTCACATGACCACTATGGCTCGCAGGAAAAAATGCTTCATTCCCCACCCCAAAGATTCTGTAGGAAATCTCATTACTGATCATGAGGATATGAAGGCCATTTTTGTTAACCATTTTCAAAAAGCACTCTCCTCCCAAGACCACTATATTGAGGAGAGCTTTCTCAATTGTATTCCACAGCTTGTCTCCTTTAATGAGAATGAGAATCTGTGTGCTGTCCCCAGCGAATCAGAAATTTAGGAAGTAGTTTTTTCCATGTCTGCTGATGGGGCTCCAGGCCCCGATGGTTTCACTGGAGTATTTTACCAGAAAGCCTGGCCTATTGTTGCTGACATTATTGTTAAGGCTGTTCAGGAATTCTTTCAGAATTGCCATGCTCTCCCAAGATTTGTAACTTCTACCCTCATTGCACTTATTCCTAAAAGAATTAATGTGTCTGATATCTCATATTTTAGATCTATTAGTCTTTGCAATTTCTTTTACAAGATTATTTCCTCCATCTTGAATATCAGACTTGCAGCTATTCTACCTAAAATCATTTCTCCTGAGCAGTCAGCATTTGTAAAAGGGAGACAAATTGTGGAAAACATTGCTCTAGCTCAAGAAATGGTTAATGAACTTGACAGGAAGACAAGAGGCTGTAATGTTATGTTTAACTTAGACATGGCCAAGGCATATGATAGATTAGAATAGGATTTTTTATTTGCTGTTCTGAAAAGATTTGGCTTCAGTCTTCAATTCATTAGCCTCATTGAGCGTATGGTCAACAACTGCTGGTTTTCTATCCTGTTCAATGGTGATTCGGCTGGACTTTTTAAGTCTTCAAGAGGTGTTAGACAGGGTGATCCAATTACCCCCTCCCTTTTCATTATAGCTAAAGAAGCCTTAAGTAGATCCCTGTAGCATGCCTTCTCATCTGGCCAAGTTGAATGGTCTGCAGGCCCTAGAGGCTATCCTAGCATTTCTCATCTTTTATTTACAGATGATACCATTATTTTTAGCAAGGCCTCAGCTAAATCGGTTTCCAATTTACTCAAGGTGCTTAGAGTTTATGAAAGTGCTTCTGGCCAACTCATAAATATTTGTAAGAGTGGCCTTTTCCTGCATCCTAAATCCAATGCTGCTGCTGCCAAGCGAATTGAGGACCTTTCAGGTTTCATATGCCACTCTTTCCCCCACAAATATTTGAGTTTTCCCCTGGTTCTTGGTAGAAGGAAGAAAGTACACTTTGATGGCATCATCACCTCCATACAGAAACGGATTGAGGGCTGACATTCTAATTTGCTGTCTCAAGGAGCTAAATTGATACTTATTAAACATGTCCTCACATCTATTCCTATTTATACTTTGGCTTCCTCAGCCCTGCATGCTGGTGTACATAAACTGCTAGATAAGTCTTTTGCCAATTTTTTCTGGGGTTCTTCCAACTATGGCAACAGGAGACATTGGACATCTTGGCAGAATATTTGCAAGCCTATATCTCTGGGTGGTTTAGGTATCATGTCACTTAAATACATGGACCTTGCTCTACGGGTGAAGGTGTTATGGAGAGCCCTCCACTCGGATTCCCTTTGGGCAGCCTATTTCAGAGCTAAATATATTAAAGGCTACCACCTTGCTGATGTTCAGTTCAGGAACATGAAAGGCCATGCGAAAAGGGGTTGGGTTCAAGCCAAGAAGCTTATTCTGCAGCACAAAAGAGTTCTTATTGGTGACGGAAACTCCACTAATTTCTGGCATGACACTTGGTTGGGGAATTACTGCTTGGCATCCTATGTCCCTGCAGAGGTCCTCCCTAATAACATGATGAAGGTTAAAGATGGTCTCCTGCAGCCTTCAGATGAATTAATTTATCTATTCAACAGGTATCTTCCCATTGACATCCAACTGGCTTTAATGCATATCAACTTGTCACCTCACTCGGATAAGGAAATCTAGAGTTTATCTTCCTCTGGAGAATGTACAGTCTCCACCATCTACAAAGCTCAGTTTATTTTGCCATGGGTGCAGTAGGATCGGTTAAATATGCCATGGGTTCAGATTTGGGCAAAATGGATGCCCAACAAGGTGTCCATTCATTTGTGGAAGATCTTGAATAACAGCATTCCTACTGACTTTAATATAAAGACTGTGGGTATCCCTCTGTGCTCAAAATGCCACTAATACAAGGTCTCTCAAGAAGAAGACATAAATCACCTTTTCACTACCAGCGACCTTGCTGCTTTCATTTGGTCTTCAGTCCGTGCTTCAGGTCTGCAGATCGAGGGTACGCAAACCAAATCTTTGATACTAAATTCCTTGTCACAGGTTCAACCCAAATCCCTTTTTGGTCTGCTTATTCTGGCTGTCATTGGTTTTGCGATATGGGAAATTTGGAATGCTAGAAATGCAGCAAAATATGAAGGGAGATCTTTTTCCAATCAGAGTATTCTTCATAAAATTCAAGTGCAGGCTAAACAGATTTGTTTGTTTGCTGATCTAAAGGAAAGAAATCCTAACAGGAAGAAAATTTTGACAAGTTTTGGCATTGATATTCTTATGAAAAATAGACCGAACATCAAGATCATCAAATGGATGCCTCCTCCATGGCCTTTCATAAAACTGAATACTGATGGAGCTTGTAAACGGTCAGGTATTTCAGGCGGTGGTGGGGTCATCAGAGATGCTACAGGGCATGTTATTCTTGCATTCTCTCATTTTTATGGATACTCCAATAGCATAATAGCTGAAGCCAGAGCACTGCTTGATGGCATTAAATATCTCCATACCGTCAGTTACAGTCCAGTCCTCATTGAATGCGACTCCAAAATCATTGTGCAGATTGTCAATAGAAAAGCTCAATGTCCTTGGGTGATCCTCAGCTATATTAGAGAAATATGGAATCTGCTCTCTCAAATGAATTCCATTTCTCACATCTTCAGAGAAGCAAATTGGGTTGTTGATTCTTTAGCCTCTCTAGCATGCTCCAAGCAATGTAATTCCTTTTATTCAAATAATGAGCTGCCTAGATATACAAAGGGAGCTGCTCGTCTGGATAAGCTGGGAATGCCCAGCATTCGGGTGATGTAATTGTACATTCTTCATTTTATATCTATAATATTCACCTCCTAGTGCTGAGTTAGTGGAGTGGCTTTCTTCTTACCTCTGGTAAGGGGTGCACTCTCCTACCTCACTCTAGGAAGGGTTTTCCAAAAAAAAAAAAGAATTCTATGAAGAAGATCCAGAAGAACCCATCGACACCCAGGATGCAGCACTCAGATGATGACCACCTAGGGGTAATGTCACTGCATTAAGTCTAGGGTCATGCATGAGTCTATTTTTCTTCTTTGTGTGGTTTGTTAGGAGTCTATGCATGCATTTGTCAAGTGCATGGTGAGTCTACATATGTCGAGTCGAGTCGGTCTTATGCAAGCTCGCAGATGTCAGTCCCTTACGAGTGTGACGCAAGTCGGATCTAATGCGTACGTTGTAGACCTGCCAGAATATGGGATCAGCTCTACATCATTGTCCCGGATCTAGTCACCCACAGGGACCTAGCGGTGATTCCTAGTGAGTCTTCGAGCCGCCTCCTCCCCTTTGAGAGTGACCCCACCCCGGAGTGTCCACCACTAGTCTCGTTTCCACAACAGCATGTGCATATCGAATATATAAAGGATGAGCAGGTGATGGTTACTTGGAGTGGAGCGTACCCGTGCTACTAGGTACGGTGATGGATCCGTCGGAGCTACTCGAGCAGTCGCACTGCTTACTCGACGGGGTCGAGTTCTTGCCACCCAGGGAGAATTGATGGGAATCAACACCGGGCACTCACATTTTATTTTTACATTTGTGTACTTTTGTTTACATTTATATCCTTGGCTAATTGGGTTTGCAATTGTAAGGCATTATAAGCCAATTTGTTAGTCTTTAGGAATCTTTGGTTTTCTTTGCAAAAAGGCCTTTGGGTTTCTATGTAAAATGCCAGTAGGTCCAGCAGGGTCCCCCACCCTCTTTCCCATTGGTACACCTAGGATCTAGGGCCCATGTGGGGCTAGTTCAAAGTCCAAGATTGGACTTGTACCAAGGGGGGGACAAGATGGATGGAAATTCAAAATTGACCACCCCTTAGTCAAGGGGGCGCCCCCTTGTTTGTCTCCACATGGGGATTTGTTTAATGTTGTTTATTCTCCCTTTCCTTATATGCCCCTTTGACCAAGGGCATTAGAGGTCATTTGGCTAGGTCTAGGGCTTTAGTATTTAATGTCTCTTGTTGTATTTTGATCAATTAATGAGAAAAATTACATGAATTTTGTGTGAATGAACCTAGGGGCGCACCTCCCCCTCTCCCTTCTTGCTAGTTCTTCATCTTCTTCCTCTTGATCCAGGGTGTGAAGCCCTCAATATTAGAGTGAATCCAATTTCTATCTCCTCTCTGGAGTGTGAAGCTCCACCGCCGCCGTTCGTGCCGCCATCCGAGCCGCCAACAAGCCGCCACAAGCCACCATTCCCCCTGTTGTCTTGAACTCCGAGTTCCAGAACAGTAAGCTAAAGAAAAGGTTGATTCTCCAAGCTCCCAGCTTTGATCAAGTTGAGATTTTGAGAGATTGTTCCTCTTTGAGTTAGCTTTCCAGCAATATAGATTTTGTGCCGTTCCGATCCCGTTTGTCCCACCTCCTAGGTCATTCTTCATACCCCTCGCAATCTGCCTTGTTGCGAATTTGCAGGATAGATCCCTGATCCCGTATTTTTACCACCCCCTTAGTCTTCTCCAAAAATTCAAAAAATAACTTTGTATGTCCCCTACATAGTCCTCCTCTACCCATAATTTTCACAAGCCCTAAATCCACCGCCAACCCCTCAGTCAAAAATCGCCTTTAGACACCTCCCTTTAGGTTCTACTGGATCTAGATCCTGAGCCAGAAAAGAGTCCGTGGCATAGTCATTTTAATTTTCAATCCATTCACTTGATGGGCCTGAAATTCCAATATGTCGTATATTTTTGAGTCCTCTTTCCAACGGTACCAACCGCCTCTCGATCCGACACCGGATCTGGGCGTACCGGCCGTTTTTGCCGGAGTGCGCAAGACTGTCCAGATCTGTCCCGAGACAGGCCTGCAAAAAGGGGTCACAAGTTAATTCCAGAAGAAATATATCGGGGAAGCTTCAGAGACCGCCACTCCCAGTGGTCGACCAGGGGTCCTCTGCCAGCGTCCCAGTGAACCGCCGCCTTCAGAAAAGTCCCAAAGATTGATGTCCCATTGGACGCCCATGCTTGCTGCCCTGCCGGCCAGTAAATTGTAGAATCAGAGCCGCTAGCCACCGCCGCGCGGAATCCGCTGCCTTGCTACCCGTCAACCCAAATTTGGAGCTCCTGGCTTATTTGTGTAGCCCTTTACCTCCCTGTGTGGAGTGGGCAGTAAAATCCTTGCTGTAACTAATTTTTACCTTTGTACCGGGAGTTACAAAGTTTGGCCGGGAACGTCTTCCCCACACCCGATAGCGTGGAGGTATCGTGTTCACTCCTCACTCGGCATTTTTGCTTATTTCGTACATTTCTATAAACCGCTACATGAGTGATAGGAAAATCTAGCTCGTTATATCTTTTCAATCACCACTGCGAGAGAGAGCGAGACAGTCCCGTGACCTGATCCGGGCACGAAAGTGTGAGTTGACCACCCTAGCTCTTTGCCGGTTTCTCAACCGCGCACGTCCGCACACTTCCCTCGCTAGGGACGATCGCGAGTTTACCTAGAGTCCAAGGTTTGCATATCAATTGGCGTCGAGTCGCGTCCCATCCTGCATCACCAAGACTATCTAATTGATCTTGGCTGTGTTCCCATTATATGTGATAACACGAGTGCTATAAATCTTGTAAAAAATCCAGTCATGCACTCTAGGACTAAGCATATAGAAATTAGGCATCATTTCATAAGGGATGAAGTCCTCAAAAATCACTTTGAGCTCCATTTTGTTGACTCAGAAAATCGGATTGCAGACATTTTCACAAAACCTTTAAGCAATGATAGGTTTTCAACATTAAGGAGAGAGCTAGGTCTATGCAGACCTCAATCCACTCAGGTTTGAGCTATTTACTCCTTTTCGATGCACAAGTTACTTGTCTTTGCTATAATGGGTGCAAGCTTGTCTGTTTTCATCTAGAACTGGTCTATTGATTGAATAAATTGTTCTATGAATGGTGGTCACATTCAGATAGAGCTTGTGTGCATTTCTGGTTGTTTTGAGTTGCATATCATCTTTTGACTAAATGGTATATCAAATGTCGAGAAGTGGAAAGATAGGTCACGCCTGTCAGGAAACTCTCCCCATGCGTGAGGACTGGCCTCCGCCAAGTACCATGAGTCAGAAATGCATACTGACATCTATATAGTTAATTTCTAGTGCATAAGCATGTTTAAAGTTTTAGCATCCAATAAAGCACTTCTCAGTGGCAACAAAGAGGTAAAACCATTCTTGAATGATTGACTGAAATAAGAAAGTCAGAGGCACTGGCAGTAGAAGATGGCAGGAGTATTTCGGAAATAAAGGAAATACAGACAGATAAGAATCAGAGACACTGGCTGAAAACAGACTTTTGACCAGGTCGACACCTTCCTGTCATGTGCCGACACATGCAGGACAATGGCTTAATGAAGGTCGGTGCATATCTTGAGTAAGGTCAGTGCATGTTCCACGACAAGGTCAGTGCTTGTTGAAATTTCAACTCTACTTGAGTCTGTGCACATCTGGTGTTCATGTTACACAGTTAGTGCAAAGTCTGCGCTTCCTCTAGGCGGGTCGACACCCTCTCAGAACGTGTCGACTCTGTCACTCTGCCACTCTTGGGTGTGAGATCCAATGGAGAGTTGTTCTGACCTTTTCTTATCACTGCCTTCTTCACTTCCACATCAAATCTTATGCCTCTGCACCTTCATTTATCACCGAGCATTAATTTAAGAGGAGTTGAGAATGTTTTAATTCATTCATACATTTTTGGGTAAGTTATTCTATTCTACTCCTGTTAAGGAAGTGGTTTAAAGTTTATAATCCTCATTTTCGTTGATAATTATGTTGAGCTCTACCAATCTTGCACTTGATAATAGGGTTAAAACATTCATCAAGTCTTTGAAAATAACCATAGCCTAAGCGTCTGAAAGTTTACTGCAAAAAGGCTTCTTAGTTTAAGAAATGTTGGCATGTATTGTCCTTAGATAAGTTACCTAACTTGAAGTCAATTAGAGAATATGCCTCCTAAAACCATACTGCAATAATTTCATAGCAATGGCTTCATCTTCAGAGAAATTAGATCCTACATCAATGAAATGAAGGTTAATCTAGTCATGATGAAGACTGCCAACTCTGTTCAAAAGAAAATAGAAAGGTAAGCTACACTGAGCAACCAGGGACTCTGACGTCTGAACAACGTGTTTCCTTGAGTCAAACAGTGAATGCTATATCGGACTGTTTAATTAATTAAAAGATATATATGGTTTGGGGCTGACTCTATACCTTCTTCAAAGTAAAAAGGCATTTTGTTTATTTTCAATACTTACTTATTCTCTTTTTTCCAATCATGCCTAATAAACCTGATGAGTAAGACAAATAGGCTTGGTTAAATATTTTGACTTCCTCAAATGTTTTAGTCTTATTATTTAATGCAAAAATGACTGCTCTCAAACCTTTATTATTCAAAAATGAGCTTATAGGCCTTAAACCTTCAACATAAAACAGGGGTATTTCAGCCATTTCTTATCTAAGGTTTGTTATTTTCAAAAGAAAAATCTCAACTCTGCCTTTTTAACTCATCGGTGAAATTCATGTTTTTACCCTTTTTATTTTCAAACCCTATTTCTCTCGCGAGCTCTCTCTCCGGCGCGTCTGCTCTTCTCAACACGGAGATCGACACCTTCCTCCGTCTCCCTCCCTAGTGGAACCTAGCACTTCCGCTAGCTTCACTCCTCTGCTGCGATGCTCCAGCCACCCTCGCTAATCTCTCCTCCTTCTTTCCGCCCTCTCCATGGCTCCTCCGGTCACCCGCGGTAAGAGGAAGGAAACTGCCACATCGAAGAAGGCCGCCGCTCAAGCCCCTGCAGCAAGAAAAGCACACAAAGAAGGGCGCTCAAAAAGCATTGAGGACAGACCAACTGCTGAACCAGCCAAGAGAAGAGCCGCAGAAGCCCAAGGTTCTAACAGTGACAATGGCACGCCACACGACCCTCTGGCAAAGAGGCAACGCTCATCCGCAGCTGAAAAAGGGAAGGCGAAGGCGTCGTCAGCACCTCTGTAGCTCAGTACTGCTCCCTCAGTCAGGGAAGAAGAGAGTGACCCCACCAGGATCCACTTCCCTCGGTATGTGGATTTCAGTGACCGTAAGATGCTTGATAATTTTCCTGAACTACTGCCGCTCTTTAAAATCCAATGATGGAAAGATTTATGTCCGACCACAGGGTGTACTACCCATTTCTGGTACAGCAATTCTATAAGAACTTAGTTTATGACCAGAATAAGAAAGCCCTTAGGACTGAGGTAAAGGGGGTCACAATCAAACTTTCAACCAAGCTTCTTCACAGAGCTTTACATATACCCCAGGATGGGCTTATAGAATTTGAGTTTGAAATTGATTTGTCTGAAGCATACACTATCCTGACAGGAAAGCCTCGGAACCCTCAGGATGAAACCCAAATTCTTGTCAAATCCTTTGACACAAATAGATTTCCCCCCTTACAGCGTCTACTGCACCACATGTGCACCACCATGATTACCCCACAAGGGGGTGGCAGAAGTAGACTCAATGAAACCCAAAGATTCATTTTTTACTACTTATTCAACAATCATTAGATTTGTCTTCCAGAGATTATTCTCCAGATAATGGATAGTTATACACGGAACAGGAGAAGTCTACCCTATGCTGCACAGCTAACATCAATATTTCAGAGAGTTGGCATCTCCCTGGAAAATGAGCAGATGAAGGAAATTCCTCGGAGCAATGTTTATTGCATGCGATTCATTGAAAACTACATGCACTTCAAGAGGAAAGGGGATACTATTGTAAGGGACTTGCCTGGTCACCAGCCTGACCCTCCTGCAGCAGCAACCCAACCAGCTCAACTAGACCCAGCAGATCCTGCCCATTCAGATCAGCAGCTTGCAGAGGTTCATCTGGAACAGCATGAAGAACAGTTCCATGTGGATGCTCACTTTGATCAGGAACAGTAGCAGCAGCAACAGGATGTACCTCAAGACACCTATGCTAGTCCAATCATACCTTTTGGGACTCTTCCTCCTCATACACCCCCATCTGACCCTACAGTTCGTGTCACGCCCCGAACTGATAACAGCGGAACGTGTAGTTCGGAA
This sequence comes from Amorphophallus konjac, assembly GCA_022559845.1. Classification (NCBI taxonomy): domain Eukaryota; kingdom Viridiplantae; phylum Streptophyta; class Magnoliopsida; order Alismatales; family Araceae; genus Amorphophallus; species Amorphophallus konjac. Next base: position 47,868,757 of record CM040124.1, on the reverse strand, counting down.
CGCGGTAGTGATACAGTCGTGAATAATCAGAGCATATATAAGACACAAAATCACAACCTGGACAATGCGGGCCAATTTAACCTTTATTGATATTCAAATATTCGAATTACAGACCTTGACTCAACTTACATAAGTGAAGAAAGGACTCGCTATTACACTCTAATAAAGAGAAAGGACTCAAATAACAGGACGAGACTCACAGAAAGACACCGACACGATTCTCCATTTCGCTCATCACTCTTGCCCTTCCCCATCTCTTGGACTATCTACAATGTCGTTACCTGAAAAATGTTAAAAATAGGCTGGTGAGCAAAAAGCTCAATAGGAATTACATCTCTCATCAAGCAGAATATAAGTGATTAGCCAATTAACATGTTCATGATGATGCAAGGCATGGAACTAGAAAATCATGATGATCAATCTAACAGAAAAGAAGAATATCAAAGTCAAAGGCAGTTACGAGCTCAAGAGAAATAGGGATGAATTCCCCTGCAGAGTCAAGGGCAAGCTATCAGAATATAACAAGGACAGTTACTCGGATGAACATAACTTCAGAATTGGCCAGAATATAACAGAGTTCCAATAAATATAAGCAGAATTAAACAATCTAGCAGAATATCTAAATTATCAGAATAACCGAACAACAAAATATCATAATAACAAAAACTTCTAGAATTAACAGAATTTGCAGAATGACAGATATAACAGAATAACAGAATATAACAGATGTACAGACTTTGGTGCAATGCCACACCCAGAATTCCCATGGTTTACAGAATTGGACTTCCGTCCTACCTGGCACTGAAAAGTCGCGGACCCACAGCCCTTAATGTTTCAGAATCAGATTTGGCCAAATACAGAGTCAAAGGGTTATGTTCTCGAATTGATGACAAGAAGATTCCAAAATGAGTAAAGTGTCAAGACTAACGGAAAACCAAAGTGACACTGATGCGGGACGGGACCGAAACGGGCTAGGACCTACGAATGCAATGAAGTGCGGCCAGCACTCACACGCCAAAGGCAAGCCGGGCGGCTGACCTCCGTAGCGTTCCTCCGGGTGGAGGCGTCTCTCAACAAGAAATCCAAGCCCACAGCCGTCCCTATGAGGGAAGCGTAGGGATCTCAGCGGCTAAGGAACCGCCGTGCGCCTATGGGAATCTAGTCCGAGCTCGGCGCTCGACTAGGACCACGGAATGGGGCTCTCAACTCACAGTCACGCGGTGAATAACAAGCTAGCTAGGAACCTACACACACTCACGCGGCATGCTAGAAAGTATACTAGTAAAGCAAATGCCAACAAAGGGAGCGTCGCGCGTACCTCCACGCCTAGGCGTGGGGAAGAAACCCCGGCCGAGATCAACAACCCCGATACACACGATGAACATTAGTACAATGCCAACCAAAATGCCCACTCCTCGCAGGGAGATAATAGGCTACAATAATAGAGTCGGGGCTGCCGATGCACGGGCTGACGGGCGGCACTCGGTGAGGGGTTGGCCGCGAAGAGGTTCCCGAACGGTAATCTGCCGGTTCGCAGCAACGCGCGTCTCGGCGGTGAAAGCTCCCACGACCTGATCCGGCGTCCGAATGAGGCGCCGTCAGCGATGGCGCGTAGCTGGGTCACGGGAGGAAGCCTCGGCCAAAGGGGGCGCTCAGATTCGCACCGAGGTGGCCGTGAGGTCATCTGCAAGTCGTGACTGGTTTCCTGCACACAGAACAGCGCGCTCGAGCGAGAAAGTTAATAACTTAAGGCTCCGGCGTGCGAACGTGATTCCGCCTGTGGGAGGACGACGGGGACTCGTAGCAGAAACTTCTGATCAAAGGGCTTGACCAGATTGCATCGAGGTAAGCCGTGGTGGCTTCTGCAACATGTCGCTGGTACTGGGGTCGGGCTGCACAGGATCAGTCTGCGCGGTCCCACGAGAATGAACGCCACGCACAGCACGATCGTCGAAATGCGGCGAGACTTGCGGCGTTGGAAGGAGGACGAAAAGTTGTTCGAACCATCAGAAGATGAGCCTCATCAAGTCACCAGGCTGGGCGCAATCGCAACAGTGGTAAGCTTCTGTCCTCTGGGCGAGCAGTCGGACAGAGGTACGATGGCCGTGGTGAAATTTTCTGAAACGAGGTCGGAATCTGACGAAACCACCTGGGTTGGTTCCGGGACGCCGAGGGCTATAACTTTGAAGAAGAAGATTTGGGCAGAAAACGGATGGAGAAATCGTGACAGGAACAGCACCCAACTGCACCCTCTGGACGGGTTGATTCGAATGGAGTCTGCGCAGTCGTGGGAGAACGGGTGCCACGAACAGTGCCGAAGTCGAAACGAGGCGAGACCACCTCTGGATCGAAGAGGACTCAGAGAGGAACAAACTCACAGAAGAACTCTCGGCCTGATTCGCACTGTGGACGTCGGGGTCGACTCTGCAATTAGGGCTTCAATTCTGCCTCGGATCTGCAGGGGTGCAGATTGCTTGTTCTTCACACTTGATGATGGAGATGGCGACGAAGGATGGCGATGGAGACGTGGATGAACGCGGAGGATAGATGCTTGGCGTCGCACCAAGGGGAAGGGGAGTCACACCCGGATTGATCCCGTCGCAGGAACAAGGAGGATGGATGCCTTGGCGTCGCACCAAGGGGATGGGGAGTCGCACCCCGGGGTTGATCCCGTCGCAGGATCAAAGAGGGAGAGAGATGGGGGGCGCAGCCACCATGGAGTCTTGCTCAAAATATTCTTCATTATTTTCCAAAGAAAAAATACAAGGCTTATATATGGGGAGGGGAGGTGCTAGGGTTGAAACCCTAGCCAAGAGGGAGGGGAGGGGGGTGCGCACATGGCATGGGGGGAAAGGGGGGTGCGCAACATGGCAAGGGGGAGAGGGGGGGGTGCGCATCAAGGCAAGGGGGGAAAGGGGGGCTGCGCACCACTCCTTGAATGTAGGAGTGGATTGGGGGAAGGGGGCGGCCAAAGGAGGGAGGGGGGGTGGTCGGATGGGGAAGGGAAAGGGGGGCGCACCCCTCTTCCTATAATCTAGGAGAGGGGGGGCGGCTGCCACCTTCCAAGAGGAGGGAAAGAGGTGGGGGCGCCCAAAACCCTAACCCTAGGTGGGCTAAGCATGGGAGTGGGCGGCCAGCCCAAATGGGCCAGTGATTGAACCAAAGAAGTGGCCCAATAGCCCTATCCCTCACCTAATAAGCACAAAAATGACCCAACTAAAGCCTAGTTGGCTCCAATTGGCCTACAAAGGTCCACAAGTAATAAAATTGTCCACGCAGGGACTAATCAAAGGCCCAGCATGGCCTAAAGCATAAAATAAATGAAGATAACTCTGCTAGTCCGCCAAGTGATCGCCGAGCCAAAGGGATGCAGGCGAGATCCGCGTACTCCGTCGTGAAGTGTGGCGCGTGTCCTCACCAATTCTCCCCGGGTGGGAAGAACTCGACCCTGTCGAGTACGGGTCCTGGTCGCTCCAGTAGCGCTCCAGCAGGTCCGGGTCGATCCTCTCCAGTTCTCCACGTGTGATCCAGGCATCGTCTATCGCAGGGCGCCCTCTCCAACGCACTAGGAAGCGTTGGTAGGCTCCGCTCCCTGTCGTGGTCACCTGCTCATCCAGTATACAATCTATATGCTCGCGTTTCTGTAATGGGGCTGGAGGAGGTGGACGCTCAGAAGGTGTAATACTCTCAACAGGAGGGGAGGGCCCAAAAAGCTCACTGGGAATCACCGCGGGATCCCGATATGCCACCAGATCTGAGACATTGAACGTCGAACAGATCCCATAGTCGTCTGGCAGCTCAATCTCATACGCATTCGACCCAATTCGCTTCAAGACTCGAAAGGGTCCAGCATCGCGGGCCTGGAGTTTCTTCACGGCCCCCGAAGGAAACCGTTCAGGTCTGACCCTGATCATGACGTACTCTCCCTTACGGAACTCACGGGTGGGCCGATGCGTATCAGCTAAATCCTCATAACGTGCGTTGCTGGCCTCAAGATGGTGATGATGATGTAGACTCCGAACTAGCTGTGTGGACTCATACCTATATGAATGCAGGGGTGGTCCTGGACATCCAAATATGGATCTAATAGGCCTATGACATCTACCAGACTTGACAACTTGGGGAGGACCTGGACAACCAAAGTATGACCTATCATGCACATGTGTCCTACTAAATGTGGTAGACTCAGGAGGACGAACAACCCAAAACTCACTCATGAAATTACCCCTATATGGTGAGGAACATGGTGAAACATGAAGGAGAGACATGTGTCCCTGGCCTCCTAAACTCTGGCGTCTGGATGTATGCAAGGTGAGGTGTTGACTAGCAGGTCTGGATGGGGTATGATAATGGACCTTCTCGACAATGTGGGGAGAATAATATGAGTCGAGAGGCTCACTAGGGAGGGGATCGAATGGGTCAAAGAAATGATGACCCCTCCCGACAGGTCCCTTCACTATACTTGCCCATGTGCGACATTCGCCCAGGTGCAGATGATCACCTTCAGGCGCTCTAATGTATGGGGCAAGAGGCTCATGAGGAAGGCAAGGAAGGCAAGGTTCCTCCCTCGGGACCGTGATACCATAAGAGGGGACAAAATCAACCTCCACGGGTATGGGAAAGAATAAAAGGACCTCGGAGGTGATATGTCCTATGGTGTAGACTGAGGTAATAGACCCCAAAGCAGGGAGTGTAAAGCGATGACTATAGGGTTGGTCAGACCCTAAGGTCAACATATAAGTCAACTCCCATTGACAATCTAAACTCCTAAGGAAGCCCTTCACATTTTCAAGAAAGCAGAAGGACCGAAAAGTGGTATGAAAGGAGTCAAGGGGTACTATTGGGAGGGCTGGTCCCATGGGTGTATAGCAAGGAATGGAGACATCTAGAAGTGGACCCTCCCTTAGCCAGCTAGCTAAAGACTCTCCAATGATCAGCTCACCCTCGGAGTGTAAGAATGGCTCTATATGAGGGTCTAAGGGTGAAGCATCACTCTCAGGAATGGAAACGGAGTCCTCTATGATGTGGATGGGATCACTCCCTAACTCCTCAACCTCAGCTAAGTACTCCTCAGCCAACTCCTGTTCAGCAACGTAAGTCACTGGAACAAACCCGGGTGGGGCATCCGCCGAACGTGTGTCCTCCAAGATAGGGGAACGTGAAGGACACTGGTCAGAGAACCGGACATTCCCACTACAGGGGGCCACAGGGGCGGGCTCTGGGTGAGGTGGCAGGCGTGAGCCTGGAGGCGGAGCGGACTGTGGGCTAGGGGAAATCGGTGATCCCATAGGAGTACCCATCCTTTCTAGTTTCTCCCTAAAGAGTTGCAGGAGTTCTGCGAGGGGGAGATCTCTCAAGTTAGGGGCATTCGGGGAGACTTGCTGGTAATCATGAGATTTAGTCTCGGGCCTAGACTCACACACAGGTGGCACCTTGCTCCTCCAACTATGATGTGCTCGGTTGGGGGTAAGAGGTGATGGGCGTTGCGGAGGTTGAGCCCTTAGAGTGGCCTTAGACTGATCGAGGGAGATAGGAGGAGTGGTAGTGCTCCTCGGGCTATGGGTCTCTGAGTAGGAGGCGAAGCGTTGGGGAGCGTAGATCTTCCTAAGTTCTACCTTCATCTCCTCCCATGAGTGTATGGGCTCTTGCCTCCAACCTGCCCTAAGACCTACTATGTGATCCCACACTTCCCTAGCTTGAGGTGAAAGTTGACCCCTGGCAATGTTGACTCTCTCGGAACCATATATCCAATTCTTCTCAAAGTATTTTCCCATGGTAGCCTCCCACTTTAGATAGGCTCTAGGGCTCGATCCATCAAAGCGAAGGTCCCCATCTACAATGATGTCCAGGCATAGAGGGTCGGTCGGACCCTTGTGGAGGATGTAAGGAGTAGCCATGATGAAGCACCTGAGGACTCTAACTACACATGCACGCCCTAGGACTATGGAAGGGACATGTAGGACAACTAAGGGATGGGACTAGACACGACCCAAAATGGAGAAGGAAACTGGGGAAGAATACGGACTCAAATGCAACTAAAACAAACCTAACGACTCACATGACCTAAGACCCCAATTTGTTAGAACAAACTGGTTCCCTAAGCTCTGATACCAATTTGATGCGGGACGGGACCGAAACGGGCTAGGACCTACGAATGCAATGAAGTGCGGCCAGCACTCACACGCCAAAGGCAAGCCGGGCGGCTGACCTCCGTAGCGTTCCTCCGGGTGGAGGCGTCTCTCAACAAGAAATCCAAGCCCACAGCCGTCCCTATGAGGGAAGCGTAGGGATCTCAGCGGCTAAGGAACCGCCGTGCGCCTATGGGAATCTAGTCCGAGCTCGGCGCTCGACTAGGACCACGGAATGGGGCTCTCAACTCACAGTCACGTGGTGAATAACAAGCTAGCTAGGAACCTACACACACTCACGCGGCATGCTAGAAAGTATACTAGTAAAGCAAATGCCAACAAAGGGAGCGTCGCGCGTACCTCCACGCCTAGGCGTGGGGAAGAAACCCCGGCCGAGATCAACAACCCCGATACACACGATGAACATTAGTACAATGCCAACCAAAATGCCCACTCCTCGCAGAGAGATAATAGGCTACAATAATAGAGTCGGGGCTGCCGATGCACGGGCTGACGGGCGGCACTCGGTGAGGGGTTGGCCGCGAAGGGGTTGCCGAACGGTAATCTGCCGGTTCGCAGCAACGCGCGTCTCGGCGGTGAAAGCTCCCACGGCCTGATCCGGCGTCCGAATGAGGCGCCGTCAGTGATGGCGCGTAGCTGGGTCATGGGAGGAAGCCTCGGCCAAAGGGGGCACTCAGATTCGCACCGAGGTCGCCGTGAGGTCATCTGCAAGTCGTGACTGGTTTCCTGCACACAGAACAGCGCGCTCGAGCGAGAAAGTTAATAACTTAAGGCTCCGGCGTGCGAACGTGATTCCGCCTGTGGGAGGACGACGGGGACTCGTAGCAGAAACTTCTGATCAAAGGGCTTGACCAGATTGCATCGAGGTAAGCCGTGATGGCTTCTGCAACATGTCACTGGTACTGGGGTCGGGCTGCACAGGATCAGTCTGCGCGGTCCCACGAGAATGAACGCCACGCATAGCACGATCGTCGAAATGCGGCGAGACTTGCGGCGTTGGAAGGAGGACGAAAAGTTGTTCGAACCATCAGAAGATGAGCCTCATCAAGTCACCAGGCTGGGCGCAATCGCAACAGTGGTAAGCTTCTGTCCTTTGGGCGAGAAGTCGGACAGAGGTACGATGGCCATGGTGAAATTTTCTGAAACGAGGTCGGAATCTGACGAAACCACCTGGGTTGGTTCCGGGACGCCGAGGGCTATAACTTTGAAGAAGAAGATTTGGGCAGAAAACGGATGGAGAAATCGTGACAGGAACAGCACCCAACTGCACCCTCTGGACGGGTTGATTCGAATGGAGTCTGCGCAGTCGTGGGAGAACGGGTGCCACGAACAGTGCCGAAGTCGAAACGAGGCGAGACCACCTCTGGATCGAAGAGGACTCAGAGAGGAACAAACTCACAGAAGAACTCTCGGCCTGATTCGCACTGTGGACGTCGGGGTCGACTCTGCAATTAGGGCTTCAATTCTGCCTCGGATCTGCAGGGGTGCAGATTGCTTGTTCTTCACACTTGATGATGGAGATGGCGACGAAGGATGGCGATGGAGACATGGATGAACGCGGAGGATAGATGCTTGGCGTCGCACCAAGGGGAAGGGGAGTCACACCCGGATTGATCCCGTCGCAGGAACAAGGAGGATGGATGCCTTGGCGTCGCACCAAGGGGATGGGGAGTCGCACCCCGGGGTTGATCCCGTCGCAGGATCAAAGAGGGAGAGAGATGGGGGGTGCAGCCACCATGGAGTCTTGCTCAAAATATTCTTCATTATTTTCCAAAGAAAAAATACAAGGCTTATATATGGGGAGGGGAGGTGCTAGGGTTGAAACCCTAGCCAAGAGGGAGGGGAGGGGGGTGCGCACATGGCATGGGGGGGAAAGGGGGGTGCGCAACATGGCAAGGGGGAGAGGGGGGGTGCGCATCAAGGCAAGGGGGGAAAGGGGGGTGCGCACCACTCCTTGAATGTAGGAGTGGATTGGGGGAAGGGGGCGGCCAAAGGAGGGAGGGGGGGTGGTCGGATGGGGAAGGGAAAGGGGGGCGCACCCCTCTTCCTATAATCTAGGAGAGGGGGGGCGGCTGCCACCTTCCAAGAGGAGGGAAAGAGGTGGGGGCACCCAAAACCCTAACCCTTGGTGGGCTAAGCATGGGAGTGGGCGGCCAGCCCAAATGGGCCAGTGATTGAACCAAAGAAGTGGCCCAATAGCCCTATCCCTCACCTAATAAGCACAAAAATGACCCAACTAAAGCCTAGTTGGCTCCAATTGGCCTACAAAGGTCCACAAGTAATAAAATTGTCCACGCAGGGACTAATCAAAGGCCCAGCATGGCCTAAAGCATAAAATAAATGAAGATAACTCCGCTAGTCCGCCAAGTGATCGCCGAGCCAAAGGGATGCAGGCGAGATCCGCGTACTCCGTCGTGAAGTGTGGCGCGTGTCCTCACCAGACACGGATCGGATCCCGAGGTTTTTAGGGTACAACCAGCTCGACTGCCTTGAGGGAATCCAAGGCTAGCGGAGACTTACGGAGGTCTCAATGACTAACTTGCCAGTCCGAAGGAACGGAATGTCCAACGGAGGACTCGTATGTCACCGAGAGTTGAGGTGCATAACGTGAACGAATCATGAAAAAGGGGCTCCATCTACGGACGTGAGATGAGAGTGCTAAAAGACCCGAGGTATGGGTCAAAATCGGGAGAAACGGTGAGAACATGAATGCGTTAATTATAGAATTCACGTCTATAATTAACTATAATTAAATAACATTATTTTAATTGATGCCCGTGAGTAGTGTCATTTATTAATTAGCATCTACTTGGAGGGACGTTAATTCTATGATTTTTAACTTAACTTATTTAACAAGAATTCACGCCAATATCTATTTAATTGAATAATTTTAAAAATATATATTCAAAGACACATTGATTTATTTAAAATAATTTAGAGAAATAAAATATATGATAATTAAGAGAAAAATATGAGAATTCCAGATATATAATTTTTATAATTTTCTGTTACATATTTTAATAGATATGAATTTTTAAAGCTATAATTACAAGATATATATATATATATATATATATATATATAATTTGACGACTTTTCATTATGTCGTCAAAAAGGTTTTGACGACAGGAAGCTTGTCGTCATTTACATAGCAAATGTGCTACCCTCTTCGTTTATTAATTAGCGTCAAAAGATTTGATGCCCATGAGTGACATCATTTATTTATATAAAATAATTTATAAAAATAGAATATATAATAATTAAGAGAAAAATTCAAGGATTCTAGAAATATATTTTTTATAATTTTATATTGCATAGTTTAATAGATATGGATTTTTAAAGATATAGTCACAAGATATATATATATATATATATATATATATATATATATATATATACAATATAGGAATTAACGCCTTTGCACTGTGGCGTCAAAACCATTTTGACGACATTTAGTTGGTCGTCACTTCAAAAAAATGCCACTCTTTAACCCTCTCGTTTCCCGACGTAACCACGTCGGAATCGAGCCTACGATATACCGAAATGACGGGCTCAAAAAACTCTATCAAACCAGACGTTCAAAATAATTTTTCGTCGAGAGATGGGGGTTCTTGAGATAGGAGACATGAAAAATGATGCAACCACTTTCACTACCTCGGTCTCCACCCTAATAATATACCCATAAAATTCCATGTCCAAAGGAGACTCCGGTACCCATGAACTGGCCGACAAAGTAAAAATCCATAACTAGCATGCTACAGTGAAATATGTAATTCGCCGTGTCAACAATTGAACTCTATTAAATTACCAATTAATTAATATTTCTGATTATTGTTAGCATAAAGGGTATCAAAATTTAAATAAAAATATGAAGATTTCAATCATCTATATTTTTCAATTTTTAGATAGGTGCTTACATGGAAAACAAATTTTAAAACATGTTATACGTATTACTTAACGAAGAAAAAATAAAACATGCAAACCGATGAACCTGAGGTAGAGATAACCTATAAAACTACAACAAACATGCTCCAAGTACTCATGAAACATGCATAGAGATCATGCAAACTTGATTATTAACGTTTAGACTTGAGAGAGATCACCTACCTCTTTTGGCTTGGTTTGGATGACAGATAGAGGAGAGAAAATAATATAACAAGGGCAATTGTAGCAGTAGCAGTGGCAGCTACTCCAGTCGCTACAACACGAAGGAACAACAGCTCAGAAGAAGAAGAACGAGACGGTCTTTCTCCCTTCACGTACGATAGCCTGTGAGGACTGCAACGACAATAGCAGTAGCAGCCGTAGTGCTTCGACAAGGAAGAAGACGCAGGGGCTCCTCCGAACGGAGATGGGAGAAGCCTCTCGTGCAGTAACGGGAACACAACTACAGCACCGCTGTAGTAGTTGGACGACGAAGGGAAACACAAGGTCTTCACGCATGAAACGGCCGCAGCGGCTCGATCGGTGGGAGGGCTATTTATAGTGAATGCGATCCTGTGGGGGTTGGACTCCTAATGGGATCAAGCTTCCCGTATATGAAATCCTAAAAGGCTTCAAAATACCCCATGTTAATCACCCTATCTAAAACTGTAGCCGCCTTCCTCAAACAGTGAAAACCTCAACTCCCATTTCAACACGGCTTCGGCTATCTACAAGGAATTTGAGTTTTAGGAAAGACGTTGAGAGTTGGATATATATACCTAACCCCCTTGTGAAGCCTCTTTGGCTTCCCACGCTCAAGCCCATATTAATAGCCACTCACATAAGAGAGACCCGTTTAGAGGTTAAGGCCTTAAGTGTTTTTTTTTTTTTTGCTATCGAGTTGGATTTGGGTTTGTTAATAGATGGGTTTGGTTGGTTAGTGCGCGTACATACGTTTATGTATAGGTTTTAGGCCCACTGATTATAAGGATCATATATTCATGTATTGTGTACATTTATGAGTGGGTTTACTTATAGGTATTGAGTAATATATATATGGTTTATCTGTATATACATACCATGGGTTGGCCACCATGTATAAAGAGTTATATATCTCTTTTCATTCGTACTCCTTGTAATTACTTAGGGATTTTTATTAGAAAATTATATTTCTTATTATTCAATCCGAGGTGCTACACCCTCCCCCACTTAAAAGAATTTGGTCTCCAAATTCAATGAAATTCATTTCCAATCTATATCAGTGGGGTATCAAGTTATAGTTTCCATTTATAAGGATAAATCATCTAGGCATGCTAATACAACAACTCAAGGAACTAGGCCAAGGTTAAGGGGTACCTCTAGTTACTTCATCGTCAGCAGGTTCGATTTGTCTTATTGCTTGTAATTGTCCTCGATGCCGTGCCTCCTTGTGATCGTTTGCCTGCTGAGGTTGATCCTTGGGAAGGGGGCAGTCGGCTACCTTATGTTCTTGACTTTCACAACGAAAACAAGCTCTATTCTTCCAGCGGCATTTCTCGGATTGATGACCTTCGTTGCCACAATACTTGCACTTCGCTTCTTCAGGCTTCTTGCCATTCGAAACTCCATTCCCATTATTGGGCCTTTTGTTGCCATTATCTACCTTCCTCTTTTCCATTTTTGCCCTAACTTTGTCAGATAATTCCATAGCGTCTTCCAATAGCTGAGCTCTCTTAACCATCTCGGCATATGATTGAATATCCATCGGTGCTAACTGGGGTATATATTGCAATCTTAACCCTTTCAAGAACCTCCTAGCTTTCATCTTCTCCGTCATGATTAAATAAGGTGCATACCGTGATAACCTCGAGAACTGAGCCTCATATTCTGCCACAGACATGCTTCTTTGTTTGAGCGAGGCAAATTCTCCTACCTTTCTCTCCCGAACTCTCTCCGAGAAATACTTCTCGTTGAAGTGTTCTAAAAATTCTACCCAAGTTACATGAATGTTTGGCAAAGTGGCTTCTACGGACTCCCACCAAACCCTTGCGTCCTTCCCTAGTTGAAATGTTGCTAAAAGGACCTTATCTTGATCCGAGCATTGTATTACTCGAAAGATTCGTTCCCTCTCCTTAGTCCAATCTTCCGCAATGTCAGGATCAGGGGTTCCACTAAACCTAGGGGGATTGAGGCTCCGGAACTCACGATGTAACTCTCCAGCTCCACGATTGGCTCCACCCTCGGCTACTCGCTGAAGAGCCTGAGTCAATCCTTGAACCGTCCTTTGCATCTCACGCCAATGGGCATGCTTAGCGGCCATTGTTATCTATCTAGTTCTATAATACACAATTAATTCATGTAAGATTATCAAGCGATTATCATGAAATTTTACTAAGATATTTTCATAAGCTGATATTATTAGTATTAGAATTCCTCTTTAGCTCTTAACCCAAGGTTCTACCCAATCTCACCGGGCAATAATGGGGTTGAACCTAGAACTTATGACAACCTATAGTCAAGACCTAGGGTTTAATACACCTAGGCTATGATACCACAAACTGTCACGCCCTGAACCGATAACAGCGGAACGTGTAGTTCAGAATGCGGCAGTGATATAGTCATGAATAATCAGAGCATATATAAGACACAAAATCACAACCTGGACAATGTGGGCCAATTTAACCTTTATTGATATTCAAATATTTGAATTACAGACCTTGACTCAACTTACATAAGTGAAGAAAGGACTCGCTATTACACTCTAATAAAAAGAAAGGACTCAAATAACAGGACGAGACTCAAAGAAAGACACCGACACGATTCTCCATTTCGCTCATCACTCTTGCCCTTCCCCATCTGTTGGACCATCTTCAATGTCGTTACCTGAAAAATGTTAAAAATAGGCTGGTGAGCAAAAAGCTCAGTAGGAATTACATCTCTCATCAAGCAGAATATAAGTGATTAGCCAATTAACATGTTCATGACGATACAAGGCATGGAACTAGAAAATCATGATGATCAATTTAACAGAAAAGAAGAATATCAAAGTCAAAGGCAGTTACGAGCTCAAGAGAAATAGGGATGAATTCCCCTGCAGAGTCAAGGGCAAGCTATCAGAATACAACAAGGACAGTTACTCGGATGAACATAACTTCAGAATTGGCCAGAATATAACAGAGTTCCAATAAATATAAGCAGAATTAAACAATCTAGCAGAATATCTAAATTATCAGAATAACCGAACAACAAAATATCAGAATAACAAAAACTTCTAGAATTAACAGAATTTGCAGAATGACAGATATAATAGAATAACAGAATATAACAGATGTACAGACTTTGGTGCAATGCCACACCCAGAATTCCCATGGTTTACAGAATTGGACTTCCGTCCTACCTGGCACTGAAAAGTCGCGGACCCACATCCCTTAATGTTTCAAAATCAGATTTGGCCAAATACAGAGTCAAAGGGTTATGTTCTCGAATTGATGACAAGAGGATTCCAAAATGAGTAAAGTGTCAAGACTAACGGAAAACCAAAGTGACACAGATCGGATCTCGAGATTTTTAAGGTACAACCAGCTCGGCTGCCTTGAGGGAATCCAAGGGTAGCGGAGACTTACGGAAGTCTCAATGACTAACTTGCCAGTCCGAAGGAACGGAATATCCAACGTATGACTCGTATGTCACCGAGAGTTGAGGTGCATAACGTGAACGAATCATGAAAAAGGGGCTCCATCTACGGACGTGAGATGAGAGTGCTAAAAGACCCGAGGTATGGGTCAAAACCGGGAGAAACGGTGAGAACATGAATGCGTTAGTTATAGAATCCACGTCTATAATTAACTATAATTAAATAAATTTATTTTAATTGACGTCCGCGAGTAGTGTCATTTATTAATTAGCGTCTACTTGGAGGGACGTTAATTCTATGATTTTTAACTTAATTTATTTAACAAGAATTCACGTCAATATCTATTTAATTGAATAATTTTAAAAATATATATTCAAAGACATATTTATTTATTTAAAATAATTTAGAGAAATAAAATATATGATAATTAGGAGAAAAATATGAGAATTCCAGATATATAATTTTTATAATTTTCTATTACATATTTTAATAGATATGAATTTTTAAAGCTATAATTACAAGATATATATATATATATATATATATATATATATTGACGACATTTCATTATGTCGTCAAAAAGGTTTTGACGACAGGAAGCTTGTCGTCATTTACATAGCAAATGTGCTACCCTCTTCGTTTATTAATTAGCGTCAAAAGATTTGATGCCCATGAGTGACATCATTTATTTATATAAAATAATTTAAAAAAATAGAATATACGATAATTAAGAGAAAAATTCAAGGATTCCAGAAATATATTTTTTATAATTTTATATTACATAGTTTAATAGATATGGATTTTTAAAGATATAGTCACAAGATATATATATATATATATATATAATATAGGAATTAACGCCTTTGCACTGTGGCGTCAAAACCATTTTGACGACATTTAGTTGGTCGTCACTTCAAAAAAATGCCACTCTTTAACCCTCTCGTTTTTCGACGTAACCACGTCGGAATCGAGCCTACGATATACCGAAATGACGGGCTCAAAAAACTCTATCTAACCAGACGTTCAAAATAATTTTTCGTCGAGAGATGGGGGTTCTTGAGATAGGAGGCATGAAAAATGATGCAACCACTTTCACTACCTCGGTCTCCACCCTAATAATATACCCATAAAATTTCATGTCCAAAGGAGACTCCGGTACCCATGAACTGGCCGACAAAGTAAAAATCCATAACTAGCATGCTACAGTGAAATATGTAATTCGCCGTGTCAACAAATGAACTCTATTAAATTACCAATTAATTAATATTTCTGATTATTGTTAGCATAAAGGGTATCAAAATTTAAATAAAAATATGAAGATTTCAATCATCTATATTTTTCAATTTTTAGATAGGTGCTTACATGGAAAAAAAATTTTAAAACATGTTATACGTATTACTTAACGAAGAAAAAATAAAACATGCAAACCGATGAACCTGAGGTAGAGATAACCTATAAAACTACAACAAACATGCTCCAAGTACTCATGAAACATGCATAGAGATCATGCAAACTTTATTATTAACGTTTAGACTTGAGAGAGATCACCTACCTCTTTTGGCTTGGTTTGGATGACAGATAGAGGAGAGAAAATAATATAACAAGGGCAACTGTAGTAGTAGCAGTGGCAGCTACTCCAGTCGCTACAACACGAAGGAACAACAGCTCAGAAGAAGAAGAACGAGACGGCCTTTCTCCCTTCACGTACGATAGCCTGTGAGGACTGCAACGACAATAGCAGTAGCAGCCGTAGTGCTTCGAAAAGGAAGAAGACGCAGGGGCTCCTCCGAACGGAGATGGGAGAAGCCTCTCGTGCAGTAACGGCAACACAACTACAGCACCGCTGTAGTAGTTGGACGACGAAGGGAAACACAAGGTCTTCACGCATGAAACGGCCGCAGCGGCTCGATCGGTGGGAGGGCTATTTATAGTGAATGCGATCCTGTGGGGGTTGGACTCCTAATGGGATCAAGCTTCCCGTATATGAAATCCTAAAAGGCTTCAAAATACCATATGTTAATCACCCTATCTAAAACTGTATCCGCCTTCCTCAAACAGTGAAAACCTCAACTCCCATTTGAACACGGCTTCGGCTGTCTACAGGGGATTTGAGTTTTAGGAAAGACCTTGAGAGTTGGATATATATACCTAACCCCCTTGTGAAGCCTCGTTGGCTTCCCACGCTCAAGCCCATATTAATAGCCACTCACATAAGAGAGACCCGTTTAGAGGTTAAGGCCTTAAGTGTTTTTTTTTCTTTGCTATCGAGTTGGATTTGGGTTTGTTAATAGATGGGTTTGGTTGGTTAGTGCGCGTACATACGTTTATGTATAGGTTTTAGGCCCATTGATTATAAGGATCATATATTCATGTATTGTGTACATTTATGAGTGGGTTTACTTATAGGTATTGAGTAATATATATATGGTTTATCTGTATATACATACCATGGGTTGGCCACCATGTATAAAGAGTTATATATCTCTTTTCATTCCTACTCCTTGTAATTACTTAGGGATTTTTATTAGAAAATTGTATTTCTTATTATTCAATCCGGGGTGCTACACCCTCCCCCACTTAAAAGAATTTGGTCTCCAAATTCAATGAAATTCATTTCCAATCTATATCAGTGGGGTATCAAGTTATAGTTTCCATTTATAAGGATAAATCATCTAGGCATGCTAATACAACAACTCAAGGAACTAGGCCAAGGTTAAGGGGTACCTCTAGTTACTTCATCGTTAGCAGGTTCGATTTGTCTTATTGCTTGTAATTGTCCTCGATGCCGTGCCTCCTTGTGATCGTTTGCCTGCTGAGGTTGATCCTTGGGAAGGGGGCAGTCGGCTACCTTATGTTCTTGACTTTCACAACGAAAACAAGCTCCATTCTTCCAGCGGCATTTCTCGAATTGATGACCTTCGTTGCCACAATACTTGCACTTCGCTTCTTTAGGCTTCTTGCCATTCGAAACTCCATTCCCATTATTGGGCCTTTTGTTGCCATTATCTACCTTCCTCTTTTCCATTTTTGCCCTAACTTTGTCAGATAATTCCCTAGCGTCTTCCAATAGCTGAGCTCTCTTAACCATCTCGACATATGATTGAATATCCATCGGTGCTAACTGGGGTATATATTGCAATCTTAACCCTTTCAAGAACCTCCTAGCTTTCATCTTCTCCGTCATGATTAAATGAGGTGCATACCGTGATAACCTCGAGAACTGAGCCTCATATTCTGCCATAGACATGCTTCTTTGTTTGAGCGAGGCAAATTCTCCTACCTTTCTCTCCCGAACTCTCTCCGAGAAATACTTCTCGTTGAAGTGTTCTAAAAATTCTACCCAAGTTACTTGAATGTTTGGCAAAGTGGCTTCTACGGACTCCCACCAAACCCTTGCGTCCTTCCCTAGTTGAAATGTTGCTAAAAGGACCTTATCTTGATCCGAGCATTGTATTACTCGGAAGATTCGTTCCCTCTCCTTAGTCCAATCTTCCGCCATGTCAGGATCAGGGATTCCACTAAACCTAGGGGGATTGAGGCTTCGGAACTCACGATGTAACTCTCCAGCTCCACGATTGGCTCCACCCTCGGCTACCCGCTGAAGAGCCTGAGTCAATCCTTGAACCGTTTTTTGCATCTCACGCCAATGGGCATGCTTAGCGGCCATTGTTATCTATCTAGTTCTATAATACACAATTAATTCATGTAAGATTATCAAGCGATTCTCATGAAATTTTACTAAGATATTTTCATAAGCTGATATTATTAGTATTAGAATTCCTCTTTAGCTCTTAACCCAAGGTTCTACCCAATCTCACCGGGCAATAATGGGGTTGAACCTAGAACTTATGACAACCTATAGTCAAGACCTAGGGTTTAATACACCTAGGCTCTGATACCACAAACTGTCACGCCCTGAACCGATAACAGTGGAACGTGTAGTTCAGAACGCGGCAGTGATATAGTCATGAATAATCAGAGCATATATAAGACACAAAATCACAACCTGGACAATGTTGGCCAATTTAACCTTTGTTGATATTCAAATATTCGAATTACAGACCTTG
The DNA here is from genome assembly GCA_022559845.1 of Amorphophallus konjac. Taxonomy (NCBI): domain Eukaryota; kingdom Viridiplantae; phylum Streptophyta; class Magnoliopsida; order Alismatales; family Araceae; genus Amorphophallus; species Amorphophallus konjac. The sequence continues at coordinate 47,851,004 of CM040124.1, read as the reverse complement.
ACTCAACTTACATAAGTGAAGAAAGGACTCGCTATTACACTCTAATAAAGAGAAAGGACTCAAATAACAGGACGAGACTCAAAGAAAGACACTGACACGATTCTCCATTTCGCTCATCACTCTTGCCCTTCCGCATATGTTGGACCATCTTCAATGTCGTTACCTGAAAAATGTTAAAAATAGGCTGGTGAGCAAAAAGCTCAGTAGGAATTACATCTCTCATCAAGCAGAATATAAGTGATTAGCCAATTAACATGTTCATGACGATGCAAGGCATGGAACTAGAAAATCGTGATGATCAATCTAACAGAAAAGAAGAATATCAAAGGCAAAGGCAGTTACGAGCTCAAGAGAAATAGGGATGAATTCTCCTGCAGAGTCAAGGGCAAGCTATCAGAATATAACAAGGACAGTTACTCGGATGAACATAACTTCAGAATTGGCCAGAATATAACAGAGTTCCAATAAATATAAGCAGAATTAAACAATCTAGCAGAATATCTAAATTATCAGAATAACCGAACAACAAAATATCAGAATAACAAAAACTTCAAGAATTAACAGAATTTGCAGAATGACAGATATAATAGAATAACATAATATAACAGATGTGCAGACTTTGGTGCAATGCCACACCCAGAATTCCCATGGTTTACAGAATTGGACTTCCGTCCTACCTGGCACTGAAAAGTCGCAGACCCACATCCCTTAATGTTTCAAAATCAGATTTGGCCAAATACAGAGTCAAAGGGTTATGTTCTCGAATTGATGACAACAAGATTCCAAAATGAGTAAAGTGTCAAGACTAACGGAAAACCAAAGTGACACGGATCGGATCCCGAGGTTTTTAGGGTACAACCAGCTCGGCTGTCTTGAGGGAATCCAAGGCTAGCGGAGACTTACGGAGGTCTCAATGACTAACTTGCCAGTCCGAAGGAACGGAATGTCCAACGGAGGACTCGTATGTCACCGAGAGTTGAGGTGCATAACATGAACGAATCATGAAAAAGGGGCTCCATCTACGGACGTGAGATGAGAGTGCTAAAAGACCCGAGGTATGGGTCAAAACCGGGAGAAACGGTGAGAACATGAATGCGTTAATTATAGAATTCACGTCTATAATTAACTATAATTAAATAAACTTATTTTAATTGACGTCCGTGAGTAGTGTCATTTATTAATTAACGTCTACTTGGAGGGACGTTAATTCTATGATTTTTAACTTATATTTAACAAGAATTCACGTCAATATCTATTTAATTGAATAATTTTAAAAATATATATTCAAAGACACATTTATTTATTTAAAATAATTTAGAGAAATAAAATATATGATAATTAGGAGAAAAATATGAGAATTCCAGATATATAATTTTTATAATTTTCTATTACATATTTTAATAGATATGAATTTTTAAAACTATAATTACAAGATATATATATATATATATATATATATATATATATATATATATATATATAATTTGACGACTTTTCATTATGTCATCAAAAAGGTTTTGACGACAGGAAGCTTGTCGTCATTTACATAGCAAATGTGCTACCCTCTTCGTTTATTAATTAGCGTCAAAAGATTTGATGCCCATGAGTGACATCATTTATTTATATAAAATAATTTATAAAAATAGAATATATGATAATTAAGAGAAAAATTCAAGGATTCCAGAAATATAATTTTTATACTTTTATATTGCATAGTTTAATAGATATGGATTTTTAAAGATATAGTCACAAGATATATATATATATATATATATATATAATATAGGAATTAACGCCTTTGCACTGTGGCGTCAAAACCATTTTGACGACATTTAGTTGGTCGTCACTTCAAAAAAATGCCACTCTTTAACCCTCTCGTTTCCCGACGTAACCACGTCGGAATCGAGCCTACGATATACCGAAATGACGGGCTCAAAAAACTCTATCTAACCAGACGTTCAAAATAATTTTTCGTCGAGAGATAGGGGTTCTTGAGATAGGAGGCATGAAAAATGATGCAACCACTTTCACTACCTCGGTCTCCACCCTAATAATATACCCATAAAATTTCATGTCCAAAGGAGACTCCGGTACCCATGAACTGGCCGACAAAGTAAAAATCCATAACTAGCATGCTACAGTGAAATATGTAATTCACCGTGTCAACAAATGAACTCTATTAAATTACCAATTAATTAATATTTCTGATTATTGTTAGCATAAAGGGTATCAAAATTTAAATAAAAATATGAAGATTTCAATCATCTATATTTTTCAATTTTTAGATAGGTGCTCACATGGAAAATTTTTTTTAAAACATGTTATACGTATTACTTAACGAAGAAAAAATAAAACATGCAAACCGATGAACCTGAGGTAGAGATAACCTATAAAACTACAACAAACATGCTCCAAGTACTCATGAAACATGCATAGAGATCATGCAAACTTTATTATTAACGTTTAGACTTGAGAGAGATCACCTACCTCTTTTGGCTTGGTTTGGATGACAGATAGAGGAGAGAAAATAATATAACAAGGGCAACTGTAGTAGTAGCAGTGGCAGCTACTCCAGTCGCTACAACACGAAGGAACAACAGCTCAGAAGAAGAACGAGACGGCCTTTCTCCCTTCACGTACGATAGCCTGTGAGGACTGCAACGACAATAGCAGTAGCAGCCGTAGTGCTTCGAAAAGGAAGAAGACGCAGGGGCTCCTCCGAACGGAGATGGGAGAAGCCTCTCGTGCAGTAACGGCAACACAACTACAGCACCGCTGTAGTAGTTGGACGACGAAGGGAAACACAAGGTCTTCACGCATGAAACGGCCGCAGCGGCTCGATCGGTGGGAGGGCTATTTATAGTGAATGCGATCCTGTGGGGGTTGGACTCCTAATGGGATCAAGCTTCCCGTATATGAAATCCTAAAAGGCTTCAAAATACCATATGTTAATCACCCTATCTAAAACTGTAGCCGCCTTCCTCAAACAGTGAAAACCTCAACTCCCATTTGAACACGGCTTCGGCTGTCTACAGGGGATTTGAGTTTTAGGAAAGACCTTGAGAGTTGGATATATATACCTAACCCCCTTGTGAAGCCTCGTTGGCTTCCCACGCTCAAGCCCATATTAATAGCCACTCACATAAGAGAGACCCGTTTAGAGGTTAAGGCCTTAAGTGTTTTTTTTTCTTTGCTATCGAGTTGGATTTGGGTTTGTTAATAGATGGGTTTGGTTGGTTAGTGCGCGTACATACGTTTATGTATAGGTTTTAGGCCCATTGATTATAAGGATCATATATTCATGTATTGTGTACATTTATGAGTGGGTTTACTTATAGGTATTGAGTAATATATATATGGTTTATCTGTATATACATACCATGGGTTGGCCACCATGTATAAAGAGTTAGATATCTCTTTTCATTCGTACTCCTTGTAATTACTTAGGGATTTTTATTAGAAAATTGTATTTCTTATTATTCAATCCGGGGTGCTACACCCTCCCCCACTTAAAAGAATTTGGTCTCCAAATTCAATGAAATTCATTTCCAATCTATATCAGTGGGGTATCAAGTTATAGTTTCCATTTATAAGGATAAATCATCTAGGCATGCTAATACAACAACTCAAGGAACTAGGCCTAGGTTAAGGGGTACCTCTAGTTACTTCATCGTCAGCAGGTTCGATTTGTCTTATTGCTTGTAATTATCCTCGATGCCGTGCCTCCTTGTGATCGTTTGCCTACTGAGGTTGATCCTTGGGAAGGGGGCAGTCGGCTACCTTATGTTCTTGACTTCCACAACGAAAACAAGCTCCATTCTTCCGGCAGCATTTCTAGGATTGATGACCTTCGTTGCCACAATACTTGCACTTCGCTTCTTAAGGCTTCTTGCCATTCGAAACTCCATTCCCATTATTGGGCCTTTTGTTGCCATTATCTACCTTCCTCTTTTCCATTTTTGCCCTATCTTTGTCAGATAATTCCATAGCGTCTTCCAATAGCTGAGCTCTCTTAACCATCTCGGTAGATGATTGAATATCCATCGGTGCTAATTGGGGTATATATTGCAATCTTAACCCTTTCAAGAACCTCCTAGCTTTCATCTTCTCCGTCATGATTAAATGAGGTGCATACCGTGATAACCTCGAGAACTGAGCCTCATATTCTGCCACAGACATGCTTCTTTGTTTGAGTGAGGCAAATTCTCCTACCTTTCTCTCCCGAACTCTCTCCGAGAAATACTTCTCGTTGAAGTGTTCTAAAAATTCTACCCAAGTTACTTGAATGTTTGGCAAAGTGGCTTCTACGGACTCCCACCAAGCCCTTGCATCCTTCTCTAGTTGAAATGTTGCTAAAAGGACCTTATCTTGATCCGAGCATTGTATTACTCGGAAGATTCTTTCCCTCTCCTTAGTCCAATCTTCCGCCATGTCAGGATCAGGGGTTCCACTAAACCTAGGGGGATTGAGGCTCCGGAACTCACGATGTAACTCTCCAGCTCCACGATTGGCTCCACCCTCGACTACCCGCTTAAGAGCTTGAGTCAATCCTTGAACCGACCTTTGCATCTCACGCCAATGGGCACGCTCAGCGGCCATTGTTATCTATCTAGTTCTACAATACACAATTAATTCATGTAAGATTATCAAGCGATTCTCATGAAATTTTACTAAGATATTTTCATAAGCTAATATTATTAGTATTAGAATTCCTCTTTAGCTCTTAACCCAAGGTTCTACCTAATCTCACCGGGCAATAATGGGGTTGAACCTAGAACTTATGACAACCTATAGTCAAGACCTAGGGTTTAATACACCTAGGCTCTGATACCACAAACTGTTACGCCCTGAACTGATAACAGCGGAACATGTAGTTCGGAATGCGGCAGTGATACAGTCATGAATAATCAGAGCATATATAAGACACAAAATCACAACCTGGACAATGTGGGCCAATTTAACCTTTATTGATATTCAAATATTCGAATTACAGACCTTGACTCAACTTACATAAGTGAAGAAAGGACTCGCTATTACACTCTAATAAAGAGAAAGGACTCAAATAACAGAACGAGACTCAAAGAAAGACACCGACACGATTCTCCATTTCGCTCATCACTCTTGCCCTTCCCCATCTGTTGGACTATCTTCAATGGCGTTACCTGAAAAATGTTAAAAATAGGCTGGTGAGCAAAAAGCTCAGTAGGAATTACATCTCTCATCAAGCAAAATATAAGTGATTAGCCAATTAACATGTTCATGATGATGCAAGGCATGGAACTAGAAAATCATGATGATCAATCTAACAGAAAAGAAGAATATCAAAGTCAAAGGCAGTTACGAGCTCAAGAGAAATAGGGATGAATTCCCCTGCAGAGTCAAGGGCAAGCTATCAGAATATAACAAGGACAGTTACTCGGATGAACATAACTTCAGAATTGGCCAGAATATAACAGAGTTCCAATAAATATAAGCAGAATTAAACAATCTAGCAGAATATCTAAATTATCAGAATAACCGAACAACAAAATATCAGAATAACAAAAACTTCTAGAATTAACAGAATTTGCAGAATGACAGATATAACAGAATAACAGAATGTAATAGATGTACAGACTTTGGTGCAATGCCACACCCAGAATTCCCATGGTTTACAGAATTGGACTTCCGTCCTACCTGGCACTGAAAAGTCACGGACCCACAGCCCTTAATGTTTCAGAATCAGATTTGGCCAAATATAGAGTCAAAGGGTTATGTTCTCGAATTGATGACAAGAAGATTCCAAAATGAGTAAAGTGTCAAGACTAACGGAAAACCAAAGTGACACGGATCGGATCCCGAGGTTTTTAGGGTACAACCAGCTCGGCTGCCTTGAGGGAATCCAAGGCTAGCGGAGACTTACGGAGGTCTCAATGACTAACTTGCCAGTCCGAAGGAACGGAATGTCCAACGGAGGACTCGTATGTCACCGAGAGTTGAGGTGCATAACGTGAACGAATCATGAAAAAGAGGCTCCATCTACGGACGTGAGATGAGAGTGCTAAAAGACCCGAGGTATGGGTCAAAACCGGGAGAAACGGTGAGAACATGAATGCGTTAATTATAGAATTCACGTCTATAATTAACTATAATTAAATAAACTTATTTTAATTGATGTCCGTGAGTAGTGTCATTTATTAATTAGCGTCTACTTGGAGGGATGTTAATTCTATGATTTTTAACTTAATTTATTTAACAAGAATTCACGTCAATATCTATTTAATTGAATAATTTCAAAAATATATATTCAAAGACATATTTATTTATTTAAAATAATTTAGAGAAATAAAATATATGATAATTAGGAGAAAAATATGAGAATTCTAGATATATAATTTTTATAATTTTCTGTTACATATTTTAATAGATATGAATTTTTAAAGCTATAATTACAAGATATATATATAGATATAGATATAGATATATATATATATATATATATATATATATATATATATATATAAGGTGCATAACGTGAACGAATCATGAAAATGGGGCTCCATCTACGGACGTGAGATGAGAGTGCTAAAAGACCCGAGGTATGGGTCAAAACCGGGAGAAACGGTGAGAACATGAATACGTTAATTATAGAATTCACGTCTATAATTAACTATAATTAAATAAACTTATTTTAATTGATGTCCGTGAGTAGTGTCATTTATTAATTAGCGTCTACTTGGAGGGACGTTAATTCTATGATTTTTAACTTAATTTATTTAACAAGAATTCACGTCAATATCTATTTAATTGAATAATTTCAAAAATATATATTCAAATACACATTTATTTATTTAAAATAATTTAGAGAAATAAAATATATGATAATTAGGAGAAAAATATGAGAATTCCATATGTATAATTTTTATAATTTTCTGTTACATATTTTAATAGATATGAATTTTTAAAGCTATAATTACAAGATATATATATAGATATAGATATATATATATATATATATATATATATATATATATATATAAATATAATTTGATGACTTTTCATTATGTCGTCAAAAAGGTTTCGACGACAGGAAGCTTGTCGCCATTTACATAGCAAATGTGCTACCCTCTTCGTTTATTAATTAGCGTCAAAAGATTTGATGCCCATGAGTGACATCATTTATTTATGTAAAATAATTTAAAAAATAGAATATATGATAATTAAGAGAAAAATTCAAGCATTCCAGAAATATATTTTTTATAATTTTATATTGCATAGTTTAATAGATATGGATTTTTAAAGATATAGTCACAAGATATATATATATATATATATATATATATATATATATATATATATATATATATATATATATAATATAGGAATTAACGCCTTTGCACTGTGGCGTCAAAACCATTTTGACGACATTTAGTTGGTCGTCACTTCAAAAAAATGCCACTCTTTAACCCTCTCGTTTCCCGACGTAACCACGTCGGAATCGAGCCTACGATATACCGAAATGACGGGCTCAAAAAACTCTATCTAACCAGACGTTCAAAATAATTTTTCGTCGAGAGATAGGGGTTCTTGAGATAGGAGGCATGAAAAATGATGCAACCACTTTCACTACCTCGGTCTCCACCCTAATAATATACCCATAAAATTTCATGTCCAAAGGAGACTCCGGTACCCATGAACTGGCCGACAAAGTAAAAATCCATAACTAGCATGCTACAGTGAAATATGTAATTCACCGTGTCAACAAATGAACTCTATTAAATTACCAATTAATTAATATTTCTGATTATTGTTAGCATAAAGGGTATCAAAATTTAAATAAAAATATGAAGATTTCAATCATCTATATTTTTCAATTTTTAGATAGGTGCTCACATGGAAATTTTTTTTTAAAACATGTTATACGTATTACTTAACGAAGAAAAAATAAAACATGCAAACCGATGAACCTGAGGTAGAGATAACCTATAAAACTACAACAAACATGCTCCAAGTACTCATGAAACATGCATAGAGATCATGCAAACTTTATTATTAACGTTTAGACTTGAGAGAGATCACCTACCTCTTTTGGCTTGGTTTGGATGACAGATAGAGGAGAGAAAATAATATAACAAGGGCAACTGTAGTAGTAGCAGTGGCAGCTACTCCAGTCGCTACAACACGAAGGAACAACAGCTCAGAAGAAGAAGAACGAGACGGCCTTTCTCCCTTCACGTACGATAGCCTGTGAGGACTGCAACGACAATAGCAGTAGCAGCCGTAGTGCTTCGAAAAGGAAGAAGACGCAGGGGCTCCTCCGAACGGAGATGGGAGAAGCCTCTCGTGCAGTAACGGCAACACAACTACAGCACCGCTGTAGTAGTTGGACGACGAAGGGAAACACAAGGTCTTCACGCATGAAACGGCCGCAGCGGCTCGATCGGTGGGAGGGCTATTTATAGTGAATGCGATCCTGTGGGGGTTGGACTCCTAATGGGATCAAGCTTCCCGTATATGAAATCCTAAAAGGCTTCAAAATACCATATGTTAATCACCCTATCTAAAACTGTATCCGCCTTCCTCAAACAGTGAAAACCTCAACTCCCATTTGAACACGGCTTCGGCTGTCTACAGGGGATTTGAGTTTTAGGAAAGACCTTGAGAGTTGGATATATATACCTAACCCCCTTGTGAAGCCTCGTTGGCTTCCCACGCTCAAGCCCATATTAATAGCCACTCACATAAGAGAGACCCGTTTAGAGGTTAAGGCCTTAAGTGTTTTTTTTTCTTTGCTATCGAGTTGGATTTGGGTTTGTTAATAGATGGGTTTGGTTGGTTAGTGCGCGTACATATGTTTATGTATAGGTTTTAGGTCCATTGATTATAAGGATCATATATTCATGTATTGTGTACATTTATGAGTGGTTTTACTTATAGGTATTGAGTAATATATATATGGTTTATCTGTATATACATACCATGGGTTGGCCACCATGTATAAAGAGTTATATATCTCTTTTCATTCGTACTCCTTGTAATTACTTTGGGATTTTTATTAGAAAATTGTATTTCTTATTATTCAATCCGGGGTGCTACAGTTCGTAATGACGAAGAGGCTCCTCCTCAATTCCACACTGAAGCCTCATCATCAAGAGGAACAGCCTGTGGTGCAACTGGAGGTCTGATGGACATTCACCCCACTCTCATCAAATTCTTAACAGCACAATTTGGTAGAATGAACTCATCCTTTTTGTTGAGTCCCGAATGGTGGCAATCAAGAGGGGAGGGGTGAATTGATTGGCCAATTAAAATTCTTACTCACGTGACAACCTTGTTTGATAAACACACAAGCACTTGGCCTCACTCGATCAGGACCACACTCGTGAATGCATGTGAATAAGAGTATGTGGTTGATGATGGAAATTGTGTACACTCAGCTCACCGTGAATCCCACTCGACAAAATATGCGAAGTAACAAACCACAAGTGAAACACGAGATTTTTAGGTGGTTCGGGTACACTGCCGTGTCCCCTACGTCCACCCCTCACACGTGAGGATAATACTTTACTATGAAGTGAGCCACACACACAAGCTGTGGAGAACAGCACCCACACATATACGGCACCCGATTTGGGTTGCCACACACACACACACACACGTTCGTGCTTCCAAACACGAACAACACACACACAGAAATCTGATTCAAGTTTTACAACAAATACTTAAGTTCAATCAAAAGTGATTCTAAGAGTAAAGAGTGAAGAATGGTTTATTGTGGTTGGAGCTCCCCCTTTTGCTTCTCCGAATGTAGTTGAGCACTTCAGCAGGAGGAAGATCGATCTTGAATGAAGAATGGAATAATGGCGCACGAATAAGGTTGCAGCCTTGATTTCCCACGCAGATTCTACTTGGAGATGATTAGGAGACTTGATTCAAGCTTCTTCTCTTCACATCCACGTTCAGATCAAGATGGAAGAAGCCCTGGAGCTGCTACTGCGACCCTGCCCTCACAAATGTTAGAGCAAAACGCACTTCAGATCTCTCTCCGAATTCTCTTAGGGTTTACAAAACAACAAGATGTTTTATATGTTTAGGACGGTCAAGAGATAGCCTAGGGACCAGATCCACATTTCCTGGAGTGATTTGGGGCATTTGGACCGGACTTAGAAGACTTTTGGCGCGCCAACACGAAGGTCGTATTTGACGGCGCCGCCCCGGACCGGAAAGGGTCGACCCTTGTGGGAGGTTTAAAGAGTCAAAACCAATGGGTCGACCCTCGTGACCCTCCCGTGTGGGTAAAAAATAAGACGCTCAGGGGTCGACCCTTGGGGTCGACCCTCACGTGAGTGGGTCAACCCTTGGGGTCGACCCTTGCAGGTGTGTAGAAAGAACCCGTCGAGTGAAAAAATAAATACTATTAGGGGTCGACCCTTGGGGTCGACCCTTGTCCCTGAACTTCCAAGAAATCAATGGAAACTACACTAAGTCCAAAAAATAAGCCAAGGGGTTTCAAGTTGGGTTTCAAACCATCAAATGGAATGTTTCAAAGACAATGAGTAAGAAGACCCAAATCATGTAAGCTTAGATAAGACCAAACCAAATTAACCCATGAGATCAATTTAAAGAACTTCAAACCACAAGATCAAGGGTTAATAAATTGAAGTTGATCTCACCGACCGTCCTTGAGTTCCTTAAGCACTTAGGCACGTTCCTTGTCCTGTAAAGACATAAATTCTGAATCAGATTTAGCCTTGCAATTTGAGTTCAAAAATGCTTACCAGTTAAGGTTGTTCTTTAACCTTCTAAGCTCCAAGACTTCAATAAGGATGTTGAGCTTTGCAAGGCATTTTATGCTAGAACACTTCAAAGATAATTTATATACATATAGTGTTTGGTCATCATCAAAAGCCATCATATGTAAACATTCACTCAAGGAGGGGGTTCAACAATCTCCCCCTTTTTGATGATGATAAAATACTATATGCCTTGTATAAACATATGACTTTAAAATGATTTAGCATTCACATTGAATTCAACCTCCATCTCAAGAATAAGACTTTCTTAACAGTGCTCAAACCTTCATACATCACCATGAACCATTCAAGAAGAATCATAGCATGAAACATACCGATTCAAACATGTAAGATTGACCATAAAAGGCATATTCCAAGGTTCTTGCCGACATCATAGTTAAAAGAAGGACAACAAAGTCTGAATGCATAAGAAAGACTACAATACGTATGCAATGCCATGAAATGTAGCTTAGCTAACTAGGATGATGAATGAATGAAAAACATACATGCATGCAAGCACACACCACACATAAAGTATAGGTAGCCGATTGCCGGGCACACAAATAGTACAAAATTTCTCCCCCTTTGGCATCATCAAAAAGGAGGGGGGAATATGGGATAAAAAATGTGCCATTCTGCGGGAGTGCAACCATCTAGTCATCATCCGGAGTGGGAGGATGTGGTGGACGTCGAACATAATCCAAAATCTCCTCAAACATGTGGGCTTGATGGGCCAAGGCATCAGTGAAGGACTGAGTGGATTCTTCGTGAGATAGCTTCAGATCAGACAATTCTTTTTCAATAGCTTCCATTGTCTCCTCATACCCATCTAAACGATCATCAATGGTATCCAAATGATCCATGAGCAGTTGAACCTCCTCTGGAGGGCATCCCTTCATTATGAACATGTGGGTGTTGCTCTCCAGCCGGCTCTCCATCATCATCATCGTCATCCTCTTCATAACTGACCACTTGGGCAGGACGTTTCAGTTGGCGAACCAATTCTCCATCTCTCATTTCATAACCCATGTTGTGACATATGGTGTGAATTAAGTAAATGTCAGCAGCTCGTATTGTTTGGGAGGGCTCTTTTGAAAGATCAATATCCATGTACTCAAAAACAACAGATAACACAGCGGCATATGGTAATGTCCTGTGCTTGTGCTTTATGCTTGAACAAATGTGGTCCAAAATAAGTGTGGGAAAACTTATAGGAATGCCACCCAAGAAGCAATAGAATAGAAACATATGAATTTCAGTGACCTTATCATGGCCTCCTCCTCTCGGTAGCAAAATAGTAGTGATCATTCTATGCAATATATGTTGTATGGGAGGAAAATAGTTGGCATTCAAACCGGCGAGTGATCTCTCTTCTTTTTCTTCGGATGTCATGTATAGATACACTGTTTCGTCCGGAACCACAATATCGCCAAACGCATAACCTTCAAGAGATAAATTAAGTGTTGCGCCTAAAAGCTACGGGGAGAGTATAATTTGTACCCCATTGACCACAGTGATTGATGTGTCACCCGACATGGACAAACTACTGTAAAATTGATGCACCATGTTTGGATAACTGCGGTGATGGGCGGACATGAAGATTTCTAGATTTGGTTGACTGCAAACAAGATCCACAAGACTTGGGATATGGCGGTTGAGATTGCCGAAGTCGACCACCCGCAGACTGAGCACTTTTCTGTCCAAAACATTGCTTGATGATGGGTTTCCTCTAAGAGCAGCACTTTGTGTGGCCCCTTTAGATCGACGCTCTCTTGCCGAGCTCGATTCTTCTCCTCTTTGAGAAGGACGTCTCCTTGGGGCCATCTAGAACATGAACCGAAGGAACCGCATGATGAGGTTGTAGATCTAGATGGTTCAACAATGGAAGGCTAATACATTGGATAAAAGATCCTCCACACACCAAGAACATACCTTCGACGGATTGGGAAGCAAAAATGAAGCCTTGAACCGCAACAAGGAGGAACCCGCGAGATGCCACCGGAGGAACCCACGGCTAGGGCTGGAGCGTTTTGGATGCCAAGAATAGATGTTTAGGGCTTACAAGAGGTGGTGCCTAGGCTTAGAGGAGGGCTTGAGAGGTTTTATGAGGATGGGAGGGACAAACCTAGGGTTTTATCCCCTTTCGCGCACGGTCCGGACGCGGCTGAGCCGCCCGATCAGAATGGGTCGACCTGCTGGGTCGACCCCTGGTCCTCTCAGCCCCAATCAGAACCGGGTGACCCGAGGGTCGACCCCAGGGGTCGACCCTTCCCCTGGTTTTCAGCAAAAGTGAGTAAGATGCAGAGGGAAGGCCAAGGAGGGTACGGCTCGAGTCCCCAAAGATAAAAACATGTTTGAATCAAGGGTAATTGAATGTTTATAAGGGTTGAAATCAATTGGGGAGTTGTTTAAGAAAATTGAAGATCATACTTGACGTTTCTTATCCAATGCTCCGGATTTCATAGTTTGAACGATTTTTGCTCCCTTGTTGGCATTTGAGTGTATTCAAGGTAGTATCGGCCATAGAACTAACAATAAATGTGTGTGTACATTATAAATAGAAGTAATGCAATACACACAACATGATTTTTCACACAAGTTTGATTTTTCTTTTTGTTTTTCAGGCAACATAATGCACATGCATGACAAGGGAAAATTCAATTATGCACTTTACTAATGCAAATGCATGCAATGCAATGACTTATACACATAGTTGTGTAGATGATCATGATTCAAACTCTTCTATCCTACAAACCCCTAATTCTCTCCTGAATGTTGTGAATTTCTCCTCACTTAGAGATTTGGTGAAAATGTCGGCAATTTGTTGGTCTGTTTCAATGAATCTGATTTCTACATCACCCTTGCTCATATGATCCCTAAGAAAATGATGTCTAATTTCAATATGCTTTGTACGAGAGTGATGAATAGGGTTCTTAGACAGATTTATGGCTGATGTGTTATCACAAAGGATTAAGGTGTTTTTGAAAGAAATGCCATAGTCAATCATTTCTTGTTGGATCCATAACACCTAGGCAACACAACTACCTACAGCCACATACTCGGCTTCGGCCGTTGATAATGCCACTGAGTTTTGTTTCTTGGAGGCCCAAGAGACCACACATCCCCCAAGAAACTGGCAATACCCACTGGTGCTTTTCCGATCCACCTTACATCCCGCATAATCGGCGTCAGAATAAGCAACTAAATCAAAGCTCGAATTACGCGGAAATCACAATCCCAAATTAACTGAACCAGCAATATATCTGAAAATCCGTTTCACGGCCGACATGTGTGATTCTTTCGGATTGGACTGAAATCTTGCACACAGGCATACAGCAAATTGTATGTCGGGCCGGCTAGCAGTTAAATACAACAATGAACCTATCATGCTTCTGAAAAGCTTTTGGTCCACGAATTTACCTTTTTCATCTTGATCAATTTTTATTGAAGTGGACATAGGAGTTGGTTGTGGTTTGGTTGATGTTAAATTGAATTTCTTCAGCAACTCCATAGCATACTTCTTTTGGTGTATGAATAAACCGTCAACCGTCTGTGTGACCTGCAATCCCAAGAAGAATGTTAGCTCTCCTATAAGACTCATTTCAAATTCACTTTACATCAATTTTGTAAAGTCTTTGCTTAAAGCATCTTTAGTGGAGCCAAAAATGATATCATCTACATACACTTGAACAATTAGGATTTCCTTACCATTCAGTTTTGTAAAAAGAGTTTGATCAACATTACCTCGTTTGAATCTATTTTGAATAAGGAAATCGCTTAACCGTTCATACCACGCTCGGGGTGCTTGTTTCAGACCATAGAGTGCTTTGTCTAGCTTGTACACGTGGTCTGGATGCTTAGTGTCTTCAAACCCCGGTGGTTGCTCCACATACACGTCCTCCTGGATATAACCATTCAAAAATGCACTCTTAACATCCATTTGAAACAATTTAATATTGTTGCAACATGCAAATGCTAATACAACTCTCACTGCCTCGAGTCTTGCTATAGGAGCAAAAGACTCATCAAAATCAATTCCAAGCTCTTGGCTATAGCCTTTGGCTACTAGCCTGGCCTTGTTCCTAGTTACCACTCCTTGATCGTTTGTTTTGTTGTAAAAGACCCACTTTGTTCCGATCACTGAGTGGTTTCTAGGACATGGCACGAGGAACCACACTTTGTTCCTTTGGAACTGGTGTAGTTCTTCTTGCATAGCTATGATCCATGACTCATCTTTCAAGGCCTCTTCTATGGAGTGAGGTTCAAACTGGGAAAGTAAGGCTATGTAATCTGTATTTTCAACTTCCCTAAAAGAGGCTCGTGTTCTTATTCCTTCATCTACATTGCCCATCACATTCTCCGGCGGATGGTCCTTTGCAAATGTCCATTGCCTTTGAAGCTGCTGTTCAACTTGATCTTCCTGATTTGCATCATCTTCTTGGGGTTCTTTTACTTCTTGTTTCTCAGTTTTTCCTCCCATCTTCCTGGTATCACCATCATCCAACTCTTCATCCTGCAAAGCAGATTTTTCATTAGTGCTTTGGGAAGATGATTCATCAATAATGACATGGGGGCTTTCCTCAACTACAAGAGTTCTCAAGTTATAAACTCGATAGGCTCTTGAGCTAAGAGAGTACCCAAGAAATATTCCTTTGTAACTTTTGGGATCAAATTTTGCCAAGTCCACCTTACCATTGTTATGAATGTAGCAAATGGAGCCAAAAGGTCTGAAGTAGGAAATATTTGGCTTCTTACCTCGATACAACTCATAGGGTGTTTTTTTCTACAATGGTCTTACCATGGCACAGTTGATTATGTAGCAGGCAGTGTTTACTGCTTCAGCCCAGAAGTACCTCGGTAGGTTGTTCTCATTCAATATGGTTCTGGCCATTTCAATCAATGTCCTGTTCTTTCTTTCAACAACTCCATTCTGTTCAGGGGTTCTTGGTGCGGAGGAGTAGTGCATATAACCTTGAGCCCTGCAAAAATTGTTGAACTCATGATTATCAACTTCCTTACCATGATCGCTTTGCACGATCTTGATGCAGCGCCCCTTTTCATTCTGAACTTGCCTGCAAAATCCTTCAAATTCTATTAGGGCATCACTTTTATGGGAAAGGAAATATACCCAACAGAATCTTGAGAAATCATCCACAATTACAAAACCATAAAGTTTACCACCCAAACTATGTGTTCTGCTTGGTCCAAAAAGATCAATGTGGATTAATTCAAGGGGCCTCGATGTAGTAACATCATTCTTACACTTGAATGATGTTCTTGTTTGCTTACCCATGATGCACGCCCCACAAACTCCTTCATCAACGGCCTTCAACTTAGGCAAACCAACCACCAAATCATTTCTAAACAATTTAAGTAAAAATTTAAAACTGGCATGCCCAAGACGGCGATGCCAAAGCCAAGCATCATCATTGTCCCTTGCAACCAAGCACAAATTATCATGAGTGGCATCATCCAAATCTATCATATAAACATTATTATGCCTGAAACCTATGAACTTTATTTCATGAGTTTTTCTATCTACAACAGTGCAGTGGGTAGAATCAAAGGTCACGTTGCATCCTTTGTCACAGAGTTGACTAATGCTCAAGAGATTGTGATGCTACCCCTTTACAAGTAGAACATTTTCAATAGTGCGAGTTTGATTCTTACCTATCTTACCTTTTCCGATAATTTTTTCTTTATCTTTTCCACCGAATGCTACTGTCCCACCATCCTTTTCATGCAGATCTGTGAACAACTCTTTGTTTCCCGTCATATGCCGAGAGCATCCGCTGTCCAAGTATCATTTATTCCTTTGAGCTCTCAAGCAGACCTGCAAGCACAACAAGAGTACTTATGCAAATTTTGGTACCCAAGCAAGCTTGGGTCCACGATGGTTAGAGACATGAGATATGTATGATTTATTTCTCATTCTAGCAAAACTTTCATCATCAAATTTTAGAATTCTACAATCATACATGTCATGGCCTAACCTTCCACAGTAAAAGCATGTGATGGCTCTATCCCTGTTTCTCCTCCTGCCTACATTCAAGAATGAATTATGCACATGTGTTTTTGACGAGGATAGAGATGAACTGCTGGGAGCCTAATGAGTTGAGTGTGTTCCTGATTGTGATGTTTTTCCTTTTTCAAGGATAGAAATAGCATCCTTCAACTCATTGATTTCATGCTTTAATGAATGAACTTTGTTTTCAGCCATTTCTTTAGCTTGAATGTATGCACTTCTTTCCAACTTTTCTTGTTCTAAATCTCTTTTTAAGTCTTCATGCATTTTGGTAAAAGTGGCTTGGTCCTCACGCATGCATGAACTCTCTTCTTCAATTAGTTCAGCTTTAGACACAAGAATTTCATTTTCATGTTTCAACTTTTCAGTTTCAGATTTTAAAGCATGACAGTTCTCACAAGACTTTGCAACATGCACAAAATGATCAATTTTCTTTTTCAGATTTCTATTTTCAGATTTGAATTTTTTGTATTTTTCATACAAGGATTCATAAGCAATCTGCCATTGTTCACATGTAAGAGATTCAGTTTCAGAATTTACCTCATTGGCGTCGTCTTCATTTGCCATGAAACACAAATTCTGAACCAGCTCATCCAGTTCATCTACATTCACGGACTCTTCCTCGTCTTCATCACTCCATGTGGCCACCATGGCCTTTGGCTTCTTGAACTTTCCTTTCTTGAACTTTTTCATCAGATCGGGGCACTCACCCCGCATATGACCGAGTTTCTTGCATTCGTAGCAAATAACTTCTTCCTTCTTGCTACTTTCACCTCTGTTAGGACCTTGCTTCCTTGGTCCTTTTCTGAATTGGCCATCGAACTTTGTTGTTCCTTTGACAAATCTTCTTGCTCTTCTTGTGATCATGGCAACCAGCTCCTCATCTTCGGTGTTGCCGGTGGAATCATTGTCACTGCCCTCTGATTCTTGTGGGTTCACCTTCAGGGCCAATGGTGTGACTATCTTCTTTTTCTTATGATCCTCCTCACCCCTTTTGATGTTTATTTCATAGGTCATCAAAGAACCTATCAACTCGTCCAGAGTCAAAGTGTTAAGATCCTTTGAATCCTCGATTACAGTGGCCTTTGTATGCCACTGTGGTGACAAGGATCTTAGGACTTTTCTGACGAGATCTTTGTTGGAGTACTCTTTTCCAACGCCCTTTAATCCGTTGGTAATCTCAGTTAGTCTTGCAAACATATCTGAGATAGATTCTTCAGGCTTCATCATGAATAACTCGTAGTCTCGGACTAACAAGTTGGCCTTTCTTTCCTTTACTTCTGATGTACCTTCATAGATCAGCCGCAGCTTGTCCCACATCTCCTGCGCAGAGGAACACATAGAAATACGTGAATATTCGTTAGGATGAATGGCACACTGAATTATATTCATAGATTTAAAGTTTGCTGAACACTTCTTTATGTCTTCTTCATCCCACTCATCCTCTTTCTCAGATAAGACATACGGACCCTTACTTATGACACGCCACACATCATAATCCTGGGCTCGCAGGAAAACATACATCCTATTTTTCCAATATGGGTAGTTAGATCCATCAAAGAATGGAGGCCTTTGAATCGAATGCCCTTAGGGCATCATCCCCTTGTTTGCCATCTAAAGAGATCTAGCTCTTCGACCGTGTGGTCGAGTTAAACAGAGACCAAAGCTCTGATACCAATTGTTGAGTCCCGAATGGTGACAATCAAGAGGGGAGGGGTGAATTGATTGGACAATTAAAATTCTTCCTCACGTGACAACCTTGTTTGATAAACACATAAGCACTTGGCCTCACTCGATCAGGACCACACTCGTGAATACGTGTGAATAAGAGTATGTGGTTGATGATGGAAATGGTGTACACTCATCTCATCATGAATCCCACTCGAAAAAATATGCGAAATAACAAACCATAAGTGAAACACAGGATTTTTAGGTGTTTCGGGTACACTGCCGTGTCCCCTACGTCCACCCCTCACACGTGAGGATAATGCTTCACTATGAAGTGAGCCACACACACAAGCTGTGGAGAACAGCACCCACACACATACGGCACCCGATTTGGGTTGCCACACACACACACACACACGTTCGTGCTTCTAAACACGAACAACACACACACAAAAATCTGATTCAAGTTTTACAACAGATACTTAAGTTCAATCAAAAGTGATTCTGAGAGTAACAAGTGAAGAATGGTTTATCGTGGTTGGAGCTCCCCCTTTTGCTTCTCCGAATGTAGTTGAGCACTTCAGCAGGAGGAAGATCGATCTTGAATGAAGAATGGAATAATGGCGCACGAATGAGGTTGCAGCCTTGATTTCCCATGCAGCTTCTACTTGGAGATGATTAGGAGACTTGATTCAAGCTTCTTCTCTTCACATCCACATTCAGATCAAGATAGAAGAAGCCCCTGGAGCTGCTGCTGCGACCCTGCACTCACAAATGTTAGAGCAAAACGCACTTCAGATCTCTCTCTGAATTCTCTTAGGGTTTACAACCCAACAAGATGTTTTATATGTTTAGGACGGTCAAGAGACAGCCTAGGGACCATATGCACATTTCCTGGAGTGATTTGGGGCATTTGGACCGGACTTAGAAGACTTTTGGCGTGCCTACACGAATGTCGTATTTGACGGCATCTCCCCAGACTGGAAAGGGTCGACCCTTGGGGTCGACCCTCGTGGGAGGTTTAAAGAGCCAAAACCAATGGGTCGACCCTTGGGGTCGACCCTCGTGACCCTCCCGTGCGGGTAAAAAATAAGACACTCAGGGGTCGACCCTTGGGGTCGACCCTTGCAGGTGTGTAGAAAGAACCCGTCGAGTGAAAAAATAAATACTATCAGGGGTCGACCCTTGTCCCTGAACTTCCAAGAAATCAATGGAAACTACACTAAGTCCAAAAAACAAGCCAAGGGGTTTCAAGTTGGGTTTCAAACCATCAAATGGAATGTTTCAAAGACAATGAGTAAGAAGACCCAAATCATGTAAGCTTAGATAAGACCAAACCAAATTAACCCATGAGATCAATTTAAAGAACTTCAAACCACAAGATCAAGGGTTAATAAATTGAAGTTAATCTCACCGACCGTGCTTGAGTTCCTTAAGCACTTAGGCACGTTCCTTGTCCTGTAAAGACATAAATTCTGAATCAGATTTAGCCTTGTAATTTGAGTTCAAAAATGCTTACCAATTAAGGTTGTTCTTTAACCTTCTAAGCTCCAAGACTTCAATAAGGATGTTGAGATTTGCAAGACTTTTTATGCTAGAACACATCAAAGACAATTTATATACATATAGTGTTTGGTCATCATCAAAAGCCATCATATGTAAACATTCACTCAAGGAGGGGGTTCAACACTTTTTACAGCTCAGTCTGCAAGTGGAAAGGATGGAAGCAAGACAGATTCACTATGATCAAGTCCAGACCAGCAGATGGGAGAAATTTGTTGCAGACAAAAGCAAGTCTGATGGTAAATTGTCTTCCTTTATGAACTGCCTGATAAATGTGTGTGAAAGAGTCGGGAGAATCATGAAAAGACTACGAGAGATTCATGCTGAAACCCAAGAAAAAACAAGTGAAATGGTCATGCATGCTTATGACATCCGCGAAGATCAAAGCAAGCTCAACATTAAGTATGCATGGCTGATGGACACCTCAAATCAACTCTCAGAAAAAATGGCAGCATGGACCTTATCAATCAGGGAACAAGTGGCCACTGAGTCCACTAGAACTGTCAATGCCACATCTAATCTGGAAAGAATAGTCAATGCCACTGCTACACGGCTACTTGATGCCTCCAACCGGATGAAAGGGAAGGTGTATGTTGACTGCAACAAGCTCTTTGATGCCTCCTCCATGCTTGCAGAAAAAGTCCATTCTGATACAGCACTAATAGTGAACAGCACCACCAAAGCTGAAGCCAAAATGAATGTTGTGTACAACAAACTTGATATGGTTGGTATTGAAATTCTGGAACTGATTCGTTTGCATAAAGCCCAACTCCAACCAGCCTTGGCCGACATAGGTGATGAATGGTGCCCTCCTCCTCAGATAGAAGCAACATTCTCTCGTCTCCCACTGCAAGGATCCCAATAGAGGGCAGAGACTGAGTACATTTGTGAAATGATGCACACCTGGCTCAAGGATATAAATGAAAACATCAAGACTCTACACCGGTTTGTCAAACAAAGAGATGAGCAACTCACTAAGAAAGTTGACTCTCTCGCTGCCACAGTCTCGCAGCTGCAACAACAATTCCATGAGGCACAGAAGGTTCAGTTCCCTGGAAGCACTAGTTCCAGCACTTTGCCTCCCCTACAGCAACAGCCCCCTTCACCCCCTCCTTGCTGATGACAAAGGGGGAGAAGTTCTGAAGACCTTTGAGAGTGTTACAAGCATCATCTAGCATAAGCATCTAGTTAGTTTTTCATCTAGATTTTAGTTTTTGCATCAAGACAGTTTCATGTAAATGCTTGAATGTAAATCCTTGCTTGATCTATATGAAACTGTGTTTGATCAATGAAACAAGCATTTTTTTTGAAAAATATAAAATTGGTCTCCCTTATTTTTGAATGGAAAAAACTCTATAGTCTGATGTTTCCTCAACCAAAATGATGTATTGCTATATGAATGCTTGGAGATAATGAATCAGGGTTGTCATCATCAAAAAGGGAGAGAATGTTGTGTCCCCTGGTTTTGATGATAACAAACCATAATTTATCATTAGATAATTGAGGAATATCTAACAAGTTTGGTTTAATGTATAGACTGAACAAGTACAGGAGAAACACTCTAAGAGTGTCGACACCTCCCATAAACGTGTCTACACATCAAGAAGAGATCATGATGAACCATCTCCGGTTGAGCTCTGGCATGAAGCAAGCGTCGACACATCTGAGCAAAGTGTCGACACCCCAAGAAGAAATCCATCTTGAGGCCATTTCTGTCTGGCCTCTGGATTAACCAAAGTGTCGACACCCTGAGCGAAAAGTGTCGACACCTCGGTTCCAAGAAGCAGGCCTTACTTCTCTCTGGCGCATATGTCTCGACACCGCCTAGTGACGTCTCGGCACTACAGCACGATCCACATGCGAGTATGGCGCAAGTGTCGACACTTGTTTGTCAAGGTGTCGACCTGTTCTACTTGGAAGTCATGGGTCTTCAAGATCATAATGGGATGTGTCGACACCCTGTGTGTAAAGTGTCGACACGTTCATGATCGTCCAGAACGGATCTGAAACCGATAGAATCTGCTCTTCACGATCCCAAACTTGTCCTGGAGGATCCGTTCACTCCGAAAAAATCCGTCAAGAAGATCACTGCGTCAGAGGATCATGTTATGGCAGAGACATCCTCTGAAAGGATGGTACCATTCCTGATATGGTTCCCTACCTACCCACATACCAACAGGCATGACAGACAAGTGTCAACGATGACAAGGAAGCACATCAAATAATTTGAAAGTGACTTTTTGGTCCCCGGGTAGGCGAGTAGACAAGAAGGGGGGGTTGAATTGTCCCCCACAATCGATGGTAAAATAAGATGCTAACACAACATAATTAACAAGTTTAAACGAGATTGAAGAAATTAAACTAAGCAAGTAATTTAAGCTCTCTCAATCTCGCCGATCTCACTCGAATATGAGAATATATTAAACAGTATAGCACACAATAAAGCAAACCACAATGCAAACCATAGGACACTGAGATTTTTAAGGTGGTTCGGGACCACGACGGGCTCCCTACGTCCACCCCTCACCAAACCGGTGAGGCTTCACTCGGGGAAAAATCCCCAACACGGAGACGATGCTCCAAACACACACGGGACGACGCCCGCACACACACACACACACACACACACACACAGATGTAGTCTCCAACACGATCCTACCACAGATCAAGACACACACATACAAAACCGTAACAACCGCGGCACACTATAACCACAACCGTACGCAGACGGTTCCACACACGAATATCTCTAATGTTTGGAAGATAAACATAAATATTCAAATCATGTTAAACCCAAGATATAGATCATGGAGCATATCAATAACAACATAGAAAGCATGTAGAAATGATCTCCCTCGAACTCCAATAGCCGGATGAAGATATTTTTTGAACAACAAGTCGGAGGGAAGCCGGATGAAGATGATTCTTACGTCCTCTTGATCCTCTCGTTGATCCGCTCTCTTTTCTCTTCTATCACGAGCTCCAAATCTTTATGGATGTAGATGATATCCTCCTTCCAAGAGCTCCTCCTTGCTTTCTCCCCTTTCTTCCCTTACAAGATAGAAAACACAAGCATTAGGGTTCATTCTCCACAAATTCGTAACTCATATTTATATGCAAGGTAGAGAGCCCAAAAGACACATAAAACCCTTCCCATACATGTTAGAAACACCCTAATATGTTTAGGAACCTTTGGGGGGTAGTATAATAATGTTTAGAAGGGTTTTCAATGGGTTTTAAACTCTCCCGAAAATCCCGTGCCGGAATGGGTCGACCCCATGGGTCGACTCCTGGGCAACCAGAGGGCGGCCGAGGCTAAAAATAACTCCAACACTCAGGGGTCGACCCCATGGGTCGACCCATGCAGGCAGACTGCATAAAATAGCTTCTGTCCGGCCCCAAACCGTTGGGGGTCGACCCATGCCAGAATGAGTTATAAAAACACTTCAAACCTTCATGAATCCAAGGGAATAAAAGTGATTAGATGTTACCATAATCCCATGAAGATTAACCATGTATTTTCATCCTGAAAACATGAAAAAACAAGAGGTTAGATGATAATCAAAATTCATGAACCAAGCATTAACTCTTTGAACTAGTTCACATAAAAATACATCATTGAACACATTCAAGCATGTATTTGACTTCTCAATTCAACCATCAAAAACACATTCACCATATGACATGGTTTTGATATGATGAACATGAATCTCTCACTTAATCAAATATGATGACATGGGAGCTCAACCATTCAATCACTTTCTTGAATCAACCAAATCTTCAACATCAAAATGCTTCATTACACAAGTGTTAGCAATTATGCCAAATGCAAAGCATGCATAATATCATGGAACCAAATTCATTCAAATGGCATTCTTGTTGATTAAAAACTAACATTCATGAAGCATTATCTCACGAGGAGCATTGATATAAACAAGGGATCTTTTTGAATCATCCATACATTGAAATCACAATAACCCCATCAATAATATGCATGAACATACTTGAGCATGTGGCAACCCTCAAAAGTCTCATGTGAACTCATGTGAAACATGAATGAAGCACATTGTTGTACCCGGACCATTTCCCAGCTAAAATAACAGGGAGTAAGGGCTCGGGCATTTCCCCGAACACCTACAGGGCACGGGCTATCCAGGCCTTTCTACAACCTTGCGAGTCCCCACAGGGGTCCCGACCAACTTGCCGTGACACGCGGCGACACAAATAATGGTTCGGGGTTAACCCCGGCCACTATCATACGGGCCTTGCCCGTACCCTATATGGCCGCCTGGGACCACCCGGGGGAGCCCCGACGCTAGGCCGTGCCACGTGGCATCCTGTGAAAGAGCTACGGGCCCACTCCGAGACTCTTCATTCAGTCCTCCAAGGTCAAAGGGAGACCCAAACGGGTCAACCACAGGCTCGGGAGGCCTGCAGTGCATGTGTACGGCTCACACACGTGTGTTCGGCATTCTGCCGAACACCTTGTGGGCGCACACGTTTCAACCCTTCTATACCAGCCCACGGGCAACCCCGTGGTTCCAGTACACTAACTGGGCTCTACAACGCCCCCCAGCAAGTCTGGACCACCCTCGACCCTATGACACGTGGCAACACGCCACCCAACTCTAGCTCTCGGGCCAACTCGAGGCTACCCTGACAACTCGCCGTGCAACATGGCACGTAGCACGAGGTGAGGCCCATGGGCCCAAGGTGCCTCCTCTTAGTCCCTATGGACTTCTGTCCTTGACCCCAGGCCAAATCCAAGGCCTGTCGGTCACCTACGCGACTCGTTCGGCAGCCCGGAGTGTGTCGGACATTCGCCCACACACCTTGTGAGTGGCGACAACGACTCGGAGAACAACGGCCCTACGGGCCCATGCCAGCCTCCCAAAGTTCAAAGTCCGTCAAAGGACGTCCCTAGGCAACATAAGAAGACCCCCGGGGGCCATCCCCCGGGGTTACGGCTAGCCCGGGGCTAGTTCACGGCCGCGCCCCTCACTCCAGCCCGGTGGTCCCACGACCCCACTCAGCCCCGGTTCGTCTGATTTATGGTCCTACGACTCGATTCGTGTGCCGTAGCAGTTCGAGAAGCAAACACGTGGACGTGGAAGCGTAAAGTGACAGCACGCCGGGATCCCACAAGTCAACGCACACACAAGCCTCCACGTATCCTTCCACCCACTTGTCCTTTTCTTTCTTAGTCAATTTAGGAAGAAAACCACCCAAAAAATCAATTTTTATAGGGTGGGGACCAGCCCCTCTCTCTCTTGGAGCGAACCCGCCTAAACCCCCCCTGTGGGGGGTTTAGGCGGACCAGCCTGGGCCCCCAGGCTGGTCCGCCTAACCCCCCCATGGTGGGGATTACGCGGACCAGCTAGCCCTCCTAGTTGGTCCGCGTAAACCCCCATTCAATCAAAAAACAATTATTTTTGAAGAAAAAAAAAAGAAAAGAACCAGCCCGCCTAAACCCCCCGGGTGGGGTTTAGGCGTACCAGCCTCGGCCCCCATGCTGGTCCACCTAAACCCCCTAGGGGGGGTTTACGCAGACCAGCCCAGGCCCCCTGGCTGGTCCGCGTAAACCCCTTCCCCCTCTCTCTCAGTCCGTAACCCAGTGACACTATTCACTTGGGTTTACGTGGACCAGCTCACCCCCCTTAGTTGGTCCGCGTAAACCCCTTGTGACCCTTCAACTTCCCCTATAAAAACCCCTTAGGGGCTCACATGAAATGCATATGTGATCATCCCGGCATCTAGTAAGCACAAGACTTCAAGCGCGGCCCCAAGCAACGGGCGAAGGAGAATTGTGTGTGGGTGACTTGTTCGACGGTCTAATACGCCGGGGGTATGTTGTTCGCACTCCCCTCGCGCCGTATGTAGCCGTCACACACACAATTCAACACCCACCATGTGTGAGACATTATGACAAGGGCGAACGTCCCCTCATGCCAGGATTTCCCCTCGCACGCCCGTCGGTTGCAACCACATGCGTGCCATGACGTCATGCTCTCTCGCAGTCACGAGCCATGTCCGACCGCTCAATTCGAGTCGTGATCGACCCTCACCGAGATACCAGATCGATGTATTCCCCCAGTCATCCAGTCGCAGGCCCCCGTCCGGCATCACGACCATGGCCTACGCCACGGGTAGAGCCCTCTGTAAAACACATGTGTGTTCATTCATCACGCATCGAC
Source organism: Amorphophallus konjac (assembly GCA_022559845.1). Classification (NCBI taxonomy): domain Eukaryota; kingdom Viridiplantae; phylum Streptophyta; class Magnoliopsida; order Alismatales; family Araceae; genus Amorphophallus; species Amorphophallus konjac. The sequence continues at coordinate 47,824,782 of CM040124.1, read as the reverse complement.
CCGGGGACCGACCAGCACGTCAGAGTTGTCCCGTGGCATGCGCCAGTTGTACCCTGGCCATTACGACTTTCTCGTAAAGAAATATACGTCTCAGTATAACACCGTCAATTGGACGAGTGCTCTCGCACCCACATCCTGGCCCTCAGTTTTCTATCTACACCATTCGGCATCCGTGCCAACACCCTAACCCCAGTAAACACCCCTTAGTCTAACACGCACCCATAGCTGCTGAATGCCCCCTAGCCCTCTGCCCAAGGCTTCAGACACATATACAGACTTTTCTTCAGCTCAGAATGAAGGTATTCGGATTCAATCCGATGTAAATAAACACAGGTTGCTTGCGGTCGGTGGGGAAAGACGTCCAGTACACGATTCCCGCAATCACCTACGCACTCGCACCCATGGAACCCCTTCTCTCCATGTGTCGTTCGATCGCCTGAGCCCACGTGCCACGCCCTGGTGGCGCTTCCCCGGTCAACCCTTGGTTCCATGAGTGATTGTCGAGAAATCGACTGGCACGCCCGCACCCTGTCCGGTTAACTCTTATCCTGACACTCCCGTGCCATTCAACCCTTCCAGACTTTTCGTGAAAGGATAGTGCCCGGTATCGCCGTGAGAGGCATGCAACTGTGAAGGGAATACCCGAGATATATCAAACTCCCGTATTTTCCTCCCCCGCTGTATCCCTTTCTTCACCCCGGTTAATCGGCATAAAAACCCGCACAACAGAGAGGATGGCACACCCAGTGGGACGTCTCCCGCCTTCCTTCTTTTTGCTAAAGAAAAGTCTGTGCCGACCCTGAAGCCCGGTGCCCTTTCCCTGTCCTTACAGGAGACGTAGAGGAGGGTACTCGTGCGCGCACTCCCTAGCAGCTTCCGGTTTGTGTTCTGATCATCGGACCGCTCTTGATGACCATCAGCGACCGTCGCCTCCGCAGCACCCAGCTCTCCAGCAACCATGGCGGCCGTCACCTACGGCCCCAACGTCATTGCCACCCACGCCCGGGTGGGCTACTTGGTGACGCCGATCGCTTTCGGCAGCTTCGCCCCAGTTATCGGATCACCCTACTTCTTGGGTGTGATCCTTGTGGCTGTTTCTCAGCCAATTCCAGTTTCTCCGTTGGCTCCTGCGGCCAACACGCCAGGCGCGCTTCCGGCACCAGTATCCTACCTGAAGGCTGGGCACCGGACTGTCACCATTGGCCCCTATAGGGCCCCCATACCAACGCCGGCCCCGGTAAGCGTTAGCTTCTGGGGCCAGCCTCGTCCGATCTCCAACACGGGCCCTGTGCCCCGGACTTCGGTCACCTCCTTAGCACTTTCCTCGGGTTCGTAACCCCGAGCTGCAGCCAAGCAGGCACCCAACACGGGCTCCCAGCCCTGGGTCCACGGCTTCCCAGCATCCTTCTCGGGTCTCCAACCCCGAGCCGCAGCCAAGCCGGCACCCAACAAGGGCTCCCTGCCCCGGGTCCACGGATTCCCAGCATCTACCTCGGGTCCTCAACCCCGAGCTCCAACCAAGCCGATACCCAACACGGGCTTCCTGCCCCAGGTCCACAGCTCCTCAGTATTCTCCTCGGGTCTCCAACCCCGAGCCCCAGCAAAACTGATACCCGACACAGGCTTTCAGCCTCGGGTCTACGGCTCCGCAGCACCTGCATCGGGTTTCCGACCCCAAATCCCGGCAAGGCCGACTCTCGACGCGGGTTCCCAGCCCCAAGTTCGCGGCTCCGCGGCATTGCACTCGGGACCCCGGTCCTGAGCTCCAGTTGAACCGGTTCTCCCCGTGGGTCTCCTACCCAGGGGGCAACGTTCCTCAGCACCCTCCTCGGGCCCCCTGACCTGAGCCCAGATTACGCCGGCACCTACCACGGGTCCTCGACCCAGGGGAGTCGGCACCCCAGCACTTCCAACAGCGTCACCTTCTGGTGCAAGAGTGCCGTCTAGAGCATCGGCGACACTCCTATCGGCGCGGGCGAAGGCTTACACCCGAGTCACCCAGCCATCGACTCCCGGCGTGGGTTACTTACCCCGGGGGCCGATCCTAACACTTTAGACTGACGGCTTCACGCTGCCGATCACTCCAGGCCGGGTCTTCTCTGTCTACCATCATGGGGTGGAGTCTTCCCCAGCTCCTCAGAAGAAGCGTCGCCATGGCCACAGAGGCAGACGGCTCGCTACTGCAACAAGCAACTCTAGCAAGACTGTCCTTGTCGGTGACTTGCGGATCCGTCTCGACGGGGGTGAACCAATCATACCCGAGGAACGGACGGTCCCTACCATCCCCATCTCCAATCATTTTGACCTCTTGCATCAAACACGAGAGGACGGGGCGAAGCTCAAAGGAGTGGGTTCATCGGCAGCAGCCCGGGGGTACCCACCACAACTAGACACACGGCCTCCCAAGACAACTCGTCGGAAAAATGGCGACAAGGGAGACCAGCAACCTGACCTGAGAAGAATCTAGGTCACCCTAGAAGAATCTCAAGCTGTTCGAAGGGCGCGTATCACCAACCCCCTACGAGCACTCAGACACGGCATCAGATGGGATGCGGCTGGCCTTACAGTAGCATCGTCTGACGATGCTCAGCCGTCCGATGTCCCCCGCACAAGCAAGCGGAGGCAAAGGAGAGCCCGTTCTCGGGCCCTCCAGCAACCTCTCCCAGACTCTCCTCCAACTGACATCGGGAGTGAGCCCCCTCTGTAATGCACCTCGGTCTTTGATAGACTAGGGACACCTTTTTGCCCCGCGTGACACACGCGCTGGAAGCGGACGGCCCGGTTCATCAATGATGCGGTTCGAGTGTTCGCGTGCTACACCACCGGACACCAGCTGGACACCCAGTTTGACGACTTTAACTAGCCTCTGTCCCACTTTAGGAGGTCGCGCCACCAGGCTCCGCCACCTCCTCTAACAGGTCACATCGGCACTTCTGCTGGACCGCAGACGTCGGAACACGCATAAGAGGTCCCGGTAGAAGACCGTGACCCTCCTATCAACACAGAACCGGTCAACAACGACCCCCTACGAACGAGGCTCAAGAGGTGACCCTCCACACTCTCGTGAAGGAGAACCAGCATCTGAAGGCCCTCCTGTAGGATATCCTCCAAGAACGGGACCTACATCCTCAGCAGTCTGTTATGCCCCAGGCCGAGGCGCCGGTACCCCCGGCGGCCCACGATACTGCCAACACCTCAGTGGTGATTCCCCGAACCCCGTTGGCAACTGGGTTCGGCACGCCCCCAGTTGAGGTTCAACCACGAGCCTCCAATACGCCAATGCCAAAAAACCTCCTGGCACAATGCCAGATGATCTAGCGCATCATCGAGACAAAGCTCGCCCAATATGGTGAAGGGGCTGTCACGGTAAATCTCTACAGTGTGCCCTACCCGCTTCATCACCAGCTGAAAAAGCTTCCCCCAGAATACTCCAAGCCCCGAAGCTGGAAAAGTTCGACGGGTAGGGGTCACCACATGAACACTTGGCCTACTATGTTACGGCCATGGGTGAGTTAGCGTTAGATGAATCATATCTCCTCCGCTACTTCGTCACTTCGCTCACGGGAATGGCCTTCTAATGGTATTCCCGCCTGAAGCCTAACTCAGTCATCGAATGGGCCGATCTCCAGAAGAAATTCCTCGACCGCTTTCAAACAGCCGAGCGAAGGGTCTCCCTAGCCGAACTCTGTTCCCTTCGGTAGAAAAAGGGCGAGGGCGCCCTCGACTTCATAAAAAAATGGCGAGACCTCAGCATGAGGTGTGTCAATCCTCCCGTTCAAGAGGATGCCGTCACCATATGTCATCAAGGTCTGGCGGCTGAGGTCAGCGAAAAGTTTCTCGGCACCAATATCAAAGGCTTTGACCAACTCAATTCGGTGGTCACCGAAATAGAGATGTTCTTTGCCGATAACCTGGGCTATACCGCAGCCAAGGGTAAGCAAGTGCGAGAACGCCAACCTGGTAAGGAGGTGAATATCATAGAGTTCACCCCTGCCGCCAAGGCCAGTAAGGGTGCCGAATCCAGTGGCTCTGACAAAAAGCCAGCGGATAAGCCGGCCGCTCCTTTCTTCTCGGAGCGTATGAAGACACCCTTCTCCTTTAAGAAGGAACATACGAAGATGCTCTTCAACCTCTGTATGGCCCATAAAATCATCGAGCTGCCCGAAATCCGCAAGCCGGACAAGGCTCTGAAGACCGGCGACCCTAGTTATTACCTGTATCATCGCATGCTGGGTCACTCAATCGAAGATTGCTACGTCTTCAAGACCCAGGCGTAGAAGTTGATCCGAGACGGCCTTGTCAAAATAAAGAGCGGTCTCGTTGATCCCCCGCAACCACATACGTAGGCCAGGCCAGCTAAGGCAGTACGCGTGGCCCACCCCTCAGCCAATGTCATCTACATGATGGCCGCGTTTTCTCTTTCTGATGATGAATCAGAGGAGCCCAGCCCTAATCGAAGGGGACTTCGATCTGGTACCCAGGGTGGAGGCCCTGGCATGATCAGAGACCTCTCTCCTTCCCCAGGGAGAGAACCCGGCGACTCTTCGATATCCTCGTCGAGAATGGGCAAATCATGCCCCGCGACTCGCCTGTCGGCTACACCCATTAGGATCGTAGTCACGCCCAATACTGCCCCTTCCACGCCAGAATCTGCCACCCGATCGAGTCCTGCGAGGAAGTTCAACACCTTATCTAGGAACAGATCCAATGGGAGCAGATCGATGTGGAAGGAAACTCCATGTCGCTCGTTAGGCTTTGGCAAGCTGTCGAAGAGACCCTGAGCACTGCCAGGAGTGCGCCAGAGCGGCCAGACTCCCCTCAAGAAAATGGGCACAGGCTGCCTTACTAGTATCCTCCAGAATGGCTTGAGTTTCGGACTGATAACCGAGAGGCGCTCGAGCGATTGTGGAGGCGTAGGGAGCAGAACACCGGTCAAGAGATGGAGCTGACCAACTTCTCGGTCAACGTCATCCATCCTCTTGCTCCTCCGACCCCCTCGGGCGCCCAGACATCAGCACCTAGCTGGCCAACCCCAGTCACTTCGGCCACGGGCTGGCGGTCCTGGCGGGAGCTGAAGTCTCTCCCTTTCCCTAAAGAAGACACCGCCAGGTTCCTCTAGGTCCTTCTCGGCCGAGAGGACGTTCTAGTGGGCGAGACGACGATGGGCTCTTCAGCTCTATCTCATCATCCTCTCGTCCTATCTCCGCCTCTGGCAGCCATGGATAGGAAGGGAAAGCAAAAGCAAGGTGAGGCCCCGCCTCAATCTCATCACACCTCCTCAGCGGATGGGCCGTCAGGCCCTCTCCACCTACCTGTCGACACAATTCGGAGTACGAAGAAGACATCTTCGGAGTCTTCAGCGGATTCGATTCAAGTGGCGGGCCCACTGCCACAAGGCTCAGCCAGTCCGCAGAATCAGAATAACTGTGCAGAGCGACAATGTCCTGCTACGTCGTCAATTGTCGCAAAGCCCAGCACTCAACATGGTTACAAAGGCAAGGCTAAGGAGCAGGACAACAAGCATATCTCTCGGTCCACTTCTCAACAACAGCCGTCGCCACCGCGGCTAAGGCATCAAACCGCGCACACATCTTCGGACGCCAGCACCAGCCTACCGACCCCTCGTAGGCTCCTGCCATCACTGCGGCTAAGGTATCAAACCGCGCACACGTCTCCGGACGCCAGCACCAGCCTACTGACTCCTTGTAGGCCCCTGTCGCCACCGCTACTAAGGCATCAAACCGTGCACATGTCTTCGGACGCCAGCACCAGCCTACCGACCTCTCATAGGCTCCTGTCACCACCACGGCTAAGGCATCAAACCGCGCATACGTCTCCGGACACCAGCACCAGCCTACCGGCTCCTCGTAGGCTCCCGTCGCCACCGCGGTTAAGGCATCAAACCGGGCATACGTCTTCGGACGCCAGTCCCAACATTCGGACATACCAGGAATTGCCGCTCGAGGTAATCGAGCAGGCAATCAACGCCACCTTCCAAATACAACAAGCGGAAGGTGCCTGGATCGAAATCCGGGTGAGGAAGAGTCATCGACCTCGCCCTGCAAAGACATCGGCTCGGAGATATCCTCATCAGGATTTATCAACTCCGGCTCCAGCACCTCTCCCTCCTACTCCCTTGGACGCAGCTATTGCCAAGAGACAAGAGAAAAATAGGAGGAAGAATCTCAGAAGGCGGCTCAAGAAACAAGCTTAACAAGCCATCGCCCTACAATATCCGGCTGAGCCAACGCCTCTCCAAAGGCTCTAGCGGCTCATTGACGGCATGGAGGAATACGTTCCTCCTCGTCCTACCGGGGCTCTTCCACTCGACAACTACATCCCGTGGGAAGAAATGCAGAAACGAGCTCGCCTCAGAAATTGGGTCTAAGAGATGATCCAAAAGCTCAAGGACGGCGAAAGACTCGTGATCCCTGATGAGCCCTCATTGTGTTATAAAGACAAGGAGATCACCACAGAGCAGCTGGAAGAAATGCTTCGGCGTTACACCTGCAACATGGTGGCCATTCCACCTCCTGACAATATCAATGCTTCTCGACAAGGCGAGCCAGTAGCCTCCCGGACAAGGCAAAGAACCATTGCCCCTCTTGGGCTACAGCCAGCTCCAGAACACATCGGTCGTGGCCGAGGTCATGGTCGGGGACGCGGTAGATGCCGTGGGAGAATCCCCGAGCTATCCCTCTCTCCGTCCACTTTCGACCCGGAGTGAATTATCCTCTTTCGAGGAGAGGAACTGGCTCCTATTCCGGTAGTAGAAATTTGGAAAGGACCCGGTATCTTTGATCCTTCCGGCATTGGAGAGGCTACTACCAGCCTCCTAGCCCCTGCACCAGTACCGGCTTCTACAATAGAGCAAGCGGGACTGTCCGGCAAGGATGAGCCAGCCCGCCAGCCACCCCTAGAAGAGTCGTCATTGGCATCCCTGTTCCAAGAGTCCACTGGTGATCAAAGTCAGTCTTATACCGGTGGTAAGGGCAAGGCAGTGCAACCCCCTGATGGGGAATAGCGCAGTAGCTCACAGAAGGTTCAACCTGACATACTACCCTCTCTAAAGGATGCTCGAGCCCGAGCTGATCGAAAGGTCCTCAACCAGATGAAGTGCTTCCCTACCAGTATCTCATTTTGGGAAGCCATTGCTTGGAGTAAGGACCTAAGGGAAACCCTTATCAAAATACTCCAAGAGCCGAAAGTCTATGAAGCACATGCTGCAGAAATGAAGGCGGCCGCCTATGGAGCCTTCTCAGCCACCATCTCCTTCATGGAGAAGGACATGCTGCTTTCCCCTCCGTGCCACAACCGTCCTCTTTACATGAAGGGGAAGATCAACGGGCATGATGTGAACCGGATCCTGGTGGACGCCGGTGCCGCTGTTAACATCATGCCGCTCAAGACATTAAAGTCTCTATATCTGACCCCATACCTCAAGAAGGTTCAGGCGGTCAAGATATCCGGCTTTAACCAGAACACCGAGGACATCCTCGATCGGGTGGACGTCTGTAGCAACCCTAATAAATGAATAATTGAAATGAATTAAAACATATATATTACAGAAGTAATATATATAAAAGGAATAGGGTTAATTGGACGAAATAAAACAAATTAAAAATAACGCCTCTTATTAAGGCGTTAATTTATAAAGAAACGCCTATATCCATGGCGTGAATAAAGAAAGGACGCCCACACCTACGGTCGTCAGTTCTCACGCGACCAAATGGGTAAGTAAAAGAAACGCCCCTATCTTGGGCGTGTTTTAAAACACGAAACGCCCTTTCTCAAGGCGCTTTTTAATAAACGCCCTGATATAAGGCGTCAATTAAATAATACACGCCCTGACCAAAGTCGTTAATTCCATTCGGAACCGTTCGAACCCAGAACTTATCCAGGGTAAGTGATAACTATGAGGAAGAGTTCGAATGTGGTAATAACTCAATCTTGGAAATATTACTTCCAATCAAACACTACTTTTGTTAGGACTCCAAAATCCTATAAATAGTCTTGATCGAACAAACCCTAAAACCTATTTGATCGATCGTCTGCTACGGTGAGTGAAGAACAAACTATTCCTTTGATCTCTGCTTTGCCTACACGAAGAACTAATGATTCTTCACTCTCTTTTCTTCTTACAGGTTGAGGAAGCCTAGACATCGTGAAGAACAAGGGTAAGTTCTTCTAAACTTCCATCTTCAGCCAAGCTTATGAAGAAATTTCTAATATCTCTTCATATTCCTCTGTAGCAAAACTCTAGGGATCGACCAAAGAACAAAGGTTCTCTGCCTACTGCTAATTCAGTTTATCCTTATCAAACGTCTTCACGTGTCTGTCGCCTTCAAATCCATTGTTAAGGTAGGATTTTCTCAAGTTATTGTAGCCCAAACAAGAATTAATGCAAGATATCTATACATATGCATGGCATGCATACTGTTTATAAGGTTTTATTACGTTCTCTGCAATATTTTGAAAGAAACGCCCTTGATCAGGGTGCTAATTTAAAATACACGACCATGCCAGTGGTCGTCAATTTCATATTTGACGCCATGTACGCAGGCGTTAATTTCATAAGAATCGCATGTGATTAATAATTGATCCTGTTTAAAAATTACAATACATATGAAATATTGATATCTTGCATGACTCTGTGAATTCCTGTTAAATTTACTGCAACGACATGTCTCCTGTCCCTTGAAATTTTAGTTCCTGTAATATTGTAAATTTCTTGAAATTCACGACTTGGACAAAGTCGTTTTCCATATTTTAACGCCCCAGAACAAGGCGTGAATCTGAAAAGTAACGCCTCTTCCTAGGGCGTGTATCTGTTAAAATCCTGAAATTTACATACTCTGTAAAATGGAATTAGAAAGTAACGCCCCTTCCAAGGGCGCGTTTTCGATCTCAACTTTGAATAAACGCCCCCAGGCAAGGCGTGTTTTTGATAATTTAATGAAATAATGGAAATTCTGCAAATTGGCAATATATGTAAACGCCCTCATGTTAGGCGTTAATTATTCAATACACGACTTTACTTAAGTCGTTATTTTACTGTAAACTGATTTCGTCTTAGTATTATTACCGATGGTTTCATATTATACATATACATACGTATATCGGCACTATTCTCCATTCCGTGAGTATAGTCCCACTTTTCACGTTGATTTATCGATCACACTCAACTCTCATTGACATACAAGCTCTCCATTGGACATTCCGTTCCTTTGGACTAGCGAGTTAGTCATAGAGACCTCCGTAAGACTCCTCGTAGCCTTGGATTCCCTCAAGGCCGACTGAGCTGGTTGTACCCTAAAAACCCATTACACGATCCTTGCCATGTCAATCTAAAGAAACATGGTATACCGGCCCTTATGATTATACAAAGAGTATATCATAAGAAATTCTTAATGGGATGATGATATCATGCCATATCATGTCGTTCTTGTAAACCCCAATTCTATGATAAGAATGAGGGTATCTTGCTTGATCTTATGTTCATGTGGACCTCAATTCTGTATAAAGGATGTCCATATCGATTTATCATGGTACCTAAGTTAAGGGAACCATATTCTACCTAGTTTTATCGAACTCGTGATTATACCGTTATTATCGCCATTCTATGTCCTTTGTCATATTTTTGGACTCTATTCTATCAATGTTGTCATACGTATCTACAAGCTTGATTATTGAAATTCTATATTGGCTATATAAACAAGAGTGGATGTCAAAACACATGATAAATGCCTGCGCATATAGGGCCCGATCTGGTCCTGGGAGGAGCACCCGAAAGTACTTGTGCCCATGGGAGTTAAAATGATAAGGTATCTGGCATTATACCGAGTACTTGACTTGCTTGATTGGACATTCCACATACATCTTGTACTTGACTCGTACTTGACATGAAATGAAATGCGTGGCCGAAAAAGGGTAATTTACTTGTTGCTTGATACATGATAGCCAAAGTTCTTGACATGACTTGTTAAATGTACTCGCTTGAATATCTTGAATAAACTTGTTATCTTGTTGAAAGTTCATGATAAGTTCATCTTATTTCCTTGATACTACATTCTATCTATCCTGTCGTTTTATGCGAGCATGCATAGCTTTATTGCATTCATGAAAATGTAATTACTTAAACCCCTTGCTAGTACTTGAGATATAATTTCCTACTGAGCGTTCGCTCATTCCGTTTGTCCCTTTGTACTTTTCAGGTAAGTCCGACGACGATGGAAGTCAATCGGATGGGAATGGTCAAGAGTGAAAGTGATAGAGCTTCTACAAGTGTCGTCTAGTTATTTCTATAGTTTTCTCGAGTCAACTATGTACTTTTCTTTTTATTAAACAGAGTATTGGATTTGTAATAGTCTATCCATTATGAAATAAAGGATTGGGTTATCTTGCTATTTTGCGCATCTCTGTCTTCGTGTCGAATACACGACCACTCTGATTGACATGATTGATATAGACACGTCGCGCATCTCCGGGTATCTTCCGCGCTCGGGGCGTGACAGTCTTTGTGGTATCAGAGCCTAAGGTATTCAATTCCTAGGAAACCCAAGTCCAAGGATAGGTTTCAAAACCTTTAACCAAGTGAGAGTGGGTAGAACCAAGGGTTAAATGATCAATGAGTCCTTTATGAGATCATAGTGATATAATACTAACATAGCTATTGTAATTGTAGGATAATGGCTGCCGAACGTGCTCAATGGCGCAACATGCAGCGTACCCTTCAAGGGATGACCCAAGTGCTACAACAGGTAGCACAAGGTGGTGCTCCACGAGCTGGAAGCTTACACCAAGCATTCAAGAATATGAATCCCCCGAAGTTCATGGGATCGACCGATCCAGACGAGGCCGAGCATTGGGTTCGGGAGATTGAACGTATATTCCGTGTTATGCAATGCACGGATCAGGACAAAGTCTTATTAGCTACTTTCCAGTTAGAAAAGGATGCTAGATGCTGGTGGGAGTCGATTGAAGCTACACTTGACCCAACTCAAGTTACATGGGGTGAATTCGTTGAATATTTCAACGCCAAATATTTCTCTGATAGGGTCCAGGAAAAGAAGGCCGCCGAGTTTGCCGCATTAAAGCAAAGATCTTTATCGGTGGCTGATTATGAAGCACAGTTCTCTAGACTGTCTAGATATGCTAAGCATTTAATTAGCACGGAAAAGATGAAAGCCCGTCGATTCCTTAATGGGCTTAGGCCCCACTACATTACGCAACTGGCGCCTATGGATATCCAAGTTTATTCTGAAATAGTGCGCCGAGCTCAGTTGCTTGAAGATGCCACGGAACTATCTGATAGGATCCGTGGGAAGGACAAAAAGGAGCAAGTCACAAGTTCGGGTTCTTTCAAACCCAACTTTAAGAAGAGGCCCAATAATGGAGGTTCTTCCTCTCAAGATCAGAAGTTCAAGAAATCCAAGCCTTTCTCTATCACCACTACACCTTCAAACGTAGTATGCAAGCATTGTGACAAGGCTGGTCACAAAACAGAAGAATGCTGGAGGAAATTAGGAGCATGTCTCCGTTGTGGGAGTCGTGAACATCGGATTCCCGATTGTCCATTAATGAATGACCAAGCCGGTGAGGGTAAACGCCCAGTGACAAGGAACGCGCGTCTTCATGCAATCCAAGAGACCGAACCAGAAGAAGAAGGCGGATTGGTGGAAGGTACATTAAAGATTTGTTCCAAATATGCACATGTTTTATTTGACACGGGTGCATCGCATTCCATTATTTCCAAGAAGTTTGCTGACCCATTACCTCTAGAACCAGAATGGATGAAATTAATATTGTCTACTCCTCTCGGAAACGAGACGGATATCACACATCATTACCAAAACTGTGAGGTACTGGTTCGAGGAAAGAATTTTCCTATTGATCTTATCTGCTTAGATCTAAAAGAGTATGATGTTATACTAGGAGCAGATTGGTTATCCAAATACCAGGCAACGGTTGATTGCCGTGATAGCAAGATTGTTTTCAAGGAATTTCCGGAACTGACTTATACTAGTCCTAAGAGTCGAAGCAAATCCCCTCTTATTTCGGCTCTTCGAGCAAGCAAGCTCGTCAAGAAAGGATGTGTATCCTTCCTTGCTTTTGTCACTATTAAAGAAGCTAAAGAAACCAAGATAGAGGACATTCAGGTAGTGCGAGAATTTCCAGACGTATTTCCGGAAGAATTGCCGGGATTACCCCCGCAAAGAGATGTGGCCTTTACCATCGACTTAGTCCCTGGTGCTGGTCCTGTTTCAAAGGCACCCTATAGAATGTCCCCTGCAGAACTGAAAGAATTGAAGAAGCAATTGATGGAATTGATTCAAAAAGGGTTCATTAGACCAAGTACTTCCCCGTGGGGAGCACCAGTCTTATTTGTAAAGAAGAAGGATGGATCCATGAGATTGTGTATCGACTATCGACAGTTGAATCATCTTACTATCAAGAACAAGTATCCACTGCCGAGAATCGATGAATTATTTGATCAGATTTCTGGATCCAAATATTTCTCCAAGATTGATCTCAGGTCTGGTTATCATCAATTGAGGATCAAGGACGAAGATATTCATAAAACTGCGTTCAGAAGCAGGTATGGCCACTATGAATTTGTTGTTATGCCTTTTGGACTAACAAATGCCCCTGCCGCCTTTATGCAGTTAATGAATAGCATATTCAGGCCTTACTTGGATCAATTCATAGTAGTCTTCATTGATGATATATTGATATATTCCAAGACTAAGGAAGAACATGAAGAGCATTTGAGGATTTCATTACAAATCTTGAGGACAAATCAATTATATGCTAAGCTCAGCAAATGCGAATTCTGGCTTGAAGAAGTGGCTTTTCTCGGACATGTGATATCCAAGGATGGATTATCTGTAGATCCGTCAAAGGTTGAAGCAGTTAGGAAATGGGAAAGACCAACCAATGCTAGCGAGATCAGAAGTTTCTTAGGTCTTGCAGGATATTACAGGCGATTCATCAAAGACTTCTCAAAAATCGCCGTGCCACTTACAAGGTTAACTCGTAAGGAGATCCGATATGAATGGAGTGAGGAATGTGAAAGAAGTTTCCAAACTCTCAAAGATCATCTCACTACAGCTCCAGTGTTAGCTCTACCAACAGAAGGAGAGAAATTCGAGGTCTACACTGATGCTTCTGGCATTGGCCTCGGATGTGTCCTAATGCAACAAGGAAAGGTCATAGCATACTCTTCACGTCAACTGAAGAAGCACGAGGAGAATTACCCCGTCCATGACTTAGAACTGGCCGCGGTAGTATTTGCCCTAAAGATATGGAGACACTACTTATATGGAGTACAATTTACTGTATACTCCGATCACAAAAGTCTCAAATATCTATTTTCGCAAAAGGAGCTAAACATGAGACAAAGACGCTGGCTAGAATATCTCAAGGACTTCGACTTCAATATACAATACCATCCCGGAAAGGGTAATTATGTTGCTGACGCCCTTAGTCGAAAGCCGAGAGCAATGATAGCAAATTGTATGATGCAAGAATGGAAGTTACTTGAACAATTCTCCGAGCTCAATATAAGCTTGGACACGGAATCCAAATTTGTCACACTATCTCATGTAAGCATACAGTCAGACTTATTATCTGAGATACAAACACTTCAGGATGATGATCCTATATTAGTGGAAATCAAAGGCAGATTAGAAGGACAATCTGATTTTCAACTAACTTCTGATGGAAGATTATCGTTCAAAGATAGAACTTGTATTCCTGATTGTCCGGAATTAAAGAAGAAGATCTTAGATGAAGCTCACAGATCAAGATACACTATTCATCCTGGATCAACTAAAATGTACCAAGATGTAAAGAGGAACTTTTGGTGGCCCAATATGAAAAGAGAAATAGCGGACTATGTATCACGCTGTCTTACATGCCAACAGGTCAAGGCGGAACACCAAAAGCCTGCGGGAAAACTACATCCTCTAGATATTCCTAAGTGGAAATGGGAGGATATTGGTATGGACTTCATCATGGGTTTGTCTAAATCTAAAGGAGGACATGATGGAATCTGGGTTATCATTGACCGATTAACTAAATCAGCACATTTCTTGCCAATAAAGAGCCGATGGTCAATTGATGTGCTAGCTGCACTGTACATCAAGGAAATAGTCAGGATACATGGAATTCCTGTCTCAATCGTGTCTGACAGAGATCCCCGTTTTACTTCTCATTTTTGGAAGGGATTACAACATTCGTTGGGAACAAGGCTCAACTTTAGTACTGCTTTTCACCCACAAACGGATGGTCAGACCGAGCGAACTAATCAAGTTGTTGAAGATATGCTGAGAGCATGCATTATTGACTTTGGAGGAAGCTGGCATGACCACTTACCTTTAGTTGAATTTGCATATAATAATAGCTACCAAGCTAGTATCCAAATGGCACCTTTCGAAGCCTTATACGGAAGAAGTTGCCGATCTCCCATATGTTGGAACGAAGTTGGAGAGAAACAACTATTAGGTCCAGACATGGTAAGGGATACAACTGAGAAGATACAGGTAATCAGAGAAAGATTACAAGTTGCTCAGACAAGGCAAAAGGCTTATGCTGATACCAGGAGAAGAGATCTTGAATTCCAGGTTGGAGATCATGTATTTCTTAAAATATCCCCTGGACGTGGCATACGAAGATTTGGTGTTAAGGGCAAGCTTACGCCAAGATTCATCGGACCATTTGAGGTACTCGAAAGAGTTGGCGAGGTTGCTTATCGCATCGCGTTGCCTCCTCAGTTGTCCGAGGTACACAATGTATTTCACATATCTATGTTGAAGAAGTATGTGCACGATCCGTCACATATTATTGAGCATGGAGATCTGGTGATCCAGAAAGATCTCACATATGAACAGAGGCCTTTGAAGATATTAGATCGAGAAATACGAGCTCTAAGGAATAAGGTTATTCCCATGCTCAAGGTGCAATGGAATAAGAATCCTGAACGCGAAGCGACATGGGAGACCGAGGAATCTATGAAGAAACGATTTCCCGAGTTATTCTAAGAGGTATATGTCCTACACTCTCCACGTGTATAAATATATATATATTGAATTTGGGGACCAAATTCTTTTTAAGTGGGGGAGGGTGTAGCAACCCTAATAAATGAATAATTGAAATGAATTAAAACATATATATTACAGAAGTAATATATATAAAAGGAATAGGGTTAAATGGACGAAATAAAACAAATTAAAAATAACGCCTCTTATTAAGGCGTTAATTTATAAAGAAACGCCTCTATCAATGGCGTGAATAAAGAAAGGACGCCCACACCTGCGGTCGTCAGTTCTCACGCGACCAAATGGGTAAGTAAAAGAAACGCCCCTATCTTGGGCGTGTTTTAAAACACGAAACGCCCTTTCTCAAGGCGCTTTTTAATAAACGCCCTGATATAAGGCGTCAATTAAATAATACACGCCCTGACCAAAGTCGTTAATTCAGTTCGGAACCGTTCGAACCCAGAACTTATCCAGGGTAAGTGATAACTATGAGGAAGTGTCGATTGTGGTAAGACTCTATTAGGAAATATTACCTCAATCAAACACTACTCTTGTTAGGACTTCAAAATCCTATAAATAACATGTTCGATCGAACCCTAAAACCCATTTGATCGAACGTCTGCTGCTAGGTACGTAAAGAACAAACTATTCCTTTGATCTCTGCTTTGCCTACACGAAGAACTAATGATTCTTCACTCTCTTTTCTTCTTACAGGTTGAGGAAGCCTAGACATCGTGAAGAACAAGGGTAAGTTCTTCTAAACTTCCATCTTCAGCCAAGCTTATGAAGAAATTTCTAATATCTCTTCATATTCTTCTGTAGCAAAACTCTAGGGATCGACCAAAGAACAAAGGTTCTCTGCCTACTGCTGATTCAGTTTATCCTTATCAAACGTCTTCACGTGTCTGTCGCCTTCAAATCCATTGTTAAGGTAGGATTTTCTCAAGTTATTGTAGCCCAAACAAGAATTAATGCAAGATATCTATACATATGCATGGCATGCATACTGTTTATAAGGTTTTATTACGTTCTCTGCAATATTTTGAAAGAAACGCCCTTGATCAGGGCGCTAATTTAAAATACACGACATGCCAGCGGTCGTCAATTTCATATTTGACGCCCTGTACGCAGGCGTTAATTTCATAAGAATCGCATGTGATTAATAATTGATCCTGTTTAAAAATTACAATACATATGAAATATTGATATCTTGCATGACTCTGTGAATTCCTGTTAAATTTACTGCAACGACATGTCTCCTGTCCCTTGAAATTTTAGTTCCTGTAATATTGTAAATTTCTTGAAATTCACGACTTGGACAAAGTCGTTTTCCATATTTTAACGCCCCAGAACAAGGCGTGAATCTGAAAAGTAACGCCTCTTCCTAGGGCGTGTATCTGTTAAAATCCTGAAATTTACATACTCTGTAAAATGGAATTAGAAAGTAACGCCCCTTCCAAGGGCGCGTTTTCGATCTCAACTTTGAATAAACGCCCCCAGGCAAGGCGTGTTTTTGATAATTTAATGAAATAATGGAAATTCTGCAAATTGGCAATATATGTAAACGCCCTCATGTTAGGCGTTAATTATTCAATACACGACTTTACTTAAGTCGTTATTTTACTGTAAACTGATTTCGTCTTAGTATTATTACCGATGGTTTCATATTATACATATACATACGTATATCGGCACTATTCTCCATTCCGTGAGTATAGTCCCACTTTTCACGTTGATTTATCGATCACACTCAACTCTCATTGACATACAAGCTCTCCATTGGACAGTCCGTTCCTTTGGACTAGCGAGTTAGTCATAGAGACCTCCGTAAGACTCCTCGTAGCCTTGGATTCCCTCAAGGCCGACTGAGCTGGTTGTACCCTAAAAACCCATTACACGATCCTTGCCATGTCAATCTAAAGAAACATGGTATACCGGCCCTTATGATTATACAAAGAGTATATCATAAGAAATTCTTAATGGGATGATGATATCATGCCATATCATGTCGTTCTTGTAAACCCCAATTCTATGATAAGAATGAGGGTATCTTGCTTGATCTTATGTTCATGTGGACCTCAATTCTATATAAAGGATGTCCATATCGATTTATCATGGTACCTAAGTTAAGGGAACCATATTCTACCTAGTTTTATCGAACTCGTGATTATACCGTTATTATCGCCATTCTATGTCCTTTGTCATATTTTTGGACTCTATTCTATCAATGTTGTCATACGTATCTACAAGCTTGATTATTGAAATTCTATATTGGCTATATAAACAAGAGTGGATGTCAAAACACATGATAAATGCCTGCGCATATAGGGCCCGATCTGGTCCTGGGAGGAGCACCCGAAAGTACTTGTGCCCATGGGAGTTAAAATGATAAGGTATCTGGCATTATACCGAGTACTTGACTTGCTTGATTGGACATTCCACACACATCTTGTACTTGAATCGTACTTGACTTTACATGAAATGCGTGGCCTGAAAAAGGGTAATTTACTTGCTTGATACATGATAGCCAAAGTTCTTGACATGACTTGTTAAATGTACTCGCTTGAATATCTTGAATAAACTTGTTATCTTGTTGAAAGTTCATGATAAGTTCATCTTATTTCCTTGATACTACATTCTATCTATCCTGTCGTTTTATGCGAGCATGCATAGCTTTATTGCATTCATGAAAATGTAATTACTTAAACCCCTTGCTAGTACTTGAGATATAATTTCCTACTGAGCGTTCGCTCATTCCGTTTGTCCCTTTGTACTTTTCAGGTAAGTCCGACGACGATGGAAGTCAATCGGATGGGAATGGTCAAGAGTGAAAGTGATAGAGCTTCTACAAGTGTCGTCTAGTTATTTCTATAGTTTTCTCGAGTCAACTATGTACTTTTCTTTTTATTAAACAGAGTATTGGATTTGTAATAGTCTATCCATTATGAAATAAAGGATTGGGTTATCTTGCTATTTTGCGCATCTCTGTCTTCGTGTCGAATACACGACCGCTCTGATTGACATGATTGATATAGACACGTCACGCATCTCCGGGTACCTTCCGCGCTCGGGGCGTGACAACGTCGATCTGGTACTCGATGATTTCGCCTCTATTGTGTATGTGATTTTGATGATTACAAAATGCCTTTGGTGCTTGGCCTTGTGCGTGAATGGTTATTCATGTCTTCATGTGTTTGATGATTACAAAATTGGGATATCATGTCGATGCAATTGTGACTCTATCAGGCTCATATGTGCTTTGATGTTAGCACATTGCATTGTGGAAAACATGCTTGGATAAATGTCATATTGAGCCTCATGTCATGCATGGTAATGCTAAATGATTGATTGAGATGCAAATACCATTGCTAGCCCCCAAGGTAATGATGTGTATATTGATGAGAGTTTGGATGATGATCAAATTGAATGTGACTCAATATTGTTTTATGTTGCTTGGCTCCTTACTCTTTGAATTCCACATTTATACTATCCTGCAATAGTGAATGATATTTGGAATTTCATGATTCTGTGTATGAATGATTCAACCAATCAACAAGAAATGTGAACTCAGGTAAAACAATGAAGTAAGTGTTGCTATATGGAGTTAAATTGATATCTCGTTCCTCCTTCACTCTTGGAATATGTTCAATGATGTATTTTATTGTGAACATGTTCATAGTGTTAATGCTTGATGTAAAGATCTTGATTTTCAACTAACCTCTTGCTTTATCTTATTTTTCAAGATGAAAAATCATGGTTGATCTTAATGAGATTATGGTAACATTTAATCAATTGTTTCCCATTGATTTGATGGAGGTTTTAGCTCTTTTTCAGACCCAAACAAGAAGGGGTCGACCCATCGGGTCGACCCTCTAAAGTTCTGTTCAAAACAGAACTATTTTTGAAATCTGCTGAAAGGGGTCGACCCTGGGGTCGACCCCTGTAACCCAGAACCAGCTTTGGTTCTGTTTTGGGTTCTGGAAGCACGAGGGTCGACCCCTGGGGTCGACCCATTGAAGGGTCGACCCTGGGGTCGACCCCTGTAACCCAGAACCATATATTAGGTTATGTTTGGCTTTTGTTTGCCCGAGAGTCGACCCTGGGGTCGACCCTTTCCGGTCGAACGTCCAGCCGCAAGTTTTGGCGGTCGTTTTCTTGCTCCAAAAGTCCTACCAATCAATTCCAAATGCCCTAAATGTCTCCCTAATTCGTGGATCTGGTCTCTAAGATGTCCCTTGACCGTTCTAAATATATGTAACCCTCTCTTTGGCCAAAAACCCAAGGTGTGGAGATCTATTTTCAAAAATCAGTTCTATCACTAACCTTTGAAGGTGCAGGACGCAAGGAACTGCTCCAAGGCTTCTCTAGTGCAGATCTGAGCTTGTGTGTGAAGGGAAGAACAAAGCTTCACATCCTCATCCATTTTTCTGCCACAAGCTGCGAAGAAATTCATGCTACAAGCATCATCCATGCAAGAATCAATCATTCTTCTTCAAGAACAGGTTTCATACTGCAGAAGCATTCAAATATGTTCAAAGGAGAGAAAGGGGGAGCTCTAATCACTGTAACATCTTCTTCATTCTGATTTCTCAAAATCGTTGTTGATAGAGCTTGAATATCTGCTTTAAGACATCTTAGGATGGTTTTATAAGTCTTATATCCACTCTCTCTTGCATACATATATATGAGCTGCAAATTATGTGATTCAACAATCCTAATGCTCATGTGATCCTTGTATAGGATGAAGATGAAGAGGGGGATCTCTGAACCGTTCATTTCTATTGTCTTGTTTAAGATTAGCTTAAAGTTTGAGCTTATCATTTCTATCTGTTCTTTCAGGTGAAGAAGAAATTGGAAGAAGGTAAAGACATGAATCTCGAGGAGACGAAGAAGATGATGTCTAAATCATGATCATCCGTCAACAAGCAAGGAGAATCAGATTTTGTTGAAGAAGGGGGAGCCTTATACATGATGCATCTATCTAGTTTTCATCTCTATAATTTGTTTGGAGGGTCATAGCATATATGTGTTTTTGGTTCATATACATTTGAGATAATACTTTGTGTGGGTGTTCAGAGAAAGGGGTCTCCGAGTGTGTGGGTTGATTTATGTGTGTCGATTTATGCGGAGTATATCCGCGTGTGTGGTTAGGAGTTTAATCCCGTGTGGTTGTGTAGGCATTACCTTACGTGTGTGTGGACGGAGTTGTGACTCCGTGTGAGGAATTTGTTCGGGGTGTGTTCCCCAGTGTGTATGTGTGTGTGTGTGTGCTGCTGTGGCAGTAGTTTGAGGCAAGGCCTCGTGTGTGGTTTGCTGCGGAAGCAGCGTGTGTGTGTTGGGGTTCATCCCCGTGTTGTTACATTTTGTAGCGTGTAGTGAAGCCTCACCGGTTTGGTGAGGGGTGGACGTAGGGAGCCCGTCGTGGTCCCGAACCACCTTAAAAATCCCCGTGTCTTGTGGTTTGATTCTTGTGATTGTGTGTTCTCTATCCTATCTGTTTGTGCAATCGTATGAGCTCGGTGAGATTGAGTGAATCTAGTTTAAACCTGTTTAGATTAAATTACTCAATCTTGTATATTCCACTGTGTGCTAGTTGTGTTTTTAATTGGACATAGTTTTTAGTAAAAGGATCTATTCACCCCCCCCCTCTAGATCCGTGTTCCTGCACTACGGGACCCAACAGCCTCCAATGCGACATTCTACATCATCGACTCCAACACGTCTTATAAGATGCTACTGGGTAGACCCTGGCTCCATGAAAATTGGGTCATCCCGTCGACTCTCCACCAATGCATCAAGTATGCCAATGATGGTGAGCAACATAAGGTCTTTGCAGACCTGTCGCCATTCACACCGGTAAAATTCAATCTAGCCGACGCTACGCTCTACTTCAAGGAGATTAGTCCGTACCCCGTGATCAAGAGCAAAAGCAACGGCTGGCTCTCAGAGGAAGATGATGATGATATCTTCTCTGTTGACGAGGAAAAGGCCAAGCTTCACCGGCTGCGCCTCGGCTCCAAGTCAACCCCAGATCGCCCCGAGAGGCGCCAGATCGACTTCGAGGCTAATCTTATTAGCCGAGCTATCGGCAAGAGTATATGCTTGCCACCAGACTACATCCAGCTTCCAGGCGCATCTGACAAGTTCAGCGTCGAGTCGCTGACAACCTTCATTGTCACCTTCAAGCGACAACGTCAAAACAAGAGGTAGGCTAACAGGGACAAACCTATTGTCTTCTACAAGGGAGACATGGTCCCTCAGGCCCCTCCAGACGATGACTTCGGCTGGTCTAGGCAAGCCGATGATACCCCTGAAGCAGTTCAGGTGTGGAGTGAGCTGTCCCCGCACATTCAAGAAATGTGTTTAAAGCAACACATTCCCTGTGGTAAACCTCTGCACAGCAGAGATACTTCCAGTAGCTGTGGACTCCTTCCCATGTCTGGGGGCAACCCCCGTCCTTCCATAAGGATACCAGGGGACTTGGCTATGACCAAGACCCAGACTTTCGCATCCACTACGCAGTCTACATCGTAGGTCTAGTGTAACCAACCGATGGCGGGGCTAGAGTCGAAGCCAGATTCGACAGCTCTGAGGATGAGGAAGAGCAAATCCTGATCCCGATCTCCGCCAAGGCCAGAACCTCGGCTCAAGCCGACGAGGAATCCCCCTCGCTCCCCTGCCAAGACAAAGGGGCAGAAGAAGCTTCTCTAGTCTCTCAGCCAGTTGAGGGGCCCAGTTCAACAAACCCTCCTGAGGGGGGGGATATCACTGGTCCTAGCTGCGAAGGATTGTCGGCTTTGCCAGGCAACCCTGGGGAGATCCTAGCAGCCCCGGTTGACAACTGTTGGCCAGGAACCGGCAACCCAGATCAATCCTCGATGGATCCCAGCAACAACGACCCTCTAGTCCCATCGGCATCAACCAATGGCTTTGGGAACCAAGAACTACCCGAAGCCGACACTGATGATGAGGATTTCATCGATCTTCAACCCGCTGCTCCCAAGCTGGAGGACGGCGGCCAGGCGACCATCGACGATCTTGTTGAAATCAATCTGGGCGAAGATGAAGCCCTTCAGCCTACATTTTTCAGTGCTCTCCTCACCGAGACAGAAAGGCAGGACTACAAGCAACTCTTTCTTGAATACAAAGACTGCTTGTCCTGGACATACAAGGAGATGCCAGGGCTAGATCCCTCCGTAGCGGAGCACGATCTAGCCATTTCTCTCTCAGTCGCTCCGGTCAAGCAACCACAGCAGCGCATGTGCCATGAGCTGGAGCTCCAGGTCTCAGTCGAAGTCCATAAAATGGCGGAGGTCGACTTCATCGAGCCGTGCATCTACCCGATTTGGCTCGCCAACATAGTTCCAGTCAAGAAGAAGAATGGTCAAGTCTGCATCTGCGTCGACTTCCGGGACCTCAACAAAGCCTGTCCAAAGGATGACTTTCCAGTTCCAATTACAGAAACCATGGTCGACATGACCACCAGGCATGAGGCCTTGTCTTTCATGGATGGGTCGTCCGGTTATAACCAAATCCGGATGTCCCTCAAAGACAAGAATTACACAGCCTTCAGATCCCCCAAGGGGATTTTCAACTACAAGTGCATGCCCTTCAGTTTGAAGAATGTCGGTGCTACTTACCAAAGGGCCATGACTAAAATATTCGACGAGATGCTGCACAACACCATCGAATGCTATGTTGACGACCTCGTCGCCAAGACCAAAAGGCGCGAAGACCATTTATGCCACCTTCGCCAAGTCTTCGAGTGTCTCCGGCAATATGGGCTCAAGATGAACCCCATGAAATGCACCTTCGGCGTATCCAGTGACAAATTTCTCGACTTCGTCGTCAGGTACCGAGGAATCGAGGTGGATCCCAGCAAGATCAAAGCGATCCGAGAGCTTCCGCCACCCAGCAACATCACTGAGCTCAGTTCCTTCCAAGGGAGGCTGACCTATATTCGGAGGTTTATCTCTAACCTCTCTGGTTGATGCGCGCCTTTCAACAAGCTGATGAAGAAAGACGCACCGTTTACATGGGACTCGGAATGCCAGGCGGCTTTCGAGAAAATCAAGGAGTACCTCTTTACTCCCCCAGTCCTGGGGGCACCAATCAAGGGTAAACCCCTCATTCTTTACATTGCCGCCATGGACGCTTCGCTAGGAGCTCTGTTGGCACAAATCAATGAAGAAGGTAAAGAGCAGCCCCTCTATTACCTTAGCCGGAAGCTAATCGGTGTCGAGTACCGCTACTCCCCCATGGAGAAGGTCTGCTTGGCCTTAGTTTTCACAGTCAAGAAGCTACGGCATTACCGCATGTCCCATCAAGTCAAGCTTATATCCTAGCACGACCCTCTGAAGTATCTCCTTCGGCGACCTGTCCTCTCAGGCAGACTGGGGAGATGGGCTCTCCTGCTGATGGAGTACGATATTACTTATGTCCCCAGGAAAGCAATCAAGGGACAGGGTATGGCTGAATTCTTGGCAGCCCATCCAGTGCCAGACAACTCACCCTTCAGCTCGGAGCTCCCAAACGAGGAGTCCCTTGCTGTTCAATCGCAACAACCGGTTGAACAGAGCGGAGTTGTCTTGCATTACTGGCAGTAAAGCGCTCTCACAACCACTGTAGCTCAATCACAACAACCAGTTGAATAGAGCGGAGATGTCTTGCATTATTGGCAGCCAAGCGCTCTCACAACCAGCATGCCTTGCTGGGAGCTCTACTTCGACGGTGCTTCCTGAGGGATCACCCGGAGCAACCAGGATCCATCTACCACGGCAGGCGCCGACATTGTTTTCCTGACTCCTCAGGGCGTAGTTTTATACAACTCTTGTGCCCTCATAAAATCCCTGACCAACAATGAATTCGAGTATGAAGCTCTACTCATTGGGCTCCAGATGGCTCGCCATATGGGCATTAAATGTCTCAAAGCCTACGGGGACTCCCAGCTGATAGTCCGGCAGGTCCTCGGTATTTACGATGTGCGGAAGCTAGAGTTGGTTCCATACCATACAACCGTCACCAAATTAACCCAGAAGTTCTATTTCTTCGAAATAGATCACATTCCCAGAAGCAACAATGCTCAGGCAGATGCCTTAGCAAAATTGGCCGCGGCCATCAAGCTCCCACCCGAGGGTGAGGTCGACATCGTCATCAAACATAGAAGGCTGATGCCAAGCTCACTCGAAGGTAACACCGGTCTCACCATTTACGAGGTCAACAACCTTGACCAGAGCACGCCTCCCGAAGAGGATGATTAGCGTGCGCCCACCATCAACTTCAAGAAAGGGTGGCTCCCCCCTGACCGAGCTCAAAGGGTTCAGCTACTCCGTTGAGCAACCTCTTACGAGTTGATCGGTGACTCTCTGTATCGGCACGTCCACGAGAAGGACAAGTCAATACTCCTGAGATGTGTCTCCCTCACCGAGGCTCGAGCCGTCATGCAGGAGGTTCACTCTGGGTTGTGCGGTGCACACCAGGCCAGAGACTGAATGAAGCACAACATCAAGCTCAAAGGCTTCTACTGGCCAACCATGTACGTGGACTGCATCCACTATGCCCGTACGTGCCATCAATGCCAAGCCTTTGGCCTAGTACCCAGAAGGCCTCCCAATCCACTACGTCCTACAGCCCCCACTTGACCATTCGCTGAATGGGGCATGGACATCGCGGGGCCTTTTCCGCCATCTTTCAAGGGCCATAAATACATCTTGGCCACCACTGATTATTTCTCTCACTGGGCGGAGGCCCATCCCTTGCGAGAGGTCACCGGCGAAATCATTGCTAGATTCGTCCGACACAACATCATATACCGATTCGGTATTCCCAGTCGCATAGTGTCCAACAACGGGACACCATTCAAGAATAAGACCGTATACCAGTTAACAGCTAAATTCCACATCGACTGGAGAATCTCTTCGGTCTACAACCCCCAGGCTAACGGTTTGACGGAAGCCTTCAACAAAACCCTCTGCAAGCTCCTGGCTAAGATGGTCAGCCACCGGAAACGCGACTGGGGTGAGAAGGTCTTCGAAGCATTGTGGGCCTATCGAACGGTCTACAAAATCCCCACGGGGTGCTCGCTGTTCTCCCTTGCTTACGGGACAAAAGTAGTTATCCCCATCGAAATCCTGTTAGCTTCTTACCGTGTGGCAATCCACACCGGCCTTGCCGGCTCGGATGAAGATGAGTACCAGAGAAGGCTAGAAGAGCTCGCCAATCTAGAAGGCAAGCGACTCGAATCCTACAAACACCTGCAAGTATACTAGGCTCGCATGGCTCGGGCCTATGATAAGCTCATCAAACAGTGAGCTTTCAAGCAAGGCAACCTTGTCATGATCAAGGAAAAAGAGGTCATGGCAGGGCGCTCCAGTGGGAAACTACAGCCAAATTGGTGAGGTCCATACATCATCCAGAATGTCTACGAGGGCGGGGCCTACACGGTCGTCGATCATAAAGGTCATAGACCGTTCCCGCCTCTCAACGGCAAACACATGAAGCTATACTATGCGCCAGAGCACGAGTTCGCGTGCCAACCAGACTAAGGCGCACGTCCCAGCTACTACCAATAAGGCCGGTCCTCCCCCGTGAAGGATCTAGCCAGCCAGTCCTCCCAGTTTGTAATTCCCAGTTAACCAGCTAGCTTGGCTCCCCGGAGCTACCGCCTGGCATACGCGGGGTTGATCTCCTGCCCTCATTCCCGTCACCACGGGGGCACGGGCGCTTCTGCACCGACACCAGTCTAGCTGCCAAGCTCTCAGGTAAGTCAAAAAAAAACACACAAAACAAAATAAACAATGGGGATAAAAATAGAGATGCCCCGGTAGACCCAGTCATTCTCACCACAATGGGGTGGTTGGGGGCAAAAAGGCCAGCAACTCGACTGAGGTGGAAACCCGAAAGGGCACCTCGGGCAAAATTGGGAAACCCCTCGACGTGAAAACCCGTAAGGGCACGTCGGAAAAAGCTAAAGGGGGTCGGCTCTAGCAAAAACCCGAAAGGGCGGTAGAGCTGATAACAAGAAAATCTTCTTCTCCCTACCAGTCAGAATGGCCTTCCACCTATTCCTTGGTGGGCCGTTAGCCTCATCCAGAGCCAATCTTCAATCCATTTGCACTGCTACGACAAAAACCCTCCAATCCCCAGCCAACCTTGCATTATTCTTGCTCAGTTTGACCGACCTTTAGCCCTTGCCTCAACATCACAGGTCAACCAGTCCCTGCGATAGTCAGTCTCCCAGTCGCCATTCCGGTAAACTCATATCCCGGTAAACATTCCCGGACTTCTAAAAACCCTTATTAATGGCCGAACAATATCCGGCTAACCACACACTCCAGTCTCAGGTCACGTCCCATGACAGCGACACGTTATGGACGACAGTCTCACAAGAAAATAAATAAATAAATAAAATGAGATTAAAAATAGAGATACCCGACGGGCCTGGTCAAATCCATTACAGGGAGCCGACTAGGTGCAAAAAGTGCCACTAACCCAGCTATGGTGAAAACCCGAAAGGGCGCCTTAGGCAAAATCGGGTAACCCCTCGGTGTGAAAACCCGCAAGGGCGCACTGAAAAAAGCTAAAGGGGGCCAACTCTGGCGAAAACCGGCAAGGGCGGTAGGGCTGGTAAAGAGAAAGAAAAAAAAGGAGGCTCTCTCTCCCTTTCTATTCTCCACTTACGAAGCCGTCGGCTATTACACGCTCCGATGGCGAGCTCAACATCACTCCACGATAATGGTGGCCACTACACCCCCGAGGGTCGGTCATCGCCAGCTTCCAATTCCAGCTTCGACTATAACTCCTTCACAGGCCAGCCGCCGGATTTCAACTCCAGTTTTCGGCTACGACGCCTTCGCAGGCCAGTCGCCAGCTTCCAGTCTCAATCGGCTACAACGCCTTCACAGGCCAGTCGCCAGTCTCCAACTCCAGACGTCGGCTACAACGCCTTCACAGGCTAGCCACCAGCCCCAGTCCCGGCACTTCGGCCACAATGCCTCTACAGGCCTGCCGCTCAGTCTCCAGTTCCAGCTTCGGCTACAACGCCTTCACGGGCCAGCCACCAATTTCTAACTCCAGCCTTGACTACAACGCCTTCGCAGGCCAGCCGCCAACCACCAGTCCCAGTACTTTGGCTACAATGCCTTCGTAGGCTAGCCGCCAGCTTCTAACCCCGGTCACCGGCTACCACACCCTTACGGGCCAGCCGCCAGCTTCCAACTCCAGTTTCAGTCACGATCCCTCCATGGGTGGACCAACCAGTTCCAGTCCCGATCACGGCCCTCAACTGTGATGCCTTTTGAGGCCATTCGGCCAACTCAGTCCTAATTTCTTAAGTCCAGAAGAGCTACATTACCGTATAACGACATACAAACAACCAAAACTCAAGCGTCGACCTACAACTGATACATCCCAGAGTCAGTTCCCGACCTTAACCAAGTAGCCCGCCACGCCTTGATGGGCCTACTCCAACCCTACGCTAGGGATTTTTCCCCCACTTCTCAGCAACCCTTACTCAGTTCCCAGTACTCAAAATCTAGTCACACCACTCTCCTCACCCAGCCTTTTATCCCAGCTCCAGTTCGGGTAAAACCCAGTCCGCTGCCCCTTATGCCAGTACGTATTAAAACAATCAAGCACGACCGACAGTAAGTGGTAGCCACTCCTTATACTCAACCCTATTCTACAGACTAGGGGGGAGAACAACTCAACAAACAATAAAGTTAAAATCTGGAGTTTGTCATTGATACTCTATAAAAGGGAGCCCAAGACATGCCCTTGGGGTAACAAAAAGACATACAGCCCAGATAACAAAAAGGGGGAAGGAAAGTGATACAATCACGGCCTAGCCTCGCTCCCCTCCAGCTCCACCAAGCGGGACTCCGCAACCGCCAGCTCTGCCTCCAAGGTTGACGCGAGCTGAACACTGGCCTCTGCCCCGGCTTGGGCAGTCCGCCACTCAACTCTAGCAAGCTCCACGGCTTGCCGCTGCTCCTCTAAGGCCTTCTGCAAGGCCTCCGCTCGGCTGGTCACCTTGCTCAACCGCCTGGCACGGTCCTGAGCAAGAGACACGGTTGCGTCGGCAAGTCTCCTTTGCTCAGTCATAGCTTACGCAAGCTGATCACACTGCTCCTGTATCTCACGAATGGCCGCCAGTCGATGTGCCTGCTGCTCCTGAGCCTCTAGAAGCCGCAGGTACTCCATCCAGATGCCGGCCAAGCCAGACATCCAGATCCCACGAGGGAATCCAAGGCCGTGGTAGCCGCGTGTGCACTCCCTCAGTCGCTGCCGAAGCTCCTCTGGGGAAGGCAGGGGGTCACCCCCTACATAGCCCCGGGCTCGCTGAAGTAAGGCTGCACCTACACTGGCGTCCAGCAATGGCTCCGGTGGTGAAACAGATGTAGGCCACTCGATCCCCAGCTCAAGAGAGGGGTGACCCGTCTCAGCCAGCACACTAGATGGGCCTGCACAACCCCGTCGAACATGAAATGGGTCAACAATGTTTAGGGCTTCCCCATGACAAGACAAGGTGAAAAACCTGAGAAAGGTCCTGACTCTCACCTGGTGTAGCTCCTGCCGTGCCTGTTACTTCCCCGCTCGGGGTCGGTGAAGGTAACCTCTCCTCCACCTCGGTAATACCCTCTGCCAGAGTCGGAGAGGGTAGGGACTTCCCTGCAACCCGATCCTCCCCAATGGCCATTGGGGTGACGGAGGGCTCCTCCAGACCCTCCTCGACGGGAGCTGGCGCGTGCTCCTCCTTAGACTCCAGTCCTGGACATAACACAAAAATGTCAGCTCTCTGCCACAACTTCTGTATCAAAGCCAATGTGGAAGGAAAGAGAAGCCGCATATACCTTCCAACGCCGCTTCCATCTCGGTGTCCCCGATAGAAGAGGCCTCGAGGAAGAAGAGCTCGAGCTCTCCTCAGTCTCCATCGTGGCGCTGCCACCCTCTGAAGAGCTGGACGAGCTCTCCGATGAACCCCGGGCCAAGGGCAAATCAGGGGCGCCTATACATCGGGAAACCAGATTAGACCACTATCAAGTCCAGCCTCACATAAGATAGCTCCCTAGTCAAAGATGTTAGAGAAGAAGATCACCTGTAGGGGTGTCCCCTTCAGAAACCCCCTCGATGTCGACAAACTCTTCGTCACCCTCAGCAGCAGCTACGACAGGAGGTTCATCTCCTGATGGCCGGTCCATATCCCGAGGGAGCTCTCCTTCCTCCAAAGGAAAAGAGGTACCTACAATCCATCCCAGTCAAAGCTCAGCACGGATGGGAAAGTCAAACAATCCACCCCAAAGCGATCAAGTGCTCAGCTACATACCTGACGGTCCCACACTGGAGGACTCCACCAGCCCCACCGTAAAGGTCGACACTACGCTCGGCAAAGGTGGGAGAGGCACCCTCGTCATCAACGGCGGGGGTCTACCCAACGTGTCCTCAACGGTGGCTGGGGGCACGGAGGTCACCGGTCCGGGCTCATCTCCAAAAGATGGCAGGGCCACTGACGGGCCGGCATCCGCTAATTCCTGGATCATCTCCAGGGTTGTCACTGTGTCCTCGCCTGCCAAACCAGCAACATAAGTCAAGTCAATAATTCTAGCTTGCTAAGAGGAGTTCACCAATGACAAGAAGATCCCCTCGACGGCAGTCGGGCACTCACCCTGACAACTACGGGCCACCGTGGGCCCTAGCTCATTGGCCTGGCCAGGAACCTCACCCTGTGCCCCAGCAGGGGCCCCAGCCCCTGGTGCCTCTTCCCCCCCTGTATAATCCAGATGGTCACAACAAATAACCAGAGGCAAACCAAAGCTGCGGCATACGCCCAAGGTTAGAAACTCTTACCCGCGCGGGCCCCTCCCATGGCTATCCACGACTCGAAGTCGGGGAAGTCCTCCATGTTGGGGAAAGGTTCGCTCATCATGCGCATAAGCTCCTCCATGTCAACCTCCCCTCTAGCTTCCTCTTCATGCGGGGAGTCTGCCTCTCGAGGGGGCGAAAAGGTCACCTCCACACCAGTCGCTAGCGGAGCTGCGACAGACAGACAAGTCCAACAAAATAGAATTAGTCAATCATATTGGCTAAACCAGATAAAAACAAAGGAGCCGGGGTGACACTCACTCAAGGCCGTCTCCTCCTCAACTCGCTCTCCGGTCCCGGGTCCCTCAGATGACCCACCAGTCTCGACCGCTGCATCCTCCACACGAGGGCGTTTCCTCCGAGGCCGCAGACCTCCGTCCCCATTCCCTGAGGATGTTCCCGTGGAGGGCTGATCCCCCTCCGCCGTAGAACCTACTGACAAACACAACAATATACAACATCTCAGTTCTGTAGCTAAGACTTACGGAATGAAAGAAAGAGAACAGACTAAGGGAGGAAAGCCTAACCTGAAGCCTCAAAGGGGGTCAAGGGTAGAGGCACTAGTTGCTCCATCCC
Source organism: Amorphophallus konjac (assembly GCA_022559845.1). Lineage (NCBI taxonomy): Eukaryota > Viridiplantae > Streptophyta > Magnoliopsida > Alismatales > Araceae > Amorphophallus > Amorphophallus konjac. Next base: position 47,794,309 of record CM040124.1, on the reverse strand, counting down.
TATCGCCAAGGCTCGGTTCGCCATCATGACGGCCTCCCGAATATCCATGGAGTCCATGCGCACTCAACCTGGGACACGAACTCCACAAGTCCAACTACCCCAATCGCGTGGGCGATGTGTCGTCTCCAGTCATCGACCGCTGTATCGGCGAAGCTCCCGTGCGGAAGTTCCCGGTCCAGCGACCCTCTGCCTCGGATGCCACAATCGGCCAAGAACTAAGTCCACCAAGCCTTAGGTGCCCTCGGCCGAGACACCTTCACTCCAGTCGCCGTCGCCGATGCCCGTCCCAGGGGCTTCAGTGCCCCTCCGTTGCTTCGGCTCTTGGAAGATGAACCCCGGCCACTCCGGGGCCACTATGCTACAATCCGCTCAACCTCTCGGCGGATCCGAGCAACACGGGTCCTCAAGTACTTCTCATCCAGTGTAATGGGAGGCAGATCCTCCCTCAGCAAATGACTCTCCTCCGCCTTCCTGATCGCGGAGGCCTTCCATCGGTAAAGGTGGTTGTGCCCGAACCACCACCGGGCATAGTGCACATCAAATCATCCTCGACGTCCCTGCTCTAGCATCGAAATCGCACCGGTTCTCGACGGCAGTAAAAATCCCACCAGGCTGCTACAAGTAGGTGGGTATCCTTGCCCTTATACTGCCTACCCGTCAGATGGAACTCCCTATTCGGTGGAATCCCCTGGTCGTACCCGAAGTTTCGGGCAAAGCGATGTGGGTAGTACGGCTCCAAGGAACTCATCGTCGACCGGTGCAATGCTAACACAGCTGCTCGGGTGCTCAGTATCCACTCAGTCCGTGGTCCTGTATCGGCCGCCCCCTGACTGGGGTGGGCGTTGGTCGCCCCTCCACATGAAGCCCCTGGAAAGAGGCCAGAGTCCCTCGTTGCACTGTCAAAGGGCAGTCCCTCCTCACCCCACGCGGGCAGGTAACAAAGGGCCCTCCTGGGCCCCTCAAGCTGCTCCTCTGCATCCCCATCCGACTGCCCGGTAAAGTAGAACAAAAGTGGTGCCGTCTGGTTCGCCACAGCACCTCGCGTCACCAGTCCCGGGAACAGTAACCCGGCCCACACACTAAGGTAGTGGGTCGGTAGAAGTATACTCCTCTCCCTCGATGCTGAGTGTGCCGCCAGAACTCCAAACCCCTGGTAAATGTTAGCCAGTGTAGCGGGAGCTAGAGCTAACTGTCTCCCCTCAGCCAACAAGCAAGCCGGCCACAACAACTCAGCTCTCAACAGCCCGTCCTCTCCGTGAGGAACTACGAAAGTCGCTAGGCAATATGCCAGATACGCTTATATCTTGTCACATCTGGCAGACCATGGGGATTCCACCCCTCCCGTGGTGCATACACATATCTGGAGTACATCCAAAAGCGTAGCTTCACCTCCGTGTACTCCTCCCATGGAGTCTGATCCCTGGCAAACTCATGATAGAAGCAAAATGGCCCCTTGTAGAAATGGCGGACCCACACATTGCGGCACCCGGGGAGTCTGTGCGGCTCTCCCTCTCCCTGCGAGAGCTAAATCTCTCCGGGTCTTTATCAGATACCGATAACTGTAAGGCACTCGGTATCTTCCCAGTCCGTCAGTATGATTGCGGTGGAGGTCATCCAGCACTACCTCCTCGTACCCCTCGCCAATAATCGGCAAGCCAGAAATCCTGAACAAAGACCACAAATCAAGGCTGGTCTCGCCCTCTGCTATTGCCACCGTGTTCCAACGACGGTTAGAATGCTCCATCAAGCCCTACAGTAATCCGGTGTAGCACGGGTACGTGTACAGAGCGGCGATCACCGCGTACCTGATCCCAGCTCGATCCAGCAACACCCGGTAGTGGTGGACAACCCCCATCAACCACTCTGTGGCACCCTGGCGTTAGTAATGTGATGGGATCACTGTCCAATGGCCATACCAGCTAGTGACGGTCTGCCGCATGACTCCATTCAGCATATTGCGGTCATCGTAGCCCTCTCCCACGTACTGCACACCAGCGGGCTCCAATACCAACCCAGCAATTCCCTTTGTCTCAGTGCGATGGTGGCCATGCAAATCCCAGCTAGCGGGGCCAATCGGCCCAACTCTGACTCCGGATAGCTGGGAAATTGGCGCTGCCTCCAGTAGTCCTCTGAAAAGCTCGGATAGCTGCAGAACGTGGTACCAAGTAGGCTGTCCCTGCCAATCAAGATGGCCCGCTCAAGTCCGCGGCAGGCCGCTGGATCTGCGAGTCGCCCTCCTCCACGCCAGGGGGAACATAGCCACGGATGAATTCAAGTAGATGATGATCCAGGGGGAACTCCAAGGGATAACCCCCGCTCCGGTCATAACTGTACAAATCACCAGCCTCTAGAATCCTAGCCACCTCCACGGCCCCTGCTCCAACTATCCTCTCACCAAGTGGACCCTCAACCACCACCGTATGGCCCCGGTCCAGCTGCTCTACACCAGTCGCGGTTATCACGGGTGCATCTAGAGGGCGCATCGGTCGATCAGTCCGCTGCACCCAGTGATCCTCCTCCCGAGCCATCCGTCTCGGGACCCGCCCATCTCTGCCGAAGCGTGCCATAGCTGCAAGACAAGGCACCCAGAAAAATAGTCAGCATACCAAAAAATCCACATGTACAACACATTAAAACAAAGACATATGAAGCGTCAAAATACAACTACAACAACTCAGAAGGAAGGTTTCACGGGCTTTACGCCCTCGTCTCCGCCTCCGACGCACGCCCCGTGGGGGGCATTTGTTGTACCCGGACCATTTCTCAGCTAAAATAACAAGAAGGATACTGTTGCTAGACTGAGCCAAGATGGGGTCAAGAGTCTTCTTACAACCACGGCGTGTGAGACAGAGTCCATCGTCCCCCACCCGACTCAAACTAATGGTTTATCCAATGATTAACCGTATGCTCCTAGATCATCATCGTTTTTGTTAAAGGGGAATATTAGATCCTAGAACACACGGACAACCAGCCAGTCCCTGCGAGGCTATAATAATGTAGATATCATATAATAATGCAACAATGAGTTGGGATAGAGAGCCATACCTGACTTACCTGCCAAGTGAAACGGCATTTTTTTAGATTTTCGATATATAAGACCAAACACAACAAAATAAGCATGAAGATAACATAACACGACATAATCACCAAATGAACGAAATATAACATAACAAAGATGAAGTCATGTGAACAACAGATGCAAGACATCACATGAATAAACAATAAGCGTGAGCGGGACCAAAAAAATAACAGTGGGGCAAGACAACACCACAACATGGAGGGACAGCACACACGGTGGGACAAGACCATGGTGGGACAAAGACACGTGGGATAACAACCACGGGGGACAAGAGATACGGACAACACATGTGTGGGATGACAACAACACGACATGGCATGGTAGGATAAGACACACGTGGGACGATAACACAGCGGGATGAAAAAATATGATAGACACGGAGGGACAAAGACACGCGTGACGACACGGAGGGACATAGACACGTGTGACAAGGACACGGCGGGACAAAAGACACAAACAAATACGCTACTCAATCAAATCCTAAGATTAGAAGAAGTAGAACCGCCAGGTTCATAATCATGAGGCAATGCCCTCTCATGGAGATATGATGAGATAAAGCGAAAGCTGAGAAGGACATGAGCTTCAGAACAGATCGAGAGAATATGATTGAAGAAGAAGAACATATCAAGAAGATATGAACAGGAGGCAGAGCAAATGATGAAGAGCAAGGAAGCTTTGAACACCTGCAACCTGCACACTTAGCAAACATATCATATCCGTCCTCAAAAATAAAATAGACAGAAATATAGAAAAAAGGAAACAAAAGACATATATTTTGGATTTTTGATTTTCCTGATTTTTTTATTTTGACAATATCTGATTCTTTTAGAATTTTGAAGTATTTGATTTTTTGGAATTTTTGACAATATTTAATTTTTTGGGGATTTTTGATAATATTTGACTTTTTTAATTTTGATAATATTTGATTTTTTATTTTTATTTTTGAAAATATAAATCTGCAGCACCCAAAGACGGGTTCAAACCATTGTCTAGGGGGCGTCATCCCTGCCCCTCTCATTAAAGATTTTCCTTGAGCAGGGCGTGCACTTAGGGGTGGCTCGCCACAACCAACGGCCTCTAAAGAACGGTGCCCCTACAAAGGTCATACCCGGAATACAATCCAGCCTAAGAGGGAGAAAATAAAAGAAAAATTAGAGATACGCTTTATGCAGGATGGGAGACATCAAGATTTAATTCCTTCCAGGGCACTACCCCTCAAAGATACAATCTGTTGCGCTGGGGCTTTGTGTCTTTGATTTTGAGACCCATATTTATCAGGCACGCATGCGACTGGGCTCATGACGTCCCGCGGGGAACTGTACTGCCACTCTTGCCATGCCTTGATTTCATAATTTTGCACATTGATTCATTGAATTTTGATTTTGTGAGCACTTATTGGCTAGATATTGCATGAAAGCTCATTTTTGAGGGTCAAGACTGCCCCTATTTGAGACCTCTATCGTATTAGAGAGTGCCTAAGTCTGTCATCTCATCCGTCCATCCCTTGCCCCTGCACTTGGCCGAGTAGAGAAAAGAAAAGACCTTTGTGCATACCCAAAGATATGGCCAAAGTAGCAACGATGTTGTCTTAGAGAAATCGACTATGGCTCACCGTGAAGTGTGTGAAAAACCCATACTCAAAGGTCACCCTCAATGATCGCGGAAAGAACTAGACTCCCAGCGCGGAGCTATCACCAGCCTAAGGATGCTGCAGAAGCGAACTCATTTTGACTAAATTAAGCAAACTTCTTAAAGCCACTCGACCATGTTGAGGAAACAACATTATCTTAACGATGCGTAGGAATAATAGAAACAATGAAAATGAAAGCATATTCTTGCACAAAATAAAGATACCTTGCAAATCCATAGTGTGAAAATAGTATCCTGAAGCTATCTTGACCATCGAACTTTGAGCAGCACGAGCTTTGTATTCCTTACTTGTCAGGAGCAAGAAGGAAAGGATAGCAAGGCTTGAAGATTCCTCTACACGGAGGAGCGGCAGACACCAAACTAGACGAAGAAGAATAAAAAGGAAGAGAGACGAGGGATAGAACTCCCTCGTTAAGGTACAGAGACCCTGATAACAAGGAACCATATACAGAATAACTAGAGATCAACTGAGATCAAGGCAGGCTAAAGCCTCGAAAATAGTAAGAAAAAAGGCAAGAACCCAGAAAGGGTAAGACGGAAGGAATAGAATGACAATGATTGGATTGTTGCAAAGATAAGAAAGAAGAGTGATCATCCGACGTGGTCGGAGAAGAAGAATTGTGGTCATCCGACAAGGTCGGAGAAGGAGAATAATGGTCATCCGACATGGTCGGAGAAGAATTAAAAGCAGAATCCAGGAATACCGGAGGAGAAGAATCAGAAGATGTTCTAGGATCGGGATGATGAGAGGGCATAGGCCGAGGCCTAGAATAACGAGAATGTGGAAAACCCGGAGGATCCGGATGGGAAGAAGAGGAATGGGGGTTTACAGACCCCAGAAGAGAGGAGAAATCACAGAAATACGATTGAATGAGGGAAAATATACCACCCAATGGTGGGAGCTGAGCAAGAGAAAGGATGAGCGAAAAGAAGGGGAAGGAGAAGTGGACCCCTGAGTGCACAACATGCGGCCTTTGAACAGGTGTCACCGCCTCTTCTTGGCCGAAATTCCTTGGAAATGAACCCGCCTGGCACGGACTCAGACCTTCGGGCTCCTCAATCTGTGATATCTTCTCAAATAACGGGCCCATCTGGCAGACGGCCTAACCCGACTATGGACATGCAGCTTCATCGGGGCGGTTGCCCCTAGACACCTGGTGCTAACCATAGGTGGACATTCTCGGATAGATAACTCCTCAAAATGATAAACAGTATGAAACCATGGAGTCTTGTTACTTGGCACTAGAAGCATGAGGTTCGACAACTCCACTCGGCAATAAGATACGAAGCATAACTCCCTTGATAGAAGGGTAGGATGAAACTGAGGGAGATCAATGCACGGCATTGACATGGATGGCTTGCTAATAAACCAAGGGAGATTGCATAGAATCTGAAGAATGTCCTTGGTGAATGCTGAGAATACGGCCAATTGCCCTTTGAATATAGAATGCATCAAACCTTTGGCGGTCAGACGTGTTAGCACAACTTGGGTAGGGAACCCCTCTCGGCTAGTTATCTGAATAGCCATGGAGCAAGAAGTAATAACAACATCAATGGTAAGACCTCCGGTGAGTAAAGAGATTGCCACCGGTCTCGCTCGAGAAGAGACTAGCTCCAATACGAGAGAACTTTTCTTGATAACCGTCATCGAAAGTTGAGGCTCATCATCCCCAAAATAGACAGAAACTAGGACGCGGACCGGCATGCGGCAGATAAGATCTTCATGCTTGAAATGTAGAACCGGCACCGAATTGTCCTGACTCGGCTCATCGTCTCCCTGGGGACTAGACCCGAGGAGCACCAAAAGAAGCGCACACCCGCCCCGTGGGGTGGAAGTGGATGGAGAAGTTGAGGTAATGGGCTTAGAAAGCGTAGGTGAAGGCTCGGAAGGCATGGAGGCTCTAGCCGGAATGGTGGTGTCAAATGGCGGTAAAGGTAATGTGGCAATGACAGGCTCGGGTGTAGGCGGTAAAGGCAAAGGTGAAGGCGTGGCTTGCTCAGGCTCGGGTGGCGAGGAAGATGGAGGAGAGGGTGGAGATGGTGATGAAGGCACTGGTGGTGGAGATAACAAAGGTGGTGGAGTCAGAGGTGGTAATGAAGACACTGGTGGTGAAGATGGAGGCGGAGTGGTGAAGATGGAGATGCAAGCAATGGGGCTAATGTTGGTGGTGGAGACGGTGAAGAGGGTGAAGGAGAAGTTGGATGATGTGGGGCCCATTGTCGACGTATCGACACGACGCACCAGGTGGCATTGGGAGTGGAAGTGGTGGTGGCAGAAGGAATGGAGGCACTAGCCTAAGCAAGGGCTTGGGTAGATGAAGGTAGTGAAGACAGGGTAGGAGATGGCGAAGGTAATGGGGTAGGCGGAGCGAGGGCAGCGCCAGATGAAGAATCGCAGGGGTGCCCCTGGTCTTGAATTGGAGGTGGCTACCTAGGTGGCACTGCTTGTTGCTGAGCAGCTTGCTGCGGAGATGTAGAACAACCTTGCAAATGGCGGCCCAATCAATCCTTTTCTTAGCTTCCAGGTCGTAAACAGATTCCCAGAACGTGGGGCAATCCTCGACCAAATGCCCCTGCTGACAATGATAATCACATAACTGGAGCATATTCCCGATCGCAGGTCGACAAGGCACAACCGGAGGGAGTGGCAACGAGTGAGTGGCCATCAAAGCCATGAAAATATCCAAAAAATACTCCGACAACGGAGGATGAGGAGCCCACTTCGGGCAAGGCGGATGCCAAGGAGAAGGTTGTGGAGACGGAAGTGGAGGTTGCGTGGGCAAAGGCGCATGCCTAGTGGAAGGACTAGGCGTAGACATATGTGAAGCGGGATGATCGAGGGGGTATATAGACGGCATCCACCTGCTCAGGGTGTGGTGTTTTCTTGACCAGAGGGGAAGACGCGGGCGAGACACAGGGGCGAAAGGCTGACTCGTGGATGGTGGACTCATGGAAGGTTGGTATGTGGAGGTATATGGGGATGTAGGAGTGGAAGGTTGACTCATGAAATGATGATATGTGGTAGTGTACGGGTATGTAGGAGCGGAAGGTTGACTCATGGAGGGTTGATGCATGGAAGGTGAGGTGTAAGTGGATGTGGAAGGTGGAAAAGACTCGGGGTCAAGGGAATCTTGGAGTTGTTGGCGAACGAAGTGGGCTCGGCTATACAGTTGTTGCTAGGAGGTAATGTCATTGAGGGCTAAGACGAACTGGTACTCGGGCATCGCATTGGATATCAACATCTTGATTTGCTCCCCCTCCAGAATGTGCCCCGAGACCTGCGCGGTGATGCGGCGCCAGCGGTCGGCAAAGGTAGAGAACTCCTCGTCGGGCTTCATCTTCTCATGGGCCAGATCCACAACTGAGTACTTGGGCCCAACCTGGTCCTGAAATTACTGAATGAATCTCTCTTGGACGACTTGGAAATTCACAATCTGCTCTTGCAGGAGGGAAAAGAACCAATCTCGAGCCAAGCCTTCCAATGACAGACCAAATAAATAGGCCATCAAGCGCTGATCATGTCAAAACTGGGCCTACTCATAAAGAAACTCTTTCAAGTGCACATACGGATCACCAACTCCACCATAACGACGATATGCAGGGATTTGCGAAGGTGGTGGAAGCCGAAGATCTTGAAATGTGAATGGAAAACTTAAGGAGGACTTGGGATCAATCTGGCATTGAAGCTCATCAAGCTGGCGTTGGGCTTGAGAAATCCTCTCCGGGGTAGGGAGAGATCGAGAATGGTATGGGCCAGCTTGAGCAAGAGGTTGTGAATTTGGACCAGGATGGGCCGGATGAGAGGATCCGGGCTGAGAAGAATATGGGCCCATTCTAGGAATGGAAGGGTTTGTGGGCCTAGAAGAAGCATTAGCATAAGGACCCATTGGGCCAGCAGCATAAGGAGAAGAAGAATGAGGCCCATTAAAGTAGGAAGGCCCATTAAGAAAAGAAGAACCTTGAAGGGAATAAGGCCCATTAGGAGAAGAAGGCCCATTCAGAGAGGAAGGCCCATTAAGGTGATTTACAATGAGTTTTTGGGCCTGGGTCGGGTCCATTTGGCGAAGAAGGCATGATAAGTGGGCCATGAGATTAGCCTGTTCTTTAGATGGGTCAGAGAGACCACGGGAAGATGGACCAGCGTGATAAAAGGATTCCACGCGGGAGTAGGAATAAGACTGAGAAGGAGAAGGATACAAGGGATGACGATGCTCCATGAGGGCAAATGGAGACTTTCCACAAGATATCAATGGGGATACAGCTCGGGAAGCAAAGGCTTAATGGGCTTGAGAATAAGAGGGGGTTGACCTACTAATGCAAAGACCAAGGGAAGACGAACCTATGACAATGGGACTAGATAATGGATACACAAAATGGGCTAACCTGGATGGGCCTAACAATAACAAAATATGTGGATGCAACACAAAACACCACAAATGGGTATGGAGAAGCCCAAACAACACAAAACAATGTGAAGAGTTTCACCCAAGTCAAACAAGTTAAAATGATGGGAATTTTTTATTTGTCAAAAGTTTTGATGGGCCTTTTAATATTTTAAATTAATCACAATTCCCTCAAGATAGGAATCCTATAGGGAATAAGGTCCAAACTTTGGGTTGATTAGGTTCAACTCCCTCTCACGCATGCAAATGCAAGCCTAATGGGTGGAAAGGTACAACCGGCCCGGCGTCCGTGTGGGAATCCACGGCTCACGGGGACTTACAGAGGTCCCGGATAAGATCACCTAGTCGACTCCAAGGAATATGGAGGCGAGATGATCACTTACCAAGGGGCAATGCAACTATGGTATGAAGAATGCATGATCCTATGTGCACTAGAGTGCATGCAATTTCTAGCCTAAAACTAAAAAATCAAGGCAACATTTAATTATGCAAACACAATGATATGGATGCAAATAATATATGAAAACGAAGATAATACAAAGGACAACAACGCAGGATTAGGAACAAGCACAATCAGGTACTAAAAGATATGAACAACCATGAATAAATGGCATACCTTTATGTCTGCCCCTGGGCCTGCATGCAGATTTTATGCACAAAATGCAAAAATGGAGAGAATATTTAACTATGTAAACATAACCCAAATAATGTAAATAAGATATGGAAATAAATATAATACAAAGGGGAACAAGATGGAAGCAAGAAGCAAGCAATCAGATCTCAGGAACCCAATCAAATCATCATGGAAAGACGTACCTATGAATCTGTCCCGGGGCCTACCTGCAGACTTTATGCAGAAAACTAAAAAATGAAGATACAATTAAACCAAACATGACCCAAATGATGCATATGACATATGGATGGAAAGACAATGCAAAGGTCTACAAAACGGGCCCAAGAACAGAGCAATCCGACCTCGGGAGGTCAACAAAATCGCCCATGAAAGATGCCCCTGTGAGGCTGTGCGTAGACCTGCCAGAGGGTGGGTAGTGGTCTACCAGATGACCGTTTTTATCCCCTTGCGGTCTAGTGGAAGACTACAAGGCCAGCAGAAAGGCCATGGTAGCCTAATGATGGCCGCTAGGAGCATCTGGCGGCCTCGGAGAGGACTGCAACCCCCTGACAGACCTGAAAACACCCAGAACAATAGGAAAATGGAGGGAAAACTATCTAAACATGCACACACCCACACCCAACTTATAAAAGTGCATGAATAATGTGATGGGCATTAGGTGTCCCACCATAATCGCCAAAAAATAAGAGTTGTAGATAATTTCTTCTACCCCGCCCCCCAAACTATGCAAATAACAAAATAAGCATGAAAGTATGAATGAAAGGAAAGGGGATATGAAAGATAAGAAATACTAACCGTGATCGCCACCAAGGATTTAACAATGCCAAAGGATGTGGGGAAAAGAGTGCAACGGCATCGTGTACCTTGAAAAAGGATAAAGACTTGATCGCGCTTGAACAAAGGGGTGCGAGGAATTTGTGGAATCAGACCTCCTCTCCTTCCAGCCGGCTAGAGGAAGAGGGCCTCACATTCAATCATGCTCTCCTGCAAAACAAAGCCAAACAACAAGAGAAAAACCCATTAGAAAACTATGAGTGTAGTATCAAATCCCGCAATGGTAAAATAGGGGTAAAGATAGAGGGAGAATGCACCGGGGGAGGGTTTTTAACCCCTGTGGAAAGGTGCAAAAGATAGGTGTGTGTGTTGTGATGATATAGAAACAAATATAGAGAGAAGTCACGCAGCACAACTGCGGGAATATGCTATGTAAAATGGAGAAAAGTGTAGGTGTAGCAGAAAATAGTGCAACTGTGATGATTTTGAAAATTGGGAGGGTGAGAACTAGAGGAAGAAACAATGAAATCAAGCCCTTCAGCGTGGAATTGAAAGCTAATACTTCCCTCTTTAGGGTAGGGTTGAAGAACTGAATCGGCGTCACAGCATGTGATGGGGGCATCTCTCGCCCCATATATTTTCAAAGCCCCGGTTGCCTGCCAGCATGGTTCCATTACATCCGTCACATTTTTCTAAGTCAATTCATGTAACTTTCATATTTTCTTTGAGTCATAATTATGTAATTTTCCTTTTATTTGAGTCTTGTACTAGGTTAGTGAGTCATTTACCTAGGTTAAGTGTCATTATGTTGATAGATTAGTTTATGGGCCCAATTCATTGGGCTTGGCCCAAGGGCACCCCCCCTTCCCTTGGTTATTTGTCATTGTGTTAAGAGTCAAGGTCTTTTGTAGAAATGTGGGTTGCCTATATATAGGACCCCATTTCCTCCATTTGAACTAATGAATCAATGAATGAAAAACTTGCCATTTTGAGAGTTTACACTTCTTATCTAGTGGAGAGATTCTATTTTTTGGGTGAGAGACCCTAGGGGAGAGATTCCCCACCCTTCCCTCTCTTAATCTCCCTTTTTCACTCCACCTTCTCTCTCCTCCACACCCAATTTCGAAAATTTTCTCTCACCTCCCTTCCCAACCACCACTCTCCCACCTACCCCCATTAAAGGCCACTCCCCTTCCCCACACATCCCATTACTCCACCCCCTAGTCCCAAGGGAGCATCCCCAATCACTAAGCCACCCTCCAACCACCTCATCTCTTTCCCAAGCACCCTTCCCTCTCCCCATGCAACCCTCCACTTCCCTAGGCCATTTGAATTCAAAAATCCCCTTCCCTCCACAGCCCTAGGGCGCCCAAGACCCCTCCCCTTTGGTTAGGGGCGGCCCCCTCTCATCCTCTCCATCTTCCCTTGTTCCCCTCCATCACCCCCACCTTCTACCATCTAGAGTAAGAGGACCTGTAGAAGACCTGAAGCTTGCAGCAGCAACCCCGACCTCCTACGGACGTTCCTAGAAGCCCAAGAGCCATCGTTGGAAGCGTCTGCCTATCTTCTTCGTAACGGCAGTGGTCTCGTCCCCATCGGAGCTCGGTGCTGCCCAAGAAGCCCATTATTCCACGACTACGCAGATCTGCCCCGGTAGAGGTTCTGAGCCGGAGAAAGAGCTTCACCACGATGAACCCAGGAGGAATCAGGCCACGAGCGCTTCTACAAAGTTCTTACCCTTCCTGTCTACCTTCAGAATCAAGAAGCGGAACTCCATTCGGCATCCTGTAGCAGGCGTTATCAATTTCCTCCCTCAGCTTCGCAGTCCTGTTACCCACAGTCTGCACCGACCTGTCAATAGTGTTCAGAGTTCCCTAGTCCTCTCCGACATCATTTGGCCTCCTCGTCAGTTTTTCTGTGAAGAGGACTCGTCCACGGTTCCAACGACTCTGACGGTGCTCGATTCTGAGTTCGGGAGTTGTCGGGGCATCCTCTGCAACCTGCTGTTGGAAACCAGGAGCTAGCTCTGCAGAGATCCTGATCCGGAGTAAAAGCTTCACCACGACAAACCCCGGAGGAATCAGGCCACGAGCTCTTCTGAAAAGTTCTTCCTCTCCCTGTCTACTTTCAGAATCAAGAAGCAGAACTCCGTTCGGCATCTTGCAGCATAAGTTACCAATTTTCTTCCTCAGGCGTTCAACTCTGCTTCCCACTATCTGCATCGACCAGTCCTCACTTTTCTGAGTCCTTGATCTTCACCAGCATCTTTTGACATCCCCGTTTGTTCTGTTGTAAAGAGGACTCACCCACGGTTCCAACGGTTTCAACGGCAACTGATTCGGAGTTCAGAAACGGTCGGGGCAGCCGCGTCTTCCTGCTGTTGATAGTCTATTGCAGACAGTCCAAGATTCAGCAACTCTGTTTGTACTCCCGCCCAGGCCGCCAATGACCCCTGAAGAAATTGGAAAAATTCAGAGGCACTCCTGTTCCAGAGACGAAGAGATCCCCACTGGTCTCACCCTCAGCGAAATTCCATAGAGAGTTCTACGACCTCCACACCCTCTGTCTGTCAGCTATTACAGAGAGAAGGCTGATTCGGTGTCATCACTTCTTCATCACTCTTAGCACTAGTGTCCCCTCCCCGCTTGGCCGGCTGAAGGCCCCTCCCTGTGTGGAGGTAGTGTTTGGATGTAACTATCATCTTCCCTTCCCCACGATCCCCCCCTTGCATGGGGTGTAGTGTTGTAATAGCTTAAACAGGTCAAGCTACCCCGGCGCGGCGTGTGGGGAACCCACGCTTCCCCGCTCGCCCTCGTCTCTGAGCGGGACTGATTTCTTCAAACCGGTCGAGTGAGTGCTCCAAAACATTACTCTAATTCATGCTTGTTCTTTCAATATTAGTTCATAAACTCCGCTGGCCGTGACGAGAGCCCGATCCTTAAGCTCATTTGCTATAAGTGATCATCGTGGGAAGAGAGTGGAATCCGTGCCCTTTGGCACTTCGTCGGACCCTTGATTTGGGCAGCCGTACCCTTGGGGAATCAAACCTTGGCCTTGCTGGCCCTCTACCAGCAAGGGCCTAGCCCACACAACCTCCCCTTGGCATTGCCAAGTTACCCCGGTCTTAGTGAGCATCGGGTGAGCGGTTGCTATTATCGGTCCGTTTTGAATGCTTAATTGTGCTTGCTTGTTGAGTCCTAGGTTGTGTCACATCAATTGGTATCAGAGTAAGTTTTAGACTTATCTCTACTAAGTCTAGTCCTTGGGCACATTTGCATTCATCAACATGGCTACCTCTCTTTGGTCACATTCATCCCACTCGACCCCCCATAAGGGACCGATCAACCCTCCATTTGACATAATATCTTTTGAGGATCTCCTCTTCGATGGATCATGCTATAGTGCCTACCTAAAGTGGGAGGTCACCATGGAAAAACACTTTCAGAGAACTATGGTTTATGGGCCCGCAAGAGTCTGCGTTGCCATGGGGCAATTTCGGGGTCAAGCCAAGCAAAAATGGAGGAACATAGTGGGCTTAAGGGATGTTAGGAAACAAGAACCCATTTCCTCATGGGATGATATGAAGAAAGAACTTAGAAAAATTTACATCTCCAAATATTCCCACCCCTTCTACTCTAACACCCCTAGCCCGAGGTGCACTACCACTCCTCCATCCCCATCCGACCAACTTGATATCACCTTTAGGCCTCCTCCCCCACCACTCCCAACAAATCCCTTCTCAACCATCATAACTACACTTCGCGACCAAGTCTTCTCCCTTAAGGCCCAAATAAACCAAGCATCCACCTCTACACCAAATCCCCTAAGGGTCCCCGCACTCCAACCACAACCCCCTTCCACAATCCCTCACCAAACCCATACCCCACATCTCCCCTTGGTCCCCACCACTACCCCTCCATCATCCCCAAAAAGAGGTACCCCCCTCAAAACCCATCAACCCAAATCTCGTCACCCAACCCACCTTCCACTTCCAACCCTAATCCTACCCCAACCTAGGCCTCCACTACTTCCACTCCCAAACCCCACCCTACCAATCCAAGTTTCTCTTTACCCTCCACCCCGGGAGCACCACACACCAACCCTCATCACCCCAAAAGACCCTCTCACCTCCTTGGTAGAAGAACTCATACTCGATTCAATAGTTGATAACACTCTAAACCCACTCCCCACCTTGGAGGAAACCCAAGTCCAAGTTGAAAAAGAAACATCACACGATGGTCTTCCCCTTACATCACCCTCTCTAGTTGGGACCAAGCTCATCTTAGGAGAACCCCTTGTTAGTTGGCTAAAGGAGAGCCCAATAAGAGAGATCATGGACCACAATTTCCCACCCATGAAGGAAAACCATCCCATAGTGCCCATCTCCTCTTATCACACCATAATCCAAAACTCCTACCAAGTGGAAACCTTAGAGGACCTTCTCAAGGGCATAGCATGGCAATTAGAGATGACTAGCATGTTGAGCCCTATGGTCGAACAACCTAGGAGCCTTAGCCTCCTACACCTATGCATAGGGTCTATCACCTCGGTTTGCACCATTGGTTGCTACACTAGCGACCTCCTTCTATTCCTCCCTACACCCGATGAGCCCAACCTTCTCCTCGATTTAGAGCTTCTTATCTCGGGTAGAAAGCCAAGCCCTCCACTCATGGCCGACCCACTTGCCAAGAACATTGGCCCAACTATCATGGAGAAGGATGACTTAGCACCTTTTGAGGATCTTGAGGACATGGAGTTCCTCCCCCTAGGTAACCCATTTTATGATCCATATGATTCATTCCAATGGGAGTCAAGAGACTCGTGTGACCCAAACACTTTATCCACCACCCACCTTTCCCTACACCAACTCACCATGTTTGACCCAATCCACTCCATCCTAGACCTGGGTTACACCTTGGGAGCCATGACCTTGGGCCACATATCCCTAGGTAATGAGGTTGTGCTCCACTCCATGATGACCACATTCTTAGATCCGTTCGATCCTTTCCAATGGGAGTTCAAAGGTTGTCCCACACCTATACACATGGAAGTCACCCTTAGGAAAAACATGCATGTGTCTAGGCTTACCACACCACTTGGCATGAA
Organism: Amorphophallus konjac; assembly: GCA_022559845.1. Taxonomy (NCBI): domain Eukaryota; kingdom Viridiplantae; phylum Streptophyta; class Magnoliopsida; order Alismatales; family Araceae; genus Amorphophallus; species Amorphophallus konjac. The sequence goes on along the minus strand of CM040124.1, from coordinate 47,778,663 downwards.
CACCATGAGGGGTCCATTCATTCATACCACCCACATGTCAAGTAGAAAGCATGAGTGGCCCATATTCGGATGTATTGGTCCACCTTCATTTATCATGGGTCTTAAGCATGTCAAAAGCATCTACGGATGTCCGGGTCCCCCTACATTCATCACCACTTTGCATGATAGGTTCATCTACGGGTGCCCCGGCCCACCTAGGCCCACCAAAGTCTACATGACAACATTGCATGATAAGTCCACATATAGTTGCCCCGGCCCTCCAAATTCCATCAAAGTCTTCTTGGCATCAAAGCATGATTGGTATACTTTTGGTTGCCCAGGTCCACCCATCACCCCTAGAATGTCAGCATTCATAAAATTATATGAAAACCTTAGCAAGCACATAAGCCAAAAGAATGAGACTCATAAAAGGCAACCTAACTCTCATCGACGGCACCAAGAATTCCACGTTGGTAACTTTGTGATGGTGAGGACGAGGAGGCTCCCCCCGAGAGCCATCTCTAAGTTGAGGCATCATGGGGCTGGTCCCTTCCGGGTTTTGAGACACCTTGGCACTAATGCCTATGAGTTAGATCTTCCTGAGGAGTATGGAGTAAGTCCCACATTCAATGTAGCCGACCTAGTGCCATATAAGGGGCCCCCGGTGGTACCCAGTGAGAATATTGAGCCTATTCCTCCTGTTGAGAGAGCACCCACCCGAGAGGAGAGACCACCAACCAAGAGAGCACAGCGTGAGCGCATTGAATGAATATTGGGTGAACATGTCACTACCACCAAGAGCAAGGTATACGAGCGCTATCTCGGCAGGTGGATGGATTGGTCTCGTTCGGAAGACTTATGGGTAATACCACTTCTACACCCTCCGAGGAGGGAAGGACTCTTACTCGACGGAGTCGAGTTCTCCGCACCCCGGGAGTATGATGGGGGCATCTCTCGCCCCATATATTTTCAAAGCCCCGGTTGCCCGCCAGCATGGTTCCATTACATCCGTCACATTTTTCTAAGTCAATTCATGTAACTTTCATATTTTCTTTGAGTCATAATTATGTAATTTTCCTTTTATTTGAGTCTTGTACCTAGGTTAATGAGTCATTTACCTAGGTTAAGTGTCATTATGTTGATAGATTAGTTTATGGGCCCAATTCATTGGGCTTGGCCCAAGGGCACCCCCCCTTCCCTTGGTTATTTGTCATTGTGTTAAGAGTCAAGGTCTTTTGTAGAAATGTGGGTTGCCTATATATAGGACCCCATTTCCTCCATTTGAACTAATGAATCAATAAATAAAAAACTTGCCATTTTGAGAGTTTACACTTCTTATCTAGTGGAGAGATTCCATTTTTTGGGTGAGAGACCCTAGGGGAGAGATTCCCCATCCTTCCCTCTCTTAATCTCTCTTTTTCACTCCACCTTCTCTCTCCTCCACACCCAATTTCGAAATTTTTCTCTCTCCTCCCTTCCCAACCACCACTCTCCCACCTACCCCCATTAAAGGCCACTCCCCTTCCCCACACATCCCATTACTCCACCCCCTAGTCCCAAGGGAGCATCCCCAATCACAAAGCCACCCTCCAACCACCTCATCCCTTTCCCAAGCACCCTTCCCTCTCCCCCATGCAACCCTCCAGTTCCCTAGGCCATTTGAATTCAAAAATCCCCTTCCCTCCACAGCCCTAGGGCGCCCAAGACCCATCCCCTTTGGTTAGGGGCGGCCCCCTCTCATCCTCTCCATCTTCCCTTGTTCCCCTCCATCACCCCCACCTTCTACCATCTAGAGTAAGAGGACCTGCAGAAGACCTGAAGCTTGCAGCAGTGACCCCGACTTCCTCTAAACGTTGCTAGAAACCCAACAGCCATCGTTGGAAGCGTCTGCCTGTCTTCTTCGTAACGGCAGTGGTCTCGTCCCCATCGGAGCTCGGTGCTGCCTAGGAAGCCCATTGTTCCACAACTACGCAGATCTGCCCCGGCAGATGTTCTGAGTCGGAGAAAGAGCTTCACCACGACAAACCCAGGAGGAATCAGGCCCTGAGCTCTTCTACAAAGTTCTTCCCCTTCATGTCTACCTTCAGAATCAAGAAGCGGAACTCCATTCGGCATCCTGTAGCAGGCGTTATCAATTTTCTTCCTCAGCTTCGCAGTCCTATTACCCACAATCTGCACCGACCTATCAACAGTGTTCAGAGATCCCTGGTCCTCTCTGACATCATTTGGCCTCCCCGTCAGTTTTTCTATGAAGAGGACTCGTCCACGGTTCCAACAACACTGACGGTGCTCGATTCTGAGTTCGGGAGCTGTCGGGGCATCCTCTGCAACCTGCTATTGGAAACCAGGAGCTAGCTCTGCAGAGATCCTGATCCAGAGAGAAAGCTTCACCACGACAAACCCCGGAGGAATCAGGCCACGAGCTCTTCTGCAAAGTTCTTCCTCTCCTTATCTACTTTCAGAAACAAGAAGCAGAACTCCGTTCGGCATCTTACAGCAGAAGTTACCAATTTTCTTCCTCAGGCATTCGACTCTGCTTCCCACTGTCTGCATCAACCACTCCTCACTTTTCTGAGTCCTCTGATCTTCACTGGAATCTTTTGGCATCCCTATTTTCTCTTCTGTAAAGAGGACTCACCCACGGTTCCAACGGTTCCAACGGTTCCAACGGTGACTGATTCGGAGTTCGGGAACGGTCGGGGCAGCCGCGTCTTCCTGCTGTTGATAGTCTATTGCAGACAGTCCGAGATTCAGCAACCCTGTTTGTACTCCCGCCCAGGCCGCCAACGACCCCTGAAGAAATTGGCAAAATTCAGAGGCACTCCTGTTCCAGAGACGAAGAGATCCCCACTGGTCTCACCCTCAGAGAAATTCCAGAGAGAGTTCTGTGGCCTCCACACCCTCTATCTATCAGCTATTACAGAGAGAAGGCTGATTCGGTGTCATCACTTCTTCATCACTCTTAGCACTAGTGTCCCCTCCCCGCTTGGCCGGCTGAAGGCCCCTCCCTGTGTGGAGGTAGTGTTTGGATGTAACTATCATCTTCCCTTCCCCACGATCCCCCCCTTGCATGCGGTGTAGTGTTGTAATAGCTTAAACAGGTCAAGCTACCCCGGCGCGGCGTGTGGGGAACCCACGCTTCCCCGCTCGCCCTCGTCTCCGAGCGGGACTGGTTTCTTCAAACCGATCGAGTGAGTGCTCCAAAACATTGCTCTAATTCATGCTTGTTCTTTCAATATTAGTTCATAAACTCCGCTGGCCGTGACGAGAGCCCGATCCTTAAGCTCATTTGCTATAAGTGATCATCGTGGGAGAGAGTGGAATCCGTGCCCTTTGGCACTTCGTCGGACCCTTGATTTGGGCAGCCGTACCCTTGGGGAATCAAACCTTGGCCTTGCTGGCCCTCTACCAGCAAGGGCCTAGCCCACACAACCTCCCCTTGGCATTGCCAAGTTACCCGGGTCTTAGTGAGCATCGGGTGAGCAGTTGCTATTATCGGTCCGTTTTGAATGCTTAATTGTGCTTGCTTGTTGAGTCCTAGGTTGTGTCACATCAGCATGGCTTCACCTCAAACCGAAGAAGAGCACCCCTTCGTGACCTGCGAACTGGGTAGGTTTATATAGAGTTGTAGGAATCCAGAAGGTTCAAATCTGAGATAAACACCCAAAATATGGATTTAGATTGATAAAACTCATAGATAATAGTGGGAATATATCCTCAAAGTAGATTAGCCTTGATCTGGAGGGATATTCTTGGAGAAAATGGATCAAATAAGGTCCCTAAAGAGTCCTCGGGTGAATAAATTGGAGTTGAGGAAGTTTTGGACTCTCTGTTCATCAAACGGTCTATCGCAGGGCCGCTAGGGAGCCAAACGGTCATGGGAGGACCGCCAGGGAACCACCAAACGGTCTAGGGGTGATGCGGGACGGATCACGGACACGACTCGAATGAGGAATGTAGTCCTCAGACTCTCGGTGAGCTCATGATTGTCCCTTAGTGAGGGAAGCGTCGGACATGCACGGTTGAGAAACCGGCAAGAGCTAGGGTGGTCAATTCGCACTTTCGTGCCCGTATCGGGTCACGGGAAGGCTTCGCTCTCTCTCGCAGCAGCGGTGATATGAAAATATATAGCAAGCTAGGTCCTAAAACATGCTCTCTAGCAGCAGCATATAAAGCATATATGGAAATAAGCGAAATGCCAAGCAAGGAGCGAATACGATACCTCCACGCTCCCGGCGTGGGGAAGACGGACCCGGCCGAAAACCGTGCTCCCGGAACAATTAATACACAATAATGACAGTAATGACTCACTGCCCACTCCACGCAGGGAGGTAAAGGGCTACACAAATGGGTCCGGGAGGACCGAATTCGGGTTGACGGGCGGCTTCTCGCGTCTCTTCGGCAGCACCCGAACTTGTGACTGTGGGGCCCACGTGCTGTCCGGAGGGGCCGTGTGGGGCCCGGTGGCACCACTATGGTGGAGACACTTGGGAAGCGTTCTCTGGGCTTGTGGCACACTGGAACGTCGACCGGAGGCCGGGCGGCTCCGTTCGGCACCGGTCGGAATAACCGGCCACAGATCTGCCGGTTCAGTTTTTCGGCGCGCGCTCCGGCGAGAACGGACACTGCGATCATCCCCGATGTCGGATCGACACGAAACTGGCACCGTTGGAAATCTCTCTTGAAGTCCTTCAACCTAGGCTTGGAGATCAGACCTGGATATGCACGGATCTGAGCTTTATTGAATTTTTGATTTCCTGGTGTACAGTAGCCGAACTCTCAGATCTGCAGGGAAGTTGCCTGGGAGCTACCATTGACCGCGAGGTAGATGTCCGATTAAGCTCCTGAGCTCTTCACAAACGTTATAGGATTTTGAACAAGAAAGATGGCAATATTTTTTGTGGACTGATTAGAGATGGATACGAATTGATATGATTTTTGCATTGGACAGAGGTCGGATCTGGAAACAGGTGGACAGCACTGTAGCTTGCTCTGAGAATGAATTTTAAAAATAGAGGGAGGGATGATAAAAATTCAGGAAAATTTGTGGTAGGATGGGTGGGCGAAAGAACTCTCAGTAAAATTGGGAACCCTAGGAAAAAATCAAAAGATGGATCTAAGATGCGAAACTCAGGAAAAAATGAAATTCAGATCTAAAACTGGCAGAACTGAAGTTGGGACTTGAACGAAAATGGGAAATTAGCAAATGGAGGATTTATGACCCACCAATTTTTTTAGGACGTGGGGAACACCTCTAGAACATCCCCTCAAAATCGCAAATCGAAATGAGCTCGGGGCTGACAGAAAGAATTCGTGGAAGGGCTGCTGTTGGCTGAAGATAGAACTCCGACGGTGGCTCGATGGCGGCACGAATGACGGCGACACTAGATGAAATCAGAGATTGGGGAAGGGGGATAGAGATGAATCCACTCTAGAAAAGGGGGGGGGGGTTGGGGAAGGAAGAACACCAGGAGAGAGGAAGGGGGCGCAATATGCTCCAAGCTTCACACAATTTTCTATCTTTTTCATTAATTTCCACATGAAAATACAACCTTTTATATGCTCCTCATCAAATCAAATGTAGACCCTTGGATCTAGGGATGGTGAATGAAGGGCTGGGATGAAGTGTGAACAACACACAAAAAATACAATTAAATAAAAGGGAAGGGGGCGGCCTATTGACCAAGGGAGGGGGTTGGTGGCCAACCTTTGGAATGTTGACCCCTTTGTCTCCCATGTGTCCATATGACTAGTCCAACCTTCTAGATGTCCACCTAGGATGGTTGACCAGCCCCACAAGGTGACATGGACCAATGGGAAAGGGATGAGGGCCCCCTAGCTGGACCTACTACACAAATGCACAAAAACCCACACAATCCAAGGGAATGATGCATTGGCTTACAAAGCCGTACAATTGCGCATATACTTTCCCAAGGATATGAACACAAACTAAAAGGACATAAATGCAAAAGAAAAGGTACATGCTCGGCGTCGATTCCCATCAACTCTCCCCGGGTGGGAGAACTCGACCCCGTCGAGTAGGGGTATGGATGCTCGAGTACTCCGGCGGATCCGTCACCGTGCCAAGTAACGCGGGTACGCTCCACTCCAAGTGATCGTCACCTGCTCATTCCATATATACTCGATATGCGCGAACTGCTATGGGCTAAAGGTGGACACTCCGGGTGGGACACTCTCAAAAGGGAAGGAAGCAGCTCGAAGACTCACTAGGAATCACCGCTGAGTCCCTATAGGTGACTGATCCGGGTATAGATGTAGAACCGATCCCATACTCATCGAGTGAGTCCAATCGCCTCTTACTCATAAGAGAACGACAACGAGCTTGCACAAGGCACATGCAGACTCTCAAACTACACACAAACCATGCAAACAAACCACACAAAACAAACCACACAAGGAAAACACACCGACTCATATATGACCCTAGACTAAGGTGGTGACATCAAGCCCACTAAGTGACTGCATCCTGGGCGGCAGGAGAGCCGTCTAGCTCTTCCCCCAAGGCATAGTACTCATCGGATAGTGCTTGGTCGGCCTCATAATCGACACACTCAAGCTCGGGAGATAAGGTTTCTCCAACACCTAGGGCTGGGGTGGCGCGAGCGGGACACTCACTGGTAATGTGGCCAAACCCGTGACAGTGGAAACACTGCACTCGTGACCGACTGCTCTCTCCGATAAAAGGGGCCTTACCCTTATCATCCCGTCGGGTAGGGGGTGTAGGCAGCAATGGTGGAGGTGTAGGTGCCTTGGACAATAGTGGACGGGGTGCTGGTGCCAGAGGACGGGCTAAAGGAGCCGGGGGACGGGCAACGGGTGCCGGTGGTTGGGATGGAAATAGATCCCGGGGTGGAGGAGGGCGAGGCCGTGGGGCAAAGTGCTCCTGACGGGTGGGCTCCTGAGGTCGAGCCAGGGGAGGCCGCTGATGTGGGCCTAACGAGTGACGGGGCTCGGTACTACGGAGAGGGGTGGGGCCTAACCGATGGCTAGACTCGAACTCTCCCTCAAATTGCTCCAACTCGAGAGCAACCTGGTATGCCTCTTCCAACGTCTTGGCATTGCGGCGGAAAAGCTCATACTGATAATGTGGCCGCAAACCACGTCGAAAGCGGGAAACGGGCATGGTACTCTCCTCCGTGACACCACATCATAGAAAGTACTCATCAAATTCAGCGATGTATTTGGAGACGGACCGGTCTCCTTGGCTAAGACTTTGCCATCTATCGATGAGTCGCTGGCGGTAAGTGGGAGGAAGGTACTTTGCCGAAGCTTATTCTTCATCTCGGCCCATGTGTCAATCGGGGGTTCTAGCCACTGAAGTAGCAGGCTCTCTACATTCTTCCAATAAGTTTGCGCCTGCCCCATGAGCTTCATGGTGGCGAATCGGACCCTTCGGCGCTCCGACATATCATACCATTCAAAGTAACGGTCCATGCCGAACTCCCAATCTAGGTAAACTTTCGGATCCAAAGACCCGTAAAAAGAGGGAGGGTCCGCTCGCACGGTCTTAAGGACCCTATCATCATCCTCATCTCTTTGTGGCTGAAAACCACGACGGCGTTGACCATACCCCTCATAGGCATTGTCGGACCCATAGTCCTCGAGACCAAGGTCACGGTGCGGTAGTTCGGGAACCCGAGGAGGGGCGGGTGGAGGAGCCTATGGTGGCTGAGGAGCAAGTGCGGGCGGGCCTTGGGCCACATGGACGGGCTGGGCCTGGGCTATGGGAATAGCTTGGCCTTGGGCAGCTGCCTGAGCGGGTGTGGGTGGACCTTGGGCCGCTATAGGAGGGTCTCCGTGGGACATCCTATCTAACCGTCCGACCAGACCTTGGACGGATCTATCGGATGATTCCATCCGTTCCTCCATGGCGTTAAAACGGCCATCTATGAGGTCCGATAAGTTCTTAAAGGCGGCCTCAGATTGGCCCATCTGGGCGACGAGGCCCATGATCGCCTCATGCATGGCTTGAAGGTCTCCCGAGATATCCCGTGGGTTGGCCATAGGTGGTGGTGGGGGTGAGTATTGAGTACCTCGACGAGTGGACATGCAAGACACGGAGTAGGAGACACCGACTAATGCAAATGCACACTACAAGATGATGAACCTAGACGTAACCAAAACTTGGCACGTGGCAGAGTTAATCGATCCGAAGATCACTCGCGCAAGTGTGCGGCCTTCCCGATAGGCGTAGCCTAATGTTCGGACAACACCTTTTGATATACCGGGTTATTGGGATGCAATGCAAAAAGACACACTTTTTTTGTTTTAAAACAATGATGACCCTAAACACGACTTAGACAATGACTAATGACTAGACGTAAATGACACCTTTTTTTTTTGACACCCTAGACTCAAACTTGCTCTGATACCAAACTGATGCGGGACGGATCACAGACACGACTTGAATGAGGAATGCAGTCCTCGGACTCTAGGTGAGCTCGTGATTGTCCCTTAACGAGGGAAGCGTCGGACGTGCACGGTTGAGAAACCGGCAAGAGCTAGGGTGGTCAATTCGCACTTTCGTGCCCGGATCGGGTCACGGGACGGCTTCGCTCTCTCTCGTAGCAGCGGTGATATGAAAATATATAGTAAGCTAGGTCCTAAAACATGCTCTCTAGCAGTGGCATATAAAGCATATATGGAAATAAGTGAAATGCCAAGTAAGGAGCGAATACGATACCTCCACGCTCCCGGCGTGGGGAAGACGGACCCGGCCGAAAATCGTGCTCCCGGAACAATTAATACACAATAATGACAGCAATGACTCACTGCCCACTCCACGCAGGGAGGTAAAGGGCTACACAAATGGGCCCGGGAGGACCGAATTCGGGTTGACGGGCGGCTTCTCGCGTCTCTTCGGCAGCACCCGAACTTGTGACTGTGGGGCCCACGTGCAGTCCGGAGGGGCCGTGTGGGGCCCAGTGGCACCACTATGGTGGGGACACTTGGGAAGCTTTCCCTGGGCTTGCGGCACGCTGGAACGTCGACCGGAGGCCGGGCGGCTCCGTTCGGCACCGGTCGGAATAACCGGCCACGGATCTGCAGGTTAAGGTTTCCGGCGCGTGCACCGGCGAGAACGGACGCTGCGATCATCCCCGATGTCGGATCGACACGAAACTGGCGCCGTTGGAAATCTCTCTTGAAGTCCTTCAACCTAGGCTTGGAGATCAGACCTGGATATGCACAGATCTGGACTTTATTGAATATTTGAGTTCCTGGTGTACAGTAGCCGAACTCTCAGATCTGCAGGGAAGTTGTCTGAGAACTACCGTTGACCGCGAGGTAGATGTCCGATTAAGCTCCTGAGCTCTTCACAAAAGTTATAGGATTTTGAACAAGGATGATGGAAATATTTTTTGTGGACTGATTGGAGGTGGCTACGAATTGATATGATGTTTGCACTGGACAGAGGTCGGATCTGGAAACAGGTGGACAGCACTCTAGCTAGCTTGTGAATGAATTTTGAAAAATAGATGGAGGGATGATAAAAATTCAGGAAAATTCGTGGTAGGAGGGGTGGGCGGAAAAAACTCCTAGTAAAATTGGGAACCCTAGGAAAAAATCAAAAGATGGATCTAAGATGCGAAACTCAGGAAAAAATGAAATTCAGATCTGAAACTGGCAGAACTGAAGTTGGGACTTGAACGAAAATGGGAAATTAGCAAATGGAGGATTTATGACCCACCAATTTTTTTAGGACGTGGGGAACACCTCTAGAACATCCCCTCAAAATCCCAAATCGAAATGAGCTCAGGGCTGACAGAAAGAATTCATGGAAGGGCTACTATTGGCTGAAGACAGAACTCCGACGGTGGCTCGATGGCGGCACGAACGGCGGCGGCGGCGGCGGCGGCGGCACCAGATGAAACCAGAGATTGGGGAAGGGGGATAGAGATGAATCCACTCTAGAAAAGGGGGGGGTTGGGGAAGGAAGAACACCAGGAGAGAGGAAGGGGGCGCAATATGCTCCAAGCTTCACACAATTTTCTATCTTTTTCACTAATTTCCACATGAAAATACAACCTTTTATATGCTCCTCATCAAATCAAATGTAGACCCTTAGATCTAGGGATGGTGAATGAAGGGCTGGGATGAAGTGTTAACAACACACAAAAAATACAATTAAATAAAAGGGAAGGGGGCGGCCTATTGACCAAGGGAGGGGGTTGGTGGCCAACCTTTGGAATGTTGACCCCTTTGTCTCCCATGTGTCTATATGACTAGTCCAACCTTCTAGATGTCCATCTAGGATGGTTGACCAGCCCCACAAGGTGACATGGACCAATGGGAAAGGGCTGAGGGCCCCCTAGCTGGACCTACTACACAAATGCACAAAAACCCACACAATCCAAGGGAATGACGCATTGGCTTACAAAGCCATACAATTGCGCATATACTTTCCCAAGGATATGAACACAAACTAAAAGGACATAAATGCAAAAGAAAAGGTACATGCTCGACGTCGATTCCCATCAAGGGGTGATCGCAAGGCTTCGTAGGGTGAACCAGAACAAAATGTGCATTGTTTGGGGGGTAGCGATCTTGGGAAGACCGCCCCCATCAGGTAGCGGTCTTCCCAGGACCACTAGGTAGATAAAGAAACATTTAAATAATTGGGTAGGTCGCAGTCGACTTTGGAAATTAGATAATATCTCGAAACCGGTGCAGAACTAGTGAAAAGTGTAGAAGATGAAATTGTAGATAACCAAAAATTGAACAACTTTCATGAAGGGAGAAAGATGAGAAAATGAGCATAAGTGGGAGAAAATTGCGCGAGAACAGAGAAAAACACTGGGTTCGCGGGTGAACAGCGCAGCGTGCTGAAAAAATGCAAATAACTTGAAATCGGTGGATAACTAGATAATGGCGTAGAAGAAGAAAATCTAGGGCTTTAAAAAATGAACAACTTTTGTAAAGGGTAGCTAATGAATAGAGGAACATAAGGGGATGAAAAAGGGTTGCGTTCAGGACTGTGTAGCGAAAGGGGCCGAATGCTTGATGGAAGTTGACCTAAATGGGCCACAAGTCGACTTGGAAGGTCGAAGTTGATAAAATAAGCCCCAGGGCTCTACGAAATCATGATCTCCGAAGTCCAAAGACTAGGGAACAATGAAATGAGCTCGAAATCTATCCAAGGAAGGCTCCAAAACAATGGTTAATCGGGGACATAAAAAATTATGAATAAGAGAAATGACGTAACTTGCGGGCTAAAAACGGGTGTCAACACTGGTAATCCGGGAAAAGCGAGTCCTCAGGTACTCGTCGTCAAGCGAAATGGGAGGCCGATCCTCCCGCTGAAGTCGGCCCTCCTCACCTTTCTGGATCACCGAGGCCTTCTGTCGATACAGCTGGCTGTGCTTGATCCACCACCTGGCCTAGTGGATGTCGAACCTCCGGCGACGTTCTAACCCCGGTGTCGGTAACTGCTCCGGCTCTCTATGATAGTAGAAGTCCCACCAAGCAGCCACTACCAAGTGGCTGTCTAGACTTTTGTACAATCGCCCCGCCAAAGGAAACTCCTGGTTTGGCGGGATCGCCTTGGTGGGGACATCAGAGCAAGTGCACTAACATTTTATTTTACATTTGTGTCCTTTTAGTTTGCATTTATATCCTTGAGAAGTAGGTTTACAATTGTAAGGTTTTATAAGTCAATTTATCATTCCTTAGGATTCTTTGGGTTTTTGTGCAAAAGTCCACTAGGACCAGCAAGGGGGCCCCATCTCCTTTCCTATTGGTCCACCTAAGTCTTAGGGCCCATGTGGGGTCAGTCAAAGGTCTAAGGTGGGCTTCTAGATGGTTTGACATTCAAAGGGGGACAAGTGTTACAAAATGTCCAAGATGCCTCCCCTTAAGTCAAGGGGGTGTCCCCCCATTAAAATGACATTTTGTATTTTATATTTTTAGGCCAATTGACCACATGGGGGAAGAAAATGCTACCCCTTTCCTCTCTCCCACGAATTCCAACCCCCTCCCCCTTCCTCCCCTTCTATATAAACCCATGTATAGTGTTTTGTAAGAAAAAATGAAGTGAAAATTTTGTGAAATTGGTTGGAATCTCCAAGGAGGATGCGCCCCTCTCCCCTCTCTCTCTGGTTTCTCTCTTCTTCCTCCAGCATTCCAGGGTGTGAGACTCTTTCTACCTTCCCCTCTCATCCTCTGAGTTCTATTTCTGCCGCCGTCGCCATCGCACCGCCATCAACGCCGAAATTCTATCCAAATCAGGATAGAACCTCATCTCCAGAATTTTATCTTAGGTTCTTATTGTCTGATAGAGCCCTAATTTGGAAGGTTTGTTCCCCATGTCTCCCCTAATCTCCATTTCAAATTTCGTGCCATTTGGCCTTAGTTTGATATTTTTCCCATATTTTTGTTTGTCCTCTCAGTAATCTACCATTTTGCAGATCTGCGGGACAGTATCACCTATTCATATTTTTCCCACCTTTTTATCAATTTTCAAAAAAATCATAAAAATTACTCAGTGTTCCTCACATATACCCCGTTCCACCATAATTTTCGTGGAGTCTATAAAATTCATTTTCCCCTCAGTCAAAGGTCAGTTTCAGGCAGATCCCTTTCTATCTTGAGTGTTAGTAACTTGATCCACAGGAAAACCCGTAGTTTTCAGAGTTTTTCATTTCTAATCCCTTCTATGGATCGACTAGAAAAAACTATATGTTGTAGTTATGTGAGTTCTCTTTCCAACAGTACCAGCCACACCTCGATCGGCCTCCGGATCTGAGCACCATAATCTTGCTGTCTAGGCGCGCAATTTTGTTCCTTGTGCAGATCAGAAAAATCAGTCGTGAATAATTCGTGCAAAAATATCAAAAGTCAACTTCTGAAACTGCCACTTCAGGGAGTCGATCAGGGACATCCCGCCATCATCCCAGCCAAGCGGCGCCTTTAGAAGACCTCAGGAGGGCGACGTTCCTTTGGAAACCGTGCCTTGCTGTCCAGCGAGTCAGAACCGAGTTGGCGCAGTATCGAGTCGGCGCAGGGCCGAGTCGGACCAGCAGGCCGAGTTCGACCCGAACGCACCTCCAGATTGATGCCCGTCAACCCAGGGTCGGTCCTCCCGGGCCTCACTTGTAGCCCTTTACCTCCCTGTGTGGAGTGGGTAATATAATTCACTATTGTAATTAGGTTTTTACTGTTGTTACCGGGAGTTACCGTAACTGGCCGGGATCGTCTTCCCCACGCCCGGAGCGTGGAGGTAAACTCGCCTCCTCTCTTTATCGCATTTTGCTTACCTCGTATATTTTTGAATGCCGCTACGAGTGTTAGGTTTCTAGCCCGATCATACTTTATCACCGCTGCGTGAGTGAGTGAGTGTACCGTCCCATGACTCGATCCGAGTTCACGCGGAAAGGCCTGATACCCGAGACTCACGGCCGATTTCTCAACCGCGCCCGGTCCCACGCCTTCCCTCGCTTAGGGACGATCGTGAGCTAGAGTCCCAGGTCGCGTGTCCGTCCCGCATCAATTTGGTATCAGAGCCAGGTTGAGTCTAGGGTGTTTAAAACAAAAAAAAGTGTCTAAGTCTAAGTTGGTCGTTGCATTTGCATACCATTGTTGGGTATATAAAAAGGTGGCGCCCGACCGTTAGGTTACGCCTATCGGAGAGGTGATTCACTCGCGTGAGAGGATCTTCGGATCCCCGGACTCCGCCACGTACCGAATCTTGGTTTTGTCTAGGTGTGTAGTTGAGTCTCATTTCAACTTTGCATTTGTATCACATTCTAAGTCGTGTCTAGGTGCTTGCATTAGTTGGCATAACATTTTGCTTATAAAATAAAAATAAAAAAATGACCTTGTATGACCATTCCTAGGGATCCGTTCCCATCTTTTGGCAACTATGGTCAACCCATACCTCAGGCCCGACCAAGGCAACATGTCCGTGTCCCAGTACACTAGGGACTTCAAAGTGTACCGGTTAAGATGTGAAGTCGGGCTGGATAACATCGAGGCCGGAACTCAGTTCTGGAAGGGTTCGCGGCTTCACTTTCAATTTGAATTATTTTGCCGCCACGTGAAAACTTTGGGGGATTCCTATAAGGTCTCTCTAGAGGTCAAGCCATTTAAGTCTCGGTTTGATGCTGCCATACGGCAAGCTGATGCCGCCCTTCGGCGAGCATCAACCTCCCAGCCGAGTCCCGATCCGGTCGGACCCCCACTCGGACCCCCACCCCAGTCGGGGAATCCTTCCCCACCCATGAGAGCTCCATTACCATCACCCTTACCTTCCGATCTTATTTCGGAGCTCTCTCATTTGGAGCCACCAAAGCCCGAGCCACCCGTGTTTCTAACGGGTATGCTTTTCATAGCCGAGCCGCTTCTTAGTTGGCTCAAGGATGACTTGGTCCCACCTCCTTACCCATCCATGGACCCCACCTTACCATTAGTGCCCGTCAACTCCTACCACACTACATTTCGGTCTAGTCACCATGTTGATACATTGGATGACCTTATTATGGGATTAGACTCGCAATGGAAGTTGACACACTCATTGGCCCGAGGCTTCAACCAACCCACTAGTCTTAGCTTCACCCATCCGGCCTTAGGGTCCATTACCTCCGCGTGCACCGTGAGTTTTGTCACCACGGAGATTCTCTTATTCCTCCCCTTGTCAGCTGAACCCGACTTCATACCCTTTTGCCTGAGGGAGGAACCATACATCCTACATATGATCACCGTCCCACCTACCACAATACATGAAGGTGACCAACCACACCTTCAAGACTTCTATACATGGGACCGTGACTTATGGGAACCCACCACAAGGGGTCATACCTTCTTTGATCCCTTTGACCCATTCCCTAGTGGACCCCTATACCCACCATATATACTTCACTTCTTCGAGGGAGTCCACTACCACACCCCTTCCCTACGGGCCGGGTCGTCTATACCCACCAAGCCCGTTCACGATACTCCTACATCCGACTCTCCTAGCCCTTCCAAGTCTCCCAAATCCCATAGAAAGTCCAATGTGTATGCATGGTCCACTTTAGGAGGTCTAGGAATTCCACGTTCCGCCAACCACTGGTTTCATCTAGTGTATGCATGGCACACATTTGGGTGTCCTGGTCCACCTTTGCATATGCATGAGTCGGACTAACCGTAGGTTTATTTAGGGTCATGTGTCAGTCTTTGTTTCATACCATTTGTCTGTCGAGTGCATGTGCATACGTCACGTCGAGCCGGTCTTTTGTACGCTCGCGTTTTTAGTCCTTTTCGAGTATGAGACTTGTCAGACTTTGGGATCAATTCTACGTCACACATCACATCTAGTCACATAAGGGACAAGCGGTGATTCCTAGTGAGCCTTTGAGCCGCCTCCCTTCCTTTGAGAGTGACCCCACCCGGAGTGTCCACCTCTAGCCTCCTCCCCGCAGCGTGTGCATATCGAATCTATATGGAATGAGCAGGTGTCGATTACTTGGAGTGGAGTGTACTCCGCGCTTCCAGATTCGGTGACGCATCCACCGGAGCTACTCGAGCAGCCGCACCGCTTACTCGACGGGGTCGAGTTCTTCCCACCCGGGGAGAATTGTTGGGGACATCAGAGCAAGAGCATTAACATTTTATTTTACATTTGTGTCCTTTTAGTTTACATTTATATCCTTGAGAAGTAGGTTTACAATTGTAAGGCTTTATAAGCTAATTTGTCATTCCTTAGGATTCTTTGAGTTTTTGTGTAAAAGTCCAGTAGGACCAGCAAGGGGCCCCCATCTCCTTTCCTATTGGTCCACCTAAGTCTTAGGGCCCATGTGGGGTCAGTCAAAGGTCCAAGGTGGGCTTCTAGATGGTTTGACATTCAAAGGGGGACAAGTGTTACAAAATGTCCAAGATGCCTCCCCTTAAGTCAAGGGGGTGCCCCCCCATTAAAATGACATTTTGTATTTTATATTTTTAGGCCAATTGACCACATGGGGGAAGAAAATGCTACCCCTCCCCTCTCTCCCATGAATTCTAACCCCCTCTCCCTTCTTCCCCTTCTATATAAACCC
This sequence comes from Amorphophallus konjac, assembly GCA_022559845.1. NCBI lineage: Eukaryota > Viridiplantae > Streptophyta > Magnoliopsida > Alismatales > Araceae > Amorphophallus > Amorphophallus konjac. Next base: position 47,762,653 of record CM040124.1, on the reverse strand, counting down.
ATGTATAGTGTTTTGTAAGAAAAAATGAAGTGAAAATTTTGTGAAATTGGTTGGAATCTCCAAGGAGGGTGCGCCCCTCTCCCCTCTCTCTCTAGTTTCTCTCTTCTTCCTCCAACATTCCAGGGTGCGAGACTCTTTCTACCTTCCCCTCTCATCCTCCGAGTTCTATTTCTGCCGCCGCCGCCATCGCACCGCCGTCGCGCCGCCGCCATCAACGCCGGAATCCTGTCTAAATCAGGATAGAACCTCATCTCCAGAATTTTATCTTAGGTTCTTGTTGTCTGATCGAGCCCTAATTTGGAGGGTTTGTTTCCCATGTCTCCCCTAATCTCCAGTTCAAATTTAGTGCCATTTGGCCTTAGTTTGATATTTTTCCCATATTTTTATTTGTCCTCTCAGTAATCTGCCCTTTTGCAGATCTGCGGGACAGTGTCACCTGTTCATATTTTTCCCACCCCTTTATCAATTTCTAGAAAATTCATAAACATTACTCAGTGTTCCTCACATATACCCCCTTCCACCATAATTTTCGTGGAGTCTAGAAAATTCATTTTCCCCTCGGTCAAAGGTCCGTTTCAGGCAGATCCCTTTCTGTCTGAGTGTTAGTAACCTGATCCACAGGAAAACCCGTAGTTTTCAGAGTATTTCATTTCTAATCCCTTCTTTGGATCGACTGGAAAAAAAAATATGTTATAGTTATGTGAATTCTCTTTCCAACGGTACCAGTCACACCTCGATCGGCCTCCGGATCTGAGCACCATAATTCTTGCCGTTGAGGCGCGCAATTCTATTCCATGTGCAGATCAGAAAAATCAGTCCGTGAATAATTCGTACAAAAATATCAAACGTCAACTTCTGAAACCGCCACTTCAGGGAGTCGATCAGGGACATCCTGCCATCATCCTAGCCAAGTGGCGCCTTCAGAAAACCTCAGGAGGGCGATGTTCCTTTGAAAATCACGCCTTGCTGTCCAGCGAGTCAGAACCGAGTTGGCGTAGTACCGAGTCGGCACAGGACCGAGTCGGACCAACAGGCCGAGTTCGACCCTAACGCACCTCCAGATTGTTGCCCGTCAACCCAGGGTCGGTCCTCCCGGGCCCCACTTGTAGCCCTTTACCTCCCTGCGTGGAGTGGGTAATATAATTCACTGTTGTAATTAAGTTTTTACTGTTATTACCGGGAGTTACCGTAACTTGCTGGGATCGTCTTCCCCACGCCCGGAGCGTGGAGGTAAACTCGCCCCCTCTCTTTATCGCATTTTGCTTACCTCGTATATTTTTGAATACCGCTGCGAGTGTTTGGCTTCTAACCCGATCATACTTTATCACCGCTGCGAGAGTGAGTGAATGTACCGTCCCGTGACTCGATCCGAGTTCACGCGGAAAGGCCGATACCCGAGACTCACGGCCGATTTCTCAACTGCGCCCGGTCCCACGCCTTCCCTCGCTTTGGGATGATCATGAGCTAGAGTCGCAGGTCGCGTGTCCGTACCGCATCACGCCTGGTCATACCCGAAGTTCCGGGCAAACCGGTGCGGGTAGTAGGGCTCTAGAACGCTCGTAGAAGACCGGTGCAAAGCCAATACCGCCGGTCTAGTGCCGATCATCCACTCCGTGTACACTGCAGCATCCGGCTCTCACTAATGTGGTGGGGCGCAGGCTGCCCCGTTACTCGAAGGCACCAAAACTAGGTGAAAGTCCCTCGAGGCACCATCAAATGGGAGCCCATCCGCGACCCTGCCAGGCGAATAGGACAGGGCCCTCCTAGCTCCCTCCAGCTATGCTACTGCGTCTCCGTCCGGCTGTCCTGTGAAGCTGAACAACAAAGGGGCCGTTGGGTTTGCCACTATCGCTCTCGTCACCAGCCCGGGAAAGTGTAAATCGGCCCACACACTAAGGTAGTGAGTCGGCAGAAGTAAGCCCCACTCGCGTGGCGTCGAGTGTACTGACAGCGCCCCCGGCCCATGGTAGATGTTGGCCAGCACCGCTGGAGCTAACGCCAGACTCCGTCCCTCTGTCAACAAACATGTGGGCCATAGCAGCTTGGTCCTCAGAAGACTGTCCTCTCCATGGGGAACCACAAAGGTCGCCAGCCAGTAAGCTAGATAGGAGGCCAGGTGGGTCACATCTAGCAGCCCATGGGGTTTCCACCCCTCTCGCGGTGCGTAGATGTACCTGGAGTAAGTCCGGAACCGCAACTCTACCTCCGTATACTCCTCCCACGGGGTCTGATCTCACGCGAACTCCTGGTAGAAGCAAAACGGCCCGTTGTAGAAATGACGGACCCACACCTTTAGAGGCACCCTGGGAGTATGTGCGGCCTTCTCTCTCCCTACAAAAGCTAAATCCCTCCAAGTGTTCAGCAAGTACTGGTAACAATGAGAAACCCGGTATCGTCCCTGCCCATCGCTGTGACTACAGTGGAGATCATCCAGTACCACCTCCTTATAACCCTCGTCACTGATCGACAAGCCAAAAATCCTAAACAGAGACCACAAGTCTAGGGAGGTCTCCCCCTCTGCCGCCACCACCGTGTTCCACCGGCGGTTGAAGAGTTCCGCCAGTGCTTGAAGCAACCCCGTGTAGCAAGAGTACCCATATAGCGCCACTGTCACTGCATATCTGATCCCTGCTCAGGTCCAGGAGCAGTCTGTAGTGGTGCACGATCCCCATCAGCAACTCAGTTGCTCCCTGATGGTATCTGTGTGATGAAATCACTACCTAGTGGCTCTACCAGCTCACGACCGTATGTCGAAGGATCGCATCCAGTAGACTAAGTGATGGGAATCGACACCGAGCCAGTACCTTTTCATATTGCATTTATATCCTTTAGTTTATTTTTATATCCACGGGAAAGTATACGCGCAATTGTACGGCTTTATCAGCCAATGCGTCATTCCCACGGATTGTTTGGGTTTCTATGTAATTTGTCAGTAGGACCAGCAAGGGGGCCCTCAGCCCTTTCCTATTGGTCCATGTCATCTTGTGGGGCTGGTCAACCATCCTAGGTGGACATCTAGAAGGTTGGACTAGTCATATGCCACATGGGTAGACAAAGGGTTAAGAATGTCAACATTCTACACCCATCCCACCTACCCCATTCAACCTTCTACTACATGGTCAAGGGGCGCCCCATTCCACTTGCCTTAGTTTAATATTTTTTGTGTGTTATTAGAATGCAATCCCAGCCCTTCAATCCTCTTCCCTAGATCTAAGGGTCCACATTGCATTTGATGTAAACCATATATAAGCTTGTATTTTCATGAGAAATTCAATGAAAAATCAGAATTTTTGTGTGTAAGCAAGGAGCTTGGTGCGCCCCTCTCTCCTCCCCTGCTGTTCTTCCCTCCCCAACCTCAAGTTCTAGAGTGATTCTACCTTCTATCATCTCCTCTCAACCTCCGGTGATCGTCTGTGCCGCCGCCGCCGCCGTTCGTGCCGCCATCAAGCCGCCTCTGCAGTTCTGTCTTCATCCGACCACAGAAGCTTCCACGAATGTTCTGCCTCAACCACGAGCTTGATTGATCTGAAATTTTTATGGTGTTTTCAGCCCTTGCATCCCAAGATCCACCTAAATTTTCACGCCATAATTCCATCGTTTAGTATTTTTACATTTTCTTCCAATCTGTCATCCCAGATCTGCTAGGTTTCTGTCTACAGTGACAGAACCTCTGAGTTCTCCACCTCCGACCATCTTTTTGATTTGTACAAACCCTCCCAATTTTAATGAGAGTTCTGTCCATCAACCCCTACCTCAAAAAATTTTCTTAATTTTTTATCAGCCTTCTACTTATTTTTAAAAATTCGTGTTCTTCCTCTGATACAGTGTTTTTAGTCAGATCCCAGATCCGACCACTCTCCACTTCCAAAATTAGAACAAATCACCACCACCTCCAAATCCAGATCCAAAAATAGTCCTGGTTTCCTTGTTCGATTTCTACAACCTTGATGAAGAACACATCTTCAAAGTCGGACATCTACTTCACGGTCAAAGGCAATCAACATGAAAGTTCTCTGCAGATCTGAGTCTTCGGTTATTGTACAACAGCAGCATATAAAATTCGCCAACACAAAGTACAAATCTGGTGAATTTTTCTGAAGGCCACTAGATTGCAGTACTTCGAAGCAGCTTTCCAACGGCTCTGATCTCGTCGCATTCTGACATCGGTACTGATCGCAGCGACCGTTCTCGCCGGAGCGCGCGCTGAAATACAGAACCGGCAGATTTCCGATCGGTTTTTTCGACCGGTGCCGAACGGAGCCGCCCGGCCTCCGTCCGGCGAACCAGCGTGCCGCCAGCCCGGGGAGCGCTTCTCCAAGTGTCTCCACTACAGCGGTACCACCGGGTCCCACACGGCCCCTCCGGACAGCACGTGGGCCCCACGGTCGTGAACACGCGTGTAGCCGAATCAACACACAAAGCTGCCCGTCAACCCGAATTCGGTCCTCCCGGGCCCATTTGTATAGCCCTTTACCTCCCTACGTTGAGTGGGCATGTTCCCATTGCTGTAATTATTGTGTGTTAAGTTTCCCGGGAGTACGAGTTTTCGGCCGGGTCCGTCGTCCCCACACCGAGCGCGTGGAGGTATCGCATTCGCTCCCTTACTTGGCATTTTGCTTAATTTCATATATGCTTGTTTATGCCGCTGCTAGAGAGCATGATAGGGTAATTAGCTCACTTTCTATTTATATCACCGCTGCTGCGAGAGAAAGCGTTACCGTCCCGTGACCCGATCCGGGCACGAAAGAGAGAGACGACCACCCTAGCTCTTGCCGGTTTCTCAACCGCGCACGTCCGACGCTTCCCTCATTACGGGACGATCGCGAGCTTGTCGTGTCCGTGGTCCCGTCCCGCATCAATTTGGTATCAGAGCGAGTTTGAGTCTAGGGTGTCTAAAAAAAAAGTGTCATTCATTAGTCATTTACGTCTAAGTCGTGTTTAGGGTCATCATTGTTTTAAAACAAACAAAAAAAAGTGTCTTTTTGCATTGCATCCCTTTACTCGGTATATCAAAAGGTGTTGTCCGAACATTAGGCTACGTCTATCGGGAAGGCCGCACACTTGCGCGAGTGACCTTCGGGTCGATTACCTCCGCCGCGTACCGCATTTTGGTTCAGTCTAGGCGCATCATTTTGCATTAGTGTGTTTTGCTTTAGTCGGCATCTTCTAGTCGGTGTGTTTACATGCCCACTCGTCGGGGTACTCAGTACTCACCCCCACCACCACCTATGGCCAACCCACGGGATACCTCGGGAGACTTCCACTCCCTACAAGAGGCGATGATGGCCATTATGACTAGGTTGGACCAATCCGATGCTAACTTTCAGACTTTCTCCGATAATATGGATGGTCGCCTTAGAGCCATGGAGGGGCGCTTGGAGACCTCCGACAGGTCGGTCCAAGATCTCATTGGGCGGTTAGATAGGATGTCACACGGGGATCCTCCAGGGGCAGCCCAAGGCCCACCCGCACCTCCTCCCGCGGTGGCCCAAGTCCAACCCGCTCCCATGGCCCAAGTCCAGGCCGCTCCCGCGGCCCAAAACCAGCCACCACAGGCTCCTCCACCCGCCCTTCCTCGGGTTCCCCAACTACCGCACCGTGACCTTGGTCTCGAGGACTATGGTTCCGACAATGCCTATGAGGGATATGGTCAACGCCGTCGTGGTTTTCAGCCACAACGAGATGAGGATGATGATCGGGTCCTTAAGACCGTGCGAGCGGACCCTCCCGCTTTTTACGGGTCTTTGGATCCGAAAGTCTACCTAGATTGGGAGTTCGGCATGGACCGTTACTTTGAGTGGTATGATATGTCGGAGCGTCGAAGGGTCCGATTCGCCACCATGAAACTCATGGGGTAGGCACAAACCTATTGGAAGAATGTGGAGAGCCTGCTACTTCAGCGGCTAGAACCCCCGATCGACACATGGGCCGAGATGAAGAATAAACTTCGGCAAAAGTACCTTCCTCCCACATACCGCCAGCGACTCATCGATAGATGGCAAAGTCTTAGCCAGGGAGACCGGTCCGTCTCCTAATACATCGCGGAGTTTGATGAGTACTTTCTACGATGTGGTGTCACGGAGGAGAGTACCATGCCCGTGTCCCGCTTTCGACGTGGTTTGCGGCCACACTACCAGTATGAGCTTTTCCGCCGCAATGCCAAGACGTTGGAAGAGGCATACCAGGTTGCTCTCGAGATGGAGCAGTTTGAGGGAGAGTTCAAGTCTAGCCATCGGTTGGGCCCCACCCCTCTACGTAGTACCGAGCCCCGTCACTCCATAGGCCCACATCAGCGGCCTCCCATGGCTCGACCTTAGGAGCCCACCCGTCAGGAGCACTTCGCTCCACGGCCTCGTCCTCCTCCACCCTGGGATCTATTCCCACCCCAACCACCGGCACCCGTTGCCCGTCCCCCGGCTCCTATAGCCCGTCCTCTGGCACCGGCACCCCCTCCACTATTGTCCAAGGCACCTACACCTCCCCCATTGCTGCCTACACCCCCTACCCGACGGGATGATAAGGGTAAGGCCCCTCTTTTCGGGGAGAGTAGTCGATCGCGAGTGCAGTGTTTCCACTGTCATGGATTTGGCCACATTGCCAGCGAGTGTCCCACTCGCGCCACCCTAGCCTTAGGTTTTGGAGAGTCCGCACCTCCCGAGCTTGAGTGTGTCAATTACGTGGCCGATGAGGCACTAGCCGATGAGTACTATGCCTTGGGGGGGGGGGAAGAGTGGGACATCTCTCCTGCCGCCCAGGATGCGGCCACCTAGTGGGCTTGATGCTACCACCTTAGTCTCGAGTCGTGCATGAGTCAGTGTGTATTCTTGTGTGGTTTGTTTGTGTGGTGTGTTTCGAGTCGATTGTTGTGTGTATTGTATGGTAAGTCTGCATGAGTCTTGTGCAAGCTCGTTGTCAGTCTCTTATGAGTAAGAGGCGAGTGGACTCACTTGATGAGTATGGGGTCGATTCTACATCTATACCCGGATCAGTCACCTATAGGGACTCAGCGGTGATTCCAAGTGAGTCTTTGAGCCGCTTCCCTTCCTTTTGAGAGTGCCCCACCCGGAGTGTCCACCTTCAGGCCATAGCAGTTTGCGCATATCGAGTATATATGGAATGAGCAGGTGACGATCATTTGGAGTGGAGTGTACCCGCCTTACTTGGCACGGTGACGGATCCGCCGGAGTATTCGAGCATCCCTACCCCTACTCGACGGGGTCGAGTTCCTCCCACCCGGGGAGAGTTGATGGGAATCGACACCGAGCCAGTACCTTTTCATATTACATTTATATCCTTTAGTTTATTTTTATATCCACGGGAAAGTATACGCGCAATTGTACGGCTTTATCAGCCAATGCGTCATTCCCACGGATTGTTTGGGTTTCTATGTAATTTGTCAGTAGGACCAGCAAGGGGGCCCTCAGCCCTTTCCCATTGGTCCATGTCATCTTGTGGGACTGGTCAACCATCCTAGGTGGACATCTAGAAGGTTGGACTAGTCATATGCCACATGGGTAGACAAAGGGTTAAGAATGTCAACATTCTACACCCATCCCACCTACCCCATTCAACCTTCTACTACATGGTCAAGGGGCGCCCCATTCCACTTGCCTTAGTTTAATATTTTTTGTGTGTTATTAGAATGCAATCCCAGCCCTTCAATCCTCTTCCCTAGATCTAAGGGTCCACATTGCATTTGATGTAAATCATATTAAGCTTGTATTTTCATGAGAAATTCAATGAAAATCAGAATTTTTGTGTGTAAGCAAGGAGCTTGGTGCGCCCCTCTCTCCTCCCCTGCTTTTCTTCCCTCCCCAACCTCAAGTTCTAGAGTGATTCTACCTTCTATCATCTCCTCTCAACCTCCGGTGATCGTCTGTGCCGCCGCCGCCGCCGTTCGTGCCGCCATCAAGCCGCCTCTGTAGTTCTGTCTCATCCGACCACAGCAGCTTCCACGAATTGTCTGTCTCAGCCACGAGCCTGGCTTGATCTGAAATTTTTATGGTGTTTTCAGCCCTTGCATCCCACGACCCACCTAAATTCTGACGCCATAATTCCATCGTTTAGTATTTTTACATTTTCGTCCAATCTGTCATCCCAGATCTGCCAGGTTTCTGTCTACAGTGATAGAACCTCTGAGTTCTCCCCCTCCGACCATCTTTTTGATTTGTCCAAACACTCCCAATTTTACTGGGAGTTCTGTTCATCATCCCCTACCTCAAAAAATTTTTTTAATTTTTTATCAGCCTTCTACCTATTTTTAGAAATTCGTGTTCTTCCTCTGATACAGTGTTTTTAGTCAGATCCCAGATACGACCACCCTCCACTTCCAAAATCAGAAAAAATCAACACCACCTCCAAATCCAGATCCAAAAATAGTTCTGGTTTCCTTGTTTGATTTTCTACAACCTTGATGAAGAACACATCTTCAAATTCTGACATCTACTTCACGGTCAAAGGTAATCAACAGGAAAGTTCTCTGCAGATCTGAGTCTTCGGTTACTGTACAACAGCAGCATATAAAATTCTCCAACACAAAGTACAAATCTGGTGAATTTTTCTAAAGGCCATTAGATTGCAGTACTTCGAAGCAGCTTTCCAACGGCTCTGATCTCGTCGCATTCTGACATCGGTGCTGATCGCAGCGACCGTTCTCGCCGGAGCGCGCGCTGAAATACAGAACCGGCAGATTTCCGATCGGTTTTTTCGACCGGTGCCGAACGGAGCCGCCCGGCCTCCGGCCGGCGAACCAGCGTGCCGCCAGCCCGGGAGTGCTTCTCCAAGTGTCTCCACTACAGCGGTACCACCGGGTCCCACACGGCCCCTCCGGACAGCACGTGGGCCCCACGGTCGTGAACACGCGTGTAGCCGAATCAACACACAAAGCTGCCCGTCAACCCGAATTCGGTCCTCCCGGGCCCATTTGTATAGCCCTTTACCTCCCTACGTGGAGTGGGCATGTTCCCATTGCTGTAATTATTGTGTGTTAAGTTTCCTGGGAGTACGAGTTTTCGGCCGGGTCCGTCGTCCCCACGCCGAGCGCGTGGAGGTATCGTATTCGCTCCCTTACTTGGCATTTTGCTTAATTTCATATATGCTTGTTTATGCCGCTGCTAGAGAGCATGATAGGGTAATTAGCTCGCTTTCTATTTATATCACCGCTGCTGCGAGAGAGAGCGTTACCGTCCCGTGACCCGACCCGGGCACGAAAGAGAGAGCCGACCACCCTAGCTCTTGCCGGTTTCTCAACCGCGCACGTCCGACGCTTCCCTCGTTACGGGATGATCCCGAGCTTGTCGTGTCTGTGGTCCCGTCCCGCATCACTATGATCATCATATCCTTCACCAGCAAATTGCAGCCCTGACGGCTCTAGCACTAGCCCCATCATCCCCCCAGTCTCAGTCCGGTGATGGCCGTGTAGATCCCCGGAAGCTGGCCCCAGCACTCCGACACGGACACCGAACTGGTCTGGCCTGCTAAAGCAGCCCAGACACTCCGCACTAGGAAACTGCCGCTGCCTCTAGAAATCTACAAAAAAGCTCAGAAAGCTACAGAAAATGACCCCACGCAAACTTTCCCAGCCCAGGAGAATAGCCCGCTCCAGCCGGCGGCGCTCTTCAACAACAGAAGGATCTCCGTCTTCCATACCACTAGGGATGAAGCTCCTCATAAATTTGAATAAGTGCCAATCCAAAGGAAACTCCAACAGGTAACCTCCCGTACGGTCGTTGGTGTAAATCCCTCCAGCCTCAGAAATCCTGGCCAGCTCCATAGTTCTTGCTCCATTCGCCCCCTCTCCAACGGGGCCCTCAGCCACCAGCATACGCCCTAGGTCAACCTGGCCAATGCTGGCCACGGTGATAATGGGCGGGCCCAAAGGAGGCAAGGGCCACCCAGTCCTCTTCACCCAGTGGTCCTCCTCACGGGTCACATGCCTCAGAACCCGGTCATCCCTACCGAATCTCGCCATAGCTGCAAAACAATTGCACAAAAGTGGTGAGCACGCGGGGGGCAATATATAAAATAAAGTAAAAAATGCATATGAAGTGTCAAAATGCACCTACAACAAAGCAAATAAGGAGCACACGGGACGTCCGCCCTCGTCTCCGACACACGCCCCGCGGGGGACATTTGTTGTACCTAGACATTTCCCCTGTAAAAATATCAAGAAATGAGGGCTCAGGAATTTCCCCGAACACCTTTAGGGCGTTGGTCATCCAGCCCTTCCTACGACACACCGGGTCCAATCAAGGGTCCTAACCATCCCGCCATGACCAACGACATCATCAAAAGTGGATTGGGGCTGCCCCCGATCCCCCAGCTTGCGGGTTTACCCGCCTTCAACCAAGCCACCCGGGCCAACCCGAGGGCGCCCTGACCGTAAGCCACGACACGTGGCACCCAGCAACGAGGCCGAGGTTCAACTCCAAGACGCCTCTCCCTAGCTCTCTAAAGTCAAAGGAAGACCTACATCAGTCAGCCACGGGCTTCGGAGGCCCGTAGCACACTCATACGGCCCATGCACGCGTGTCGAGAATTTTCCCGAACACGTTATGGGCGCACATATCCCAGCCATTCTACAGCAAGCCGAGGGCCAACCCGCAGCTTCAACACTTTGGCCGTATCCTACGGCAACCCTCCAGCAAGTTGGGGCCACCCCCAACCCCCAGACATACGGCGTTGAGCCGTTTATCTTCAATACTCGGGCCAACCTGGAACTACCCTGTCAACCTGCCTTACAACGCGGCATATACTGTTGTGGAGCAAGGCCCGGATTCAGAGGGGGGTGAATGGATCCCTCTAAAAACTTTGCTCAAATAAAAACTTAAATCAACCTGATATGTGGAATTAAAGCAAACAGCTCCAAGGCTGAGAGCCCACACAGAACATCAACTAGAGTAAATCAAATGTATACGATCGGTGCTCAGGTAAACCAAATACCCACTAGACGGGAAATATAGGTCGAGCCTAAGCATACATCTAGCAAATCAGACAGAGCAATCAAACCACGATGGACGGAAAGTTTTTAGGTGGTTCGGCCAGACCCACAGTCTGCCTACATCCACCCCTCACTCCAAACTAGAGTGAGGCTTCCCTTACAATAGCAAGAACCGCAGACTCAGTCTGCAAACAGACGCTGTCTAACAACTTGACAAACCGAGGGAGACAAATCCCTCACACCAAGTTCTGCAACTCACAGAAGCTTGGCACCTGGACTTGCTACCCACAAGACCATAATCGGAGACAATCCTCCCTTCCTCCAAACCGGAGGGTAACCCACAAATAGCACACCACTACTTGCAAACCGGAGAACACTTCTCCCTTCTCCTGAGTCCACAGGAGGAACCCGAACTCAAAACATAGTGTCGGAAGCACACGAAGAAAATGCGAAAAGGGGCAACCAAAAGAAAAATCAAAAGAAAAAAGGACAAAAACAGTAATCTCCAGTAAGGACGGTCGTTCTGGATTTGATCCACGAACAGACTAGACAGATCTTCAGAATGAGTAACTGCACTTTCTCTTTCTCTCTTTTTACTTCCACGATCTCTTCCTCTAGGCTCTCTCTTCTCACTTCTCAGCTCTCTCACTCTCTGGCAACTCCTTCTTCTCGTTCTTTTTCTTCAGCTGTTAGCTCTCTTTTCTTTTCTTCTAGAGGCCTCTTGTTCCAGCACCACCACTCTTTTCTATATTGGCCTCTCCTTCTTCGAAGGGTATATAGCTTCTTATAGGAACAGGGGCTCGGTAAGAATGAACCAAAAGAATTCTACGGAGACTCCCATTCGTCCACGTGTTCAGGAATGAGGCTTCTTTTCCCTAGATCACGTGCCTATCATTTCTCCCCTTCCATTCTTTTTCATGGGTCAACCTTGTGCCTTTTAAGAGCTCAGGTGACTCTCCTGCGAAGGAAATTGTTCCCTGTAAAAGACAGAGTATTGTTTAGGTTCACTTGCAGAAATTTAGAGTTCGTCACGTGGATGAGCGAACCTTGCACAACCTTAGGCTTATTCAAACCAGATATACACTGACCGGGAAATGCACAAGCAGACATATCCATAGACCTAACCCAAGTGCTATAATGCTTTGCACCGAGTTGTAGTGTACGGACAGAAAGCGACAAAAATGCAAGGCTGTACTGACTTCTGAAAGCAAAATGCGAGATATGCACTGAGACTAGTATAATGACGTAATGTCATACACATAGAACAGACATGCACACATATGCACTGTTGTGACTCTGTGATTTTGATGATAGCAACACTATGAGTCACCATATGCTTCACCATATGTTTGTGTTTGCATGAAAGATTAAATGATATGATTGCATGCCCAGTCCTCTAGCACGTTGCATTGCATGTCAAGATGTGTTTAAATGAATGTTCTGCTTTGGGCATATGAATGCGTTGTTTGCATGATCATGTCTATACAGCCACAACCAGTGTTCTTCATGCATATACAATATCTGCACAGTCTTTGCTGCATGATGTTCATGCTTCAGTTAAGCAAGTCTATATAGACTTGCTACATGCGTCAGTTAATCAAGTCTATACAGACTTGGTCCATGCGTCAGTTAAACAAGTCTATACAGACTTAGTCCATGCGTAAGCACAGCAAGTCTGTACACTGGTGTCATCTTCACACATGTCATAGCAAGTCTGTACATTGGTGGCAAGTCTGTACATTGCCCTGCTTCAAGCACGCTAAGTCTCTACATCATCTTGGCACTAGTGAAGACTGTACAGAGTCTGCCTAGTCTACTGCATTCAAAGTCTATGCATCGTTTCTCAAAGTCTGTACAGCCCATGGTCGCAAGACCAAGTATGTACATCGTCTTGTGCATGCATTTATTCAAGTCTGTACAGCCCGTGGTCGCAAGACCAAGTCTGTACATTCCTTATGCATGCATCGTCTCTCCTTGTGCATGCATTCTCTCTTAAAGTTTGTGCAGCGTTTGCCTAGAATGCATACATTAAGTCTATACATCGTCTGCCAGCAAGTGCATCATTCTCCGTCTCACTTAGCGTCTCATGTTAAGTCTGTGCATCGCATCGCATGCACTTTAAATATGTCAAGTCTGAACATTGCATTCCGTCTCACTCAGCGTCTCATGTTGTGTCTCACATAGCGCTGTAGTTTAGCAAGTCCATACATTGCCCTGTAGCATGCACGCACTCAAGTGTATACATTCATGAGCTATGGCTATGAATCGTTTGCACAGTACACCCAGAGTATGCACACTCGTTGAAGGCATGTCCAAGCATTCATATTCAAAGTCCATACATTCCTATATGCATATGCATCCTTCAAGATAAAGTATGTACAGAGTTTAGCCTAGACTGCATACACCAAGTCTATACATTGCCTTGCAGCATGCACGCACACAAAGTCTGCACATTCCTAGCTGTTAAGTCCATACACTCGTTGTTGGCAAGTCTATACATCGCATAGCATGCACGCGTTCAAAGTCTGTACACTCTTTACCATGCACTCATAGTCTATACATTCTTTAATGTTATGCTCGTGCATCACTTTAACAAATCTGTACATCGTCTTGTTGTAGGCACAACAAGTCTATACATCGTCTGGTCGTCTGCACGCAAAGTCTATACATTGCAAATCGGAACATTGCTGCTTGATATGAAGTATGTACAACCCATGTTCTGTTGATCGACTGAAGTTACTCTGTCATTAAACTGGCAGATGTTTGGGCACGTGATCCGAGGTTGGCACTTGGCACTTGGCACGTGATCCGAGTTATTCTCTGGATAAATGGGGCACAAGCCCTGCACACGCCCTAGCAGCTGCTGCTATAAATATGAGGACTTCTCCATCTAAAAAAAAGAGATTGTGATCGATATAGGAGAGCTGAAGCGGAGAGGCAGAGAGCTGCAGAAGAAGGAAAAGAAGAAGAAGAGAAAAGAAGAGACAGAGAGAGCCTGGACGATCAAGTGTCAAGAAGAATGAGAGAACAAGAAAGAGAAGCTGAGAGCCAGAGTGAGAGACCAGAAGAAGAAAAAGAAAAAGGGAAAGAGAGATAGAGAGCTCGTAAAGAAGAAGAGAAGCTTCATTGTCATCACTGGACTTTGGATCAGATCCAATCCAGTTTGCTCCTGTGAGAGCTACATTGTGCATTTCATTTTCCAGCTTTCAGTCGCTGTGTTTTTAACATTTATTGTTTTTCTTTTTAACTGATCACGTTTGTTCTTCCGATTATCTGGTTTGAGGTCGGGTTCCTCCTGTGGTCTCAGGAGAAGGGAGATTAGTTCTCCGATTTGCTGGTGACTGTGTGTCATCAGTGGTTCCCTCTGGTGTAGAGGAAGAGAGGTCCGTGACCTCTGGTTTGCAAGTGACTAGGTGTCACTTGTGGTTCCCTCTGGGTTTCAGAGGAAGGGAGACTTGGGTCTCCGGTTGCAAGTGGCTGGTGTCGCTTGTGGGTTCCCTCTGGGTTTTAGAGGAAGAGAGACTTCGGTCTCTAGTTTCTAGTGACTGTGTGTCACTAGTGGTTTCCCTCCGGTCTGGAGGAAGAGAGGAGGTTGTTCCCCTGTTCAAGCTGTTAGGCAGTACCTGTTTGCAGACTGAGTCTGCGGTTCTAGCTTTTGCTAGTGGAAGCCTCACTCCAGTTTCGAGTGAGGGGTGGACGTAGGTCTGTGGACCGAACCACCTAAAAATCCTGGTGTTCTATGGTTTGATTTTGCGTTCTACTCCATATCTTCTATCACCCTTCGCAGGATGCTTCATGAGCGCTATATGGTTGATGGTTGTCTCACTTGACTCGTTTGTTAGCCTATAGTGTTATTTGGGTTGTTCAATGAGATTGCGTGCCTTCGCTCTTATTTGTTGTTATCATCTTCTTCCTTGAGTTAAGGTTGAGTGGTTGACCAGGTTGGTCACTGAGTGTGGCTTAGTTGGTTTTGTTTTTATTTCCGTAATATTTTTTAACGGGGATTCATTCACCCCCCTCTGAATCCGGGCCTTGCACCCTATCAATTGGTATCAGAGCGGGTTGCTGTGCATTGGATCCATCAATCCACAGCAGATCCTGCATCTTTCGTGGTGCATTTCAGAGTGGGTTTCTGGTGCTCAGTGTTTTGCTTCACTGACTGAGTGCCTTGCTTTGCTCATCTAGTTGCGGTGCATTCTTGTCGATTGTCTTGTGCGTTGTTGTTTATTATCTATTGTAATGGCTAATCCGCCAATTTTCAAAGGTAATGATCTTGATCTATGGCTGGAGAACTTACATCGGTATGTTAGATCGACTGATCCTGAACTTTGGAAAGTAATGGTCCACGGTCCACACAAATTATCAAAAGATAAATCTAGATGGACTGATAACGATAGACTGAAAGACTCTGTCAACTCGAGAGCATTAGATTTAATAAAAGAATCACTTGACAGAGCTCTAATTTCATGTGTTTCTTCTTGCAAGTCTGCCAAGGAGATTTTGGAGGAACTAAAGCTCACCAAGAATCGCAACACATGTCTGATGGTTGACGATGATGGACAGCAAGAAGAAAATGAAGAAGAAGACGAAGATTATGTGGAGGATACTTCGTCACCGGTAAACTCTGACACTGATATTTTTTCTCTGGAAAGTATGATTGCCTTGAATGAGCATTTATTGAACAAATATGATAAACTTAAATCAGAGAAGAGAAAATTGAGAAAAGAAATGTTGTATGAAATCAGAAGTATGAGTGTGGAAAATGAAAATTTAAAGTCAGATATGAACAGAAAAGAAAATGAAATGAAACACTTAAAGTCTGAGAATGAGAGTTTAAGGAATAGACTCATCAAAGAAAATGATTCTTGCAATGAATGTGCTGTTCTCAGAGATTTGGTTAATGATATAGATCATGATGATAATTTGCAAAAGGAATTAATCAAATCCCTGAAAGAGGAAAACAAATTATTGTTGGAAAAGAAAATTGAGGTTGAAGAAAGTAATGAAAAACTGGCGAGAAATTTAGAGCTTGTCAGTTCTGAATTGGAAAATATGAAATCTGAAAATGAAAAACTCAAATACCAGTCTAAGGAATTTGAACACAAATCAATGAGTCTTGAAAAAAAAATAGATTGATCTCTGAAAAATTGGAGGCTGATAGAGTAATAAATTTAGAGATTCAGAAAAAGCTCAACAAACTTCAATCTGAGAAACAGCAAGAAAAGTTTTATGAATGTCAGTCTTCCTTAGATGATTGGATGTTTGATGATGATCTCCTAGAGAAAAATAGGAAATTGAAAGAGGAAATCAACAAGCTGAAACATCTAAACACCCAACTGTCAGATAGGCTATTGACAATTGAAAAAGGCAAGTGTGTGAGCATGGATAATTCTGATAGGTTGGTGGATGCAGAACAAGAAATTGAGAGTCTAAAAACCATCAACCAAATGTTGAGTGGAAATGTCACTTGCTGTGAACAGAAGATAGCTGGATATGAGCTTACAATTACATCCCTTCAACAAGAAGTTGATGATCTTTACAAGTCCCTATCTGAAGCTGACAATGAAATAAAATTAAAACAGGAAGTTGAAAAACTCAAAAGTCTGAATGATGCCTTGCATCAATAAGTCATTTCTTGTGAAACAGATCTGTCCAGATATGAAGCTGATATTGTTGTCCTAAATTCCGAGATTCAAGATTTGAAAAATTCTCTATCAAAATTTGTCAAAGGTAAGAACAATCTGAATAAGCTTCTTGGAAACAATGTTAATTCTCAAAGAGAGGGACTGGGTTACAGTCCGACAAACAAAAGGATAAATGGGAATAAAACTTCTACTGTGTTTGTAAAAGCTTCTGATCAAAACAAAACCCCTGCTCCTTCTGTTTTTCAATTCAGCGCTCAGAAAAACCAAAAATCCACTTTCAGTCCCAAAACTGTAGGACAAACTCAAAAATTGAAAAAGAATGAAAATCTACAGAAAAATGACAAAGATACTCCGGTTGGTACAAAGAATGCTGCACACAAGTCACATGATCTCTCACACACTCATACTAAAAAGAGTTCATGTTATTATTATGGGAAGGCAGGTCACATAATGGAAGATTGCAGACTATTGTTAAAGGATGAGCATGCAAGTAAAACATCACATTCTAGAAATTCCTTTGGTAGAAACCATGCTACTAGGAAGCCTAATGCTTCATGTTACTATTGTGGTAGGCATGGTCATCTCATGAATGCATGTTTCATCATGAAACAAGATGATAAAATGCATGCTAAGTCTTCTGCTAATCATCATGGCCCCAGAAGAAACATGTTTGCTTAAGATCAGCACATCATCTGTTTTAACTGTAACAAACGTGGTCACAAAGCCATTGAGTGCTGGTTTGGATCTATTAGGGGTAAAAATGATTTTAAAGGTAAGCATACCAGATGCTTCGAGTGTGGGAAGAATGGCCATACAGTCAAGGACTGTTGGCATGTTCAGAAGAATTATGTTAATCCCTATGTTGTCAAAATTCCTGCAAAACGATCTGAGAAATCTTCATGCTACAACTATGGGAAGCCAGGCCATAGAGCTGCTGATTGTTGGCTGGCTGATTTTAGTAAACATAATTTTCTCTCTGCTAATAAATTTCATGACAACAGTAATTTGCATAAAAAGAATTTGAAATCTACTACATCATGCCATTACTGTGGTCAAATATGTCATTTAATGAATAATTGCTACTTGATGAGATTTGATGACCTTCATGCACAAAAATTGTTGAGAAAACCTGCTAGGAATTTCATTGTTACTTCAGGACCCAAGATCACTTGGGTACCTGCTTGTACAAAATAGTTTGCTGTATTGCAGGTGTGGTGAGGATACCAGAGTAAGAATACGGCTCGACTCAGAGAGTCGTCGGTACCGGACACGCAGTACGACTCGGCCGACACCGACCTCATTGTGGCTGGGGGACAGTCTGGAGTCCGCCCCGGAGCTTTGACACTTTAGTACGTATTTTTATACGTATTTATATTTTGTACGTATTTGGGTCATATTTGTATTTCGTATGTATTTGGGTCGTATTTGTATTTTGTACGTACTTGGTCGTATTTTGTATTGTGTACGTCTTAGGTGTGTCTTTGGCATGTATTTGGGTTTGCATCATTTTGGGATTTCAAATTTCAAATGGGTTCGAATTCAAACTCCAAGGCGAGAAAATGGAGCCCATAGAATTTAAATTTCAAATGGGTCAAACACAAACTCCAAGGAGCAATGATGGAGCCCATAGAATTTAAATTTCAAATGGGTTCCAAATCCAAACTCCAAGGAGCAATGATGGAGCCCATAGAATTTAAATTTCAAAGGGATTCAAATTCAAACTCTAAGGAGGGAAGGTGGAGTCCAAACTCTATATATTATCATGTATTCCCCCTCTTGAGGGATTTGATGAATGAATGAATGAAAAAAATGAGTTTTGGCCAAGAGCATTTCCTTCTTCTTCCTCCCCTCTAGGGTGTGACACCCTCTATCTCTCCTCCCTCTCTTCCTCTTCCCTTGGGAGTAACTCCTAAGGTCTATTACATGTTTCTTGGATGCTCCACAGGTGGGAGGCGACCTCCCCATCTTCTGCTCAAGCCGGGAGTCCCATTGATCAAGGTTTTGCAACAAGCTTGGAGAAGATGGCCCTTGCTGTCCTGTGCCCAGATCTGGTTGTCTGCCTGCAGAAATGAGTCCGGAAGATCAGGTTGGAACCATCCTTTCCCATCCCCAAACCCTATTGAACCCTTCTAAGCTTTTCTTCATCCTCCTATCCCCCACGTCCCCTGAAAACCCCATAGCCAAATTCATCCAGTAGCGAAAGTTGTCTTCATAGCCCTTTTCCTTGTGCAGGCTGTCTCTGTGCAGATCTGTAGTAAACCAGAACCTAAAAGATCACGTTGGGACGCCCTCTTCCCGACCTCTGATTACATCGACCCCTTCTTCACTTCTCTTCCCCTACATGTCTCCTACCTCTCCTGAAAATCCCACTGCAAATATCCATCGGGGAAAAAACTTCCATTTGGATCCATTTTGGTCGCGCAGACTGCTCCTGTGCAGTCCTGCCGCGACATTGACAAAGCCCCTCCAAAAGAACATTCCTCTATAGATCTTCAAATGACCTGAGATTTTCAGCATTGCTTCACCACGTCCATAACCATCTCCTAGAATTTTATTGCAAGTGTCTGAGCCCCCGTTCCCTACTTATCCCATCAACCTTCATAGCTCTCAGTTCTGACTGCACTGGACTGCAGAACTGAACCCCGTCTGTTTTCACTTTTCACGCCCAAAACCTCCACTACGTACCACCCCACCACCACTACCCAGTCATCCCACGACCCTTACCTATCCACCAGAGAAAACCCCACCCAATTTGCCATCCGGAGGACCTGGTTCAAGCCCAATCTTCGACCTGTGGTCCTGCTGCCAGAGGACAGACCAGAACGTGTAGGGCCTGTTGCAAAATTCAAAATCACCTTCGGTACTCCGTTGCAGTCGCCACTTCACCGGTGTCCCTGGGACACCCCCACCAGAGCCTACGCTGAGTTTCATGACCAACGGACGAGCAGAAGGTCACGTGCCAGGGTCTTCGTCCAGCTGCTCTCCTACGCGCGCGCAGGCCGACTAGCAGCCTGCCCCCCGCTCGCGACCACTCCGGAGGTTCCAGCCGGCGTCGTCGGCTTCCCTCATCTTCCAGGAGGCTCGCCATCCCCCACAGCATGCTACCAGGGACATTGGTGCCTTCCTCAGCCTCCGTGACGTGCCACTCTTACTGCTGGTCCCAGTTCGTACCGACTCGAGGCGGCTCACGTACAACGAGGTTCACCGACCCGGCACCCGTCACCCCACGTTGCACGACCCCCGGGTCCCGCTGTGTAGCCTTTTACCTCCCTGCGAGGAGTTGGCTGTGTTTGGTTGTACTCGTTCAGCATTGTACCGGGGATCGTGTGACTTGACCGGGCTTCTTCCCCACGCCCCGAGCGTGGAGGTATGCGTCCACTTCTTTGCCTGGTTAGCTTGCTCTTTTAGTATTTTCTCTTGATGCCGCTGCTTGTGTGCTAATAGGTTCTTAGCCAGTTCATTTCCTTTATTCATTGCCGTGGTGAGAGAGTGTGACCGTCCCGTGACTCATCCGAGTCACGAGTGTGGAGTCTAATCACCCTAGACCCTGCCGGTTTGTCAACCGTGCGGATCCGTGCGCTTCCCTCATAGGGGCGCTTGCGAGCTTGAATTCTTGTTAGTTGACATAGTTCCTCTCTTGGGAACATTAGGTGTTGAGTCTATGCCATTCAATCCATCGCAAAGTTGTTGGTCTTAGTTGTCCATTTAGTCGCATCGTCACATAGAGTTCCAGTTCTCCTAGCGTTCCGCATCAAATTTGGTATCAGAGACATAGGTTGTCTAGGGTGCATTTGAGTCTTCGTTCTACCCCCATTTGTCCCTTAGAGTCTTGCATTAGTTTGCATTAGAAAAAAAGAAAAAAAAATTTCCCTTGCATTTAGTTCCATTACATGCCCACTCGGCGTGGTACAAATTACCAACACCCGGTCCCAATGGGTGACCCTAGGAATGCTGCCCCTAGTGACTTTTCCCTTCAGGATATGATGCAGGCTCTCATGAATCAGATAGATCAGTCTGATAAGAGCTTTAGAGATCATGCTGCATTCATGGAGGGCCGGATGAAGGCCATGGAGGACCGGATGGAGGCTTCCGACCGGACCATTCAAGGTCTAGTTGGACGGCCCAACCAGAATAGAGCTCCGCGTGAGGATGTCCCCGGGCAGGCGCAAGGCCCACTTGACCCTGCTCTTCGGCCCGCACACCCAAGGGCCGACGACCGGAGACCACGTATTCAGGAGTTTGATGATTTTGGGTCCGATAATGAGGTTGAGGGTTATGGCCGTGCTCGACGTGGCTATAGGCCCCATAGGGACAACGAGGATGACCGTCTCCTTAGGTCCGTGCGCGCGGATCCTCCCACCTTTGATGGGTCCTTGGACCCTAAGGTCTATGTTGATTGGGAAGCGGGTATGGACCGCTACTTTGAGTGGTATGAGATGACGGACCACCGGAGAGTCCGATTTGCCAAAATGAAATTGCTAGGGCAGGCACTGACTTATTGGAGAAACGTGGAGAGCCTGTTGATGCAGCGACATCAACCCCAGATTGAGACATGGGATGATATGAAGGTAAAGCTCAGGCAAAAATACCTTCCTTCCACATACCGTCAGAGGCTTATTGATAGGTGGCAGAGTCTCAGCCAAGGGGATCGGACTGTGACCGACTACATCGCTGATTTTGATGAGTATTACTTGCGATGTGGGGTCACGGAGGAGAGTGCCATGACCATCTCTCGCTTCCGTCGGGGTCTGTGGCCGCACTACCAGTATGAGTTATTTCGCCGCCATGCCACGACCCTGGAGGAGGCTTATCAGGTCGCACTCGAGTTAGAGCAGTTTGAGTCCGAGTTTGCTCCGGTCCAGCGCCTGGGACCCACATATCCCCGTGGGTCAGACCCTCGTGCTATGATTGGACCTTACCCTCGGGGACCTGTGGCCCGTCCACAGGAACCCGCTCGTCAGGACTTCACTGCCCCTAGACCTCATCCTCCCCCTCCGAGGGACTATCCCCCTCGACCCCAGGCTCCAGCCCCGACCCCTCGGCCTCAGCAGCCCACCATTCCTACCCGACCCCAGCTTCCACCACCCCTGGCCCGTCGTGATGACAAAGGAAAGGGGCCGATGACTGGTGGAACACCTCAGGGCACTGGGTCCTATCATGAGTGTTATAGGTGCGGAGGGGTTGGTCATTATACTGTTAGTTGTCCTACCCGATCCTCTTTGGTCATCAGAGATTCTTCGACTGGTGAGCTCGCACATGGTGTCGTATCCGTCAGTTATGAGGCTGACCAGGAGCTCGCGGAGGAATTCTTTGATGAGCTGCTTGAGGGCGAGCAACTAGATGTCCAGGGCACACAGTGCCAGGATGACGTTCAGCTGGGTGTTGTCAGGTGTATCTTGACCCAACCGTTGGTGAGTGATGACTGGCGTCGCACCACCATTTTTCATACCTTTTGTAGGCTGGGTGGCAAAGCCTGCAAGGTGATCATAGACAGTGGGAGCTGTATTAACGCTATCTCCACGGGTACTGTGACACGCTTAGGGTTGACCCCCGTGGACCACCCTTCCCCTTATCGCGTGTCATGGGTAGATTCCACCTCTATCCCAGTAAGGCTGCGATGTCTGGTGCCATTACAGTTCCATGCCTACCAGGATGGGATCTGGTGTGATGTGTTGCCTATGGAGGTAGGCAGTATTATCCTGGGAAGGCCCTGGTTATTTGATCGGGATGCTACCCTCCATGGCCGGTCAAACACATGCACATTCGACCATAATGGCCAACGGATTACCCTTCACCCGTCCCAGCCGAGGAGTCCATCCATCCGGGGTCCCACTGGGCCTAGTACCCCGACTCCTGCTATTCCAGGGCCCAGTACCCCATTGCCAGCTCGGGCTACGACCTTGCCTCCGGATGTCCCCGCCCTGAGTGTTCCTCCGACTAGGAGGTTGATGCTAGTCAGCTCCCGGGAGTTGGAGCGTGACTTTGTTAGAGGGGACCCTATTTTTGCCATTATAGTCCGAGAGGTGGTTGGAGAGACGGAGAGTGATCTCCCATCTGATGTTACTGATGTCCTTCGGGAGTTTACTGATGTATTTTCCGATGATTTACCCAAGGGTCTTCCACCTATGCGGGACATTCAGCATGCTATTGACCTGATTCCGGGGTCCTCATTGCCCAATTTGCCACATTATAGGATGAGCCCCGCTGATCACGCTGAGCTTCAGCGTCAGGTTGAGGAGTTGATGACGAGGGGATCTCTCCGTGAGAGCATGAGTCCATGTGCCGTCCCTGCCTTGCTTGCCCCTAAGAAGGACGGTACTTGGAGGATGTGCGTCGACAGCCGTGCAATCAATAAGATCATGGTAAAGTATATATTTCCCATTCCCCGCTTAGATGATATGCTCGATATGATGGCGGGAGCCACTATGTTTTCCAAGATTGATCTGAAGAGTGGCTATCACCAGGTGAGGATCAGGCCCGGTGATGAGTGGAAGACGGCCTTTAAGACCAAAGATGGTCTTTATGAGTGGCTGGTCATGCCCTTTGGGATGACCATTGCTCCCAGTACTTTTATGCGGCTGATGACTCAGGTCCTTCGACCTTTGATTGGGGTCTTTGTGGTGGTATATTTTGATGATATCCTTACCTATAGCCGCACTCGGGAGGCCCACTTAGACCATCTACGGCAGGTCTGTCTTATTCTGAGGAGAGAGAGTCTTTATGCCAACCCTAAGAAATGCGCTTTCACGACTAGTCAGGTCACATTCTTGGGGTTTATCGTGTCTAGCGAGGGAGTCTCCGCTGACCCGGAGAAGGTCAGGGCCATAGTGGAGTGGCCCGAACCTCGTACTCTTCATGATGTCCGCAGCTTTCACGGACTGGCGACCTTCTATCGCCGCTTTATTCGAGGCTTTAGCTCTATCACGGCCCCAATTACAGATTGCATCCGAAAGGGGACGTTTGAGTGGACGAAGGCCGCCTCAGCCGCATTTGGGCTCCTTAAGGAGCGCATGACCCAAGCACCTATTCTTAGACTTCCTGATTTCACGAAGGTGTTTGAGGTCTCTTGCGATGCCTCCGGGGTTGGTATTGGTGGTGTTCTGAGTCAGGAGACCCACCCCATTGCATACTTCAGTGAGAAATTGAGCGATGCTAAACTGCGTTATTCTACGTATGATAAAGAGTTTTACGCAGTTGTGCAGGCCCTTCGGCATTAAAGACATTACTTGTTGCACCAGGAGTTTGTCCTGTTTTCTGATCATGAGGCACTCAAGTATCTCCATGCCCAAAAAAAGCTCAATTCTCGTCACAGTCGCTGGGTGGAGTTCCTTCAGGATTATACCTTTGTGCTGAAGCACAAGGCCGATGCGGAGAACCGGGTGGCCGACGCTCTGAGCCGTCGCGCTTATCTTTTGACCACCATGAGTGTAGAGGTGGTAGGGATGGATAGGATGAAGGAGGCATATGCCGATTGTCCGGACTTTGGTCCGATTTATACCACCCTCCAGTCGGGGCCATCCCAAGAGCACATTGATTATATGTTGCAGGATGGTTATCTCTTTCGTGGGAGTCGCTTGTGTGTTCCACGGACTTCCGTTCGCGACTTCCTCACTTGGGAGATGCATGCGGGAGGTCTAGCCGGCCACTTCAGTCGGAATAAGACCATCGAGGCAGTCGAGCATCATTTTTATTGGCCTAGTTTGAAGCGTGACGTTGCTCGCATTGTGGCCCAGTGCCGTACCTGCACTGTGGCCAAAATGAGGAAGCATGTTTCAGGTCCTTACACTCCTCTTCCTGTGCCTGATAGGCCGTGGCAGGATATCATCATAGATTTTGTTTTGGGGTTGCCATGGACCGCCCGCAAGCATGATTCAATTTTTGTGGTGGTTGATAGATTTTTGAAGATGGCCCTCTTCATTCCTTGTTCAAAGACTTCAGATGCCTCTAGGGTTGCTCGATTGTTCTTCTCTAGTGTAGTGAGCCGATTTGGGCTTCCTAAGTCCATTGTGTCCGATCGAGATGTCCGGTTCACTAGCTACTTTTGGAAGACCCTTTGGCATTTGATGGGCACTCAGCTCAAATTCTCCACAGCTTACCACCCCCAGACTGACGGGCAGACTGAGGTAGTCAATAGAAGTTTGGGGAACCTCTTGAGATGTTTGGTTAGGGAACGCGAGAGGGACTGGGATTCAGTTTTGCCACTTGCCGAGTTTGCATATAATGACTCAGTCAATAGGTCCACAGGAATGAGTCCTTTTGAGGTTGTTACAGGATATAGACCTAGGAAGCCAGTGGATCTTGTTCCCTTACCCATGCATGCTAGAGTGTCGCAGTCTGCAGAGTCATTTGCCGAGCATGTTAGGGGTTTGCATGATGGTATTCGTCACCATATAGAGACCAGCAACGCGCGATATAAAGAATTGGCTGACGCTCATAGACACCCCCGTGAGTTCCGAGAGGGAGATTATGTCATGATCCGGGTCAGACCGGAACGGTTTCCTTCTGGAGCTGTGAAGAAACTACAGGCTCGTGGTGCTGGCCCCTTTAGAGTAGTGAAGCGAGTTGGATCCAGTGCATATGTTGTTGACTTACCGAATGACTATGGTATCAGTTCCACATTCAATGTCTCGGACTTAGTCGCATATAGGGACCCGGCAGTGATCCCTAGTGAGTTGTTTGGGCCTTCTCCACCCTTTGTGAGTGAGCCCTCCCCTGAGAGTCCACTTCCAACCCTGTCACCTCAGCAGCGTGAGCGGATAGAGTCTATACTGGATGAGCAGGTGACCACCACAAGGAGTGGCGCGTATCACCGCAATTTGGTGCGTTGGAGGGGACGGCCCGCGTCCGATGATGCATGGATCTCCCGGGCAGAGCTGGAGAGGTTAGATCCAGACTTGCTAGAGCGGTACCAGAGTGACAGAGACCCTTACTCGACAGGGTGGAGTTCTTCCCACCCGGGGAGAATTGGTGAGGACACCAGAGCAAGAATACGGCTCGACTCAGAGAGTCGTCGGTACCGGACACGCAGTACGACTCGGTCGACACCGACCTCATTGTGGCTGGGGGACAGTCTGGAGTCCGCCCCGGAGCTTTGACACTTTAGTACGTATTTTTATACGTATTTGTATTTTATACGTATTTGGGTCATATTTGTATTTCATATGTATTTGGGTCGTATTTATATTTTGTACGTACTTGGTCGTATTTTGTATTGTGTACGTCTTAGGTGTGTCTTTGGCATGTATTTGGGTTTGCATCATTTTGGGATTTCAAATTTCAAATGGGATCGAATTCAAACTCCAAGGAGGGAAAATGGAGCCCATAGAATTTAAATTTCAAATGGGTCAAACACAAACTCCAAGGAGCAATGATGGAGCCCATAGAATTTAAATTTCAAATGGGTTCCAAATCCAAACTCCAAGGAGCAATGATGGAGCCCATAGAATTTAATTTTCAAAGGGATTCAAATTCAAACTCTAAGGAGGGAAGGTGGAGTCCAAACTCTATATATTATCATGTATTCCCCCTCTTGAGGGATTTGATGAATGAATGAATGAAAAAAAATGAGTTTTGGCCAAGAGCATTTCCTTCTTCTTCCTCCCCTCTAGGGTGTGACACCCTCTATCTCTCCTCCCTCTCTTCCTCTTCCCTTGGGAGTAACTTCTAAGGTCTATTACAGGTTTCTTGGATGCTCCACAGGTGGGAGGCGACCTCCCCATCTTCTGCTCAAGCCGGGAGTCCCATTGATCAAGGTTTTGCAACAAGCTTGGAGGAGATGGCCATTGCTGTCCTGCGCCCAGATCTGGTTGTCTGCCTGTAGAAATGAGTCCGGAAGATCAGGTTGGAACCCTCCTTTCCTATCCCCAAACCCTATTGAACCCTTCGAAGCTTTTCTTCATCCTCCTGTCCCCCACGTCCCCTGAAAACCCCATAGCCAAATTCGTCCAGTAGCGAATGTTGTCTTCATAGCCCTTTTCCTTGCGCAGGCTGTCTCTGTGCAGACCTGTAGTAAACCAGAACCTAAAAGATCACATTGGGACGCCCTCTTCCCGACCTCTGATTACGTCGACCCCTTCTTCACTTCTCTTCCCCTACATGTCCCCTACTTCTCCTGAAAATCCCACTTCAAATCTCCATCGGGAGAAAACTTCCATTTGGACCCATTTTGGTCGCGCAGACTGCTCCTGTGCAGTCCTGCCGCGACAGTGACAAAGCCCCTCCAAAAGAACATTCCTCTATACATCTTCAAATGACCTGAGATTTTCAGCATTGCTTCACCACGTCCACAACCATCCCCTTGAATTTTATTGCAAGTGTCTGAGCCCCCGTTCCCTACTTATCCCATCAACCTTCATAGCTCTCAGTTCTGACTGCACTGGACTGCAGAACTGAACCCCGTCTGTTTTCACTTTTCACGCCCAAAACCTCCACTACGCACCACCCCACCACCACTACCCAGTCATCCCACGACCCTCACATATCCACTAGAGAAAACCCCGCCCAATTTCCCATCCGGAGGACCTGGTTCAAGCCCAATCTTCGACCTGTGGTCCTGCTGCCAGAGGACAGACCAGAACGTGTAGGGCCTATTACAAAATTCGCAACATCACCTTCGGTACTCTGTTGCAGTCGCCACTTCACCGGTGTCCCTGGGACACCCCCACCAGCGCCTACACTGAGTTTCGTGACCAACGGACGAGTAGAAGGTCACGTTCCAGGGTCTTTGTCCAGCTGCTCTCCTACGCACGCGCAGGCCGGCTAGCAGCCTGCCCCCCGCTCGCGACCACTCCGGAGGTTCCAGCCGGCGTCGTCGGCTTCCCTCGTCTTCCAGGAGGCTCGCCATCCCCCACAGCATGCTACCAGGGACATTGGTGCCTTCCTCAGCCTCCGTGACGTGCCACTCTTGCTGCTGGTCCCAGTTCGTACCGACTCGCGATGGCTCACGTACGACGAGGTTCACCGACCCGGCACCTGTCACCCCACGTTGCACGACCCCCGGGTCCCGCTGTGTAGCCTTTTACCTCCCTGCTAGGAGTGGGCTGTGTTTGGTTGTACTCGTTCAGCATTGTACCGGGGATCGTGTGACTTGGCCGGGCTTCTTCCCCACGCCCCGAGCGTGGAGGTATACGTCCACTTCTTTGCCTGGTTAGCTTGCTCTTTTAGTATTTTCTCTTGATGCCGCTGCTTGTGTGCATAGTAGGTTCTTAGCCAGTTCATTTCCTTTATTCATTGCCGTGGTGAGAGAGTGTGACCGTCCTGTGACTCATCTGAGTCGCGAGTGTGGAGTCTAATCACCCTAGACCCTGCCGATTTGTCAACCGTGCAGATCCGTGCGCTTCCCTCATAGGGCGCTTGCGAGCTTGAATTCTTGTTAGTTGACATAGTTCCTCTCTTTGGAACATTAGGTGCTGAGTCTACGCCATTCAATCCATCGCAAAGTTGTTGGTCTTAGTTGTCCATTTAGTCGCATCGTCACATAGAGTTCCAGTTCTCCTAGCGTTCCGCATCAAGGTGTGCCTTGGAATGAACAAAGAGGGGTAAATAAACCAAGGCACTCAAAATGATAACCCCATGATCCTGCTCTCCAGGTTAGTTCTGAACAATCTGTTTAAATTCCATCATCTAAAAATTGACTTTTTGAGATGGTTAAGCATCTTGTTAATTTGATTTGTGCTTAATTGAAATTTTCTGAACTGGAATTGCTCAATCATGTTCATGGTAGCTCACTTATGTCTGAAGTGAATGGATTATATTTGAATGTCAAACTTGAAATCATGTGATGTACTTTCATTGCATATCATGCACTTAGTCAGGGGGAGCTCAATCATTCTTGAGTAACCATACTGCTGCTCATGCTTTGTTGTATATATGTAGCATCTAGTCAGGGGGAGCTTTCATGTTCCATCTCTTCATCTCTTGAACTCTCATTGTCTAGCTATCTGATCTACTTGCTACACTTAGGTGGTTCACCTAAATTCTCTGCTGTCTTCACTGATATAGCTGATCAGTCTGTATTCCAGACTCAGCTACTGTTTGTTGATAGACTCTCTTCTACCAGCTTATACTCACCCTTCACATTCTTCTTAGCTAATGTGACTGTTTTGTTTCTATTGTTGATAAGCTAGTCAGCTGTTTTTCTGATCTGATCTGAGGAACACAAGCTGCATCCCTTGCAATTCTGCCTGAGAATCATGTATAAATTCCTATCATATAGGTTTAAGAATAACCACTAAATCATTATGATATAAAAATTATGTATTCTCAGATTTGCACTTAAATGACTTAAAAATATCTGAATGGTAAGCTTTAATAAATTTTAACCACATATGTCATGAAAACCTTAGACTTACTCATCTGAAATCTGAATATTTGAAATCAAGGCTATCTTTGGTTGAGATACATAGAGTGAGTATTATTCTTAAACATTAACTTGAAAAAGGTTGACTAAATGAAAAAAATGTGTATACAGAGCAATGACTTGGACACTGAGAAACTGGGTTCTCCATCAATTGGTATCAATGAAATAAAGTAAACCTATGTCATGAAGTGCCATAGTTATCTCTGGTGAAAATTTATTGAAAAACCTGTCAGAGCAATGTCATAGTTGTGTTCAGTAACTGGGGAGTCTGGCCTCTAATCAAGGTGTCTCCTCACGTAAAAAGGCATTTCTATTGCTAACTCTGGTCTCAATGTTGAGAGGCAATGACAGTTATCACACTGAATAACTGGGTCACTTCACCTGAGACGTGTTGTGCCGCATGTAAAAAGGTGTTGATTGACTTAAATTGCTCAAGAAAAGTATCAAGTGCTTCAAATGAAAATATCTTACAAATTATGTCAACTCATGCTCTTGTAAAAATGTTTAATCTCAATACTAATCTGTGTAACTCTCAAAGGAGTCATTGAAATCTTGTGTGTAAGATAAAGATGATTGGTCATCAGTGTTATCTGATTATTTGGTTCACCTTTATTAAAACTTGAATTCAGATATAAGTATTGTGTTTAATTGATAAATTTGGTTTACATCATAATTAAATCAGGTTGGTCATGTTGTCAATTCATAACCCTCTATGATAGGAGAGTCATTTCATGTTAAGACTTATTGTAGTGGTGCATGCCTTACAATTCCTCATGATTTGCTTCACCATCAGTTGATTGATTCCTTGAGATGTACTGTGCCTTGGCTGTTTCTCACCCCTACCATTGTCTACATTTACTTTCATATCATTAACTGTTTTACTCTTCCCACTGTTGGAATCTTCCATCTTGTTTCTATAACCTGTTCTGGCTCTGTGGACTTTTAGATTGCGTCATTGGATAACCAGAGTTCATTCCTGTACTTCAAGAGAGTTCTGGGTCATCTGCATTTAAGGGGAGAGTAGTCAATCATTCATATTCATTTGGGGGAGAATAGCTCTAATGTGCCTCTGTGATTCTTATGCCTAAATGTTTTTAGTCAAAGGGGGAGTGTTTAATTCAATCATGTCAAAGGTTTGTATTTTCTCGTATCAAACTATTTTCTTTTTGATGAAGTCAAAGGGGGAGAATAGTTTGACATGAGTCAGTGTTGCCATCATCAAAAAGGGGGAGATTGTTGTGACTCTGTGATTTTGATGATAGCAACACTATGAGTCACCATATGCTTCACCAAATGTTTGTGTTTGCATGAAAGATTGAATGATATGATTGCATGCTCAGTCCTCTAGCACGTTGCATTGCATGTCAAGATGTGTTTAAATGAATGTTCTGCTTTGGGCATATGAATGCGTTGTTTGCATGATCATGTCTATACAGCCACAACCAGTGTTCTTCATGCATATACAATATCTGCACAGTCTTTGCTGCATGATGTTCATGCGTCAGTTAAGCAAGTCTATACAGACTTGCTGCATGCGTCAGTTAAGCAAGTCTATACAAACTTGGTCCATGCGTCAGTTAAACAAGTCTATACAGACTTAGTCCATGCGTAAGCACAGCAAGTCTGTACACTGGTGTCGTCTGCACACATGTCATAGCAAGTCTGTACATTGGTGGCAAGTCTGTACATTGCCCAGCTTCAAGCACGCTAAGTCTCTACATCATCTTGGCACTAGTGAAGACTGTACAGAATCTGCCTAGTTTGCTGCATTCAAAGTCTATGCATCGTTTCTCAAAGTCTGTACAGCCCGTGGTCGCAAGACCAAGTCTGTACATCGTCTTGTGCATGCATTTCTTCAAGTCTGTACAGCCCGTGGTCGCAAGACCAAGTCTGTACATTCCTTATGCATGCATCGTCTCTCCTTGTGCATGCATCGTCTCTTAAAGTCTGTGCAGCGTCTGCCTAGAATGCATACATTAAGTCTATACATCGTCTGCCAGCAAGTGCATCATTCCCCGTCTCACTTAGCGTCTCATGTTAAGTCTGTGCATCGCATCGCATGCACTTTAAATATGTCAAGTCTGAACATTGCATTCCGTCTCACTCAACGTCTCATGTTGTGTCTCACATAGCGCTGTAGTTTAGCAAGTCCATACATTGCCCTGTAGCATGCACGCACTCAAGTGTATACATTCATGAGCTATGGCTATGCATCGTTTGCACAGTACACCAAGAGTCTGCACACTCATTGAAGGCATGTCCAAGCATTCATATTCAAAGTCCATACATTCCTATATGCATATGCATCCTTCAAGATAAAGTATGTACATAGTTTAGCCTAGACTGCATACACCAAGTCTATACATTGCCTTGCAGCATGCACACACACAAAGTCTGCACATTCCTAGCTGTTATGTCTATACACTCGTTGTTGGCAAGTCTATACATCGCATAGCATGCACGCGTTCAAAGTCTGTACACTCTTTACCATGCACTCATAGTCTATACATTCTTTGATGTTATTCTCGTGCATCACTTTAACAAATCTGTACATCGTCTTGTTGTAGGCACAACAAGTCTATACATCGTCTGGTCGTCTGCACGCAAAGTCTGTACATTGCAAGTCGGAACATTGCTGCTTGATATGAAGTATGTACAGCCCGTGTTCTGTTGATCGACTGAAGTTACTCTGTCATTAAACTGGCAGATGTTTGGGCACGTGATCCGAGGTTGGCACTTGGCACGTGATCCGAGTTATTCTCTGGATAAATGGGGCACAAGCCCTGCACACGCCCTAGCAGCTGCTGCTATAAATATGAGGACTTCTCCATCTAAAAAAAAGAGATTGTGATCGATATAGGAGAGCTAAGCAGAGAGGCAGAGAGCTGCAGAAGAAGGAAAAGAAGAAGAAGAGAAAAGAAGAGACAGAGAGAGCCTGGACGATCAAGTGTCAAGAAGAATGAGAGAAAAAGAAAGAGAAGCTGAGAGCCAGAGTGAGAGAGCAGAAGAAGAAAAAAAAGAGATAGAGAGATAGAGAGCTCGTAAAGAAGAAGAGAAGCTTCATTGTCATCACTGGACTTTGGATCAGATCCAATCCAGTTTGCTCCTGCGAGAGCTACATTGTGCATTTCATTTTCCAGCTTTCAGTCGCTATGTTTTTATCATTTATTGTTTTTCTTTTTAACTGATCACGTTTGTTCTTCCGATTATCTGGTTTGAGGTCGGGTCCTCCTGTGGTCTCAGGAGAAGGGAGATTAGTTCTCCGATTTGCTGGTGACTGTGTGTCATCAGTGGTTCCCTCTGGTATGGAGGAAGAGAGGTCCGTGACCTCTGGTTTGCAAGTGACTAGGTGTCACTTGTGGTTCCCTCTGGGTTTCAGAGGAAGGGAGACTTGGGTCTCCGGTTGCAAGTGGCTGGTGTCGCTTGTGGGTTCCCTCTGGTTTTAGAGGAAGAGAGACTTCGGTCTCTAGTTTCTAGTGACTGTGTGTCACTAGTGGTTTCCCTCCGGTCTGGAGGAAGAGGGGAGGTTGTTCCCCTGGTCAAGCTGTTAGGCAGTACCTGTTTGCAGACTGAGTCTGCGGTTCTAGCTTTTGCTAGTGGAAGCCTCACTCCGGTTTCGAGTGAGGGGTGGACGTAGGTCTGTGGACCGAACCACCTAAAAATCCTGGTGTTCTATGGTTTGATTTTGCGTTCTACTCCATATCTTCTATCACCCTTCGCAGGATGCTTCATGAGCGCTATATGGTTGATGGTTGTCTCACTTGACTCGTTTGTTAGCCTACATCGTTATTTGGGTTGTTCAATGAGATTGCGTGCCTTCGCACTTATTTGCTGTTATCATCTTCTTCCTTGAGTTAAGGTTGAGTGGTTGACCAGGTTGGTCACTGAGTGTTGCTTAGTTGGTTTTCTTTTTATTTCTGCAATATTTTTTAACGGGGATTCATTCACCCCCCTCTGAATCCGGGCCTTGCACCCTATCATGCACGAACTTTGTATGGACATTGCACCGAGGTAAAGATTACACAGACTCTAAGCCACGTAGGATGCAACGTGAGACATGGGATATGCACAAAGTTTAAGACATATGAGATGCAAGGTTAGATGGACACAAGCACTGACTTTGACTAACCAGGAGATGCACGGAGTTAATGTTATTCAGAAGGGAAAGTATGCACCAGTCGGATATGCAGTCCAAGCAGGAACTGCACCGAGCTGATAAAGAGAAGTACAAGACAAAGCTTGCACCGAGTTGTGTTTGCACTGAGATGAAGAGACTAGGTTGGGCTGACCAAGCAAGATCTGCACCGAGATGCTGGTTAGAGATGAGCTTAATCAGAGAGAGAGATGCATGACAAAGCTTGCACTGAGTCAAGAGATGCATGATGCATTTGGATGCACCGAGAAGGAGGCTTATCGATAGTATGTGAGCATGAGCAAAGCTTGCACCGAGGCAAGCACTTATGTGTGAGGTGCACGAAGTTGCATCGAAGGATTATGAGCGAGACACTGCATGCACTGACTATGACTTAGTCTATGACATAGCATGGACCACATGGACCATACTCAACAGATGAAATTGGAGAATTAAAGCACCAATAGCTAAGCATGATTCATCACAAAGTCATTATCAAGACTAGGGTTTCCAGACATGAGTAATCCATCATGCAAACAGTTCACAAGGATTAATCAGATATTCTAATCAGATGCACTGACCACAATTCTATCATACATGACTCAGAAATTGTCATTATCAAAACCAGGGTTCCAACAATCTCCCCCTTTTTGATGATGACAACCTAAGGAGTCATGTAAGATAATTCACATAATAAATTGGGTGAAAACAATTTCTGTCTTGCATATAGCAACCACTGTTTCAGCACAACAAGCAATATGAATCAGGTGTTAAACAGTTACCATTAGAACTCTAAGATTCATCAAAAACTTAAAGACATCCATAGGGAATGTTTAAAGTTATCCACAAACAAAAAGTTTTAAGTTTTTTAAAAGGAATTTTTTTAAAGTCAAAGTCATCCAATATTCACAAAAAAAATCATCAGCAAAAAAAATCATCAGCCTAGCATCAAAAAACAGGTCACAGCTACTCAGCAGATCAGATCGCATGACGATTCATCTCCCCCTTTGTTATTATCAAAAACCATGAGGGCTTTTGGGGTCTCTCGGATCTCTGGGAGGAGCAGAACTTGAGCTTCCTCGTTGAGGGTGTCTGTCCAGGATGGAATGCTGAAGAGACTGCAAGGAGTTGGACAGTTGCTCAAAGAAATAGAAAATTGTGCCGCTAATACTGGCCGAGAGAGAGGACATATCCGCTTGCTCTGTGAAGAATTTTTCAAGTCTGGCTACAACGGTAGCAACTTCAGATTGAGCTTGGTCCAATGCTGTACGGATCTCCTATTGACCAGTGAGGAAGGGATGATCCAGAGTCCTCATCTTCGCAAGCTCAATGTTGATATCGTAGGTCTTGTCGAGGATAGTGACAAGAGTCTTGTAAGAATTGGTCTGAGTGTTCTGAACACTTCTAACTGCCTCCCCGATTCCATCAATCAGACCTAAGAGCTTTCTAAGAACTCTTGCATTGTATCATCTGCCCTCCGTTTTTCAGCCACAAATTGTGTCCACTGCGTATTCACTCTGCGCTCTAGAAGATGTAGTCTTGTGCTCATTTTATTCAGATAAAGATTTATGTACAGAAGTTGGGAAGACACCATCTTACTCTGATTTTGAACCAAGGTTGACAGATTGTTGAGCAAATCAAAGATATTCGGCTCACTATTGGCTTCAGTAGAACTTGCAGACATAGTGCTTGAATCAGGATGCTCGACATGGTAAACCGGATGATCTTCCTCAAGGATTTGTGTATCCTCGGAAAAAGGTTCAGCTGGATCCTTAGACACTTTGCTTCCAGAAGATTCCCCTACTATCTCTTTTCCTTTCCTTTTCTTTCCTTCTGGAACTTCTTTGCTTTTCTCAGCCTTTGCTTCTTCGAGATGGACGAGTTCATCGGCCTTCCTTTTTCCTTGGGCGTCTCCAGAAGGCCCCTCCTCGCTCTTGCTCTCAAAAACATTTTCTCTTTCGGTCATGCTAGTATCTTGAGTTGGCGGTAGATGCTCCTCAGACACCTTCAATTGTCCCTTGCCTTTCATTGACGGAGAAGACATCACGGAGGATGGCGATGGAGATAAGAGCGATCCCTTTCAGGAAGGGTGAATGTAGATGTCGAAGAAGGTGAAGAGAATGTGAAGAGGCGAGTAGCAGAACAATGGAGAGGGAAAAGAAAGAACTGGAGAGGCGCTCACGGTGGAAAGTCGTGAGAGTGGGAATGAATGACTGGGCGTATATAGGGAAACTTGAGCGACACTCTAGGGTAAAATAATATATATATAATATATTATCACTTTTACGCGGTGCACTTTTTGTACCCAAACTACCCTTCTCGTGTAAATGATATTTTTCTTCACCTCTTTTATGGTCTTGGGCGTATTTAGCTTATATCTTATACATTTGTTGCTCAAAGAATTCATCTTTTATTGCACAGCCAATGGAGATGAACATACCCCCTTTTTACACAGAACAATGTCCAGTTAATACGATTCATCAAGATTATTCATCATTTTCATAGAATAAGTCTGGTTTACAAAAGTATGTCTTATATTGCGTTTAAGTCATGTTTCAGCTTCTGAAGAAGGACTAGAGTCAACCATTACCATGCACTCTTTTTCTGTTCCTCTATTTTTTTTAAAGAAAAAGGAGCATTCCGGTAGGACTGGTCTTTTTACACAAGGAGACATGTTTATCAGACACCAGAGTCCCTGGTTACTCAGCACAATCTACCTTTATGCCATCTTTTATGAACAGAGATAGCTCATTTCTTCATGACATAGTTTTTAGATTTCTTTAATCTAGATAACCAGTTTCTCAGAAATTTTGCCATTGCTCTGCCATTTCAGTTATATTACTTAATGGCGTATTCCCTGGTCTACATTCATATTAGCTTGAAGACATGATTTAAAAGCACTCTATAAGACAACCTCTTCTACCAGTTTATCCCAATACTCCTGATTTTCAGATTGATGAATTCATTTAGTTGGATACTTCCAGATATAGAGATGTTTTCAGCTCCATTGAAATACTTTCAAGAGTCCTCTTGAACAAGTTACTATAAGATATAATCTTTATAGGCCGAAGATCACTCAACTGGGAAGATCAACATTTTTATACACTACTAGGAGTGGTGATGATAGAAATAATGCACCATGGACAAAGATAATAATGTTCCATACATTGCTCCCCCTAAGTGTCAGCCCAAGGGAAAGGAATTTAGATGAGAGGAGATGGATCATTTGATGATAAAGATGAAAGATGAATAAGTGAGCTTTCCAATGACATTGGAGTAGAGGTCAAAATTGGTGTAGGGTTACAGATAGCTTCAATCCAAGGACATCCTTAGCTAACTCTTGACCCAACCACTTCTAACTAGACCTGACAAATTCAGCTCATCATCTCATCTTGAATACTTCTAGTTTTCAAACTCACAAAGTGCACCAACTACTTCATTCCACTCAGAAAAGTTCAGCTCCTTTTTGCTGAGTGCCAAGATCCCAATCAAGCATCACTTTGTTTTTCTTGCTGATACACAGAAGTGTATGCATGTTTTATTTCTTGACGCATATGCAAGCATTCAATTGACTCCTTTTAGATTTTCATACCAGTGAACTGTGTAATGAACTAACATGTAGGGAGTGTGATAATTCATGTGGCATTCCATAGTTATGCAACAGCTTCAATCATTTGCATGCATTCATCTAGATAGTAGCGCAGAGTAATGGAACAGAGTCTGGAAGACTAACCTGAAATGTGCAGACCTGGGGTTTTCTTCTTCAAATGCCTTGGTTCATTTACCCCTTTTATTTCGTGACCAAGGCATATCTGCAACAATTTGGTCAGTTTATTCCAGCAGGAACCCAAGCAACCTTGGGTCCTGTATTAACCCTAATAGGTGTTCTGAGCAATTTTTTAGCCGCATTGTCATCAAGTTTCATCAAATAGCAATTAGTCATAGAATGTCCAAATTTTCCACAATATCTACATGCACCAATAGAGTTTTTAATATTATGATGCACATTGACAGAGCCACAAACTCTAGGTGCATTTTCATGGAAGTATCTATTTCTATCATGGAGACTGTTCCTGTTTATTTTGCTAAACTTGTTTTCCTCAACAGGATGTCTAGCATTTTTGAAATTTGCCCGCCAATTTTGAAGGTGCCAATAGTCTTTGACTGTATGGCCATGCTTTCTATAGTGAGGGCATTTGAGAGAATTTCTTCTGAACGAGCCTGACCAGCACTCAGTGGCCTTGTGGCCAATCTTGTTACACTTAAAGCGAGTGATGTGCTGGTTCATTGAAACAAGTTTTCTCTTAAAACCATGTTGGCTTGCAGGGAATTTAACATGATATGAATGAGGTCTTTTCTTACCATTTCCAAACCAACAATGAGCAGCAGCGTGTCCTACTTTACCACAATTAGAACATGTGACACACTTTTTCTGAGTGACAGGGAACATGGCCTAAAGATCCCTAGCATGCATTTTTATAGCATTCAGATCATCTGATTCCATTAAGTTGCATTCAGGCATCAAGTGACCAATCTTGTTACAGTAATAACATTTCATGAGTTCTCTTTTATGTGCATGTCTAGGTGTATTAGTGTGTTTTACAGCATGCACATTTTCAATATGAGTGTGATTCAATCCTTTCTTCACATGACTGGCCTTTTCTATTTTTCCAGTTTGTTTCTAATTTTTCTGAACATTAGGTTGTTCATTTTCTGAGGTAGTGGCTACATTTGATGCTTTGATAAAGCTTGTCATTATCTTGTTTTTGAAAGCCTTTTTGTTGACATTATTGTAGCCTAACCCTTCCTTTTGAGCATTCACCTTAACTCCTAGCAGCCTGTCTAGATTTTCTTTTCCATCAACAAATTTAGATAAAACTTTGTTCAAATCCTGAATTTTATTTTCAAGAGATGCAATGTGTATTTCATAACTAGCAATCTCTTGATCGCTGCAATTGACAGCTTCATTCAGCACTTTGTTGGTATTTTTGTATTCTTCGATCTCCTTTTTCAGCTCATCAATTTTTTCAGTTTCATTTGTACAGATGATTTTCCCTTTTTCCAAAGTAAGAAGTCTTTCAGACATGGCATTGTTTAACAGTTTTAATTTTTTAATTTCTTCTTTAAGCTTATCATTTTGAACTAATTCATTTATTAAAACTTGATCATCTGAATTGGCTTCCTCTCTCCCTTTAAATTTAGAAGTTTCCTTCAGATCTTTTTGAAGATTTTCAATGTTTTTCTGCAACTCCATGTTTACAGATTTGATGGCTTCAATTTTTTCAGCTAACAAATTCTTCTCTTGCTCAAGTTTGCCACATTTTTCTTGGTTTTCTTTAACAGATTTTCTAAGGGAATCATTTTCAGATTTTACCTTGTTTAATTCTGAATTAACTTGTTCAAGATCCTTCAGAAGTTTCAGTAAATTTTGATTCTCAGACTTAAACGCATCATGCGATTGTTCTGGCTCCAAATAATTTTCATCTGTGAGATCAGAGATATTCTGACTAGTTTTCTTTTTCAATCTTTTGTATTGTTTTCTAAGTTTTTCATGTGACTCTAGCAGATCACCATATGCATTCTTCCAATCATTCAGAGTATAACTCTCGAAGGGGTTTACCTGATCATCATCCTCGTCTCCATCTTGGTTGCTACTTTCACAGCTTCCATTAGCCATCATGCAGCTGTCCTCCCTTTTTCTATGAGCTACTTTTAGTTTCTCCAGAACGTCCTTTGCAGACCTGCAGTCAAGAAGAGAAGGATGTAAGACCTTGTTAATAGCTGCTTTCATCAGATTCAAGACTTTCTGATTTTCCTCGTGTTTTAATCTGTGACTGTCGGTCCACTTGGACATTTTCTTTGGTAATCTGTGAGGACCATGTGAAATTAATTTCCATAGATCAGGATCAATTGTGATTACACTTCTCCGCAGACTTGCGAACCACGAATCAAAATTTGAACCGTTGAAGATCGGCGGATGAGCCATGGATCTAAGACAGCAACCGGATACGTACCACACATACACAGGATCCACTTAAAATCGATAAATCTGGGCAGTAAGAACCCGCTCTGATAGCAATTGTTGTGGAGCAAGGCCCGGATTCAGAGGTGGGTGAATGAATCCCTCTAAAAACTTTGCTCAAATAAAAACTTAAGTCAACCTGATATGCGGAATTAAAGCAAACAGCTGCAGGGCTGAGAGCCCACACAGAACATCAACTAGAGTAAATCAAATGTATACGATCGGTGCTCAGGTAAACCAAATACCCACTAGATGGGAAATATAGGTCGCGCCTAAGCATACATCTAGCGAATCAGATAGAGCAATCAAACCACGATGGACGGAAAGTTTTTAGGTGGTTCGGCCAGACCCACAGTCTGCCTACGTCCACCCCTCACTCCAAACCAGAGTGAGGCTTCCCTTGCAATAGCAAGAACCGCAGACTCAGTCTGCAAATAGACGTTGTCTAATAGCTTGACAAACTGAGGGAGACAAATCCCTCACACCAAGTTCTGCAACTCACAGAAGCTTGGCACCTGGACTTGCTACCCACAAGACCAGAACCGGAGACAATCCTTCCTTCCTCCAAACCGGAGGGTAACCCACAAATAGCACACCACTACTTGCAAACCGGAGAACACTTCTCCCTTCTCCTGAGTCCACAGGAGGAACCCGAACTCAAAACAGAGTGTCGGAAGCACACGAAGAAAATGCGAAAAGGGGCAACCAAAAGAAAAATCAAAAGAAAAAAGGACAAAAATAGTAATCTCCAGTAAGCACGGTCGTTCTGGATTTGATCCACGAACAGACTAGATAGATCTTCAGAATGAGTAACTGCACTTTCTCTTTCTCTCTTTTTTGCTTCCACGATCTCTTCCTCTAGGCTCTCTCTTCTCACTTCTCAGCTCTCTCACTCTCTGGCAACTCCTTCTTCTCGTTCTTTTTCTTCAGCTGCTGGCTCTCTTTTCTTTTCTTCTAGAGGCCTCTTCTTCCAGCACCACCACTCTTTTCTATATTGGCCTCTCCTTCTTCGAAGGGTATATAGCGTCTTATAGGAACAGGGGCTCGGTAAGAATGAACCAAAAGAATTCTACGGAGACTCCCATTCGTCCACGTGTTCAGGAATGAGGCTTCTTTTCCCTAGATCACATGCCTATCATTTCTCCCCTTCCATTCTTTTTCATGGGTCAACCTTGTGCCTTTTAAGAGCTCAGGTGACTCTCCTGCGAAGGAAATTGTTCCCTGTAAATAATAAAGTATTGTTTAGGTTCACTTGCAGAAATTTAGAGTTCGTCACGTGGATGAGCGAACCTTGCACAACCTTAGGCTTATTCAAACCAGATATACACTGACCAGGAAATGCGCAAGCAGACATATCCACAGACCTAACCCAAGTGCTATAATGCTTTGCACCGAGTTGTAGTGTACGGACAGAAAGTGACAAAAATGCAAGGCTGTACTGACTTCTGAAAGCAAAATGCGAGATATGCACTGAGACTATTATAATGAAGAAATGTCATACACATAGAACGGACATGCACACATATGCACGAACTTTGTATGGACGTCGCACCGAGGTAAAGATTGCACAGACTCTAAGCCACGTAGGACGCAACGTGAGACATGGGATATGCACAAAGTTTAAGACATATGAGATGCAAGGTTAGATGGACACAAGCACTGACTTTGACTAACCAGGAGATGCACGGAGTTAATGTTATTCAGAAGGGAAAGTATGCACCAGTCGGGATATGCAGTCCAAGCAGGAACTGCACCGAGCTGATAAAGAGAAGTACAAGACAAAGCTTGCACCGAGTTGTGTTTGCACTGAGATGAAGAGACTAGGTTGGGCTGACCAAGCAAGATCTGCACCGAGATGCTGGTCAGAGATGAGCTTAATCAGAGAGAGAGATACATGACAAAGCTCGCACCGAGTCAAGAGAGGCATGATGCATTTGGATGCACCGAGAAGGAGGCTTATCGATAGTGAGCATGAGCAGAGCTTGCACCGAGGCAAGCACTTATGTGTGAGGTGCACGAAGTTGCATCGAAGGATTATGAGCAAGACACTACATGCACTGACTATGACTTAGTCTATGACATAGCATGGACCACATGGACCATACTCAACAGATGAAATTGGAGAATTAAAGCACCAATAGCTAAGCATGATTCATCACAAAGTCATTATCAAGACTAGGGTTTCCAGACATGAGTAATCCATCATGCAAACAGTTCACAAGGATTAATCAGATATTCTAATCAGATGCACTGACCACAATTCTATCATACATGACTCAGAAATTATCATTATCAAAACCAGGGTTCCAACAATATACCACAAAGGCCGGGCCCACATGCCCGACACACCTTCTCTCAACTCCTGCAAGCTCTCACCCTCAGCACAGGGCCAAATCCAAGGCCCGCCAGTAAGCTACCCCAGCCGTTCGACGACCTGAGTTGTGTCGGGAATTTCCCTGAACACCTTGCGGACGGCAGCACCAACACCAAGCAACGGGCCCCCATGGGTCAATCCCAACCCTTTTCCATCGCGAGTCCTTCAAAGGACATCGTCAAACAATTCTAGAAGGTCACACGAGCCAGCCCTACATGACGGCCACGCCGCCCAGGGGAGTTCACCCCGGGCGCGGTCGCGCCCCAATGGGTGCGAACTTCCCTTTGGGGGCCACGCCCTCCAC
Source organism: Amorphophallus konjac (assembly GCA_022559845.1). Lineage (NCBI taxonomy): Eukaryota > Viridiplantae > Streptophyta > Magnoliopsida > Alismatales > Araceae > Amorphophallus > Amorphophallus konjac. The sequence continues at coordinate 47,720,879 of CM040124.1, read as the reverse complement.
CCGACTTCGTGGGTCCCGCTGACATGTCATCCCAGCCCTAGTCCGTCAAAGGATCAGTCCACATACTAGCTCACAGGCGCTCGTGGAGGAGGAATCTCAAGACCGTGCAGAACCCGAGTCAATCTCCTCGTTCTACGAGCGGCCAGCCAACCAGAGCGTGCATCCTTTGTCCTCGCAGTCAAAGTGGGCCCAAAAATACAAAAATGGGGTTTTTATAGACAACTGGGCAAAAAACCCAGTTTCAACCCGCGTAAACCCCGTGGGGAGGGGTTTAGGCGGACCAGACTGGCCGCCCAGTATGGTCCGCGTAAACCCCCTGGGGGGTGTTTAGGAGTACCAGACTGGTCCCACAATCTGGTCCGCCTAAACCCTTGATGAACAAAAAAAACTTTTGAAATAATTAAAAAGAGACCAGCCCGCCTAAACCCCCAAAAGGGGGGTTTAGGATGTCTGGATTGGCCCCCAGTCAAGACCGCCTAAACCCCCCTCCCCCACTCAGAAAATAAAAAATATATATTTTTGAAGGGGTTTATGTGGAACGGATCACACCCCCAATCCGTCCCGCATAAACCCCCCTGAGCCTTCAAATTCCCTATAAATTCCCCCCCTTAGAATCTTAACACAGAGACACATATGAGATGATATGCAAGAATACACCGGCAGGCACTTAGCTACAAGCTCTCCCAGGACTTGAACGGCGAGTAACGCGAGGAGCTAAGTGCGTGTAGGGTGGCTTGTTGATCGGCTCGTCCACACCGAGGGTATGTCAAACGTACTCCCCTTACATGGCGTCTAGCCATCTCATTCATGTCCATCCCCCGCGTATAAGGCATGATGTTAATGGCGAGCACACCCGCACATCGGGTCCTACCGCGTATGAAGCGCCACGATAACAAACACTCATGTCACAATGCCAGATGTGATCCCGTCATCGGTCTACGTGCCTATCGCTCACTCCGAGTCGGCCACTGACCGTCCCGACTGTTGACCCGACTTAGCCGAAACACGGCCCGGAAGTAACATTCCCGGGACCGGCTCTAACTCCCCGGCATGAAGACATCCGCCTCTCGGGGCCCGTGTCTGACTACTCATCTCGAGCAGCGTCCGGCCTCCCATAGGCGCCAACCAGTGTCCGCCCCTACCATCCAGTCTAGCCCTGCCTCGGCGAGTCAGACGCATCCCTAACTCCTTATGGAGCCCTCCTGTAAAAACACGCGGATAATTTGCTTTATCCTACAATGACCCGGGGACTGACCCACGTGTTGAAATTGTCCCGCGGCTTGTACCAGTTGTATTTTGGCCCTTTTAGGCCCATTTGTAAATCCCACGTGGCTCCCAGAAAGTGCAAAACCAGTTGAATATATGCATGCCCATACTCAGATCATTTTCACACAACCCAGCATGTGTCCAGTGCCCCCGACTTTGGTCGATCAACTCTCCCAGCCAAGCCTGACAGTCCCCCTATAGCTGTAGGGTACCCTCGATCCTCTATCCATGGCTTCAGACACACCTAGGCTCCTCTTCAGTACATAACAAAGATATTTGGATTCAACCTGATGTAAATAAACACTGGTTGCTTGCGACCGATGGGGAAAGATGTACCGTATATAAATCCCCATAATCGCATGCGCACTCGCACCTGTGGAACCTCTTTCTCTCCACGTGTCGCCCAATATCCCGTACCCACGTGCCGCATCCTGACGATGCTTCCCCAATCAACTCTTGGTTCCATAGGTGATTGTCGAGAAATCGACTAGCACGCCCGCACCCTGTCCAGCTACCCTGTCTCCCAGCCACCCTAGTCTCATTCGTCCCGAGTAAGTAACCATCCCGTTCATAGACAGCTGTCTCCATCTACCAACTTCCGAAATCTCTCGTGCCATTTGACCTCTCTCAACTTTTCGTAAAAGGAGAGTGTCCGATGTCGCCATGAGGGGCATGCGGCTTTCAAGGAGAATATCTTGAGATACATCAAACTCTGCTATTTTCCCTTAGCTTTATTCCCCTCCTCATCGCGGTCACTGACTGCCCGAGCCGTCCCAGTCGCGTCGGCTCGAGGCCGATGAAATAGGAGGGTATAGACTATGATGAAACATTCTCACTTGTTGTGACATTTTCATCCATTCGTCTGGTTCTGGCTATTATCACGCATCTTGATTTGGAGTTGTTCCAAATGGATGTAAAGATTGCATTTCTCAATCGAGAACTAGACGAGGAGATTTATATGCTCTAGCCAGAAGGCTTTGAGGTTAAAGGTGAAGAGCAGAAAATTTGCCACCTCAAACGCTTGATATATGGCTTGAAACAGTCGTCTAGACAGTGGTATTTAAAATTTCATAAGGCAACCCTCTCATATGATTTTGAGATGATTGAAGAGGACCACTGTGTGTATGTCAAGCGAGTGGGAGAGAACATCCTCATTTTGTCGTTATTTGTTGATGACATTTTAATAGCCAAAAATAATATGGAGTTAATCAATGCTATCAAAAGATGGCCATCTTCTGTCTTTGAGATGAAAGATATGAGTGAAGCGAGCTATGTGCTCGGTGTGAAAATTGTTCGAAATCGCTCGGAAATGTTATTAAGTTTGTCTCAAGAAACCTACATTAATAAAATCCTAGAGCATTTTTGAACGCACAATTTGAAACCCATTGATACTCCACTTGAAAAAGGATGTGTCCTGAGTGCTAGCCAATGCCCCAAGAATGAAGAAGAAAAGAGAGAAATGTCTAGAGTGCCTTATGCTGCTGCGATTGGAAGTCTAATGTATGCCATGCTATGTACTCGGCCGGACATTAGCTTTGCAAGTGGGTTTGGTTAGCCGTTATCAAAGTAACCTCGGTCCCGCGCACTGGAAGGCAGTTAAACGAATTTTTTGTTACTTGCGAGAGACATCAGACTATGTCTTATGTTACCGTGGAGGTGACCTAAAGCTAGTGGGATATAGTGACACCGATTGGGCTAGTGACCGAGATGAGCGAAAGTCCACTTCAGGCTTTGTGTTCCTGTTAGCTGGTGGAGCTATCTCGTGGTGTAGAAAGAAACAGTCTTGCATTGCCCTATCCACTATGGAGGCAGAATATGTGGCTTGTTTTGCAGCGAGCCAAGAAGCAGTGTGGTTGTGGAATTTGATGCAGCGCTAGGCGCTTACACCTCATGGAGATGATGGTGTACTGCTATATATATATAGCACTTCTGCACTTGCTTACGCCAAGGATCCTAATATCATGACAGAACGAAGCACATTGATATTCGTTACCACTACATAAGAGATTTGCTTGTAAAAGGGTTAGTGGTGTTGTGACAGATTAGTTATAGTCATATGGTAGCTGATCCACTAACGAAGCAAATAGCTAGAGAAAGTTTTATTGGCCTTTGTAAGTCTATGGGCCTTTGTAAATTGTAATTGTTACAATTTTTGACATCATTAAAGTTTGCTCATTTTGTTATGTGCATTATGGGAATACTTTACACATCGTCAGAGTGTCACCAGGCTGAGAATCGACCCACTCACACGGGCGATTCACCTTTGGCGTTTATCGAATGTGACAAAGATGAGGCATTTGATATTCCTGGCACCCTGGAGGTCGGGGAGTGAGGGGAATATCTCGAATGAATTATATATGCCGCCTTAGCTATGGATTAAGATGAGATCTGATGCAGATCGACCATGAGGATTTCACAGTAATCCCATGGAGCCTGTAAATTTTGATACGTGAGTCGCAAGAAGGCATTGAGTGGAAGCGACTGGTTTGAGAGACTTGGGTTAGCTGCGTAAGTCACAACTAGACTTTGTATCTGTGCGGTGTTTAATAATCATATTTTATTAGTGACACGCCCATGAAAATGGAAGAACACCGCAGCATGCATATCATACCGCATGTGTAATATGCGGCCGCATATGCGAATGATGAATGGATCCCTCTTCATCATTGTGTGAACTTATGAATCATAGTTGTGTGATTCCTAGTGTATCCCCATTGACCTGCAGCGCTGTGTCATGAAAAGGACGCTTGATGTCGCTACTTTAGCATGTTTCTTAGGGTGATGATTAATACCGTCCAGCAGAACATGTCTAGGAAAGCGGTCAAAATGAATTGGAATGACATATGCAGCATAGGGAAGTCATTTTACATTTCACTCTACCTAGTTGCTCATATCTCGGGAGGCTTTATTGTCTGTGTGGTGATAAAGTCATGGGCACTTAGCATTTGGGGGTTTGACACTGTCTATTTTTTGAGAGATCCGGAGTGTCAAATCAGGTGAATATTAAATGTCTGAGATACACACCGAGATATTTTATGTGCTCCCTTAGTTAGGTGACAACTTAACGGAACACCCTTCTACTGTTCGAAGAATCTCGCGGAGGTCGCACACTCCATTACCTGTATGACCGTTGAGCTTGGATGCATTCAGTATGTTTGAATCTGCACTGTCTACCCGAATGGGCAAGTGGGAGCTGTTAAATGGGCATTGCCCATTGGGCCGCAAGCCCAAAGGGGTCCGCAGGCGCGCACGCACGGGTGCGTGCGCACGCGGGTGCCACACGGCACCCTCCGTGGCCCCCTCGTCTTTTCCTCTCCCTCCCGTTCTTACCTCCTCCATGTGTGCATTAACCTGTATAAAAAGGACAGCAATGGATGCAAAACAAAGTGTGAGAACGTAAGAAACAAAAGAGTGAACAATGGAAAGGGAGAGCAGCGGTGTGTGCGTTGCGATTAGAAAAAAAAGGAGAAACGCGAAGAGAGCAACGGCTCTCACGGACGGAGGACAGAGAGTGAAAAGAACGTCACCTAAATCCTTGGTTTTGGAGTGTGGACACATGAAAGTGACTCTAGTAGCTATTTTCTGACTCCGCGTATAAAGATTTATTCTATTTTTTTTTTGCTGTGTTGCAAAGGTATGTCTTTATGTATAAAATCTTGTTTGTTTTGTTTATTATATTTCGGAGTCACCCAACAGATAGCCAAACAACTATTTGTCCAGATGAAAAAAATCAGGAGTTGCATATCTGATTTTTTTTCTGCCATTATTTGACAGACATGGAAGTAGATATTGGATAAGTATTTACTATCAAGACTACTGGATTTGGCTATCAAACTCAAAGTAAATGGAGCAAAGTCAGGTAGCTGGATGTCAAGGACAGGCCTTTCACAGGCATTGTTGGAAGATAACCCGAGCTTGTTCTGAGTTTATTCAAGTTTGAGCAGGGCTTGGGCCAAATGCTTTGAATTTAGGCTTGGTTTTATGTCAACCCACCCTAACTAGGCCCTAGCCAACAAGAACACCTACAAAATAGGAAGAATGGCCATCAAACAATTTAAAACATTTACCTAGCTTTACATGAATAAGTATGTCTTACTTCCCAAACAGTTTGCATAATGTATGCATCAAAGTCGCATATGTTGCATTTTTTTAATTTGAATACATGTATATCATATATTAGTTGTTCACGGAAAAGAACATTCATAAACCAGTTTTAGCTATGCATATGAATTTTATAAACTGAATTAGCATTGCCTTTAATTATGTTATAGATTATTCCCTTTACCATACATTTGACTGATTGACTCACCTATCACATAAAAATGCTTGATTAAATGAAAAGAGGAAGAAACAAGTCAAAAACAACTCTTAACAGTCCTAATGATATACAAAGATATGTACAAACTCAGTTCAAAAAGAAAATAGAACAAGAAGTTAACCCTTATAAAACCTCACTATTAGAAAGCAAATCTTGCATATATCGACATATCTCACATCATACAATAAGTAGTCTAGTCAATATAGTAGTATTACCTGTTGTAGGAAATAAATTTGAAAAGAAACAAAAGAATTTAACTTTGTTCATATTAGAGTATTAGTTATAGAAATAGTCTCTTTACCAAGACAAGGCATAGGCGCTTCTGTCCATACATATATTTTTGATAGGGATTTTTACATATATACCGCCATAAAATTTGGTTTTATCAAATATACCTCTCATCTTAGCATATTATCATGAATATCCTTCATTTAGACAGAAATGTTGCGGTTATACCCTTTAGTTTATTGTCGTCGATGGGAGGAGAATATTCCATGAAATATGTCATCTACGGTCGTTAGATCTAAGGTATATTTGACAAAATCAAACTTTACAAGGGTATATATACCAAAATCTTACTCTTTAACTCACACTTAACTCGTGTTAAACACACGGGAGTTACGGTGAGGGTATTATCGTGACATTACCCATATTTTGAGGATATTTATTATAATATACTCAGATGAAGGGTATATTTGACAAAATCAAACTTTATGGGGGTATATATGCAAAAATCTTTTTTTGATAATAGGTTCATAAATCATGAACAAGCTCAAATAACTACCGTAGAGATAAATCTAAATCCAGGATATGCAGTAGTAAGAGAGTTTATCCAACATGTAAAGGTCGCAATTAATACAATTTTTTTTGATATGCCTATAATAAATGCAATAGAGTCGTAATAGTGGAACGGTGAAGTACGTACACTCACATGCGCGAGGCATTAGCTTCACTATTAATTGATTTTCCTATCTAAGAATCCGTTTTTTAAAGTTTATTGGGATGATCTTTTTTTTTAAATCCCTGCACAAGACAAATGTAAGAGTGTCATAAATTTTAGATCTCGAAATTTATCGGTTGGTTCCTGGGGTAGGCGAGTGGACAAGAAGGGGGGTTGAATTATCCCCCACGCGATATGGCAAATTAAAATCTTACGCAGTGGAATTAACAAGTTTGACGAGATTGAAGGAAATAAACTAAACAAAGTAATTGAAGATCACTCAATCTCTCCCATCTCACTCGATCATGTAAAAGATTAAGCAATAAAACACGTCATACAATGAAATCTAAGCAATTGAGATTCGCTCATGCAATTAGGATTCGCTCATGCTCACCGATCACACATGCATTGAATTAACGATTAAATATCACAATAAAGCAAACCACAATGCACACCACAAGACACAAAGATTTTTATGGTGGTTCGGGACCACGACGGGCTCCCTACGTCCACCCCTTACCAAACCGGTAAGGCTTCACTCGGGTATGAATCCCCAACACGGAGACGACGCTCCAATACACACACGGGGATAAATCCCCACGAGCAGAACTCTCCTCACGCTATAGACACAACAACACGGGGACAAACCCCAAATGCTCTGGATCGTAAGTCCAGCAGCACACACACATACACACGCTGCAACAACCGCAGCACCGTAGACACACGACCATTCGCAGACGGTCACACACACATAATATTTCTATTTCAGAAATAAACAAAAATATTCAATCATGCTCAAACCTAAAATATAGATCATAGAACACATCACAAATAAGATAGAAAGGATGTAGAAAATGTTCCCCCTTTGATTTCCAAAGCCAATGGATGTTGATGCTTGACTCTCGGATCGGATGATGGTGATTCTTACGTCCTCTTGTTCTCTCGTCGATCCGTTCCATTTCTTCTTCTTCCACGAACTCTGGAAACTCCTTGAAGTAGATGAAATCCACCTTCCAAGTCCTCCTTTTCTCCTCCTTGGCCTTCTTCTCCTACAAGATAGAAAATAAGCTCATTAGGGTATTTCACTTCTCAAATTCGAGTTCACACATATGCATATATAGAAGAAATCAAAAGATTATTATAGCCCTTCTAGAACCCTCCAAAAGACCCCTAATAGGTCTACCATGAACCTAGGGGCAAATGAGTAAAATTTAAGCATAAATGGATTGGGTTTAGATGGATTTCGGATCCACGTTTGTGGGTTTTTACCGTATTCGGTCGACCGGAATTGGCCATCGGTCGACCGAACTCTGCAACCCTGTATAACCAGAAGTTCTGTTGATTTCGATCGACTGAAATCACAAGGTCGGTCGACCGAACTCTATCTCATTTTTGAACAGGCTACACTGGCTAAATTGGTCGATCGAACCTAAGCCTTTGGTCGACCGAAATCCCTGTAACACAGAAAAATCAAGTTAATACAATGAGAATTCATCCACTTTGATGCCATCTAACATTTAATCAATATTTTGGTGTCTTGGGAGTCTATTAAGCCTTGTCAAACCAATTTTAACACCAAGAGCCAATCTCACATATCACATCAAGAGATTAACATGGTTCAATACATGAATCCAATTTCCAACAAACCAAGTTCATCAAGATTAATGTATTCAATCCAATACATGATCTCCAAAGCCATGGACTCAATAATAGGAAAGGAATTCATACAAAAAGGATCTGCCCAAGCACAACTTTAACAAATTTACATTTTAAGCACTCTATGAAATCTCAACACATGATACCAAAAAGCCATGCATCCTTTTCATCAAATGAGCATCATTAATCCGGTTTCTACCAAGATTAACAAAAGCGCTTCCATTTGCATTCTAGGCCACAATGACCCCATTAAGAGTATGCATGAACATGGAAGTAAGTATAGGCTAGCTTAACAGGTTTCATGTGGCAACCTCAACTAGAACTCACCATCATGGCTTTTAATATCTCAAGAGAAATATGCATGAAATGCATTCAAGATTATACAAAAGATCCATGAAATCTCATTCTATAAAAGTCATTCTTCACAATCTCCACAACCCCATGAGACAGACAAAGGTGAAATGATATTACCATACTTCCATGTGATATTTAGGTGTCTTCCAACCATCACTCTCCTGCAAGAACAAGATATAACATAAACAACCCAATGTCATAGACTCAAGAGAGGAATTATGAGTTCATAGCATAAAAGACTTGCATGATTTCAAATCTATCATAAAAGTATTTTGACCACACCATGCATTTCATCTTATATTGCCAAGACCGAATGACCAAGAATCCATATAATGAGAAAGCATCAATAAAATCACATTCATCAAATTTTAAGTAGATAGATTGAGCATATTTCAAGCCCAAAAATCTTATAAAAAAATGCAAGAAAATACCCAACCAAGACTTTGAGAACCTATTGATGAAATCCATTAGTCAAGATGCAAACATGGTGCTCAATGAAACACACACACAAGCACAATCGTTTTGTTGCCATTAAAACAAATACCAAAAACAACTAGGAGAATGCAACAATCTCCCCCTTTTTGATGATGACAAAATGATGTGTGCGATAGTTCCAAGAGATAGAATAGAAACATTCCAATGAATGTTATGAGAATGAAAGATAAGAGATTCAATCACATTCTCCCCCAAAACTACTCTCTCTCATAAAGCATAAGACATTGAGCACAAAAGCATTGAGCAAGAAGCATTGAGCTTGAGCACACAAACATTCTCCCCCTTTTTGTCATCTACAAAAAGACAGGGGGGGTTATTTGACATGATATGAACATGTGAGGCTTGAAGATATGATACCAATTCTTTTAACAATTATTACTAATTGTTGGCCCAAAGATATGATACCAAATGTTGTTCAAGTTGTTGGAAGATATGTGCAACATGAAGTGTTCAAAATGATGTATTATATGCATGGTATGCAGAAAATGCCAAATTTGACTTTTATCTTCCAAATGTTGTGTATGCACTATGTTCATGCTGAAAATGCCAAATTTGCAACTATGCACATCATGAGCTTCAACTTTCAAATGCAAATATTATGCTTGGAATTAGATCAAAGAGGGGAATGCATGTACATGCAAGCACACAAGCACAACCATCAAGCATGCAAATCATACTACTAGTAACCCCCCTAAGTGAGGCACGGGTTAAGAATGGAGCAAGTGATTCATTATCAAAATGTAAGACATGATGCATATCTAAAAGAGTTTTACATACACAACTAGAAGTACTACATAAACCATGAATGTAGGCAAATTCATAGTATACATTCATCACAAAGATACCCATATGTGATATGTGATGCATGAACAATGAGCTTCAAAAAATATATGGATATTCAGATTTCTAAAGAACACTAGAAGGTAATCTTCTCTCTACACTTTCACTTTAGATTCTCGACTTTCGGTAGCTTCGTACAGCCCCTTTTTGTTTCTTTTAATGGACTTCACCGTTCGGCGTGAGTTTTCTCATATATCTCAATGGGGATTCCCGGCTACTTGGATTCATCACGCATGTAGATTTTTACTTCACCGTTCGACGCGAGTTTCCTCATTTATCTCAATGGGGATTCCCAACTACTTAGTTTGACATTCCACTTATTGAATTTTGCGGGGTAGGTAACTTTTTCCTCACGATTACTCTTTAATGTCCATGTAGAGATTCAAGTTCCCTTTAAAGTGTTGGAAGGAATTTCTCAAATCCTTATTAATGAAAGTCATTAAATTCATTTTGTGCAAAAGTGTGGGGGTAATAGTTTTATTTTGCATGTATAAAATGAATTTGACAAGACACATCTATGACTCCCCCTAAATGTATGCACGGTCGAAAATGAATCCTCCCCTTTAGTGTATGACATATTTCACATATGAATTAAATCACTATATTGTTATTTAGGAAGGAGGTGAGTGTTGACACCCATTTTATGACCGATAAGTTGGGTCATCTCCTTGTTCATTCTATATGATGCTCCGAGTTATTCCCTTTTGTTGAGCCTTCTTGATCAGTGGGAGGTTTATTTCGTGGGTCTTAATTCCTTGGTTGGGTCTGGTTCCTTGATTCTTTGCATTGAACGAAGTTTAGCAAGCTTTTGTCTCATTTGTATCCTTATTTTCTCTAACGGTCTATACCAGGCGTGTTACATTCCTCTGACGCATCAGTCCTTGGCCGTTACATCTTGAAGAGTCCTTGAGTATAAGGCTTCTTTTCAAAGCTTATCCTTTGGCTATTCGTTGACTCTAACGGTCTATCGTGTAACCGTTATAGTTCTCTGACGCGTTTTCTCTCGACCGTTACATTCTTTAAGAGTCCAGCATTTGAAAACTTCTCCCGTTGATCTTATCTCTTAAAGGATGAGGTTGATTGTGACGGTCTACTCCTGGAGCGTTACAAGCCTGTGACGGTCTGTCGTGTAGCCGTTACATCAAACAGAGAGTCCTGGCAGGTCTGGCCTTTTCTCTACTACTCCGTGGCCGAGTTAAGAGTTTGATCTTGTGATTTCTCTTCCAAATCTGATCTTTAAAATCTTCTGTTTGTTTCTATGGACTCTTGGGAGTGTTATCTTCAAGAGTTTGCTAAGAATTATCCTCCTTTTTAGCTGGATTATCCTCTGCTCGACCGGAGAGTTTGAGGGCCTATAAATAGAACCCTTGACTTCATGGCCTAAGGAGGAAAATCTGGAGTTTACGTCGAAGTGCTGCCGCATTCTGGAGCCATATCCAACCAAGAAGAGTTGCCTCTCACGTCCATCTGCTTCACAATCAAGGGAGTATTCATTTTCTTGAGTGTTTAGTTCCATCATTGGCATACTTGTGTTCTTCCTTTTCTCCTTTCATCATAGCATTGTCTCACTTCTTCTTCCACGTTCTTCCACTTATTTCATTCATTTAAACATCCTTCCTATCTTTTAAAACGCCCAGAGGGGTTAAAAAAAAACACAACTCCCCGGTATTCCCCTTTCCTTTTGAATGATATCAAGTTCATTTGATTATTGATACTACGTTGTTTGAAAGGCTAATTTGGGGGTTGTTTCTTGTGTTCTACGTTCTTTGGCAGGTTTACAGGGCTCATTAGATGAGGCCCAAGCTTTCTAGCTGGCTGGAAGGTTTGAAGTTTGAAGGATTCACAAGCTTGTCTGCAGACACTCTGACGGTCTTCCTCAGACACGTCAGGTTCCTCTAGCGGTCTGTCGGGCGATCATCACACTGCCTATGACGCATAGGCACTGGACCGTTATATCCAGCAGAGCTGTAGTTTCCTATTGATTTCTCTCTCTTATGAGCGAGTGCATCATCTTCCTATTTTAAGGTATTAATCAGGTCTTTGGCTTATTTTTACCTTAGTGGCGATCACGTTCTTTTCCTGGTAGTGGGCATTAGCTTTCTCTCTCCCACATCTTATTTCCTCTTGCTTGTTCCACCCACACAGTGTGTTTTTATTTACTCCCTTTGCTCCATACTCCGGCGTGTGTTTTCCTTTTCCTTTCTTAGTTTAGTTTGATTGAGATAGCATTGCCCATGCTAGAGCTGGTTCTGATTGCCTAGATTCATGGTTTACATGTTCATAGGTTGATTGAGATCATTGTTATTTGCTCTTCATATTCATCTTCATGTCATATAAAACTTATCTATTCTTCTTTGCAAATGACAAAAACAACAATTAAAACAAATCAATAGTTTTTTGGCGATCACGGTAGGACATCTTGTGCCAATCGTGTCTTGATCTCTGTTTAAATCTGTCATCATTTCCTTGTTTGGTTTTCCCCGGATTTCCCTTTTATTTCCTGTTGTTTCTGGTTCTCTGGCTCCTCTGACGGTCCTGCGTCCCTGCGTTACACACTTCTGACGGTCTGGTCTTCGACCGTCACATTCTTCTGACGCAGGGGTTATAGACCGTTACACTCCAGATAGGTACGCATCTCAAGGTGCATTTTATTTCCGTAGTTTCTACTGTGATCTTTGTGCTTGGGTGTTATCTGGTTTCCTCCCTGGTTGGTTTACATACTTATATCATTGTGTGCATTATTGTTTGCTAGATTCTAGGTTAGAATTTGCATGCACTCCGATGCACATAAGTTCATTCATACTTTCATACATTATATTGCATTTTCATACCTTGGTGTGCGGACCTCTCATCTCCATATTCCTTGGGGCCGACTAGGAAATCACACCAGGGACCTCCATAAGTCCCCGCGAGCTGTGGATTCCCACACGGACGCCGGACCGGTTGTACCTTTCCCCCCCCGTGTCTGGGATTGCATAAGTGAAGGAGTGAACATCTAGAGTCAAACCAAGCCTTGTATCCATCTCCTATCAGGAACCTATTGTTGAGAGCTCATTTTAATCAATTCACTAAAGTTCCAAAGGAAAAATCATAAAAATCTTGTGGCATCATCTTAAACGACTTGGTTGACTTTGAGTGTTTTCATCCCTTTTTCTTCACTCGCATCTTTAAAAGTCATCTTAGTTTGGTCACTCATTGTGTGATTGTTTGTGTTGTGTTGTTTGCATCTTGTTAAGGTTGTCCGTTGCATGTGGAGTCACCTCCATCCGTTTAAATCTTCATCGTCCGGGGGCGATTCCCTCTCTTCATCCTACTTCAATCCACTTTTTGAATCCACAATGGCTTCCTTTGATCTTCCTCGTTCCCAGGAGGAGTCTCTTCCTCAGGGCCTTCTAGAGGACCCCTCTAGGGTCATCTCATCCAGCCCCGGGAGGGGCCCGTTCTCCCGTCATCTTCTATCCCCATGGAGAGCGCTCCGTCCGCTCACCCTATTCCTCCCTCTGCCAATTCCGTGCTCCAGATGATGGCCCAATTAGACCCGGCCCAACTTCAGGCCGTCTATCAGGCCATGCAGGGGTCCAATACCCTGCCCTCTCCCATCATCATGGGACAATCCAATCCTTCCGTCGCTCAGCCTAGAGCTGATAGGCCCGCTGCCCAGCCTACCTCCATTGATCTTACTCCGGTCCAACCTAGGACCCTCCGCTTCTCCAATCTTGAAGTGGGCCAATCTTTTGGGTTGGCCCAGCAATTCCTTGATAAGGGCAACACCCTTGCCCCCCCTTCTTTCCCGTCGGATCATCACATCTCAGGCCCAGCCATGCCACAAGTTCTCGTTGGTTCGAACGATTTTATGCGCCCTCAGCAAGGGGCATCCCAGGTTCCTACTAATATGGGTCATTCTTCAATTCAATATCCCTCCTATGGGCCGCCTCCTCCATCTGCTTACCCTTCGCTTCCTCAAAATTCATCTTTCACAGTCCCTGCTCCCTCTAGAGAGCAGGAGTTGCTTGATAAGTGGGCCGCCATGCAGCAGTAACTTGACTTCCTTCAGAAGCAGGTTGGCCCTCAATCTTTAGCAGATGTTCCAGTTTCTAGCTTTCAGAACATCCGGTTCCCTCTGCAATCCGAGCTCCCCAATTATCACAAGTATGATGGGAACGGCAATCCCTTTATTCATGTGAGGGACTTTCTATATGAATCGGCCCAATTTCAGTATGATGATTGCCTTATGGCGTATTTGTTTCGCCGATCATTGGATGGTGTTGCACTGGAATGGTTCTACTCTCTGCCATTAGAGGACGCCGAAAGCTTCAAGGTAGTGAAAGACAAGTTCATCCAGCAGTTCCAAGACAGAGTTGGCCCAGAATATTCTTTCACGGATTTGGTGGCTGAAAAGATGAAGACAGATGAGGAGTTTGCAACTTACGCTCACAGATGAGGCAGATGGCCGCCAGGGTGCCCGGCCATATTCCGGAGGAAGAGAAGGTCAAGTTGCTCATCTCCAATGCCACTCCGACCTTCTGAAACATTCTGGCCATGAATGATATAGCCAACATGCACCAACTCTATAGCCGGGCGCGGTTCATTCAAACACAGTTCAAGGACTCCCTCATACACTCCCTCTTTGAGAACCAAAAGCCAAAGTACCACAAGAAACCTCAAGGGCCAGTCACCGAGGGGGTTCAGACTAATGAGCAAGTTCAAGCCGTTACCTTTCCCTTCCAAGTCGCACCCTTCCGCTTTCCGTAAAACCCCCGCAATCCTCAAAACCCCGCACCACAAAACTTTCAACCCAATCCACAAAAATTTCAAAACCCTCCGCCTTCCTTCGCCACTTCACAAAACACCTTTGTTGCTCCGCAGCAACCCCCACAGCCTCCGCAATACCATAATGTCCCTCCGCCCAATGGCTACAACAACAACAACAAGCGCCCGGCTCCTAAAAGAGCACAGTACCCACCCCTGCCGGAAACCCTCACAGATATCTTCTCAGCCCTCATGTCGGTTAATGCTATACAACTCCCTCCGGAACGGCCCAACTGGAACCCGGCCGTTGATCAGACAAAATACTGTATGTTCCACAGGCAGCCAGGACATACTATTGAAGGGTGTTTTCAGTTCAGAGATTTGGTCTATGACCTCCATGAAGGACAAAGGATTGATTGGGCCGAAATGCATAGGGCCATCACAGAAATTAAGAGAAAAGAAGGCAGCCGCCGAGGCAGCAAGTGCAGCAACAACAGGCATCGCAGCCGCAGCAGCAACCGCAATCGGTTCAAGACTTGGGGATTCACCAGAACCCGATCCCAAACCATCCTCCCGCTCCGCAGCCTCAGCCGCCAGCACCGGCTCAGGTTAACGTTGTCCAAACCCCGACTCCTAACGCCGGGTGCTCCTTTGACGACGATGGCTCCCCGCCGCAGGTTATGGCCCTTCACCACAACTACCGCAATCCCCCCGCTTCCTCTATCCTCATACCTACGCACCAAACCCCTTCTCCACTTGTTCTCCCATTCACCCCCATAAATACGCCATTACTCACCCCTGCTGCCGTCACTACCCCTCTGCTTACCTTCATACCCGCTATCGCTACACCTCCATCTAACCCTCCGCTAGTTTTTCCGCCACCTATATCCGCACCCATCATCTCTCCCTCGCCTACCACTAATCTCTCGCCCATTGTCCTTCCACCGCCGCTCATTACCTCCGCTGAAACCAACCCCTCACCTAACATCCTTTCCACCACACCCCCTTCCGCTCCACTCATCCACCCTACCGGGCCTACTAAGTCACTTATCTTGAGCTCATCTGAGGCCGCGGCAGCCTATAACTTCACCCTTCGGAGTGGGCGTTTGTTCCATCGTAACTATCCTTCCACCTCCAATCCCCATTCTCCCCAACCGGCTGCCGAACAGGAAGAAGTCGAGCCACTTCCGGGTACCCAATATGATTTGCTACATAATTTGGATAGGGTGCCCGCCAAGATATCTGTGCTGGAGCTTATTAAGAGATCTACCCTTCACCAAGATGCTCTAAGAGATTTTCTTCAGAAGGTGATGGTTAGTGAAGATATGGCAGTTGACAACTTACCTACTGCGCTGGCAACAATCTCTAAGGGGCCAGCTATTACCTTCTCTGAAACCGAGCTAGCACCACCAGAAGCTCGGCAAATGCTACTTTGCATCACTATTATTCTGAACAAAGTCAGTATTGAGGTGGCACTAGTTGATACAGGGGCATCTATCAATGTATGTCCACTCAGCACCCTCAGGGCCTGCAATATACCAGAAGAACTTCTACGCCCGACTCCCATAACTATAGCTGCATATGACAACTCAAGGAGAGCATGTCACGGGGTTGTCACCATTCAAGCTGAGCTTGCGCCTCTTACTATGCCCATTGAATTTTATGTACTGGACATTGACCCTATGTTCAAGCCTATCCTGGGTCGTCCCTGGATCAATACTCTTAGTGCCGTGCCATCCACCGCGCACCAATGTCTCAAGTTCCCTTTTCAAGGGAGGGTGGTTAAAGTAAAAAGCTTATCCACGATCCAGACTGTAAAAGTTATTTCAAAGAAGATTCTGCCCACATTATGGCCCAGCAGCTGGCCCGTTATTTCTGTGCTAGATCTGGATTTCCCTTGGGCTTATGCACCACGCAAACCCGCCACTACACCTGTCAATGTCAAAGTGAAGCCCCAGATCCTAGATTCCAAGGGTTGGCATATCATATTGAAGTTAGGCTACCAACCGGGGAGAGGCCTCGGTGCACAGTTACAGTGGCGAACTAAGCCAATACCCACAGGAAGAAAGATGAGCAGGCGAGGTCTCGGTTATCGAGAGTCTGCGCTATCAATTTTTGATGACTCAGGACCACTTACCTGGGACTATCGTCAACACTTTATGAAAGGTCCTCTTCAGCCAGGTACCCTAAATTCACAATCAGCACCATCAAGAAAGAAGGATACAGCTTGCACGGTTGTTAGCCCACCTCTGCTACCAAAAGGGCCTGTTACGGATATGCCAGATTTCAGCCAATCATTTGCCAGCATGTTCAGCGAGCCAGAAGATTATGGTCAGAAAAAGAAGCAAGACACCCAGCTTGTTCAGTGGAAGCCGAAGCCAGTTGGTCGTCTACATAAGAAGGGGAGCTCACCCGTCGTCATTTCTTGGTCTCCCTCCCGCCTCTCATCTCTGTTTCAACAATGGAGACCCATTCCCCGTTCACCCTCGATTATGGTCAACCCGTATTTTACGGAAAGACCACCTGAAATTCTCTTTGTTCCGTGTGCATGTGGGCGCTGCCCACCCATTGATCTGTCAACTCTATTCACTCCTCCTTCCTCCACCACCCCACTCCATGAGATGTGGTTTCGATCTTCCAATCCATTCTTCGATTGCATCTTCCCCGAGTTGTTCTCCATGCAACTTCCTCCTCCTCCATCCTGCTGTATGATCTCCAAAAAAAATGTCACATTTGAAACGGAGATTTCAGTGGAAGATTATGCTACCCTGTCTCCATCCTCCTCCCAGGGGCACGAGTCCCATGCTCCTTCCTTTCCACTAGATTTTCTTCCTCCCAGGTTAGGCGTAGGGTCCGTCGAGTCTAGGGAAGTAGAGTCAGTTAGAACTAGAGAAGTAGGGTCCTGCTCTAGGTCATCCGATCCTTCCAAGTCTGAGTCGCGCTTGCTCACGCGTCAATCCATCCCTGATAGGTTCTTGCAGGATCTAGCTCAGCGATGTCATGCTCTTTTGAAATGTCAAGAATTTGTTGCTACAGCAATCATGATTGAAGATGAGGAGGAAGTAGAAGGGGTGTGGAGCGACGACGGACTCGGTGTCTATGAAGTCCTGGATGAAAAGGACCCGATTGATGATGAGGACAGCAACGTAGATGACACTGTCGATCTGTACGCGCAAGGGCTAAAGAGATTCGACAAGCCGTCGTCGGCAGTGGATGAACCTACAAAGGAAATAAACTTGGGAACTGAAGAAGACCCAAGGCCCATCATTATTGCCGTTAATCTCCCTCCGCAAGTAGAAGAAGATTTGATTAAAGTTTTGAGGGAGTATAGCGATTCCTTCGCCTGGTCTTATGAGGACATGCCAGGTCTTGACCCCTCTTTAGTGGAACACCAACTCGTGCTTAAACCAGGGGAAACACCTGTGAAACAACGGTCGAGAAGATTTCACCCCCACATGGCCTTAAGGATTAAGGAAGAGGTCGACAAGTTATATAAGGCCAAGTTCATTAGAGTTGTCATGTATCCTTAGTGGGTGGGAAATATTGTCCCTGTTATCAAGAAGGATGGAAAGGTGCGTATTTGCATCGATTTCAGGGATCTGAACAAAGCATGTCCCAAAGATGACTTCCCGCTGCCTCACATAGATGTCCTGGTAGATAACACCACCGGGTATGAAGCGTTATCATTCATGGATGGTTACTCAGGTTATAATCAGATTCTTCTCGCTCCGGAAGATCAAGAGAAAACCTCCTTTACCACGCCCTAGGGCACGTATTATTACGTAGTTATGCCGTTCGGTCTGAAGAACGCAGGTGCCACTTATCAAAGGGCGATGATGGCTATTTTCCATGACATGATGCATATCTATATGGAAGCTTACGTGGACGACATCTTGGTAAAGTCGAGAACTAAATAAGAACACCCCTCTATTTTGGCTAAGGTGCTGCAAAGAGCTAGGGAGTACAAGCTTAAAATGAATCCGAAGAAGTGTGTTTTCGGAGTCTCTTCAGGGAAGCTGCTAGGCTTTATAGTTAGCAAACGGGGGATCCAGATTGATCCTAACAAAGCAAAGGCCGTCATGGACATGCCCCCGCCAAAGAACATCACGGAACTTCGAGGATTGATTGGTCGACTGTAATTCATCAGAAGATTCATATCCCAACATTCTTAGAGGTGCCGCCCGTTTTATGAATTGCTCAAGGCGGGGGTCAAATTTGAATGGAATCAAGATTGTCAGAAGGCCTATGAGGACTTAAAGGAATATATGTCCATTCCCCCGGTTTTGCAACCTCCTATCCCTGGGAAACCCCTAATCTATATATCTCGGTCATTGAGGACTCCCTAGGGGCTGTCTTAGCACAAGTAGATGATGAAGGGAAAGAGGGGGCAGCTTATTACCTCTCGAGGTTGTTTAACCCGGCCGAGGCTAAATACACCGCTATGGAGAAGACTTGTGCCACCTTAGTGTGGGTAGCTCAGAAGCTCAAACACTACTTCCTTGCCCACCCAGTTAGGCTGATCTCTAGAATGGACCCGATCCGCTATCTCTTAGAAAAGCATATCCTCTCTAGTAGGTTAGCTCACTGGCAGAGCTTCCTCTCTCAGTTCAATATCACATCTGTCGTTCAGAAGGCAGTCAAAGGATATGCCATTGCTGAGCATCTTGCCCATCTCCCCATTCCTCACACTGATTCGATTCAGGACGACTTCCCTGATGAGCATCTCTCTGCCCTCACTCATCATCCCTTCTAGTCTCTACACTTTGATAGTGCACTCAACTCTCAGGGCCGAGGGGTAGGCGCTGTTCTGCTCACTCTAGAGGGAGTGACGATTCCCTTTGCCTATCAACTCCGATTTCCTGCTACCAACAATATCGCCGAGTATGAGGCTCTCCTAGCCGGATTGAAGCATGCCTACCATCTAGGCGCGCGTTATTTAAATATCATAGGGGAATCTCAGCTTGTCCGGCGGTGAGTTCTGTCCACTTACCGCACTCGTGACCCCAAGCTTAAGCCATATCAAGATTTGGTCACGCTCCTTGCTAGGTAATTTCGCAAGTTGATCTACATCCATACTCCCCGGTCTCAGAACATTCTAGCTGATGCTTTAGCATCCCTCGCTTCCTCTCTATCTTTCCCTCTCAGTCGGAGTACTGAGACTATCATCGTTCAGAGATTGGACACACCCTCTCTTCAGGATCCTTGGTATGTCAACCTTAGGAAGACTGTGGAGGCGAGGGCTGAGAAGGAAGAGCTTAAGGAAGTGTCTTTGATGGAATTAGAAGAGATCTTGGAGGAAGAAGAGTTGCCCTGGTATCATGATATTGAGTTGTTTTGCAAAGATGGATTATTCCCGGAAGGGGCAAATGCTGAGCAGCGCAAGTCAATAAGGAGGACCGCCTCAAGGTATACCCTTGTCGCAGGAGAACTATATAGGCGCGCTACTAATGGGATGCTCATGAGATGTCTGGACGATGATGAAGCTTGGAAGGTGGCCGAAGCAGCCCATTCTAGCGAGTGTGGAGGCCATGTCAATGGCCAGGCTCTAGCGAAGAAAATCCTTAGGCAGGGCTACTATTGGCCCACTCTGGAAGAAGATTGCTCCCTCTACGTCCGGAGGTGTCTTAAATGCCAACTCCACGTTGATAAAATCCATGCTCCGGCTTCATCTCTTCATCCTCTCTCTGCTCCTTGGCCATTCTCTATGTGGGCTTTCAACGTTGTCGGCCCGCTCGGTGATCCTAATTCTCAGATCAAGCAGAAATCCTTTATTCTTACCGCCACTGAGTACTTCACCAAGTGGGCCGAAGCAGAGGCGTAAATGGAGATCAAAGCTACCACGGTGTGCCGCTTCATCATGAAGAATATCATCTCGCAGTTCGGAGTACCAAGCAGCATCGTCACCGACAACGGACCCCAGTTCGTCTCTCAAGAGCTCAAGGACCTATGTAAGAAGTTCAATATTGCATTGCATCATTCATCTCCATATTATCCTCAAGGCAATGGTCAAGCTGAAGCCACTAATAAAACCCTTCTCAAGATTATAAAGAAAACTTGCGAATCTCATAAATTTTTTGATTGGTCAGAAAGATTAGTGGAAGCTCTATGGGTTTACCGCACCTTCGTCCGCACTCCCACGGGGCAAACTCCCTATGCTCTCACCTACAGGATGGAGGCAGTGCTCCCATATGAGATCTTGATCCCTTCCCTTAGAGTGGAGCTCGATAAGGAACTTAATCTCGATGAACGTCGAGAGGCGTTACTCGTTCAGTTGGAACTCTTAGACGAGAAGAGGATGAACGCGGCCGATCACGTATCCATTTATCAAAAGAGAGTTTCGCATTATTTTCAAAAGAAGGTAATTGAACGTAAATTTCAAAAAGGTGATGTTGTTTTGAAACGTAAATTCATTCAGTCTGCAGGTCCTAGGTCTAAATTGCAACCTAACTGGGAAGGGCCATTCGTTGTAAAAGAAGCTTATCCAGGAAATGCTTACCGCTTAGTGAACGCCGAAGGTGAGGAGCTCTCTCACGCTTGGAATGGGTTGTATCTTAAAAGATTCTTTCCTTAGAGTCTAATCAGTGCCACCCCGGCAGCGAGGTGTCTTTCCTTTCGCCATGAAAGAGGTCCCGAGTACGGCAATCACACACTACACGACATCCTTGGTCGGGTTTTTCACTTTGTAGACATCATTTCTCCTTGGCCATGCTTTGGGGGAAAGTCGAAGTCCCTGTCCGTTTCTTTCTTCGGCTAAATCCAGGGGCAAGAGATGAATAAGGAGGCGATTACCGATCTAGACATCCTGACGAGAGGAGGTCTCAAATAGGGGCAGTCCGTTATGACCCGACGCCACAAGAAAGAAAAGAAAAGCAAAAGCAAAGGAGCAATCTTTATGACAAGAAACAAAAGTTTATTTCCAAAGTCTTCCTACCAATATTCCAAGGCTTCAAAGGAAAAGAAAGAAATATAACTAGGCATGCCAAGAGTGGCAGTACAGTTTCCCCGCGGGACGAATGAGCCCGGTCGTATGCGTGCCTAGAGTGGACCAAGGTTCGATAACGGACACAAAGCCCCGGCGCAACAGACCAAATCTCTAATGGGTTGTCTGGAGAGGAACTCAAGTCCTAAAAGCTTCTATATCTGGCCTAAGCTTATCCCCGTATTCTGTTTTCTTTTTAGGACCAAGACAAATACCATGGGTATGGCCTTGGTAGAAGCACCGTCACGGAAGTAAGGTCTTGGCCAGGGATTGTCACCTCTATTGCACGCCAACCTCGGGAACTCTTAATAGAATAAGAAGGACCCACGTTGTCGGGGGAAGCACTGGTTTCCAAAATCCAAAAAATCAAATATTTCTAAAATCCAAGGAAAATCATATATTTCCAAAATTCCAAAAAAATCAAAATATTTCCAAAAATTCAAAAAAATCATATATTTCCAAAATTCCAAAAAGGTCAAATATTTTCCAAAAATCTAAAAACCAGATATCCCAAAAATCCAAAAACATCAAAATGTTGTCCTTTTCAAAATCAAAAATCCAAAAATACCATCATATGCATCGCATGCATTGCATTATTTCCATTGTATTTTCCTGCCTATTTAATAAGGCTCAGCCCCTTGACCAAATATCAAGAAATGGTCATTTTCTAACTTGCTTCAAGGCAAGGGGTTGAGTCTAAGAATGGATCTAACTTGTTTCTGGTCTAAGTGTGTGCAGAACGCAAGTTCAAGCCCGGGTTGGAATTTCGCAACTTTGCAGGTTCAGGTCTGTAACGCGCCAGCATCAGACCGCCACAGCCGTGTAACGGTCCATCCCTTGACCGTCACCTTCTGCAGAACGTTGGCTTCCATTATCTCAACAGGCCTTCCTCTGACGGTCTGAACTTAGACCGTCACATCTATTTAACGGTCTATCGTTAGACTGTTATGTTGTGACCCCTCTGTGTTGATGATGTTGACAATAAGTTTTATTTCATTGGCAACAACTTGTTTTGATTGATTGGCAACTGTTCTTATTTTGATGAAATTATTTTTATCAGGTTGTCTGTGTACCTAATGCAGTCAGAGTCTATACTGTCATGCACACACCCACAGGTCTACATTGCATTGCAGCATGAACATAGAGTCCATACATTTCATTGTGTAGTCTGGACAGTTCTGATGGGTCGACGCTCCCTTCTGATGGGTCGACGCCCCCTTTGTTTTCCAAGTCCACACATTGTGCATTCTGACTTGAAGTCTATACAACGCTGCATTGGCCAAGTCTATACACTACATTGTTGATTGTTGGCAAAGTCTGCACATTCTGCAGCTCAACGTCTGCATGTATGAAGTCTATACACTGCATGGCTCGCACAGCTGCAAGTCCACACATTGCATTCCTAGCAGACCAGCAAGTCTATACACTGCAGGGTAAAGCCCAAAGTCTAGACACTGCCGCATTGCTTGCATTTCAGAGTCTATACATCGTTCATGCATGTGCACAGTTCGTGGACAAAGTCTGTACATCGCAGCATGTATTCATTGTTAAAGTCTATACAGACTTCAGCGTCTCGTTCATGCATTGTTTGTGAAGTCTGTACATTAGTCTGTGTCTCATGCATCGTCTATGCAAAGTCCGTACATTGCATTCAAAGTCTGTACAGCGTTCGTCTCAGCCAGCGTCTCATGCTGCGTCTTAGGCATGTCTGTACATTGCACTGTAGCTGCATTGTTTCACCTGAAGTCTGTGCATTGTCTCAGCCACCGTCTCATTCAGCGTCTCACGTTTGCAAAGTCTATACACTGGTCGGTGGAAGCATGTCTATACATTCGACTGTTCAGCCTGTGACTAAGTCTGTACAGCCAGGGAGACTGTTAAGTCTATACATTCATTCACTGTAGCTTGCACTAGGTAAAGTCTATACATCCTCTAGCTGGAACTGTGCAAGTCTGTACATCGCTGCTTTGCCAAAGTCTGTACATTGCCATCTTTTCTTCGTTGCACTTCCAAGTCTATACATTGGGAATTTTACCTACGCTCTGTTCAGCAAGTCTATACAGTGGTTGCTTTACCGACGTTGCCTTGCCAAAGTCTACACATTGTGAATTTCCAAGTCTGTACAGACTTTACCTTGTTCAAGTCTGTACATCGTCCAGTTATCTTTGGCATGTCTACACACTGGAAGTCCATACAGTCAACTCCTTTGCTTTGAGCTAGTGTGTACAGAGTTTCTCTTGGCATGAAGTCTGTACATCGTCTTAGCATTATAAAGTCTGTACATTGTGGATGTCCTTACACTCGATTGCCTTGCCTTGGTCAAGCCTGTACAAAGTTTCTTCAGCTAAGTATATACATTGCTTCATGACGTGAAGTCTATACATGTTTTGTTGGCAAGTCTTCACATCGTGAAGTCTATACACTCAACTCCTTCACACTTCAGGAAGTCTGTACATCCTCCAATGCATTGCATGCATCGTTCATGGAGTCTGTACATTGAGTGAAGTCTGGTGAAGTCTGTACAGCGGCTGCTTCACATCTGAAGTCTGTACATGGCATTTGCACTCATAACGTCTTCACACTTGAAGTCCATACAATGCAGTCTATACAATGCAGTTCATCTTATACGTCTGTACAGAGTTCTTCACTTAATCTGATAATCCTATAATTTGTCTGATAGGGATCTGCTACTGAGATTGCTGACATGGCTTGTGATCCCAGGAGGACGAGGTGATCAGGTGCTGCCATGTGGATGGAATTGCCTCGGTTCTGGCGAATTCTCTGGGCGGGAAATGTGGAAGACACGCGCCCTCATCCACCTGCTGATAGTATATAATGAAGCCTTCATCTTCAGATGGAGGCAGATGGACTGAAGAGAAGAAAAGTCTATACAACAGAGAGCCATCGATCCACAGTGAGAAGAAAGAAAACAAAGAAGAAGAAAAAGAGAGAAGAGATGTGTTGAGAGAGTGAAATTGAGAGAGTTTAGATTGAGAGCTGCTCTTATTGTAACTCAGTCTCTTGGTTCAGAAACCATAGCTTAGGCTTGCTCATTCCGAGCTACATTCCCATTTGGGTTTTCTTTTTCATTGTGCTTCTGCATTTTTATTTCCGAACTCTTGTTTCTTCAAGCTGTGAGGCAGCATTGCAGTGGAGGTCTCCACTGGACAGGTGAAGCTGTAATCCTCAGCAGGCGAGACTTGGTCTCGGACGGCTAAGCTGTATTGCCCAGCGGTTGCAGAGGGTGTTCCTCTAGTCGGGATAAGCTGTAAGCCCCAGCCGTTGTTGGCAAGCTGTAGTGCCCAGCAGAATGAAGCTGTGTATCAACAGTAATCCACATTCGAGTTGAATGTGGGGTGGACGTAGGTCAGATTGATCGAACCACCTAAAAGTCTTTGTGCCTTTCGTGTGTTTGCTTGTCTGTTTAGCAGATCTTGTCTCCATCATTCGGTGCTTTGACTGTGGTTGTCCAGTGTTCTTTTAATTCCGCATTTGAATCTAGGCATAATTTTTAATTAGCCTGTTGATCTATTCATCCCCCCTCTAGATCCACATTCTGTGGGGAAAGAGCCTTCCATCTAACTCCAACAATTGGTATCAGAGCCATACTCTTCTACAGGGACTCATCGCCCGAAGAGGATAGGCAGAGATGGATGCTCGAGGGATGATAGTTGAAGGTCACTCAACCACCAAGCCCCCATTCTTTGATGGATCTAACTACGCATACTGGAAGAATCGTATGCAAGTGTTTCTAAGGGCTAAAGATTACGAGATCTGGAAGGTTGTTAGCAAGGGACCTTATGAGCTATCCCCGAATGAAGATGTCTGGACCAAGGAAGAGATCAGAAGGTCCACGCTGAATTGGAGTGCCATAAACGCCATCCAGTGCTCTCTGCACCCTACTGAATTCTCCCGCGTGTCAGCGTACACTTCAGCCAAGGAGATGTGGGATGCACTGGAAGTTATCCATGAAGGGACTTCTCAAGTCAGGGAGACGAAGGCTAATTTCCTAGTGTCTGAGTATGAAGCCTTCAAGATGAAGCCAAACGAGACCATCAAAGAAATATATGCTCGACTGACGATCATCACCAATGGTCTAAGAGGTCTCGGGAAACCTCTGACAGAATATGATTTAGTAAGGAAGATACTTTGGTCCTTGACTCATGCCTGGCATACGAAAGCTACTGTGATGGAGGAGTCAAGGGACTTGCGCAATACAAGAGCTGATGAGCTAATTGGCTCGCTGATGGCATATGAAATTAATATGCCAAGGATAGAAGAAGCTGAAAGGAAGAAGAAGCCGATAGCGCTGAAGGTTGGTTCCAGCAAATCCATCAAATCCAGCTCCAGTAGTTCTTCATCATCAGAGGAGAGCCCGAATGAAGAAGAAGATATGACTCGTTCTGAGATGGCCATGATGACCAGAGAGTTCAGGCGATTTCTCAGAAAAGGAGCAGGACGATTCGGCCAAAAGAAATACAGTGGCGGCCGAAGGGACAAAAGGTATAAACACAACCCTGCAAAGAAAACTGAAACTAACACTTGTTATCAATGCAGGAAACCAGGCCATCTGAAAGCTGACTGTCCAGATAATAAAAAATATAAGGACAAGTCAAAGAGAAGGAACACGAAAGGGAAAACAATGGTGAGTACTTGGAGTGATGAAGATGAAGGCTCCCTGAGCAACACTTCAGACAGTGAAGCCGAATCTGAGAAGCCCATTTGCTTTATGGCAACAAGCTCAGAAGATAGAGAAGAGGACTCAGATGAGGTAATCACTAGATTTGAAATTTTTACTATCGCTGATTGGGTAGATGCCTACCATGATATAGCTGATAGAGCTGATGATATTAGAAAAGAAAACAGGCATCTGAGAAGAAAGATCAAATCCATGCAAAATGATAAAACTCTAACTGATAAAATTGCATGTTTAGAATCTGAGAATAAAAATCTGAAACTCACATGTTCTGAAGTAGATGAAATCAAAAATGAGTTAAAAGCTTCTAGGGAAGAGAATGTGAGGCTTGAAAATGAAATTGATGAATGGAAGCTGAAAATTCAGAAATGTGAGAGTGAAGTAAAAATTGTTTCTGAAAAAATATGAAGTTGTCCTCAATGTAAATAATGAACTGAAAAAGTCTATTGATGAAATTCAGAAAGACAATGAGGATAAACTGAGAACCATTGAGAAAATGACCCAAGGAACAGATAACTTAAATGCTTTGTTAGGGTCAAAGGTAAATTTCAGAAAAGAGGGCCTAGGATTTAATTCAAGTGCAACGAAAACCTTTGGAATGAAAGCTATTTCATTTGTTGCACAAAAAGAAAAAGGACCTCTAATTAGCATGAATCCAAAGAATTCAATGAACAAAAATACTAATCTGAAAAAGACCAGTGCTGAGGAGAAGGGCAAACAAAAAGTCAGTGAGCCTAGTAGAGCTAGCACATCCAAGCAAAATCCAAAGGGTCAATCTCAGGTTAGGGGTCAAGCTACCCAGTCTTATAAACACCAGGACAAGGTAACCAAGTCTCCACCATCACCTCCACCTCTGAAGAAGACCCAAAACAAACCTATGAATAGGTCAGCAGGGTCCAAGGTGCAGGGGAGACAGAATGCTGCTAAGAGTCAACCCAATCATTTCTACCAACCTAGAGTTCAGACCCATTACAATGCACAGTCAACCTATTTCAATAGGTCAGGTTGGACTAGAACTCCGGGGAGGCATACAGGTCTTGCATATCAGGCTGCTCAATATCAAAGACCTTACACTAGAAATTGGGTTAATGGGTATGGTTATTGGACACCTAGGAACCAACATTTCCACAGCCAGCCCAGGAACTATTATGGCCACAATTCCAAGAATGCAACCTGGCCAAGGCACTGGCAAAGAAACAACAATGTCAATAATCATGTTGGTGCAAATAAGAAGAAAAATAACAAAAAGAAGAGGAACAACAATAGAAGAAAACATGTAGGATCCACTGAACAAAATACATTTAAATAAATGTGGATTCCTAAAAGCCTGCTTTCTTGCTTTGCTTCTACCTCTTCTGTTATGGAGCCCAATCAGTCTTGGGTTCCAAACCTCTCTACCTAATTGTGTATGCAGGTATGCCTGGCAGCCAAGAGAAACTTTAGGTACTTGGATAGTGGTTGCTCCAGGCATATGACAGGAGATAAGGCCAAGTTCTGCATGCTAACCGAGAAGCTAGGAGGCCTTGTCACCTTTGGAAGCAACACAAAGGGTAGGATTATTGGATCAGGTAAGGTAGGTAAGTGTTCTACCTGCTGCATTGATGATGTTATGCTGGTTGAAGGGTTAGCTTATAATTTACTTAGTATCAGCCAGTTGTGTGATAAAAGATATAAGGTTTTATTTGATTATCAATGCTGCAAGGTTTTTGAACCTGATTCTGAAATTGTCAAATTTTCTGGAAAAAGAATAAATAATACATACATGATAGATTTAGATGACATTCAACATACTAACCTTTGCCTTACTGCCAGTAGAGAAGACTTAGCATTTTATGGCATTGTAGGTTAGGTCATGCTAGTTACACTGTTTTGCATAAACTGAATAAGCATGGCATGGTTAGAGGACTTCCTGAAGTTTCCTTCAAAAAGGAAAATAAAATCTGTGATGCATGCACTCAATCAAAGATAACTAGAAAGTCATTTAAGTCTAGAACTGAAAATCTGTCTTCTAAACCCTATGAGCTGATACACATGGACCTTTTTGGGCCAACCAGATCTGTTAGCTTATCAGGGAGGAAGTATGGGTTTGTCATGGTAGATGACTTTTCTAGGTATACTTGGGTCTATTTCTTATCTCATAAGAGTGATGCATTTTCAGAATTTCAAGAGTTCTATGTTAAAATAAATCAGAAAATTGAAAATATTTTGACTGATCATGGAGGTGAGTTTGAAAACTCACAGTTTGATGAATTCTGCAGGTCAAATGGAATCAACCATAGGTACTCCTCATGAAGGACACCTGAGCAGAATGGAGTTGTGGAGAGAAGGAATAGAACCCTAGTGGAGATGGGTCGTACACTCCTTGTAGAAGGTGGTCTACCTAGGAAATTCTGGGCTGAAGCAGTGAACACTGCTTGTTATGTAATTAACAGAGCCATGGTAAGACCTTCTACCTAGCAAACAACATATGAGATCTTAAAGGGTAAGAAACCTTCTATTACCCACTTCAAGGTTTTTGGATGTAAATGTTTCATTCATATAAATGATAAAAAAGACCTTGATAAATTTGAACCTAAAGGTGAATCAAGAATTTTTCTTGGTTATTCTGAAAACACCCGAGCATATAGAGTGTACAATCTGAATTCTAAAACTGTTGAAGAATCTCCACACATAGTTTTTGATGAATCCTTGATAAATACTAATGTTGGTGAATGCAGGAATGAAGAAGGTGGTGATATTCTGAAGGAAGGAGATCCTGCAGATAAATCCGAGGATGAAGAAGGACATAAAGAGCTTGATGAAGAAAAGCCTACAGTTCAGGGGGAGGTAAATCAAACTCATGATAATCCAATTGTAAACATAAGATATCTTAAGGATCATCCTGTAGATAATGTAATTGAAAATCTGCATGACCCCCCTAGGACTAGAGGCCACTTGAGAATTCAACATGAATTGAATGCTTATGCTTTTGTTTCAAATATAGAACCCAAGTCCATTGACTGTGCTCTCCAAGATATGCATTGGATTAATGCCATGCATGAGGAGCTTAATCAATTTGACAGGAATAAGGTGTGGCAATTGGTTCCACCTCCTGATCATGAAACAGTCATAGGGACTAAATGGGTGTTTAGAAATAAAACTGATGAATCAGGGAATGTCATTAAAAATAAAGCCAGACTTGTAACTCAGGGGTACAATCAGGAATTTGGAATAGACTTTGAAGAGTCTTTTGCCCCTGTAGCTAGGTTAGAAGCAATCAGAATATTATTGGCTTATGCATGCTCCCTAGGTATAAATCTTCAGCAGATGGATGTGAAATCTGCTTTCCTAAATGGGAAAATTAGTGTGGATGTCTATGTGAGACAGCCTCCTGGGTTTGAATGTTTAGATTTCCCTAATCATGTTTACAAACTCAATAAAGCTCTTTATGGTTTAAAACAAGCTCCTAGAGCTTGGTATGACAGGTTGAGTAAGTTCCTCACCGACAAGAATTTCACAAGAGGTATAGTTGATCAAACATTATTTACCAAAGTGAGTCATTCAGATATTCTTATTATTCAGATTTATGTGGATGACATTGTGTTTTGGTCAACTAACCCCAAATTGTGTGAGGAATTCTCTCAGATAATGACTAATGAGTTTGAAATGAGCTCAATGGGCGAGCTCAAACTATTTCTTGGACTGCAGGTTACACAATCAGAGGATGGCACTTTCATCTCTCAGTCCAAGTACGTAAAGAATTTATTGAAGAAGTACAAAATGGACAACCTTAAGGAAATAGCTGCTCCAATGGGTACCTCAACCAGTTTGGATGAAGATCCTAAAGGTAAACCAGTGGACCAAAGGCTATATAGAGGTATGATCGGATCCCTTCTTTACCTTACAGCATCTAGGCCTGATATTCAATTTGCAGTGTGTTTATGCTCTAGGTTTCAAGCTAGTCCTAAAGAATCTCATCTTAAGGCTGTGAAGAGGATTTTTAGATATTTACTAGGCACCCAACAGCTAGGTCTTTGGTATCCTGCTAAGTGTGAGTTAGATCTTCTAGCCTACATTGATGCAGACTATGCTGGGTGTCGAGTAGATAGAAAGAGCACTAGTGGCTATTGCCAATTCCTTGGTGGCTGTCTAGTATCTTGGGCATCTAAAAAGCAACACACTGTAGCCTTGTCTACAGCTGAGGCTGAATATGTTGCTGCAGGTAATTGTGCTGCCCAAGTACTATGGATCAAGCACCAACTAGATGATTATCAGAGAAAACTGGAATGCATTCCAATTTTATGTGATAATACTAGTGCCATATGCCATGCTAAAAATCCTGTTCACCATTCAAGGACTAAGCATATAGAGATAAAACATCATTTTCTGAGAGATGCCGTGAATAAAAAGGAAATCGAACTGAATTTCATTGAAACAGACAAACAAATTGCTGATATCTTTACTAAGCCACTTGGAAATGAAATGTTTAAATTTCTTAGAAGAGAACTTGGCTTGTGTAAGTTTCAGCATGATGAATAAAATTTTCAGCTGTTTTGAATACAATCTCTGATTTGGACCTACATCTGATAGACTGTATAAAACTTTGTGAAGGTTGATTGGTGCAACAGACTCATGATCATGCATGACACTCATATTGTTTTCTCATGATCATCACTGCATATCATTTAGTCAGTAATGTGTCTAAAATCACATGCATATAGAACTGTTTTGCACTACATTTCTCTGCATAACCCTGGTGGTCACATTGCATGATAGTACAGTCTGAATAAGCATGAACTTCAAAAATCATTTGATCAGTCATCTTTTGCAAAAAAATGCATTCATATAGACAGGGGGAGTCTTATCAGAATTTCAAGGTGAACTACTGCGTCGACGCTGCTATACTGTGGCGTTGACGTAGTGAACTAGATCTGTGAATGTCTCTGTTTCATTATTCTGATGAGTTGACGCTGCAATAGCGTGGAGTCGACGCACTGACACTATCTCAGTGTTTTATACTATTGCCTCTTCAACTGATGCGTAGACGCCTTGAACTCCCAGCATCGACTCTGTCTATTCATCCTTGACTCTGAATGATTGAGTTTGACAGTATGGCAATCTTTTAATCAGTTCTAATATTAAGCAATAGAAAACAGACCTCTTCCCTCATAAGAACTGTAATTGCTTAAAGACTGACTTAATGGTTTAAAATTTATAACCTTTAGAGTTGAAAGACTACAATCAGTAAATAAGGATGCTGAAAATTGATAAAGCACTCAACCCTCATCTTATTTCATGTCAGACAAAGTTAATTATATCTGAAATCTGAAAACTCATCTGAAATCATGTTAGAGAAATTAAGAATGTGTATTGTCCTTAAACAAGTCATTCTGAAACAAATAAAGGACAGCTAAGAAAGATATTGAAAAATATTAAAAATAAATTGAAAAATAGCATTGGCAGAGCAATGACTGGTAAATCACTGAGAAACTGAGTGATCCATCAAAGAAGTGGAAAACACTCATGTCATGAGGTGTATCAGCTATCTCTGTATAAAATGATCAAAACAGTAGGGTGGTTTCATTGAGTACCTGGGGGTAACTGGCGTCTGATAAACGTGTACCCTCAAGCAAAAAAGATGTAAATCACTTATATTGAGTTTGATCATAGCAGAATGGTCCATCATGTTGAGTATCTAGGGGTATTGGCGTCTGATAAACGTATACCCTTAAGCAAAAAGACAAATGGTACCTGACTGCCCAAAATGAACTCATATTGATAAATGTTATTCCTTCAAAAGTAATTTTATGAATGTCAATTTGTTTAGTTTCAATACATGACTTGGTATCTCTCAATTAGTTTTGTTGAGTATATGATAGTATGATATTTTTGAAACTGACTCTCTCATGCAAATGTGATTCTGGTTTATTGTCTTATCATGCTAAGCTACCCTATCCAATGAATGTAGTGCATGAACTCTTATTTTTATAACCTTTAAACTAGAACCTCACTTTCTAAGCAGTTTCTCAATTCATATGACTGAAGGTTCTGTGCTTTAGCCGCTTAATTTCTAAACTACTTGCTAAGAATGCCAGTCAGCTGAGTCTTCTTGTTCCTTCCATTGCATCTTATTTCCCTCCTCTTTGTTGATGGCAAAGGGGGAGAATATATTGTCTACTTCATGAGTTCATTCTAGGGAAGTGTTTGCATCATGTCTATGGCAAAGGGGGAGATTTTATGACTAGAAAGTTGTGTTCATGTCTTAGCATGTCATTCATAGCATCTGCATGACAATCTGAATAACGAATCATGTTCTTCATCAAAAATACATCTGTTTGACAGGATGTTGCTATTCTATATAATAGGGTGTTGCCATCATCAAAAAGGGGGAGATTGTTGTGACCCCTCTGTGTTGATGATGTTGACAATAAGTTTTATTTCATTGGCAACAGCTTGTTTTGATTGATTGGCAACTGTTCTTATTTTGATGAAATTGTTTTTATCAGGTTGTCTGTGTACCTAATGCAGTCAGAGTCTATACTGTCGTGCACACACCCACAGGTCTACATTGCATTGCAGCATGAACATAGAGTCCATACATTTCATTGTGTAGTCTGGACAATTCTGATGGGTCGACGCTCCCTTCTGATGGGTCGACGCCCCCTTTGTTTTCCAAGTCCACACATTGTGCATTCTGACTTGAAGTCTATACAACGCTGCATTGGCCAAGTCTATACACTGCATTGTTGATTGTTGGCAAAGTCTGCACATTCTGCAGCTCAACGTCTGCATGTATGAAGTCTATACACTGCATGGCTCGCACAGCTGCAAGTCCACACATTGCATTCCTAGCAGACCAGCAAGTCTATACACTGCAGGGTAAAGCCCAAAGTCTAGACACTACTGCATTGCTTGCATTTCAGAGTCTATACATCGTTCATGCATGTGCACAGTTCATGGACAAAGTCTGTACATCGTAGCATGTACTCATTATTAAAGTCTATACAGACTTCAGCGTCTCGTTCATGCATTGTTTGTGAAGTCTGTACATTAGTCTGTGTCTCATGCATCGTCTATGCAAAGTCCATACATTGCATTCAAAGTCTGTACAGCGTTCGTCTCAGCCAGCGTCTCATGCTGCGTCTTAGGCATGTCTGTACATTGCACTGTAGCTGCATTGTTTCACCTGAAGTCTGTGCATTGTCTCAGCCACCGTCTCATTCAGCGTCTCACATTTGCAAAGTCTATACACTGGTCGGTGGAAGCATGTCTATACATTCGACTGTTCAGCCTGTGACTAAGTCTATACAGCCAGGGAGACTGTTAAGTCTATACATTCATTCACTGTAGCTTGCACTGGGTAAAGTCTATACATCCTCTAGCTGGAACTGTGCAAGTTTGTACATTGCTGCTTTGCCAAAGTCTGTACATTGGCATCTTTTCTTCGTTGCACTTCCAAGTCTATACATTGGGACTTTTACCTACGCTCTGTTCAGCAAGTCTATACAGTGGTTGCTTTACCGACGTTGCCTTGCCAAAGGCTACACATTGTGAATTTCCAAGTCTGTACAGACTTTACCTTGTTCAAGTCTGTACATCATCCAGTTATCTTTGGCATGTCTACACACTGGACGTCCATACAGTCAACTACTTTGCTTTGAGCTAGTGTGTACAGAGTTTCTCTTGGCATGAAGTCTGTACATCGTCTTAGCATTATAAAGTCTGTACATTGTGGATGTCCTTACACTCGATTGCCTTGCCTTGGTCAAGCCTGTACAAAGTTTCTTCAGCTAAGTATATACATTGCTTCACGACGTGAAGTCTATACATGTTTTGTGGCAAGTCTACACATCGTGAAGTCTATACACTCAACTCCTTCACACTTCAGGAAGTCTGTACATCCCCTAATGCATTGCATGCATCGTTCGTGGAGTCTGTACATTGAGTGAAGTCTGGTGAAGTCTGTACAGCGGCTGCTTCACATCTGAAGTCTGTACATTGCATTTGCACTCACAACGTCTTCACACTTGAAGTCCATACAATGCAGTCTATACAATGCAGTTCATCTTATACGTCTGTACAGAGTTCTTCACTTAATCTGATAACCCTATAATTTGTCTGACAGGGATCTGCTACTGAGATTGCTGACATGGCTCGTGATCCCAGGAGGACGAGGTGATCAGGTGCTGCCATGTGGATGGAATTGCCTCGGTTCTGGCAAATTCTCTGGGCGGGAAATGTGGAAGACACGCGCCCTCATCCACCTGCTGATAGTATATAATGAAGCCTTCATCTTCAGATGGAGGAAGATGGACTAGAGAGAAGAAAAGTCTATACAGCAGAGAGCCATCGATCCACAGTGAGAAGAAAGAAAACAGAGAAGAAGAAAAAGAGAGAAGAGAAGAGAGAAGAGATGTGTTGAGAGAGTGAAATTGAGAGAGTTTAGATTAAGAGATGCTCTTATTGTAACTCAGTCTCTTGGTTCAGAAACCAGAGCTGAGGCTTGCTCATTCCGAGCTATATTCCCATTTGGGTTTTCTTTTTATTGTGCTTCTGCATTTTTATTTCCAAACTCTTGTTTCTTCAAGCTGTGAGGCAGCATTGCAGTGGAGGTCTCCACTGGACAGGTGAAGCTGTAATCCTCAGCAGGCGAGACTTGGTCTCGGACGGCTAAGCTATATTGCCCAGCTGTTGCAGAGGGTGTTCCTCTGGTCGGGATAAGCTGTAAGCCCCAGCCATTGTTGGCAAGCTGTAGTGCCCAGCAGAATGAAACTATGTATCAGCAGTAATCCACATTCAAGTTGAATGTGGGGTGGACGTAGGTCGGATTGACCGAACCACCTAAAAGTCTTTGTGCCTTTCGTGTGTTTGCTTGTCTGTTTAGCAGATCTTGTCTCCATCATTCGGTGCTTTGACTGTGGTTGTCCAGTGTTCTTTTAAGTCCGCATTTGAATCTAGGCATAATTTTTAATTAGCTTGTTGATCTATTCACCCCACCTCTAGATCCACATTCTGTGGGGAAAGAGCCTTCCATCTAACTCCAACATGTTACACCCTCTAGAGGACCAAACTCTCAGTTCATTCCCCTGACGGCCTGTCGTAAGACCATCACGTCCTTATAACGGCCCTATGCAGGACCGTTACACTCTCTAGAGGCTCTATTTTCAGATCATTCTAGCCAAGTAAAGAATCAAGGACTCATGCTCATACAGTTAAGACATTCCCATCTCATTCAAATAAACTTAATGAAACATAAATTTGATAAATTTTCCAATCCCAATTGTCAATTACATCATCATTCATAAACAAGGTTCAGGCTATATTCAACTTCCTATCCGTTGTAGATTGTGATAAATCCACACATGAAGGAGTGTAGTTTAAATATGAGAAAACATAAGGGGGAGATGATATAATAATAAGGAAAAGAAGCACGTGGTGCTACTAAGGAGGGTGATCGCCAGAGGGGTTACCTCAAGAAGAAACAAAGAAGATCGCGAATACCTGGTGAAAATAGAACGCGGGCTGGATTGTGAATTCCTCCTCCTCCTTCAATCGGCCGGCCGATGAAGGGGGTTTTTCTTTATTGATTACCCTTGCAAAAAAGACAAAACAAACAAACAAAAGAAGTGGATCAGCCAATTGAATGTAGTATCAATCCCAAGTAGATGATATAATGATGAATAGAGAATAAAACATGCTCACCTTTCTTTTTGTTTTAAAACCCCTAAAGAGTTAGGGAAAGGAAAAGATATGATGAAACTAATGCAAAAGAAGAAAAAAAACAATATACGTGATGATGCGATGAAAACAAAGCAACTAGATAAGTAAAAGCCCTGCTGTCCCTAACGATAGTAAAGGGTGAACCGAAGTCGATGCTGTTGGCAGGGAGAAAAAGGAAGCAGAGAGCCCTAAAAATCGCGCAGGAAGAAGATGGATAGCCTCCGTAAATTCAGCATCTACGTATGAAATTCTGACCTCGGTATCCTCTGATTTCGTCTGATCTCGTAACCTGCCCCCTGTAACCTGCCAACCTCGCGCGAGGTCGACCAAGACATCCCTATATAGGGTTCCAGATCCAAGATCACCTCAAATTCGGAAGGATAAGAACGGGCAATGATCAAAGAAGGCAGGACTCTAGTTCCAATTCGAGCAAGGAGACCATTAAAGGCAAGGAACTCTCCAGGAAAGACGAGTTTAAGCAGGACACCGAAAGATAAAACACGACCTTCAGAAGGGCGTCAAATCACAAATTGACGACCTACATAAAGACGTTACTCAAAACACGACCATGATCAAGGGCGTCACTTCTTGGATTTAATTTTGGCAATAAAACTTACTTTATTTGAAAATTATGATAAAACGCTTGAGATGAAGGCGTTACTTGAAAACACGCCCTGAGGAAGGACGTTAATCAATAATTTGAATTTATTTTGAAACCGGATAATACCAGGAATTGACGCCCTGACATTTGGTCGTCCTTTCTTTTGAACACGCCCTAGATTAGGTCGCTAGTTAAAACACGCCCCTCTTCAGGTCGCGAATCACAAAAATGCAAAGCTCAAACCAAAAACACACAAAAATAGAAAAACTTCATATTATGAATGTATTGAAGTTCACTTTGGGGTGTCTACATAGTGACATGAGATTTGATCAACATAGCGTCAATTTTGGCGTGTCTACAGCTGCCCCGCCTTGGCGTCTCCTTTGCAAGGGAGTGAGATGAAATGGAGTGAAAGTGCAACAAACGGAATGAAGTGGAGCGAACTGATAAGTAGATGCCAAGGTGTGATGTGACACGCCTCAGACATTAAGCATTGGAAATCTTTCCAAGATTCAAAGTGAAACAACTCTGAGTGATTCCAAGGAAGCATCGATTTGCTGGATAAAGGAGATTAAACTAAGCAAGTAAAAATGTACGCATGGCACGATAAGGAGACACCATTGGAGAGCGGTTACCAGCCATCGTGGACGTGCTACAACCAAGGCGTAATTGTGGGAAAAATAAAGGGAATTGAGATGGAGACCCAGCAAAGGGACATTTTCAAGGAATCAGCCTAAGCGGCTTCAGAGAGAATAAAGTACTCAATTTGGAATGGAATATCTCATGTCAACTCAATCAAGAGCGAGTGACCTTCATTACTGCCATAATATGAAGATTTTCAGCATGAAGCTCAAAGTCCTACATGATGCATGCTGGGCTAAAAGAAAAGTATAAAACAAACTAAAAGATAGAAAATAATCAAGGATAATATTACTAAGCCATCTAGATTTGGTCAAGAATCCAGATCTCTGAGCTGACACTAAGCCGAAGCCCGTTTGTCCGCGTATCAACTCAGAAAGTGGAACCATCGTCCCAGACCTTCAACGACTCAACGGCCTATCCGTGTGATCAAGACTTTCCTGGAACTATCACTATTTTTGATGAAGGGGAACTCAAATTCCAGGTTCATCAGAACCACAAGGTCCTTGATATGTTATAATAGTGTAGAATATCATATAGTAATAATGCTTACAACAAGATGTTACTTCCACAGTGATCCGGGCATCTCGAAACCTACAATCCTCTGCACTTGAAAGTTCATTAGCCCTCCTATAATATCAATAATCTTCAATTCAAAGCATGACATGATCATAAGTGCTTAATAAAATAAAATTCCAACGAAAATAATAGCACTTAAGTTCATCAGAGCATGTAGGGAAGCAAATTCATAAGCTCACCAATTCACGCCTGCACTGATCGGCGTCAAAACATGAAACGCGCCTTTTTATGAGGGCGTCAAAAAGAAAAACACGCCCTCCACTGAGGCGTGAAATGCACCAAGGGTTCAAAAATAAGACGACCCTAGAAAGGGCGTTAAATAAAACACGACTTCAGTCAGGTCGTCAATTCAACAATTGACGCCCTAACAGAAGGCGTTAATTAAGCACAAACTTCCGTTTTTGATTCGAAAGCTAAACCCAGTCCTAATAGCCATAAACTTTCTAACTCCGAACAGCCTTAGGACTCCCCGGACTTCTATAAAGGGAAGGCAATTCCTCAAATCAATCAAGTCCTCCGAGCTCTGTTTCTTCTGCTGCTTCTTCTGTTCTTCTGCAGACACCGCAACCGTCCGAACTTATTCCTGCAAACTGAAGATGGAGAGGGCGATTAAGAGGCCCAAAGCTTCCACTCCCAGGCTAACCGAGATTAACGGGCACATAAGCAGTAGAATCTCCATGAACCAGGCAAAGATAAGTCCTTCTGTTCCTTTCCACTTTTGTCTTAAACGTTCTTCTCTTCTGCATGCTCATTTATCCTTCTTTCTCTGCATTGTTCTTCCTTTCTTCCTTCCACAGGACTTCCCGAATGTCCCAGGAGCAAGGAGATTTACAAAAATTAAGTGGCTGCCTCTCATACTCTCCAAATTTTCTTCAGATATGAGGGTGTACTTAACAAGATGGCACCTTCTAGGTCTAGTTACCCATGCCAAACATTACGATCAAATTCATCTTGACTGGGCAGCTATAGGGGCTCTTGTAGAGATATGGCATCCTTCTACTCATAACTTTCTCTTCTCTACCTTTGAAGCCACGATCCTATTAGAAGAATTGGAGATGATCTTGGGCGTAAAGAGAACGAAGCAAGGAGATGAGGAAAAGATGACCATCATGCCAAAACCAATCTCCTCTCATGAACTATTAACAAGCTTGATATCTAGCCCCAACCTAGTGAATCAAATCAAAGCCACCAAAGGAATCAATCTTCTAAAGCTCGCCTCATGGGTGTACAAGAGAGCAGATCAAGCCAAAGAAGATGAAGAGATAGAGCGGGTAGCAAAGGCCTTCGTGGTGTGCTTAGCAGGAGCAATCTTATTCCCATCCACGGAGGACTTTCTAGAAGAGGCCCAATTAAGCCCCATAGTGAGCTTATGGGAAGGAGATAGAGTGGGACCGGCGATTCTAGCCTATCTCTATAGCGGGCTAACCTCGGCGGCGATGGGAAGGCCCATCTACGGATGCATGCTAGCACTCTCTAGTTGGGTAGACTTTCACTTCAAATTCGATCCATGTGATGAAACCCAATAATCCTCAAGAATCTTCTCAAAAAGCCCACTCTCTTATATGACCGATTCACTTGGGATAAGCAACAGAGTGAAGAACCGAATTCCTCAAATCAAGAAGAGAGTGGAATGGAGAGAGCACCTCAAAGTAATGCCAAAGAATCTCTTCACTTGCGCCCCGGGAATACTCAAGACTCAAGAACTCCGTGCAAGATTCTCTCCCGGGACGGACCTTCGGCTCATCGGCGCTTCAGAATTTATCTTGTACAATTCACATCGGTGCCTTCCTCAACTCGGGCTTCCACGGCAAGTATTCGAGGATCCATCACATCTTTCTCCTATCAAGACACGGGACCTTGGCAGCAATGAAGATGGAGAAGAATGCACAACAATCCAAGCTCTGTGGAAAATCAACAAGGCTCATCAACCTGTGGAAAGCTTGGAAGAAGACAGAGATGAATGGAAATCTTATGTTATAGCTCTGAGAAAATTGAGGCCCAAAATGACTCATTAAGCATTGTAATCTTTTTTCATATAATCAATGATATTTCCTTTGATTGAGCCATCTTACGGTGTTTCTGAATAACTCTTCCAACGTTCTGTGATTCTGTTGCAAATAATGCCTCAAGCAATGTCGTGAATTCATAAAAGGACGCCTCAGATAATGTCGCTTTCAACATTCCAGCTTACAAATGTGACGCCTCTACTAATGGGCGTTAACTGAATAACGACTTAAACTAGGGCGTGGATTGACTCAAATTCCCAAAATATATTCGTTGAAATCTCAAAAGTAACGCCCTTAGCAAAGCCACGTTTCTCCAAAATAACGCCGCAAACACAGTCGTTAATCATAAACAGTAATTATTATTCCCATCAAATCAATCAATCGCCATTAAATGTGTCTGACGATGGTTATCATTCCCCATGCAAACAAAAATAACGCCTTAAGCAATGTCGTCAATTCTCAAGAAACGTCCTTGTTTCAGTCGTTGATTCCACAAGACGCGGCCTTCCTTAAGTCGTTAATTCTTTTTGACCGTTCGACTTAACTTTCCCTCCTTTCTTCTTCTTCCTCCGTCCACTTTCCCTCTTTCATTTTCTTCTGCAACCCTAACCGAAACCCTCCCCCATCTCTCATTCTCTCTCTCTATCTCTCTCCCCCCTAACCCTAAACGATGGCCGGTGGTGGCTTGAAGAGGGCAGCGGGTGGCTGCCCCAGAAGTGGTGGACCTGGGCGAAGACGCCCACGCCGAGGAGGAAGCTCCTCCGGTGATGGCCGAAGGGGATCCACCGGCGGCGGAGCACGGTGACGAAGCCGGAGAAGAACAAGAAGGCGACGGTGAAGACAGAGAAGACGGAGAAGGCGAGGAAGAAGGTGAAGGAAATGAAGAAGGACAAGACGAGGAAGA
Source organism: Amorphophallus konjac (assembly GCA_022559845.1). Lineage (NCBI taxonomy): Eukaryota > Viridiplantae > Streptophyta > Magnoliopsida > Alismatales > Araceae > Amorphophallus > Amorphophallus konjac. Next base: position 47,680,158 of record CM040124.1, on the reverse strand, counting down.
AGAAGAAAGAAATGAAGAAGAACAATCGAGGGCCGTCGTCCCACACCCCGGCCAACTCCGGCGGCCACGTCATCCACGCCCCCAACCGACAGAGCCAAAGCACAAGAAGGTAGGCACCCCAACCCAATTCCCATTTTTTTTTATTTTTATTTTTTTCATTTTTCCTGTAATTTCCATAGCTCTCGGGGTATAAACCCTGCAACCCAGAAAGAAGACGCCCTCAGGGGGCATCACGTTTTAGAAATGAAACGCCCAACCCAAGGGCGTTAATTAAATTATTTCCCTGAAAAATAATTAACCCAATGAGAACACGCCCTGCCTCATGTCGCCTATTAAATTCATCATTTTTCATATCATGCTGTTAATTTCCGTTAATTCCCATGCTTTTAATTATTTTCCATGAATTATTCGCATGCTGTTATTTTTATTTTATTTTCTGAAAAACTTGAAAACAACCCCCCCACCAGGGCGTTAATTCAACAACAGACGACCAAACCAGCGGTCGTCCATTCATTAATTCCTGATTAAATTAACGGACCCAATTTGGAAAATGCCCCACCCAAGGGCGTGACTTGAAATATTCTTTAAGAATTTCAAAAATTAACCATAGAACCACGCCCAACACAGAGGCGTTTCATAGATGAACAGCGACCTAGGATAGGTCGTAAATTCAAAGCTCACTTAGAACCACGCCCCCTTAGGGGCGCTAATTCAACAAACCACGACCTGAGGATGGTCGTTAATTAAAATCAAACACCAATATAACCCAAGGCAATCAAAATGAGATTCAGCATGAATAATCAAACTAATTAAGTGAAAATTCTTTTCTTTACATGCAGGGATTGATGAGGACGCGCATCTCCTGGGTCATGGTCCGGGCAGCATACTACGGCCTCCCCGAGTTCCAGAGAGCGAGGGTAGATGCTATGGGGTTCGGGGCCTTCCTTAGCATAGAGCCAGTCAGACCCGACCTACCACTTATCCAGGTTCTACGGGAGAGATGGGACAGGACTAGCCGGGCATTCTTGATGCCATGGGGGCATATGGTTCCTACCTTAGAGGATGTAGCTAGGATCACGGGACTGAGGGTAGACGGTGAGGCTGTGAGTGGGATCACCTACCCTGACTACACTGAGTTTGCCCAGTGGTTGCTAGGGCTAGAGATGGTCTACGAGACGCCTAGCGAGTGTAGGACTATCTTCCGCACCGACCTGACTACAGTGATGGGTTTAGGGAATGCTAGGCATAGGTCCGGGGAGACCCTAGAGCAGTTCTCTCAGAGGTTGATAGACGGGGCTAGGGCGGTCTACTGCCAGGACCCAGCTGACAGGGAGAGAGCGGACCGAGACCTGAGGAGGTTCCTACTGCTGCTACTAGGGAGGCTATTGCTCGGCACGAAGGGCGACGTCATCAACTGCCGATTCCTGGGGATACTCGAGGACCTGGAGGCAGTTGGCAGCTACGCCTGGGGAGCAGCACTGCTGGCGCATATGATGGCCGACCTGTCCACCGGGACAGGGCGAGAGACGACCGTCAGTGGCTTCTCACCTTTTCTTCAGGTATGCATTCTTCTTCTTTTTTCTTTTCTTTTTTTTTATTATGCATGTGAATGCCTTACTAATATGATGCATGGATGCAGGTTTGGAGCCACCTATACATGCCGATGGGGCGCGTTGACCCACGGCCTGGAGGTGAGGGAGCTTTTCCCCTAGCGCGGCGCTGGCTGCCAGTGGTGTTTGGAGCCCCACTGGGCTACGAGTTGTGGGTGCTGCGGAGAGAGTTCCGAGACTTCCCTCCCTCGCTGGTATGCATGAATGTTATGCATCTTTCTTTTGCATTTATTCTGAATTTGTTATGATGATGATGAAATGATGACATGTATGTTTATGAATGCAGGTGCAGTGGAGACCTTACGAGGGGATGACAGACGAGGGCCAGCCGTGGGTCGTAGCGGGCCGTCCTCGCTTTGAGCATGAGCTGTGGGTTCACTGCTTGAGCGAGATCGAGCCGTTACGGCTTAGGTTGGTGATGAGGACCCTGGGCCTACACCAGGAGTGGGTAGAGGTAGGCGAGCCGCGGGGGATTGGGAAGAAGACGCGCGGTCGTACGAAGGCGACCGACTGGAGGGTGCGGTTCGAGGAGCAGTACGCCGACTGGCAGCGAGGCGGGACCAGAGTCACCTCTCGCGCGACTGACAGCTCCCAGTACCTCCGGCGCTACTGGGAGGTATACGCCGGCCGACCCCAGATGAGGGTCCTAGGGGTATGTATGAATGCAATTATTTATAAATTAAATGCAAATGCTTATGTGACTATTACGTGACTAATATGTAATGGATGCAGGATGCACGAGACATAGCAGCGATGGATGCCCAGGCCCACCTACACAGCCTGGAGGACCAGCTGGCCGCCACACGGGCTGACCTGGAGACCCTGGTGAGTGTTTAAATTATTTCTATATGCAAATGTATTTTTTTTGTTGAATTATTGATGATTAGCCACTGACGATCTTAATGAATGCAGCGTGCCCAGCAGGGAGTAGTGAGGAGAGAGCCAGGGGAGGCCTCCAGCTCGAGAGGGCCCAGTGCAGAGGTGACTGCACTGGCAGAGCAGTTAGCAGGAGCGACCGCACGAGCCGAGGCAGCAGAGCGCGATCTCGCTTCACGGGTAAATTCCAAAACACAAATTCATTCAAATATTGATTATATAATTGTGCACTGATGAAATTCATTTTACAGACTGAGGAGCTTCGAGCCGCTCTTACCTGCGTTGATGAGGGCTTCCGTGCGACGAGCACACAGGTGAGTGGCTTAATCATGTATTGCTTGAATTGCTAGATTACTGAATCATTGCATTAATTATGGAACTGATGATTTGTTTACCTGTTTGCAGGCGACTCAGCTCCAGGCGGTACGTACCGAGTTGGCGATCCGTGATTAGCGGATCTCAGAGCTAGGAGGTCCCTGAGGCGTCGAGAGGAGCTGCCTCAGGACGTGGCCGAGCTGCGGGTGTCCCTTGAGCTGGAGAGACGGGAGCGTGCCCGGGAGCGCGAGGAGCGTGCTTGTGAGCGGGAGGAGTACCAGACGGAGCGTGCCCGGCACCTTGAGCTTCAGCAGGCGGAGCGTGCCCGGTACCAGGAGCAGGTAGCAGCACGCGAGCGAGAGCTGGCAGACTCGAGGACCCAGTTGATCCTTTCTCAGGAGCGGCTACGAGTGTCTGAGGAGCGTCTCCAGCAAGGGCGCGAGCGAGCACGGGCTGCGGGGTACTCCTTCACCAGCTCCACCTTTGTGGCGGGCTCTTCCCTCCGAGAGAGGAGCGAGGCAGGGGGTCAGGTTCGGGTTCCAGCTTCTTCACGGGGGCCCATGCCTCCTCCACCAGCGCCAGCTCGGGACGGCGAGGAGGAGGTAGAGAGTAGGAGAGAGGAGGGTGGAGGCGAGAGCTGAGAGACTTACTTGTACTCCTCCACCCTTACACCTGTACTCAGACATTCATGATGTATATATATATATGAGATTTATATCTTTTTGTTACCTGAGCACTTTGTGTGGTTGTGGCCTTGTGTTTGTGTACTTTCCTCTTTCCACGTTCTTCGTCTTTGCTTTGCTTTGCCCTGTTTCTGCGACTGTAACTCACACTTTGAATAAATAGGTTAGTTCATCTGTTCGACTTGGCCCCTTGCTCAATAAGCCAGGGGTGCCTTTACTTTTGACCTTAATGGCGGGTCAAGGGGCCAAGCCTTTAATCAAACAAGGTAAATAAAATATCTGATAACGGGGAGATGCATCATGCAAGCATGCATATGCAAACCATAAATAAAAGATGCCCATGCAAAAGAATGCAAGCATACATCATGAAGAAATGCATTTTTTTCTTTTTTCCTCTCATTTATATATTTTTTATATTATTTTTCCTGAAAAATGCACCTTAGAGTAGGTCGTGGTTCGCATAAAGACGCCCTAGAAGACGGCGTGAATTTTGAAAAGGGAATCTGATTTTTGAGAAAGTAACGACCCGCTTAGGGATGTTATTCAGAAATAGACGACCTAATATAGGACATTAATTCTATAAAAAGCGCCTTAGCCAAAGGCGTTAATTGAATTATTCTGCAAAAAAGGTTAACAAGGCTATCAAGACCCCGGGTCCTTCACGGTCACCATCTAAAATTCATTAACATTTCTTGAGTAATTAAAAGGGGGTCGACGTGATCATAGTTGACTTGTATTCGAGATTTCGTACAGTGCAATTTCCCAGGTCGGTCTTGACCATCCTGCCAGTTCGTGACTTGCCACATAGAAAGGATGGAAGAAAATATAAGGGAAGCCCACAAGGGATTCTGAGATGCTCAAGGTAAAGTTATCTCCCCTACCCTATGCCTGTTGGGATTCGGTCTTTGGCGTAGGGAAATTGTTGCCTTTTTGCCTCTTTTATATTGCACGCATACGCCCAAGGTTTTCCTTGCGGGGACTTTGCCCTCTTGACATGCTTTTCTTTTCACAACTTGACTTTCACTTTGAATTGATTTGCATTGATGAAAATAAACCTAATTGTGCTTGGGCTTTCGTGGCATTTGCTCCCTTTTGGGCCCTGACTTCCACCTACTAGGGCGGCGGATAGGCTAGGCGTGTCTACCCCGAGGTCTCCCTTCCTCCCTTATGGGTCGAAGAAGAAAAGAACGGGTATTGTCTTTCACTTTTAGTCAGGTTTTTGACTTCCCATCAGATTTTGCACTGCTTGAGTTCAAGAATAAAGCGTGAGGTGTGTGAGAGTCAACCCCCTTTTAAGTTAGCAAGACTGATGAATGAATCTTGAATTTTGATCTTTCGGACCTTGATCCTTCGTGTGCCATGGCACCAATTTTGAGAGCTTTTTTGATTTTGAAGAATTTCTATTTTGCTTTTATTTGCTTTTTGGAATTTCTATTTTTTTGGTTTTTGGAAATATTCCACTTTGTTTTGGATTTTTGAATCAATTTTCATTTTTTAGGATTTTTTTTGAAAATTTCTCCATATATATATATTTTTTAGATTTTGAATCAAGGGTAGTATTTCTTAAGATACAAACCATTCCAAGGGTGAGTTAACTCTTGTCCTTCAGCATTAACCAGTTTATAAGCATTGCCAGGAAAAACGTCCTTTATAACAAACGGTCCCTCCCAATTGGGTTGGAGTTTTGAACGAGGGCCACCCGGCTTTACAAAAATCCTCTTGATTATCATCTCACCGATTTTAAATTTTCTCTCAATTACTTTCTTTTGATAAAAACGTGAGAGCCTGTTTTGATAAATGCGCGCATGCTCAGCGGCGACCAGACGCTTCTCGTCTAGGAGTTTCAATTGGGTAAGGAGTGAATCACGACGTTCATCAATAGAAAATTCCTTATCTAATTGTACTCGTAGAGAGGGAATGAGAATCTCATAAGGGACTACTGCCTCCATTCCATAAGTAAGGGCGAAAGGGGTTTGCCCAGTGGGGGTTCGAATGGAAGTGCGATAGGCCCAGAGAGCTTCAACTAGCTTGTCTGGCTAGTCCGAAAATTTATTAGCCTCACACGTCTTTTTAACAATCTTGATCAAAGTTTTGTTAGTTGCCTCTGCTTGGCCATTACCCTGCGGATAATAGGGAGAAGAATGATGCAATGCAATGTTATACCTGTTGCAGAGCTCCTTGATTTCTTGAGAGATAAATTGAGGTCCATTGTCGGTGATGATGGTGCTCGGGATGCCGAACCTTGCGATGATATTCTTCATTATAAACTTGCAGACGGTTGACGCTTTAATCTCCACGTAAGCTTCCGCTTCTGCCCACTTGGTGAACTACTCCGTTGCCGTGAGGATGAACGATTTTTGCTTGGTCAGGAGATTCGAATCACCAAGAGGTCCAATGATATCAAAAGCCCACATGGAGAAAGGCCATGGGGAGGACGTAGGATGGAGTGAAGAAGCAGGAGAATGAATCTTGTCGGCGTGCAGTTGGCACTTAACACACCTTCGAACATAGATGGAACAATCCTCTTCTAGAGTTGGCCAATAGAAACCTAGCCTAAGGATCTTCTTAGCTAGCATCTGGCTATTCACATGACCACCACACACTCCAGAATGAGCCTCTTCCATAACTTTTCATGATTCATCATCTTCGAGGCATCTTAGTAAAACACCGGTGAGCCCTCTCCTATAGAGCACACCTCCAACCAAAACATAACGCTGAGCCACTCTTCTAATTGCTTTCTTTTCTTCTACAGTGGCTTCCTCGGGATAGGACTGATCATTGCAATATCTGGCAATCTCATAATACCAAGGCTTCTCTTCGTCAGCCAGTTCTTCTTCCCAGTCTAAAAGCATGACCTCTTTGCCTTTAAGAGATTCCTTCTGCTTGACCTTTTCAAGCACTTGATCCCTAACATCGAGGAACGCACGATCCTTAATAGTTGGCGTGTCACGCTGATGAATCAGGGGAACATGAAAATCACGCTCAGGAGGGAAGACTAAAGCAGAGGCTAAAGAGGCAAGGGCGTCAGCCAAGATGTTCTGGCTACGAGGAACATGGACGAAAATCAATTTGGTGAAGAGCTTGGCATAAGCTGAAGCAAGTTCCTGGTAGGGTTTGAGCTTAGGATTGATAGTGCGGCACTTGACCAGCACCTGGCGCAGAATGAGCTGACTATCACCCACAATCCTCAAATGGGTGACACCATATCGATGAGCGGTTTGAAGACCGGCCAAAAGAGCCTCATACTCAGCTATATTGTTGGTGGCATGAAAAGTGAGCCGAGCAGCAAATGGGATGGTGACCCCTTCTGGTGTTAAAAGAACCATGCCGATCCTCTTCCTTGAGAATTTAAAGCTCCATCAAAATGTAATGTCCACATAGGATCCTGGGGTTGATTAATGGACATCAGTTCTTCATCTGGAAACTCTGAATTGACAGGATCAAAGCGGGGGAGAGGGTGATGAGCAAGGTGTTCGGCAATGGCGTAGCCTTTGATAGCTTTCTGTTGAATGTAAGTGATGTCAAATTGAGAGAGGAAGCTTTGCCAGCGTGCTAATCGATCAGTGAGGACAGATTTTTCAAGAAGGAATTTGATCGGATTCATGCGTGCAATGAGGTGAACCTCGTGAGCTAAGAAATAGTGTTTTAATTTCTGGACTACCCAAACCAAAGCAGCACAAGTCTTCTCCATGGCTGAGTACCTCTGCTCACAGGGGTTAAGAAGTTTAGACAAATAGTATGTTGCCCTCTCCTTACCTTCTTCATCCACTTGAGCTAAGACAGCACCTACGGAGTCATCCAGGACTGAGACATAGAGAACGAGTGGTTTGCCTGGAATTGGCGGCCTCAGGACAGGAGGATTGGCCAAATAATCCTTCAATCCGTCAAAGGCTGCCTGACACTTGTCATCCCAATTAAACTTGACTCCCGGCTTAGTAAGCTCGTAAAACGGCCTACATCTCTGTGAATGCTGGGAAACGAAGCGGCGAATAAATTGCAACCTCCCGATTAATCCTCGAACTTCCTTCAGATTCTTGGGAGGAGGCATGTCTCTGATGGCCTTGCCTTATTGGGATCAACTTCAATTCCCCTCTTGCTAACAATGAAACCAAGCAACTTCCCTGAAGAAACGCCAAATACACACTTCTTGGGGTTCATCTTCAATTGATATTCTCGTGATCTTTGCAAGACCTTAGCTAGAACCCCAGGATGCTCAATCCTTGTCCTTGATTTCACAACCAGATCATCCACATACACCTCGATATAAATATGAATCATGTCGTGAAAAATCACCATCATAGCCCTCTGATAGGTAGCTCCAGCATTCTTAAGTCCAAAAGGCATGACCACATAACAGTATGTACCCCATGGTGTAGTGAATGATGTCTTCTCTTGATCTTCTTCAGCCAGACGAATTTGATTGTAACCTGAAAAGCCATCCATGAAAGAGAGAGTCTCAAATCCTGCCGTATTATCGATCAAAACATCAATATGAGGGAGGGGGAAGTCATCCTTAGGACACGCGCGGTTGAGATCCCGGAAGTCTATACAAATCCGAACTTTTCCATCTTTCTTCATAACCGGGACGATGTTAGCCACCCAATTGGGATAGAGGACGACTCTAACAAATCTAGCCTTATGGAGCTTGTCGACCTCTTCTTTCATCTTTAAAGCCATATTAGGGTGGAAACGCCTCAACCGTTGCTCGACCGGCACAGACCCTGGCTTAAGTGTAAGGCGGTGTTCGACGAGCGCAGGGTCTAAACCAGGCATATCTTCATAACTCCATGCGAACGTATCCTTGTATTCTTGCAGGACCAAAATGAGCGCCTCCTCTTCGGAGGGCGGTAAATTCTTGCTTATGAGGATAATCCTAGGGTCTTCCTCGGTACCCAAATTAATTTCTTTGGTAGGCTCTTCTACAGAGGCTGACGGTTCGTCAAATCATCTTATGCCACTAGCAAAAGTATCAGCCTCGTCCTCATATTCTTCATAACTTTCATCCCCCTCTTCAATAGGGTCTTCGTCATTCATAATTTCATAGACACCCAAACCTTCATAAGAAACAACAGCATCCTCATATTCTAACTCTGGCAAGATGATTGGATTCTCTATAAATTCAGGAAGAGCTAAACAAGCCTGGCATCTGATAGCCAACTCCAACAGAAACCTATGGGGAATCTGCTTACCCTTGGACTTCTTATGTGAATCTACCCCTTGAATTTTAGCGTTAGCAGAAGAAGAGGAGGAGCAACTAGCTTGATCAGAAAAAGGAAGGGAAGGGGGTGAAAAAGTGGATACAGAGGTAATACAGAGGAAGTCCCCTCACTAGAGGGGGAGAAAAGATTTAGCAATGAATCTTGAAGGAGCGGCCCCTGGGTCGGGACGCACTCAGAAGAAAAATAGGAGGTCTCCTCAACAGAAATGGAGGTTTGGAAAGTTGGGAATTTGACGTTTTTTTTTCATTTTTGTCTTTTTCTTCATTTTTATTTTCTATTTTAAGAAGAAAGCAGTGTGCAGGGAGGATAGCAGGGGGAGTGGAAATTTCCAGATCAGAGAAAGGTTGAATCAGTGATGGCTCGCGCGGGGGCGTGATGGAGAGTTTAGAAAATCGCTCGAGGAGCGAAGAAGGAATTGTGAGAGAAACTTGGATTGAATCTGGAGACAAATTGATTATAATCAGAGGCGGTCTTGGCACGCGACCAAACCGATGAGAATATAGAGAAGCAAGCACAGATGGATGCATGGAAGTGAGAGAAAAGAGGCCGGCCCACAGCCTGTCCATGGTGAAACCTTCTTCAAACGGAACATCTGGCTCTCCAGTATCAGTGTAGTCACTCAGCAGCTGTCTCTTATCTGTAATTACGGCCGGCTTCTCAATCAATTCATGAATAAGTGGCGGCCATTCCGGATCAGTCGGCATAAAGAGGCGGCTCAAGGAAATAGTAATGTCCTGCATATCGAACCACCTGTACCAGTCACATTCTGGATCCTCCATTTTCCTTCTTTTATCAGGCCTTAGAGATTCCAGGGCTTTATAAGTGGCCAGCGGGGCAATATGACGAGCAAACTGTCTAGCATGAACATCCTGACAGTCTAATATGGAAGTAATTATGGTAGTTTGCTCCTTATTTTGAAAGCCACCCATGACAAAATGTGTCTTCAATGTCCAAGTGAGCGGCTGGCGATCTGTTTTTAATGTGGATGTCATAAATGCCCATGGTTCATCTTTGTTTTTGCCTGGCCCTTTGTAACCTAGGCCACCTCGTGTAATCAACTTCTGAGGTTTAACAGGCCTAATTCTGCCTTGACAATTGGCACCCAGACCTTTGCCATTTTGATACCCCATTTTCATCAAGATGTTCCAGCCAGAGGTGTTCATCATTGTTTTCTTCTTTTTCCCCTTGGGAGGCAGGGGTGTCATAGCAACTGTTGTGACTTTTTCTGGCATTGGTCGTGGACAAGGGACGTCCAGCACAGATAATAGTGGCTTGTTGGCCGGCCACATGGATGGAACTGATGAAGCCACGTGAATATCCTCCTCTGGCAGAATTGGCATACTGGTAACTTTAATAATGCGGCCCTTGTGTGGGAATTTAAGGCACTGGTGATTTGTGGAGGGCACCGCATCGAGTTGCTGAATGTAGGGGCGTCCCAGAATGCCATTAAATGTCAGATCCATATCCAGAATGTGAAAATCTGCTGTGATGGCGGCAGGATCCAAACTTACTTTTAACGTAATCATGCCTAGAGGAGGTTTTTTCGTGTTATCATATGCAGTGACTGTGATAGTGGACGGTCGAATTTGGCTTTTCGGAATGCCACACAACTTCAAGGTGCTAGGTGGCAAGACATTGATGGATGCCCCAGTGTCCACCAGACATTGTTTAACAGCCACCTTATTAATGTCAACTGTGATGCATAGGGCGTACTTTCTTGCTGGGAGAGGCGCTAGTTCATATTCATGGAAAGTAATTGCCGGCTGACTGCTAGCGGGCGTTAAAACCGTGACTATCTGCTCAACTGGAATGTCCTCATTGACCATCACCTTTTGCAGATATTCTTTCAAAGCTAGCTGATGAGTGGTGGATCTTTTAATTAATTCCAGGATTGAAATCCTTGCTGGGGTTCGGTCCAAGTGCTTTAGCAAATCATACTGAGTCCCTGGCACTGACTCTTGTTCTTGTTCTTGCTCTTGCGGCCCCTGCACGGGCTCTAGCTCTCTCTGTGGAAAAATACGGTGGAACATTCGTCCACTGTGGAGCGGCGCCACGCCTTGACGTGCCTCTGTCGGGGCAAGTGTGGGAGGAGGATTAGAAGAAGAAGAAGGTGTGTTGGTGTTAAGAAGTGGCGGGGCGGGAGTTCCCGCAGAGGGAATCCCCATAGAGGGTGTTGGTGCCCCGGTAGGAGGCGTAGGAGTAGAAAGGGATACCCGTATGCGGGGGGAATTGGTGGGGGGTGGAATGAGAAGAGTTCTGGGTAAAAAAGGTGGTGGAACCGATGGTGGGGGGATCCTTGCTGGTGAAGGAGTAGTGGTGGGGGGTGCAGTGGGCGTTGGCGATGGGCGGATGAGGAGTGGCCTAGATGGCAATGGCGAAGGGTTGGTGGTGGATGGGTTTTGTTGTGGCGTAGGCTGTGGAGGTGGTAAGCGTGTAAGAAGGGGGCGAACCGGCAAGGTTGGAGAATTGGTCGTAGGAGGTGGATTAACCGGGCGCAGAAAGGATCGGCCCATTTGAGGGGTAGGAGAAGAAGAAGGGGTGCGCAAGAGGCGCGGAGGTTGATTTTGATTATGATGAAGTGCCCCGACAGAGGCGTTTTCTTCATGCCATCCCTGCCCTCTCTCCACCTCATAGAGAGACGTGACAGGGTTTACGTGCTGGTTTGGCGAGTGCTCCGGTAGTGGATTGTGGACGATCCCCATATCGTGCTGAGGCGCTGGAGCTCGTTGTTGCTGCGGTGGAGCTGGTTGCTGTGGCTGCTGAGCCTGTTGCTGCCGAGGAGACCTTCTTTCTTTCATGGTGGCGATGAATTGTCTCATCTCACCCCAATTGATGTCACCCTGGTCATTTAGGTCATAAATGTAATCTCTAAAGTGGAAGCAACGATCAAGGTTGTGACCAGGTGCACGATGGAAAGCGCAGTAACGGGATGTGTCAACATTAGCGGGCCACACTGTTCTTTCCCTTGGTAACATGAGCAAATTGGCGGCCATTAAAGCATTGAAAATATCCGGGAGACTTTCTGGTAGTGGAGGGTAGTGGTCCCTTTTGGGGCCAAGTGGTGGTCTCCGTTGTTGTTGTTGGCCATAGTTGGTAGGTGGTGGTACCTGGTGGTACTGTTGCGGAGCTGGAGGGTTAGCGCGGGGCGCTTGGTTTTGCGGTGAAGCAAAGGAATGTTGGGGTGCGAATTGGCGTTGTGGAGTGGAGTTGAAATGGGGGCTTTGTGGTGGAGGTGGGTTAGGTCGTGGGTTAGCTTGGTGGTGAGGGTGGCCAACTACGCCAACCTGCTCATTTGCAATAGTGCCCTCCGTCGTGGGCCCGCTGTTGTTGACATTTGTACTTTTCTTAAATAGCCGTGGCTTCGGCTCAAACATGCCCATAATGGGCGAATCCTTCATCTGTGTCTGGATATAACGAGCCCTTTCATAGAGCTCCTCCACGGTGGTTAACCTATTCATGGCCAAGATATGCCGGAACTGAGGAGTTGCATTGGAAATTATCATCTTGACTTGTTCTTGTTCCGACAGTGTATCTTTCAGCTTCTCGGCCATCAACCGCCATCTATCAGCAAACATTATGAAGTCCTCCTCGGGCTTCATTTTTTCCGCAACCAGGTCCGTGAGTGAGAGGGAGGGTCCGACCCGGTCTCTGTACTTCTGCAAGAACTTCCTCTGAACGATATCAAAGTCACCGGCATCAGCAGAATCTAATGAATAGAACCATTCAAGGGCTGGCCCCTCCAGAGATCTTCTGAATAAGTAAGCTAAAGAGGCCTTGTTGTCTTGCCAAAAGGAGGTCTCGTACATAAAATCCTTCAAATGAATAAAAGGGTTACCAGTCCCATTATATCACCGAAAATTCGGCATCTCAGATGGTGATAAGTGGAAGACTGGCAATGTAGGGAGCGAGATCTCCGGGGCATTCTTAGCTGTAGTGACCTTCTTCAGTTGCTCTTCCATGCTTGCTAACTTCTGAAGCAGTAGAACATTAGTGTCGTACTCGACTGGGGCCGGATTTTGAATGAAAGAATGCGGTATAGGCATCCGTAGAATTCGGGGAGGTTGGAGAAATTGGTGCCTAACCGCAGAGTGGCTCGCCTGTTGGGCCGGCATGGCCGTACCGGGCGTTGGTGGATGGGAAGGAGGTTTATGCAGTACCGCCTGGTCATTAACGGGGTGATGGCCACTCTCGACCGGAGGGGGATTGGAGGATGAAGAAGGGACAGACTTCCCTTTCAAAGCGGCCTGAACTGCCTGCCGCTGGGAATCGTCCAACTGAGATAGTGCATTAATTAAATCCGTGACATTGAAGGATGGGGAAGGGTTCCCGAAGTGTTGGAAGGCACAGCTTGAGAAGAGGGCACAACCTCTTGAGGAGTGGTATCAACCACATGGACTTGAGGATAACGAGACTGACGAGGAGGGTAATTTCCCTCATGATAGATGGAATCTTGGAGGGGACTTTCATATTGACCAAAAACATTCTCATCCTCATCATCATAAGAATATCCGTAGCCTGCCATGTTGATGATTTTACCTGACGGAGTTGCATATTTAAGAGGAGAGATGGCCTTATAAAGGAACTATCAAGCAAAACCCACTCAATCCAAACAAGCCAAATCAACCCAAGCAAGTTTATGCAACCAAGTTGAGATGAACGCAAGATTTTAGTGTTCCGCTTGAGATTAGAGTGGATTAAATTGCAGAATAATTCCCTCTTTTGCAAAGTGAAACCTAGTTTATCCAAGTGTGATCTCCGAGTTAACTAGATTCTTTCTTTCTCTTCACCAACGATGGGTTCTCTATACTCCGGGTACTTCAAGGGTACAACCAGCCCGACGTCCGTGAGGGAATCCACGGGTGCGGGGACTTACGGAGGTCTTGGAAAAGGGATTTCCGGTCCAAAGAGACGGAGTGCTCAATGGAGGGTTGTCCCGATTCCAAGAGAGGTGTGTGGAATCCTAGTGTAGAGAGAGGTGGTCTCTCAACCAAATGCCACAAGATGCAAAATAATATGATCAGATCACAGCAATATAGGCAAGCAATGTAATAATCAATCCAACAATCACAGACAGCAACAGGAAGCAGGTTTCTGTAAAAACGCAGGAAAGAGACGACCTGGGGCAGGTCGCTATCAACCAAAGAGACGACAGAGTCACTGTCGTGAATCACTGTGAAAGCCCACGAGCCAGCAGTGAGAAAAAAAATACGCCTCTGGGTGAGGCGCTATAATCTCAAAGGACGCCTCTGCAAGAGGGCGTCAAATATGAAAACGCGCCTTGACGTGAGGCGCTATGCAATAAAAGGGCGCCCTGGGGCAGGGCGTGAATTCACAGATAGTGTGATAAAAAGCAGTAGAATAATGAAAGACGCCTTCTGAGAAGATGTAACACAGAAAATAGACACCCTCGATGAAGGCGTTAAACGAAAAAGCGTCTCTGGGTGAGGCGTTAATTCAGGAAAATAATCAAACAATCACAAACTGGCTGATCCCGGGAGTGTGCAGTGTGCACGGTGGAGGGTGCCCGTGGGGCACAAAAGGAGGGGTACCGTGGGTACCGAGGGGAAAGGGCACACGTGGGTGCCGAAGGGGAAAGGGCACACGTGGGTGCCAATAGGAAAGGGCACACGTGGGTGCCAATAGGAGATGGTAATCAAAAGAAAAATAGTGAATGTCCCACCGTGATCGCCAATTTGTAGATTGTGATAAATCCACACATGAAGGAGTGTAGTTTAAATATGAGAAAACATAAGGGGGAGATGATATAATAATAAGGAAAAGAAGCACGTGGTGCTACTAAGGAGGGTGATCACCAGAGGGGTTACCTCAAGAAGAAACAAAGAAGATCGCGAATACCTGGTGGAAAATAGAACGCGGGTTGGATTGTGAATTCCTCCTCCTCCTTCAATCGGCTGGCCGATGAAGGGGGTTTTTCTTTATTGATTACCCTTGCAAAAAAGACAAAACAAACAAACAAAAGAAGTGGATCAGCCAATTGAATGTAGTATCAATCCCAAGTAAATGATATAATGATGAATAGAGAATAAAACATGCGCACCTTTCTTTTTGTTTTAAAACCCCTAAAGAGTTAGGGAAAGGAAAAGATATGATGAAACTAATGCAAAAGAAGAAGAAAAACAATATACGTGATGATGCGATGAAAACAAAGCAACTAGATAAGTAAAAGCCCTGCTGTCCCTGACGACAGTAAAGGGTGAACCGAAGTCGATGCTGTTGGCAGGGAGAAAAAGGAAGCAGAGAGCCCTAAAAATCGCGCAGGAAGAAGATGGATAGCCTCCGTAAATTCAGCATCTACGTATGAAATTCTGACCTCGGTATCCTCTGATTTCATCTGATCTAGTAACCTGCCCCCTGTAACCTGCCAACCTCGCGCGAGGTCGACCAAGACATCCCTATATAGGGTTCCAGATCCAAGATCACCTCAAATTCGGAAGGATAAGAACGGGCAATGATCAAAGAAGGCAGGACTCTAGTTCCAATTCGAGCAAGGAGACCATTAAAGGCAGGGAACTCTCCAGGAAAGACGAGTTTAAGCAGGACACCGAAAGATAAAACACGACCTTCAGAAGGGCGTCAAATCACAAATTGACGACCTACATAAAGACGTTACTCAAAACACGACCATGATCAAGGGCGTCACTTCTTGGATTTAATTTTGGCAATAAAACTTACTTTATTTGAAAATTATGATAAAACGCCTGAGATGAAGGCGTTACTTGAAAACACGCCCTGAGGAAGGACGTTAATCAATAATTTGAATTTATTTTGAAACCGGATAATACCAGGAATTGACGCCCTGACATTTGGTCGTCCTTTCTTTTGAACACGCCCTAGATTAGGTCGCTAGTTAAAACACGCCCCTCTTCAGGTCGCGAATCACAAAAATGCAAAGCTCAAACCAAAAACACACAAAAATAGAAAAACTTCATATTATGAATGTATTGAAGTTCACTTTGGGGCGTCTACATAGTGACATGAGATTTGATCAACATAGCGTCAATTTTGGCGTGTCTACATCCGTGAGAGGGCGGATCTTCCTAAAGTCTTCACATAGCCACGGCGTGCTTCGTCGTTTTCTTCCACTTCTTCTTTCCACGGGCGCACTTTGCTGATCTCCCACATGGTCAGAGCGTTCCAGACTGCCCTTTCATCCTCCTCGGTCCCCATCGTCCTAGATAGAAGGGGAGGGTGGTGTGATAGTGCAGGAACCATGGTCTGGGGTAGTCCGATCTGAAGGTGGCACCGGTGAGGGTTGTAGATCGCCAGGGTGTTATTCCCCACTAGCTAAAGGTCAAGGCCTGGGCACCGCGGTATTCTCAGCAGAGTGCTCCGAAGGAGTCTTGGTCGCATTGTGAATTTCCCTAATGGCAAGGTGTTGAAGAAGAGGCGCCATTCATCCTGCGTTTTCTTGTCCGCTGTCCGACATTCCACCTGTGAAGGAAATTCAAATGCACCTCTGATAAAGAACAAAGGGTGGCTCCCAAAGATCCGGCTAGCTGAAGTTATGTCTTCCTTGGGTTGGAATTTGATTCTCACTCCCATCCAGCACTCGAGGAGTATCATGGATCCGAATAAAGGTCCTCCTAAGCAAGCCGAACTAAGTCCTTCATAGAGGTATAAGAGGATCGCTTGAGATATGGACAAACCCCGCCACAACCCGCTGATGATGCTAAGGTTTTGGATATCTAAGAGATGGTCGGTAGTGGTGAAAAGGAAAACTCCACATAAGCAAACCGACACCGCCTTGGCTATTACTTCATGTCTCTCCCACTTGTTTTTGCAATGAGAGATTATCCATTGTGCCATAGGTATCAAGTGAACATGGTGTGGGCTGATCATGGTCCTCACGTCCTTTGGATTGTGTATGAAATCGCTCAAGATCAAGGGCGGGTCAATTGGTTCAACCGTATAGCACACTAGATCTTCATCCCCCGCCTTAGTCTTAGGAAGGGCTAGGTAGGTCTCTACCTCCTCTAATAGGGCTGTAGCTTCAAAGGAAGGGAAGATGAAAGTATGTGTTTGAGGATGCCACAGTTCTATGAGGGCTGAAATGCTTGGCCAATCTAAAGACAATTTCTGAAAATTTTTGCCTAAAACCAATAGAGGTTGGAGGTGCCATGCCCTAAGGATTGCTAAAACTTCTAAAGGGAGTTCTTTGATCATGGGAGCCACCCACTTCAAGTTGGAGTAACATCTTGGACCAGGAAGAGGCTAGAAAGAAGGAAGAAGAGGGAGAGGAAGAGATCATGAGGAGTTGAAGTGTAGAAATTGTTGAACTTAATTAAGGATCTAGAACTCACCACCCTTTGAGCACTTGAGCTCAGATGCTTGGGGATTGATGTCAACCTTTGCAACTCCCCATGTTCTTTCCTGGAAACTTTAGGTCCGGTGTAGACCTTCTCCTCCATGGCCACCACTTCGAAGCTTCTCTTCATGGTATTTCCTGCTCTTAGAGGGGGTTCTTCAGGCCTTGTAACAGAGAATTCAGAAAGCTACGATTTTTGGCTAAGTTCCCAGGTTTTAAAGGCTTGATTTTGGCTCTAGGATGATAAGATTTGGATTAGAAGGCCTTATCGCAAGTCTAGGAGAGTTTTAGTGGGGGTTTAGATGGTTAACCTTCGGGTTTGGACTCTCACGGCATAATCCGTCTCGGAGTACACCTCGTTCTCTGGCGGTCTATCGTAAGGCCGTCACATTACCTGTAGGTTTCTTTTATCCCAATCTCGTTCTGTCAAGCCTAACGGTCTAACAGTAGACCGTCACAGGCTGGTGACGCATGATTCCTGAGCCGTCACATTTTCTGCCGTACAGTTCTGATCCTTCATGGTTCAATCATTCCCGACGGTTTGGGTCAAGACCATTACTTCACTCTGACGTTCCCCACATGGACCGTCACATTTTCTGCAAGCTACTTTAATATAGCATTGTTCTGCCATCTTTAACGGTCTATCATTCGACCGTTACATCATTCTAACACTCCATCTATGGACCGTCACATTTTCCTGCTAATCAGTTTGCAGTCTGGCCACTGTCATCTCTGACGGACTTCAGTTGGTGCGTTACAGCATTCTGACGCGTCTTCTCTAGACCGTCACATTGTCTACTGCTGGATTTGTGCTATTCCTTTCTGCCTATGGTCCTTCATTTACACATATCCCATTCCATTTACATAATTTCAGTCATCCCATTCATGCCATTTCACACATTTCCACATGCATTTCTATTTCATTCCATCGTACAATTCATTCCATCCATTCCATTCATATGCATTCCATTCACGCATACAATCATTCACATAAAACAAAACAAAAACATAAAAAAGAACTCTTCACTCCATTTCATTCATTCTCATTCCATTTTTTATGTAAGTCATGTACAAGTGTAATAAAAGAAGAGAAATACAAGCTCATTCGGCCGGTTTTTCTCCCGGGCCGCCATTGTCATCACCATCCTCGGGTCTCCTCAATGGTGGCGCTATAGAGGCACTCTCCTCCTGCTGTCCCCTCTCTGCCCTCTCGTTCCTCCGCTGGCTGGAGGAGCTGACGAGGAAGTCAGCCACTGATCCGGTACGGGCAGCGCTCCTCGGTGCTCCACTCTGAGAGGCGCTCTGCTGGTCCTCGGCCTATCATCCGGACAGTCCTCTCCAGGGTTCGCAGCTCAATCTTCATATCATAGGCCTGGCGCCGAGCCTCACGTGCTTCAGTTCGATAACATTCCAAGTCGGCCATCCCGGTCCGGAGTCTCTCCACCTCGGCCTGTGCCTGAGCCAGCTCGGTCCGAAGTCTCTCTGTCTCCGCTCGGGCACGTTCCGCCTCGGCCATCGCTGCGGCTAGCTCTCTCGCCTGTAGTTTGCATCTCATCATGATTAGCTAAATAAGCATTTAATTTTGCATAAGCATAAGCATTTAAGTCAAAGCATTTAGTTTCTTACCCGCTCTGTGAGGGTGGCCTCTGCCTCCTCGACCCGAGCGACCGCTCGAGCAAACTCAGCGTCCCGCTCAGCTCTGTCCCTGGCAGGCTGTGATGACGATGACGGGGCATCGGGTCCGGCTCTTTGGGCTCCCTCAGCCCGCTTCATTTAGAAGTTAAAGTTAGTCAGTCACACTTGCATCATTTGCATCATAATCATGATCATTTAAGTCTCAGGTTTTGGGAATCTTACCAGAAGCTCCAGAGAGGTCCGGTACTCGTCCCGTTGCTGGATGGTCGCGTGGAGTAGTCCTTCGAGCTCGGCTATCCGTCCCTCAGGGTCTAGCTGCATTTAGAGAGCATGGGTCAGTGCATATAGAATTTTTTGCATTTGGAATAGAAGAAGTTTAAGTTTATAAATACATACCGGTCCTCAGTACACCTGGTCTCCGTACCGCCGGGCGAAGGCTTTCAAATACGCCTCATCGCTATCGGCCCGCTCCTTCACTGCTCGACCTCTCCTGTTCCAGTCGTGGACGTATTTTGCCTTGCGGGTGCACCAATCCACATCACCACTGATGCCCTTTGATGACTTGCCCGGGTGCTCGTCACTTCGGCGTGGGAATGTCACCTCAGGCTGGTGTAGTCCACAGGTCCACAAGATCAGGCGGTAGTGGAAGGGCTCGATGATGTTGATGCAATGCAACCATATGTCTCACCCGCGGTATGATGGGGATGCCTGGACCCCTGGCTGTCCCTTGTAGCTCTCGTCCCGGTACGGGGTCCATCTCACCTGAAAATCATGTTAGTTCATTTGTAAGCATATAAAAACATTCATAAGTATATAGAACATTCAGAAGCATTAGAAGCATTCAAAGTATTTAGAGTTCTGGGCTTATCGCCGTATGCGGGAAGGAGTCCAGGTCGTCCTGGATCACCCGGGTCAATCTGGTGATCGACCCCGGGTCCCTCGCGACAACCCATCGCCTCGCTATCGGGATCCGACCGGGATGTGGCTACGTGCCTCGCCCAATCCCAGGGAGGTACACGAAGCTCCAGATCTGTATTTAGGAGTCATGTCAGTCAATTGCATTGCATAATCAATTGCATAATCATATAGGAAGCATTTAAGTCAAGTATACCTGTAGGAAGGGCGAGAAGCCGCCCAACATTGTTTGCCGGTCCGTCGTGCTGAGCGAGTCGAACAGGAAGGCCAGGACCGCTGCTCCCTGTGAGCGATGTCACGCGGTCCGGGGAGCGGAGAAGATGCGGAGCGCGCGGGCTCCTCTTTTGTTTGCTGCAACACAGAAATAAGAGAAAAGAGAAGGGGCCACCACGGGAGATTGCTCCGGCGGGGCAAGCGGGACAAATGTAATATAGCAAGATATGGGGGTTAAACGGCCATAGCGGGAAGTGACTCGCCGCGACCTCGGGGGGACGGGAATGGTGCAGAAATTAAATAGTAAGAATTGAAACGGCCATTGGGGAAGTGACTCGCCGCGGCCTCGAGAATATGAGCAGATAAGAAGATAACAGAATATAAAGAGAATATAAATAGCGAAAATTTAAACGGCCATTGGGGAAGTGACTCGCCGCGGCCTCGAGAACATGAATAGATAAGAATATAACATAAAAGAACGGGAATTTAAACGGCCATTGGGGAAGTGACTCGCCGCGGCCTCGAGAACATGAATAGATAAGAATATAACATATAAGAACGGGAATTTAAACGGCCATTGGGGAAGTGACTCGCCGTGGCCTCGAGAACATGAATAGATAAGAATATAACATATAAGAAGGGGAATTTAAACGGCCATTGGGGAAGTGTCTCGCCGCGGCCTCGAGAACAAGATGTGATCGCCAGGGGCCAAAAGACCCCAAAATAAAGAAAGTGATCGCGCCTACCTCAAGAGCGGGAGATGGCGGGTTGCTTCTTCCTCCCCCTTCGGCAGGCCGACGGAGAGGGCTTTCCTTGGTTACCCTTACAAAACAGTAGACAATAAACGAACGGAATTAGAAAATGGCAGTGTAGTAACAATTCCTTGCAATAAAAGTAATGAGATCGTGACCTGACACACACCTGATTGGTGTGGTTTTAAACCCCTCTCGGACTCGAGTAGGAGGAAAATGCGATGATGAATGCAAGAAGTATGCAAGAGACGGCGCCCTTATGTAGGGAGATAGAGGATGCAGTATGATGAATGTAAAGAACTATGGAGAAAAAGGGGAAGAAAAGGCTTATTGGAGGAGCCGAGGGTGAGATTCGGCGGAGCTCCGGCAGCGTGGGGATGACGTGGAAGCGCGGTGGATGAAGATGACCTTCCTCTCGCGAGCGTGGGCACCCGAGAAGCCGGCAGAACCTCCACCTACAAAAGACCCCACGGGTTAGAAATGACTCCGTAGCCTCTGGGCTCCGGCAGCCTATCGGATCTCTTAGAAGCTCCTCCAGAACTGAGGGGGTGGGCCTCTATTTATAGGGCTCCGGAGGGTGGAGGCGTCCAGGACCCTGGACACCTCCATCAGAGCCGAACTAATATTTTATTCTATTTTTTTGAAATATTTTTCTGGAGGCGTCCAGGGCCGCGGACGCCTCTAACAGGTCCACCGAACCCCACCGACGGCCGCACGCGGTTTGGCACAACGCGTGGTTTCGTGAGCGGCGTCTCGTGATTCAGAAATGGGCGCGTCCAGCTGGCTGGACGTCTCCATAATTTGGATGTCGTTCGGTGGCCTGGCGCCCGTGAGGGAGTTGATGGAGGCGTCCAGGGTCCTGGACCCCTCCAATAAATTATATTTTTTATTTTTTGTGTTTTGTTTTTTTATGCCAACTAGCATTTTAATTTTTTTGTTTTTGTTTTTATGGAGGCGTCCAGGGGCCTGGACGCCTTCATTAATATATTATTTTTTATTTGTTTTGGGCTTTGAAAAATAAAAATAAAATAAATTAAAAGAATGGGGGCGTCCAGGGGCCTGGACGCCCCCATAAAGACCCACCCGGGTCCTTAGTTCAGGCGTTGGCGGCCGCCCGGCAGACACCCTTCCTGGTTTCGGAACCTCTGATGCGTCCGACTGGTGTTGATGCCGTCCGAATGCTGCAACGAGATGATTTCCGGATGCCGAAAAGGCGGAAGAAGACTCAAGAAAAGGAAGCACTCGAGCGATTCAAAATGCGTAAGCCGTCGCGGGGCGTCGTATAGTAATATGAGACTTTCTCAGGAGACGTCAGGAATGGCGTGTCTACAGCTGCCCCGCCTTGGCGTCTGCTTTGCAAGGGAGCGACACGTAGTGAAATGGTATCGAAGTGGAGTGAAATGAAGTGGGAGCGGACTGATAAGTTGATGCCAAGGTGTGATGAGACACGCTTTTGACGTTACTGTTTGGAATCTTTCCTGAAGTTTCAATGAGGCGACCTTGAAGAAGGTCTTTCAAATATTGACGATTGGCTTGGACGGAGATCAAATAAGGGAGGGTGAGATGTGCGCTCAGGCACGAAATAAAAAGAGACCAACTTCTCGGTGTGGAAGTACCTGGGTCATAAACCTGCAGGTTTCACCTTTGGGGAGCGGTTACCAGCCAACGTGGAAGTGTTGCGGCCAAGGTGGGTCAAGCAAGGTAAAAAGCAAAGGAATATCTGAGGGTCTGTCCAAACAAGGGTCTCCTTTGGAAGAGCAGCGTAGGGCCGTTTCAAGGAAACTCAGTATTTCATTCGGAATGGAATATCTCATATTTGTAGGAATTGAAACACAACGGCTTTCACAATCGAATCACTTGAATGATCTTCCGCAATAAATCAAAGTCCTATATGAATGCATGCTGGGTTTAAAGAAAAATTTAAAACAAACTAAAATAGAAAATACTCAAGGATAATATTGTCAACTTGTTAAGAACGGGTCAAGATACCGATCCGGTGAGCTGATACTGGGCTGGGGCCCGTTTATCCGCGCACCAACTCACTGAATGGAACCGTCGTCCCCATGCTACCACAAGTTAACGGCCTATCCGTACAACCCAAATTCTTCCGGGATCATCACTATTTTTGTTGAAGGGGAACTCAAATCCCAGATTCGTTCGGGCCGCAAGGTCCTTAACATGTTCTAGTAGCGTAGGTATCATATACTACGATGCATGACATGGTGGGACCAACCATTGAAAGGTGGGACAGGAGATAGGACAAAGACGTCCGTTAGTAAAACCTGCACAGGTCAACATGGATTAATAACATCAGAAAGTAACAGAATCGTAACAGAATCGCACCACAATGGAAAGGAGATCTAGCCAAAATCCTGACATTGATCGCTGATGTGACATGTTCCGTCCTATAGCGCCCTACCCTTCCTATAAGAACTCCCCTTAGGCTAGTTCATTCAAAAGCATCAAGGTGGGTTTTGGAAGCTCAGGAGAGGAAAGAGAGAAGAATCTAGAGATTTCAGGATGGAAGGAGAGTCTTCCCGCGTTATGAAGAGGAGCAGGCCTAGCAGCGAGATCAGGCGACTCTCCGACCTCGAGGGTCATCTGAGTGGGACGATCATGTCGCATATGGTAAGCTGATTCTTTTCAAATTTCTCCATGTGAACCTTCTTCTTACTTCCTTCATTTCTTCTTCTTTCTTTTCTCTTCTAGCCATATCCACTCTTCCCAGGCCCGAGGAAGTTTTCCAAACTGCCATGGCTTTCAAAGCTAACTTCCAACATCTCCATCGGCATGAGGGCCATACTCTCGAAGTGGCATCTGCAGGGGCTCCTTATTCACGCCAAACACTATGAGAAGATTCGTATGGACTGGGCGGCTATGGGCGCACTAGTGGAGATCTGGCATCCCCAGACCCACACTTGTATCTTCCCGACCTTCGAGGTGACCATCCTCCTCGAGGAGGTGGAACTTCTGCTCGGATTGAAGAAATTCAAGAGTGACGGGAAGGTGAAGGCTATGCGGATGCTGACACGGAGGACTTCCGAAAGCGTCCTTGGAAGCTTCATGCCGCCCGACGCATCCCGAAAGGTTCGTACTCAAAAGGGAATCGATCTCCAAAAGCTCACGGAATGGGTCATGGACGCCCTGAGGGGGGCACCAGATGATGACTATTTGGAGGGAATCATGAAGGGGTTCACCATTTGTCTGGCGGGTGCTCTCTTGTTTCCTTATACCGACAACATGGTGGAGGAAGACCAACTAAGTGCCATTCGTGGGATCTGGAGTGGAAAGAGGGTAGGACCCGCTGTCCTTGCCTACCTGTATAGTGGCCTTACTGCCTCGAGCATGGGTAAGCCTCCATTTGGTTGTGCACTTGTCTTGAATTGCTGGCTTGATTTGCATTTCAAATTCGACCACCGCGAGGGAATGCCAACGGCTTCGAAGCTTTTCCAACAAAGCCCGCTTCACCACATAGCCGACGTTTTAGCCTTTGGTGGCACTGTAGCGAACCGTGTTCCGTGGCTGAAGAAACGTGAAGACTGGCGGTCTCACTTCTGCACCGTGACACAAGGCTTCTTTACTTGCGCACCGGCATGTTTGCTTTCGCTTGATCTCCTCGTGAGGCCTTCTTGTGAAGTTGATCTCCAACTGATTGGTGCGACCGAGTTTGTCCTTTACAACGCGCATCGGTGCTGCCTCCAGATCGGCATTCCACGTCATTCGTTCCCACTACCTGTTGTGCCCCTTGTGCTTTGTTGATGATGTGGTGTTTTAATGATAGCAACATAATTGAGTCACCACTTTGTCTTGAATATGTCTGAACTATTCTGTGGGAGATTGCATGAGTGTCGCCATGTCTGAATTGTGAAGAATGCATGCGTATGCTTGAGTCATGTTGTGATAAATTGGTTTGTGCTTGATTTCTGTTCTGTGCATTGCTTCTCTGCTGATAATGTTCATGTTGTAGTTCATCAAGTATGTACAGCGTCCGTCTCATGTCATATGTGTTTACTTCATTCAGAACTTGGTACACAAAACAGTTAACTGTGAGCATGGCATAGATTATACACTCACCATGTCTGCATGTCTGCATGTCTGTCTTTCATTAATATGGGTTCTGAGTAATGAGTGCATTGACGCAGTTGGAGATTGGGTTGACGCCATGCTGCTTTGTCTACTTTTTGTTGCTCATTAAGTCTTAAAGTCTGTACAGGGTAGTTCATGCATCACTCTCTTTGCCAAGTGTATACATCGGTCAGCATTGCATCTTGTTCGCGAAGTCCATACATTGGGCCATTCATCAAAGTCCATACATTGCATAATGTTTGTCAAGCCAATACATTGCACTGTAGATGCATCGAAGGGAAGTATGCACATTGGTCTGTTCATATAAAGTCTGTACATCACCTTCAGACTTTCAATTGTTGAGTCTTTACATGTTTTGAGGTTGACAACACTAGGAGCCTTAGTGTCGTTATTTGTTCCATCGCGTGCTGAACACTGCAGCACCTCGTGCTGCTTTCTGTGCCACCTCGTGTCGCTCCCTCTGTGTCACCCCTATGTCTTCGAGTCTTCTGTATTCGTGTTGTTTCTTTCAAGACACCGTGTCTTTCTTGCTTTGTGATTACACTTCGTGTCGGTTTCTGTTTTCATCTTCGAGTTGTTTTCAGCCCGTGTCGTTCTCGTGTTCAAGTCATTTTCCTGTATCTTCGTGTTATCTTTTGTGTTTGAGTCTTCATGTTATTCCTGTATTTGTGTCTTCGTGTTGTTGTCTTTATGTTTTCGTGTTATCCTTGTGATTGAGTCTTCATGTTATTTCTGTCTTTATGTCTTCGTGTTGCTTCTCTCTATCTTCGTCCAGGTTTCCTCTGATCGCGTGTTTTACTACCGTCTTACTCCGTGTTATTTCCTTCTCACCCTGTGCTGTTCTCATCTGACTTCGTGTCGTTCTCCTTGTAGTGTTAGCTTTGTTACTGTATGTACCTCGTTTCGTTTTCTTTTTATCTCGTGCTGTAGTCATCTTATGTATCTCGTGTCGTTCTCAGTATAGTGCACCTTTTGTTGTTCCTACACACTTCGTGCAGCTTTAGCCTGAGTGTCAACCGACTTATTTCAGGTATATATATATAGAGAGAGAACCCTAAGCATTAATGTTTTTAATCTCTTTGCAGGAGAAGAAGAAAAAGAAGAAGAAGAAGGATTCTGGTTTCAGGATCAAATCCGAACCAGTTTGCTCTATTATACTGTTCGTGGAGCCTATGCAGAGTGGGCACGTGATACAAGGTTAGCATCTGGCACGTGATCCGAGATGCAGAGGAGCCTCCACGTGGACTGAAGCATTTGGGCGGGAATCGTGGAGAGCACACGCCGCCCTAATCTGCTGCTGCTATATATATGTGTCTTCTTCCTCTGAAGAAAAAAGAGGGTAGAGAGTGACTGAAGTAGAAGCAGCCAGAGCTAAGAGAAGAAGTGCAGAAGAGAAAGAGGAGATAGAGAAAGCTGAGAGCTAGATCGAGAGAGCAGAAGAAGAAAAAAGAAAGAGAGACAGTGAGATAGAGAGAGTGAGAAGAAGGAGAAGGCAGAAGAAGTAAGAAAGAAGAAGAAGAAGAAAAGAGAGTTCGTGCTGGGAGAAAGAGAGAAGCAGTAGAAGAAGTTCCTGCTGGACCGTGGATCAAATCCAGGCCAGCCAGCTCTGCGAGAGCCACATTTGATTTTATCTTTTCAACTTTCTATTGCTGGGTTTTATTTTTCCTTTGAACTAATCACTTGTTGTATTTCCGATTCTCTGTAGAGAGGTCGGGGTCCCTCCTGTTGGTTCAGGAGAAGGGAGATTGCTATCTCCGGTTGCAAGTAGCTGAGTGTTACTTGTAGGTTCCCTCTGGTTAGAGGAAGGGAGGCTCGTCCTCCGGTTCTGGGCTTGTAGGTTTCAAGTCCAGGGGTCCCTCCGGTTGAGAGGAAGAGAGGTCCGAGACCTCTGGTTTGCAGGTGACTTAATATCACTTGTGTTTCCCTCTGGGGTTCAGAGGAAGAGAGACTTGGGTCTCTAGGTGCCCCTCCGGTTTGGAGGAAGGGAGGTTTGGTCCTCCGGTTCTGGGTTTGTGGGTAGCAAGTCCAGGGGTTCCCTCTGGGTCTGGAGGAAGAGAGACCGTGAGTCTCTGGTTTCCAAGTGGCTGGGAGTCACTTGGGGAGTCCCTCCGGTTGGGAGGAAGAGGGGAGGTTATTTCCCTGGTCAAGCTGTGTGGCAGCATTTGTTGCAGACTGAGTCTGCTGTGCTAGTGTTACTAGTGAAAGCCTCACTCCGGTTGTGAGTGAGGGGTGGACGTAGGTCTGTTGACCGAACCACCTAAAAAACCTTGTGTCCCTTATGGTTTGATCTTCTTATATGTTCACTTAATTGCTGCGCCTTAGATGCTTGCTTAGGATCGGTTGAGGGCTTCTTGAGTTGTTGTCTTGCTTTGATCCTTCTAAGTTTCCTCAGGCTATTTCTGCTACAGTTTTAATTCCGTATAACTGAGCTTTAGAATTTTAATTAGGCTATTTTTGTAGAGGGATACATTCACCCCCCTCCCCTCTGTATCCGGGCCTTACATTCTATCAATTGGTATCAGAGCGGTTCACTGATTGATCAGATCCAACGATCTGCAGAGGATCCTGTTGTCCTTTCGTGCATTTCTATTTCTACCCTTTGCTGCATTAATCTAGTTGCCGACTTATTCAATGGGTTCTCCACCGATTTTCAATGGCTCTAACTTTAACTCATGGATTAGCAGTCTTCACAATTATGTGAAAATGATTAATCTGGATCTGTGGAAGTTAATTTCACAAGGTCCTCACAGATTGCCAAAAGAAAAGTCCAAATGGACTAAAAGTCACAAGTCAAATGATGGAGAAAATCAGAAAGCCTTTAACCTGTTGAAAGCAGCTACTGACAGAGCCCTATGGTCTTGTCTTCATAATTGCAGCTCAGCAAAGGACATCCTGGATAGGCTGAAGCAATTTCACAGGGTAAACGAGGACAACTGCATGATGGCTAACAGAAGTAATCCAAGTGACAGCAATCAAGGCAGCAGTCAGACTAAAGAAGATGATGATGATGATGAGGTAAATCTCTTCGAGAATTTTTCTCTAGAAGATTGGGAGAATGCATATGCTGAATTACTTGAATCTCATGAACTGTTAAGAAAACAATATAAAAAATTGAAGAAGAGTACTGGTTTAGATAGTTCAAGTTCTCCTTGTAGAAATTGTGTTGAATTGAAAAATATTCATGATGCCTGTATGTCTGACCTTCTAATGTTGAAGAAACAAAATTCTTTATTGAAAACTGAGAATCAAGATCATGTGAAAGAAATCTCTGAACTTGAGAAGAAGCTTAGTCTAGCTAGTCATGATTATGTTCAGAGCAATGATTTGCTGAAAGAAATTGAATGTGTTAAGTCTGAACTAAACAAGCTGAAATCTGAAAATGATTCTCTTAAAAAACTCTCCAATAAAAATGATGAAAAATCAGAGAAACTTAGACAGGAGAACAAATTGCTGATTGAAAAGCTTAATGCCATAAAATCTGTAAACATAGAATTACAGAATGATTCTGAAAAACAACAGGAAATGTTTCATGAATGTTAGTCTCTCTCAGATGAATGGGTGCTTGATGCTGATCTCCTAGAGCAGAACAGTAAACTGGAAGAGGAAATCAATGAGTTGAAACATCTAAACACCCAGCTGACAGATAGGCTAATGACAATGGAAAAAGGCAAGTGTGTGAGTGTGGATAATTCTGATAGGTTGATGAATGCTGAACAAGAAATTAAGAGTCTGAAAACCATCAACTTAATGTTAAATGAAAATGTCAGTTGTAGTGAACGGAAAATAACTGGATATGAGCTTACTATCACATCCCTTCAACAAGAAGTTGATGATCTTTATAAGTCCCTATCTGAAGCTGACAATGAAACAAAACTAAAACAGGAAGTTGAAAAACTCAAGAGTCTGAATGATGCCTTGCATCAACAAGTCATTTCCTGTGAAACAGATCTGTCCAAATATGAAGCTAAAATTGCTGATTTGAATTTTGAGATTAAAGATTTGGAAAATTCTCTATCAAAATTTGTCAAAGGTAAGGACAATCTGAATAAGCTTCTTGGAAAGAGTGATAACTTTGAGAGAAAGGGACTGGGCTATAGTCCGACAAATAAAAGGAGTAATGGGAATGAGACATCTACTGTTTTTGTCAAAGACACCAATCAGAACACAACCTCTGCTCCTTCTGTCTTCAAATTCAATGCACAAAAATCCACTGTGAAACTCACAACTGTGGAACAAAATCAAAAACTGAAAAAGGGTGAAACTTCACAGAAGAAGGATAAAGACACTCCTGTTACTATAAAGAAGGCTACACACAATTCACATGATCTCTCACACACTCACATTAAAAAGGGTTCATGTTATTATTGCGGGAAAGGAGGTCACATAATGGAGGATTGTGGATTGATGTTAAAAGATGAGCATGCTAGTGGAACTTTACATTCTAGAAACTCTTTTGATAGAAACCATGTTGCTAGGAAGCCTGATGTCTCATGTTATTATTGTGGGAAGCATGGTCATCTCATGAGTGAATGTTTTATCATGAAAGAAGACAATAAACAGCATGCCAAGTTCCCCATTCATGTTCATGGTCCATATGGATCTAACCACAATTCTAGTCAGCACATTGTGTGCTTCAACTGCAATAAGCCTGGGCACAAGGCTGCTGAGTGCTGGTTTAGATCTACTTGGGGTAAAAATGTTTTTCACAGAAGAAATTCTTTTGCTTGCTCCACTGTGGGAAAAAGGGCATACAGTCAAGACTGTTGGCATGTTCAGAAGAACACTGTTAACCCCTATGGTGTCAAATTCCCTGCAAAACCTTTTGTGAAAATTTCATGCTATAACTGTGGGAAGCCAGGTCATAAATCTGCCGAATGTTGGATGGTTAAGAACAAGTATCAAACTGCTCATGCATATAACAGAAAATCTTATGAACATGTTTATAAACATCACCCTGCTGTTAATATGCATCATAAGAATCAAACACCAGCCATTTCATGTAGATACTGTGGAAAATCTGGACATTCTATGGATGACTATTCACTGATGAAATTTGATGATAATGTTGCTATGAAAATGTTTAGAAAACCTGTCAGGGCTAACGCAGGACCCAAAGCTGCTTGGGTCCCTGCAGGATCAAGATGATCAAATACTTTGCAGGTGTGCCTTGGAGGGAGAAATAAAAGGGGTTAACCAAGGCACTCAAAAAGAAAACCCCAGGACTCAATTCAGGTCAGTTCTGAAATCTGTTTCAATTTCATTATCTGAAATTGTTATTTTGCTTGGTTGATTTTTGATGTTCTTCTCATGCTGTTGTTTGCACTAAATAAATGAGATTACTTTGCACTGCATATGTCATTTGCATGACCATCATGGTATATGAAATGGAACAATGCTGGAGGGCAGTTGGAGTATGTCTGGATGCTACTACCATGTGTGAGGTGGTCCTTGGACCAAGTCCTCCGCTCAGTACCATGGGTCAAGTCATATAGAGCAGTGTATTGCATATCATGTTGATCTGTTGGTGCTAAACTGAAGTTTTCTGAAATATGAATTGAACAATCATGCTTATAGTAATTCTCTTCTGTCTAACTTGCATAAACTGCATCAATTCAGGGGGAGCTTGTTGAGTCTTATGTGAGTCACTGCATATAGACAAGGGGGAGCATTATTATATTGTTGTCACTATTTGAAATTCACATTCTACACTCTTTCAACTCATCAATTGACTATTTTGAGTTCTTACCTTCTTGAATCTGAAAATTTGGCTGATAATCCTCAATCTGTTGAAGAAGGAGTGTCTCATTTTGTCTGACTGAAATGACTTTAAACCTGTATTGAGTGATTGACTCTGCTAGTGTTTTTAAACCTTATTCTCTCTTGCTGATTGACTCTTCCACCAGCTTGTACTCTTCCTTCATATACCTCTTAGCTGGTGTGACTATTTTGGCTGCATTATTGAGTTGTTGGTCAGCTAAATTTATTGTTCTGATATAAGGAACTTAAGCTGCATTTCATGCAATTCAGTCTGAGATTTTGGTAGAAACTCCTATCATATGGGTTTAAGAATTATCACTGAATCAGACTGATATAAAATTAATGTATTCTCAGCTTTGTAATTAAATGAATTGAAAATATCTGTTGATAAGGTTTAATAAACTTTAACCTCTTGTGTCATGTAATCCTTAAAGTCTCTCATCTGATATCTGATAATTTGAAATCTAGGCTACTTTGGTAGAGATACATAGAGTGAGTGTTGTGGTTAAACATTAACTTGAAAAAGTTGACTAAATGAAAAAATTATGAATTCAGAGCAATGACTCGGTCACTGAGAAACTGAGTTCTTTATCAATGAAATAGAGTAACTCATGTCATGAGGTGCCACAGTTATCTCTGATAAAAATTTAGTGAAACAAAACCTGACAGAGCAATAGCTTATTTGTGTTGAGTAGCTGGGGAGACTGGCCTCTGATAAAGGTGTCTTCTCATGTAAAAGGACACTCATATTGCTAACTCTGCTCTCAAAGTGAGAGGCAATGCCAGTTATCACACTGAGTAACTGGGTCACTTCAACTAAGACTTGTTGTGCCTCATGTAAAAAGGTGTTGATCAACTTAAATTACTCAGAAAAATATAATGTGCTTCAAATAAAATTATCTTGAAAAAATATGTCAACTCATGTTCTTGAAAAAAGTATTTAACTTCAGTACTAACCTATGTATTTTTTTTAAAGGTGCAATTGAGATCATATGTGTAAGATAAAAGATGATTGTTTTTGAGTGTTTTCTGATTATTTGGTTCACTTTTATTAAAACTTGGATTCAGATATGAGCATTGAGTTTAATTTGGCAAAGTTGGTATACATCAAAATTAAATCAGATTGGTTAAGTTGCCGCTTCATAACTCCTTATGATAGAAGAGTCTACATCTTTTAAGACTTATTGAAGTGATGTATGCATTCAAATCCCTCATGATCAGATTCATGCATGATCAACAAAGTGAACTCCTCTCTTATCAGTTGACTGATTCCATCTGCATTTTTCTGACCATACAAATGTGAGGTGCCACTCCCATTATTACCTTGTTCACTTGCAGCCCTCTGAACATCAGAATCCTTATGGTGGTGGATTTTAGATTGATTCCTGAGATGCATTTCTCTCCACACTGTTGGAATCTTCCATCTTGTTCTGCAATAAGTTCTGATTCAGTGGTATTTTCACCAGAATTCAGATTCTTTGTAATGGTTGATTTCAGATTGATTTATTAGATAACCAGAGTCCTTTCCTGTGCTTCGGGGGGGTTATGGTTTATTTACATCTAAGGAGAGAGTAGTCAATCATGCATGTTGATAGGGGGAGAGCTGTTTCATTGTCATAAGGGAGATCTTCATTTTTAAGAACCATGACTCATTCTCTACATTTATGTGCTGTCTTTGTGTGCTGCATTTATGTGCTACATTTGACTATCAAACCATTTCCCTTCTTTTTGATTATGTCAAAGGGGGAGAATAGTTTGATGAGTCAGTGTGACTCATTATGTTGCCATCATCAAAAAGGGGGAGATTGTTGTGCCCCTTGTGCTTTGTTGATGATGTGGTGTTTTAATGATAGCAACATAATTGAGTCAGCACTTTGTCTTGAATATGTCTGATCTATTCTGTGGGAGATTGCATGAGTGTCACCATGTCTGAATTGTGAAGAATGCATGCGTATGCTTGAGTCATGCTGTGATAAATTGGTTTGTGCTTGATTTCTTTTCTGTGCATTGCTTCTCTGCTGATAATGTTCATGTTGTAGTTCATCAAGTATGTACAGCGTCCGTCTCATGTCATATGTGTTTACTTCATTCAGAACTTGGTACACAAAACAGTTAACTGTGAGCATGGCATAGATTATACACTCACCATGTCTGCATGTCTGCATGTCTGTCTTTCATTAATATGGGTTCTGAGCAATGAGTGCGTTGACGCAGTTGGAGATTGGGTTGACGCCATGCTGCTTTGTCTACTTTTTGTTGCTCATTAAGTCTTAAAGTCTGTACAGGGTAGTTCATGCATCACTCTCTTTGCCAAGTGTATACATCGGTCAGCATTGCATCTTGTTCGCGAAGTCCATACATTGGGCCATTCATCAAAGTCCATACATTGCATAATGTTTGTCAAGCCAATACATTGCACTGTAGATGCATCGAAGGGAAGTATGCACATTGGTCTGTTCATATAAAGTCTGTACATCGCCTTCAGACTTTCAATTGTTGAGTCTTTACATGTTTTGAGGTTGACAACACTAGGAGCCTTAGTGTCGTTATTTGTTCCATCGCGTGCTGAACACTGCAGCACCTCGTGCTGCTTTCTGTGCCACCACGTGTCGCTCCCTCTGTGTCACCCCTATGTCCTCGAGTCTTCTGTATTCGTGTTGTTTCTTCCAAGACCCCGTGTCTTTCTTGATTTGTGATTACACTTCGTGTATGTTTCTGTTTTCATCTTCGAGTTGTTTTCAGCCCGTGTCGTTCTCGTGTTCAAGTCGTTTTCCTGTATCTTCGTGTTATCTTTTATGTTTGAGTCTTCATGTTATTCCTGTATTTGTGTCTTCGTGTTGTTGTCTTTATGTTTTCGTGTTATCCTTGTGATTGAGTCTTCATGTTATTTCTGTCTTTATGTCTTCGTGTTGCTTCTCTCTATCTTCGTCCAGGTTTCCTCTGATCGCGTGTTTTACTACCGTCTTACTCCGTGTTATTTCCTTCTCACCCTGTGCTGTTCTCATCTGACTTCGTGTCGTTCTCTTTGTAGTGTTAGCTTTGTTACTGTATGTACCTCGTGTCGTTTTCTTTTTATCTCGTGCTGTAGTCATCTTATGTACCTCGTGTCGTTCTCAGTATAGTGCACCTTTTGTTGTTCTTACACACTTCGTGCAGCTTTAGCCTGAGTGTCAACCGACTTATTTCAGGTATATATATATATAGAGAGAACCCTGAGCATTAATGTTTTTAATCTCTTTGCAGGAGAAGAAGAAAAAGAAGAAGAAGAAGGATTCTGGTTTCAGGATCAAATCCGAACCAGTTTGCTCTATTATACTGTTCGTGGAGCCTATGCAGAGTGGGCACGTGATACGAGGTTAGCATCTGGCACGTGATCCGAGATGTAAAGGAGCCTCCACGTGGACTGAAACATTTGGGCGGGAATCGTGGAGAGCACACGCCGCCCTAATCTGCTGCTGCTATATATATGTGTCTTCTTCCTCTGAAGAAAAAAGAGGGTAGAGAGTGACTGAAGTAGAAGCAGCCAGAGCTAAGAGAAGAAGTGCAGAAGAGAAAGAAGAGATAGAGAAAGCTGAGAGCTAGATCGAGAGAGCAGAAGAAGAAAAAAGAAAGAGAGACAGTGAGATAGAGATAGTGAGAAGAAGGAGAAGGCAGAAGAAGTAAGAAAGAAGAAGAAGAAGAAAAGAGAGTTCGTGCTGGGAGAAAGAGAGAAGCAGTAGAAGAAGTTCCTGCTGGACCGTGGATCAAATCCAGGCCAGCCAGCTCCTGCGAGAGCCACATTTGATTTTATCTTTTCAGCTTTCTGTTGCTGGGTTTTGTTTTTCCTTTGAACTAATCACTTGCTGTATTTTCGATTCTCTGTAGAGAGGTCGGGGTCCCTCCTGTTGGTTCAGGAGAAGGGAGATTGCTATCTCCGGTTGCAAGTAGCTGAGTGTTACTTGTGGGTTCCCTCTGGTTAGAGGAAGGGAGGCTCGTCCTCCGGTTCTGGGCTTGTAGGTTTCAAGTCCAGGGGTCCCTCCGGTTGAGAGGAAGAGAGGTCCGACACCTCTGGTTTACAGGTGACTTAATATCACTTGTGTTTCCCTCTGGGGTTCAGAGGAAGAGAGACTTGGGTCTCTAGGTGCCCCTCCGATTTGGAGGAAGGGAGGTTTGGTCCTCCGGTTCTGGGTTTGTGGGTAGCAAGTCCAGGGGTTCCCTCCGGGTCTGGAGGAAGAGAGACCGTGAGTCTCTGGTTTCCAAGTGGCTGGGAGTCACTTGGGGAGTCCCTCCGGTTGGGAGGAAGAGGGGAGGTTATTTCCCTGGTCAAGCTGTGTGGCAGCATTTGTTGCAGACTGAGTCTGCTGTGCTAGTGTTACTAGTGGAAGCCTCACTCCGGTTGTGAGTGAGGGGTGGACGTAGGTCTGTTGACCGAACCACCTAAAAAACCTTGTGTCCCTTGTGGTTTGATCTTCTTATATGTTCACTTAATTGCTGCGCCTTAGATGGTTGCTTAGGATCGGTTGAGGGCTTCTTGAGTTGTTGTCTTGCTTTGATCCTTCTAAGTTTCCTCAGGCTATTTCTGCTACAGTTTTAATTCCGTATAACTGAGCTTTAGAATTTTAATTAGGCTATTTTTGTAGAGGGATACATTCACCCCCCCCCCCTCTGTATCCGGGCCTTACATTCTATCACTACCGACTGGCATCGTTCCTTTGAAGAAGAGAGAGTTGGGCACTGAAGCGGATGCGAAGGAAGCGAAGGCCGTCAAAGCACCCTGGAAGACAAGTGTTGCGGGAAAGGCCTTAGCGCACGTGGGGGAAGAGTGCGAGCTGTGGAGGGCTTATATAACCGAACTGGGGAAGTTAAGGCCTAAGGCGCCTAAGCCCCTGATGTAGCTCATTCTGCTTTTCTGATGGAATAAAATCTGGCATTTGGATGTTTTGGACCCTTGTCCCCTTAATTGTTATTTTTTTGGTGATTTTTCTTTTTCTTTGTGTTTTTATTTTGTGCTTTTGTTTGGATTATATACATACTCTTGTCTTATTTCTCTTTTATTGTTTTTTTGAAATTTTTATTATGGGGGCGTCCAGGGTCCTGGACGCCCCTAAGTTTTTTTTTTGTTTTGAAATTTTTATTTTTTTTGGGGGCGTCCGGGGTCCTGGACGCCCCTAATTTTTTTATTTTTTAATTTTTTTAGTTTTTGTTTTGGGGGCGTCCAGGCGCCTGGACGCCCCTAATTTTTTTAAATTTTGGAAAAAAATAAAAAATGTGGGGGCGTCCAAGCGCCTGGACGCCCCAAAGAAGGTGGATTTTCTATATATATTCGGGGGCCTCCCCCCTAGCTCATTTACTGTTCATTCAGACCACTCAGTCAAACCATACGACCCATTCTTAGTCCGAATGGAGCAAGGAGGCCCGAGCCAGGGTGGAGAGAAGCGAAACGACGGGCTCGTCGTCCGAGGAGGCTGAGGGATGATGTCGAGAAAGCTGCTGCGGCGGAGGAGATCGCCGTGGAGGAGGAGGCTCCTCCTTTGGCTGTGGAGGACCCTGCGGGTGCTGGTGACGCGGGAGAGGACGAGCACGATCCGGTAAGCCCCTTAGACTTCCATTCTATTGGTTCACTGGGCTAAACGGGCGGACGAGAGGCTGTGTGGAGAACGCCGGGGAGTGAGGGAAGGAGGCGTCCAGGGGCCTGGACGCCTCCAAAATTTTCTTTTTTTCTTTTTTATTTATTTATTTACGTAAATAATAAAAATAGAATTAAAAATAAGGAGGCGTCCAGGGCTTGGGACGCCTCCATGATAATATATATATATATTATTTATTTATTTTTGTTTTGGTTTTTGGGTTTTTCTAAAAATAAAATAAAGAAAATGTAAAGGAGGCGTCCAAGGTGTTGGACGCCTAAAAAAAACATAAATATTTTTTTAAAAAAATAAAAATAAAATAAATAAGTAGTATATACAGTGTTATTGTTTATTACTATTCATGATGCTGATGTGTTCTTTGTTGGTTTTGTGGTGTGCAGGGCGTGATGAAGGGCCGGATCAGCTGGTCCCTAGTGGTGGCAGCATACCGTGGGCTGCCAGACTTTCAGAGGGCGCGTGTGGACGCCATGGGCTTCGGAGCTTTCCTTAGGATCGAGCCCTTTCGGCTTGACCTTCCGCTTATCCAGGCATTGAGGGAGCGGTGGCACGCACCGAGCCGGGCGTTTCTGATGCCCTGGGGGCACATGGTGCCGACACTCGAGGACGTGGCTCGGATCACCGGGCTACGGGTTGACGGAGAGGCGGTGAGCGGGGTCACCTACCCCGACTACCGAGAGAGTGTCCTGGACCTGCTGTGGTTAGAGACGAGCGTGACTGATAGAGACAGCAGGGTATTCGGCCGAGTGGAGATCATGGAGGCGCTCGGATTCATCGACCCGCGCCAGCGGGTTAGCGAGACTGGAGCGGAGTTTCTGGCACGACTGGAGGGAGATGCCCGTGCAGCTTTCACCCAGGACCCGAGCGAGCAGGAGCTGGTGGACCTAGACCTCCGGAGCTTTCTTTTCTTCTTCTTGGGCCGCCTTCTGCTGGGGACGAAGGGGGATGGCATCCACTGCCGTTTCCTCGGGATCTTGGCAGACCTTGACAGAGTGGGGCACTACGCGTGGGGAGCGGCTCCGCTTGCCCATTTGATTGCCGATCTCTCCCAGACTTCGGAGAAGGAGATGACAGTCAGTGGCTTCGCACCTTTTCTCCAGGTAAACATTTTATTTATGCATTCCACAGTTAAATATACAATTATTGTACCAATGATGTATGATGGATGCAGGTGTGGAGCTATTACTATTTCCCGATGGGGAGGGCTAGGCATGGGAACAGGAGGGCCGTGCCTTTGGCGCGGCGGTGGAGGCCGGTCGTGGTTGCAGCACCCCACGGCTACCAGCTAGCGTCGCTTCGTCGGGAGCTGAGCGAGTATCCTGAGGCCATCGTATGATGTGTATGATTTTTTTGTGTTTTCTTATGTGACTGAATGGTAACTAATATGATGCATGTATGATGATGTAGGTGGTGTGGAGGCCCTACTGGGCATGGGTGACGCTGGTCAGCCTTGGGTTGTAGCAGGTCTTCCTCGTTTCGGGCAGGACGTGTGGGTCCATTGCTTGAACGAGATCGAGCCGCTTCAGCTGAGGCTGGTTATGAGGACGTTGGGGCTAGCCCAGGAGTGGGTCGATGTAGATGAGCCGGTCCGCATTGGGCAGAAGACCAAGGGGAAGGCGAAGATCGTGGACTGGCGTACGCGCTTCCTGGCACAGTACCAGGACTGGCAGCAGGGCGGGGTCCCAGTGGTGTCCCATGTACAGGACAGTACTGATTACCTGAGACGGTACCGGGCTACGTACGGGGACCGCCTCTTCCTTGGTGGTATGGCAGGGGTAAGTGAAATGAAAATGCTTCACCCTTCTATATGTATATGCATGTGGCACTGACTTATGTGCAATGTAGGATGCTCGTGACAACATGATTGCTGACCTGCGGGCCCAGCTGGCAGACGCCAGGCGGCAGTTAGTGGCCATCCGACAGGAGTTGGAGATCCTGGTGAGTCTATGCAATGCATTTTTTGTGACCTGGATTTTTAATGCTTAGCCTTTGACCGACGTTTGCCCCGTGTTTCAGCGGGCCCACCTGGCAGCGACAGTCGGGATGGCTGGTGGAGCGGGTTCCAGTTCGCGGGGCCCTCCTCCGGAGGTTTCTTCCCTCCAGGAGCAGCTGGCGTATGTGGTGGCTCGGGCTGAGGAGGCCGAGCGTGACCGTGAAGCTCGAGTGAGTGTTTGCTTGACCTCGACTCTCCTTCTGGCTGCTCTCCTTCTATCACTATTCTCTTACGGTGCATGCGTGCTTTGACAGGTGGCCGAGATTCAGGAGGCCCTGGCCCGTGCTGTTCGTGCTGAGCAGGAGCGCGATGCCTAGGTGGCAGAGCGTGACGCCCGGATTGCGGAGCTAGAGGAGGAGCGGCGACGGGAGGCTGAGGAGCTTCCTCGCGACGTAGTGGATCTGCGGATTGCCCTCGAGCTGTCGAGGAAAGAGGCGATGAGGGAGAGAGAGGAGAGAGAGAGGGATAGGGAGAGCGTGGAGAGAGAGAGGGAGAGGGATAGGGAGACTCTAGAGAGAGAGAGGGAGAGGGATAGGGAGACCATAGAAAAAGAGAGGGAGTACAGGATGGCAGAGCGATATCGAGATTGAGACGAGAGGAGAGCTCTGGTGGCCCTGGTGTCGGAGCTCCGGCTGAGTCTTGGCACGGCGGAGGGGAGACTTCAGGAGAGTGAGGAGCGGTATCAGAGGGCGAAGGAGCGCGGGGCGCGACTTCGTCAGTCCGGTTCCTTTTCTCTAGGCAGCTTTCTAGTTTCTTCGGCCGAGGAGCGTCGCCGCACCTTGGGGGCCGGCATGGTGCCCCCTGGAGAGGTGAGCACGGCTTCTCAGGGTTCGCAGAGATCACAGAGGCCCCCTAGGGTCCCCGTCAGAGGAGGGAGGAGAGAGATGACCAGGAGGGTGATGGTGAGAGTTAGAGAGTTGCTTGTACACTCCACCCTCCTTACTGCATGATGTACTTTCGGCTATTATATGAAATGAAAATGGCTTTCTTGTGTTGTGTGTACCTTTCCTCTCTCACTCTTTCTTCTTTGCACTGAGTTGTCCTTCGAGGCACGCTCCACGAGACCTTACCCTGAACAGCGGGGAACTACGTTTTGCACAGGAGGATTCTGTTTCCTTTCTCCCTTTTTTTTTGGGCGCGTCCAGGCGCGAGGACGCGTCTTAATCCTCTAATTCAAATTTAAAGCGACGGGTGACCTTTCTTCTCCTGTGCCTTACCCGCAAACGAGCCCGCCTTCCGCCGAAACTCGCTCGCCCGTCTTTGTCTTCTTCCCCTCGATCGATGGAGTTCGACGGTCTAGACCACGGCGAAGGTGGAGAGGGACGCGGGACCCCTCGCTTGAGGAGGGACGCGCCAGAGCATGGAACGGCGTCCATGGAGGAGGAAGGGCCGCTTCGGGCCCCCGAGGGACCCGAGGGCCCGATGTCGCGGAGGGAGGTGAACACGGTCTGGTAGGTCCTCCCATCTCTTCCTCTTTTGATCCATTTTGAGTTTTGAAGCGAGCCGCGCGAGGGGGGAAAGGGTTCGGCGAGTGTTGCACTCAAATGATGGACGCGTCCTAGACAGGGGACGCGTTCTTTGTTATGATGCGAGGTCCTTCTTTCTTGGTGCAGGACATGGCGAGGACCCTGGGCCTGGCCGATGAGTGGGCGAGTGCAGACGAGCCGAGCCGCGTCAGGAAGGAGAGTCGTGGCAAGGCGAAGCTTGAGGATTGGCGCATACGTCTCCCTGGACAGCAAGGGAGCATATTGGTGCAGGACAGTGCCGACTTCCTACGGCGGCAGAGAGAGAGTTATGCGGGGCTTCCCCAAGCCAGGGATACGCGCGACGTCGACGGGTCGCGTACCCAATTAGCCGAGGTCAGGCGGCAGCTGGCCGCCACTCAACAGGAACTGTCGCTCTTGGTAAGCTAAGTGCTGCATTTTCTATTTTTAAATGTGGAGCTTAGCTGACGGCTGTTGTTTGTTCATTCTAGCGTGCCCAGCAGACAGCGATGGTGGGAGTGACTGGCGGCGCATCTTCCAGTTCCTCGGCCCCTTTTCTTGAGATTGCCTCCCTCCGGGAGCAACTTGCCGGTGCGGTGGCTCGGGCTGCCCGGGCGGAAGAGGAGCGTGATGCCTGGGTGGTGACTGTAGCAGAGCTGCGACATCGCGGTGAGGAGAGACCTTCTCCAGACATCCTGGAGTTAAGGGTTCTTCTGCAGATGATGAGGAGAGAGGCAGAGAGAGAGAAAACCGAGAGAAGGTCCGAGCGACAGCGGGATCAGACTGAGAGGAGGGCCTTGGAGGCCTAAGTGAGGGAGCTCCAGCTGGGCCTTCAGGCCGTCGTGCAGAGGCTTGGAGGGATGTAGACGCGCTACGAGAGAGCGCGAGAGTTCGGGGAGCGACTGCGCCAGTCTGGTCGCTTTGCCGCTAGTGGCTTCTTTGCCACGCCAGGGGAGGAGCAGCGAGTCATTGCTGTGGAGCCGGCGCCACGAGGCGAGGCGGGTGCTACTGCACGGGGATCCCGGAGGCTTCTGAGGGACCCTCACCTCAGGGGAGAGGAGAGGGACGCCTAGAGGGACGAGCATGAAGATAGTGGCAAGAGTTGGCGAGCTAGTGGACCCGCCTCCTCTCTATGATTGTGATGTTTATGATAGCTTATGTAGAATTATGAATGGAGTGATATGATTTTCTGCTGCTTGTTTGTTCTCTTGTGCGTTCCTTCTTCCCTACACTTCTTCTCCTTTGCACTGTTTCCATGTGATGGGTCTGTCGAGACTCCACCCCGAGCGGAGAATCGCGTCTTGTTGTGACCATTTTCCACGGGAATCTGCCGTCGCAGTCAATAATGACGGCCCTAGCCCCTTTTCCCGGATGTTGTGTCAAATTTTGCGGACGTCCTCCAAAACATGATAGGGTATCCCTAGACAACATAGGGGGCTAGTCGTCATATTCTTCGTCCAATCAATCACCCTGTGCGAGCGGTGAAGTGACACACGGGACCGCATGGTAGGTGACTCATCGTGAGGGCTATCATTAACAAGTGATGGAGGCAATCTTGGCCCGCACTCCTTCCATTTCTATAAATTCCTGTCCCTTTTATCCTCCCATGTATTGTTAGCGGAGCAAGAGTGATATAGAAGGGGGGGATGAATAGATCACTCCCAATTTGTAGAAACTTAGGCAGAAAATAAATTCTACTGCTAACGCACCTCCTTAATCCGTACACAGAGAAATGTAAATGAGAATGAAGAACTGATCACATGGAAGCAAAGAGACAAGCAGATGAAGAGCGCAGATAACAATAGCAAACCACAGAGGAGGCACTCGGTTTTTAGGTGGTTCGATTGCAGTCTGTAATCTACATCCACCCCTCACTCTAACTAGAGTGAGGATTCCACTAGACGATGCTAGATCAATGCAGACTCAGTCTGCGAACAACATGCTGTCACACAGCTTGAACACCAAGGGAAACAAATCCCTCAACCAAGTTCTGCTACCCACAGAACTTGAAACCTGTTCTAGCTCCCAGCTAGAACACAACCGGAGAATCCTCTCCCTTCCTCCACACACCGGAGGGAAACTGTTAATGACAACCAGTCACTAACACCACCAGAGATCACCAATCTCTCTTCCTCTGCAACTCAGAGGGAAACTGGAGTAATACTCCCTTCCTCCACACACTGGAGGGAAACCAATTCAAATCAGAAGGATGAACAAAATGAAATGAAAGCAAAGTAGAAACAAAAACCAATGAAGAAGAAATCGATTCTGAAACCCAATACAAATGTAGCTTCAAATGAAGCAATTCATCAATCCACACACACTACTCTCTCTCTCGAACAAACTCCTCTAGGATCTGGAACTCTCTGCTCTTTTTCTTTTCTGGATCGTGCAAACTCTCACCAATGACTTCTGCTTTTTCTTTTCACGATCTTACTTCTACTGAAGGATGAAGCTCTATATTTATAGCAGATATTGGCGTGTGGCTGCCAGGTTCCTGCCCATGCACTTTTTACCAGATCATTTGAATTTCGACCACATGGCAGCATCCTGACTAGGTTGCCATCCACGTGTCAAGCGCCTGTTGTCTTGGATCACGTGCCAGGTGCCAACCTCGGTTCACGTGCCCAATCATCAGCCTGAATCGCCTGCAGACAGACAGATGGAATGTATAGACTTAGTTAGTTCAGGCTATTAACATGAATGTATATACTTCAGAAACTTCAACTGATTAAGTGTGTACAACGTGAGAGAGTGTACAGACTTAATGAAAGAAGCGCATGTGTGAAGGCAGTGTATAGACATGTGAACAATGCAATCGAATGGCAGTGTATAGACTTATGAACAATGCATATGAAGGCAGTTTATAGACTTATGAATAATGCATATGAAGGCAGTGTATAGACTTATGATCAATGCAAATGAAGGCAGTGTATAGACTTATGAACAATGCATATGAAGGCAGTGTATAGACTTATGATCAATGCAAATGAAGGCAGTGTATAGACTTAGGAACAATGCATATGAAGGCAGTGTATAGACTTATGATCAATGCAAATGAAGGCAGTGTATAGACTTATGAACAATGCATATGAAGGCAGTGTATAGACATGTGATGAATCAATGCAAACGAGCCTTACCAATGTGTAAACTTAACAAAGCTTCAGCCACTGTATAGACTTCACGAAGCCTAAACAGTGTACAGACTTGGAACCTGTGTGAGACTCTTAATAAGACTGTGAGCAGTGTGAAGACTTGATGCTCAACGGAGATGTATAGACTTCGACAGCTTTAGCCAGTGTAAAGACTATGCTTGGGTGAGACGATGCATTAGACACTCGGCTGTACAGACTTGCAACGTTCTGAAAGAAACGATCGACTGTTGAGCGGATGTACAGACTCTGAATGTAAAGGCAGTCTGCATAGACTAAAATCGCTTGAAGCGATGTATAGACTTTGTGAAGCTCAAGCACTGTACAGACTTGTGAAGACTTCAGCGTTGTACAGACTTGGTGAAGCTCAAGTGAATGTACAGACTTGATGAACCACTGTGGATGTGTGGACTTGAGCGAATGAACCCGATGTACAGACTTGCCTAAGACGCAGCATGAGACGCTGGCTGAGACGGACGTTGTACAGACTTTGAAGACTTTGAACGTTTGAGCAGCATGCAGTGTACACACTTAGTGATGTACAGACTTGGCCAGGAAAGCGTAGGGAAATGTTGAGTGTATGGACTTGGCCAAGCGTAGGAACAGATGAGGAGTGTACAGACTTGGCGTTGTATGCTTGGGCTGAAGGCAATGTGCAGACTAATCAATGTATAGACTTTGCCCAAGGAACCGAATGTGTAGACTTCAAAAGAAGCAGTCCGATGTGCAGACTTCAAGGATTCTAGACAACAGACGCTGTACAGACTTAGACTCAAGAAATGTATATACTTAGCATGAAGACAGCCAGTCTATGTATAGACTTTGGTGAAGCTATCTCTGAAGCAATGTTCAGACTTTGTGGAATGTATGTACTTTAGTGTGTGCGAGCCTGTTGACAGGCAATGTGTAGACTTTGATTGTGTAAAGCAGGCGATGTACATACTATGCAAACATGACACTGGGCGATGTATAGACTTACTCTATCGGGTGTTTAGACATCAAGAGAATGTAGCAGCCAGTGTATTGACGTGAGGCTTGGAAGGATGTATAGGGTTGAGGTGAACTGACTTTGAGTAATGAGACCAGTGCATGGACTTCAGTTAGAAAGTGCCCGATGTACAAACTAGAAGAGGATATTCCAATGTACAGACTAAATGGATCAAGCTGGTGTATAGACTTTGTGCCCAAGCTATCAATGCTCTGATGCGTCGACCCACCCTTGCTGATGAGTCGACCCACTACTGTTCATATTAACCAAACAGTGTAGATAGAATCAAGATAGCATGCTTATCTGACAACCAAATGAACTGTACTCACTCACATGATGAAACAGTATTAATCTAGAGATAGAAGATTGATTTATAGTGTGAGACATCATCAAAACTATAGGGATGCAACAATCTCCCCCTTTTTGATGATGACAACACTATGAATCAAGCAATATCAAGTTTCAACAAGAGTTTTATATCAGCTGCAACAAACAAAGTAAATTCAAGGCATGCACATGCAGATGAATTATACAATCCCTACAACACACTCTCATCTCCCCCACAACTCATAACCATATCTTCCACGAAGCAACATGACTCCCCCAAAGCTCAAGACAAATCCAAGACTCACTGATATTGCAGAACTTCTCACTGAAATTACAAATATTGCAAACTTCTCTCCCCCTTTGACATCAGCAAAAAAGAACTACAGAATGTATAACAGTGCTGGAAACATGAGGACTAAGGGCAGTAACTTCTTAGTGCAGAAAGTCACGAGGAGGTCTTAAGAGAATAAGTGAGTTTCTAATATCAAGAGAAGATTCTTTATACTTTAGTACACAATAGAGAAGTAGAATGATAGACAAGTTTATCAGCATACATAGTGGATGATTTAGAGCAGGAATTCACAAGTATGGCCAGATATAGCTGATCATTCAACTATCCCACAAGACAGTAAGAAACGAAATCAGAGAGGTGTTCTCAAGGTATTGAGGACAAGCAATCCATTAGTTGCATAACAACAAGGAATTTTTTGTTGGAGATGATTTTCAAGAAGATTAATGAGTAAGTTGGTAGTTCACTCCTTTGACATTAGAGAGACACCTTGATTAGAGGCCTGAATCTCCAGTTACTCAGAGTGAGTACCTCATTACTTCTCCCC
The DNA here is from genome assembly GCA_022559845.1 of Amorphophallus konjac. Classification (NCBI taxonomy): domain Eukaryota; kingdom Viridiplantae; phylum Streptophyta; class Magnoliopsida; order Alismatales; family Araceae; genus Amorphophallus; species Amorphophallus konjac. The sequence goes on along the minus strand of CM040124.1, from coordinate 47,635,367 downwards.
CCCTTTTTTTTATTATTAGGGAACAGAGATAGTAACTGTGGCTTTTGACATGAGGAAACACCTTGATTAGAGGCCAGAGTCCCCAGTTACTCACCAGCAAGCCACCATTGCTCTGTCATGTCTTTTCATTCATTTTAAGCATTTGACACCTCATGACATGGGAGAAATATTCATTTCATTGATGAAGCTCCCAGTTTCTCAGTGATCAAAACAGAACAGTTTTGTTCAGTTAATCCCTTGAGTTAAAGAGATAGAATGATTGAAAACAATACCAAAAGGACTATTTCTTGAATTGAGTCTTGAAGTCTAGATTTCAAGTTGATTGGGTCAAATATCAAGACATACAAGTTTTTTTTTTTTTTGGCCTGAACCAGAATCAATGACAATGTAGAAGGATATACTTTATGCAATTAGTCCAGATCTCTGAAGAAGTACTAAAGGAAAGATTCTAATCTGGAGATTAGAGTCACTGACTTATAGACTTAAGAGATAAGTGTCACTCTACTATCTGAGAGAACCACTCTAGATCAGTCATGCAAGACCAGCAAAATTACACATCTGGACAGCCCTTTTGAATCTGTCAAAGAACTTCTCTTCTCACATCACAACTCAGCTCCCCCTAAGACATAGCATTCCTCAATAAAACATTTCAGCATAATCTCAAAGCTTCCCCTTACTCAAAGCATTCCTGAAAGCTAACCAGTAAGCATTCTGAACTCTCCCTTAAACCAGCATGAAAGAAGGCTAATTTTCAGACAAACACAACTCCCCCTCACAACAAGAGTAGGCTTCATAATTATGACAATTTGTATAAGCCTAATTCTCTTCTCAATGTGGTGAATTTTTCATTATCCCGAGGTTTTGTGAATATGTCAGCAATCTGATTATCTGTGCCTACATGAATCAGTTCAAAATTATTCTTAGACACCTCATCTCTTATAAAATGATGTCTTATCTCTATATGTTTGGTTCGTGAATGCAATACAGGATTTTTAGCAAGATTGATGGCACTAGTATTATCACAGTAAATTGGTGTGCACCCCAGGTCTACTTGGTAGTCCTGAAGCTGGTGTTTAATCCATATTACTTATGTTCCACAGCTCCCTGCAGCCACATATTCAGCTTCTGCAGTGGAGAGGGCCACAGAATGTTGTTTCTTGGAGCCCCAAGACACTAAACACCCACCCAAGAATTCACAATGGCCACTAGTGCTTTTCCTGTCTAGTTTACAGCCTGCATAATCAGCATCTGTGTATGCTACTAAGTTAAATGTGTGAGATGCAGGAAACCATAAACCAAGAGAATGACTAGCTGACAAATATCTGAAGATTCTTTTAACTGCAGCTAAGTGTAATTCAGTAGGTCTAGACTGATACCTTGCACAGATTCCTACACTGAATTGTATATCAGGTCTAGAGGCTGTCAAGTAAAGAAGTGAGCCAATCATACCTCGATAAAGTTTGGCATTTACTTCTTTACCTGTCTCATCTGCATCCAATGAGGTATTGGTGCCCATAGATGTTGTAATGTGCTTTAAGTTTTCCATACCAAACCTCTTGAACAATTCCATTGTGTATTTGGTTTGGTTGATGAAGCACCCATCCTCTAGCTGCTGTACCTGCAATCCAAGAAAATATTTCAGTTCACCAACCAAGCTCATTTCGAATTCAGCAGACATCATGGTAGAAAATTCATCACATAGTTCATGCTTAGTTGATCCAAATACAGTGTCATCTACATATACCTGAACTATGATGAGATCTTTATTCATGCCCTTGGTAAATAAAGTTTGATCAACTTTACCTCTTTTGTAGCCCTTGCTGATCAGAAATTCAGACAATCTTTCATACCAAGCTCTTGGAGCCTGCTTTAGACCATACAAGGCTTTGTTTAACCTGAAAACTTGGTTAGGTTGAGGAGAATATTGAAATCCAGGAGGTTGTTCAACAAAAACTTCTTCTTTAATGACTCCATTTAAGAAGGCACTTTTAACATCCATTTGTTGGAGTTTTATATTCTTTGAGCATGCAAAGGCAAGCAACAATCTTATAGCTTCCATCCTAGCAACAGGTGCATAGGATTCATCAAAGTCTACACCGAATTCCTGACAGTAGCCTTTGGCTACTAGTCTGGCCTTATTCCTCGAGATAATTCCATCTTCATTCATCTTATTTTTGAACACCCACTTGGTTCCTATGATATTTATACCATCAGGTCTTGGGACAAGCTCCCAGACATTATTCCTTTCAAATTGACCTAATTCCTCACACATAGCATTGACCCAAGCTTGATCAGCTAAGGCCTCTTCTACTGTTTTGGGTTCAATTTGTGAGACTAATGCAATTAAGTCATCATTATTCACATTTCTAAAATGAGACCTAGTCCGAAGAGGATCTTCAGGATTGCCTATGACTTTATCTAAAGGATGGTCTTTAAGAAATCTGATATTTGTTGAAGACTCACCTATTTCTCTTGGCCCTTCCTGATTGAGGGAATTTGTTTCTCCATTTGGCTGAGTCTTCTCTTCTTCCTGTTGGTCTTCTAGAAAATCTCCACCATGATTGGAATCCCTGTCAAGATTTTCAACATTAGAAACATCTTTCTTTTCACTAAAAAGGATGTGTGGAGACTCTTCCACTTTCTGATCTGATATGTTAAATACCCTATATGCCCTTGACACTTCAGAGTAACCCAAGAATATTCCAGGTGAACTCTTGGCTTCAAACTTGTCTAAATCTTTCTTATCATTGTTATGAATAAAACATTTTGCTCCAAAAATTCTGAAATGAAACAAGTTTGGTTTCTTACCTTTTAGAAGCTCATAGGGTGTTTTCTTGTGTATGGGTCTTACCATGGCCCTGTTGATTATGTAGGTTGCAGTATTGGCCGCTTCTGCCCAAAACCTTCTAGGTAATTTACTTTCAATCAACATGGTTCGGGCCATCTCCACTACTGTTCTATTTCTTCTCTCCACAATCCCATTTTGTTCAGGTGTCCTGGGAAAAGAAAACCTGTGAGTTAGTCCCTCTTTTTCACAAAGATCAGTAAACATGGAGTTTTCAAACTCACCTCCATGGTCAGATTGAATAGAACAGACTTTGTATTTCCCTTCTTGTTTGACCTTATTGAAAAACAGATTAAACTTTTGAAATGCATCACTCTTATTTGCTAAGAAAAATATCCATGAATATCTAGAGAAGTCATCTATGATGACATAGCCAAACCTGTTTCCATTAAGACTCTGAGTTCTAGTGGGACCGAAAAGGTCCATATGAAGAAGTTCTATTGGTCTAGAAGACAATGGCTCAGATCTTAATTTAAAGGAATTTCTGGTCTGTTTGCCTAGAGCACAGGCATCACATGCTTTTGATAATGAGTTGAATTTAATTCTAGGCATGCCTCTAACTAAATCATGCTTGACCAATTTATTTAAAGTTGAAAAGCTAGCATGACCTAGACGTCTATGCCATTCAAAGGCATCATTTTCAGAATTGGCAGATAAGCAAATAATGGAATCAGATTTCTCATCTAAGTCTACAATGTAGGCATTATTAATCCTGTTGGCTACAAATTTAACCATGTCAGAATTTGTTTCAAGGATTTTGCAAGAACTATCATCAAATACAACCCTGTGACCCCTGTCACATAACTGACTTATGCTAATCAAGTTGTGTTGAAGCCCTTCCACAAGTAATACTTTTTCAATGGAATTTGTGGAAGACTTACCTACTGTGCCAACTCCAATTATTTTACCTTTGTTCTTTCCTCCAAACTTGACCAGACCCCCTGGCTTCATCTCTATCTTGCTGAACTTGGATCGGTCTCCTGTCATATGCCTGGAGCAGCCACTGTCGAGGTACCACTTGTTGTCTTCAGCTGCCAGGCCGACCTACACAAATATATCAAGCGGAGTGATTTGGAACCCAAGATGAGTTGGGTCCAAGGACATTGTTCAAATCTCTGATCAAGTGTTTAGGTATCCAGATTTGTTTCAGCATGGTTTTCTCTGGCACCTTCCTTTCTGGTTTATTAAAGTTGAATCCAGCTGAACTGGAGAAATGAGTTCTATTCCATTCATTAGTCTTCCTATTCCTAGGAAATTTCTTGTAGGCTTGTTGATTAGCATATCTTTGATCATGAAAGTAATTTCTCCAGTAGGTCCTGTTTGGACCCATCTGATTGTTGTAATTCCAGCTCTTATTCTGATTTACTTTCTTGGTCTATCTACCATTTGTGTTCTGGTGAGTGGGATTGGTGTTATTCTTCATAAAATTCATTCCCATCTTAAATGGTTGTCCAGTACTGGTTTTTGTATTTTCTTTAGGACTTTGAATTTCCTTAGAGCTGTTTGAGCTGGATGGTGTGTCCAGCTTTTCTTTTCCCTTCTCTGGGCAGAAGGTGATGGTCTTGAATTGCAAGGGTCTCTTGTTGGTTGGGTCGTAGCCTAGACCTTCCTTATTGAAATTGACCCTAGTCCCTAGTATAGCATCTAAGCTAATCTTTCCTTGGACAAACTTTTCTAAGACTTTCTGTTTATCTTCCAGCTCCTTTTGAAGGGACTCAGAATTTTTTAGGAGTTCAACATTTACTTTCTTCACAGCTTCATATTTCTCTGAATTCACTCTAATTTCATTCATGCTTTCTTCAATTTTAGTTTTGAATTCATTGAGCTATTTTTGACTTTCTTGAGTTTCTTCCTTGAGCTTATCATTTTCTTTCCTTAGTGAGGCCATTTCTTCTAGTTGTTCTTTTAGCTTCTCATTTTCCTCACAGACCAGAGTTTGTTCTTCAACATTTGTGTTAAATTTTCTTTTCAGAACTCTGTGCTCTTTGCTAAGAGAATTAAATTTATCTAGCAAGTCACCATAAGCATCCTCCCAGTCATCAATTGAGAAATTTTCAAAAACATTTATTACCTCCTCTTCACTGTTTGCCATAAGGCAAATTCCATCTTCATATTCTTCTGAGGAAGCTTCTTCTGGGTCTTCTTCTTCCTCACTCCATGTGCAGACCATCGCCTGTGGCTTCTTCTTCTTCTGCACCTTTATGTTTTTCTTCTGAAGATAGGGACCCTTCTTCTGGAGGTCTGGGCATTTGCCTTTCATATGTCCCTGTTTGTTACAATTAAAACAAGTCAGTCTCTTAGGATTTCTATCTCTGTAATTAGTAAATTCAGCACTCTTGTTGAAAGAGTGTGGCTTCTTCTTCCTAAAGGTCTTTCCCTTTTTCTTCAAAAATTTTCTGAACTGTCTAGTGAGCATTTCCTGCTCCTCCTGGTCGAGATTTGAAAGACCTTCAAGCTCGGACTCAGACTCGAGGCTACTGCTGCTGCTCCCACTGTTGCAACCCTTGTTGCGGGATGCCCTTAGAGCCACATTCTTACCCTTCCTCTCACTTCCTTCTCCACCTCCTTTGAAATTCATCTCATAGGTCATAAGAGATCCTATGAGTTCATTCACAGTCAAGATAGTCAGATCTTTTGACTCCTCAATCACAATGGCCTTAGTGTGCCATGCCGGGGATAAAGATCAAAGGATTTTCCTGACTATATCTGCCTCAGCAAGATCCTTCCCTAGCCCTTTAAGTGTGTTAGTGATCAAGGACAGCCTGGCATATATTTCGGTTATATTCTCATCTACATTCATCTTAAACATTTCATACTTAGAAGTGTAGAGGTTTACCTTCGAGGCTTTCACTTGAGCTGTACCTTCATAGATCAATTGCAGCTCATCCCACATTCGCTTGACAGTTCTGTATGCAGATATATGGGCATATTCCTCTGGATGAACAGCACACTGGATGATGTTCAGCACCGTCCAGTTGAGTGAGGAGAGCTTGACATGGTCATCTGTCCAAGCGTCCTCGTTTGGTGGCAGATCATATGGCCCCACCGTGATTACTCTCCACAGTTTATGACGCTGAGCCCTGATGAACACTTCCATCCTGTTCTTCCAAAACAGATAGTTACTACCATCGAAATAAGGAGGGCAATTAATGGATTGACCTTCGGCCATGAAGGTTCTAGGACCACTAGCATTTCCTTGACCGTTCGTCCACATGGCGTAAACCTGCTCTGATACCAATTGTTAGCGCAGCAAGAGTGATATAGAAGGGGGGATGAATAGATCACCCCCAATTTGTAGAAACATAGGCGGAAAATAAATTCTACTGCTAACGCACCTCCTTAATCCGTACACAGAGAAATGTAAATGAGAATGAAGAACTGATCACATGGAAGCAAAGAGACAAGCAGATGAAGAGCGCAGATAACAATAGCAAACCACAGAGGAGGCACTCGGTTTTTAGGTGGTTCGATTACAGTCCGTAATCTACATCCACCCCTCACTCCAACTAGAGTGAGGATTCCACTAGACGATGCTAGATCAATGCAGACTCAGTCTGCGAACAACATGCTGCCACACAGCTTGAACACCAAGGGAAACAAATCCCTCAACCAAGTTCTGCTACCCACAGAACTTGAAACCTGTTCTAGCTCCCAACTCGAACACAACCGGAGAATCCTCTCCCTTCCTCCACACACCGGAGGGAAACTGTTAATGACAACCAGTCACTAACACCACCAGAGATCACCAATCTCTCTTCCTCTGCAACTCAGAGGGAAACTGGAGTAATACTCCCTTCCTCCACACACCGGAGGGAAACCAATTCAAATCAGAAGGATGAACAAAATGAAACGAAAGTAAAGTAGAAACAAAAACCAATGAAGAAGAAATCGGTTTTGAAACCCAATACAAATGTAGCTTCAAATGAAGCAATTCATTAATCCACACACACTACTCTCTCTCTCGAACAAACTCCTCTAGGATCTGGAACTCTCTACTCTTTTTCTTTTCTGGATCGTGCAAACTCTCACCAATGACTTCTGCTTTTTCTTTTCACGATCTTACTTCTACTAAAGGATGAAGCTCTATATTTATAGCAGATATTGGCGTGTGGCTTCCAGGTTCCCGCCCATGCACTTTTTGCCAGATCATTTGAATTTTGACCACATGGCAGCATCCTGACTAGGTTGCCATCCACATGTCATGCGCCTGTTATCCTGGATCACGTGCCAGGTGCCAACCTCGATTCACGTGCCCAATCATCAGCCTGAATCGCCTGCAGATAGACAGATGGAATGTATAGACTTAGTTAGTTCATGCTATTAACATGAATGTATATACTTCAGAAACTTCAACTGATTAAGTGTGTACAACATGAGAGAGTGTACAGACTTAATGAAAGAAGCGCATGTGTGAAGGCAGTGTATAGACATGTGAACAATGCAATCGAATGACAGTGTATAGACTTATGAATAATGCATATGAAGGCAGTTTATAGACATATGAACAATGCATATGAAGGCAGTGTATAGACTTATGATCAATGCAAATGAAGGCAGTGTATAGACTTATGAACAATGCATATGAAGGCAGTGTATAGACTTATGATCAATGCAAATGAAGGCAGTGTATAGACTTATGAACAATGCATATGAAGGCAGTGTATAGACTTATGATCAATGCAAATGAAGGCAGTGTATAGACTTATGAACAATGCATATGAAGGCAGTGTATAGACATGTGATGAATCAATGCAAACAAGCCTTACCAATGTGTAAATTTAACAAAGCTTCAGCCACTGTATAGACTTCACGAAGCCTAAACAGTGTACAGACTTGGAACCTGTGTGAGACTCTTAATAAGACTGTGAGCAGTGTGAAGACTTGATGCTCAACGGAGATGTATAGACTTTGACAGCTTTAGCCAGTGTAAAGACTATGCTTGGGTGAGACGATGCATTAGACACTCGGCTGTACAGACTTGCAACGTTCTGAAAGAAACGATCGGCTGTTGAGCGGATGTACAGACTCTGAATGTAAAGGCAGTCTGTATAGACTTGAATCGCTTGAAGCGATGTATAGACTTTGTGAAGCTCAAGCACTGTACAGACTTGTGAAGACTTCAACGTTGTACAGACTTTGTGAAGCTCAAGTGAATGTACAGACTTGATGAACCACTGTGGATGTGTGGACTTGAGCGAATGAACCCGATGTACAGACTTGCCTAAGACGCAGCATGAGACGCTGGCTGAGACGGACGCTGTACAGACTTTGAAGACTTTGAACGTTTGAGCAGCATGCAGTGTACACACTTAGTGATGTACAGACTTGGCCAGGAAAGCGTAGGGAAATGTTGAGTGTATGGACTTGGCCAAGCGTAGGAACAGATGAGGAGTGTACAGACTTGGCGTTGTATGCTTGGGCTGAAGGCAATGTGCAGACTAATCAATGTATAGACTTTGCCCAAGGAACCGAATGTGTAGACTTCAAAAGAAGCAGTCCGATGTGCAGACTTCAAGGATTCTAGACAACAGACGCTGTACAGACTTGGACTCAAGAAATGTATATACTTAGCATGAAGACAGCCAGTCTATGTATAGACTTTGGTGAAGCTATCTCTGAAGCAATGTTCAGACTTTGTGCAATGTATGTACTTTAGTGTGTGCGAGCCTGTTGACAGGCAATGTGTAGACTTTGATTGTGTAAAGCAGGTGATGTACATACTATGCAAACATGACACTGGGCGATGTATCGACTTACACTATCGGGTGTTTAGACATCAAGAGAATGCAGCAGCCAGTGTATTGACGTGAGGCTTGGAAGGATGTATAGGGTTGAGGTGAACTGACTTTGAGTAATGAGACCAGTGTATGGACTTAAGTTAGAAAGTGCCCGATGTACAGACTAGAAGAGGATATGCCAATGTACAGACTAAATGGATCAAGCTGGTGTATAGACTTTGTGCCCAAGCTATCAATGCTCTGATGCGTCGACCCACCCTTGCTGATGAGTCGACCCACTACTGTTCATATTAACCAAACAATGTAGATTGAATCAAGATAGCATGCTTATCTGATAACCAAATGAACTGTACTCACTCACATGATGAAACAGCATTAATCTAGAGATAGAAGATTGATTTATAGTGTGAGACATCATCAAAACCATAGGGATGCAACAGGTATATCGAGAGCTAACTCGAGGAGCACAAGTTCTCACGGGAGAGGAGGAGTTCAAAATTCCGAGAGTTGGATGGAGGGCGAATCTTCCCACTCCTCGAAGAGAAGCAGATCCAGTGGTAGTAGTTCCAGGAGACTTTCGGACCTCGAAGGGCACTTCAGCGAAAGGGCCCAATCACAACTCGTAAGCCAAGTTTTCCTGCCCTTTTTTCCATTCTTTTTTTCTTCCTTTCTTTCTGACCAAACCTCCTCTCCATTCCCTGCATACGTAGAGTGTGATGAAATCACAGATCTCATGGGAGTTGGTAGTGGCAGTATACCGAGGTCTCCCAGATTTTCAGAAGGCTAGGCTAGACGTGATGGGTTTTGGCACCTTTCTTCGGATCGAGCCGATCCAGCTCGACCTGGTCCTGATCCAAGCCTTGTGTGAGAGATGGGACCCAGTGAGTCGGGCATTCTTGATGCCCTGGGGGCACATGGTGCCCAGCTTGGAAGATGTGGTCCGAATTACGAGCCTCAAGGTGGATGGCGAGGCAGTGACCGGGGTCACTTATGCGGATTACCGAGAAGGTGCTCGGAAGCTCCTGGGTTTGGACCTAAATGGTCAGAAAAATAGGTCGGTAGCTAGGGCGTCCCTCATGGATGCATTAGGGCTCACCGACACTCGTCGTCGGGACGATGAATCCTCAGAAGAGTTCATGAAAGGATGGAGATAGGATGCCGTGCCGTGTACTGAACAGACTTAGGCAACTGGGAAAGATGCAACATAGATTTGAGGAGATTTCTCCTCTTCCTTTTGGGGAGATTGGTACTGAGCTCGAAAGGGGACGGTATCCAATGTCGCTTCCAGGAGCTGCTATCAGACCTTGAAAGAGTAGGGTACTATGCCTGGAGAGCCGCCATGCTGGCACACTTGTTTGCAGGCCTGTTCCAAGAAGCGGACCGTGAGATGACTGTGAGTGGTTTCACACCATTTATCCAGGTATTTTTGGTTTTGCTTGTTTTGTATTTTTTTTGTGTTTTTGCAAGGTACTGATGACCTGCGCCGAGCAGCTGTGGAGCTATTATTACCTCCCCATGGGGAGAGCTCGACATTGGCGACCCGCGATGGTGCCGCTAGCCAGGCGGTGGGAACCCATCATGAGTGCGGCACCCCTAACCTACCAACTGATGGTGCTAAGGCGGGAGCTATAGGAGTTCCCTGCAGCGATGGTAAACTGGAGACCCTACTCAGACATGGTCGATGCCGACCAGCCGTGGGTTCTAGTAAGTCGTGCCCGGTTTGGACGGGAACTGTGGATGCACTGCCTGAATGAAATCGAGCCGCTTCGGCTACGATTGGTTATGAGGACTTTGGGACTGGCTCAGGAATGGGTGGATACGGCTGCGCCACCTCGTGTCGGGAGAAAGACGCGAGGACCGGCGACCTGCATTGACTGGCGCGTGCGGTTCCCTGAATAGTATGAAGACTGGCAACGGGGTGGCATGATTGTAGAATCACATGCGCGGGATTGCGAGGACTACTTGCGTCTATATAGGACAAAGTACGCAGAGTGGCTCCAACCCCGGGGACTTGTGGAGGTAGGTTTCCCCTTTACCTCTTTTCTTCTTTCTCCTTTTTTTGGTTTTCTGGTGGAAATGCTGACTCGTAAGGCTGCAGGATGTCCGGGATGCCATGATAGCGAATTTACGAACTCGCTTGGCAGAGATGGAGCAACAGTTGGGCGATGCCCGCGGAGCTACGAGTGCCTTGGTAGGTGTACAATGCGTTCCTAATTAAAACCCCAGATTCCAGATGTTGGCTGCTAATTCACGCGGTCGTAGCATGCCCAGATTGGCGCGGCTTCCCCAGCGATGGGAGTAGGTGGTGCCTCTTCCAGCTTGTGGATTCCCACCTCAGAACTTGACTTGCTTCATGAGCAACTTGCTCACGCCACGCAGCGTGCTGCGGAGGCAGAAGGGATGCTCTGTATACAGGTAAAAGTTTCAGTGTTGAGTTCTCTTTGTTTATGCCTTGCCGCGTATCTTGAGATGGTACATCTGGCAGGAAAAGGAGACGGAAGAAGCGCTTGCCCAAGCTGCGCAGAAGGAGGCTAGGATAGCAGAACTGGAGAGGGAACTGCGGCGTCATCCTGATGACGACTCCTCTAGGGATGCCGTGGAACTGAGAATCACTCTCCGGTTGGAGAGGGAAGACCGCGAGAGAGAACGTGCAGAGAAAGAAAGAGACGCAGAGAGAGAAAGAGCCAACAGATTGACTGAAAGGGAGGAACGAAGGGCCATGGAGGCCAAACTATTCGAACTCCGAATCAGCCTTGGTCTTGCTGAACAGTGGCTGAGAGATGGTGAGGAGCGCTACCGAAGAGCACGAGAGCGTGGCTTTCGTGTTGGTAGCTTCTCTGCTGCTTCCGTGGATCAACGTCGGGATGTGAGAATAGGAAGGGGAGTATAGAGCGGTAGGAGTACCGCTTTTCGTAGTTGGGTAGCACCTTTGAGAGCATTTTACCCGGAGAGTAGTGGGACGAGTAATGCAGAGAGAGAGGGCGGAACTTGATGTAATTTTTTTTGTTTTTTGGAATAAAATACAAGGTTCGGTTTGTTTGTTTTTCACCTTTGCTTCTGTTGCCTGAATCCCTGCACACATCACTGAAACAAACAAATCAGAATTTCTGTTCTGACTTGGCCCCTTGCTCAATAAGCAAATGGTCACTGTGACTATCCTTGATAACTGGTCAAGGGGCCAAGCCTTTATTTAAGGAAGGCGAGAGAAAGATGTAGTGATGATAAATGCGACAGGCAAGCACACGAATGCAAGCGGTATTAAAAGTGAGACGCTGCACGCAAATGCAATCATGCAAAATTGATTTATTTTCTTTTTTATATTTGCATTTTTTTGTTTTATCATAAAAAAGATTTTTTTGTTTGCAAATATGTACATTTTCTCTTTTTCCCTTTTTTGTTGTTTTTATCATTTCGATTTTTTTTGTTGCTAACGCCCGGCAAGCACCCACATGGCACCTAACCTACGTGAGAACAGGGGTTTCTTACTAACCTCCCAGGTATCCTAAGTGCACATCTAGGTTGATTTGGGCCTCTAGACCCCTCGAATGATGATCCCGCCGGCTAAGACTTACCCTGATGACAATACCGTCATGCCATGCTTAGGCTCCCAGTCGCTTCCGACCACAGGGATTCACCCAAAAGGTGTTTGAGGTAACAGATTTGCCCGACCCGGGTCTATTTCCTCACAACTCTAGACGGTATATGATGGAACACCCTGAACCCTAACGACCAACCGCGCGACGCTGACCCGGAATCAGACGCCGTCGCACCCATAGGTGACGCGCTTGCATTGGCCTAAGCCCGAGGTTAAACAAGAAGACATCAAGGCGGTAAACATGGGTCTTGACCAGCCAGAAACACAGAGACTCCTTCGCAGCGATAGCTTTTGCTTTTCCAAGTAGGCAACCAAATGTGTATATTAAAATAAGGTCGTAGACCCCGGGCAATTTTCACCCTTCAGAAACTCCATCGAACCTTCCTCTTTAGAGGGAGAAGGAAGAGTGTAGGGGATAAACCTCCTGAGAGGACCGGCAAAGCCGTTAACCCGGCGAGCGAATAAGGGCCCATTAACTCTTTCCTTTCGGACAACTTCGGACCAAATCTCGAGCATTTACATTCCACGGCCCCTTTCATGGATTCAGACTTTTGCTTTGAGGGGTTCCGTTTATCGCAACAGGCACGGTCACGACCAGGCTTTTCTCTTAATTTTGATTTTATATTTCTTTTTGTGAGGGAGATATAGTCGTTTGACGTTTGTGGGCTCCCTTTTCGTATGCCTGCGGGGACACTGCCCTCTTCTCGTGCTCTGATCGATGCTCGAGGAAATGGATCCTACTCTTACCTTTGGAGTTTGAGTTTCGATTTCTCATGCTCAGCGTTTTAAGGGCGCCGACTGTCTCATTTGGTCGAAGAGAAAAGAATAAAGATTACAGCTTCCGGAGATCTTCTGGGTGGGGCCCCACCGTAGGTGATGCTACCGACTTTTTTGAATAAAATACATAAGTGAGCACATGTTAGCTTCCTTCGAGCGAGCATAGGCCGACGTGGCTGGACAGGGATCTCCACGGTTCTGGCAAACCAAGACCCAGTGCCTACCAAGCCTTAATGGGCCCTATCCTAACATGAAGGTTAGATGCAGGGACTTAACTACATGGTGACTGCCAGGCATCGGCATTTTGAATTTTCCATATTTTTAGTGGTTTTTAATATTTCTTTGTTTTTGATGTTTTTTATCTTTTCATCATTTTTTTATTTTGTGCTAAGGGTAGTATTTCTTAAGATAAAGCCCATTCCAAGGGTGGGATAACTCGGTCCCTTCGGCGTTGACTAGCTTGTAGGCGTTGCCAGGGTACACGGCTTGAATTACAAATGGTCCTTCCCAATTGGGTTGGAGCTTAGAACGCGGCCCTCTAGGTTTGACAAAAATTCTTTTTACGACCATCTCACCGACTTTGAATTTTCTCTCAACGACTTTCTTTTGGTAAAAGCGAGCGAGTCTATTTTGATACACACGCGCGTGTTCGGCAGCGGCCAGCCGCTTCTCATCCAAGAGTTCCAACTGGGCGAGGAGTGAATTACGACGATCGTCGAGGGGAAATTCCTCGTCCAGTTATACCCTGAGAGAAGGGATCAGAGTCTCGTACGGGACTACCGCTTCCATACCATAAGTAAGGGCAAATGGAGTCTGCCCGGTGGGGGTACGGATTGAAGTGCGATAGGCCCATAGGGCTTCGATAAGTTTTTCTGGCCAGTCTGAAAACTTACTAGACTCGCAGGTTTTTTTGATGATTTTGAGCAATGTTTTATTGGTGGCCTCCGCTTGGCCGTTACCTTGTGGGTAATAAGGCGATGAATGATGCAATGCAATTGCGTACCTTTTGCAGAGGTCCTGTAGGTCCTGAGAAATGAACTGTGGCCCATTGTCGGTGACGATTGTGCTTGGGACGCCGAATCTGGCGAGGATGTTCTTCATGATGAATTTGCAGACTGTTGACGCCTTGATTTCTGCGTAAGCTTCGGCTTCGGCCCATTTGGTGAAGTATTCCGTCGCAGTAAGGATGAAAGATTTCTGCTTGGTGAGGGAATTGGGATCACCTAGGGGACCAATGATGTCGAATGCCCACATGGAGAAAGGCCATGGGGAGGATATTGGATGAAGTGAGGAAGATGGTGAATGGATTTTATCGGCGTGAAGTTGACACTTGACACACCTACGGACATAGACAGCACAATCCTCTTCCATAGTGGGCCAATAAAAGTCTTGGCGAATGATCTTCTTGGCGAGCATCTGACTATTCACGTGGCCACCGCACACACCCGAGTGCGTCTCCTCTACACATTTCCAAACCTCATTGTCACCAAGACATCTTAATAGAATACCAGTAAGGCTCCTCCTATAGAGTAGACCTCTAACCAAAGTATATTTCTGAGCCACCCTTCTTATGGCTTTCTTGTCCTCTGTGGTGGCCCCTTCAGGATAAGACTGATCTTGGCAGTATTTGACGATTTCATGGAACCATGGTTTCTCTTCATCAGCCAGTTCTTCTTCGGCCTCTGCCAACATGATTTCCCTCTTCTCAAGGATATCTTCATGCAGGATCTTTCTTGCTATCCTGTCTTTGATATTTACGTAGGAAGCATCATCGATTGCAGGGGCGTGAAGTTTATAGATGGAAATGGACTCAAACCATCTTCCTAGAGGGAACCTTATGGATGATGCCAACGAGGCGAGGGCATCGGCGAGAATATTCTGATGACGAGGGACATGAACAAAGATCAGTTTTGTGAACAGTTTGGCAAAGGCAGCAGTGAGTTCTTGGTATGGCTTGAGTTTGGGATCGCGAGTGCGATATTTAGTGAGCACCTGGCGAAGGATGAGTTGACTATCACCTACGACTCGCAACTCAGTGATACGAAAAGAATGGGCGAGTTCTAGGCCAGCTAGAAGAGCTTCATATTCAGCTATATTGTTGGTAACTGAAAATTTGAGCTGGTATGCCAATGGGAATGTGAGGCCTTCAGGCGACAGGAGGGCGACGCCGATTCCTCTCCCTTGAGAATTCAGAGCTCCATCAAAATATAGCGTCCACATTGGCTCATCTGATTGGTTGACGGATATTAGTTCTTCATCTGGAAACTCTGATTGGACGGGATCGAACTTGGGGAGAGGATGGTGAGCGAGATGCTCGGCTATGGCATAGCCTTTAATCACCTTTTGCTGGATGTAGGTGATGTCGAACTGAGAGAGAAAACTTTGCCAGCGTGTTAGCCTATCCGTAAGGACGGATTTCTCTAGAAGGAATTTGATAGGATTCATTCGAGCAATCAAGTGGACCTCATGAGCCAAGAAGTAGTGCTTCAATTTCTGCACTACCCAAACGAGGGCAGCACAGGTTTTTTCTATGACGGTGTACTTCTGCTCACAGGGATTGAGAAGTTTGGACAAGTAATAGGTTGCCCTGTTCCTTGCCTTCTTCATCAGCTTGTGCGAGGACGGCTCCCACGGAGTCATCCAAGACTGAGACGTAAAGGATCAGAGGTTTTTCTGGTTTGGGTGGAATGAGAACAGGTGGACTAGCCAGATATTCCTTCAACCCTTCAAAAGCTTTCTGACATTTAGAATTCCAGTGGAATTCTACTCCTGGCTTGGTCAACTCGTAGAGAGGTCTACACCTTTGTGAATGTTGGGACACAAACCGACGAATAAACTACAACCTCCCGATTAAACCTCGGACTTCCCTCAAATTCTTGGGAGGCGGCATATCCCTGATAGCCTTGGCTTTGTCGGGATCTATCTCGATCCCTCTTTTACTCACAATGAACCCCAGCAATTTACCTGATGACACACCAAACACACACTTTTTCGGGTTCATTTTCAATTGGAACTCCCTTGACCTCTGCAAGACCTTAGCCAAAACTTCTGGATGTTCCATCCTGGTCCTTGATTTCACCAATAAGTCATCCACATACACTTCCAGATATATGTGCATCATGTCATGAAATATGGCCATCATTGCTCTTTGGTAAGTAGCTCCAGCATTCTTTAACCCAAACGGCATGATCACGTAACAATATGTTCCCCAAGGGGTAGTGAATGACGTCTTCTTCTGGTCCTCTTCTGCCAAACGAATTTGATTATATCCTGAAAATCCATCCATGAATGAGAGGGTCTCATATCCTACTGTGTTATCGATCAACACATCAATGTGAGGCAAGGGAAAATCATCCTTCGGACACGCGCGGTTAAGGTCCCGGAAGTCGATGCAAATCCTGACTTTCCCATCTTTCTTCATGACCGGAACAATGTTCGCCATCCATTGAGGATAAAGAACGACTCTAATGAACCTGGCTTTGTGGAGCTTATCGACCTCTTCTTTCATTTTCAAAGCCATCTGAGGGTGGAAACGCCTTAACCTTTGTTTTACCGAGACGGACCCTAGTTTTAGGGTTAAACGGTGTTCGACCAAGGTTGAATCTAGACCCGGCATATCCTCGTAGCTCCATGCAAACGTGTCCTTATATTCCTTGAGAACTTCAATTAATGCCTTTTCTTCAGAGGGTGGTAGATTGTCACTTATGAGGATGATCCTAGGGTCTTCCTCAGTTCCCAAGTTGACTTCTTTGGTGGATTCTTCTACGGCGGTTGACGGCTCGTCGAATCTCCTCATTCCACTAGCGTATGCGCCCGCCGCATCCTCATATTCTTCACCCTCATCTTCAGTGGGGCATTCTTCATCCGTGATCTCGTAGACTCCATACCCTTCATCAAATGCACAGTCGCCCTCACATTCTATTTCCGGTAGCTGGATGGGATTTTCTAACAACTGGGGGATGGCAAGAAGGGCCTGACACCTGGCGGCTAAATCCAGAAGGAATCGATGAGGGATCTGCCTACCCTTGGATCTCTTCCTAGGTACTACCCTTGGCCTATCATTCCTAGATTGACTGACAATATTTACAGAAGAAGAGGAAGACGAAGAGGATGGTGTAGAATGTACAGGAGAAGATCCCTCAGAGGAGGGGTAGAAAAGGTCGCTCATCGGACCTTGGACGGGTGGTCCGCAGGGCGGTACGCACCCGTGGGAGATGTAGGAGATTTCCTCAACGAAGATGTGTTGTTGGGGAGTTTAAAAATTGACGTTTTTTTTTCGTTTTCATTTTTAATGACAAAGCAATGAAAAGAGATTGGAGGAGAGAGAAAAGTGGTTATGGCTAGAGGATTGTGAGGCTCATAGAGCAGATCATGGTTGAAGATCTGGCGCGAGTTGAGAAGCCCGCGTAGGTATGTAAGCAGAGAAGGGGATCTGGGAAGATCATTAGATAATTGTCTGGCCCAGGAAGAAGACATCAGCAAAGGCTGAGACGAGTGGATGGAGAAGATGGCGGCTAATGAGCCGTCGACGGCAATGTTGAGGACGGATGAAGATCCGTCGATGACAGGGTCCTTCTGGCGAGGACGAGGATAGTTTGGAACCTTGGCAATATTTCAGAGATCAATGGTGGTCCTTCAAGCTGCGGAGACGAGAACATCCTTTCCAGTGCAACGAAAATATCCCATATGTCGAACCATTTGTTCCACTCGCATTTCGGATCTTTGATCTTGCCTCTTTTGGTGATCCTCGGACATTTTTCAGCCAAATATACAGCATGTGATCTCCCATATGCTTCTCGTGGGTAATCTCCCATCTGAACAACGGGCCCTCTGTTGAAGTGGTTTGATAGAGTCCATGTGAGGGGCTTCCAATCCGCCTTGAACGGTCCCTTGAAGCCTAGGCCAAACCTGCGGTTCGGCCTAATTTCCTTTGGCGGTTTGAGCCTACCCTGTAACTGTGCGCCCAGACCTTTACCCTGTTGGTAGCCGATGTTCCTCATAATCTCCCAACCTTTGGAGTGAAAAGGGAGATATGATGTTGCGGTTGTCCTGACCGGCTCCTTTGGTGCTAGTGGAACGTGAGATGAATCACGTACGTCCAGTAGTGACAATATGGGCCGATGAGACGGCCAAACAGAGGGCAGAGAGGTGTTGATAGCATCCACTGTGTGAAGGACAGGTGTACTGACCACTTTAATAATCCTCCCATTGTAATGAAACTTCAGGCACTGATGGTTGGTGGAAGGCACAGCGTCCATGGCTTCGATGTAAGGGCGACCCAGTATAGCCTTGAATGTGGGGTCCATGTCGAGGACATGGAATTCCGTGGGAATTGACATGGGGACTAGTTCTGCCTTCAGAATAATCATCCCCTGCGACGGCCTTTTGCTATTGTCATAAGCCGTGACCGTGATCGAGGAAGGTCTTATTTGTTCCTCGTCGACCCCACACAACTAAAGAGTGCTCATGGAGATCACATTTATGGACGCACCCGTGTCCACAAGACACGGGTTTATGGATACCCCATTAATTTTTATTGAAATGCACAATGCATATTTTCGAGCTTCCTTGGGAGCGAGCTCGTAGTTGTGGAACATGATGGCCGGTTGTGTGTCCGTTGGGGTCAGGACGGTAGAGATCTTTTCTACAGGGAGGTCCTCATTCACCATGACCCTTTGAAGGTACTCCATTAAGGCTGCCTAGTGGGATGTGGATCTTTGAAGTAGCTCCAGGATGGAGATCCGAGCAGGCGTCTTGTCCAAGTGTTTCAATAGATCATACTGTGTTCCAGGGATAGCTCTTTCTGGTTGTTCTCCATCATCCTTCTCTGGCTGAGATCGCTCAGGATTCTGACTGTTGTGGGGGAAAACCCTGTGGAAAATCCTTCCACTCCGGAGCACCATTGCCTGCGGCTTTTGTACCTCTGTGGGGGTAGCAGTGGGTTTTAACAGGGATTTGAGGGGTAGTGGTGGAGGAATGGTTGATGAAGCAGGGGTGATGACGGGAGTAGGGATTCTGATGAGGGGTTTGTTAGGTGGAGGCATGGTTGAGGTAGAGGGGATATTGCGCGGATTATGAAGGATAAGGGGTCTGGAAGGTGGAGGTGGAGACGAAGTAGAAGTGGGTAGGGCTTGAAGCGGGCAATGATTTTGAGGTGGGTGATGGGTAATGAGTGGTTTTGAAGGCATTAGTGGTGATATGGTGGAGAAAGACGGGGTTATGTATGGTTGACGGATGATAAGGGGTTTAGAAGGTGTAGGGGTAAATGTGATAGAGGTGGATGGTAAAGTGGGGGAGTGGGAGAAGATGAGAGGGTGTGAAGGCGTAGTGGAGAGTGTCGGTTGATAGGGGATCGGGGTACTGATGAGAGGGCGTAATGGTAGTGGAAATGGTGAAGGCGATACTGACGCGGGTTGATGAGAGAGAGGTGCTACCCGGGCAAGGCAAGGGTGTTGCGTGATGATAGGATTGGCGGTAGAAAGAATGGAGGTACTTTCCTGGTGCCACACCTGCTCTCTCCCGACTTCCGGGAAGGAGGAGATGGGGTTAACCTGATGATTGGGCTGTTGGTGCTCCGGTAATAGATTCTGGATTATGCCCATGTTGGGCTGTTGTTGTGGGGCCTGCTGAGGCTGTTGTTGTTGTTGTGGTTGCTGCTGCTGCTGCTGTTGTAACTGCTGTTGTGGCCTAGGAGGAGGTCTCCTAGCCTTGAGAGCGGTGACGTATCGTCTCATTTCATCCCAATCTATTTGATGTTCATCATTCATATCGTGGATGTAATCTTTGAAATGGAAGCAGTAATCTACTGTGTGTCCTGGCTGCCTCTGGTAGACGCAGTATTTGGAGGTATCAACATTCGGGGGCCACACGGGCCTTTCTCTGGGTAGGGCGAGTTGGTTTGATGCCATGAGGGCATTAAAAATGTCTGCTAAGGTTTCTGGCAATGGTGGATAGTAGGCTCTCTTGGGACCGAGCGGCCTCCTTTGTTGCTGTTGGGGACCATAGCTCCCTGGGGGTGGAACTTGGTTGTACTGAAGCGGTGGTTGTTGTTGCTGCGGTTGTGGTTGTTGTTGCTGGGGTTGACGTAATGGAGGCATATTATCCTGGGGTGGATTATTTTGGGGTGGAGGACGAAGAGGGAAAGGACCTGGTTGGAGGGGAAGTCGGGGCATTTGTGGAGGCCTTGGGTTGACTGCATAGTTGGCATTGTTGACCGCACCCACTTGCTCATTTGTCACGACCCCTTCTGTGGCTCCGCCCGAGACACCAGCGCCTGTCTTTCTGACCACTTTGGGCTTCGGTGACTCAAACATATTCATAATGGGGGAGTCTTTTAACTGGGTTTGGATGTACCGGGCCCTTTCATAGAGTTCCTCCATTGTAGTAAGTTTATTCATGGCCAGGACGTGTCTAAACTGTGGGGTTGCATTAGACACAATCATCTTCACTTGTTCGGGCTCGGAGAGGGTATCCCTTATTCTTTCCGCCAGAGACCTCCATCTATCAGCATAGCGGACAAAATCCTCGTCGGGCTTCATCTTTTCGGCCACTAGGTCGGTAATGGAGAGTGAGGGATCGACCCTATCCCTATATTTCTGCAAGAACCTTCTCTGGACTATTTCAAAATTCTCGGCCTCGCGGGGCTCCAAAGAATAGAAGCACTCAAGCGCGGGACCATCCAATGATCTCCGAAAGAGGTATGCCAGGGACCTCTGATCATTTTGCCAATATGAGGATTCATACATGAAATCCTTGAGGTGAATGAAGGGGTTGCCGGTACCATTGTATCTGCGGTACGTGGGCATTTCGGAGGGAGGAAGATGAATGACGGGAAGGATTGGCAAAGCAACCTCCGGGGTGGCTTTCACGTCCACCATTCTTCTCAGATTTTGAAACTGCTCGTCCATACGATTGAACCTATTGAGGAGTGATTGGGCGAGCTCCTCTGGATGTGAAGGTGGCACTTGCCACTGGGGGAGAAACTGTCTCCCCGAGACTTGAGGGGGGAACCCCGAATGAGAGGGAGCTGTCGGACCGCCGACAGTTGGCCCCGGCTGAAGCGGTATGTGGGGAACAACGGGAGTTTGAGATTGTGACGGGAACTGGAATGAGGGTGGTTGTTGGCTCGCTTGTCCTTGAAGCGAGGGAGACTGGATGGCTTGCGCCAATGAAGGAGATGGAATGGCCTGCACGGACTCTTGAAGAAGTGCGATGGCCGGAGTTGATTCCTGGGGCATGGGGGAAACAGATTTCCCCTTTAGAATGGCCTGGAAGGCCCGGAGCTGTTCAGAGGTAAGCTCCGTGTTGGCGAGGACGCCCAGTAAGGAAGAGATATCCTGTGGTGGGGACGTGTCCCCGACAATAACCTGCACCTCATGCGAGGGCTCATGAGAAGGACCCGAGTCCATAGCATAGACTCGCGGGTCGGCTGACAAACCACGACTAGGGTGGTTCTCCTCAAAAGACTCGTGAGCCATGCTCACAGTTTTCCCAGAACGTAAAAACATACACTAGCAAACAAGTAGCAGAGATTATCAAACAAGTGGATGCCTTTACGCCTTTTTTTTGTTTTGATTTTGATGATTTTTTTTGTGCTTTAAGCGAGATCCGAAGTTCACACAAAATAGGGACCCTAGTTTATTTTTGTTTCACCGCCGTGTCAGCTAGGGTCTCTCGTCTCACCACGAATGGAATGACTAACTCCGGGGAACTTCAATGGTACAACCAGCCCAGTGAACGAAGAGGAGATTCTTCAATGTCGGGGACTTACGGAGGTCCCAGTGGAGGAGATTCTAGTCCGTTGAGAGGAATTCTCAAACGGAGAGTCCTTCCTTCACCGGGAAAGGGTGATCCTTAGAAAAAATGAAAAAGGATATAAAAGAGGGATGGATGTATGCAATGGAAGGCTGACAGATATATAGAGTGAGAAAATAACAGAAATAACAAACATATAATAAACACCCAACCAATCAAATTGACAGTGCTGCCGTGAGCACAACGGGGGCGCGCGAGGGCGCCAAGGTGGAGAGGCACGGACGGTGTCGAACTTGCAAGGGTAGCCAAAAGGAAGTAGTAGACGTCCCACCGTGATCGCCAATCTGTGAGCGACGTCACGCGGTTCGGGGAGCGGAGAAGATGCGGAGCGCGCGGGCTCCTCTTTTATTTGCTGCAACACAGAAATAAGAGAAAAGAGAAGGGGCCACCACGGAAGATTGCTCCGGCGGGGCGAGCGGGACAAATGTAATATAGCAAGATATGGGGGTTAAATGGTCATAGCGGGAAGTGACTCGCCGCAACCTCGGGGGGACGGGAATGGTGCAGAAATTAAATAGTAAGAATTGAAACGGCCATTGGGGAAGTGACTCGCCGCGGCCTCGAGAATATGAGCAGATAAGAAGATAACAGAATATAAAGAGAATATAAAGAGCGGGAATTTAAACGGCCATTGGGGAAGTGACTCGCCGCGGCCTCGAGAACATGAATAGATAAGAATATAACATATAAGAACGGGAATTTAAACGGCCATTGGGGAAGTGACTCGCCGCGGCCTCGAGAACATGAATAGATAAAAATATAACATATAAGAACGGGAATTTAAACGGTCATTGGGGAAGTGACTCGCCGCGACCTCGAGAACAAGATGTGATCGCCAGGGGCCAAAAGACCCCAAAATAAAGAAAGTGATCGCGCCTACCTCAAGAGCGGGAGATGGCGGGTTGCTTCTTCCTCCCCCTTCGGTCGGCCGACGGAGAGGACTTTCCTTGGTTACCCTTGTAAAACAGTAGACAATAAACGAACGGAATTAGAAAATGGCAGTGTAGTAACAATTCCTTGCAATAAAAGTAATGAGATCGTGACCTGACACACACCTGGTTGGTGTGATTTTAAACCCCTCTCGGACTTGAGTAGGAGGAAAATGCGATGATGAATGCAAGAAGTATGCAAGAGATGGCGCCCTTATGTAGGGAGATAGAGGATGCAGTATGATGAATGTAAAGAACTATGGAGAAAAAGGGGAAGAAAAGGCTTATTGGAGGAGCCGAGGGTGAGATTCGGCGGAGCTCCAGCAGCGTGGGGATGACGTGGAAGCGCGGTGGATGAAGACGACCTTCCTCTCGCGAGCGTGGGCACCCGAGAAGCCGGCAGAACCTCCACCTACAAAAGACCCCACGGGTTAGAAATGACTCCGTAGCCTCTGGGCTCCGGCAGCCTATCGGATCTCTTAGAAGCTCCTCCAGAACTGAGGGGGTGGGCCTCTATTTATAGGGCTCCGGAGGGTGGAGGCATCCAGGACCCTGGACACCTCCATCAGAGCCGAACTAATATTTTATTCTATTTTTATTTATTTTTTCGGAATATTTTTCTGGAGGCGTCCAGGGCCCCGGACGCCTCCAACAGGTCCACCGAACCCCACCGACGGCCGCACGCGGTTTGGCACAACGCGTGGTTTCGTGAGCGGCGCCTCGTGATTCAGAAATGGGCGCGTCCAGCTGGCTAGACGTCTCCATAATTTGGATGTCGTTCGGTGGCCGGCGCCCGTGAGGGAGTTGATGGAGGCGTCCAGGGTCCTGGACCCCTCCAATAAAATATATTTTTTATTTTTTGTGTTTTGTTTTTTTATGCCAACTGGCATTTTGATTTTTTTATTTTTGTTTTTATGGAGGCGTCCAGGGGCCTGGACGCCTCCATTAATATATTATTTTTTATTTGTTTTGGGCTTTGAAAAATAAAAATAAATTAAATTAAAAGAATGGGGGCATCCAGGGGCCTGGACGCCCCCATAAAGACCCACCCAGGTCCTTAGTTCAGGCGTTGGCGGCCGCCCGGCAGACACCCTTCCTGGTTTCGGAACCTCTAATGCGTCCGACTGGTGTTGATGCCGTCCGAATGCTGCAACGAGATGATTTCCGGATGTCGAAAAGGCGGAAGAAGACTCAAGAAAAGGAAGCACTCGAGCGATTCAAAATGCGTAAGCCGTCGCGGGGCGTCGTATAGTAATATGAGGCTTTCTCAAGAGACGTCAGGAATGGCGTGTCTACACTCCCCATGCATACTTTCCTACTCTGCCCAAATCCTCGAGCAATGGTAGTAATCTGCAACTAATCACGTCCGCTCGAGTCGTGAACAACAGCTTCCCGAATAGCAGCATGAGGAATCGCCTCAGCACGCGATCTCCCTCCGGTCCCGCCTCCGCCGCCACATGTGGGCGCACCTGCTCTATCACTCGCCCGAGATGTTCCTCGGGTAGCTCTCCCACTGCAATAGCAGCTCCCCTCAGTCCTAAACTGTCCTGCAGTCTCGATCTCGAAATCTGGGATGAGGTGTGGCCCGGTCTGATCAAATCCAAGCCCAACAGCTCCTGGGCTAGTTCCCTGTAGTTCCCGTAAGTCCACCCGGTCACCGCTGGTCCGTGGACTTTCAATCCAGAAATCCTTGCCATGTCTTCCAGCGTGGGGATCATGTGGCCCCATGGGAAGATGAAAGCTCTGCTCACTGGGTCCCATCGCTCATGCAGCGCGTAGAGCAACGGTGTGTCCATCCTAATCACCTCGATGCTCAGCACCTCGGCGAACCCCATCGCTGCGAGCCTCTCTCTTTGATAATCAGGCAACGCCTGGTAGACTGCCCGGATCTGCAGCCATGAAATTCTTGTTCGTCTCTTCCCCTGCATGCATTTAGATCATAAATTAGTCAATTTCATCATAAAATCATTGCATGACATTCATATAATGAAAACAAACAAAAAAATTGAATAATTGAAAACCCTAAAAACAGCTCTGGTCTCTGGTGACTGTGACGGCCCTGGAGTGGTGCCTCACAGAGCTCTAATGCACCAGGGGTGGTGCGTCAGAGTTGTGACGGTCACTGGTAGGACCGTCACATCCCCTGAAAAGGGGTGGTCTTCATTTTCATTCCTTGGCTTTTCCACTTTGACCACATAGCCTGCAATTGATCCTAATAGGTTCATACACTCATTTTCTACCCCCCATTCATGCATGCATGGACTTAAAAATTCATAAAAATTAAAAATGGAAATTAGGGCGAACGGGCCTACCTTATGGTCTTGGCCCCGTTTCCTTTTCTTCTCCGTTGCCATGGCTTCTCCTTCGTCCAGGGGAGCTTCCCCTTATTCTGGTTCGGCCGTTGGATGCTCTTCCTCCACCGTGGATGCCCTCACCGCCATTTCTCCTTCCTCGGTTGGCGGGATCACCTCGCGCTCTATCCGACGGTGGAGGAGGCGTATAGCCTTTCTTTTCATCCCTTTCTCCCTTCCCAGTGGCCTGGGGGCCTCATCGCCGGCCATCTCCGTTGGTCGTCGCCGGTGGTGGTTTTGGGGTTTTTGTGTGTTAGGGCGAATGAATGCTTGAATGATGTGTGTGACCGTTCAGTGTTGTTTTTTTTGAACGCTCAGGAAATGTGACGGTCTATCGCCAGACCGTTACAGGCTCTGACGCGTATCCTTTAGACCGTCAGGTCAGTTTGAATCATGCATTGAAGGATGTGAACCGCCAAGGCTCTGACGGCCTAGCGTTGATCCGTCAGAGAGGTGTGACGCACCCCCTTTAGACCGTCACAGTTTGCAGATTGCTTGATGAATAAAATGGTCTATTTGATGCTTGGATGATCGCATTTTCTTCCATGGTATATATTTTTAATGCAATTCATGTGTACAAATGATTATGCCTCATTTCATACTCATATTAATTGTCGTTGGCTAACCTCTTTCTTCATGGGTGAAGTTATGAAAATAATTATCATTAGCCATTTCGACAGACAGGTAAGTCAGGTATTGTATCACGATCCTTATCCCTTAATGCATTACTATATGTTATCTATGATATGTTATCTCGAGAACCGGCTGGTCATTCATGTGTTCTGGGATCTGATGTTCCCCTTAAACAAAAACGATGATGATCTAAGTGCACATGTTTAATCGTTGGATAGGCTGTTAGGTTGGAAAAGTTTGGGGATGATGGTTCTATCTTGCACGCCGTGGTTGCAGATGGTGTCCTGACCCTAGTTTCTCCGGTCTGGCAATACTATTCTCGAGTATCTTGTTATTTTATCTTTCTTTGCATTCGTTTTAATGATTTCTTTTGTTTTAGCCCAGCATGCATCATGCGCATTTTTTTGAGCATTCATGAATCTTCATCTGTTCAAGGCGTCTCACTGATGGTGAATAGCTGTGTTCTTGATCTCAGATGAGGAGAGTCATTCCACTCTGAATTAGAAGGTTTCCTTCGATCTGCTCGCTTGATTTGGTTAGCTGAAGATTCCTGTCTGGAGTTTAGTTAATCGTCTTTTCCTTCACGTTGCCTCCGGCGGCCAGCCGTGTTTTCCTTTCCTTAGTTGTTAGTTCCTCCAAACTTGCGTCGTTTGGTTGGCTATTTCCTTGTGATTAGTTCAAAGTTTTCCAGAAGATTCCTATCGCTTGTTGGTTGAGACGGGTGTCGTTTGCCTTAACGCCCACTTTTCATTCTGCTCCGCTTCATTTCCGCTTCATCTCCATGTTCCATTCCGCTTTCGCTTCACCTCCGGTCGCTCCCCTGCAAAGAGGGCGTTAAAGAGGGGCATCTGTTGACACCCATTTTATGACCGATAAGTTGGGTCATCTCCTTGTTCATTCTATATGATGCTCCAAGTTATTCCCTTTTGTTGAGCCTTCTTGATCAGTGGGAGGTTTATTTCGTGGGTCTTAATTCCTTGGTTGGGTCTGGTTCCTTGATTCCTTGCATTGAACGAAGTTAAGCAAGCTTTTGTCTCATTTGGATCCTTATTATATCTAACGGTCTATACCAGGCGCGTTACATTCCTCTGACGCAACAGTCCTTGGCCGTTACATCTTGAAGAGTCCTTGAGTATAAGGCTTCTTTTCAAAGCTTATCCTTTGGCTATCCGTTGACTCTAATGGTCTATCGTGCAACCGTTATAGTTCTCTGACACGTTTTCTCTCGACCGTTACATTCTTTAAGAGTCCAGCATTTGAAAACTTCTCCCGTTGATCTTATCTCTTAAAGGATGAGGTTGATTGTGACGGTCTACTCCTGGAGCGTTACATGCCTGTGACGGTCTGTCGTGCAGCCGTTACATTAAACAGAGAGTCCTGGCAGGTCTGGCCTTTTCTCTGCTACTCCATGGCTGAGTTAAGAGTTTGATCTTGTGATTTCTCTTCCAAATCTGATCCTTAAAACCTTCTATTTGTTTCTATGGACTCTTGGGAGTGTTATCTTCAAGAGTTTGCTATGAATTATCCTCCTTTTTAGCTGGATTATCCTCTGCTCGACCGGAGAGTTTGAGGGCCTATAAATAGAACCCTTGACTTCATGGCCGAAGGAGAAAAATCTGGAGTTTACGTCGAAGTGCTGCCGCATTCTGGAGCCATATCGAACCAAGAAGAGTTGTCTCTCACGTCCATCTGCTTCACAGTCAAGGGAGTATTCGTTTTCTTGAGTGTTTAGTTCCATCATTGGCATACTTGTGTTCTTCCTTTTCTCCTTTCATCATAGCATTGTCCCACTTCTTCTTCCACATTCTTCCACTTATTTCATTCATTTAAACATCCTTCCTATCTTTTAAAATGCCCAGAGGGGTTAAAAAAAACACAACTCCCCGGTATTCCCCTTTCCTTTTGAATGATATCAAGTTCATTTGATTATTGATACTACATTATTTGAAAGGCTAATTTTGGGGTTGTTTCTTGTGTTCTACGTTCTTTGGCAGGTTTACAGGGCTCATTAGACGAGGCCCAAGCTTTCTAGCCGGCTGGAAGGTTTGGAGTTTGAAGGATTCACAAGCTTGTTCTGCAGACACTCTAACGGTCTTCATCAGACGCGTCAGGTTTCTCTAACGGTCTGTCGGGCGACTGTTACACTCCCTGTGACGCATAGGCACTAGACCGTTATATCCAGCAGAGCTGCAGTTTCCTATTAGTTTCTCTCTCCCGTGAGCGAGTGCATCATTTTCCTATTCTAAGGTATTAATCAGGTCTTTGGCTTGTTTTTACCTTAGTGGTGATCACGTTCTTTTCCTGGTAGTGGGCATTAGCTTTCTCTCTCCCACATCTTATTTCCTCTTGCTTGTTCCACCCACGTGGTGTGTTTTTATTTACTCCCTTTACTCCACGCTCCGGCGTGTGTTTTCCTTTTCCTTTCTTAGTTTAGTTTGATTGAGATAGCATTGCCCATGCTAGAGCTGATTCTGATTGCCTAGATTCATGGTTTACATGTTCATAGGTTGATTGAGATCATTGTTATTTGCTCTTCATATTCATCTTCATGTCATATCAAACTTATCTATTCTTCTTTGCAAACGACAAAAATAACAATTAAAACAAATCAACAGTGAGGCCTTAGAAAGTTCCAAGGAAAGATTTTATTTACTAAATACATACACGCATGCAAGGATTCATGGAAACATTTATGCAAGCACTCATGAATCATGATATGAAATGAGACTCTTATTCATACTGATATGCAGAGTCTATAAATGATATGCAATCTTTTTATACATGTTTTCAATTTATGTGCATGGACTTGAACATTTGAGAAAATATTAAACTAGTAAATGCATGAGATGGATTTTCAATGAATCTAACACTGAACCATGAGTATTTTTATTTCAGATTTCATTATGAAAAATTATTTTCTTTAGAGCCCAAATGTTCAACTATGATGCACAGATTTTGATAATCGAACAAGATAAGTGTTTGAACATCTATTAACAAGAAAAAGATTTTTGAACATATCAAATAATTTATCACC
Source organism: Amorphophallus konjac (assembly GCA_022559845.1). Lineage (NCBI taxonomy): Eukaryota > Viridiplantae > Streptophyta > Magnoliopsida > Alismatales > Araceae > Amorphophallus > Amorphophallus konjac. The sequence goes on along the minus strand of CM040124.1, from coordinate 47,606,651 downwards.
ATTTCAAAGCAACCAAACAAAGTCATTGAACTTTAAACTGAGCCATGGTCAACATTCAATACCAATTGTTGCATTAGTGATCAAGCAATTCCATAGTTTAGAAATTTTTACCTTTTTGAAACAAGAAAAAATTTCAGATTCAATTTGAAAGCAATGCAAATCAAAGGCAAATTGATTTCATTCAAAATACATGATTCCTCATAAGACAAACAATTCAATTTCTAAATTTTGGTACAAGGCGGAGGTCTTGATCCAAGGATCTAACTCACGCATAGTGTTAGCTTCCTGACAGACTTAATCTGTCATTTCACATAACACCATTTGATATACCAAACATTCATTCAATGAGAGCATGAATGGCTTGTAAATAACTTGCAATTAAAGTAAAACAAAGTAGCATAAGGATAATATCAACATCACCAAGTTTGACAATAAAAAAAGTAAAGTTGGGATTTTACCAAATGAGTGTGTCTTGTTCCTTTTTATTGGAATCCCTTTCATTCTTTATTTATCTCAAGACACACCTCTATCAAAACCAACTCATTTGACAGATTTTGGCACCCAAGCTTTCTTGGGTCCCTAGAGGTTAGTGGCATTTCTTCCAAAAACTTTCTTTGACATTTTCATTGTCACCATATCATCATTCTTCATAATTATGCAATCCTCAATAACATGTCCATGATTTTCACAATAAAAGTATTGAGGGGTGGCAACTCTAGCAAAAGACTTTCCTTTTTGAGCAAAAGAATTTTTAAATGCATTCCATTGTCTATTTTCAAAAGGTCTATATTTAACAAAATTAAATCTAGCATTCATTCTAGAAGCATGGAAATTGTCAATTTTTAAAAACCAATAATTTTTCATTACATGACTGTACTTCCCACAATAAAAATAACAAGGAGATATGGGTCTACGGAATGACTTCTCATTGTTTGCATGAGTGTTTGTAAACAGATTTTTTTTATGGGATGCAAAGCTTTGAGCATAAGAAACATGTTCATTTCTAAATTTTCTTTGAAAGTTAAACTTAACATTCATGGCACGACAATCATCATTTTGTTTGACAAAATAATTATACATCACATGACCAAGTTTGTGACAATAGAAGTATGAAACATTTCTTTTACTCTTGAGAGCATATTGTTCTTTGCATGTACTTTCATCATTCATTTTCATAACCACACAATCATTCATTTCATGGCCAAACATACCACAATAGAAGCATTCAACATTCGATTTCATTTTTTGAGATCTATTTGGCATGGAGGGCTTAGTGCTGTAACGACCCGAGAATCCGATTACCGGGAAGGCCCGATAACCCGAGACTCGCACCGCCACCCACGAGTCCGAAGACTCGGAAGGGTTAGAAGGATGGTGTGGAAACTACACAAATATCACAAGTAATTGCAGAAATTAAACAGTTATAATATTAAGCAGGAAATAAATTAACATTTTACATGGTCCACAATAGAAAATAACAACAACAGTAGTAGTCCACAACTAGTACAGAGACAAGGAAGAAAAGTACAGCTACACGGGACATACTCCGGCTCTGACCTCTGGCACTACCTTTGGGCACCCGCACCTCACTGCACCCCAGACGCGCTCCCCTAGGACGGCGCCTCACCTGAAACACGGCGAAAACACGCAGGGAATGAGTCTCGGAACAAGACTCAGTAGGGATCACTCGAACCCTACCTCGTAAAACGAGAAATCACTACACTAGCGGTAGGAGAGTACCTCGGAAAGGAAAGCCCTGTACTCTACAGAACCAAGGTCCCATGACACGCAAATTGACACACGTGCCACGATGAGAAGGCCGAAACTCAACGGTCGACTCGGTAAAACCCGAAGGTCGGAAACACACGACTGACAGTTTGTCACTCCATACTCGACAGGAGTATCTCCCACTAGAAGCACAGCCGGTAGCGTCCCCTGACGTCTTACACCGCGTCGCAGGTGATCCGTCTGGCGTGGTAGCTCCTACCAAAGGCGCGAACACTGAACAAGTAAACTCACGACAAGTGACTAGCTGGGGTCACGCCCGTCGACGTGGGTCCAACCGCCCCCAACCACGTGTGCACACACAGACCGCGCATCTCTGGTCTGGCCCTCTGACCGGTTTTCCCCTCAGCCGAACTTTGGTTGCAAGACGTGGGGCCTGACGGCAACCGGTCCACAAATCGCCTCTAAGGGTAAGCCCGTACACCACTCCCTGGTGCGACCGGTACCGCATACTGGTAGGCTACGACTAGTGGAGGGTCACTAAAGGAGTAGACTCTCAAGTCAACGGAAAACAACGTCACAATCGTAGGTACGCGGAACGCTCCTTGTACCAACACCGACGCACGGTGACACAAGCCAAAATCACCACCTCCCGGGACCCCACGGCACCCTCACGTGTGGCCCCCACATGATGCCCAGCATCAGTCAGACCACGGGTCAGCACAGGGATCGAGACTTGCTCATCCGGGACTCGAATCGGCAAGGGATGGGAGACGCGGTCACCAGAGGACCGCCTCGGCCCCACGTCTTGCAGCCAGAGTCCGGTTGAGGGGAAAACCGGTCAGAGGGCCAGACCAGGGACGCGCGGTCTGTGTGTGCACACGTGGTTGGGGGCGGTTGGACCCACGTCGACGGGCGTGACCCCAGCTAGTCACTTGTCGTGAGTTTACTTGTTCGGTGTTCGCGCCTTTGGTAGGAGCTACCACGCCAGGCGGATCACCTGCGGCGCGGTGTAAGACGTCAGGGGACGCTACCGGCTGTGCTTCTAGTGGGAGATACTCCTGTCGAGTACGGAGTGACAGACTGTCAGTCGTGTGTTTCCGACCTTCGAGTTTTGCCGAGTCGATCGTTGAGTTTTGGCCTTCTCACCGTGGCACGTGTGTCGGTTTACGTGCCGTGGGACCTTGGTTCTGTAGAGTACAGGGCTTTCCTTTTCGAGGTACTCTCCTACCGCTACTGTAGTGGTTTCTCATTTTACGAGATAGGGTTCGAGTGATCCCTACTGAGTCTTGTTCCGAGACTCATTCCCTGCGTATTTTCACTGTGTTTCAGGTGAGGCGCCGCCCCAGGGGAGCGCGTCTGGGGTGCAGCGAGGTGCGGGTGCCCAGAGGTAGTGCCAGAGGTCAGAGCCGGGGTATGCCCCGTGTAGCTATACTTTTCTTCCTTGTCTCTGTACTAGTTGTGGACTACTACTGTTGTTGTTATTTTCTATTGTGGACCATGTAAAATGCTAATTTATTTCCTGCTTAATATTATAACTGTTTAATTTCTACAATTACTTGTGATATTTGTGTAGTTTTCATACCATCCTTCTAACCCTTCCGAGTCTTCGGACTCGTGGGTGGCGGTGCGAGTCTCGGGTTATCGGGCCTTCCCGGTAATCGGATTCTCGGGTCGTTTCAGTTGACATTTTTCTTTTTTGTAAAATTATTTTCAGAAATTTTCTTTTGAGCATTTGGAGGAGATGCTTTTGAAGTACTTGGAATGTCGGATGCATGAACAAAATAGATTTTCAAAAGATTTTTTATTGACCGGGGTGTATCAAAGACCTTCCTTTTGAAAATTCACTTTAACACCCAACACCTTATCCAAATTTTCTTTCCCCTTCACAAATCTAGACAAATCATCTTTTAACCTTTTCACCTCTTCTTCTAGATCAGAAATATGTAATTCAGTATTTGTGATTTCTTCTTCGCATGCAGACACTTTATCACTTAATAAGTAATTCACTTATTTGAAATTTTCATTTTCTTCCATGACTTTCTTGTTTTCATCATTTATAGCATGCAGTTTTTCAGTTAATTTTTCAAGAACTATCTCAGTTTCAGTAAACTTTGAGATCTTATTTAGCAAGCAACTGTTCATTCTCATGCTTCAACAATGAGTTTTCTTTTTCAAACTTATCAAAACCTTTCAATCTACCTTCAAGTAAGGAATTCTGGATTAGCATGGCACTATTTTTCTTTTTAAGGTCTTCATTTTTAGTCATGATGCTTTTGCTATCTAATTCAGTGTCAAGAAGTTTTTTAAACAACTTATCATCATCAGATAAAGAAGCTAGCTTGTTCTTAAGACGTTCTTCATTTTTCTCGAGCATTGAAATCTTAGACAGCAAAGTTTCATTTTGCTCACGCAATTCATAACAATCATTTTCAAATGCAAGAGATGAATTTATTCTTCTAGCCATTTCAAGGTCTTCATTTATACAAGACATCTCATCTGAAAGTAATTCAACTTTAGATTCAAGATATTCATTTTGATCTTTTAGAGTTTCAATTTTTGACTCCAAAGTTTTATAATTCTCACAAGAAGAATTAGCATCCACGTTTTTACATGAAGCAGAAGTATTCACAACATCTTTAATTTTCTTTGTCAATTTCTTATTTTCAGATTTGACCTTTTTGTATCTACCTAACAATTCCTCATAAAGATCTATTAACTCTTCAAAGGAAATTTCCTCACCTTCGGATTCTATCTCCGAGCTTTCTTTGCTTTCCTCATCATTGCCCATTAAGCTTGAACTGACTTGCGAAGTCTCTTCATTGGCTTCATACTTTGCTAGTTGATCCCATAAATGTCTGGCTGACCTGCAAGAGGAAATCCAGGAAAGAACATGAGGCTCTATGTTATTCCTTATAACACTCAAAGCTCCAAGATTGATTTCATTTCTCTTCACATGCTTGTCATTCCATTCTCTTTCATTTGATGGAAGTTTGTGTGGACCATCACATATGACTTTCAAGATTTCATGTTTATTAAAACTAAAATAAGCACACATATTATTTCTCCAAGAAATGTAGTTATTTCCATTATAACGAGAAGCAAGAGTAAAGCTAGACATGTTGCTAAATGAAACTCGCCAACATGGATCACTCTAAAGGTCGTTAGACCCAAGAAAATAGAGCCCAGACTCTGATACCAATTATTGGTTCTCAGGGTAGGCGAGTGGACAAGAAGGGGGGTTGAATTGTCCCCCACGCGATATGGTAAATTAAAATCGTATGCAGCGGAATTAACAAGTTTGACGAGATTGAAGGAAATAAACTAAACAAAGTAATTGAAGATCACTCAATCTCTCTCGTCTCACTCGATCATGTAAAAGATTAAGCAATTAAACACGTCATATAATGAAATCTAAGCAATTGAGATTCGTTCATGCAATTAGGATTCACTCATACTCACCGATCACACATGCATTGAATTAACGATTAAATATCACAATAAAGCAAACCACAATGCACACCACAAGACAATGATTTTTAAGGTGGTTCGGGACTACGATGGATTCCCTACGTCCACCCCTTATCAAACCGGTAAGGCTTCACTTGGGGATGAATCCCCAACACGGAGACGACGCTCTAATACACACACGGGGATAAATCCCCACGAGGAGAACTCTCCTCATACTGTAGACACAGCAACACGGGGACGAACCCCAAACGCTCTGGATCGTAAGTCCAGCAGCACACACACACATGCTGCAACAACCGCAACACCGTAGACACATGACCGTTCGCAAACGGTCACACACACACAATATTTCTAGTTCAGAAATAAACACAAATATTCAATCATGCTCAAATCTAAAATATAGATCATAGAACACATCATAAACAAGATAGAAAGGATGTAGAAAATGTTCCCCCTTTGATTTTTAAAGCCAATGGATGTTGATGCTTGACTCTCAGATCGGATGATGGCGATTCTTACGTCCTCTTGTTCCTCTCGTCAATCCGCTCATTTTCTTCTTCTTCCACGAACTCTGGAAACTCCTTGAAGTAGATGAAATCCACCTTCCAAGTCCTTCTTTTCTCCTCCTTGGTCTTCTTCTCCTACAAGATAGAAAATAAGCTCATTAGGGTATTTCACTTCTCAAATTCAGAGTTCACACATATGCATATATAGAATAAATCAAAAGACTATTATAACCCTTTAGAACCCTTCAAAAGACCCCCAATAGGTCTACCATGAACCTAGGGGCAAAGGGGTAAAAGTTAAGCACAAATGGATTGAGTTTAGATGATTTTCGGATCCACGTTTTTGGGTTTTCGCTGTATTCGATCGACCGGAATTGGCCTTCGGTCGACCGAACTCTGCAACCTTGTAAAACCAGAGTTCTGGTGATTTCGGTCGACCGAAATCACAAGGTCGGTCGACCGAACTCTGTCTCATTTTTGAAAAGGCTGCACTGGCTAAATTGGTCGACCGAAATCCCTGTAACACAGAAAAATCAAGTTAATACCATGAGAATTCATCCACTTTGATGCCATCTAACATTTAATCAATATTTTGGTGTCTTGGGACTCTATTAAGCCTTTTCAAACCAATTTTAACACCAAGAGCCAATCTCACATATCACATCAAGAGATTAACATGGTTCAATACATGAATCTAATTTCTAACAAACCAAGTTCATCAAGATTAATGTATTCACTCCAATACATGATCTCCAAAGCCATGAACTCAACAATGGAAAAGGAATTCATACAAAAAGGATCTGCCCAAGCACAGCTTTAACAAATTTACATTTCAAGCACTCTATGAAATCTCAACACATGATACGAAAAAGCCATGCATCCTTTTCATCGAATGAGCATCGTTAATCCGATTTCTACCAAGATTAACAAAAGCGCTTCCATTTGCATTCTAGGCCACAATGACCCCATTAAGAGTATGCATGAACATGGAAGTAAGTATAGACTAGCTTAACAGGTTTCATGTGACAACCTCAACTAGAACTCACCATCATGGCTTTTAATATCTCAAGAGAAATATGCATGAAATGTATTCAAGTTTATACAAAAGATCCATGAAATCTCATTCCATAAAGGTCATTCTTCACAATCTCCATAACCCCATGAGACAGACAAAGGTGAAATGATATTACCATGCATCCATGTGATATTTAGGTGTCTTCCAACCATCACTCTCATGCAAGAACAAGATATAACATAAACAACCCAATGTCATAGACTCAAAAGAGAAATTATGAGTTCTTAGTATAAAAGACTTGCATGATTTCAAATCTATTAAATAAGCATTTTGACCACACCATGCATTTCATCTTATATTACCAAGACCGAATGACCAAGAATTTATATAATGAGAAAGCATCAATAAAATGACATTCATCAAATTTCAAGTAGACAGATTGAGCATATTTCAAACCCAAAAATCTTATGAGAAAAATGCATGAAAATACCCAACTAAGACTTTGAGAACCTATTGATGAAATCCATTAGTCAAGATGCAAACATGTTGCTTAATGAAACACACACACAAGCACATTCGTTTTGTTCTCGTAAAACCAAATACCAAAAACAACTAGGTGAATGCAACATTATCCCGCAACTCCATGAGCAGAGTTTTGTACATTATTTAACGCCCCTCCTCTTGTGTCTTTCTCTCTCCGTTTTAAAAAATTTATCTTGCACAAAAGTTGAGATAATCTTTTGTCATTTAGTTGTGATGAAAATTATGCCGAAGATTTTAATCATTAGAATCCCCTGATAATTCTGGACCCTAAATGTAACCGTCTGATTAATTATGATTATGATACAAAATGTATGCGGTCAACGCTCCATGTAATGCCACCATTTACCTTACAATTTTATTACAACTAGTGTTATCAGAACTGGACCGGACCGGCCGGTCGAACCGGTTCGACCGTGAACCGGTTCAAGAACCGGTCTGATTAGGCCCGGTCCGGTCTAATGCTAAAGAACCGGATGAACCGGACGAACCGCAGTTCGACTGGTGAACCGGTCCGAACCGGTTCGACCAGATTCAATCTTCAAAAAAAATATAAAAATATTTAAATATTCAAAATGATATGTACGTGTGATCAAAAATATCTTATTATGTATGTAGAGATGGACAAACAATAGAGGAGGAAGAAGAAAGGGGAAGAAAAGATCAAACCACAAGAACACCGAGATTTACGTGGTTCTGAGGTGATGTGACTTCCTACAATGCCCTTGCAATAAACATAAATTTTGTTCCGGAGGCTCCGCCCCCGGAAACTCCCGCAAGAGGTGCTGCCCTCTTGACTCTCGCTACTTGACCGGGCAGATCGATCCGCGTGCGAGGGCGCACGATGGCAAATTTGAGTTCCACACTATAACAGACATCACGGTTCAAATCGATTCGATTGAACGGTCAAACCGATTCAAATCGAACCAGCTCATTATCTGGTTCAAACATCGATCCGATTCTGATAACACTGATTACACCATCATTTTTTAAAAGTTATGACTTCGGGTGTTGCCGCCTCCCACACTCGTGCACCTTCGTCACGGAGCAGGTATACATGCAATCTTCTTTAGATAGAGATCTCCTGCTTTCTAGCTAGTGCAGAGAGAGTTGGATAGAGTAGCCGCAATATGTGCAGCTGTACACGGTGGCAATGGCATATCAGCAAATCTCCTTGTTTCCGTTAATTATATATATGGGCTCCTCTCAATGATGTTGCGCACCAAGTTCCTGTTAGATCAGATGCAGTGATATTTCTTATAAAGAAGAAAGGGAAGTATGCTGACCATAATTTTTTCAAATTAAAGCACCGGATAGCTATGCAAGATAAAATAATTGTAGGATAGAATAGAGAATGAAAGAATTACATTGTGCACTTTTTATTATTTTAGAAAGTCTTAAACAAAAAATTGTTCCCAAACACCAAAAAAACACATCGAGTTATTAAGCATCCGAAAAATAAAACATGGCATCCATTTTAATTAGAGAATATTCTATATCCTAAAGTTTTTGTTTCCAAAACTAACCTCACCTCTCTCTCTCTCTCTCTCTCTCTCTCTCTCTATATATATATATATATATATATATATATATATATATTAGTCAAAAGAACGTGCTACATGCATAGGTTTTTCTTTCAAACAATATTTTTAAAATATATATTATTTTAAATAATAAAAATTTAAAATAAACTTATATTTTGCCACACAACAAAAAAGGTGAATATTAAATTATATAATGCATACATAAAACAGGTGCCTCCTCATAAGCAAAGTTGTGTATATAAATTTGCATCAAAGTTGTGTTAAAGTAATAAGAAGAGACTGTCGTGCAAAGACGCAGACATCTACAACCCCACCTTTAAGTATTTACTGTAAATTAAATACACTTTAGCTAAAAAAGAAAGAAATGAACAATGATGTTATTAACAAACTTGTGCATTTGAGGGCAACATTTAGATACTATTATATAACAAGGCTTTATTATATGTATACTTCATCTAGCAAGGATTTACATTGGACTCTATTTGAGCTTGACACATCCATGTTCCACAATGATGGACTTCCATTGGTTTGAAGCCGCCGAAGCTTTTCGACCGCAGCTTTTCCGAGGCCCTGAGCAATGACTATTCAGTTTATTCAGCATTTTTAAAAGGAGAAAAAAAAATGCAGCCAGGTACCTGCCCCATAAGTAGTCAGCACAATGTATGTCCCCCTCCGAGTTGATTATTTGTCCTTCTTTCAATAATAATAATAATAATAATAATAATAATAATAATAATAATCAGATTTTGATTTAAAAGAAAAAAACACAAAAATACACATGTTAACGCCAGTAAACATATATGTGCACCTAGTATGTATTTTCAGAGGTAGCCAAACGAACACTTAAGACAATTGCTCCATAACCTACGCTGCTTCATCAATTAGCACTCACAGGTGAACTATCTCATGCGAGTATGGTTGGTGAAAAAGCAAACATCTTGCCAGCTGTGGTTGCATCGTGAACCATTTTTGAGACTATATGCATTTTTCTCTGTTATGGAAGATTTAACTGTGCATATTGCAGACAGAGACACACCCATCACCATTTTGTAGTAATTCTGGCATAATAATAAAAAATGGCAGAACCATAATCATCTCAAAGTCTCATGTTTGTTCTTATATATGTTATAGAGACTCTGTTAATTCTCCAACGTGCACAGGGCGCAAACTGTTGAGTATCCTGATTCTCCTTAACACAAGCTATAAAAGAGTCAAATCTAATGAATTTGAAGCCGTTACAGATTTCACTATCCTCGGGAGCAGTCCTTCCATCTTAGATTCTCGGATGAATATGTTAGAATCTAGGTATAATCCTCGAGAAATAGTCTCGTATCGGTTAATGAGTTGTGGTCCATGTGCTTATGACTCTGGAGCTGTGTATCTCAACATTATTATTTTGTGGATTTCAACATGATATTGGAGAATGATCTTGGACCCAACCTCGTATCTTTCTTATCTTGTCACCTCCACTTCATACACCGCTCCCTGCTCCCTGCTCCCTGCTTTCTTTCGTCTAACCAAATCTCTAAATATTAATACTTCTTTTAAGATATTCCACACTTCATACACAGCTGGTGTCAAGTTTAGGTAGCATCATTTTTAAACCTTTGCCTCTCATTTCACCACCTTTCTCTACGAAACCAATTTTGTTTAGGCAAAGACCTTCCTACCATGGTCTTATGTCGTCTATTTTGCACATTAAAAACATAATATATATGCATACAATCTTCAATTTCTCAAAATGTGATATGAGCATTTGTAAATCCAGCACCTCACGTGTAGGGGACTCACCGACGAGGTGAGTGATCGGGATGGATTTGGGACTCCGATAAGATAGGGAACCTTTGATCTATCCGATCTTAGGTTTTCACTTTTTCTCAGGATGCCTGTCCGATGGACAAACTATAGTTTATATAATAGGGTGCTATCACCCTATCTTCCCTCTGTCCCACCATCTACTGTGCACCATTTCCTCAGATCCGGAAACACGGTGAGGTGTCTCCCAACGGGATGTGTCTCCCAACGGGTTTGTTGGCCACATGCTGGCCACATGCTAACATCTCCCACTTGGCCAACAAACTATTATATCCCCACTGTTCATGGGTGGTATAATATTTTCTTTGAATCACTCTCACTATCCGTGAGTAGTGTTTCCACTCACCATCACTTCTATACTCTCATTATCCATGAGTAGTATTTCTGATACGCTCCCACTATCCGTCAGAGGTATCATTCTTCTCATTGTCTCACTATACGTGAGTACTTTTCTAATACACTCTCACTATCCGTCAGGTATCATTCTTATCATTGTCTCACTATGCGTGAGTACTGTTCCAATACACTCCCACTATCCGTCAGAGGTATCATTATTTTCATTATCCATGAAAATATTTCTTTCTAGCTTATATATTCCTAAGCCCCATTAAGCCAACATGCTTAATGAAATTTTCTGCTGAGATACTTTTCGTCAATGGATCAGCAATCATATCACTTGTGGGAACATAAGTCACTTTTATTTCCCCTTTCTGTACAATATCTCGAATATAGTGATATTGTACTTCAATATGTTTTCCTCTTAAACTGTTTGCTCTACTGTTAATCAGGTTAATAGCCGCCTGATTATCACAGTACATCTCAATTGGTCCATCTACCAAGTTGAGATTCAAATCGTTCAAGAATCTTCTGATCCAAACTGCATGAGTAGCAGCTGTACTACATGCAACGTACTCAGCTTCTTGTGTGTATCGAGCAACACACCCTTGTTTCTTGCTTCCCCAAGAAACAGCAGCACCACCAAAGATGAACAAATATCCCGACGTAGACTTTCCGTCATCTTTATCTCCTCCAAAATCTGCATCCGAATATCCGAGAACTTCAAGCGTATCAGCTTGATAAACTAGACTGTGGTGCAAAGTTCCTCTCAGATATTTCATAATCCTTTTAACAGCTTCCCAATGTGCTGGACCAGGATTACTTTGGTATCTACTTACCAGACTGACTGGGTATGCCAAGTCCGGTCTTGTACACATCATTGCATACATCAAGCTTCTGACTGCTTGTGCATACGGCACCATGAGCGGCTCTTCTCCCTCTCCGGGGCATTGACCCTTACACAACCGTTTCTGATGGACTAACAGTGTTGGTGCCGGATTGCTATTATGCATTCCGAATCTCTTGAGTACAGACCTCAAATATTTTTCTTGGTTTATGCTCAACATTCTAGAATTTCTATCCCTTAGGATTTACACACCAAGAACATAGGATGCCTCACCCATGTCCTTCATCTCAAACTTTCCACTGAGTTCAAATTTGACTTTATTCAATATTTCTATGTCATTACTGGCGAGTAAAATATCATCCACATATAGGGATAACATGATATACTTACTCCCACTATTCATGACATATATACAGTTATCCAACTTGTTTGAAACAAACCCTAGTTGGACAACTACTTCTTGGAATTTGAGATACCATTATCTAGAAGATTGTTTTAAACCATATATTGATTTCTTCAACTTACATACCTTTTCCTCTTGGCCTTCTACCTGAAATCCCTCAAGTTGTTGCATATAGATGTCTTCCTTCAACTCTCCGTTAAGGAATGCTATTTTTACATCCATCTGGTGCAGCTCCAGATCAAAATATGCAACTATTGCCAAGATCATTCTTATGGATGCAAACTTAGTCACTGGAGAATAGATTTCTTGAAAATATATATCTGGTTTCTGTGTGAACCCCTTGGTAACTAACCGGGCCTTATATTTATCAATAGACCCATCAGCTCGAAGCTTTTTCTTGAACACCCATTTGCATCCTATAGCCTTTCGGTTCTTTGGAAGATCGCATAATTCTCATACATTGTTCCTTTTCATGGAATCAATTTCTTCATTCATGGCATCTTGCCATAATTCTGTATCATGCGATTTCATCGCATCTACATAATTCATGGGATCTACGTAATTTTCGTCTTCCATGTCTATCATCAGACATGAAGGCTCACAGGAATACAAATGATAATCATCTATCCATGTCGGTGGAGTTCTCAATCTTTTGTTGTCTATTCCGGGTTGACCAGGCTGCACTTCATTCATAGGTATTGGTTCATTTTTCATATTTTGAGATTCTTCTTCAATTTCTGGATCAATTCTAGGGATATCATTGTGATAGTCATCATTTATTACAACCAGAGGTTCTTTCTCCTTTTCAAGAGATTCATCTTCCTCTAGATTTTCTAGAAATGTCGCATCCCTATATTCAACGATCCCTTTTTCTTTATGGAAAAATCTATAACCAGATGATTTTTCACAATATCGTATGAATCTGCATTTCAATGTCTTTGAGTCTAACTTATCTCTAAGTTGACTCGGAATGAGAACGTGGGTAATTGATCCCCACTTCTTGAGATGATTCAAATCGGGCTTCCTCCCATTCCATAATTCATAAGGTGTACTTTTTATGGATTTTGTGGGAATTCTGTTTAAGATATAATTTGCTGTAAGTAATGCCTCTCCCCACAAATTCTTAGGGAGACCTGAATGTGATAGCATACATCTAACAGCATTCATTAAAGTTCTGTTCTTTCTTTCTGCCACATCATTCTGTTGCGGCGTATAAGGTATTGTAACGTATCTTTTAATTCCATGTTCTTGACAATATAACTCAAATTCCTTTGAGTTATATTCCCCACCTCTATCCGTTCTTAACACCTTAATGTTCCTTCCATGTTACCTTTCCACTTCCATTCTATATTTTCAGAAGCAATCAAATGCCTCTGATTTTGCAGAAATCAGATAGACATAGGCAAATCTGGAATAATCATCTATGAAGGTTATGAAATATTCCTTGTTGTTATATGTCTTTATACTTAGGGGGCCACAGATGTCCGAGTGGACCAACCCTAACAATTCGTTTGATCTATGACCTACTGCGAAGGGTTTCTTAGTCATCTTTCCTACTAAGCAATGTTCACAAGGTGTTAATTTCACCTTTGACAAACCCGGCAGTAGACCCATCTTTATCATTTGTTCCATTTTAGATTTTCCGGGATGTCCCAATCTAAAATGCCATAGATCACATTCTGATAAAGAACACAAGGAATACTCAGAATCTTCAATATTATTATTCTCAGTGTCAATTACAGGGATACAAAATAAATCATGTTCGGGGACAAACCTCCCCATAGCAAGTACTTTCTTATCCTTCCCTATTGACACTCGATTATTATAGAACCGCACTTCCAGGCTATTTTTCATCAAGGCCGGTACAGAGATCAGATTCCTCCGGATTCCAGGTGCATAGAATACATCCTTGAGGACCATGATATTATCCCCAAGATCCAGCCTATATGTACCAACACCTTCTACATCAAGATAGGTGTTGTTACCCATATATATCCTCTATTCTCCTGCCTTGAGCTTGTTCAGCGTCACCAGCCCCTTCTTCGTCTTGGCAATGTGACGAGTGGCTCCAGAATCGACCCACCATTCATTTGAGTCGGCAATCGCGGCATTACATTCCGTGACGCCGATAAATTCTCTCTTTCCAGCTCTTCTATTTTCCGGATGTTTGCTTCCACCCTCATTGCCTTGCTTTTGGGGACAATTTGCCATAAAATGGCCAAACTTCCCACATGTGTAGCAAGCACCACGAGGAACCTTCTTTCCTCTGCCTTGAAATTTGTTGCCCTTAAACTTGGGTCTTTGCGTTTTGAGTGGACGATTCTGGCCGGTGGGCTTTCGATGTATAGCGTTGGCCTCCTGCAAGTGCGCTTCTAGTTCTTTTCTCCTGGCCATAATATCCTGCTCAATCGCTAACCGAGCTGGCAAATCTGTGACACTTATAATAGAACCACTCATTCTTAAGGTTGTGGCAGCCATGTCTAATGATGCTGGCAAACTATTCAATATAGTCGCCACCTGCATCTTCTCTGGAATTTCGGTTCCAGCGGTCGATAGCTCCTTAGCCATGACAATCATTTTATTCACATGCTCGACAACGCTATCACCTTCCTGCATCTTACATGTGTTGTAACGATGCAATAAGAGTTGAGTATTCACCTCTGTTTTGGTGTCATACTTCTCTTTGATAGCTTTCCACATTTCATTGGAGGTTTTGTAAGTTTCGAAAAACTTTATTAAATTATCCTCCATGAACATGAGCATTAGGCTCTTAGCCTTTTTGTCATCTATTAACCATTGCTCCCGTTTTTTCTTTTCAACTTCCGTGGATGTTTCAATAACTTCCGGAGCGTTGGTGTCAATGACATGTTCTATGTTGTCATGGATAAGGGCATATCGGATTTTCGGTGCCACATGTCAAAGTTGGTTCCATTAAGTTTGTCTAATTTAGCCAACTCTGAAGCAATGAGCTTACTGGCCATTATGATTATAATGAATCTGAAAATATGATAGGTTAATTTAATAAACCTAAACATGATGATAAAAATTAATCTAACGTTAATTAATTCTGTCATTTCTTTGTGAGGGGTTTGATATTTTTGTTCTGTCTTATTTAAATTGTGATCAAAATAACTAAGAAGTAACAATTAAGCTACAATTAAACATGCAAAAATAACATGTTCAAATATATGAGATTATTATTATTTTTTTTATAAATACTAAATGACAAGCATTAATATAAATTAATCATGTATCAATCTCCAATAACATGAAAAAATTATCTATGCATGTTAATAAACATGGATACAAATTTAAATATGAATATATGGACATATATGCATGTAGTTACAACTGTTGGGTAAGATATATTATATTTGGATGTAATCTACGTAATTATATGTTGTCAATGTATTCAAAAATTATATGAACAGATATTTTATACGAAGACTTATGGCACCAGACGATATATATAATGATGATATATACAGGCCTTTCAACTATATAAAGAGTTTACAACAGAAAGGTTTTTTTTTAATATAATCTCAAAGTTCACGTCTGTTAACTACACTGAGGTACAGTCAAGTAGTAAATGAAAGTTAGGAGATAAAGTTATCACACGACATGACAGTGATGATATATGTATTTTTTAAAAATATATATATTAAGATAAGTTCACGTGATACTGACACCGAGGTGTCCTATTTGCAGATGGGAGGGCTTTGGTCGCTCCTATTATTATGCAAAGAATATGAGAAAGGGGATGTGCTTCACGTGAATGGTCCCCACCCTATTATGGCATCTGACAAATGACAGACTTCTATAAACCCTTTTTTTATTATTATAGCACACGTGATCAAAGGAGAACAATTCTCTCCTTCCCCGCAAAGAAAAGAATAGGCAACTTACCTCTCTGTGCGTGCGAGGGGGGGATCCGGCAAGCCGAAGGAGGTGGGAGTAGCAGCAGATGGCGAGGGCTTCCGGTAGCAGCAGATGGCAGCGGTTTGGTGGTGAGGACGGCGTCCGGGCGATGCTCGCTCGACGGCAGCGGCGGCCTGGGAGTC
The DNA here is from genome assembly GCA_022559845.1 of Amorphophallus konjac. NCBI lineage: Eukaryota > Viridiplantae > Streptophyta > Magnoliopsida > Alismatales > Araceae > Amorphophallus > Amorphophallus konjac. The sequence continues at coordinate 47,590,388 of CM040124.1, read as the reverse complement.
GACGGCAGCGGTGAGCTGCACAGGCGATGCTGCAGGGGGTTATGGTGGCGGGTCTACGTCGGTGGAAGGCAGACGGTGCTCGGACGACCGTCTAGAGCTGCAGCGGTAGGGGAGACCGCGGCGGTGATGGGCCTCTCTCCCTTCTCACGGTAGAGCACGGCCAGAGATGGAGGCCCGGCGGCAGCGGCGTGTGAGGGATAATAGCGGCGGGCAGCCCGGCGGCAGCGGCGTACAACAGCATCCGGGCGATGAGGGCGGCCGTAGCAGCGGCAACAGCAACGCGGCAGCAGGGGCAGGAGCAGCGGCCGTCGGCGGCTCAACAGCTGCGAGGTGGAGCCGCGGCGGGGCGGGGAAACGTAGCAAGAACGAACGGCAGTGGCGCCGGCGGCGTCGGCGTGGTGCAGTCGTCCGGGGGCGCTGTAGCAGGCAGCGGCTGGGCGCGAGCCGTGGAAGAGGCCAGTGACAGTAGAGGACGTAGAGGCGGCGAGATCTGGAAGACCGGCAGCGGTAGCGGGAAGAAGGGGCCTGCTCTGATACCAATGTAGGGGACTCACCTGCGAGGTGAGTGATCGGGATGGATTTGGGACTCCGGCAAGATAGGGAACCTTTGATCTATCCGATCTTAGGTTTTCACTTTTTCTCAGGATGCCTGTCCGATGGGCAAACTATAGTTTATATAATAGGGTGCTATCACCCTATCTTCCCTCTGTCTCACCATCTACTGTGCACCCTTTCCTCAGATCCGGAAACACGGTGAGATGTCTCCCAACGGGATGTGTCTCCCAACGGGTTTGTTGGCCACATGCTGGTCACATGCTAACATCACGGTGTATTTTACTTTCAGCAGAAACCTCCAAAGATCCTTCCACCTTTTCCTCTTTGCTTGGCTCCCATGTACAGATTTCAAACAGACCTGACATTCTCTCCTGCTTCCCTTTGTCCGGGATGGATGGCCAAACAGCTATTTGTCAGGATGAAAAATATCAAGAGGAGTTGCATATCTGATTTTTTTTCTGCCATGTTTTGACAGACATGGAAGTACATATTGGATAACTATTTACCATCAAGACCACTGGATTTGGCTATCAAACTCGAAGTAAATGGAGCAGAGTCAGGTAGCTGGATGTCAAGGGCAGGCCTTTCACATGCGTTGTTGGAAGATAACCTGAGCTTGTTCTGAGTTTATTCAAGTCTGAGCCGGGCATGGGCCCGCCAAATGCTTTGAATGCAAAATTAGGCTTGGTTCTACGTCAACCCACCCTGGCCAGGCCCTAGCCAACAAGGGCACCTACAAAATAGGAAGAATGGCCATCAAACAATTTAAAACATCTACATAGCTTTACATGAATAAGTATGCCTTCCTTTCCGTACGGTCCTGTCAGTCGATGCATCAAAGTCGCATATGCTGCATTTTTTTTTTAAATTTGAATACTTGTATATCATATGTTACTTGCTCATGGAAAAGAACAGTCATAAACCAGTTTTAGCTATGCAGATGAATTTTGATAAAATGAATTAGCATTGCTTTTAATTATATTATAGATTATTCCCTTTACCATACATTTGACTGATTGACTCACCTATGGCATAAACTTGGTTGATTAAATGAAAAGAGGAAGAAACAAGTCAAAAACAACTCTCAACAGTCCTGTAGAACCTACGTTAAATATCACCAATACTGCAGCACAAAGATACCAAGAAGCCATGAAGTAAATCAACTTCTGGGGTTCAGAACACAGGAAATATCAGACTACTAATATGACCACAATATCATAAAATCAGTTAGTAACCAAACTAATCAACTAAGAACCACAAAATATATTAAATTGCCTAGTCATAAAGCATCGAACAACATAATTTTTTTCAAACCACATAGCATAGAATCAATTTTTTAATTCAACTACTTGAACAACAAACCACAAATTTTTTAAAACCACCAACCTTATAAAATGTCGAACAACATTAAATTGCTTAATTTTTCATAAACAGGATAAGTTCGGCTGAATTAACTCGAAGAGAGAAAACTAAAAGTCTTAAATTAATATTTTAATACAATAACATAAACTCTTGTATTTATTTTGTACAATACAACTCACCGATCTTGTTCAATTGCTCTGGTTCTCGTCCCAGTTGTCCTGCAACCTTGATAACAGCTTTTCTCCTCAATTTGGGGTCGCTTGGCTTTGCACCTGCACTAAAATCTGGGAAGAGATAGGAAGGAGTAGGGGGGAGGGAAGGGTGAAAGCTCTAGGAGGAGGAAATCAAAGTCTGAGAAATATATAAAACTGGGAGGAGGAAACGAAGTCGAAGCTCTGGGAAGAGATGGGCAGGAGTAGGGGGGAGGGAAGGGTGAAAGCTCTAGGAGGAGGAAATCAAAGTATGAGAAATATGTAAAATTGAGAGGGGGAAATGAAGTCGAAGCTTTAGGAAGAAATGGGCTAGAGTAGGGGTTTAGAGAGAGAGATGGATTAGAAAGATGGGGGCGGGGAGGATGGAATGGTCGGGTTTCCTGTGAATACAAGCATCTAGGAGATGGTGATGGACTGGTCGAGACAGCTAAGGATGAGTTGCAGGACATGGGAGAGCACAATGAGGGTTGTAGTACTACCGCCATGACGATACCTCCTCTCTCTCTCTCTCTCTCTCTCTCTCTCTCTCTCTCTCTCTATATATATATATATATATATATATATATATATATATGGGTTTTTTACATAAATATCTCTATAAATATTAAAAATTTTAAATATATCTCTCGTTCGAGGATATTTTTAAAAATTTCCTCTAAATATACCGAATGATTGTAATTATATCTCTCTTGTTTACTGTCATCCACACTAGGCGATTATTCTGGGGAATATTCGATAGAAAATATCAAGGTATATGAAATACCCAAAATATTCCGACTGTTACTGTCTCTGTGTGTGTATGAGAGAGAGGGGGGGGGGAAGTGGGTGTTGGTCAGGGGTCTCCATCTTCCACGGCTGGCCCCCTCCCTGCAGCAACCCCTACCCCCCACACTGGAACAACCCTCCCCGCCACTCCCCACCCCCCTCCTCGCCAAAACCCCCACCCTTACGCTAGAACCCTCTCCGATACTTAAGTTAGTAGTATGTTAGAAATAAGGGTGAAAGTGCTCGGAAGAAGACAAAGAGAGCTTAGACTATAAGCCAGAGTGTACGATGGTGGAGAAGAGTGTTCGGACGAGAGGAGTGGAGATTCAGGAGAGGTGTTGGTAGCGGAGTGGTCTCTGTGAGTAGATTGCCTCCCCCCTGACCGCCTATCCAGGGTCTTACTTATAGGATCTCGGTGGAGCTCATCTGTTTTGCCTACTCCCTGACCTAGCAGAGAGTGGAGTTAATGGGCTGCCTGATCGTGGAGTCGTCGGTTACTCACTTGTTTGTTTGTTGCGTGAGAGATGAAGGGGCGGAGTAGATTGTGAATGACACAGAGACGTGGGTGATAGCCCTCCACCTAACCGTTGTTTGAGGTAACGCTTGTCATTATTGCAGTAATGACTACCCCTTGGGAACGTGGGGCACTACCGTGTGTGAAGCACATGCCTGTATGCTGAGTTAGTTTTGAGTGGACCTTGATTGACGACGTCTTAGATTGTGGGCCGGTTGACAATGGGCTGTAATAGGCTTGGAGAACTTTCCCCTCCTCATATTAATTTGAAGATACTTAACGGTGAGCTAGGAGTATATTTTTGGGAAGTAGATTTTAAAATGAGTCCGCAATCTAACTAACATATACAAATAAGTGGATGTCACGAGCTTTGGATCACAACGGCGCGCGGCAAAACCTACGATTGATTAATTCCGACTGTGAGTGAAGCAGACAAACCGCTTTGGATATGATGATCCGGGAGGGGGCTGATTAACAACAATGGATTAATCCAGCGGTGTAGAATATAATAAGATATTTGTTTACTGCACAACTTAAATAATATCAGATATTGTGTTAATTTGGTAAGTAGTGTGTCCCACAATTATCTATCGCTACGTACATATCGATTTAAAAACTTTATCTACTGCGTACTTGATCGCCTGCAGGTACACCGGTTAGGGAAGGGTGTCCGTTAAGTGACGTGACTTATAAGCTAATAATTGATGGGATCAGTACATTGATCAGGTTCCCTCGACTCTGTAGGGCCCGGTTTGTTTCGGGTTAAAATAGAGAAATCGATATAAGAGAGCGACGTGAGCTCCACCGTTCTCTCACACACAAATATATTAATCGGACTCGGTTAGCAAATAAATTGACCCTTAAAATTTTGGCTCCATCCGCGATACTAAATGCAGGTGAGGCCAGGCCAGTTATGCGTGAAGGGGATTGATTGCTGGTGAGGCCCGCTGCAGAACCGCAAACAGTGTCTAGCCCAATAAGAAAGAGTTAACATAGAGATCCATTAGTACTCTTCTACTGCGAAAATTAATTTGTAACGAGTTACATGAAGATTTTGGTTATCGACATTTAATAAGTTAATACGAAGATGTATTTTATTTATGGAGAGACAGAATATGCTTAGAATAATCAACTATTCCAAAACTATATAATGGAACAGACGTATTAAATGGAAGTTCACACAGCCATGCATGGCGAGGGTTGCAAAAGTTCTTTTGTATGATATATCTTTGTCGTCCTGTTTGTGTCTTAATTTGCTTGTGCTCACAGTGAGTCTAATAATAAAACAACTTTTCTTTTTTTCCATCTCCCTTATTTATCAAATGTTTGCTCACTGACGGTTAATTCTGGAGCTACATGGACTGGGTCTGCCTCCTTGGGTTTCTTCTGTGCGGGCAAAGGTAGGTAGCCTCCTCCCGGTACGGACCCAGGAACCCCTTGCCTGGTGCTTGGGCTGGTTTAATTGGGCAATCGTATCGTATCCTACTCAATAGGGGAGCTTAATTTGTGCTTCTCAGAGGAAGTCCAATCGTAGCCCAGTATGTCCAGTAATTTCATAATATTTCATTGAGTAATGCTTTATGCATCGATTTCGACACACACAAAGTCACGTCAAACTTACCGCCTTTATTCTCATTGATTTAAAAAATAGGTGAAAAGAATGTTCCTGCGTAGAAAGGATAATCCGCATCAGAATAGTATGGCCCGTTGTTTTGCGCATTAAAGACGGAGCGTATTCGTCGAGAAACACGTGACTGAAATATTTTATATAAGAATGAATATTTTAATATATGAATAGAATTTTTGTTATAGTATCGAAACATTTTGTTATTTTTTATTCTTATAATAAAATATTTTATTTTCGTAATATTTTATCCTTATAAATAATATTTCGTTCCTGTAATAAAATATTTCATTTCTGTGATATTTTATCTTGATAATAAATATTTCGTTCGTGTAACAAAAAATTTTATTTGTACAAAATATTTCATTAGTTTACTTTTGAATTCAAACAAAATATTTCATTCTTGTAACAAAATATTTCGCTGAAATGTAAAATATTTTATTCTTCTACACTCATGTACTTTTCTGTCCAATACGCTCCGCTCCGTCTTTAATTTGCAGAAAAGCGAGCCGTACCATTCTGACGCGGATTATTCTTTCTACGCAAAAATAATCTCTTCACCTATTTTTTAGACCAATAAAAGTAAAGGTTATAAATTGACGTGACTTTGAGCACCGGATTAGATGCATCGAACGTTACTCTATTTCGTTTGACTAGATTTCTAGGTGATCAAACATGTCGTCGATGTACATCATGGTTTACCATTACCATAAACTTTCCATTTAAGACATTATTATGACGAATTATGAGCGTACACCATCTTTCAATATGTAATATTAGTATGTGATGGGCATTTTTCTTCCTAGATGCATATAGCACCCCAGAGATTAGTATTTAAAGCACATTTGAGGGGTTGGAATACAGATAAGCCATGCAGATACAGTGCCCAACCTGCCTATCATGTCATCCGTCCTCATTATATTTATATATCAAGTGAGCTACATTCATAAAACTATGCATGTCGTAAACTTAGTTTCATCCTTGCTTAGAAATCTGCCTATAAGAGGTACCCTTTTGTTTTATTTTGTTTTATTTTTCTTGATCTTCATTCGAATTTTTGGACATACAAAATTCCGGTGCCTGTAATACCTCATTTAACATGTCATTTTTATTGTTGTAATTTCTTATTTCCATGTTAGCACTTTTTTTTCTATATACAAGTGGGGCATATTAGAATTTCGGAACCGTGGACTCTTCCTGTAAAATGCACCATTTTGAATATATATATATATATATATATAAAGTCATATGCATAAGATAAATAATTGCCGAATGCTTGCTTGACCCACCGGATTTCACATCACATGTCATATCACCTCCAGGGGACCAAACAAACCTCAACGTACAGTGCAACAAGCGTTTTACTATTGCATAATAGCTTATTTACTCGTATAGGATTCAATTAGGCTCGATTTGATAACCGAATTAACTCGGATTGGATGAGTTATTCGCTATCTGATGAGATATGCGACTTTGACATCCCAGATTACCCACCCGGCCTCGGTTGAGGTTAAACTCCTATTCGCCCGAGCAACTCATTCGACCGCCCCCCCTTGAATGTCTTACCCAGCCGCTACGACGCTCCTAACACCACCGGCGCCTTCCATTCCTACCCTTCGGCAACGGCCTCTTCTCGCTGCAGGACGACCAACGCTCCACCGGAGACGATCTGGCCGGGCTCTGAAGAGGAGATCTTGTGACGCGGTGGGACATCTCCCTTCATCCTCTTACTGGTGAACCGAGCTTGCTGCCTGATTGGATCAGTTATAGCAAAGATCGGTGGATCCCCTTCTGCTTGGTGCACGGTGGCCGATCGCAAGGAAAACTCATCCTCTTCTGCTTGCCGCACGGTGGCCAATCGCACGGCCCCCGATCGCCCGGTGGCCTTCTGTTCTGTCTGGTCTTCTCGATGTCCGAAAAGTTCTCTGCCTGGTCTTCTCCGGTGCACTATTCACATCTCGTCTGGTCTTCTCCGAAGCACTGTCTCCACCTTTCGCAGGCACCTTCCTGTGCTTCTGTGACTGGTTTTCCAGACTCCCAAGGGTCACGGGCCAGTATTCCCTATGCACACACTGTGTCCGTAGTTTTGCAGGTCTTTTCTCTGCTTTACAGGCTTCTTGTCTATAAAATATAGTGCCCTCTGCTTCCTCCTCCGCATCAGTTTACAGCAAGTCTTCAACTTTCAAGACGGATGCCATTTCTTCCTCCTCCTCTAACTCTCCGCATGTCACCAGGTTTGACGTTTAACTAAACCCATTTACATTATGTATCCTCGTCTCTTCTCTTCTCCCTGTATGTAATGCTTGGGTGGATTTGTTTGATGGTCAGATGTATCATATTTATTTTGTTCATATGCATGTGGTCTTGCTTGATGAGATCCAAGGACGGAGGGGAAAGGGAAAATTGATGACTCCTGTTATTGCTTGTGTTTTTATTTTTCCCCCAATCGGTTTGGTTTTGTTGTATTCTGTTTTATTTCTACATATGGCTGTAGATATACGTAAGGTTGATCAATGCATTTTACTGCTTATCTTTCCCGAAGGCAGAAAAGGAACATAATATGGAATGATTTTTAGTTTTGTATGGACTGTATTTCAAGATCCCGAAGATGGGATTTGCGTTTAATAGATAATATGGTTGTAACAAAGCTATGAGATAAGCATGGTCTTGTATAGCTTTCACAGATCTCAGTCTGATATCCATGTCAATCTATGGCATATACTACTTCTAAATTCTATATTATAGGCATTCTACATCATTGACCCATATATATTATGCATCATAGACATAATCTATCATATTGGTTTGATATATAATCTGCTTTGCTATATAATCTACATTTGGTCTAAGAGACATTCTATAATCTCCATGTTGCTTTTGAGGCATTCTATAATCTATGATATTGGTTTGATATTTTGAATAGCTTTCATAATCGAGGACAACTTAGTTTATCTGTATTTATTTTTCTCTTGTGGTTACTTACTTTTTATTGATTTTCGACATGGCATTCACAGTAGTAATTTATCAATGGGAAGGAAGCGTAGACGCTTGAGAATGTCCTCAGCGGGTACATGTCTCATTCTTGTATAACATGTACAATTAATCTTCAATGACACTGTAGTTATCTGCCTATCTGAATGCAATATGCTATATTCTTGCCTTCAATATGTCACAGACAACAATGTCATTTACATTACACAACCATACTTACATTCTAATATAGAAAAAAGAACATTGTTAGTGGAAAGCTTTATGCTTTATTCTTTATGTAACTTAACATATAACAAAACTTACATTCTGACTTTATGCTCATCAATCAAGAGTGTGCATCAGAGCATATTGAGAACAAGAGGTATATCTGGAAGAGCTATTGCTCATATTAGTATCAAAAGCCACACCTTTTCTCTCACTCCAGCCAGAAACGTTTTCCATTTCATCGTAAGAAAGATGTTCAATTTCTGTGCCATGAACGACATCCCTAGATCAGTGCTTGATTTGAAAGTCCAACAACTTCCAGATTATTGAAGACTCAAGATTGGTGATATAAGCTTGGAACATGACACCTAGAAATTATCTGCCACTCTAGACTACCAGTCTCTTTACCATCATTATTAAGAAAATCAGAAAATGAAAGACAATAGATAAAAAAATTGGTAGCATGCAGTGGACAGAATGAAATCGTATTGTACTCACATTACCTTCAGAATCATCACTAGTGCAATAACAAATTGCAATCAACAGATAATAGTGCTGAACATATTTTTTACATCCTTGTGCAATAACAAATTACAGTAATACATTTCTTTGGGTAATTTTATCCAATTTCTAGACCTTTAGCTTCAGTAGATCCATTGGGTTGTAATTTGGTAAGAACTTTTACATCAGTAGATCCATTGGGGTGACATTAAGTAGAAACCTCGACCAAATAGAGCACAAGGACAATGATGAACTGTCATTATCCTTTTCAGATTGTTTGCACGTAAACCTGACTTTTCATAATACCTATTATTGTTATCCGAACCTAAATGGGCCGACAGTTCATCATGATCATGATGAACCTTCAGCTTCTTGTTATTTCTACTTACATATTATGTTTTCACGTATTTAAAGGGCCATCGTCTAACGCTTGAAAAGGAAAGAGCCGTGCACCTAATTGGGGTGACATCCAGGATGCGAAGTTATTGGAGTTGTTAAGGGATCAATACGATAAAAATAACATATCAGATGGGACCTTCAAGCCACAGGTATGGAATGAGTGTGTACCGATATTTAATGCATGGACTGGTCTGGATTATGGTAGAAATCAATTATACAATCGCTGGAAAACTTTGAAAAAATTGTACACTTTATATGACCAATTGTTGCGGAAAAGTGGGTGGGGCTGGGATCCATTGACCAACATGGCTGTGCCTGGATATGAAGGAGCCTGGGAGGAGTTAATTGACGTAATTAATTTGAATATTAGGCCCAACTTATCGCTCATTCAAATATCGATTGACTCATCTTCTAATCTATCTTTTCTCCCATTATTTTCAGCGATGCCCCGAATATAGGGTCATAAAGGGTAAGCCATTCAAATTCTTCAAAGACATGGAATACTTATGCTCTAACAATATGAGTCGAGGAGTAGATGCAGAAGGATCCCAAGCCCGTCCACCTATGGCTTCCCAATCCTCCATTCAAGAATATCTAAATGCTCTAGCAGGGGTGGTGGGATGGACAACCTTCATTTCAGTAGTGATGGCTCTCTTGAATTCTCAACTTATGGATGTACGACTCCTAACGTCCAACTTACATCGGAGGCACCACCACCACGTTAGAACAGTGAAGGTACATCCAATTCACGGAAACAACTTTCCATTGGTGGCTCAAAACCACGTCCTAAGAGGCTCGGGGATGATTCTCTTAATGCTTTCACTTCTGTCGCTCGTGAGTGTGTTGACTTAGTGAAGATGTTCCAGAAGAATCGGGGAGGAAGTGAAGCCGAATTTGAGGAGGGATGTACGATTCCCACTCTCCAAGAGTGCATTGCAGCATTAAAGGCGCTCCCTGAACTCTTTCGTGGAACAATCATGAAGGCATTAGATCTATTCAAAGATTCATCCAATAGGTCTCTTTTTATGGTCTTGAATAAGGAAGATCAAGTGGATTGGATAGTTCTACATACATTATGACCGCGACGGTCATATGTTTATGATGGAAGTTGTTGTCCGGTTGTGTTATGTTTTTGTTCTTCCACCCTTTTTGTATGAATGAAATTAGTATGTATTATGTAGTGTAATGTTGGAATCTCTTTCCTATGTACCTTTTTATATGTATGTGTAATGTATGAATGTCTTTGCTATGCACCTTTTTAAATGTACCACTTTACCATGCCATTTACTTAAGTATGATTGTCCTTGCTATGTAATGTATATGCAGGCCATTGAAACCAAGTAGGGATGGGGAAGTATAGTTGTTATGTTGTATGGGTAGGACGTCATCCCGACATAAATCTCACATGGCCAGAATGTTATGCTCAAGTACATGGGTTTCCAGGGGCTCGCTATAAAGGATTTCAGTCTCTGGAGGAAGCCCAACATGCGTATAATGCATACTTTGAGATTTTGGGGAGGTCATCTAACATTTCAACGATTGTGCATCGACCCCAAGCCCCAACTATGGTTGCACCATTGAATCTAGATGCAGGATCAACTATGCACAAGAGCATGGGTTCTTCATTATCCTCCATGTCCTTGGTCATTATCGGCCTCATGAGCCTACTTGTATTATTGTTGTTCCTTATACTTATCGGTGTTTTGTTTATTATTATTGTGCACCGTTAGTTCAGCCAATCGAGTGGGTGAGATTGAATGTGCACAGTTTTATCCCTTCAAATTGTGTAACTCCTAGAAGTTGTAATCTCCTTATTATGCATGTAACGTTTTTGATGTTACCTAAAGTGAACAATTTATCACATGATGTCGTACTTGTATCTTGTAGAATTTAATGACCTACTTATGGAGTTTCTACTAGAGGATGAAGATATGTTCAATCAAATTGAGGATGCGATATGGGACCAAATTGAAGAAGAAAATGCACTGGTGATTCCTAGGCGCCGAATGCACACCTCCACACACACTGGCCATGCATGGATTCATGATATTCTCAACGGCCATGAACTTAGGTGTTACAAAGTGTTTAGGTTACATCCATCAATGTTCTTCAGATTGAGAGACATGTCAGTGAGTAGAGGTTTTATATCTGACTCACGCTGTGTTATGGCAAATGAACAGCTCGCTATGTTCTTATATGCTGTTGGGCATGGTGTCTCAACCGGTGCATTATGTGAGCATTTTCAGCACTCTTCTCAAACAATTAGTTACTATGTTAATCGTCTCGCACTTGCATTAGCTTTGTTGAAGGCTGAATTCATCCAGCTCCCAACGCACACAAACGAATGCCACCCCCATATACGTGACAAGGATATTTTCTATCCGTTCATTAAGGTATGGTGTATGTTATGCATCTCTAATTCTGCCATTCATCTTAGCAAATCTAACATCATCACTCGAATTACAGGATGCAATGGCTGTAATTGATGGGACTCATATTCCCAAAAATGTGTCGATCTGCGACCAACCTCGCTTCCGCAATCAAAAATAGTGCATTTCACAAAATGTGATGGCAGTGGTGTCTTTTGACATGCTTTTTCAATATGTTTGTGTTGGGTATGAGGGCTCTGCTTTGGACATGAAGGTCCTCAGGTGGAGCATAGATGAGGGAGGCTTCACCGTACCCCGTGGTAAATATTTTCTAGTGGACGCTGGATATGCAAACACATGATCATTCTTAGCTCCCTACCGAGGTCATAGGTATCACATCTCTGAATTTCGGGGTAGAGGAAGAACACCATTTTCAAATAAGAAGGAGAAATACAATCATCGGCATGCTCAACTCTGAAATATTGTGGAACGAACCTTTGGTGTACTGAAGATGAGATTTCATACGCTATGAGAGGGGAATTGTTACCCATGGCTAATTCAACATAAGATTGTACTTGCTTGTTGTGTGATTCAGAATTTCATTCGTCGTGAGTAGGGGAACGATTGGTACTTCAATAGGGTGATAGATAATGATGTCACCATTGAAGAAGCGGGTGATGATCAGGTCTCTGATGATATATGTAATGTCCCAAATTTTTCGGATCATTTTTGTGGGTCCCGGAGTGTATTTTATGCTTGATGCGTGTTTTCCCCTGATCAGCCTCGGAATACTGTGTAGGGTGAACTGTTGCGTTCTCTGATTCCAGGACAGTACCAGCGCGTTGTGCTCTTCTCGAGGATCACGGAGGTAATTTTTTATATTTTTTTGAATTTCTAGAACTTTTGGGTTTTTCTATATATATTAACTTCTTTTTTCTCTCTCCCCCCATCTCTCATTTCTCTCCCTTTTCCCTCTCTCTTCTCTCACGTTCTCTCCTCTCCCCCTCTCACTCTGGGTAGCCGACGGAGGCGGCGAGGGAGGGGCGGTGTGGCTTGTGGGGCGTGGAGCGACGGGCTCAGGATGAGGATCGCGATGGTGGAGGCGGTTCGTGGGATCGCGAGCCGGCGAGGGTTTAGCGGCATTTTCTTCGTGGATCGGCGTCCACGGCGCGTCGAATCTTCGGTGGAGGTAGGGAGATGGACCCCCAGCTCGTGTACTTCATTTCTCGCGAGTTTTGTAGGCCGTGGTGAGCCGAGCGGGTTTATTTGAGTATTTTGGGGGAAAATTCATATTTTTGGGGAGTGAGCCTGATCTAGAGTTTTGATCGCATTTTTGGGGTTTAAATGGGTCCTCTCGGTGCTAGAGAGGTTGGGGACTAGCTTCCCCTTTGTTTCCCCATCATCGGGTGATGATCGGGCGTGGATGGGCATTTTTGGGATTTCTCGCCGATTTTCGTGCTCGAGACGTGCTAGCGGTCGTTTCAGTGACCGCTACACTCCCTTGGCGGTCTCAGGGAGACCGCTAGGTGATTTGAAACGTTGGTTTCCCTTAGCAGTCTTCTTGAGACCACTAGGGTTAGGGTGGCGGTCACTCTATAGACCGCTACCCTTGGGCTAGCGGTCGTTATGTGACCATTTTCCTCGTTTGTCCACGTTTTGGTCAGTCGAGGTCGGTGAGGTAGCGGTCTCGCGACTGACCGTTAGGCTACGCCTAGTGGTCGGGTGGACGACCACCACTCTCCTTGGCGGTCCGGGAGTGACCGCTAGGGGTTCGTGAGTTCCAGAGTCCTTAGCGGTCCAGGGGTAGACCGCTAGGCTTCCTGGCGGTCCACAGCTAGACCACTAGGTGATTTTTTGTGTTCGCCGTGTCCATTTTGTGGGTGTTGGTCTCCGGTCGACCCGGTTGTGACCCAGCGGTTGACCTTCGGCCTCGTGGATGTTTCGGACACCCTGTGGGTTCTGTGTCCGTGTTTCTGGGTGTCTAGAGGTACCGTGTTACCTCGTTTAGCATGTCCGTAGGTTTAGTGGGTCCGGGTGACCCCATGTGCTTCGGGCTTCCGTGTTCTCGCTAGATCGAGTCACTGTGTGTCGGTATGAGTGTGGTGGGGTCTTCCCCGCATGGCGTGGGTTCTCCGGAAGGTGTTTTCCGTGTGGGCCAAGCGTATGGCCTTGGACTGTGAGTCCAGTCTCCCAGCCTGGGGCTGAAGGTTTCTTAGTTCCCTTTGTAAGGGAATGGTCGTGGCGGCTTGTGGGCTACCTCGGTGTTCGTGTACCATAGTTTCTGACCTAGGCATAGGGTAGATTGACGGCGTGGAGCTGTCCCTGTACGACGGTCTTGACCCGAGTCTTGTGACTCAAAGACCGTTGAATTTAGTAGGTCTAGTGTGCTGTCCAGAGTCTGGTGGCGTCGTGCCACCTGTTACTCCATGTTACTCGCGATAGGTGCGTGAGTGGCTTTCCGTGTTCACGTTTAGTGACCTCCCACTGGTCGTAGCATTCTTACGGCACACGTGTGCTGACCCACCAGGAAGTGGTGGAGCGGCTTACCCGAGAGAGATGATTTTTAGGCTGGTTACCGTAGGGCCCCCACGCGCAGCCCGAGTTTGGGCTTTGGGGGAAGAACCAGCTAGAGGACAGACCTAGGGCGTATGGTCTATGTGTGTACACTTGACTAAGGGCGTCGGGAACGCGCTGGCAAGCGCGACCTCAGTTAGTCCTTGTTTTGTGTTCCTAGTTACAGTACGGTGTCTCAGTCTCCGCCTGGGGCGTTGTAGGGAGACACCTTAGGATGCGGAGTAAGTTTTCAGTGGACGCATCCGGCCTTGCTTCTGGTGGGCAGGTACTCCTGTCACGTGACATGAGTTTTCTCGTGAGTCGAGTTCCTCTTCACGTTGGGGAGACGTGGTTTGGGGTGGAGTTCCAGGGGTTTTCCAGATACCAAGGTCTAGGGGTTCCGGTGAGCGTCACTGAGGGCCTTCCCCTGGACAGTGTCGAGTTCCCGATAGAGTGGTCGTTTTCTTAGTAGCGTGACTAGGGTTGTTCGTTGTCTGGTGGTCCCCTGATCGTGAGATCGGGGAGTGTTTCCGCGTACAGTAGGAGTAGCTGTAGTGCCAAGTTTTACCGGCCAACAGTTTACTGTTCCCGCTGTAGTTGTAGCTGTTTTCCTTTCCGCTACCGCCGTGTTCTCGGTTGGGGTTTCGTGGGACCCCTACTGAGCCAGTGACAGGAGGCTCACCCCTGTTTTTCAGGTGCAGCGGTTCTTCCTCGGGGTTCGAGGGAGTTGCGTGCAGATTCTTAGTTGCCAGCTCGTCGGGCTGAGTGTTCACTCGGCATTTGGTATGTTTTACTACTTTAGACTGTACTTCTGTTGGACTGGACTCTATTGTAGTTAGTTTATTTATTTCTATTAATTGTTAAATTATCCTACTTTATTTCCTATTTCCTTGTACCTCTACACTCCTTTTTAGCCCTTCTGAGTCCCGGCTCGTGGGCGACGGGTCAGGATTCGAATGGTATCGAGTTCCTTTCCCGGTATCCGGATCTTGGGGTGCTACAATATACTTCTAAGTCGAACGGATGTTACCGCTGGGGAGCAACGTAGAACCCAGATTGCTGATGCAATTTGGGCTGCCAATAGATAGGAGAGAAGTTAATTTTCATGTGATGGTTGTATTCCCAAACATATTAAAGTAGTCTTAATTCTACATATTATTTGTTAGGTAATTTACTTTGGACAATTCTATAATATGTTCTTGCTTTGAAGATTGGGTAGAGTTGCTTCTTCGGTTGTGGTTCCATGAGTAATTCTTAATATGCACGTAGGCCCTTGACTTTTACACATTCAATTTTGATATGATAATTCTTAATTTCAGGATTTGACAGTTGCTCCTTTGGTTGTGGTTCCATGAGTATATCCGAGACATCTTATTTATGTATAATGTATGTTAACAACTGTCTTCTATCCTAATTTATGTAATATCTAGATTTGTATTTGCAGGCCCTTGATACATGCAGCACGGCAGTTGTTTCAACCATATGTTATGTGATGTTGACTTACCATTTTGGTAGGGGGATGGGCAATGATGCAAAACCTGATGTCTGATAATTACCACAGGGGAGTGAATGCATATGTGCCATTGTAACATAGTGAATATCATTATACAACTGTGGAGGTTCCTAGGAGCATATATGTTGTATGGGTATGAACTATGAGGGCTAGCATATGCCCCACTCTTGTCGATGGTATGATTGTGAAGGCCAGTCTGAGCCCAATAATGCACAAACGGTTATGAAAAGAAAAAAATGCATCTCCTGACGGATCATGTGATGATGTGAGCAGTCACCATGGATGCATCTCCTACTGCTCAGTCAACATGGCACCATCTGATATGTATGCCTGGTTGCAGATTAAAGTCATTGTTGATGGCACCATCTGATATGTGTGAACTTGCACCGACCCTGTCTATGCTTGCACCGACCCTGTCCACACTTGCTTAGACTTGATCCCTTATGTGCATCGACATGTGTAAGGTCACTTGATCATCCGCATCGACCTGCTTTATATGTGCATTGACCTGTGCTAGGTTGATTAGTCATATGCACCGACCTGCTTCAAACATGCACCGACCCTGTCCCTACACATGCACCGACCTGTGTTAGCTTGCATTGGTGATGCGGGACGGGACCAAGGACACGACAAGCTCGCGATCGTCCCTTAACGAGGGAAGCGTCGGATGTGCGCGGTTGAGAAACCGGCTGTGAGCTAGGGTGGTCGGCTCTCACTTGTGCCCGGATCGGGTCACGGGACGGTCTCGCACTCTCTCGCAGCAGTGATATGATAAATTAAAAGCGAGCTAGGTAACCCTACACATGCTCTCTAGCAGCGGCATAAACAAGCATATATAGAAATAAGCGGAATGCCAAGCAAGGAGCGAATACGATACCTCCACGCGCTCGGCGTGGCGAAGATGGCACCCGGCCGAAACTCGTACTCCCGGGAACTTAATACATTAAGATTACAGCAATACAAGTAAGCCCACTCCACGCAGGGAGGTAACGGGCGACACAAGGGGGCCCGGGAGGACCAATTCCGGGTTGACGGGCGGTTTCCGGGCACGGCTTCGGCTTCGCGCGTACTCGTGCTAGTGGGGCCCACGTGTGGACCGGAGGGGTCGTGTGGGACCTGATGCCTCCTCTGGTGTGGGTACACTTGGGAAGCGCTCCCCTAGGATGGCGAGTTGCTGGAACGACCGCCGGACGCCGGGCGGCCCTCGGACGACGCTCGCGGGAAACCGGCCACAAGTCTGCACTTGCTGTCTTCTCGCGCGCTGTCCGGCGAGATCGGCTGCTGTGATCAACCCCGTCGTCGGAATGTAACGAGCTCGGCGCCGTTGGAAAGAGGGCTCCAAATACTTCGACGTAGGGGTCTTCAGAAAAAATAATCAGATACGTATATCTGACTTATGGAATTTACACCCTTGCTGTAAATAGGCCAGAACTGCAGGGGCAGGTTCTGACTTCTCTGAAAATCACCGTTGACCGGTGGGAGGACCTTGGAATATGGAGATGAGTTCTTCAGAAAAGTTGAAGATCTCTGAGATAGAAAACCGGGACTATTTTTGGTTTTTGATTTGGATAGGAAATGGATTCTATGGGATTTTTTGAGTGGACCTGGGTCGGATCTGGGACACTGTGGAAAAACTGCTCACAGGAACTGGTACGAATTTTTAAAAATACCTAGAGACCTTATCAAAAATTAAGAAAATTCATGGTGGTAGACATATGTGGACAGAAGTCTCAGTAATTTTTAGAGCCCCAAAAAAATTCAAAACATGGGTCGAACAAGGTAGACTCAGAACTGATGAACAGTAGACAGAACCTGGACAGAACTGAAATTTGAACTTGAACGAAAATCTAAAAATATCTAAAGGACGAATTTTTTCCTGAAATTTTTTTTGGAGTTAAGGGTTCAAGAGGGGAACCAACCCTGAAAATTGGAGCTTCATAAGATGAGGGAAGAGAGAGAGACAATTCGGAGAAGAGAGGTCTGTCCAGAGTGGACAGAAAACCGAATTCGTTGGTGAAGACGCGTCGGCGGCGAGACGGCGGCGGCGGCGATCACCGGAGCTGCTTCAGAAGTTGGAGGGGATCAAGGGGGAAGGGATTACACTCTAGAAAGGGGGCTGGAGGTGGAGGAACCAGGTAGAGAGAGGGGAGGGGCTCAAGATCCAATTGGGGGCAAATGCCTTTTTTTCCTTCATTAATTCATTCAAAATGAAAATTACAACCTTATATAGGATGCCAACCAAACTCAATCTCAACCCTTGGATCTAGGGGTTTGGATTGGATGGCTGGGATACAATGAGAATCCCACATTGAATACATTAGTTTAATCAAATTGACCACATGTGTTCAAACTTGGTGTAATTCCATTCAAACACAACCTAACTACAACTACCAAGCCTAATAAGGCCAAAAGAGCATGCGCCCCCCTTCTTGGGCCAAGCCCATTCTTGGGCCAAGAGCCACTCCATATGGCATGCTAGGCATGGGCCATTCCCACTTTGATGGCCCATGAGAGGATGGAATCCCATTTGGGCTTTAAGAGCCTTAATGACCCACTTTGAAACCAAATGGCCCAATATGAAGGAGCCATCTTAAATGGACCTTAAACATGCTACCTAGTTATGGACTCTTCCTAGAAAGAGGCCCATTGGCTTAATTAAGCCTTACAAGGATGGCCCAAAAGAAGGAAATCAAAAATTACACACTTTCAAGCTAATACAACCCATAAAACACACCTATACAAGCTAATACACACTAATACAATCCATAAGCTCATGATGTCCTCATCAATTCTCCCCGGGTGGGAGAAACTCGACCCCGTCGAGTAGGGGTATGGCTACTCGAGTACTCTGGCGGATCCGTCACCGTGCCAAGTAGCGCGGGTATGCTCCACTCCAAGTGATCGGCACCTGCTCGTTCCACATATACTCGATATGCGCACTGCTATGGCCAAAGGTGGTCACTCCGAAGGGGCACTCTCAACGGAAGGAAACAGTTTAAAGACTCACTAGGAATCACTGCTGAGTCCCTATAGGTGACTGATCCGGGTATAGAAGTAAACCGATCCCATACTCGTCAAGTGAGTCGACTCGCTTCACACTCATAAAAGAACGACAACGAGCTTGCACAAGACACATGCTGACCCACCATGAACTGACATACAAATGCAAACCACGCAAACAATCGACTCAAAATCACCACACAAATAGACCACACAAAGAAAAACACACCGACTCATGCATGACTCTAGACTAAGGTGGTAGCATCAAGCCCACTAGGTGGTGACATCCTGGGCGGCCGAAGGGTCGCCCAGCTCTTCCCCCATGGCATAATATTCATCGGCCAGTGCCTCATCGGCCTCGTAATCGACATGCTCAAGCTCGGGAGGTGCGGATCCGCCAACACCTAAGGCTAGGGTGGTGCGAGCGGGACACTCACTAGCAATGTGGCCGTACCCGTGACAGTGGAAACATTGTATTCGCGATCGACTACTCTCCTCGATAAGAGGGGCCTTACCCTTATCATCCCGCCGGGTAGGGGGTGTAGGCAACAATGGGGGAGGTGTAGGTGCCTTGGACAAGAGTGGCGGGGGTGCCGGTGCCAGAGGACGGGCTATAGGAGCTGGGGACGGGCAAAGGGTGCCGGTGGTTGGGATGGAAATAGATCCCGGGGTGGAGGAGGGCGAGGCCGTGGAGCGAAGTGCTCCTGACGGGTGGGCTCCTGAGGTCGAGCCATGGGAGGCCGCTGATGTGGGCCTATAGAGTGACGGGGCTCGGTACTACGGAGAGGGGTGGGGCCCAACCGATGGCTAGACTCGAACTCTCCCTCAAATTGCTCCATCTCGAGAGCAACCTGATATGCCTCTTCCAACGTCTTGGCATTGCGGCGGAAAAGCTCATACTGGTAGTGTGGCCGCAAACCACGTCGAAAGCGGGACACGGGCATGGTACTCTCCTCCGTGACACCACATCGTAGAAAGTACTCATCAAACTCCGCGATGTATTCGGAGACGGACCGGTCTCCCTGGCTAAGACTTTGCCATCTATCGATGAGTCGCTGGCGGTATGTGGGAGGAAGGTACTTTTGCCGAAGTTTATTCTTCATCTCGGCCCATGTGTCAATCGGGGGTTCTAGCCGCTGAAGTAGCAGGCTCTCCACATTCTTCCAATAGGTTTGTGCCTGCCCCATGAGTTTCATGGTGGCAAATCGGACCCTTCGACGCTCCGACATATCATACCATTCAAAATAACGGTCCATGCCAAACTCCCAATCTAGGTAGACTTTCGGATCCAAAGACCCGTAAAAAGCGGGAGGATCCGCTCGCACGGTCTTAAGGACCCGATCATCATCCTCATCTCGTTGTGGCTGAAAACCACGACGGCGTTGACCATACCCCTCGTAGGCATTGTCGGACCCATAGTCCTCGAGACCAAGGTCACGGTGTGATAGTTGGGGAACCCGAGGAGGGGCGGGTGGAGGAACCAGTGGTGGCTGGTTTTGGGCCGCGGGAGCGGCCTGGACTTGGGCCATGGGAGCGGGTTGGACTTGGGCCCCCGCGGGAGGAGGTGCGGGTGGACCTTGGGCTGCCCCAGGAGGGTCCCCGTGTGACATCCTATCTAACCGCCCAACGAGGTCTTGGACCGACCTATCGGAGTTCTCCATGCGTCCTTCCATGGCCCTAAGCCGACCATCCATATTCTCGGAGAAGGTCCGAAAGTTAGCATCGGATTGGTCCAACCTAGCCATAATGGCCATCATCGCCTCTTGTAGGGAGTGGAAGTCTCCCGAGGTATCTCGTGGGTTGGCCATAGGTGGGGATGGGGGTGAATACTGAGTACCCCGACGAGTGGGCATGCAAACACACCGACTAGAAGACGCCGACTAATGCAAACACACACTAATGCAAATGATGCGCCTAGACTTAACCAAAACTCGGTACGCGGCGGAGGTAATCGATCCGAAGATCACTCGCGCAAGTGTGCGGCCTTCCCGATAGGCGTAACCTAACGGTCGGACAACACCTTTCGATATACCGAGTAAAGGGATGTATGCGACCCAAAAATGACTCTTTTTGTTGTTTTAAAAATATGATGATCCTAGACTCGACTTAGACCGACTAATGACTGGACGTGAATGACACTCTTTTTTTTTTTGACTTTAGACACCCTAGACTCAACCTCGCTCTGATACCAAATTGATGCGGGACGGGACCAAGGACACGACAAGCTCGCGATCGTCCCTTAACGAGGGAAGCGTCGGATGTGCGCGGTTGAGAAACCGGCTGTGAGCTAGGGTGGTCGGCTCTCACTTGTGCCCGGATCGGGTCACGGGACGGTCTCGCACTCTCTCGCAGCAGTGATATGATAAATTAAAAGCGAGCTAGGTAACCCTACACATGCTCTCTAGCAGCGGCATAAACAAGCATATATAGAAATAAGCGGAATGCCAAGCAAGGAGCGAATACGATACCTCCACGCGCTCGGCGTGGCGAAGATGGCACCCGGCCGAAACTCGTACTCCCGGGAACTTAATACATTAAGATTACAGCAATACAAGTAAGCCCACTCCACGCAGGGAGGTAACGGGCGACACAAGGGGGCCCGGGAGGACCAATTCCGGGTTGACGGGCGGTTTCCGGGCACGGCTTCGGCTTCGTGCGTACTCGTGCTAGTGGGGCCCACGTGTGGACCGGAGGGGTCGTGTGGGACCTGATGCCTCCTCTGGTGTGGGTACACTTGGGAAGCGCTCCCCTAGGATGGCAAGTTGCTGGAACGACCGCCGGACGCCGGGCGGCCCTCGGACGACGCTCGCGGGAAACCGGCCACAAGTCTGCACTTGCTGTCTTCTCGCGCGCTGTCCGGCGAGATCGGCTGCTGTGATCAACCCCGTCGTCGGAATGCAACGAGCTCGGTGCCGTTGGAAAGAGGGCTCCAAATACTTCGACGTAGGGGTCTTCAGAAAAAATAATCAGATACGTATATCTGACTTATGGAATTTACACCCTTGCTGTAAACAGGCCAGAACTGCAGGGGCAGGTTCTGACTTCTCTGAAAATCACCGTTGACCGGTGGGAGGACCTTGGAATATGGAGATGAGTTCTTCAGAAAAGTTGAAGATCTCTGAGATAGAAAACCGGGACTATTTTTGGTTTTTGATTTGGATAGGAAATGGATTTTATGGGATTTTTTGAGTGGACCTGGGTCGGATCTGGGACACTGTGGAAAAATTGCTCACAGGAACTGGTACGAATTTTGAAAAATACCTAGAGACCTTATCAAAAATTAATAAAATTCATGGTGGTAGACATATGTGGACAGAAGTCTCAGTAATTTTTAGAGCCCCAAAAAAATTCAAAACATGGGTCGAACAAGGTAGACTCAGAACTGATGAACAGTAGACAGAACCTGGACAGAACTGAAATTTGAACTTGAACGAAAATCTAAAAATATCTAAAGGACGAATTTTTTCCTGAAATTTTTTTTGGAGTTAAGGGTTCAAGAGGGGAACCAACCCTGAAAATTGGAGCTTCAGAAGATGAGGGAAGAGAGAGAGACAATTCGGAGAAGAGAGGTCTGTCCAGAGTGGACAGAAAACCGAATTCGTTGGTGAAGACGCGTCGGCGGCGAGACGGCGGCGGCGGCGATCACCGGAGCTGCTTCAGAAGTTGGAGGGGATCAAGGGGGAAGGGATTACACTCTAGAAAGGGGGCTGGAGGTGGAGGAACCAGGTAGAGAGAGGGGAGGGGCTCAAGATCCAATTGGGGGCAAATGCCTTTTTTTCCTTCATTAATTCATTCAAAATGAAAATTACAACCTTATATAGGATGCCAACCAAACTCAATCTCAACCCTTGGATCTAGGGGTTTGGATTGGATGGCTGGGATACAATGAGAATCCCACATTGAATACATTAGTTTAATCAAATTGACCACATGTGTTCAAACTTGGTGTAATTCCATTCAAACACAACCTAACTACAACTACCAAGCCTAATAAGGCCAAAAGAGCATGCGCCCCCCTTCTTGGGCCAAGCCCATTCTTGGGCCAAGAGCCACTCCATATGGCATGCTAGGCATGGGCCATTCCCACTTTGATGGCCCATGAGAGGATGGAATCCCATTTGGGCTTTAAGAGCCTTAATGACCCACTTTGAAACCAAATGGCCCAATATGAAGGAGCCATCTTAAATGGACCTTAAACATGCTACCTAGTTATGGACTCTTCCTAGAAAGAGGCCCATTGGCTTAATTAAGCCTTACAAGGATGGCCCAAAAGAAGGAAATCAAAAATTACACACTTTCAAGCTAATACAACCCATAAAACACACCTATACAAGCTAATACACACTAATACAATCCATAAGCTCATGATGTCCTCATCAATTGGACTGTGCAAGTTCAATTCTCCTTGGATTGCATTTATGATTCATGTGTGAATTGGCATGATATCCGGGATAAGTGGGCAAGGTGTGGATGTATTGATGGTTTGACTTCTCATGCATTAATTATCTTTTCTAATGAAGGCTTGTGCTGTCATTGGTTTGAGGGAACAATAGGTTTATTAATGCTAACTGCCATTGAAGTTGTCCTTTGAATTGGAAATGGGTTTTCCATGCTAAGGCTGAATCAATATTTGTTATGATCTACTGAACCTCAGATATGGTGTTAAAATCTCTGTATTTGATGTGTGAGCTTTTGGAGAAAATGGTTTGTTTATCTCTGAGTCACTCAAATTTGAAGCTGCATTTTAGTTCATCAATATTGAGATTGAAAGGCTCACTCTCTTGACGAAAGTCAAGGAGATTGTTCTTGTTATCTCTATTCATATAAGATGGACTAATTTGAGTTTCATTAGAATATGTAGGTTCACACTACCTTCAAATCAATGGATCGATGGTAAGATTTTATTTCTGAATTATATTTATAGTTGCCATGAATGGGTTTGAAGTATTTTTCATGAATTGGGCTCTCAAGTGTCCTTCAAGCATGTTTTTCATGATAATCTTGTGATAGCATCTTGCTCATTTAACCTCTCATATTTCTTGTTGAATTCAAGGTTAAATGATGTTTGTAAGACCCTCTTAGCATGTCTTTTTAACTTGGCTAAATCTGTTTCTCAAAAGACCTTAATAGCTATGCTTGCATTGGACTGCCATAGACAGTTTTTTTGGCTGGACAGAGCAAGTGTCGACTCACAGAGTCGACACTTGTTACTCTACTTGCTGTCTTATTGAAGTAGGCAGCAAGTGTCGACTCTGTGAGTCGACACTTGGTGTCCAGGGGTCTGTTATATGCGTTGGCAGAACACATGGCCAAAAGTGTCGACTCCAAGAGTCGACACTTCCGCCTATGAGCTGCGTTTTGTTTGCCGACAGAACCCCTGACAAAATGTGTCAACTCTGAGAGTCGACACTTTTGTCCTGGGAGGTTTTACTTCTTCGTGGACAGAGCATCATGACAGAAGTGTCGACTCTAAGAGTCGACACTTTGTCTGGTTCGTCTGGATCGTGTTTTCCGGATTGGTTTCGAAAGACCCATTTTGTGATCCGATTGGACTGAGTTTTTACACCTTTACCCTTAGGGCATTCCTAAATGTTTAAGAGTTATTTTGAGAGGGTTTTGAAAGGGCTAGTGTGGTCTTTTGTTCTTCTTTCTTCTACTATATATATCCTTGCGATTTTCACAAGGAGAGGTTACGAAGAGACGAGCTAACGTGTTCTATCTTGTGTAGGGGTGAAAGAGGGTCTAGGCCGCAGGTGGGAGAGGAAGAGAGGGCTTTGAGTGCTAATACATTTCCTTCCTATTGCAGGGTCGATTTGGGTTTGGAACTTGCATATCTTCATCCTTCTTCAAGTGTTGATGCTTCAACAAGGCTTAAACTTCAAAGAGGAGCTCGTTCGGGTTCCCCTCTTTTGAATATCGACATCCATCTTTACAAGCTTCAAGGAAGATCTATTGGGCAACCCTGGTTTCTCAAGGAGATATTTCTACAACCCTTCTAAGTCTCTTTTGTGTTTATCTTCAGTTTGTCTTGAGTATTGAGCATGTATTGAACATCCTTCTATTTCTTTGAACTCAGAATACTTGTGTGGTGTACATAGCTGCGTCTCCGTGTGGGATTTTAGTGCAGGGTGAGTTCCCTGATTGTGTGTGAGTGTGTGCTACGGTGGCAGCGTCTTGGGGCAAGGCCCCGTGTGTGTGATTTGCTACAGACTCAGCGTGTACGGTGTTGGGGCTTGTCCCCGTTGTTGCTACATTTGTAGTGTGTTAGTGAAGCCTCACCGGGTTCGGTAAGGGGTGGAGGTAGGGAGCCCGTCGTGGTCTCGAACCACCTAAAAATCTCTATGTTCCTTGTGGCATACCTGTGTGATTGTCCATTTCTCCTATCTCCGTTCACAGGTTAACTTATAGATCTTTATTCACTGTACCACTACACATTGCTTCATCTGCTATCCATGTTTGACATAGGTTCAATTGTTAATTGCATTGTTTATTCGAGTGAGATTGGAAAGATTGAGTGAACCTAAATCTCACTTCAGTTTAGTTTAAGCTATTTAACACCGTTAATCTTGATTCTGCTATAATTAATTTAGATTATTTTTAAAATCCGCCATCTCGACTGGGGGACTATTCAACCCCCCTTCTTGTCCGCCATCTACTCTGGCCCAACATATGTTATTTCCATTTTCTCAGATTGCTGACACCATGGTTGGAGCTAGAGATCTCTCTTCACAGTGGGTCAAATCCAAATAGGCGTAGTTTTGAAGTTTGAAGCATCCATTTTACCTAGTAGTGTACTCTTTCTTTTTTGGTGTACAATGCTCTATGAGCCAACATGTCTAGTCATAAAAAATGTGAAGCTGATGTATTGCTTATAACTGAACACACATGTGTGCATTGGATATTAGATCTTCATACCCATTATGCATTGTATTTGATTGATTAATATGTACTAAATAGCCATTTGTATTGTGCTCCCTTAGCCGGGGTAAATTAATTTTCATGAATAGATGCGGGTCATTTGTTGTCGTTCCAAACATTTGCAAATTTCATCGAGTATATAATACACCCGAGTTCAAGTTCTGAAGATAGTTAATGTGGAAAAGCAAGTGATTGGCTCAACTGTGCTTGCTATGACTTCAAGTCAATTTATTTTAGAGTTATATATCTTGCAGAGTTTGATTATTGGACAGCTAAAATGAACAATAGCATGCTATTTGTTAATGGGCAGAAAGTGACATATCTTGCGTTTAGAGTGTATTAGAATGCATGTTCCATATTTTAAGTATCTTCGACAACTTAGATTTTATGATTGCAGACTTACGTATTATGGTGAAAAATATGAACTCTTCCTTCTATTAAATTAAATTTATGCGAAGAACATTTAGTTTGAGGTTAAAAAATGCATGAGTAAAGAGTGTTTGCAATAAATGACAGTTTATATTTTTTGGTAAATTGTATCCCTATTATAAATGTACATAGGCAGGAGCCGACGGAGAGGCAAGTCATAGCCTTGCATCTATGATGAGATCAAAAGCCAGCCAAGAAATGTAGAAAAAAGTTTGGGCAAGTGATTTGATAATTATTGGGCTTGAAATCACCAATGGCAGGAATTGGATCGGCCTGTTAAGGGCTTGATTTAATGGAAATATGATAGAGTCAATGTAGGTCATTCTTCCAAAAAGAAAGGGTAATTTAGGTATGTAAAATAATATTTTGCTTTATTCCAGCAAGTTTATCAAACTGCTTAGAATAAGGTCTCCTTGTTCCCTTTAACCCGAGCTAGAATAAGAGCCACTTATCAAAGTAGAACAACCTAACCCCATGGATACCCTAACCGCCCTTACCCTAACCTAGTTATTATAACCCGTTATCGAACTGGGCCTTATAGTACATTGAGCCATTAAGAGTGGATTGGAGTTACTTCGTTAATGCATGCTTACATAGTGTCCAACTCATTTTGAATAAAATCTAGTGGTTGGAAAAAGCGTTGTTTGAAGGGATTTTGACAAGTAAACCATTCTTACAAGTGAAGTTGAAAAAAAAGTCTTATAAATGCATCGGTAGGAATACCACTGTTTAAAATTAAATAGTTCAAAATGTCATATAAGGCCATCTAAGCGTCATGTTTTTGTAAGTTTTTGACAAAAAGTGATATGCTTGTAAATAAAAAAAAGTTTTTTAACATAATATAATTTTACGCAATGGTATACCTGCTAATGCATATGCCAAACATGTTGATCTCTTATCATCTAGGGGTGATATATGATAATTATCTAGTATATGTTAAGCCTAGTTGATGAGGTTCTATTCCTAGTTATGACTTTACATTTATGAATTTGGTTATATTGTTCATCCATCATGATAGATTTCATGTCCTTAAGGTGTTTTAAACCTATTTTAAACTTATGATACTTTCATGCCACAATCATATAGTTTGTATTAAATTAAATTTTCACATGAATTATGAGACTCGTTTTATGTATGTTTGATCGCTGTTTTTACACGATCCCTTCTCATGTATAGTCTTTTCTTAAGTACATGGCACGTATTCTGGTACGAAGTCATTAGTTACACTTTGCACTCATAGACACACAATCTTGGACTTGTGACCCTCTCCATTGGATATTCCTTCCACCGGACTAGGTGATCTTGTTTCAAGGACTCCGTAAGTCTCCGCGAGCCTGGGATTCCCACTAAGACGCCGAGCTGGTTGTACCCTCAAAGCCCAATTATCTAGAAAGTACTTATCGATAATTTTTTATGTCCTAGATTGTAGTGGCCATCAAGCGACCCCTACTATCAAGTTGCGGTCATCTCATGACCGCGTTAGTCCAGATTTCACAACTGTGTCGACCCTTCTGTCTTCATGCATCGACTCTATATAGAAACGGTCCTGACCTGACTGCCAAATTCATGATAGCGGTCCTGCCTTGACCGCCTTTATCTAGAAAAGGTCCAATAACGACTGCTTCTACCCAGTTCCTGTCTAACCCGAGGTTTGACCCAAGGGTTGATTTTTTCTATGTTCTTAGATGGTCTATTGATGATCTAGAACCCCACATCTTGTTCAAAAAGTCATTAATGAATTATGAAAGTTAAGGAATACGGCATTATGCTGCCGGATTTCTTCCGTAGCATGACCTTGTCATTAAATCATCCTTGACCTCATGATTTCAATTTTTATACGTTCTTACCTTGATATTTGTTATCATGAAACTATAGTTTGAACTTGTACATTATTGGCCTATTTTATTTCTCGTGGAAGTAGTTTGATTTATAACTTGAAGATGCAAGAGCGGGCACGGACAGTGTCCAAGGGCTCGACGCTAGCCCCCTCGACAGATAGCTGGAAACGTATTATAAATCATGGGGTATGATGCTCACTGGTGTCGCATTGCACTGGGAGTAATTTTTTTATAAACGGGTAAAAACCATGATGCAATCTTGTGAAATTTACATACTTGCTACTACATTCTTGTTACATGACTTTCTAGTGCATAGTCTTTATGGTTATGAAAAGTACATTCTAGTTCATGAACGACCACTTTACCTTATATCTTGTTTGATCATGCTCTATTATCCCTTCACATTCTTCATATCTCTATGATCTATATCTTGTTATAAATGTTACTTGGATTTCATTCGTATGATTTACCGCATTCCTTTTTATCTTATTTTCTAGAGCTAAAATGTTAATTACTTAAATATTGCCTTAATATTGATACGAAGATACCTACTGGGCAAGTGTGCTCATTCCCTACTTATTTTCCAATCTTTCATGACATTCTAGCAGGTCGGATTCGGGCTATTCAAGTGATGGATCTGAGAGTGAATAAAGATGGAGCGAAGCCTTAAAATTATCATTAGTTGATAGTCAAGAGACACTATGTAATTTTCACTTTATTGAGTCTAGTCAATCAAAGAGTCAAGATTCAACATCACACACTTTGATTATTATTCAATAAAAGTAAAGGTTTTGTTAAATTATTGTGCATTCATACTTATATATGGATGTGTTAGCGCTTTGATTATATTGCTCGCTTGCGGCATACTAGCCGGCTATTCATGTTCCCAAATACCCTCCGCTGTACTTATATCTCGGGGCGTGATAGATACTCTTGGACATATCAAGTCACGTGTGAAGAGGGGATAGAAGATATGGAAATGCAAACCACAACACAGAGCTTTTAAGGTGGTTCGGCTTCAGCTTGGCACGCCTACGTCCACCTCTCACCAACTCGGTGAGGCTTCCACTCTTTGGCCAAAAGAGACACACACACGAGCTGGAAACCTAGCAGAACACGGGGACAAACCCCGCCCACACACACACACACGAGGACAAGTCCTCAACACACACGGGGATGAAATCCCCCGAAGGAGAAACAAAAAACAAAACAAATACACAAACACACGCGTTGCAATTGCAGCTTACATGGTGACAGCACTCCACACACAAACTATTTTGTTGTAGGAGAATAAAGACAACACAAGAAACCAAAACAAGAAGCTGCAACTGTAGCGATCCCAAACGAAGAAGCACTATGAATGGCGGTGCTAAAACAAGGAATCGAGGGAACCAGGGCTGGCTGGCTTGGTTGTGGATCCTTCTCCTCTCCTTCTCCTTTCTCTCTTATGGAAATCTGAGCAGACACTCCTTTCTCTTTTCTTTTCTTTCTTTCCCACGCTCTGCTCTTCCTCTAGGCAAGCTTGAATTTCCAGTAGCAATTGCAGCTCCAGCAGCTTCTACGTGCAGGACGAGGCGTCCAATTTATAGCCACAAGAGGTCGGGATATTTACCTCCAAGGCTTTGCACTCTGATTGGCTAAAAGAAACAAAAATTCTTTGAATGAGAAGACCTACAGCATCTTTTTTCTCATAGGCTAGCAGCACCAAAGACGTCCTTCTGTCTTGGAAGATCTTTTGGGCAGCATTTCTGATTGGTCATATGCAAAAAGGCAGATAGCCTCGAAAGGTGACCTTTCCCCCATTTGTAAATTCTCAACACCATTGATCAAAAGGGCTGATATTGAAACCCAATGATGACAAGGAGAGTGGCTTATCCTAGGAACATTTTCCAAGCCTCAAAAATCGTGTTTCTAGAGGTTTACGTCAGACTTTTTTAGTCCCTGTACGGTTTACAAAAAAGATAGGTTTATTTGAATTAATTCAGATGAGCCTTGGGTGCATTGACGCGGCTTCACCCATGCGTTGACGCAGCTGTTGACGGTGGCCTTATTGACACCTTTTCGAAGATCCTGGCGTCGATGCCCTGACAGAAGTGCATCGATGCATCTGCTTGGAGATGCATTTACAATGCTCTCTGAGAAAGCCTTGCGTTGATGCCCTGAGAGGACAGGGTCGACACATCCTGGCGTGGCAGAACGCTAGTTGAACGGGGTCGACTCTTAGGGTCGACTCCTTTGCTTCCTTTGATAGTTGCATCGACGCAACAATGGTGATGGGGTCGACACAACCTAGACCTATTTGGACATTTTCCTCCTCTTGTGATCAAATGCGTTGACGCACCCTTTGGTGGGGTCAACGCAGCCTTCATCCTTGGTGAAACCTCTTCACACCTAGCCAATAAAGGGATGTTTCATGAGCTTCCAAATCAATTGGTCAATGACTTATAGTGGTACATCATCAAAATATGATTTATACAACATTCTCCCCCTTTTTGATGATGACAACTATGAGTCATTGTGCTCACAGTTTTGATCATAACAAACATGAAGGATTCATCATAATATGCAATGAACACATGCAGACATATAGATGATGATACATACAAACTCTCTCTCCCCCTTTGACATCAGTAAAACATGAGGGGTACTGTAGAAAGAGTAGCTTGAGTATGAGATGTGGAGAAAAGGTTCAGAAGAAAGATTCAAGACTAATACAATTCAGAGTATATGATTGCAACAGCTCCAAAAATAGATATTTCCCAGCACACAAGCATGTCATGGTGGTAGTGGTATGAATTGATGGGTTTAAAAACAATAATGTTTAGAAGTGTTAGAATTCAAGCAATTAACAAGAGAGTGCTCACCCAAGATTACTAGTGCAGATGCTCAAAAGGGAACCGAAGTTCTGGATGATGTGCATGATGTCACATAGACATTAAAAAGAGAAAGGAAACAAAAGAGTAAATTATATGATGATGAAAAGATGGGGGAGGGAGCATATGATGCTACTAAAGGAGTGTGATTGCCAAAGGGGTTACCTCAAAAGAAGAAAGTGATCATAAAATACCTTGTAAGCGGGGTGTGTGTGAGTCTAACTTCCTCCTTGTATCGGCCAGCCGATGAAAGGGGTTTTTTGTTTTTGATTACCCTTGAAAAATAAGCAAAGACAAATAAAATAGATGGATTAGAAAACCAAGTGTAGTGTAGTATCAATGCTCTATGAAAATAAATCTATGCAAGATGGGCATGAACACACCTTGTGTGTTTTTTTGGTTTAAACCCCTTAAGGAGCAAAAGGGAGGGAATATGAATGCCAATGCAAATAAGTGCTAATTGATGATAAAAGGCGATCTAGCAAAGAGTGCTAGATGGGATGATGGACGTGCAGACTAACAAATAAGAATATAGAACAACTAAGAGAAAAGGGGGGAAGAACGTGATGGGTGTTCCTCCAACACCGTAGCAAGTAGCAGGAGAGAGCTCGAAGGCACACAACAGCAACAGCAGAGAAGCTTGAAGGCACACAACAGCAAGTCGCAGGGGATAAGCTCGAAGGCACACAATAGCAAGTCACAGAAGAGAAAAGAGAGGAGAAGAGAACTCATGTTCTCTCTGACTCCTTGCGACGCGAACACCTGCAGTGTTAAGAAAAAAATAAAACTCTCTCTTCTCTTTTGTTGGCTCTTCTGCTACTGCTTTCTATTCACGTTCGGAAGGAACCGCCCGCAGGATTCAAAGGGGGGTATTTATAGGGCTAGAGATCCTTGTTCTAATGGGTTTCAATCAAGGAAATCGATCTCGGGACGTGGATCTCCCTTCCACAGAAGAACATGGAGCCAAAATCGATAAGGATGCCATGTAGAGGAGGTTCCAGATAGGGCTGTCAATGGGCCGGGCCTGGGTCGAGCTTAGGTCGGCCCAGCCCGGGCCCGACTTATCCATATTAAAGCCCAAGTCCGGCCTGGGCCCACCCTATGTCGAGCTAGGCCGAGCCCGACATTATTTAAAAAATTCAAAACCCGACTAAAGCCTGACCCGGCCGGATAATTTAAATATATAATAAAAATAATATAAAATAATATATTTAATAATATAAAATTTATAATCTCACTAAATTAATTAAAATTTTGATATTAATTACATAATTTGTGTGAAAAGAGAGTTTAAAATTTTCTAATTAAATAAATTAACATAATTTTAACTAAATAGTTTTTAAAATTCAAAGTGAGAATAAAAAAAGAGAACGGGCCAGGCCGGCCTGCCGACCGAACTCAAAGCCCGAGCCCGGCCCGCGGTTCAAGTCGGGCCGGGCTTTTAGGCCCGACTAAAAACCTACGGACCGAAAAAGAGCTTGCGGCCCGACCTGAAATGGGGCCAAGCCCACGGGCCTATCGGGCCGGCCAAGCCCATTGACAACCCTAGTTACAGATGAAGAGGACACGGAAAGGAATTAGCGACTAAGAAAACGTCGTCAATTCAATGGGCGTCCATGAGACTGACGTTTATTCCTAGAAATTATGGAAATAACGAACTTTCCATAATAAAAACAAGGAATGGCGCCTGCTCAAAGAGGCGTTCATTAATGAGCGCCCGCGAAAAAGGGCGTTAATTCCTTAGAAGTAAAATCCAGTGGAAAATTGAAAAACCAGGAAATAGCCCCCGCGCGAATGGTCGCTCATTCTTATAAGTCGACCTATAGGAGGACCATATCAACCTATAGTGGAAGAAAATGGCGACACTCCATAAGGGCGTTCATTCAAATGGCATCTAGAGAATGGTCATAAATTCTAAATAAATCCATAAAAATATAAAAACCTTCTTATTGAGCCAATAATGAAGTCCACTTTGAGGCATTACTTCGTGACATGAAATTTATGCAACATAGTATCGATTTTGATGTATCTATAGCTGTCCCGCCTTGGCATCTGCTTTGAAAGGGAGTGAGACGAAATGAAGTGTAGTGGAAATGAGAATGGAGTGAAAGTGTAACGAAGCGGAATGAAGTGGGAGCGGACTAGAAAGTAGATGCTAAGGTGTGATGTGACATGTCTCCGACACTTAGTGTTGGAAATCTTTCCATGGTTCTGAATAAAAAAACCTTGGATGATTACGAGAAAGCAATAATTATTTTTGGATGAAAACTAAACTAAAAAATGTGTGCGCGGACACGAAAGGAGGGACACACCATTGGAGAGCGATTATCATCCAATATGGACATGCTACAACCATGGTGGAAAATAAAGGGAAAGAGATAGGAATCTAATCAAAGGGTGCTTTCAAGGAATCATCCTGAGCGGCTTCAAGGAGAACATAATACTCAATTTAGAATGGAATATCGCATGTCAACTCAAATCAAGAGCGAGTGGCCCTTATTACTGACTTAATATGAAGATTTTTCAACATTCAAACTCAAAGTCCTACATGATGCATGCTGGACTAAAAGAAAAATTAAAACAATCTAAAAATAGAAAATAATCAAGGATAATATTGCTAAGCTATCCAGACTAGGTCAAGAATCTGATTTTCTGAGCTGACACTAAGCCGAAGCCCGTTTGTCCACGTACCAACTCAGAAAGTGGAACCATCGTCCCAAGCCTTAGATGACTCAACGGCCTATCTGTGCGATCAAGACTCCATTGGAATTATCACAGTTTTTGATGAAGGGGAACTCAAACTCCAGGTTTACCAAGACCACAAGGTCCTTGATATGCTCTAATAGCGTAGACAACATATAGTAAAATGCATACAGGAGGAGATACATGGGAAAAGAGATGTCATCAAAGAAGGATCCAGAGTGCCTCAAGACCCTACATTAGACCTTATCTTGCATGTGCTCAAAGATTGTTAGTGCAAGAAGAAAAATGCAACAACAAGTCAGTAAATTCAAATCCATGAGATTTATCGATTTTATTAGATTCAACCTTGCAATTTGAACTAAAATCATCAAAGTATCAAATAATTCATATGATAATTCTTATATATATAAAGCCAACCATTGTAATTCATACGAAATTCAGAAATAGCACTGTTGCAAGAATTGACGACCATTCGAGAGGGCGCCTAATTAGGAATTGGTGTGAATAACTATTGTACCTGGACTATTTCTCCAGCAAAATACCAAGAAATAGGGGTTTAGGAATTTCCTCAAACACCTTCAAGGCGTGGGCTACCCGGCCCCTCCGACAATCCAGTGGGCCCGACCAACGGCCCCAACCCGCTAGCTGAGGTGCTCGGCGGCACTAGTAATCTATCGGGACCACTCCCGACTCATAAGTCGCGGACTTCCTCCGCACTCTACACAACCACCCGAGCCACCCCGGGGACACTTCGACTACAAGCCGCGCCATGTGGCGCTTAGTGAAAAGGCCGGGGGGCTACCCCGGAATGCCTTCCCTCAACCCTCCAAGGTCAAAGGGAGACCCGAGCAAGTCAACCACATGCTTTGGAGGCCCACAGCATGTA
The DNA here is from genome assembly GCA_022559845.1 of Amorphophallus konjac. Classification (NCBI taxonomy): domain Eukaryota; kingdom Viridiplantae; phylum Streptophyta; class Magnoliopsida; order Alismatales; family Araceae; genus Amorphophallus; species Amorphophallus konjac. Next base: position 47,556,179 of record CM040124.1, on the reverse strand, counting down.
CGTACGGCTCACACACGTGTGTTCGGCATTTTTCCGAACACCTTGTGGGCGCGTATATTTCAACCCTTCTACACAAGACCATGGGCGAGCCCGTGGTTCCAATACACCAGTTGGGTCCTACAACGACGCCCCAGCAAGTCGGGGCCACCCCCGACCCTCAGACACGTGGCAACAACCCACTCAACTTAGCTCTCGGGCCAACCCGAGGCTACCCTGCCAACCCGCCGTACAACATGGCACGTAACACGAGGCAAGGCCCATGGGCCCAAAATGCCTCCTTCCAACCCCTACAGACTTCTACCCTTGGCCTTAAGCCAAATCCAAGGCCCGTCGGCCGCTTACACGGCTCGTTCAGCAACCCGGGGTGTGTCGGGTATTTCCCCAAACACCTTGTGAGCGGCTACTCCGACTCAAAGAACAACGGCCCTACGGGCCCATGCCTACCTCTCGGAGTTCAAAGTCCATCAAAGGACGTCCCCGGACAACACAAGAAGACCCCCGAGGGCCATCCCCCGGGGTTACGGCCGGCCCGGGGCCAATTCACCCCAGGACGTGGCCGCGCCCCCGGAGAGGGTGAACTCCCCGGGGGGGCCGCGCCCTCTCTCCAGCTTGGTGGTCCCACGACCCCACTCAGCCCTGATTCACTCAATTACGGCCCTACGATGCGGTTCATGTGCCGTACCAGTTCAAGGGATCAAAGCGCGGACGTGGAAGCGCAAAGCGACAGCACGACGGGTTCGTCCTCAAATCAACGCGCACAAGTCTCCACAAGCCGCCACGTACCCTTGTCCTTAGCCAAATTGGGAAGAAAAAAACCCAAAAATCAATTTTTATAGGGTGGGGACCAGCCCCCCCTCTCTCTCTCTCTTTGCGAACCGCTTAAACCCCCCCCCCCTCGGGGGGGGGGGGGGGTTTACGCGGACCAGCCAGGACCCCCTGGTTGGTCCGCATAAACCCCCAATCAAACCAAAAAAAAAATTGTAAAAAAAAGAAAAAACCCAAGGGGGGTTTAGGCGGACCAGCCAGGCCCCCCTAGCTAGTCCACGTAAACCTCTTTCCCTCCTCTCTCAGCCCGTAAACCCAGTGCACTATTCCATTGGGTTTACGCGGACTAGCTCACCCCCCCTGGCTGGTCCGCGCAAACCCCCTTGCAACCCTTCACCTTCCCTATAAAAACCCCCCCAGGGGGCAAGGCAAAAAAAATGGATGCATCTCCAAAGGCTTCAAGGCAATTCAAGCGCTTCGGCTCCAAGCAACGAGCTAAGGAGAATTGTGTGTGGGTGACTTGTTCAGCGGTCTGCTACACCGGGGGTATGTCGTTCGCACCCCCCCCACGCCGTATGTAGCCGTCACACACGAGTCGACACCCACTGTATGTGAGACGTTGTGATATGGGCGGACGTCCCCTCATGCCAGGATTTCCCCTCGCACGCTCGTCGGTCGCAACCACACGTGTGCCATGACGCCAAGCTCACTCGCAGTTACGTGGCCACGTCCGACCGCTCAACTCGAGTCGCGACCGGCCCTCGCCCAAATACCGGATCGATGTATCCCCCAGTTATCTAGTCATAGGCCCCCCACTCGGCACCACGGCTATGGCCCACGCCACGGGAGGACCCCTCTGTAAAACGCACATATGTGCCTCCACCACGCACCGACCCGGGGACCGATCTACAAGTCGGAATTGTCCCGCGGCATGCGCCAGTTGTACTTTGGCCTTCACGGCCCTCCTGTAAAGAAGTATACGTCTCAGCACGGCATTGCCGATTGGACGAGTGCTCTCGCACCCGCGTCCCGGCCTTCAACCTTCTATCCACATTCCTCGACATCCGTGCCTAACACTCCAACCCCAGTCAACACCCCTTGGTCCAACACGCACCCCTATCTGCTGAATGCCCCCAGCCCTCCACCCATGGCTTTAGATATACATACAGACTTTTCTTCAGCATGGAACAAAGGTATTCAGATTCAATCCGATGTAAATAAACACCGGTTCCTTACGGCCGGTGGGGAAAGACGTCCTGTACATGATTCCTGCAATCGCCTATGCACTCGCACCCATGGAGCCCCTTCTCTCCACGTGTCACCCGATTCCCCGAGCCCACGTGCCGCACCCTGGTGGCGCTTCCCCGGTCAAACCTTGGTTCCATGAGTGATTGTCGAGAGATCGACTGGCATGCCCGCACCTTGTCCGGTTAACCTTTATTCCGACATTTCCGTGCCATTCGACCCTTTTCGACTTTTCGTAAAAAGGAGAGTGCCCGGTACCGCCGTGAGAGGCATGCACCCGTGAGGAGGATACCCGAGATACATCAAACTCCCGTATTCCTCTTCCCCGCAATATCCCTTCCTTCACCCCGGTTAACCAGCATAAAAACCCGCGCAATAGAGAGGATGGCACGCCCTGTGGGACGTCTTCCGCCTTCCTTCTTTTTGCTGAAGAAAAGTCTGTGCCAGCCCTGAAGCCCGGTGCCCTTTCCCTGTCCTTGCAGGAGAGGCAGAGGAGGGTACTCATGCGCATTCTCCAGCAGCTTCCGGTTTGAGTTCTGATCGTCGGGCCGCGCTCGACGACTGTCAACCACCGTCGCCTCTTCAATATTTCGACAACCATGGCGACCGTCACCTACGGTCCCAACGTCATCGCCAGCCACGCTCGGGTGGGCTACTTGGCGACGTCGATCGCTTTTGGCAGCTTCACCCCGGTTATCGGATCGCCCTACTTTCTGGGTGTGATCTCTGTGGCTGCTTCTCAGCCAACTTTAGTCTCTCCAGTGGCCCCAGCGGCCAACGCGCCATGCGCGTCTCCAGCTCCAATGTCTCGCCCGAGTGCCAGGCGCCGGACTTGATATGGTGCTAGGCCCGGATACAGAGGGGGGTGAATGTATCCCTCTAGAAATTATGCCCAAATTAAAAAACTAAAGCTCAGATATTCGGAATAAAAACTAATGAGCTTTCCAAGATAAGATGATAATTCAACAAATGATCAAACAGTTGGACTGCAACAATGCAGCCACCTGATCACACCAGAAACAGCAGGCAGAGCTAAACAAACCAACCACACTTAGCAGAAATTTATGCTCAAGATATACTTCTAAGAGAGCACAACTAACCAAGCATTCACAACCTGTGAGGGGTGGTAGGTGATATGGAGCAAACGTACACAGCAATCAACCACTTGCACAGGAGATTTTTAGGTGGTTCGGTCACCAAGACCTACATCCACCCCACACTCAAACCGAGTGTGGCTTCACTAACAGCTGGGCAACACAGCTTGCCAACAGATGCTGATACACAGCTTACCCAGGGGAACAACCTCCCCTCTTCCTCCTACCAGGAGGGAACCTCTAGCAACCCACGGTCACTAGAACCCAGAGACTCACGTCTCTCTTCCTCTATACCAAGAGGGAACCCCACTAGTAGCAGCCCCGCTACCAGTGAACCAGCCAGTAGCACTCTGCTACCAGCAACCCACCAGAGGCCTAGCCTCTCTTCCTCCTAGCCCGGAGGGAACCCACAAGTAGCCCCCCTGCTGCTTGCAAACCAGAGGAACCAGTCTCCCTTCCTCCACACAGGAGGGAACTACCACCAGTAGCCCCTGCTACCAGGACAAACCGGAGACACACCCGTCTCCCTACTCCTGAACCAACAGGAGGAACCCGACCTCAGTCTAGAGGATCGGAAGAACATAGTAAATCAGATCAAATAAAAAGAAAAACAGAAACGAGAATAACACAACAAACACAAGCTGTAGATGAAAGAACATCAGATGTGGCTCCCATGGAGCTGACTGGCCTGGATTTGATCCACGGTCCAGTAGACAGATCTTCAGTAACTTCTTCCTTCTTCTTCACGAACTCTCTCTCTCTCTTTCTCTCTCCTCTACTCTCCTTTTCTCTCCCGCTGTTCTCTCCTTCTTCTTCTTCTCTTTTGCTGGATCGAAGGTCTTTCTACTCTGCTGTTGCTTTTTCTACTTTTCAGGCTTCTTTTTCGATCAGCCTCCATCTGAAGACGAAGGCTCCAATATATACCAGCAACAGCTAGCTAGGGCGTGTGCTTCCCACGCCTTTCGTCTAGAAGATTCCTCCTCGGATCACGTGCTCAGCACCTGCACACCTCGTCCTCCTGGGATCACGAGCCAGGCACTTCGAATCACGTGCCAGACACGGTTGCAGTTCACGTGCTCAATGACAGCAATCTGACTTGCTGCGTTGACATTGTCAGGCAATGGCGTTAACGCAGTGAGGCATTCCAGTAAGCCATTAGCTTCGTCTCTTTAGCTACTGCGTCGACGCTGCTCAGTTGTGGCGTTGACGCAGTGGAATAGCCTGTGAAATTGAATGCTCCTTTAACTACTGCGTCGACGCTGCTTGCTTGTGGCGTTGACGCATCGGCATCGGCAGTCCAGTGAATCAAACAGTCTACCCCTTTTTAACTGCTGCATCGACGCTGCTCCACTACTGCGTTGACGCGTTGGTGTATTTTTGCAACTAATAGTTCAGCTTGTTTGCATGCTGCGTGGACGCTAAGAACTCCAGCGTTAACCTTCTAAACTGTCTCCGAGCTAGATGCCTATCAGGCTTAATGGCTGCGTCGACGCTGTCTAGCAATGGCATTGACGCATTGATACGTTCCAGTGAACAAACAGCCTCCCCTCTTTAACTGCTGCGTCTACTCTTCCAACTCGTGGCGTTGACGCACAGAGTAATCCAGGAGCTTCTTTCTTGATTGTTTGAACTGATGTGTCCACGTGTCAGCATTTCAGCCTCTTGGATCACGTGCCAAGTCTTGATGGCCTGAATCATCTACAGACAGACAGAGGAATAATGAACGTATATACTTAAGCAGTAAATGATCAAGTATGTACAGTGTTAGTGTGTACAGTGTGAACACTGAGTGAGTGTTTAGAGTTGAAGATGTTCATGCGAACTCAGTGTATATACTTGCTGAAGACTACATTATTATAACAGGGGAGTGTGTAGACTGAATTAAGTAAAGCATGTTATCTGACAGCCATATGAACTCCATTCACTTACATGATAAAACATGAATTAATCGAGCATATAAAAGAAAGCATTATGATCAGAGAATGACTGAATAATTGCATGATGACACACACAGCAAGATGACTCACAGTGATTAACTCACATCAAAAACCAATCATCAAAACCACCATTAAAACCATCATCAAAATCACAGGGGCACAACAATCTCCCCCTTTTTGATGATGGCAACACTACACAGTGAGTCAATCTGATGACTCAAACTATTCTCCCCCTTTGACTTCATCAAAAAGAAAAATAGTTTGAGAAATTAAAGCATGTATAAAAAAAAGTCAATTCCTCCCCCTTGCAAGAACATGATTCTTCCCCTTTAAGAGTTTCAGCAAAAGCATGAGTTAGAGATGATCAAAAGGAACCTGCATGCAATGATTGACTGATGTTCTCCCCCTTTGGTATAATCAAAATAAACCATGGTAAGGGGTATGAATGCAGATGCAGATACCAGAATGCAAGATCTCAATTCTTCTCCTTCTATGCAGCATGATGCATATGACAAGGAGGCTCCCCCTCAATAAATGGAATCTTATGAGATAGATGAGAAGGAGACCACAGGGGCAGACAAGGAGAAGTTCAGGTCAATGAGCCAAGGACATGAATCTCATGAGCAGAAGAGTTTCAATTAACAGATTTTTCAAGGATGCTCCAAACACAAGAAATTCAGCCAGATTTTCAAAGAGATATCAATCTCATAAATCTAAAACATAAGTTTTCAAAGTCTTCCATTATAGGGGCTTATGAATGAGCTTTTTGAACAGCATGGTTTAAACATGATGTATGCAGAGTTTATCAATAAAATTCTGTATTGATATCTAAAACCATGGTTTAATAAAAATGAACCAAGCCCTCATATTTATCTTGATTATCCTCCCTTCGTCTTACACAATCAAATTTATTGACTTCTTTCAGAATTACATGCACTAGTATTGAGATTAAGCGATTATGAAGTCATATGATTTTGTCTAGGGTTGTAGCAATTTGATTTTAGCATCAATTTTCAGATATTGAGATATGTTCAACAATTTTTCATGCTACAAATTTTACGAGCAGTCTAGTTCAGTGCACACCTTGTAACTAGAGGATATACCTTGATCAGAGGCCAATATCCCTAAGCACTTAGTGTGACTAACTGTCATGCTTTATATGAACAGAGATAGCATTTACACATCATGACACACTGCAAATCATTTCTTGATGAGTGAGTTGTATTTCTCAGTGTGCATGCCATTGCTCTGCCTGATTTTCAATGAATTTTATGCAGAGTTAACTAAGGCACCTCATGACACAGTCCTTTGGACATGTGTTTCTCAGTGACCAAGGTCATTGCTCTGACAATTACTTTACCCTTTAGACAATTCAGAAACATTCATTTGCTTCAAAACAATATTAATCTCATGTACTTAACCAAATAAAGTCATGTATTCAAAAGTGCAGATTTCAGAAGTTTTTGCAAGACACAACATGAAACAGTTGGTTAAGATTTATTAAACATGATTCAGATATGTTAAGAGATTTTAAAGTTAAACTCTATGAGTACATTAAGCTTAAACCACATGAGTTATTTCAGACATTCATAAAAGCGTATAATAGAAGATTTCTAGTTCAAGATTTTTCAGATTTATGATCGAGATAGCCCATTGAAATCTTCATGAAGGACTGAAATAATTCTGATACCAAATGATACCAATTGTTACCAATTGATAGGAGAGATTTTGAAGCTCAGTGTTTTCAAATTATGATCAAGGTTTGGTCAAATAGAATCAATGAAAGGGATATGCACACAAGGTAAGATATCAGGAGGTCAGGCAAGTTCTAGGATGTTCAAAGTTAACATGCAATGAACTCTGACATAAATGTATGCACATGACTACCTTCATGCAATGTATTGACTCCCCCTGACAATATGCATTCAGTCAATCTTTTTGGCATCTTTCATGAGATGCAATGCAATTAACTACATGCATGCAAAAATACATGCACAGACACAACATATGTCTATACACAACTCCCCCTGAAAACATGCAATGTTTGCCATGAAAAACTAAACATATGATTTTGATTCATGCACATTCAGACTGTCCTATCCAGCAAAGTGACCCATGGTACTAGGCGGAGCACTTGGTCTAAAAGACCACCTCACACATAGTAAGAACCTCTAGACAGATTTCCCTGCCTTTTGGTACCTTACCATTTATATACCATTGAGGTCATGCATGATAATGCAACACGCAGTCCAGATTTCCAATCAATTATCAATCTGAATTATGCACTGATATCTCAACATGTGCTCATGAGAAGCAAGGCAGATTTTTAAATGTGAGCATGCATACATGGATCAAATACACACCAATGCGTCAACGCATTAGTGTCAGCGTCGACGCAGTGAACAAGACAGCAAACGAAAGACGCACAATTGCGTCTACGCAGTCAGCCAAATGCATCAACGCACTAAAAGCCATACAGAACCCATATAGATGAAAACAGACAAGTACGAGCTAATGGGAGGGCAAATTCCAAGCCACATACATATGCAGTTTAGATTTTCAGAAGTTTCAGAGTGCATGATCAGAGAGTAGTGCAAATGGCAGATGATAAATGAATATGCAAGAACAGATTTAATATGCTATGCAGTGAACACTTAAACCAGGAAGTGCAAGAAATTTACCTGAAAAGTTCGGGAAGGGGTTTTTCTTCTTGAGTGCCTTGGTTTATTACCCCTCTTTATTCTTCAGCTTCCAAGGCACACCTGCAGGTTTGCAAACTATTTTGCACAAATAGGCACCCAAGAAGTCTTGGGTCCTGAATTAGCAATGACATTCCTAGCAGGTTTTCTAAACAATCTCCTAGCAGCATGGTCATCAGATTTCATCAGGTAGCAATTATTCATTGAATGACCAATTGTACCACAATAATAGCAGGATGCAGCAGGTTTCAGATTGGATTTATGCACATTCTTATTAACATGATTTTTATGTGCATATATATGAAAATTTCTGTTAACAGAATCAAAATTCTGTTTACCAAAACCAGTATTGCTTGGGTATCCTGCCAGCCAACAGGTTTCAGCCCTGTGACCTGGCTTTCCACATTTAAAACAATGAGAAGAATTCATTCTCTTAAAATTCTCATGAACAGCATGTCTATTTGCAGGGAATTTAACACGTTTAAAATTCTCTTTGCTACCCTGACCATGCCAACATTTAATGGCTTTGTGGCCTATCTTGCCACAGTTGACACATGCAGAATATTTTCTATTTGCAGCAATTTGATTCCTATCAACATCATTATGGTTTGCAGGGAATTCAGCATGATGTGAAAAAGACATTTTCTTACCATTTGCAAACCAGCATTGTGCAATTTTGTGTCCTAGTTTACCACAATGAAAACACTTAATTTTCCTTTTCTGAGATGAAAGATTTTTATCATTATATTTTCTAGCACTCAGATCATCCTTTTCCATCAATTTACACTCATGCATTAAATGTCCAAATCTATGACAGTAGTGGCATGACATTTTCTTTTTAGATACATGTGAGTGTGTGTGAGGACTGTAATCAACATGCACAGATGAACCCTTTTTATTCATTTTCTATTTTCCAATCATTTTCTGATTTTTATCCTATTTTTCTGTTTTCTTAGCCTTATACTGAGGTGGGGATGAAGTAGAAGGCTTTTCCTGTTCAGAAGATTCAGAAGATTTAACAAAAATAGCTTTCAAATTTGATCCATCCACCTTCCTCATGACTGGACTGTAGCCCAGTCCTTCTTTCTTCAAAGTAGAGCTAGAAACAGAAAGTGTCTGAATTTTATTTTCAAGGTTCTTTTTATTTACAGGGTTATAGCCTAACCCCTCCTTCTGGAAGTTGACCTTGGTTCCCAGCAATTTGTTCAGATTATCTTGCCCATTAACAAATTTGGACAGAGAACTCTTCAAATCTTGAATTTCATTTTCTAAAGAGTTGATTTGTAACTCATAGCTGGCAATTTCTTGCTCACTGCAATTGACAGCCTCATTCAAGACTTTGTTGGCAATTATGTATTTCTCAATTTCCTTTCTCAGCTCATCAACTTCTTCTGAATTATCGGACACCACATGTTTGCCTTTTTCTAATGTCAGCAATCTCTCTGACAAGATGGTGTTCAACTGTTTTAGTTTCTCAATTTCTTCCTTTAGTCTGTCACTCTGAATTAATTCGTTTATCAAAATCTGATCATCAGAGTTAATTCCAAGTTTTCTTCCAGCCTCAAATTCCTTCCAATCCTTTTGCTGTTTCTCAAAATCTCTTTGCAATTCTGTATTTACAGATTTTATGGCATTAAATTTTTCAGCAAATAGGTTCTTCTCTTGCTCGAGTTTCTTACATTTTCATTCACTCTCAATAACAGATTTTCTCAGAGACTCTTTTTCAGATCTCAACAATTCAACATGTTTCTTAAGCTCTTGATTATCAGAAGAACAAGCATCATAAGATTGCTTCAGATTTGAACAATTTTCACATGATAAATCAGAACTATTTTGTTCAACCTTTTTCTTTAATTTTTTATTTTCAGATTTTATTTTTCCATACTTTTCATACAATTCAACATACATTTCCTTCAAATAATCAAAAGTCATTTCGTCAGAGTCAAATTCAGAGTTTACCTCTTCATTAACATCATCTTCATTCTGACTGCTGCCTTGATTGCTGCCACTTGGATTACTTCTGTCAGCCATCATGCAACTGTCCTTGTTTACCCTGTGAAATTGCTTCAGCCTATCCAGGATGTCCTTTGCGGACCTGCAATCATGAAGACAAGACCATAAGGCTCTGTCGGTAGCTGCTTTCATCAGGTTAAAAGCTTTCTGATTTTCTCCATCCTTTGATCTGTGTCTGTCGGTCCATTTGGCCACTTTCGTTGGTAAGGTGTGAGGACCTTGTGAAATTAATTTCCACAGATCAGGATTAACAGAATTAACATAAGCAGGTAAAGCAGTGTACCACTGACTGAAATCAGGACCACTAAAGACGGGTGGAAGAGCCATTGAAAACAAATAGCGAGTAAATTCAAGACAACAGGAATATTGATGCACTAGAGACAAATTAGCACCTAAGACAGCAGGATCGGATCTGCAGGTCGTTGGACCTTGTATGCAGACACCGCTCTGATACCAATTGATATGGTGCTAGGCCCGGATACATAGGGGGGTGAATGTATCCCTCTAGAAATTATGCCCAAATTAAAAAACTAAAGCTCAGATATGCGGAATAAAAACTAATGAGCTTTCCAAGATAAGATGATAATTCAACAAATGATCAAATAGTTGGACTGCAACAATGCAGCCACCTGATCACACCAGAAACAGCAGGCAGAGCTAAACAAACCAACCACACTTAGCAGAAATTTATGCTCAAGATATACTTCTAAGAGAGCACAACTAACCAAGCATTCACAACCTGTGAGGGGTGGTAGGTGATATGGAGCAAACGTACACATCAATCAACCACTTGCACAGGAGATTTTTAGGTGGTTCGGTCACCAAGACCTACATCCACCCCACACTCAAACCGAGTGTGGCTTCACTAACAGCTGGGCAACACAGCTTGCCAACAGATGCTGATACACAGCTTACCCAGGGGAGCAACCTCCCCTCTTCCTCCTACCAGGAGGGAACCTCTAGCAACCCACGGTCACTAGAACCCAGAGACTCACGTCTCTCTTCCTCTATACCAAGAGGGAACCCCACTAGTAGCAGCCCCGCTACCAGTGAACCAGCCAGTAGCACTCTGCTACCAGCAACCCACCAGAGGCCTAGCCTCTCTTCCTCCTAGCCCGGAGGGAACCCACAAGTAGCCCCCCTGCTGCTTGCAAACCGGAGGAACCAGTCTCCCTTCCTCCACACAGGAGGGAACTACCACCAGTAGCCCCTGCTACCAGGACAAACTGGAGACACACCCATCTCCCTACTCCTGAACCAACAGGAGGAACCCGACCTCAGTCTAGAGGATCGGAAGAACACAGTAAATCAGATCAAATAAAAAGAAAAATAGAAACGAGAATAACACAGCAAACACAAGCTGTAGATGAAAGAACATCAGATGTGGCTCCCATGGAGCTGACTGGCCTGGATTTGATCCACGGTCCAGTAGACAGATCTTCAGTAACTTCTTCCTCTTCTTCACGAACTCTCTCTCTCTCCTATCTCTCTTTCTCTCTCCTCTGCTCTCCTTTTCTCTCCCGCTGTTCTCTCCTTCTTCTTCTTCTCTTTTGCTGGATCGAAGGTCTTTCTGCTCTGCTGTTGCTTTTTCTACTTTTTAGGCTTCTTTTTCGATCAGCCTCCATCTGAAGACGAAGGCTCCAATATATACCAGCAACAGCTAGCTAGGGCGTGTGCTTCCCACGCCTTTCGTCCAGAAGATTCCTCCTCGGATCACGTGCTCAGCACCTGCACACCTCGTCCTCATGGGATCACGAGCCAGGCACTTCGAATCACGTGCCGGACACGGTCGCAGTTCACGTGCTCAATGACAGCAATCTGACTTGCTGCGTTGACGTTGTCAAGCAATGGCGTTGACGCAGTGAGGCATTCCAGTAAGCCATTAGCTTCGTCTCTTTAGCTGCTGCGTCGACGCTGCTCAGTTGTGGCGTTGACGCAGTGGAATAGCCTGTGAAATTGAATGCTCCTTTAACTGCTGCGTCGACGCTGCTTGCTTGTGGCGTTGACGCATCGGCAGTCCAGTGAATCAAACAGTCTACCCCTTTTTAACTACTGCGTCAACACTGCTCCACTGCTGCGTTGACGCGTTGGTGTATTTTTGCAACTAATAGTTCAGCTTGTTTGCATGCTGCGTGGACGCTAAGAACTCCAGCGTTAACCTTCTAAACTGTCTCCGAGCTAGATGCCTATTAGGCTTAATGGCTGCGTCGACACTGTCTAGCAATGGCGTTGACGCATTGATACGTTCCAGTGAACAAACAGCCTCCCCTCTTTAACTGCTGCGTCGACTCTTCCAACTCGTGGCGTTGACGCACAGAGTAATCCAGGAGCTTCTTTCTTGATTGTTTGAACTGATGTGTCCACGTGTCAGCATTTCAGCCTCTTGGATCACGTGCCAAGTCTTGATGGCCTGAATCATCTGCAGACAGACAGAGGAATAATGAACGTATATACTTAAGCAGTAAATGATCAAGTGTGTACAGTGTTAGTGTGTACAGTGTGAACACTGAGTGAGTGTTTAGAGTTGAAGATGTTCATGCGAACTCAGTGTATATACTTGATGAAGACTGCATTATTATAACAGGGGAGTGTGTAGACTGAATTAAGTAAAGCATGTTATCTGACAGCCATATGAACTCCATTCACTTACATGATAAAACATGAATTAATCGAGCATATAAAAGAAAGCATTATGACCAGAGAATGACTGAATAATTGCATGATGACACACACAGCAAGATGACTCACAGTGATTAACTCACATCAAAAACCAATCATCAAAACCACCATTAAAACCATCATCAAAATCACAGGGGCACAACAGGACTACCACTGGACGCCCCTACAGGGCCCCTAGATCAATGCCGGCCCGGGTGAACATCAGCTCCCGAGGCCAGCCTCACCCTATCTCCAACACGGGCCCCGCGCCCTGAACTTCGGTCACCATCCCAGCATCTTCCTCGGGTCCTCGACCTCGAGCCGCAGCCATGCCGACACCCAACACGGGCTCCCTGACCCGGGTCCATGGCTTCCCAGCATCTTCCTCGGGTCCTCGACCCCGCGTCGCAGCCAAGTTGGCACCCAACATGGGCTCCCTGCCCCAGGTTTACGGCCTCCAAGCATCTTCCTCGGGTCCTCAACCCCGAGCCGCAGCCAAGCCGACACCCAACACGGGCTCCCTGCCCCGGGTTTACGGCTTCCCAGCATCTTCCTCGGGTCCTCGAACCCGAGCCGCAGCCAAGCCGGCACCCAACACGGGCTCCCTGCTCTGGGTCCACGGCTTCCCAGCATCTTCCTCGGGCCCTCAACCCCGAGCCCCAGCAAAGCCGGCACCCAACACGGGCTTTCAGCCCCGGGTTTACAGCTTCCCAGCATCTGCATCGGGTCTTCAACCTCGAATCCCGGCAAGGCCGACACTCGACGCGGGCTCACAGCCCCGAGTTCACGGCTCTCCGGTAGTGCACTCGGGACCTCGGTCCCGAGCTCCAGTCAAGCCGGCTCTCCCCGTGGGTCTCCCACCAAGAGGGCAGCTCTCCTCAACACCATCCTCGGGCCTCCCGACCCGAGCCCAGATTACATCGGCACCTACCCTAGGTCCTCGACCCAGGGGCGTCGGCTCTCTAACACTTCCAACGGCCTCGCCTTTCGGTGCAAGAGTGCCGTCTCAAGCATCGACGACACTCCTATCGGCTTGGGCAAAGGCTTACACCCGAGTCACCCAGCCATCGACTCCCGGCATGGGTTACTTACCCCGGGGGCTGATCTCAGCACCTCAGACTGATGGCTTCATGTTGCCGGTCGTTCCGGGCCATGTTTTCTCGATCTGCCATCTTGGAGCGAAGTCTTCTTTGGCTCCTCAGAAGAAGCGTCGCCATGGCCGCAGAGGCAGGCGACTCACTACTGCAACCAGCAACTCTGGCAAGATGGTCCTTGTCGGTGACTTGCGGATCCGTCTCGACGGGGGTGAACCAATCATACCCCAGGGACGGACCGTCCCCACCATCCCCACTTCCAATCGTTTTGACCTCTTACGTCAAACACGAGAGGACGGGGCAAATCTCAAAGGAGCGGGTTCCCCGGTGACAGTCTGGGGGCACCCACCGTAGCCAGACACACGGCCTCCCAAGACAACTCGTCGAAAAAATGGTGACAAGGGAGATCAGCAATCGGACCTGAGAAGAATCTGGGTCACCCTAGAAGAAGCTCAAGCTGTTCGAAGGGCACGTATCATCAACCCCTGCGAGCACTCAGACGCGGCATCAGACTGGATGCGGCGGGTCTCACAGCAGCATCGTCTGACGACGCCCAGTCATCCAATGTCCCCCGCGCAAGCAAGCCAAGGAAAAGGTGAGCCCGTCCTTGGGCCATCCAGCAACCGGTCCAGGGTTCTCCTCCGACCAACGCTGGGAGTGAGCCCCCTCCACAACGCATCTCGGTCTTTGACAGACTAGGGACGCCTGTCCACCCCGAGGGACACCCGTGAAGGAAGCAGACGGCCCGATTTATCAATGATGCGGTTTGAGTATTCACGTGCTACGCCACCAGACACCAGCCAGACACCCAGTCTGACGACTTGAACCAGCCTCTATCTCACTTTAGGGGGCCGTGCCATCTGGCTCCGCCGCCTCCCTCAACAGGTCATATCGGCACTTCTGCCGGACCGCAAGCGTCGGAACGCGCAGAAGAGGTCCCGGCAGAAGACCGCGAGCCTCCTATCAATGCAGAGCCAATCAACAACTGAAGTCTCGAGATTAAATGGCACCCAAGAGGGGGGATGAATTGGGTATTAAAAAATTAATCAAAGATGTCCTCAATTTTAAGATGAAGTGATAACACTATGGAACTAATGCAGGATAAAGTAGATCTACCAAAATCAAACACCACAAGCATGCACAGAAGGGGGATAAGAGAAAGGGAACAAACCACAATGAGACATCGATTTTTAGGTGGTTCGGATACCGCAACGGCAACCTACGTCCACCCCTCACGGACCGTGAGGATCCACACACTATCTTATAAAGAGATACAATATCGAACACACACACACACACGTTTGGAGATGAAGGTTCCCAGAAGGTGTTAGGACACCCAACAACACACACAAAACCAACGGATTAACTAGACACACACACGGATCTAGGAAAATTCACACACACACAAGATTGTTACAGGAATACAAAAGCCACACTTGAAGCTTAGAAAAATTGAGAATGGAAACACAAAAGAAAAAACTTGATTGATGCTCCCCCTTAGTTGATGAAGAGTTTCTAGGATGCAGCTTGAACTCCACTTGGCTTGGGCTTGATGTTCACTTGAGGATTGATGAAGAATGATGAAGAACTCTTCTCGGAGCACTGTTCACATCTACAGTGCTAGCTCCCTTCTTATTCCCTTTGATAGCCTTCTTGATCCAACTTTAGCATTAGGGTTTTCTTAACCCTCTTGTATGTGTTATATAGATTTTGAATGGTCCATGGACTCCCCTAGACTAGATCCACAATATCTGGAGGGTTTGGTTGCTTAGGGATTAAACAATACCAAGAGGGAGGGCTTTCCTCGAAGTGATAAAAAGTCAACAATGTTGGGCAGCTCGGGGCTGGCGGTCGACCTCCAGGGGCTGGCGGTTGACCGCCACTTAGAAACCAACAGGAGGCCGGTCCCTGGGAATCCCGGTCGACCGGGATTGAGGGGGTGGTTGACTGCCACTGAGACAGGCTGTAGAAAGATCCATTCTGTTATTTCAGGTCGACCGGGATCAGACCGGAGGTCAACCGGACTATCAAAAACCTGAAAAATGAAGAGTTTAGCCTAGAAAAATGTATCCATATAATCGAGACATGAAATGAACAAATGGTTAAAACTTATTTCAAGTTCATTTGATTTCTAGGAAATGCATTTGGAATGCTAAACACTTAAGGAAAAAATCGTGAAGAAATTCGGCATGATAGCTTAAGGAATTCACTTAAGGTATTAGTTCCAAGCACGTGAACAAGTATATGTCCTTGGTTTTGTTATCATCAAAAGCACTGAGATATATACAACAATCTCCCCCTTTTTGATGATGATAAAACTCGAGGGCATGCAAACCAAGTTTGTTACTTTTGGAACTCCAGAATGAACGTAATGCTTGAAAGTCATTCAACATGCTTGAAAACCATTCAACACAGCACACTCCATCCAACCACTTGTTTGCCAACAAGAATATGAGATAAAAACACAAGTCCCAACCATCTGAATTCAAACACCAGTACATTCAATTCATCATTTCATTACAAAATACATTAGTGCGAGAGTGAATGCACGACTCTAATACAAAAGACTTGACACTACTGATAACCCTCACATGATCAACATACAAGCAAGCAACACAACCACATATCGACATACATAGGTATATAAACCTGCCCTACTACTGTACTTCTGCCCCTTTGTCAACATCAAAAAGGGATAGGATAGACGAAGGAGGGACTCAAGCAACACAAGACCAAAGGTTAACATGCCAGTGGGGAAAGCCAAAAGAAATCCTCATGGAGCATCTTCTGGAGTTGGCTGATCTGCTAGAGGAGTATGTGGAAGGCCAAGGTGCTGACGAATGTCGCCAAGATGGTGGGCGTGAGTATGAAGAAGATCAAGAATATGGCCAATGGATTCATCATGAGCCGCATCCTGGCGCCGCATGCCAAGAAGGGAGAGGTGTAGGAAGCTAAAGGATTGGCCAGACTCAACTAAATCCTCTCTGAAGGAAGTCATGTAGGTGGTGAGAGTGGCCATCTGAGTAGAGAGAGAGTCCAAGGCAGTAGAGAAAGTATCCATGCGCCCGAATATGGTGTCAAACACAGTGCCTATAGTGTCCCCAAGGGTAGAGAGACGATCCCCGAGGGTATCCACATGAGTCTCTAAGCCGGTAAGCCACCAGTCAAGAGCCTCGTAGTCCACCGAAGGGCGCTGCCCGGCACCCTGAGTGGAAGATTCCCCATGGTGAAACTGAGGTGGAGGAGGCATCTCAAAATCCTGGTGATAAGGAGATGGTGGGGGAGGCGGCTCCTCAGCTGGAACTCGAGGGGGGATATCCCCTTCGCCTTGCTACTGTGCTGGTCCTTCTTCTTCCTCACTGATTTCATCTTCCCCATAAACTGGAATGTCCCGTACAAGCTCGCCGTCGGGGCCAAAGTAGTAGCCAAAATCTGTGAAAATTTTATGCTTGTTGTATACATCGTCATGCCTAACATATATGAACTACTCATTTGCCACATTAATCCCGGCATAAATGAAGACACCGGTCAACTGCGAAGCATATGGAAAAGAGCGCCAGAGGTAGGTACGACAGGTGCTAATCAGATCTGTCATGAGTCGACCCATATTGATTTGAATTCCATTCATGACATGATAGAACAGGAATCTCTAAACTTCTGTAACCTCATCCCGACCGCCCACTTTGGGATAAATCAATGATGTAAATATGTGGTGCAGGACCTGTTGCAGTAGAGGAAAATGATTGGCATTCAGCTTGATCAAATTGCTCACACCGTGCACATACTCACAGTTGGTCATAACAGTAAATGTTGCTGGAACTTCACCAAAACCATATGCCCTATCTGCACCCATGGCGGATACTCCTAGGGGCTGCTGAAATAACTCCAGAGTGATATGAAGCTCCACACCCTCAACCGTGGTATATAACTGTTCATTCCGCACAACTAAATACCTGTAGAACTACTGCACCAACTGAGGATAATATCTATTATACCGGGTAACAAAATCCATCCAACCTTCCTGAACCTCAAAAAGAGCGCACAAATCTGGGAGGTGCTCATTCACCTCGTTGAAGTCGACCAAGCGAGGGTCGATAATAGGACGTGGAGGTAAAGGTGCTCGAGACAGAGGAGGAGCTTGGTGAGGTGGAGGAGCCGGGGCCTCTGGCCGTTGACGGATAACTTACCCTTGGGCAGAACACCGAGAACTCCGTCTAGGCGGCATCACGAACTAGAGAAGCCCACCGGGAAGCCCTCGAACGATCGATCTCAACCCCGGGACAGGGATGGAGCACAGGGGCACTGCAAGGGCTTGGAGCAACCTTTCCACAGTATGGAAGCTGAGAGAGATCTTCACAACCTCACGAACGACCGTATGGAGGATGTCCCGAAATGATGACGGGACGGCCGAAACGTGTGCGGGTGGAGGAAGAATGGGTTGTGGAGGCTTGGGTGGAGGAGAAAAGAAGTGTAGGGTTAGGACAAGGTAGTAGAGAGTGAATGAAGGTGATAGGAGAGGAGAATGGTGAAAGGAGGCCCCTTAAATAAAAGGTCGGTTGGCCTTTAGGCCGGCCGGTCTACCGCCAGCGGTCGACCGGCGCGACCCTGGCGGTTGACCGCCAGGACCGAAATCTCATATTTTTGAAAATTTTATTCTTTTTTTTTTGTTTTGTTCCTTCTTTTTCCTTCTTTTTTGTTTTTCTTTCTTTTCCTTTTTTTTGTTAGTATATAGGAGATAAACAACTGACTGCCTGAGTGGGGCCATCAACATGACATGGGAATTGTGTGGAGGTGAAGTTGTGGATATAAGAGAACATGTTCTGGCTGCCCCTAGGTAGTACCTTTAGTTCGAACATCACTGAGTCCACAGATGTTTTTAACCAAGGGATATTTGGCCGTAGAAAAATTTTTCAAGGAGGGCTAAATATAAGTAAGTACATTCAAGCATACATAAGTGAATGAAGACACACAAGGTATTGAAGGAAAACAAGGTCAATATGCATGTTATTCTACCCTTGATGCACATGAATTTCTACAAATGCAACCCTATACCTTAAATGCAAACCTATGCATGTATGCTCTCACCCTTGCACATCCCAAGTTCTCTTCTTATCTTATTAAATTGATCCTGGTTTAGGGGTTTGGTGAAAATGTCAGCTAGCTGATTGTGTGTGTCAATGAAGTTCAATTCAAAGACCCCTTTTCCTACATGATCTCTCAGAAAGTGATGACAAATATCTATATGCTTGGTCCTAGAGTGATGAACTGGATTTTTTGACAGATTAATTGCACTGGTATTATCACACAGTATTGGAACAGTTTTCATTTCAACATCTAAATCAAGCAGTTGATTTTTGATCCAAAGTACTTGGGCTCCACAACTTCCGGCGGCTACATATTCAGCCTCGGCCGTTGAGAGAGCTACTGAATGTTGTTTCTTGGAGGCCCATGATACTAGACAACCACCAAGAAACTAACAATACCCACTTGTACTTTTACGATCTACAATGCACCCAGCACAATCCGCATCGGTATAGGTAATTAAATCAAAAGAACTACCGATAGGAAACCACAAGCCAAAGTCTATTGTGCCAATGAGATATCTAAAGATGCGTTTAACAGCTGATAGATGAGATTCTTTGGGGCATGACTGAAAATGGGCACACAGACATACACTGAATTGAATGTCAGGGCGACATGCTGTAAGGTACTGTAGTGATCCGATCATACTTCGAAATAGTGTAGGATCTACTATTTTACCATTTTCATCTTTATCCAGCTTTGTGGTGGTAGCCATGGGAGTTGATATAGGTTTTGCTTCTGCCATCCCATATTTCTTCAACAATTCCATCACGTACTTTGCTTGACTTATGAAAATACCCTCAGAAGTTTGCTTCACCTGATTTCCTCTTGAACAATGTTCGATCAACCTTACCTCTCTTGAAGCCATTTTCAACCAGAAATGAGGTAAGCCGTTCATACCATGCCCTTGGTGCTTGCTTTAGTCTGTACAGGGCCTTTTGGAGCTTGTACACATGTCATGGATGTTTGGAATCTTCAAAACCTGAAGGCTGCTCTACAAAGACATCATCTTTGATATAACCGTTAAGAAATGTAGATTTAACATCCATTTGAAATAACTTAAAGTTCAAAGAACAAGCATAGGACAATAAGATCCGGACTGCTTCAAGTCTAGCAACTGGTGCAAAAGACTCATCAAAATCAATACCCATCTCCTGGCTATACCCCTTGGCAACAAGCCGGGTCTTGTTCCTAACAATCAAACCCGCATCATTTAGCTTGTTTCTGAAAACCCAACGGGTTCCAATAGTGAGATGGTTCTTAGGACGCGGTACGAGAGTCCACACCTCATTTCTTTCAAACTGGTGCAGTTCTTCATGCATAGCCTGAATCCAGGATTCATTTTGAAGAGCTTCATGAATGTCCTTGGGTTCTTCTTGTGTAGAGCCATCAAATCCTCCTCTTCTACCTGCCTTAGAGAAGACCTTGTTTTTACCCCATCCTCCAAATTACCTATGATGTTCACAGCTGGATGATCCTTTAGAAATGTGGAAGAACTAGGCAAGTCAGGATGCTGCACTTGTGATTCTTGCAGTGTCTCAATTATAGGATCCTCATCTTCCTCATTGTTGCTTGATATTGCCTTCAATGGTTCATCCTTAGCTTGGACATTTGATGAGTTCTTAGGATCTTCATCCTTGTAGAGCTCATATGGAGTTTTCTTCAGAATATGCCTTACCAGTGCCCTATTGATGATGTAGCATGTTGTACTCACCGCCTCAGCCCAAAAATACTTAGGTAGGGAATTCCCACTGAGCATGGTCCGGGCCATGTCTATCAACGTTCTGTTCTTCCTCTCCACTACTCCATTTTGCTGGGGTGTCCTTGGTGACGAAAAATTGTGTGTGTATCCCTACTCTTCATAGAAAATGCTGAATTCATGATTTTCAAATTCACCACCATGATCACTCTGGATGGTGGTGATGAGGTAACCTCTTTCATTTTGGATTTTTCTGCAAAACACTTGAAACTCCGTCAGGGCATCACTTTTGTTAGCTAAAAATAACACCCATGTGAATCTGGAAAAATCATCAACAATCACAAAGCCATAGGATTTTCCTCCTAGGCTAGAGGTTCTAGTAGGACCAAAAAGATCAAGATGCAAGAATTCCAATGGCCTAGCGGATGAAATAATGTTTTTGTTTTTGAAAGAAGTTCATGTTTGCTTGCCTTTCGTGCAAGCTTCACAGATTCTATCACTTTCAAATTTCAATTTTGGCAGTCCATTTACCAAATCGTATCTAGACAACTTGGAGATTACTCCAAAACTAGCATGACCCAACCTACGGTGCCATAACCATGCATTTTCATAATTGTTTACAACCAAGCAGAGATCATCACAAGAAACATTATCAATATCAACAGTATAGACATTGTTATTTCTTTTTCCAAGAAATTTGATCTCATTTGTGTTTTTGTTCAAGACAATGCAGTGGGTTTCATCAAAAATAACTTAAAAACCCTTATCGCACAATTGGCTTATGTTTAGCAGATTGTGATTCAGACCTTTTACCAAAAGCACATCTTCAATAAGAATTTCAGAATTCTTACCAATGTTGCCAATCCCAACGATTTTACCTTTGTCTTAACCTCTAAAGACAAACGAACCTCCGTCCTTGTCTTGCAGTGTAGAGAACACTTTCTTGTCCCCTGTCATATGCCTTGAACAACCGCTGTCTAGGTACCATTTGCTCCCCCTGGCTTCAAGACATATCTTCAAGAAGAAGAATTCTCATGCAATTATTTTTGGTACCCAAGCTACTCTGGGTCCGTAGGAGTTAGTCCAGTTCTGAGTATATCTCTTCTTGATCCAAAAAAACATGATTTCTAGGTGAGTTTTGTCTGAACCAGCAATTTACAATAGCATGACCAAATCTACCATAATGATAACAGTTAACAGGTGCAAACTTTCTTTGAAACTGTCGTGATTTGGGTTGAGCATGCTTTAGTTCAGGCTTGGAACATGAAGCATGATTTTTATCTTTTTCATGAACAAAGGATGTGGTTATCTTATGCTCAAACAATTTTTGATTTTGAGGAGTGTATCCGAGACCTTCTTTTTGAAAATTGACTTTAATTCCCAACATATTATCTAGATTTTGCTTGCCCTTAACAAATCTTGACAATGTGAACTGAAGGTCAGCCACTTCTTTTTCTAAACTCACAGCCTTTTCTTCAAGTTCTGAGTTGGTGGATTTCAAAGTTTGTTCTTCAATTTTGATCTTTTCACATGCTTCCTCCATTTCAATTATTTTGCATGATAGTTCCTCTTTGCTTTTATCACAGTCTAAAATTATTTGTAATAGACTTTCCTTTTCTTCCGTAGCCGCAAACCATTCCTGTTCCAGTTTCTCAAATTTGGCAAAGATATCTTCACGTGACAAGTCATCAAGTTTCTTTTTGAGAGTTTTATTTTCAGATCTGGTTTTCTTGTATTTAGTGTATAGCTTTTCATATTCAGATTCCCATTGTTCATTGGAAATGAATTCAGGGTTAGAATTTACCTCCGTAGATTCATCTTCATGTGCTATGAGGCACAAGCTTTCTACAAGTTCTTGAATCCCTTCATCAGATGGTTCATCTTCTTCGTCGCTCCAAGTGGTGACCATGGCTTTGGGTTTCTTGAAATTATCCTTCTTGAATTTCTTTTTCAGATCTGGACATTCACCTCTCATGTGCCCAGGCTTCTTGCATTCGTAGCATATGATGCTACTTGGCTTGCTCGATTCGCCTTTGGTTTGCGTGGGCCTTCTTTGCCCATTTCTGAAGTTTCCCTGAAAATTTCTCTTCTTCCTTTGAAATTTCCTCACTTGACGAGTTATCATCGCCAATTCTTCCTCTTCATTGCTTCCGCCACTTGATTCACCTTCTTGAAATTCATCATCGGATTGATGAGCTTTCAGTCCAATGACCTTTTTCTTCTTGATGTCTTTATCAACTATTCTCTTTATATTTATCTCATAGGTCATGAGTGACCCTATGAGTTCGTCCAAGGTGAGAGTTGACAAGTTCGTTGAGTCATCAATTATCGTGGCCTTTGTGTGCCAAGCCGACGGTAGGGACCTTAACACCTTCCTCACAAGGTCGGAATTTGAGTATTCCTTCCCGAGACTTTTGAGACCATTTGTGATCTCTGTTAACCTTGCAAACATCTCGGAGATGGTTTCTTCAGATTTCATTTTAAATAGCTCATAGTCAGTGACTAGGAGATTTGCCTTGGTTTCCTTGACCTCTGAAGTTCCTTCGTATATGAGTCGCAGCTTGTCCCACATTTCTTTGGCTGAGCTGCACATAGAAACACGAGAAAATTCATTAGGGTGTATCGCACATTACATAATATTCATGGCATTGAAATTAGGAGTGCATTTCTTAATTTTCTCGGGTGTCCTTTTATCTTCATCAGTCCCGAGTTTATGAGGACCCTTGTCCACAACTCTCCAAACTTCGTACTCTTGAGCCCTCAGAAAAACATGCATTATATTTTTCCAGTACGAGTAGTTTGAACCGTCAAAGAAGGGAGGACGGTTGATGGAGTGACCCTCGGGTATCATACCCTTGTTTGCCATTTAACCGGATCTTACTCTAGATCATTAGATCTGTGAAAGAGAGAGCCCTTTACTCTGATACCAATTGATGTCCCGAGATTAAATGGCACCCAAGAGGGGTGGTAAATTGGGTATTAAAAAATTAATAAAAGTTGTCCTCAATTTTAAGATGAAGTGATAACACTATGGAACTAATGCAGGATAAAGTAGATCTACCAAAATCAAACACCACAAGCATGCACAGAAGGGGGATAGGAGAAAGGGAACAAACCACAATGAGACAGCAATTTTTAGGTGGTTCGGATACCGCAACGGCAACCTACGTCCACCCCTCACGGACCGTGAGGATCCACACACTATCTTGTAAAGAGATACAAGATCGAACACACACACACACACGTTGGGAGATGAAGGTTCCCAGAAGGTGTTAGGACACCCAACAACACACACAAAACCAACGAATTAACTAGACACACACACAGATCTAGGAAGATCCACAAACACACAACATTGTTACAGGAATACAAAAGCCACACTTGAAGCTTAGAAAAATTGAGAATGGAAACACAAAAGAAAAAACTTGATTGATGCTCCCCCTTAGTTGATGAAGAGTTTCTAGGATGCAGCTTGAACTCCACTTGGCTTGGGCTTGATGTTCACTTGAGGATGGATGAAGAATGATGAAGAACTCTTCTCGGAGCACTGTTCACGTCTACAGTGCTAGCTCCCTTCTTATTCCCTTTGATAGCCTTCTTGATCCAACTTTAGCATTAGGGTTTTCTTAACCCTCTTGTATGTGATATATAGATTTTGAATGGTCCATGGACTCCCCCAGACCAGATCCAAAATATCTGGAGGGTTTGGTTGCTTAGGGATTAAACAATACCAAGAGGGAGGGCTTTCCTCGAAGTGATAAAAAGTCAACAATGTTGGGCAGCTCGGGGCTGGCGGTCGATCTCTAGGGGCTGGCGGTTGACCGCCACTGAGAAACCAGCAGGAAGCCGGTCCCTGGGAATCCCGGTTGATCGAGATTGAGGGGGCGGTTGACCGCCACTGAGAAAGGCTGTAGAAAGGTCCATTCTGTTATTTTAGGTCGACCGGGATCAGACCGGAGGTCAACTGGACTGTCAAAAACCTGAAAAATTAAGAGTTTAGCCCAGAAAAATGTATCCATATAATCGAGACATGAAATGAACGAATGGTTAAAACTTATTTCAAGTTCATTTGATTTCTAGGAAATGCATTTGGAATGCTAAACACTTAAGGAAAAAACCATGAAGAAATCCGGCATGATAGCTTAAGGAATTCACTTAAGGTATTAGTTCCAAGCACGTGAACAAGTATATGTCCTTGGTTTTGTTATCATCAAAAGCACTGAGATATATACAACAACAACGACCCTCCTGCGAACGAGGTCTAGGAAGTGACCCTCGACACCCTGATGAAGGAAAATCAGCATCTGAAGGCTCTCCTGCAGGACCTTCTCCAAGAACGAGACCTTCACCCTCAGCAACCTGCTAGGCCTCAGGCCGAGGCATCGGTACCCCCGATGGCTCGCGATGCTGCCAACACCTCAGCGGCGATTGCCCGAACCCCGTTGGCAATTGGGTTTGGCATGCCCCCGGTTGAGACTCAACCACGAGCCTCCAACACGCCAGTGCCGGGGGATCTCTTGGCACAACGCCATATGATCGAGCGCATCATCGAGACAAAGCTCACCCAGTATGGTGAAGGGACGGTCACGATAGATCTCTACAGTGTACCCTACCCGCTTCACCACTAGTTGAAGAAGCTTCCTCCAGAATACTCCAAGCCCCCGAAGCTGCAAAAGTTCGACGGGCAGGGGTCACCACATGAGCACTTGGCCTACTATGTCACGGCCATGGGCGAGTTAGCGTTTGATGAATCCTATCTCTTCCGCTACTTTGCCACGTCGCTCACGAGAACGGCCTTCCAATGGTACTCCCGTCTGAAGCCCGGCTCAGTCGTTGACTGGGCCGATCTCCAGAAGAAATTCCTCGACCGATTTCAGACGGCTGAGCGAAAGGTCTCATTAGCCGAACTCTGTTCTCTTCGGCAGAAAAAGGGCGAGGGTGCCCTCGACTTCATCAAGAAATGGCGAGACCTCAGCATGAGGTGTGTCAATCCACCCGTCCAGGAGGACGCCATCACCATATGTCGTCGAGGTCTGGCGGCCGAGGTCAGCAAAAAGCTTCTCGGTACCAATATCAAAGGGTTCGACCAGCTCAATTCGACAGTCGACGAGATAGAGATGTTCTTCGCCGACAACCCGAGCTATACTGCAGCAAAGGGTAAACAAGTGCGATAATGCCAGCTCAGTAAGGAGGTGAATATCATAGAGTTCACCCTTGCCACTAAGGCCAGTAAAGGGGCCGAATCCAGTGGCTCTGATAAAAAGCCAGCAGACAAGCCGGCTGCTCCTTCCTTCTCGGAGCGTATGAAGACACCCTTCTCCTTCAAGAAGGAACATACGAAGATGCTCTTCGACCTCTGCATGGCTCAGAAGATCGTCGAACTGCCAGAAATTCGCAAGCCGGATGAAGCGCTGAAGACCGACGATCCCAGTTATTGCCTGTACCATCACATGCTGGGTCATTCAATTGAAGATTGCTACGTCTTCAAGACTCAGGCGCAGAAGCTGATCCGAGATGGCCTTGTCAAGATGAAGCGTGGTCTCGTCGATCCTCCGCAACCACATACGTGGGCCATGCCAGCTAAAGTAGCATGCGTGGCTCACCCCTCTGCCAATGTCATCCACATGATGGCCGCATTCTCTCTTCCTGACGATGAATCTGAGGAGCCCAGCGCCGGTCGAAGGGAACGTTCGATCTGGTATCCAGGGTGAAGGCCTTGGCATGATCGGAGACCTCTCTCCTTCCCCAGGGAGAGAACCCGGTGACTCTTTGATATCCTCGCCGAGAGGGGGAAAATCATGCCCCGCGACTCACCTCCCGGCTACACCCATTGGGATCGTAGTCACCCCCAGTATTGCCCCTTCCACGCCAGAATCTGCCACCCGATCGAGTCTTGTGAGGAAGTCCAATACCTCATCCAGGAACAGATCCAATGGGAGCAGATCGATGTGGAAGGAAACTCCATGTCGCTCGTCAGGCTCCAGCAAGCTGTCAAAGAGACCCTGAGCATCGCCAGGGAGGCGCCAGAGCGGCCAGACTCTCCTCAAGAAAATGGGCACGGGCTACCTTACCAGCATCCTCCGGAATGGCTCGAGTTCCGGACCAACAACCAAGAAGCACTTGAGCGACTGCGAAGGCGTAGAGAGCAGGAGGCTAGTCAAGAGGCGGAACCGGCTAACTTCTCAGTCAACATCGTCCATTCCCCTGCTCCTCCGGCCCTTTAGGGCTCTCAGGCATCTACAGCTAGCCAGCCAACCCCAGCCTCTTCGGCCGTGCAATGGCGGTCATTGCGGGAGCTAAAGTCTCTCCCTTTTCCTGAAGAAGACACTGCCAGGCTCCTCCGGGTCCTTCTCGGCCGAGAGGAGGTTCTGGTGGGCGAGACGATGACAAGCTCTTCAGCTCTTTCATGTTCTCCTCCCGTCCTATCTCCGTCGCCGACGGCCGCGGATAGGAAGGGAAAGCAAAAATAGGGTGAGGCCCCACCGCAACCTCGTGACACCTCCCCAGCGGAGGGACCGTCCGGTCCTCTCCGCCTACCTGTTGACACAACTCGGGCTATAAAGAAGACATCTTCAGAGTCTTCAACGGCTTCGATTCAAGTGGCGGGCTCACCGCCACTAAGCTCCTCCATTCCGCAAAGTCGGGATAACTGTGCAGAGTGACAATATCTGGCGACGCTGTCAGTTGTGGCAAGGCCCAGCTCTCAGCATGGTAACAAAGGCAAGGCTAAGGAGCAGGACGACTAGCGTCCTTCTCTGCCCGCTTCTCAACAAAAGCCACCGCCACCGCGGCTAAGGCATCAAACCGCGCATATGTCTTCCGACACCGGTCCCAACGTACCAGCTTAGCAGAAGACATCTTTACCGCCACTGCGGCTAAGGCATCAAACCGCGTATATGTCTTCCGACACCGGTCCCAACGTATCGGCTCAGCAGAAGACATCTTTATCGCCACCGCGATTAAGGCATCAAGCCGCGCATATGTCCCCCAACACCGATTCCAATATATCGGCTCAGCGGAAGATATCTTTGTCGCCACCGCGGTTAAGGCATCAAACCGCGCACACGTCCTCGGATGCCAGCACCAGCCTACCGACTCCTCGTAGGCTCCTGTCGCCACTGCTGGTAAGGCACCAAACTACGAACACGTCTTCAGACGCCAGTCCCAGCATTCCGACATACCAGGAATTGCCGCTCGAGGTAATTGAGAAGGCAATTAATGCAACCTTCTAGATACAGCAAGCGGAAGGCGCCTGGATCGAGATCTGGGCAAGGAAGAGTCATCGACCTTGCCCCGCAAGGGCGTCAGCTCAGAAATATCCTCACTAGGATTTGTCAACTCCGGCTCCAACAGCTCTCCCTCCGACTCCCTTGAAGACGGCTATCGCCAAGAGGCAAGAGAAAAATAGGGGGAAGAACCTCATAAGGCGGCTCAAGAAACATGCTGAACTAGAAGCTGCCCAGTAATCCCCAGCCGAGCCAACGCCCCTCCAAAGGCTCCAGCGGCTCATTGACGACCTGGAGGAATACGTTCCCCCTCATCCTACTGGGGCTCTCCCACTCGATAGCTACATCATGTGGGAAGAAATGTAGAAACGAGCCCGCCTCAAAAATTGGGTCCAAGAGATGATCCAAAAGCTCAAGAATGGTGAAAGACTCATAATCCTTAACGAGCTCTCCTTGTTCTATAAAGACAAGGAGATCACCACAGAGCAGCTGGAAGAAATGCTCCAACGTTGCACCCGCAACATGGTGGCCATCCCACCGCTCGACAATATCAATACTTCTCGATGGGGCGAGCCAGTAGCCTCCTGAACAAGACAAAGGGCAGCCGCCCCTCTTGGGCTCCAGCCAGCTCCAGAGCACATCGGCCGTGGCCGAGGCCATGGCCGGGGACGTGGTAGAGGCCGAGGGAGAACTCCCGAGCTACCCCTCTCTCCGTCCACCTTCAATCTAGAGCGAGTCATCCTCTTTCAAGGAGAGGAACCGGCTCCCATCCCGGAAGTGGAAATTCGGGGCGGACCCGGTGTCTTCGATCCTTCCGACTTTGGCGAGGCAGCGGCCAGCCTCCCAGCCTCTGCACCAGTCCCGGCTTCTGTAACAGAGCAAGCGGGACCATCTGTCAAGGACGAGCCAGCCCACCAGCCACCCCTAGAAGAGCCGTCATTGGCGTCCCTGTTCCAGGAGCTCGCTGGCAATCAATGTCAATATGGTCCCAGTGATAAGGGCAAAGCAGTGCAAATCCCCGACGGGGAGTAGCACGGCCGCTCGTAGAGAGTTCAGCCTGACATACTACCCTCTTTGGGGGATGCTCGAGCCCGAGCTGACCAAAAGGTCCTCCACCAGATGAAGCGCTTCCCTGCCAGCATTTCAATTTGGGAAGCCATCGCTTGGAGTAAGGATTTAAGGGAAACCCTTATCAAAATACTCCAAGAGCTAGAAGTCTATGAAGCGCATGCCGCAGAAATGAAGGCGGCTGCTTATGGAGCCTTCGCAGCCACTATCACCTTCACGGAGAAAGACATGCTGTTGTCCCCTCCGTGCCACAATCGTCCTCTCTACATGAAGGGGAAGATCAACGGGCATGACGTGAACCAGATCCTGGTGGACGCTGGCACCGCTGTTAACATCATGCCACTCAATACATTTAAGTCTCTATATCTGACCCCATACCTCCAGAAGGTCCAAGCGGTCAAGATATCTGGTTTCAACCAGAACACCGAGGACGTCCTCGGTCGGGTAGATGTCGATCTAGTGCTCGATGATTTTGCCTCCAAGGCAACATTCTACATCATCGACTCCAACACGTCTTACAAGGTGTTGCTGGGTAGACCCTGGCTCCATGAAAACTGGGTCGTCCTATCAACTCTCTATCAATGCATCAAGTATGCCAAGGATGGGGAACAACATAAGGTCTTTGCGGACCTGTTGCCGTTCACACCGGCAGAATGCAACCTAGCCGACGCTGCGCTCTGCTTCAAGGGGATAAGTCCGTACCCAGTGATCAAGAGCAAAAGTAATGGTTGGCTCTCAGAGGAAGATGATGATGATCTCTTCTCTGTCGACGAGGAGAAGGCCAAGCTTCACCGGCTGCGTCTCAGCTCCAAGGCAACCCCAGATCGCCCTGAAAGGCACAAGATCGACTTCGAGGCTAATCTTATTAGTTGAGGTATCGGCAAGAGTATATGATGGGGACATCGAAGCAAGACCGTCTGCATTTTGTTTGCATTTATGTCCTTTTATATTTGTATGTATACCCTTGTGTTATATGGGTACGCAATTGTAAGTCTTAGTGGGTTTATATGCAAAATTCCAGTAGGTCCAGCTAGGGGGGCCCCATCCCTTTCCCATTGATCCATGTCACCCATGTGGGGCTGGTCAAACCTGCCTAGGTGGCATCTAGAAGGTTTGAACGGCAATTAGACACATGAGAGACATTGGTTACAACATTTCAAAGGGTAGGCTACCTACCCATTCCTTGGTCAAGGGAGCGCCCCCTTCCACTAGATGTAATTAGATTTTTTTATTTTTTTTGAAACACTTATTTTATTCTAAACCCTAGGTCCAAGGGCAATTTAAGTCATTTGTCATTTCATATATATACTTGTATTTTACCATTTTGAACAATTAGTGAAGAGAAAATATTGTTGGAAACTTGAAGCTCCTTGCGCCCCTCCCCTCTCTCCCTCTGGTTTTCATCTTCCCCAACCCCATTTCTAGAGTGGTTTCTCCTCTATCCCCTCTCCTCAATCTTAGGTTTCATCCATGCCGTCGCCGCCGCCGTTCGTGCCGCCATCGAGCCGCCGTGAAGCTACCGTCGGAGTTCTATCGACTCAGGACAGTAGCTACTTCTCCGAATTTCTGCTCTCAACCACGTTATCATCTTGAGTTGAAATTTTTATGGTGTGTTCCAGCGGTTCCCAGCACCCTCCAGAAACATTGGTTTGGTCTCTAGATCCCGTTTCATATTTTTACATTTTCGTCCAACTTTTCATTCCAGTTCTACCAGGTTTCTATCTACAGTGACAGCGACCCTGAGTTTTCCATCTCCTGACCACCTTTTGATTTTCCCAGAAGTCCCCAATTTTATTGGAGATTCTTTCCACCTTCCCCAATCTCCACGAATTTTATTGGTTTTTTTCAGCCCTCCACATATTTTTATAAATTCGCCAATTTCCTAAATCTTTTCTGTCTGCCTCAGTCCAGATCCGATTTACCGCCAGTATAAACTCTCTAGAAAATCCAAACTTCCATATTTTCCATATATAAAAATATCCCTGGTTTCCTCTCTTGAATCTCTACAACTTTGATGAAGAACCTAACTTCAGATTCGGAGGTCTACCTATCGGTCAACGGAAGTTCTCAGGAAAACTACTTGCTATTATGAGATTTTGGATACTATGCAACAGCAATTTGGAAAATAGTTAAGGGCCATATCCGTGCAGATCCAGCTTCTCTCTTTAGGCCTATCCTAAACTAATTCGAGAGAGCTTTCCAACGGTACCTCCTGATCGCCAATCCGACGTCGGGATTGGCCGCAGCGAGCGATCTCGTCGGGTCGCGCGCTGAAAAATAGCAAGTGTAGATTCGTGGCCGGTTTTTCCGACCGGTGACGATCGGAGCCGCCCGGCCTCCGACCGGTGAACCAGCGCGCCGCCAGCCCAGGGAGCACTTCCCCAAGTGTCCCCACCACAGTGGTGTCACCCCGGTCCCACACGGCCCCTCCGGCCAGCACGTGGACCCCACGGTCGCGAGTACGTGTGCTGCCGAAGCTACGCGAGAAGCCGCCCGTCAACCTGGAATCGGTCCTCCCGGGCCCACTTGTGTAGCCCTTTATCTCCCTGCATGGAGTGGGCAGTAGTTCTTTTCTGTACTATTTGTGTATTAATTGTCCCGGGAGTACGAGTTCGGCCGGGTCCGTCTTCCCCACGCCGAGAGCGTGGAGGTATCGTGTTCGCTCCTACACTTGGCATTTGCTCTATTCATATATATCTCTTATGCCACTGCTAGAGAGCATGTTGTAGGGCCTTTAGCTATATATATATTGTTGTATCACCGCTGCTGCGAGAGAGAGAGTGACCGTCCCGTGACCCGATCCGGGCACGAGAGAGAGCCGACCACCCTAGCTCACTGCCGGTTTCTCAACCGCGCACGTCCGACGCTTCTCTCGCTAAGGGACAATCACGAGCTCGTCTAGAGTCCGAGGATCGCGTCCTTAATTCGAGTTGTGTCCGTGGTCCGTCCCGCATCAACTTGGTATCAGAGCGAGTTTGAGTCTAGGGTGTCTAAAATTAAAAAAAAAGTGTCATTAGTCATTGTCTAAGTCGTGTTTAGGGTCATCATTGTTTTAAAACAAAAAAAAAGAAAAGTGTATTGTGGGTCACATTTGCGTCCCTTTACACGGTATATAAAAAGGTGTTGTCCGAACGTTAGGCTACGCCTATCGGGAAGGCCGCACACTTGTGCGAGTGATCTTCGGATCGATTAACTCCGCCCCGTACCGAGTCTTGGTGTCTTGTCCTTAGTGTGCATGCATCCCAACCTTGCATAGTCGGTCTAGTGTCTTGTCCAAATGGCCTTGCATATCCATTCCTAGGGATCCATTCCCACATTTTGGCAACTATGGTCAACCCATGTTGACCTGTCCAAGTCGATAGGTCCGTGTCCGAGTACATTCGGGCATATCATACGTATTGGTTGGAATATGGCTTGGGAGAGGAGAGCACCATGGCCGCATTTCGGTTCCGGAGAGGTTTGCGGCTTTACTTTCGAATCCAATGTCTTGTCCGTGATGCATTCTCTCTGGCGCAATCCTATAAGGTCGCTCTGGAGGTCGAGCCATTTGAGTCTCGATTTAATGATGACCTACAACGAGCCGATGCTGCCCTGGCTACCCTTCGACAAGCATCTACCTCTCACCCCAAGTCCCGAGCCGATCGGACTACCTACCGCATTGCCTTCACCACCCGTGAGTGCTCCGTTACCACCCTTACCTTCTGATCCACATTCGGAACCATCATGCTTGGAGCCACCTCACCCTGAGCCACCCGTGTTTCTTACGGGGACGCTATACATAGCCGAGCCACTTCTTAGTTGGCTCATGGATGGCTTGGTCCCACGTCCTTACCCGTCTATTGACCCCACCTTACCTATAGTGCCCGTCAACTCATTCCACACTACCTTTCGGTCTATTCACCATGTTGACACATTGGATGACCTTATTATGGGATTAGACATGAAATGGAAGTTGACGCATTCCTTGGCCCGAGGCTTCGACCAACCCACTAGTCGTCGCCTCACCCATCTGACCTTAGGGTCCATTACCTCCGTGTGCACCGTGGGTTGTATCACCACGGAGGTTCTCTTATTCCTCCCCATGTCGGCCGAACCTGACTTCATACCCTTTCACCCGAGGGAGGAACCATACATCCTACACATGATCACCGTCCCACCTACAATGCATGAAGGTGACTATCCACACCTTCGAGACTTCTACATCGGGGACCGTGACTTGTGAGAACCCACCACAAGGGGTCATACCTTCTTTGATCCCTTTGACCCGTTCCCTAGTGGACTCTTAGACCCTCCATATATACTTCCTTTCTTTGAGGGAGTCCACTACCACACCCCTACCCCACGGGTCGGGTCATCTACCTTCACCAAGCCTATTTTTGATACACCCACATCCGGTTCTTCTAGCCCTCTCAAGTCTCCCAAATCCAAAGGGCCGTCCATGCGTGACTAGGTCATACTTGGACGTTTAGATGTTCCCCATGCCACCCATCTCCGGTTACATAACATGCATGCATGGCACACATTCGGGTGTCCTGGTCCGCCGTCACCCATGTACGGGTCGGACTAACAATAGGTTTGTCTAGAGTCATGCATGAGTCCGTTTCTTGTTTGTACGGTTTGCATATGTATGTTAGTGCATGGTGAGTCTGCATGTGTCTTGTGCAAGCTTGTTGTCGATCTCTTATGAGTAAGAGGCGAGTGGACTCGCTCGATGAGTATGGGATCGGTTCTATATCTATACCCGGATCTAGTCACCTACAGGGACCCAGCGGTGATTCCTAGTGAGTCTTCGAGCCGTCTCCTCCCCTTTGAGAGTGCCCCACTCGGAGTGTAATGCCCTGGATCTCTGCGGGATCCTTTGCAGGTCTTGTTGGATCTTTCGGATTTGTTTCGATGAGTTTCGGTTCGCTTTTGTGGCTTCCGAGTTGAACTTTACGAGCCGTGTGGGTTTTTCTCTCGTACTAGCTACGGAACCCTACGGTGAGTTTACTTGTCAGTTCATCAACTCGCGGATGCTACAGCGACGATGTACTCTTCGAGCCGGTCGTTTTGACTATTATTACGTATTTTTCGGAGACAGCCCCAAAAATCAGATTTTTCAGAAATTAGGAAAATTCCTAATTTCTTTTCCTATTTCTTTTCTTTCCTCTCTCCTCCCATCTCATTCGTCGCTGTCGCCTCTCTCTATCCCATTTTCTCTCCTATCGAGCCTTCTCGGCTCCGGCTACAGACGGGGTACCTAGAGGCACGTGTTGGGGATGCTGTGGAGTTGGCTGGGTGCGCGATGGAGTGAAGATAGTGTGGTTTTGGCGCGATCCCGAACGGTGGATTCAAAGCCGATGTTTGAGCTCGCGGCGTGATTTTCAGCGCGGTTTAGTCCCTTCGGGGCATGGTTTCTTCGGTGGAGGTAGGGTGACGGATCACCACTTCTTCCTCTCTATTTTCCCTACCATTGCACGTCGTTCGGCGTGGAAACGGTCGAGTTTGGGCTTGGTTTGCCTAAATCATGATTTTTGAGGTTTTTAGGGTTCTCCGGAAAATGGCAACCATTTGCGGCTTAGTTAGTGTTGAATTGACCGTTCGGATGTCTGGATCTCATCCATGCTAGTTTCGAGTTGATCGGTGGTCATTCGAGGCCGGTAGGAGTCCGGGAACCTTGGTGGCTCATTTTGGGTGGATTCGTTGGAATCACCCCGATCTTGAGTTTTAATGCTTGCATGTGGGCTTTTTATCCTTCTAATGTTATTTTTCATCGTCTAGTTGTGTTTCCCCTGCGCTTCGGCGTGAATGGGGCGTGGAACGGGCCGATTTGGCCATTCCACTGTTTTCCCGCCGTGACCGGTGTAGCGGTCGTTTCAGTGACCGCCAGAGGTCTCTGATGGCCCTAAGATAGACCGTCACAACGTCTGAGTGATTTTGAGTTTTCTTGCCCGTGGGAGTGTGACGGCCCAGGGGTGGCGCGTCACAGCCCCCTGACGTGTCCGGTGTGATGCGTTCGGCTTGTTTTGTTGTTTTATGCTTGGGTTAAGTCGGTTCCTCTGACGCGCTTACCCCCGTGCGTCAGGTGAGTGTAACGCGCCTGCCCCAGGCCGTTACATTCTGGTTGACTGACGTTGACCTTTTGAGGCGGTTCCCCTGACGCGCCTGCTCTAGCGCGTCAGGTGTGCGTAACGCGCCTGCCTCAGGCCATTACATTCTGTTTGACCGTCTTTGACCGGTTGAGTCGGTTCACCTAACGGCTGTGCTCCCATGCGTTAGGTGTGTGTAACGCCTGTTCGGTTCCGGTCAACCCGGTGTGACCCGGTGGTTGATAGGTAGCCGTGTGTGTGTGTGTCTCGACGGTTCCGTCCAGTTCGAGACTTTGGTTTTGGATACCCTGAGGTGTTACCTTACCTCGGTTTGTGTGTCCAGGTGTGCTGAGGGTCCTCGGTGTTCCCTCAGGTCTCCGTGAGTCATTTTCCTGCGGAGTGTCATTTCTTCTGGCTTAGGATTAGACTGATTGGCAGCTTGTCCCGCTGTGTGTGATGATCTTGCCTTTGAGTCGTCCGAGTCAAGGATCGTTACGTGGTAGGCCTAGTTGCCTGATCCTGATTCTGTCGGCAGTTCGTTGGCTGCCTGGGTGCTTCGTAGTATGCGAGACAGGGCTCCCTTTGACTATCTGTGCTTTAGCACCTGTGTTTCAGAGTTTGTGCCTTGTGAGACTCCACTAGTCGTAGCCCTAGGTCTTTGAGTACCGACCCACTGGAGTGGTGGAGGGGTGTTTCCCGTTATACGGTTTTTAAGCTAGTTCCGTGGGCCCCAGCCAACGGTAGCGTCCTACCGAGGGGAATACTAGCTAGAGACCCGACTTAGGCTATAGTCAGTGTGTGCACACGTGGTTAGGGGCTGAGGACTTGCGCCGACGGGCGTGACCCTGACTAGTCACTTGCAGTTGTGGTACTACGGTCTTGTGTCCGTAGTTGTCGTTCTTCCTTGGGACTAGTGTTCCTTGGACTTGGTTCTTGGTGTATCCAGCCTCCGTCGTCCTCTGGACGAGCTTATAGGCGTGACACTTATGGCGCAGTGTAAGACGTCAGTGGACGCATCTGGCTGTTCTACTGGTGGGAGGGTGCTCCTATCACCCTGGCTTGTGACTCTCGGTGTTTCTTGTGCGTCGTGACCTTCCTGAGTTAGCCTTCTCGTGGCCCTACTCAAGGTCAGCGTTCGGTCGCCTGCATGACGCTCTGGTCGTACGTGGGGCAGTGGACATGACGTTCTGGTCGTGTTTGTCTGTGTTGTCTGTCTAGGTCTTTCCTAGTTTGGCTTGTTTCTAGATGACGGATTGGTAAGGCCTGACCGTGCGAGTTTGGGATTGACCTTTCCGTTAGTCTTGCTTGGAGTAGTTTGGGGTGCCGAGGTTAGTTCGGCAGCCGCTTGTTTGGTGCGGGTTCTTCCCCTTTCCTGCTTGCGCCATACTCCTGCTACCCGTCTGTTCCCTTATAGCTTTGTAGTGTAGCTTTTCCTGCTTTGCTACACCTGCTGTTTTTGTTGTTGCTTCCGTGCTCTGCGTGTTTTTCAGTGGGGATTCACGTGACCCCTACTGAGCCTCTGTTTGGAGACTCACCCCTGCTTTTCAGGTGGGCGCCGTCTCCGTTCGTGGTTCCTGGCATGGTGTGTGCGTAGTTGCCAGCTGTACCTGCGTTGTGTCTCTCCTGACTTCAGTGTACGTTCTTTTCCTGTCGCATGTACTTGTCTTATGTTTTAGTCTTGACTCTGGTGTATAATTGTTAAATTGAAACTGTTAATTAAAAAGTAATTTTATTTCTGCTACTTCAGCAATCCAATCTAATGAAATTTAATTGCTTATTGTACTATCTTTGTGGCTTCAATGTACTCTACACATGCCTTTTTCCCTTCGGAGCTTTCCGCTCTTGGGAGGCCTCGCGGGTTCCATGTGGTATCACGTGTATCTGGTAATCCTACCGGGTGCATCTGGTATCCGGAATCCGGGTCGCGACAGATTGGTATCAGAGCAGTGTTCTGAGATGTTCAGAGTTCTTTTCTGAGCTATCAGAGCGTTGTTGTGTGAAGTACATGGGAATTCAAGATGTTACAGTATCCAGAGTCCTTAAGTCCGGTACAGGCTTTTGCTGGCTTAGGTGTTGTGATGATTTGTCGCGTTGCTTTTTCCGTGTGTTGCTCAAGTTGCTGTTGACCTTTGGCCTTGGTCTGATGACCGTACACGTTCTCACGTTGTTTTGGTCATCCCGGCTTGAGTCTGATCAGCTCCTGATGTGTCTTGCTTCTGTTGAAGTGCCCGATTTGATTCCATGGTTGAGAAGTTGCTCAGGCGAGCTAGGATTTTCCCTTCCTGGTGAGCTTTTGTGGTTGAGCTTCTTGCTTCTCGTTCCCTTTTGGTGGAATCGTTTCGAGGTTTACCTTGGAATTGCTGTCTTAGTGATGCCTGTGTGCGTTGTTGAGTGTGCAGAGGAGGCGTGTGGGTTGGTTACCCACGGTTCGAGCGGTTTGTTTCTTCTCGTTGTAACTTCATCTTGGCTTCTTGTGCCTTGATGTTGCCTGTTGCCTTGCTGTTGCCGGAGTTATTCTGGAGTTGGCATTGGCATTTGTGAGTATTGGGGAATTTGTCGGCATTCCTTGCTGATTGAGTACCCTCTGCTCTACATGTGCTTTCTCTTGGGTGTTGTGCTCTCGAGGCTTGTTCGAAGTACTTGAGGTGCGTTCCCCGAGATTGTCATTTCTCGTTGTCGTGGGTCTTTTCTTGGTGAGTAGTCTGATACGTGACCCGTTCCTTGTGGTTGTGTGTTTAGCTGTTCTTGTACCTCGACGTGACCCAGCTTGCAGTTGTATTACGTGGATTCTGTGTGCTGTACGGAGCCAGAATCCTGCAGGTGTTGTTGTTGTTGTCGTTTGATCGCTGTTTCTCTATGATTTTGTGTTTCTGCCGTGGACCGTGAACTTGTCAGTTAGCTTGCTGTACTCCCTTTCTCTGGTAGAGTTAGCTTGCGAGTTGATCATATGTAATATCTGAGTGAGTGCTGACTTGATTGTGTTGGTGGTCCGGTGCTGTTATCGTTGGCGTCCTGTGTGCCAGGTGTTCCCTGTCACCTTTGGCACTGGAGCCGATGATGTGGTCGAGCTGTCAGCTGTGAGGACTGTGTCTCCTTGTGTAAGCTGCTGCTTGTTGTGTTGTTTGTTGTTGTGGCAGTCGTGTCTCCATCTTCTGGTGAGACGTAAACGACATTGCCCTGTTTCGGAGGTGTCAGATGTGTGTTTACGGGGATACTATGCTCGTGCTGTGGACTTGCTGTCTTTGAAGCTTGAGTGTGTACCTGTAATTGTGATCTGACAATGTTCCTTTGAGCCGTGTTTCTCGAGATTTGCGTTGTCGTGCTTCCGGCGTTGTTGTTGGCTGATGCGTGGTGTGCATAGCCGATGTTGGGTTGTTCTTCCTGCTTCTCCTTTGCTAGTCCTTAATTTCGAGGGTGAAATTTCTTAAAGAAGGGGAGGATGTAATGCCCTGGATTTCTGCTGGATCCTTCGCAGGTCTTGCTGGATCTTTCGGATTTGTTTCGATGAGTTTCGGTTCGCTTTTGTGGCTTCCAAGTTGAACTTTACGAGCCGTGTGGGTTTTTCTCTCATACTAGCTACGGAACCCTACGGTGAGTTTACTTGTCAGTTCATCAACTCGCGGATGCTACAGCGGCGATGTACTCTTCGAGCCGGTCGTTTTGACTATTTTTGCGTATTTTTCGGAGATAGGCCCTAAAATCGGATTTTTTGGAAATTAGGAAAATTCCTAATTTCTTTTCCTATTTCTTTTCTTTCCTCTCTCCTCCCATCTCATTCGCCACCGTCGCCTCTCTCTCTCCCATTTTCTCTCCTCTCGAGCCTTCTCAGCTCTGGCTGCAGACGAGGTACCTAGAGGCACGTGTTGGGGACGCTGTGGAGCTGGCTGGGTGCGCAATGGAGTGATGATGGTGTGGTTTTGGCGCGATCCCGAACGGTGGATTCAAAGCCGACGTTTGAGCTCGCGGCGTGATTTTTGGCGCGGTTTAGTCCCTTCGGGGCACGGTTTCTTCGGTGGAGGTAGGGTGACGGACCACCACTTCTTCCTCTCCGTTTTCCCTGCCATTGCACGTCGTTCGGTGTAGAAACGGTCGAGTTTGGGCTTGGTTTACCTAAACTATGATTTTCAAGGATTTTAGGGTTCGCTGGAAAATGGCAACCATTTGCGGCTTAGTTAGTGTTGAATTGACCATTGGGATGTCTGGATCCCATCCATGCTAGTTTCGAGTTGATCGGTGGTCATTTGAGGCCGGTAGGAGTCCGGGAACCTCGGTGGCTCGTTTTGGGTGTATTCATTGGAATCGCCCCGATCTTGAGTTTTAATGCTTGCATGTGGGCATTTTAGCCTTCTAATGTTGTTTTTCATCGTCTAGTTGTGTTTCCCTTGCGCTTCGGCGTGAATGGGGCGTCGAACGGGCCGATTTGGCCATTCCACTATTTTCCCGCCGTGACTGGTGTAGCGGTCGTTTCAGTGACCGCCAGAGGTCTCTGACGGCCCTACGATAGACCGTCACAGCGTCTGGGCGATTTTGAGTTTTCTTGCCCGTGGGAGTGTGACGGCCCAGGGGTGGCGCGTCACAGCCCCCTGACGCGTCCGGTGTGATGTGTTAGGCTTGTTTTGTCGTTTTATGCTCCGGTTAAGTCGGTTCCTTTGACGCGCTTACCCCCGTGAGTCAGGTGAGTGTAACGCGCCTGCCCCAGGCCGTTACATTCTGGTTGACTGACGTTGACCTTTTGAGGCGGTTCCCCTGACGCGCCTACTCTAGCGCGTCAGGTGTGTGTGACGCGCCTGCCTCAGGCCGTTACGTTCTGTTTGACCGCGTTTGACCGGTTGAGTCGGTTTGCCTAACGGCTGTGCTCCCGTGCGTTAGGTGTGTGTAACGCGCTTGCCCCAGGCCGTTACACCTCATTTTGGGCCGAGTTTAGGTGGCTGTGCCTATTGATTCTAACGGCCATGCCCCTGTGCGTTAGGCCTGTGTAACGCGTCCGCGATGGACCGTTACATGCTGTTTTGGCTAAGTTGGGTGCCTGCGTCGTTGGCTCTAACGGTCACGCCCCCGCGCGTTAGGTGCTTGTAACGCGCCCGGTCGGGACCGTTACATGCCTCTCAGCCAGTTGTTTTCTGGTCTTGCGTCAGGTTGGCCCTGACGCGTCTGCCTTGCCGCATTAGGCCACTGTAACGCGCTTGGTCTCGTGCGTTACGTGGTTCAAGTTGTTGTTTTGGGTTTGAGGTTCGTTGGCCCTAACGGCCCAGGTTGGGCGCGTCAGAGCGGTGTAACGCGCCTGGTGCAGGCCGTTACGTGCCTGGTGTGTTTTAGGTGTTGTGTAGGGCGGTTGTAGTGTAACGGCCTAGGCTTAGACCGTCACGTTCATGTAACGGTCTAAGGGTGGTGCGTTACATGCCTTATGCTCCGATTTCTGTCGTTTCGGTTTCTGCTTGTCTTGGCTTGACCTTGTGGTCTGCCCGTCTTCCCGTGGATGTCTCCTGACATCCTATGAGGGTTAAGACTACGTTGTAAGGTAGCCAGGAGTCTTCTTGCTTGAGGTAGGATGCTGTATCCTCCTTTTGCATGCCCTTGTTCGGTTCCGGTCAACCCGGTGTGACCCGGTGGTTGACAAGTAGCCGTGTGTGTGTGTGTCTTGACGGTTCCGTCCAGTTCGAGACTTTGGTTTTGGATACCCCGAGGTGTTACCTTACCTCGGTTTGTGTGTCCAGGTGTGCTGAGGGTCCTCGGTGTTCCCTCAGGTCTCCGTAAGTCATTTTCCTGTGGAGTGTCGTTTCTTCTGACTTAGGATTAGACCGATTGGCGGCTTGTCCCGCTGTGTGGGACGATCTTGCCTTTGAGTCGTCCGACTCAAGGATCGTTACGTAGTAGGCCTAGTTGCCTGATCCTGAGTCTGTCGGTAGTTGGTTGGCTGCCTGGGTGCTTCGTAGTGCGCGAGACAGGGCTTCCTTTGACTGTCTGTGCTTTAGCACCTGTGTTTCAGAGTTTGTGCCTTGTGAGCCTCCACTAGTCGTAGCCCTAGGTCTTTGAGTACCGACCCACTGGAAGTGGTGGAGGGGTGTTTCCCGTTAGACGGTTTTTAAGCTAGTTCCGTGGGCCCCAGCCAACGGTAGCGTCCTATCGAGGGGAATACTAGCTAGAGGCCTGGCTTAGGCTATAGTCAGTGTGTGCACACGTGGTTAGGGGCTAAGGACTTGCGCCGACGGGCGTAACCCTGACTAGTCACTTGCAGTTGTGGTACTGCGGTCTTGTGTTCGTAGTTGCCGTTCTTCCTTAGGACTATTGTTCCTTGGACCTGGTTCTTGGTGTGTCCAGCCTCCGTCGTCCTGTGGATGAGCTTGTAGGCATTACACTTGTGGCGCAGTGTAAGACGTTAGTGGACGCATCTGGCTGTTCTACTGGTGAGAAAGTGCTCCTATCACCTAGCTTGTGACTCTCGGCGTTTCTTGAGCGTCGTGACCTTCCTGAGTTAGCCTTCTCGTGGCCCTACTCGAGGTCAGCGTTCTGTCGCTTGCATGACGCTCTGGTCGTGCGTGGGGCAGTGGACACGACGTTCTTGTCGTGTTTGTCTGTGTTGTCTGTCTAGGTCTTTCCTAGTTTGGCTTGTTTCTAGATGACGGATTGGTAAGGCCCGACCGTGCGAGTTTGGGATTGACCTTTCCGTTAGTCTTGCTTGGAGTAGTTTGGGGTGCCGAGGTTAGTTCGGTAGCTGCTTGTTTGGTGCGGGTTCTTCCCCTTTCCTACTTGCTCCCTACTCCTGCTACCTATCTGTTCCCTTACAGCATTATAGTGTAGCTTTTTCTGCTTTGCTACACCTGCTGTTTTTGTTGTTGCTTCCGTGCTCTGCGTGTTTTTCAGTGGGGATTCGCGTGACCCCTACTGAGCCTCTGTTTGGAGACTTACCCCTACTTTTCAGGTGGGTGCCATCTCTGTTCGTGGCTCCTGGCGTGGCGTGTGCGTAGCTGCCAGCTGTACCTGCGTTGGGTCTCTCCCGACTTCAGTGTACGTTCTTTTCCTGTCTCCTGTACTTGTCTTATGTTCTGGTTTGGACTCTTGTGTATAATTGTTAAATTGAAACTGTTAATTAAAAAGTAATTTTATTTCTGCTACTTCAGCAATCCAATCTAATGAAATTTAATTGCTTACTGTACTATCTCTGTGGCTTCAATGGACTCTACACATGCATTTTTCCCTTCGGAGCTTTCCCGCTCTTGGGAGGTCTCGCGGGTTCCATGTGGTATCACGTATATCCGGTAATCCTACTGGGTGCATCTGGTATCCAAAATTCGGGTCGCTACACGGAGTGTCCACCTCTAGCCCGTAGCAGCTTGTGCATATCGAGTATATTTGGAATGAGTAGGTGACGGTCACTTAGAGTGGAGCATACCCGCGTTACTTGGCACGGTGACGGATCCGCCGGAGTACTCAAGCATCCATACCCCTACTCAACGGGGTCGAGTTCCTCCCACCTGGGGAGAATTGATGGGGACATCGAAGCAAGATCGTCCGCATTTTATTTACATTTATGTCCTTTTATATTTGTATGTATACCCTTGTATTATATGGGTACGCAATTGTAAGTCTTAGTGGGTTTATATGCAAAATTCCAATAGGTCCAGCTAGGGGGCCCCCAACCCTTTCCCATTGGTCCATGTCACCCATGTGGGGCTGGTCAAACCTGCCTAGGTGGCATCTAGATGGTTTGAATGGCAATTAGACACATGGGAGACATTGGTTACAACATTTCAAAGGGTAGGCTACCTACCCATTCCTTGGTCAAGGGGGCGCCCCCTTCCACTAGATGTAATTATATTTTTTTATTTTGTTTGAAACACTTATTTTATTCTAAAACCTAGGTCCAAGGGCAATTTAAGTCATTTGTCATTTCATATATATACTTGTATTTTCCCATTTAGAATAATTAATGAAGAGAAAATATTATTGGAAGCTTGAAGCTCCTTGCGCCCCTCCCCTCTCTCCCTCTGGTTTTCATCCTCCCCAACCCCATTTCTAGAGTGGTTTCTCCTCTATCCCCTCTCCTCAATCTCAGGTTTCATCCGTGCCGCCGCCGCCGCCGCCGTCGTTCGTGTCGCCATCGAGCCGCCGTGAAGCTACCGTCGGAGTTCTGTCCACTCAGGACAGTAGCTACTTCTCTGAATTTCTGCTCTCAACCACGTGATCATCTTGAACTGAAATTTTTATGGTGTGTTCCAGAGGTTCCCAGCACCCTTCAGAAACATTGGTTTGGTCTCCATATCCCGTTTCATATTTTTACATTTTCTTCCAACCTTTCATTCCAGTTCTGCCAGGTTTCTATCTATAGTAATAGCAACCCTGCGTTTTCCATCTCCCGATCACTTTTTGATTTTCCCAAGAGTCTCCAATTTTATTGGAGATTCTGTCCACCTTCCCCAATCTCCAAGAATTTTCTTGATTTTTTTTCAGCTTTCCACATATTTTTATAAATTCTTTCAAGTTCCCAAATCTGTTCTGTGTGCCTCAGTCCAGATCCGACCCACCGCCAGTATAAACTCTCTAGAAACTCCAAACTTCCATAGTTTTTAGATCTAAAACTATCCCTGGTTTACTCTCTTGAATCTATACAGCTTTGATGAAGAACCCAACTTCAGATTCAGAGGTCTACCTATCGGTCAACGACAGTTCTCAGGAAAACTACTTGCTGTTCTGAGATTTCAGCTCCTGTGCAACAGTAACTTAGAAAATAGTTAAGGGCCAGATCCATGCAGATCCAGCTTCTCTATTCAGACCTATCTGGATGTACTTCGAGAGAGCTTTCCAACGGTACCTCCTGATTGCCGATTTGACGTCGGGATTGGCCGCAGCGAGCGATCTCGTCAGGTCGCGCGCTGAAAAATAGCAAGTGCAGATCCGTGGCCGGTTTTTCCGACCGGTGACGATCGGAGCAGCCCGGCCTCCGGCCGGCGAACCAGCACGCCGCCAGCCCAGGGAGCGCTTACCCAAGCGTCCCTATCACAGTGGTGCCACCCCGGTCCCACACGGCCCCTCCGGCCAGCACGTGGGTCCCACGGTCGCAAGTACGTGTGCTGGCGAAGCTACGCGAGAAGCCGCCCGTCA
Organism: Amorphophallus konjac; assembly: GCA_022559845.1. Taxonomy (NCBI): domain Eukaryota; kingdom Viridiplantae; phylum Streptophyta; class Magnoliopsida; order Alismatales; family Araceae; genus Amorphophallus; species Amorphophallus konjac. The sequence continues at coordinate 47,512,432 of CM040124.1, read as the reverse complement.
ACCCGGAATCGGTCCTCCTGAGCCCACTTGTGTAGCCCTTTATCTCTCTATGTGGAGTGGGTAGTAATTCTTTGCTGTACTGTTTGTGTATTAATTGTCCCGGGAGTACGAGTTCGGCCGGGTCCGTCTTCCCCACGCCCAGAGCGTGGAGGTATCGTGTTCACTCCTACACTTGGCATTTGCTCTATTCATATATATCTCTTATGCCGCTGCTAGAGAGCATGTTGTAGGGCCGTTAGCTATATATACATTGTTGTATCACTGCTGCTGTGAGAGAGAGAGTGACTGTCCCGTGACCCGATCCGGGCATGAGAGAGAGCCGACCACCCTAGCTTACTGCCGATTTCTCAACCGCGCAAGTCCGACGCTTCCCTCGCTAAGGGACAATCACGAGCTCGTCTAGAGTCCGAGGATCACGTCCTTAATTCGAGTCGTGTCCGTGGTCCATCCCGCATCAGTATATGCTTACCACCAGCCTGCATCCAGCTCCCGTGTGCATCCGAGGAGCACAACGTCGAGTCGCTGACAACATTCATTGTCACCTTCAAGCGACAACGCCGAAACAAGAGGAAGGCTAACAGGGACAAACCTATTGTCTTCTACAAAGGAGACATGGTCCCTCAAGCCCCGCCAGATGACAACTTCGGCTGGTCTAGAAAAGTCTATGACACTCCTGAAGTAGTTCAGGTGTGGGGCAACCTGTCGCCGCATATTCAAGAGATGTGTTTGAAACAACACATCCCCTTGTCGTAGACCTCTACCCAACAAAGATACTTCCGTCGACTGTGGAACCCTTCCCACATCCGGGGGCAACCCTCATCCTTCCATAAGGATACCAGGGGGCTTGGCTACGAATAGGACCCGGACTTCCGTGTCCACTACGCAGTTAACATCGTAGGCTTGGCACTACCAGCCGACGACCAAGCAAGAGTCGAAGCTAAATTCGACAGCTCCGGGGATGAGGGAGAGAAAATCCTGATCTCGATCTCCGCCAAAGCCAGAACCCCGGCTCAAGATGTTGGGGAACCTCCTTCGCCTCCCTGCCAAGACAAAGGAGCAGAAGAAGCTTCTCCGGTCTCTCAACCTGTCGGGGGACCTGGTTCAATAAACCCTCCTGAGGGGGAGAATCTTACTGGCCTTAGCTGCGAGGAATTGCCAGCTTCGCCAGGCAATCCTGGGGAGACCTCATCAACTCCTGTTGATGACTGTCGGCCAGAGGCCGGTGGCCAAGGTCAACCCCCAATGGATTCCAGTGACAGCCACTCCCCAGTCCCTTCTGTATCAGTCGGCGACTTCGAGAACCAAGAGATACACGAAGCCGACAGCGATGGTGACGATTTCATCGACCTCCAACCAGCTCCTCCCGAGCTGGAGGACGGCGGCCAGGCCACCGTCGATGATCTCATGGAGATCAACCTGGGCGACGATGAAGCCCCTCAGCCTACATTCGTCAGTGCTCTCCTCACCAAGGCAGAGAAGCAGAACTACAAGCAACTCCTGCTCGACTTCAAAGACTATTTCGCCTGGACTTACAAGGAGATGCCAGGGCTAGACCCCTCCGTAGCGGAGCACGATCTAGGCATTTCTCCCTCAATCACTCTGATCAAGCAACCACAGCGGCGCATACACCATGAGCTGGAGCTCCAAGTTTCAGCCGAAGTCCACAAAATGGCGGAGGTCGACTTCATCGAGCCGTGCATCTACCTGATCTGGCTCACCAATATAGTTCCGGTCAAGAAGAAGAATGGTCAAGTCCACATCTGCGTCGACTTCCGGGACCTCAACAAAGTTTGTCCAAAGGATGACTTCACAGTCCCAATTACAAAAACGATGATCGACATGACCACCGGTCACGAAGCCTTGTCTTTCATGGACGGGTCATCCGGTTATAATCAAATACGGATGTCCCTCAAAGACAAGAACCACACAGCCTTCAGATCCCCAAGGAGATTTTCAATTACAAACGCATGCCCTTCGGTTTGAAGAATGGCGGTGCTACTTACCAAAGGGCCATGACTAAAATATTCGACGAGATGCTACACAACACAGTCAAATGTTATGTCGACGACCTCGTCGTCAAGACCAAAAGGTGCGAAGACCATTTGCGCGACCTTCACCAAGTCTTCAAGCATCTATGGTAATATGGGCTCAAGATGAACCCCATGAAATGCGCCTTTGGCGTATCCAGCGGCAAATTTCTCAGCTTCGTCGTCAGGTACCGAGGAATCGAGGTGGATCTCAGCAAGATCAAAGCGATCCGGGAGCTTCCACCACCTAGCAACATCACCGAACTTAGGTCCTTCCAAGGGAGGATGACCTACATTCGGTGGTTTATTTCTAACCTCTCCGGTCGATGCGCACGTTTCAGCAAGCTGATGAAGAAAGACGCTCCATTTACCTGGGACTCGGAATACCATGTGACTTTCAAGCGAATCAAGGAGTACCTCCTCACTCCCCCAATTCTGGGAGCACCAGTCAAGGGTAAACCCCTCATCCTTTACATTGCTGCCATGGACGCTTCACGGGGAGCTCTGTTGGCGCAAATCAATGAGGAAGGTAAAGAGCAACCCCTCTATTACCTCAGCCGGAAGTTAATCGATGCCGAGTACCGCTACTCCCTTATGGAGAAGGTATGCTTGGCATTGGTGTTCGTAGTTAAGAAGTTGCGGCATTACCTCCTGTCTCATCGAGTCGAGCTTATCTCCAAGCATGACCCTCTGAAGTATCTCTTCGGCGACCTGTCCTCTCAGGCAGACTGGGAAGGTCGGCTCTCCTACTGATGGAGTACGACATTATCTATGTCCCCAGAAAAGCAATCAAAAGACAGGGTATGGTTGAATTCTTGGCAACCCATCCAATGCCAGACGACTCACCTCTCAGCTCGGAGCTCCCGGACGAGGAGTCCCTTGCTGCTCAATCGCAACAACCGGTTGAATAGAGCAGAGATGTCTTGCATTATTGGTAGCCCAGTGCTCTCACAACCAGCGTACCTTGCTGGGAGCTCTACTTCGACGGTGCTTCCCGAGGGATCATCAGGAGCAACCAGGACCCAACCACTATGGCGAGTGCCAGCATTGTTTTCCTGACTCCTCAGGGCAGAGTTTTATACAACTCATGTGCCCTCATGAAGTCCCTAACCAACAATGAAGTCGAGTATGAAGCTCTACTCATTGGGCTCCAGATGGCTCTGCACATGGGCATTAAATGCCTCAAAGCCTACGGGGACTCCCAGTTGATAGTCCTACAGGTCCTCGGCATCTATGACGTGCGGAAGCCAGAATTGGTTCCATACCATACCGCCGTCACCAGATTAACCCAAAAGTTCTATTTCTTCGAAATAGATCACATTCCCAGAAGCAGCAATGCTCAGGCGATGTCCTAGCAAAATTGGCCACGGCCATCAAGCTCCCGCCCGAGGGCAAGATCGACATCGTCATCAAGCACCGGAGGCTGATGCCGAGCTCACTCGAAGGCAACACTGGTCTTACCATTTACGAGGTCCATGGCCTTGACCAGAGCACACGTCCTGAAGAAGATGATTGGCGTGCGCCTATCATCAAATTCAAGAAAGGGTGGCTTCCCCCTGATCGAGCTCAAAGGGTCCAGCTACTCCGCCGAGCAACCTCTTACGAGTTGATTGGCGACTCCCTATACCGACTCATCCACGAGAAGGATAAGTCGATTCTCCTGAGATGTGTCTCTCTAGTGGAAGCTCGAGCCATCATGCAGGAGGTTCACTCCGGGTTGTGCGGTGAACACCAGGCCGGAGACCGAATGAAGTATAACATCAAGATCAAAGGCTTCTACCGGCCAACCATGTACGCGGATTGCATCCAGTATGCTCGTACATGCCATCAATGCCAAGCCTTTGGCCCAGTACCCAGGAAACCTTCCAACCCACTGCATCCTACAGCCCCCACTTGGCCATTTGCTGAGTGGGGTATGGACATCGCGGGGCCTTTTCCGCCATCTTCCAAGGGCCATAAATACATCTTGGCCGCCGCCGACTACTTCTGTCGTTGGCCGGACGCTTTGCCCTTGCGAGAGGTCATCGGCAAAATCGTTGCTAGATTCGTTCGGCATAACATTATATACCGATTTGGTACTCCCAGTCGCATAGTATCCGACAACGGGACACCTTTCAAGAATAAGGCCATGTACCAGTTAGCGGCCAAATTCCACATTGACTAGAGAACCTCTTCGGTCTACAACGTCCAGGCTAACGGTTTAGTGGAGGCATTCAACAAAACCCTTTGTAGGCTCCTGGCCAAGATGGTTAGCCACCGGAAATGCGATTGGGGTGAAAAGATCTTCGAGGCATTATGGGCCTACCAGACGGTCTACAAAACCCCTACGGGGTGCTCGCCGTTTTCCCTTGCCTACGGGTCAGAAGAGGTTATCCCCATCGAAGTCCAATTAGCCTCTTATCGCGTGGCAATCCACACCGACCTTGCTGGCTCTGACAAAAATGAGTACCAGAGAAGGCTAGAAGAGCTCACCGATCTAGAAGGCAAGCGACTCGAAGCCTACAAACACATGCAGGTATACCAGGCTCGCATGACCCGTGCCTATGACAAGCTCGTCAGGCAGCGAGCTTTCAAACAAGGCGACCTTGTCATGATCAAAGAAAAGGAAGTCATGGCAGGGTGCTCCAGTGGAAAACTGCAGCCTAATTGGCGAGGTCCTTACATCATCCAGAATGTCTATGAGGGTGGAGCCTACACGGTTGTTGATCACAAAGGTTATAGACCGTTCCCACCTCTCAATGGCAAACACATGAAGCTATATTAAGCTCCAGAGCATGAGTTCGCGCGCCAGCCAGACTAAGGCGCACGCCCCAGCTACTACCAATAAGGCCGATCCTCCCCCGTGGAGGATCCCACCAGCCAGTCCTCCCGGTCTTCAATTCCCAGTCAGCCAGTCAGTCCAGCTCCCCGGAACAGCCACCACGCATCCACGGGAATCGGTACCCTGCCCTCGTTCCCGTCAATGGGAGCGTGGGCGCCTCTGCGCCAGCGCCAGTTTAGCCGCCAGGCTCCCAGGTAAGTCAAAAAAAACCATAACAACAAAAAAAGGGGGTTAAAAAAGGAGATACCCCGGCAGCCCCAGTCACCCTTATCGCAAGGGGGCAACTGGGGGAAAAAGGCCAGTGACTCGGTTGAGGTGGAAACCCAAAAGGGCGCCTCAGGTAAAATTGGGAAACCCTCGACGTGAAAATCCGTAAGGGCACGTCGAAAAAAGCTAAAGGGGGTCGGCTCTAGCGATAACCCGAAAGGGCGGTAGAGCCGATAATGAGAAAATCTTCTTCTCCCTACCAGTCAACACGGCCTTCCACCTATCCTTTGGTGGGCCGCTAGCTTCACCCAGAACCAACCTCCAATACACTTGCACCGCTACGACCCAAAACTTCCCAATCTCTAGTTAACCCTGCATTACTCCTGCTCAGCTCGGCCAACCTTTGGCCCTCACCCCAATGTCACAGTTCAACCAGTCCTAGTAACGGTCAAGCTTCCCGTTACCATCCCGGTAAATTTATATCCTAACACATTCCCAGATATTTATCAGTCTCTGCCCCTACATCCCACACACCCTGCAAATCCAGAGCCGTCCAGTTTCTTATAATTCCAGTTTCCCCCATACAATCCCAGATCCACCAGTTACAACTTCAATCATACCTTCCCATGGCAAAGTGGCCCTTCGCCACCATGGCTTAAGGATTTCTAAAAACCCGTGTGAATGGTCGAACAATATTCGGCTATCCACACCTTCCAGCCTCAGGTTACGTCCCCTGACAGTAACATGCTATGGACTGCAATCTCAATATATATATATATATATAATGGGGTTAAAAATAGAGATACCCTGGCGGCCTCAGTCAACTCTCTCTACGAGACGACTGGGGGCAAAAATTGCCACCAACCCAGTGTGGACGCGTTAAAATTCGCTTGTTCAGGTGGTTCGTCTGTTAAGTGCGTGGGCGTGCCAGTCACTGAGTGACAATTTATTCGGGCTCCGAAGAGCCCATGGTGCGCTCTATCTTACTTGGTCAGACGATTGTGTGGTTCGTGTCGGGACCAAAATCCGCCGCGCCATAAAGGTCACGGCGTCATTTACATCCCCCATACGAGGGAACACCCTTGATTAATCGCCGGGATTCAAGGCCTCATGGCCAAGAAATCAATTGCATGGAAGGTCTATTATAAGGTATTGAAATCCTCACGCGAGGGCGAGAAGAAAACCATTCGCGGTCATGTCAGTCGTGTACTGACCATTTAATGTTCGAACGAATGTCCGGCTCGAGAGGATCGCGGTTGTCGCGGGAAAATCGGAACGCATGTATGCCGAGGTACGGAAAATTTATTGTTTGGAAGAGCGGAGAACGTTCGGCTGAGCCTCGGTTGGAGCGGTCAAAAATCAGTAAATATGTTGGCCCGGTGCAAGCGCAAGCTGCGACCATACTGCGGTGGGCCCCCCGTGGTCGAAACAAGACTTGCATGAGCGTCATTAATATTTCCGGTGCCAAGGGGTAACGAGGGAATATCCCTTGAGTCGGCTGAAAAGCCCTGTGTCTAGGGAAGCTGACGTTCGAAACGTGTCGGCCACTCGGGAGACCGTTTAATATTCGGACGGATGTCCAGCTTGAGAATATCATAATCGTCGTAGGAGGACCTGGAACATATGTATGCCATGATACGGCAAATACATTATTCCGAGACACTGAAAACATTTGGTTAAATCTCGGTTAGTGTAGCAGGAAACTAGCGAATTTATTGGCCCAGTGCGAGATCGAGTCGGGACCATACCGGGGGCACCTCCCACGGTCCAAACGGGGCTTGCGTGGGCATCATTAATGTTCCCGGTGTCGGAGGGCAACGGGGAAGAGTCCCGGGACTAGATTCCAAAATCGAAACCGTGTTCGAAGGGAGCGGGCTATAGGCCGAGGATATGAGTCATACAATGACCATAATCAGGACAAGCCCGAGGTCTAAGCATGGCCCACGGGGGCCCTGTTGACGTTCCCATGCAAAGGGTCCAGGGATTACAGGAGCCATCTCATTCTATTCAGATTTCTGTCGGTCACTTGCGGACCCCTTGATATTCGGACAAGGGTCCATATTGAAGGTGCGACGTAGATAGGAACAACCTCGTACAAATGTATGCCGAGTTTGCTGCAATTTCAATGAAAGGGCGGGAACGAATCCCGATAGGGTGAATCCGATTTGACGAGCTATCAGCCCGGAGCAATACTGGGTCACGACCACGTCGGGGTAGGAGCCGTCGGCCATGTTGGTTGCTCACGGGTCTTTTCATGTTCAGACACAGGTCCGTAATAAAAATGCAGCGAAAACCGAGGTGAACCTGTTCAAATGTCTGCCGAACGTACGGCAATTTTAGTAGTGGCTCGGAAGGGATCCAGCATGAGAAACGAGTCCGTTTTAATCGGAATGTCAGCCCGAGGCGAGGTCGGGCCATGGCCATTTCGGGATAATTCCCAAGACTCAGGCCCAACCTGGAAGGGCAGCATTGTTATTCCTTCAGCATCGGGTCACGGGAGAGACGGGGCTGCAACATAGATCTTACCATTTTCTTTATCTGGGCTTTAAATTATGTGCATATATATTTTATTGCTTATTTCCCTTTTATGTATTTATTCTGGATGATTTCTCCATTTTGTTTATTATTATTACTATTATATTTTTCCTTTCCTTTTTTACTATTATTATTATTATTTCACATTTTTTGTTTATTTCTCATATATGTATATTCAGGTTTATTTATTTATCATAGTTTTTATTAATTTATTATCATTATTATCATTATCATTATCATGACATATTTATATATGTTTATATATATTTATTTTGGAAGGAAAAGTGGGCCGTTGGAGGCAAGAAGGGGTGTACCGGTGAAGGCAGGGAGAGCGTGCCGGAGAGGGGCTGGGAGAGTGTACCGGGTAGGTTAGAGGGTGCCGGGGAAGCGCCAAGAGAGTGTGCCGGGGAGGGAGTTGGCGGGCGTGCCGGGCTAACTCGAAGTCTGTACAACATCTGCTAGCACACGCACAGAGTCTGTACACTGTCCATTTGCTACAACTCAAAGTCTATACACTGGCTGGTTGCTGCAACACAAAGTCTATACATTGGATGGTTGCTGCAACACTAAGTCTATACATCCATCGGCTCAAAGTCTATACATTCTCGGACCAAGTCTGTGCAGCCCGTGTGCTCCATGCATTCAAAGTCTATACATTCCTATCTTTACCTACGTTCACCAGTTTAGCAAACACACAAGTCCGTACATTGGTTGCATAGCTTTCCATGCATAACCGATGCATTCCTCATTTGCTACAAACTCAAAGTCTGTACATCGTCTGCTAGCATACACGCAAAGTCTGTACATCGTCCATTTGCTGCAACTCAAAGTCTATACATTGGCTGGTTGCTGCAACACAAAGTTTGTACATTGGCTGGTTGCATGCATACACAAAGTCTATATATTGGCCGGTTGCATGCACACAAAGTCTATACATTGGCCGGTTGCTGCAACACAAAGTCTATACATTGGCTGTTGATAAGTCGGTACATCCTTACTCAAAGTCTGTACATTATTGTCACAAGCACATTAAGTCCATACATTCGTTCACGGCATGTCTGAACATCCATTTCCAATGTACATACTTTACTATCTGCATTTGTGTAATCCCTCATGCAAAGTCTATATATTGCGAAAGAGACGGTGAGCATGAGAGAGAGAGGGTGGGGAGAAGAGATGAGACAGTGGGGGAGAAAGATGAGGTGGGAGCGTGAGAGAGAGAGAGAGAGAGACGATGGGGGAAGCCGAGAGAGAGAGAGAGATGGCGAGCGTGAGAGAGAGACGGTGGGAGGAGAGATGGTGAGACGGAGGGAGAGAGAAAGAGACAGTGGGGGCGCGAGAGAGAAAGAGACGGTGAGGGGCTGAGAGACGGTGAGAGAGAGACGGTGAGAGAGAGAGAGACGGCGAGGGAGAGAGAGGGAGATACGGTGAGAGAGAAAGAGAGAGAGACGGTGAGGGGCTGAGAGACGGTGAGGGGCTGAGAGAGGGAGAGATGGTGGGAGATAGAGAGAGCGAGAGAGAGAGACGGTGAGGGGCTGAGAGAAGTAGAGATAGTGGGAGAGAGAGAGACACCGCTGAGGAGGAGTGTGTCGCTGAACGGCGAAAAGGGTGTGTCGTTGAAGGGCTGTTAGAGTGTTGATAGGGTGTACCGGCGAAGGCTGGAACAGGTGGGCCGATGAAGACCCGCTCCTCCTTTACTTCTTTTAAGGCTTTTCTTTTCTTCCTTTCTTTGGTTTGTATGCAGTTTTACACAAGTCTTTCCTCCATTTCCTCACAGCCCGCTCTTTATAAGTTGGGCATTTAATCCGCCACACCACCGTTCAATCTGATTCTTTTCACGTCGCCCACAGTGTCTTATTCCGGTTGGAGTGTTTTATCGCCGAGCGTTCCATTCGTTCGTTATTTTCCTTTGCCCTTTAATATGTTGTTGTTCCATCTATTTGCAGCATCCTTTTGCCTTTTTATGTGTTATTATTCTATTTGTTCATTGCTTCCTTTTGTCTCTTCAATGTGTTATTATTTCTAACAAAAATTCGGCAGCATCTCCCCTTGACCCGAGCCTAAGGGAGGTACAGGGAACGCGCCCACATGGAGTGGCGGAACCCGACAGTTGGAGGTGGGCGCCCGAGAGCGACAACACCTTTAAGGAAACTTCGAAAAAACCCGGAGAAATCAGCAAACGGGAGACACTGGGCTAGAACGGGCTAAGTGTGCCGGCAAGAATGAGAGGGTGTGCCGGCCAAGGAGGGCTGGGAGGTGTGCCGGGCTAGCTGGCTGGAGTGTACCGGACGAAGACGCGAAGGGCGCACCGGGCTCCCATGGGCTGGGGCTATGTCGGGCAAAAAGGGCAGAAGGAATGCACCGGTCAGGGGGGTGAAGTCCAAGGGTGCTGGGTTCAAACCAAGGGAGGTTCCTTGCATAGAGGTAAGGGTGTGAAAGGTGGGGCATGAGCCAAGAGGCCAAGGAACCCAGGGGTATGGGGCATCTTGCAAGGAGTTAACCTTGAGTTTTGCTCATCGTATTGAGTGAACCCTAAGGCCACTATCCAAGAGGATCTTGCTCTCTGCCTGGAGGACGGGTTAGACGAGATAGATAACGAGAGGGATGCTTCCCACGATAGGATGAGCAAGGGAAGAAGAACTACTAAGCCGACCAGCAGTAGGGGGACACGAGGAAAGCATAGGACGGCGACGAATGCAAACACCCGAGGCCACGCATATGCCATACACATAAAACACCATGCAAAGGGAAAAAAACATTTCTTCCATTCTTTTGATAGAGGGGGAGCACAGAGGCTAATACATTGAGAGGGAAAGAACAGACAGGGTGGAAAAGCTAAAATAAACACGGTGGGGAGGGGAACGGAGCACCAGCTCCTCCCCTCCCATAGCTCACTCTCTTCTCTCTTCACTCTTCACTCCTTCACACAGGCGGTGGCGAACGGGGTAGCTCTCTCTCTTTCTCTCTTCTTCTCTTCTCCTTTTCTTCTCTTCACTCCAGCGACGGTGAGTGGTGCACAAGGGAGAGCCCCAACGTCTTCTTCTCTTCTTCTCTTCAGGTCTCTCTATTGTGTCTGCCTCTCCCCCCTTTTTATTGTGGAGAAGGGGCCTTTTATACCCCAGCAGCGGGAGCGTTCGGGCCGAGCCGTCGATGGCGGGAATGTCCGATGACGACGGGCATTAAATGGGAGTTGACTCTCCCGTCCTTGGTTGCAGGGGGTAGCTTGCGTGCCTTCCTCTCTGGGTGACACCTCAGCCAGTCCTGAGCTGGCTCTGCTGCGCGCCAAGGGTCATAGGGGATGGGCATCACATCGCTCTATCGGATGCGCCGGGTGAGGAACAAGCCATAGCGTGCCGCTGGAAGGCCAGGCAGCTGTGCCGCTGGAGGGCTTTGACGGTGTGCCATGGAAGGCAACCCCTGGGCGTGCCGTTGGTGCGGCATCCAGGGTGTGTCGCTGGGGGGCTTGCAGAGTGTGCCGCTAAGGGCTAGCAGGGGCGTGCCGTTGAAAGGCCACCCCGAGTGTGCCACTGAAAGGCCGTTCGGAAGCGTGTCACTGGGGGGGGACTTGGAGTGTGCCGCTGGAGGGGCATGCCAGTGTGTGCCGGCCAGGGCCTCATGGTGGGTGTGCCGCTGGGGGCTCAAGAAGGTGTGCCGTTGGGGCTTCAAGGGGCGTGCCGCTGAGGGCGCCCAGGGGGTGTGCTGTTTGGGGCAGGACAAGGGCGTGTTGCTGAGGCAGACTTGAGCCCGTTGCGAGCACGAGTTGTGATCCACTTGGTTTCCTTTGGGGCCCACGGGTCGTGGGCTTTCCGGGGGTTAGTCTCTCTTTGCTATCGTGACTCTGGAGACAGCTTCACAGTAATATGTGTGTATTCGGAGCGTTTGGGTAACCCATCTTCTCTGGGATTTCTTCACTTGATGCTTTTGTTGTTCTGAAACCGGGCAGGACATATAGGCGTGCAATTTTTGGTGTCCATAAATGCCCCCCACCCACGGGTAGCGCAAGCGAATGATGAGCCGGGCAGTGCCCGTGGGTGTACTTGTCTCTTTTCTCTTCGTCGATGCCGACAGGGTGTCGGGAGCTGACATGGTTTATTGGTCCCTTCTTCTCTTCGTCAGTGCCGACAGGGTGTTGGGAGCTGACATGGTTTGTTTGTCTCTTCTTCTCTTCATCAGTGCCGACGGGGTGTCGGAAGCTGACGTGGCTTGTTTGTCTCTTCTTCTCTTCGTCAGTGCCGACGGGGTGTCGGAGGTTGATGTGGCATGCTTGTCTCTTCTTCTCCTCATCAGTGTCGACAGGAGATGGAGAATGATGTGGTATGTTGGTCTCTTCTTCTCTTCGTTAGTACCGATAGGGCGTCGGGAGCTGACATAGCATGTTGGTCTCTTTGTCTCTTCATCAGTGCCGATAGGGTGCCGGGCGCTGACGTGGTATGTTGGTCTCTTCTTCTCTTCATCAGTGCCGACGGGGCGCCGGGCGCTGACGTGGTATGTTGGTCTCTTCTTCTCTTCATTAGTGCCGACAGGGCGTCGAGAGCTGACATAGAATGTTAGTCTCTTCTTCTCTTCGTCAGTGCCGACGGGGTGTCGGGCGTTGACATGGTTTACTTGTTCTCTTCTTCTCTTCGTCAGTGCCGACAGGGTGTCGGGGAACCGACGTGGTTTGTTTGTCTCTTCTGCTCTTCGCCAATGCCTGACAGGGTGTCGGGTGTTGACATGGTATGTGTTGGTCTTTTCTCTCTTCGCCAGTGCCGACAGGGTGCCGGGAGCTGACATGGTCTGTTGATCTCTTGATCTCTTCGTCAGTGCCGACAGGGTGTCGGGAGCTGACATGGTCTATTTGTCTCTTTTTCTCTTCGTCAGTGCCGAAAGGATGTCGGGAGATGACATGGTTTGTTGGTCTCTTTGTCTCTTCATCAGTGCCGGCGGGGTGCCGGGAACTGAAGCAGTATGTTGGTCTCTTCATCAGTGCCGATGGGGTGTCGGGAACTGAAGCAGCATATTGGTCTCTTCATTAATGCCGACGGGGTGTCGGGAACTGAAGCAGCATATTGGTCTCTTCATCAGTGCCGATGGGGTGTCGGGAACTGAAGCAGCATATTGGTCTCTTCATTAATGCCGACGGGGTGTCAGGAACTGAAGCAGCATATTGGTCTCTTCATCAGTGCCGACGGGGTGTCGGGAACTGAAGCAGCATATTGGTCTCTTCATCAGTGCCGACGGGGCGTCGGGAGCTGACAGGCTTTATTGATCTCTTTATCTCTTAGTCAGTGCCGACAGGGTGCCGGGCGCTGACATGGTATGTTGGTCTCTTGGTGTATTTTTCTTTCTTTTCTTCTCTCTTTTCTCTTCTTCTCTTCTTTTTCTTCTCTTCTCTTTTTTTGTCATCTCTTTTTTTTTGTTCTTTTTGTTGTTGTTTTTTTCTTTTCTTCTCTTCTTCCTTCTTTTCCCCTTCTTTTTTTTCTCTTTTTTTTTTGAAGAACTCCAGGTGGCTGTTGGCGTGGATGCCAATGATATAAGAGCTGTAGGCACAGCGGCTGATAATTGAAAGCTGTTGACATGGGGGCCAATAATTGAAAAGCTGTCGACCCGAAGGCCGATGATTAAAAGCTGTCGGCTTAGGGGCCGATAATTGAAAGCTGTTGGCATGAGAGCCAATAATTGAAAAGCTGTCGACCCGAAGGCCGATGATTAGAAAGCTGTCGGCTCAGGGACCGATAATTGAAAACTGTTGGCATGGGAGCCAATAATTGAAAAGCTGTTGGCATGGGGGCCAATAACTGAAAAGCTGTCGACTCGAAGGCCGATGATTAAAAAGCTGTCGGCTCAGGGGCCGATGATTGAAAAGCTGTCGACCCTAAGGCCGATGATTAGAAAGTTGTCGGCTCAGGGGCCGATGATTGAAAGTTGTCGGCTCAGGGGCCGATGATTGAAAGCTGTCAGCTCAGGAGCCGATAAGGGAGGTCAAAACAGCCAAGGCTGGGAGCGGGCTTGAAGAGCCGAAGTTGGGGATTAACGAGCCGCGAGGGCAAGAGGTAGGCCATGGGGGCTAAGGTTGGGCTCTACGAGTCGTAGCTGGGAACGTAGGCTTCGATGGCTGAAATTGAGTTTATTGTATATGCACATTTTTATTATTTATTATTTTTTATTATATTTCTTTTTATTCAAGCATGCAAGCATTCATTAGCAGGCATAACATAAATATAAATAAGGCAGCTCCCCCTATAGGGGATAGGATAGGGACATCGCCCGTAATTCGTAGATGCGGTGTGGTCCGCGAGGCACAATTGAGGGGTGGTGCACCCGTCAAGAGGATATCACATGTCTTGCATGCATAACCTAAATTCACGCATTTCACCCGAGGCAATTCTCTGTGGCGTGGCAGTGCAAATGTGTGAACAAAGAGAACTAACCATAGGGATATGCAGGTTTTCCTGGTGACACTCGAGGATCACTCTAGCGCCTACACATTAGTTCCAGGCTTTCGATTTTCGGTAGCTTCACACAGCCCCCATCTGTTTATTTTGGTAGCGGATTTCACCGTTCGGCGCGAGTCTCCTCATGTGTCTCAATGGGGATTCCCGGCTACTAAGATTCATCCTTATTGTGATTCGCTTCACCATTTCGCGCGAGTCTCCTCATTTATTTCAGTGGGGATTCCCGGCTACTCAGCTCCGCGTTTCTCTTTCTTTTCTTTTTTTCTCTCTTTTTTTCCTTCTCTCTCTCTCTCTTTTTTTTACAGTGGGGGTAGGCAGCTTTTTCCTCACGATTACCTTTCACGCGAGTGCAGGAATTCAAGTCTCCCTAGAGTGCTAAGAAGAAATTCGGGCAATCCCTATAGTCGAAGGCTATTGAACACATTAAGTGCTAAGTGTGGGAGCGTTGCCTCAGGTTTATTTTGTGAGTTGGACTTAGCGATTCAGCCATGACTCTTTCCCTTGACGTGTGCACCCGCCATAGTTGGGTTCCCTTCGAGCATACGCCGTGACGCGCGTGCATCCGGAATCGGGGTGATATTATTATTTAGCAAGGAAATAAGGTCCTAGAAAATTTCAAGGAGGTGTATTATTCTATATTAAGCAACCATGCAAGCGGGGCAATCGTGCATTCTCTTTTTTGTTTTTTGTTTATTTTGTTTTGTTGTTTTGTTGTTGTTGTTGTTGTTGTTATTTTTGTTATTTTTTTTGCATAGGAAAATATTGTTGTTACGTATAAGTGTAGTGGTAGTAATTGTATTAGGGAGGCAGACCGCAAAAGGGCTGAAAGGATATTAGGGAAGCGGGCTATAGAACCCGAGGGTGTTGCATCCCTACGGTTTTGATGATGTCTCACACTATAAATCAATCCTCTATCTCTAGATTTATGCTAGTTCATCATGTAAGTGAGTACAGTTCATATGCTGTTTCATTATTTCATCTACCTACACTCTGCTTAGTTAGTATGAACAGTAGTGGGTCGACCCACCCTTGCTGATGCGTCGACCCATCAGAACACTGACTGTCTGGGTATCAAAGTCTGTACATCAGCTTGATCGAGTAAGTCTGTACAGCATGCCTTAGTGTTCATATCATTAAGTCTGTACATTGGCATCTCTTCTTCAAGTCTGTACACCGGGCATCTTCTAATTGAAGTCTGTACAACCAATGCACTTAACTGAAGTCTATACACTGGTTTGTCTAACTTCAACTCTATACATCCGATTACTGTTGCAGTGTTCACCAAGTCTATACATCGCCTTCAGACCTTCAACTCTATACACTGCTACAGGAACCAAGTCCATACACTCTCCCGTTCAAATCCTTCTAAGTCTGTACATCGGTTTCGCTTCTCCAAGTCTATACACTGGACTTTGTTTCACCAAGTCTGTACACTCCACATCTTTTCCTACGCTTGGCCAAGTCTATACACTCATACCTTTCCCTACGCTTTCCTGGCCAAGTCTGTACATCACTTCAAGCGATTCAAGTCTATACAGCCTGCCTTCACGATCAGAGTCTATACATCGTTCCTCAAAGGCTAAGTGTATACATCATTCCAAGCTTCAAGTCTACACACTCGATTGTTAGGTCTTCAACCCTATACATTCAATTGTTAGGCCTAAGTCTATACACTCGATTGTTAGGTCTTCAACCTATACATTCAATTGTTAGGCCTAAGTCTATACACTCGATTGTTAGACCTTCAACTATATACATTGGTTGAGTCTATTCACCGAAGACGCTGAAGACCTCCAAGTGTATACACTCTCACATGATACCCACTTGGTTAACTGTTGTGTCAAGTTTATACACTCGATTCCCTCATGCATTTCACAGAAGTCTTCATATTTTATCTTGCTATGAAAATAATTTCATCACAAGTCTGTACACCGTCTTTTACATGCGTTCTTACATTAAGTCTTTACACTCACTCTCACGTTGTACACACTTGATCATTTGTTGCTTTAAAGTATGTACATTTGCTGATTAACAGTCTAAACTACCTAATTCGAATCATGTCTTCTGTCTCTGTCAGAAGATAAACACAGGTTAATGATCGGGCACGTGATCTGAGGATGATCCCTGGCACGTGATCCGAGGTGCTCTCTGGGCGGGAACCTGAAAGCCACACGCCCATCATCTGCTATGTATATGGAGCATCGTCCTTCAGTGAAAGAGAGATCGTGAAAAGAAAGAATAAAAGATATTCGAGTGAGGCTGCACGATCTAGAAAAGAGAGAGAGCAGAGAGTCCCACATCGTCCAGATCCGAGAGGAATATGTTCGAGAGAGAGAGAGCAGTGTCTGCGGTTTGATGAATTGCTTCCTTTGAAGCTACATTTGTATTGGTTTCAGAACCGACTACTTCTTCGTTGGTCCTTGTTTCTATTTTGTGTTCTTTTTATTTGTTCATTCTTCTGATTCGAATTTGTTCCCCTCTAGTGTGTGGAGGAAGGGAGTGTAACTCCGGTTTCCCTTTGGGTTGCAGAGGAAGAGAGATCGGTGATCTCTGGTGTTGCTAGTGACGGGTTGTCATTAGTAGTTTCCCTCCGGGTTGGAGGAAGGGAGACTTGTCTCCGGTTCTGTTCTAGCTGGTAGCTGTAACAGGTTTCAAGCTCTGTGGGTAGCAGAGTTTGGTTGAGGGATTTGTTTCCCTTAGGTATTCAAGCTGTGTGGCAGCAAGTTGTTCGCAGACTGAGTCTGCCGTGTTCTAGCAGTGACTAGTGGAATCCTCACCCTAGTTGGAGTGAGGGGTGGATGTAGATTGCGAACTGCAATCGAACCACCTAAAAATCCGATTGCCTATTCTGTGGTTTGCTGTTATTATCTGCGCTCTCCATATGCTTGTCTCTTTGCTTCCTTGTGATCAGCTCTTCAATCTCATCTACTTATACTGTCTTGATTGTTGACTGCATTAGCATTCTCATTGTGCGGGTTCAGGAGGAGTGTAAACAGTAGAATTAATTTTTAGCCGAAGTTTTTACAAATTGGGAGTGATCTATTCATCCCCCCGTTCTATATCACTCTTGCTGCGCTAACAGAGGGACATCACGGGAGTGAGTCATAAGGGCTAAAAGATGCTGGGGAGCAGGCTGCGGGAGCTAGAATCGGGAAGCGCGGTGGGACGGATGGATTAATCCTGACAGTGGTCCCCGGCCGAAATGGCCCTGCAGAGGGGCGTTGGGTAGCGGGATGTGAGAGTCGGAGAGACAGGTCTCTTTTGTTCTCTGGCCAGGGAAGGATCTGGACCAAAATGAAGGTTTATTCTTTCATTCTCTAGTTGGGGAAGGATCCGAACCAAAGCGAGAGGTCTATTTTTTAACTGGGAAGCTGTCGGCTGGGGTGCCAATGATGAGATAGCTGTCAGCTAGGAGTCGATGGTGAGGTAGCTGTCGGCTAGGAGCCGATGATTATATAGCTGTCGACCCGAAGGCCGATGAAGGGGTATCTGTCGACCCAAAGGCCGATAATTAGATACCTGTCGACCCGAAGGCCGATGAAGGGGTAGTTGTTGGCTTGAAGCGCCGATGGCTGAAAGTTGGTCGGTTTAGCGCCCCGTCGAAGGAAGGTCTAGCCGGTTTAACGCCCGGTCGGCGGAAGGTTTAGTCGGTTTAACGCCCCGTCGGCGGAAGGTTTAGTCGGTTTAACGCCCCGTCGGTGGAAGGTCTAGTCGGTTTAACGCCCTGTCGGTCTAGTCGGTTTAACGCCCAGTCGGCAGAAGGTTTAGTCGGTTTAACGCCCTGCCGGCGGAAGGTTTAGTCGGTTTAACGCCCCGTCGATGAAAGGTTTAGTCGGTTTAACGCCCCATCGGCGGAAGGTCTAGTCGGTTTAACGCCTCGTTGGCTGAAGGTTTAGTCGGTTTAACGCCCCGTCGGTGGAAGGTCTTGTCGGCTTGAAGTCCCGATGGCTGAATATCTGTCGGCTTGAAGCCCCGATGGCTGGATATCTGTCGGCTTGAAGCCCCGATGGCTGGATATCTGTCGGCTTGAAGCCCCGATGGCTGAATATCTATCGGCTTGAAGCCCCGATGGCTAAATATCTGTCGGCTTGAAGCCTCGATGGCTAGATATCTGTCGGCTTGAAGCCCCGATGGCTGAATATCTGTCGGCTTGAAGCCCCGATGGCTGAATATCTGTCGGCTTGAAGCCCCGATGGCTGGATATCTGTCGGCTTGAAGCCCCGATGGATGAATATCTGTCGGCTTGAAGCCCCGATGGCTGAATATCTATCGGCTTGAAGCCCCGATGGCTGAATATCTGTCGGCTTGAAGCCCCGATGGCTAAATATCTGTCGGCTTGAAGCCCCGATGGCTGAATATCTGTCGGCTTGAAGCCCCAATGGCTGAATATCTATCGGCTTGAAGCCCCAATGGCTGGATATCTGTCGGCTTGAAGCCCCGGTCGCTGAATATCTATCGGCTTGAAGCCCCGATGGCTGAATATCTGTCGGCCTGAAGCCTCGATGGCTGAATATCTATCGGCTTGAAGCCCCGATGGCTGAATATATGTCGGCTTGAAGTCCCGATCGCTGAATATTTTCTAGTTTAACGCCCCATCGGCGGAATGTTGATTGGTTTCTATTTGTTGGGTGGCTGGAGGGCAGAGGTAAAAGTTTACCTCATAAAGATTTTTTAGAAGAGGCAGGTACAAAGACCATGTTTGCCTCGTTGCTATTCTTTCTCTTCTTCTCTTCTTTTGTGTGGAGAGGCGAGTGGAAAGACCGTGTTCGCCTCATAATTGCTCTTTTTTCTTCTTATCTTCTTCTTTTATGGAGAGGCAGGTGCAGAGACCATGTTCGCCTCATGATCGCACTTTTTCTTCTTCTTTTCTTCTTTTATGGAGAGGCAGGTGCAGGGACCATGTTCGCCTCATGTCTCTTTTTTTCTCTTCTATTCTTCTTTTGTAGAGAGGCAGGTGCAAAGACCATATTTGCCTCATGATTGCTCTTTCTCTTCTTCTCTTCTTCTTTTATGGAGATGCAGGTGCAAGGACCATGTTTGCCTCGTGATCATTTCTTTCTTTTCTTCTCTTCTTCTTTTGTGTAGAGAGGCGGGTGCAAAGACCGTGTTCGTCTCAAAATTGCTCTTTTTCTTCTTCTCTTGTTCTTTTATGGAGAGGCGGGTGCAAGGACCATGTTCGCCTCATGTGCATTCTTTCTTTCCTTCTCTTCTTTTGTGTGATGAGGCGGGCTTGTTGCATCCCTATGGTTTTGATGATGTCTCACACTATAAATCAATCATCTATCTCTAGATTTATGCTAGTTCATCACCTAAGTGAGTTCAGTTCATATGCTGCTTCATTATTTCATCTATCTACACTGCTTGGTTAATATGGACAGTAGGGAGTCGACTCATCAGCAAGGGTAAGTCGACACATCAGAACATTGATAGCTTGGGTACCAAAGTCTATACACCAGCTTGATCTATTAAGTCTATACATTGGCATATCTGCTTCTAGGCTGTACATCGGGCACTTTCTAACTGAAGTCTATACACTGGTCTCAATACTCTAAGTCTATACACAGTCCGACCAGTTAAGTCTGCATTGCCAAAGTCAGTTCAGCTCAACCCTATACATCCTTCCAAGCTTCAACTCTATACACTGGATTGTCAAACTTCACGTCTATACACTGGCTGCTGCATTCTCATAAAGTCTACACATCCGATAGTGTAAGTCTATACATCGCCCAGTGTCATGTTTGCATAGTCTGTACAGCGTCCGTTGTCTAGAATTCTTGAAGTCTGTACATCGGACTGCTTCTTTTGAAGTCTATACATTGGCTCGTTCACTTCTGTAAAGCATGTACATTAGACTGTGGCAAAGTCTATACATTGGGTTCCTTGGGCAAAGTCTATACATTGCTAAGTCTGCACATTACCTTCAGCTCAAGCGTTCAAAGCCAAGTCTATACAACGCCAAGTCAATACATTGAACAGTTCTCCAAGTCTATACACTGGACTGTGTTTCACCAAGTCTGTACATTCGATATCTTTTCCTACGCTTGGCCAAGTCCATACACTCATACATTTCCCTACGCTTTCGTGGCCAAGTATATACATCACTAAGCCTGTACATTGCATTCTGCTCAAACGTTCAAAGCCTCAAAGTCTGTACAGCGTGAAGTCTATACATTAGCTCAAGGGCTTCAAGTCTGTACATTGAACTGCTCTTCAAAGTCTGTACAGAGGCTTCGAATTAACAAGTCTGTACATCGGCTTCATTCGCTCAAGTCCATACATCCACAGTGGTTCATCAAGTCTATACATTCACTAGTGGTTCTTCCAAGTCTGTACAACACTGAAGCCTTCACAAGTCTGTACAGTGCTTGAGCTTCACCAAGTCTGTACATCGCTTCAAGCGATTCAAGTCTATACAGACTGCCTTCACATCCAGAGTCTGTACATCGGTTCAACAACCGATCGTCTCATTCAGAACTTTGCAAGTCTGTACAGCCGAGCGTCTAATGCATCGTCTCACTCTGGCATAGTCTATACACTGGCTCAAGCTTGTCAAAGTCTGTACATCACCGTTGGGGTTCAAGTCAATACATTGCTCACCATCTTATTAAGAGTCTTACACTATCTAGTCTGTACATTGCGTACAGTACATCGCTTCCTCAAAGTCTAAACACTGGCCTCTTGCTTCAAGTCTACACATTGGGTTTTCCGACCACAACCCTATACATTCTGTTGTTATGACTTGAGTCTTCAATACTCACAGCACACTCGTTCCAAGCCTGTACACTGGTTAGGCTTCGTGAAGTCTACACAGTGGCTGAGCTTTGTAAAGTGTACACATTGGTAAGGCTCGTTTGCATTATTCATAAGTCTATACACTGCCATTCATGCGCATTGTTCATAAGTCTATACACTGCCATTCGTTTGCATTGTTCATATGTCTATACACTGCCTTCACATGCGCTTTATTCATTAAGTCTGTACACTCTCTCACGTTGTACACACTTAATCAGTTGATGTTTCTGAAGTATATACATTCGTGTTTATAGCCTGAACTAACTAAGTCTATACATTCCATCTGTCTGTCTGCAGGTGATTCAGGCTGATGATTGGGCACGTGAACCGAGGTTGGCACCTGGCACGTGATCCAAGACAAGAGGCGCATGACACGTGGATGGCAACCTAGTCAGGATGCTGCCATGTGGTCAAAATTCAAATGATCTGGCAAAAAGTTCATGGGCGGGAACCTGGCAGCCACACGCCAACACCTGCTATAAATATAGAGCTTCATCCTTCAGTAGAAGCTTGATCGTGAAAAGAAAAAGCAGAAGCCATTGGTGAGAGTTTGCACGATCCAGAAAAGAAAAAGAGCAGAGAGTTCCATATCCGAGAGGAGTTTGTTCGAGAGAGAGAGCAGTGTTTATGGATTGATGAGTTGCTTCATTTGAAGCTACATTTGTATTGGTTTCAGAACCGATTGCTTCTTCATTGGTTTTTGTTTCTACTTTGTTTTCATTTCATTTTGTTCTTCCTTCTGATTTGAATTGGTTCCCCTCCGGTGTGTGGAGGAAGGGAGTATTACTCCAGTTTCCCTCTGGGTTGCAGAGGAAGAGAGATCGGTGATCTCTGGTGTTGTTAGTGACAGGTTGTCATTAACAGTTTCCCTCCGGTGTGTGGAGGAAGGGAGAGGATTCTCCGGTTGTGTTCTAGCTGGGAGCTAGAACAGGTTTCAAGTTCTGTGGGTAGCAGAGCTTGGTTGAGGGATTTGTTTCCCTTGGTTGTTCAAGCTGTGTGGCAGCATGTTGTTCGCAGACTGAGTCTGCAGTGATCTAGCATTGTCTAGTGGAATCCTCATTCTAGTTGGAGTGAGGGGTGGATGTAGATTGCGGACTGCAATCGAACCACCTAAAAACCGAGTGCCTCCTCTGTGGTTTGCTATTGTTATCTGCGCTCTCCATCTGCTTGTCTCTTTGCTTCCATGTGATCAGTTCTTCATTCTCATTTACTTATACTGCCTTGCTTGGTGATTGTATTTACATTTCTCTGTGTGCGGGTTAAAGAGGGGCGTTAGCAGTAGAATTTATTTTCCGCCTAAGTTTCTACAAATTGGGAGTGATCTATTCATCCCCGCCTTCTATATCACTCTTGCTGCGCTAACAATTGGTATCAGAGCAGGTTTACGCCATGTGGACGAACGGTCAAGGAAATGCTAGCGGTCCTAGAACCTTCATGGCCGAAGGTCAATCCATTAGTCGCCCTCCGTATTTTGATGGTAGTAACTATCTGTTTTGGAAGAACAGGATGGAAGTGTTCATCAAGGCTCAGAGTCATAAACTGTGGAGAGTAATCACGGTGGGGCCATATGATCTGCCACCAAACGAGGACGCTTGGACAGATGACCATGTCAAGCTCTCCTCACTCAACTGGACGGCGTTGAATATCATCCAGTGTGCTGTTCATCCAGAGGAGTATGCCCGTATCTCTGCCTACAAGACTGCCAAGCGAATGTGGGATGAGCTGCAATTGATCTATGAAGGTACAGCTCAAGTGAAAGCCTCGAAGGTAAACCTCTACACTTCTAAGTATGAAATGTCTAAGATGAATGCAGACGAGAATATAACTGAAATGTATGCCAGGTTGTCTTTAATCACAAATACTCTTAAAGGGCTAGGGAAGGATCTTGCTGAGGCAGATATAGTCAGGAAAATCCTTAGATCTTTATCCCCGGCATGGCACACTAAGGCCATTGTGATTGAGGAGTCAAAAGATTTGACTATCTTGACTGTGAATGAACTCATAGGATCCCTTATGACCTATGAGATGAATTTCCAAGGAGGTGGAGAAGGAAGTGAGAGGAAGGGTAAAAATGTAGCTCTAAGAGCTTCCCGCAACAAGGGTAGCAACAGCGGGAGCAGCAGCAGTAGCCCCGAGTCCGAGTCTAAGCTTGAAGGTTTGTCAAATCTCGACCAGGAGGAGCATGCTATGCTCACTAGACAGTTCAGAAAATTTTTGAAGAAAAAGGGAAAGACCTTTAGGAAGAAGAAGCCACACTCTTTCAACAAGAGTGCTGAATTTACTAGTTACAGGGATAGAAATCCTAAGAGACTGACTTATTTTAATTGTAACAAACAGGGACATATGAAAGGTGAATGCCCAGACCTCCAGAAGAAGGGTCCCTATCTTCAGAAGAAAAACATAAAGGTGCAGAAGAAGAAGTCACAGGCGATGGTCTGCACATGGAGCGAGGAAGAAGAAGACCCCGAAGATGCTTCCTCAGAAAAATATGAAGATGGAATTTGCCTTATGGCAAACAGTGAAGAGGAGGTAATAAATGTTTTTGAAAATTTCTCAATTGATGACTGGGAGGATGCTTATGGTGAATTGTTAGATAAATTTAATTCTCTTAGTAAAGAGCACAGAGTTCTGAAAAGAAAATTTAACACAAATGTTGAAGAAAAAACTCTAGTCTGTGAGGAAAATGAGAAGCTAAAAGAACGACTAGAAGAAATGACCTCACTAAGGAAAGAAAATGATAAGCTCAAGGGAGAAACTCAAGAAAGTCAAAAACTGCTCAATGAATTCAAAACTAAAATTGAAGAAAGCATGAATGAAATTAGAGTGAATTCAGAGAAATATGAAGCTGTGAAGAAAGTAAATGTTGAACTCCTAAAAAATTCTGAGTCCCTTCAAAAGGAGCTGGAAGACAAACAGAAAGTCTTAGAAAAGTTTGTCCAAGGAAAGACTAGTTTAGATGCTATACTAGGGACTAGGGTCAATTTCAATAAAGAAGGTCTAGGCTATGACCCAACCAACAAGAGACCCGTGCAATTCAAGACCATCACCTTCTGCCTAGAGAAGGGAAAAGAAAAGCTGGACACACCATCCAGCTCAAAGGAAATTCAAAGTCCTAAAGAAAACACAAAAACCAGTACTGGACAACCATTTAAGATGGGAATGAATTTTATGAAGAATAACACTAAGCCCACTCACCAGAACATAAATGATAGATGGACCAAGAAAGTAAATCAGAATAAGAGCTGGAATTACAACTATCAGATGGGTCCAAACAGGACCTACTAGAGAAATAACTTTCATGGTCAAAAATATGTTAATCAACAAGCCTACAGGAAATTTCCTAGGAATAGGAAGACTAATGAATGGAATAGAACTCACTTCTCCAGTTGAGCTGGATTCAACTTTAATAAACCAGAAAGGACGGTGCCAGAGAAAACCATGCTGAAGCAAATCTGGATACCTAAACACTTGATCAGAGATTTGAACAATGTCCTTGGACCCAACTCATCTTGGGTTCCAAATCACTCTGCTTGATGTATTTGTGTAGGTCGGCCTGGCAGCTGAAGACAACAAGTGGTACCTCGACAGTGGCTGCTCCAGGCATATGACAGGAGACCGATCCAAGTTTAGCAAGATAGAGATGAAGCCAGGGGGTCTGGTCAAGTTTGGAGGAAAGAACAAAGGTAAAATAATTGGAGTTGGTACAGTAGGTAAGTCTTCCATTAACTCCATTGAAAAAGTCTTACTTGTGGAAGGGCTTCAACACAACCTGATTAGCATTAGTCAGTTATGTGACAGGGGTCACAGGGTTGTATTTGATGATAGTTCATGCAAAATCCTTGAAACAAATTCTGATGTGGTTAAATTTGTAGCCAACAGGATTAATAATGTCTACATTGTAGACTTAGATGAGAAATCTGAATCTACAATTTGCTTATCTGCCAATTCTGAAAATGATGCTTTTGAATGGCATAGACGTCTAGGTCATGCTATCTTTTCAGCTTTAAATAAATTGGTCAAGCATGATTTAGTTAGAGCATTGCCTAGAATTAAATTCAACTCAATATCAAAAGCATGTGATGTCTGTGCTCTAGGCAAACAGACCAGAAATTCCTTCAAATTAAGATCTGAGCCATTGTCTTCTAGACCAATGGAACTTCTTCATATGGACCTTTTCGGTCCCACTAGAACTCCGAGTCTCAATGGAAACAGGTTTGGCTATGTCATCATAGATGACTTCTCTAGATATTCATGGATATTTTTCTTAGCAAATAAGAGTGATGCATTTCAAAAGTTTAATCTATTTTTCAATAAGGTCAAACAAGAAGGGAAGTACAAGGTCTGTCTATTCAATCTGACCATGGAGGTGAGTTTGAAAACTCCATGTTTACTGATCTTTGTGACAAAGAAGGACTAACTCACAGGTTTTCTTCTCCCATGACACCTGAACAGAATGGGATTGTGGAGAGAAGAAATAGAACTGTGGTGGAGATGGCCCGAACCATGTTGATTGAAAGTAAATTACCTAGAAGGTTTTGGGCAGAAGCGGCCAATACAGCAACTTACATTATCAACAGGGCCATGGTAAGACCCATTCACAAGAAAACACCCTATGAGCTTCTAAAAGGTAAGAAACCAAACTTGTTTCACTTCAGAATTTTTGGAGCAAAATATTTTATTCATAACAATGATAAGAAAGATTTAGACAAGTTTGAAGCCAAAAGCACACCTGGAATATTCTTGGGTTACTCTGAAGTGTCAAGGGCATATAGGGTATTTAACATATCAGATCAGAAAGTGGAAGAGTCTCCACACATCCTTTTTAGTGAAAAGAAAGATGTTTCTAATGTTGAAAATCTTGACAGGAATTTCAATCATGGTGGGGATTTTCTAGAAGACCAACAGGAAGAAGAGAAGACTCAGTCGAGTGGAGAAACAAATTCCCCCAATCAGGAAGGGCCAAGAGAAACAGGTGAGTCTTCAACAAATATCAGATTTCTTAAAGACCATCCATTAGATAAAGTCATAGGCAATCCTGAAGATCCTCTTCGGACTAGGTCTCATTTTAGAAATGTGAATAATGATGACTTAATTACTTTAGTCTCACAAATTGAACCCAAAACAGTAGAAGAGGCCTTAGCTGATCAAGCTTGGGTCAATACTATGAGTGAGGAATTAGGTCAGTTTGAAAGGAATAATGTCTGGGAGCTTGTCCCAAGACCAGATGGTATAAATATCATAGGAACCAAGTGGGTGTTCAAAAATAAGATGAATGAAGATGGAATTATCTCGAGGAATAAGGCCAGATTAGTAGCCAAAGGCTACTGTCAGGAATTCGGTGTAGACTTTGATGAATCCTATGCACATGTTGCTAGGATGGAAGCTATAAGATTGTTGCTTACCTTTGCTTGCTCAAAGAATATAAAACTCCAACAAATGGATGTTAAAAGTGCCTTTTTAAATGGAGTCATTAAAGAAGAAGTTTTTGTTGAACAACCTCCTAGATTTCAATATTCTCCTCAACCTAACCAAGTTTTCAGGTTAAACAAAGCCTTGTATGGTCTAAAGCAGGCTCCAAGAGCATGGTATGAAAGATTGTCTGAATTTCTGATCAACAAGGGCTACAAAAGAGGTAAAGTTGATCAAACTTTATTTACCAAGGGCATAAATAAAGATCTCATCATAGTTCAGGTATATGTAGATGACATTATATTTGGATCAACTAAGCATGAACTATGTGATGAATTTTCTACCATGATGTCTGCTGAATTCGAAATGAGCTTGGTTGGTGAACTAAAATATTTTCTTGGATTGCAGGTACAACAGCTAGAGATGGGTGCTTCATCAACCAAACCAAATACACAATTGAACTGTTCAAAAGGTTTGGCATGGAAAACTTAAAGCACATTACAACACCCATGGGCACCAATACCTCATTGGATGCAGATGAGACAGGTAAAGAAGTAAATGCCAAACTTTATCGAGGTATGATTGGATCACTTCTTTACTTGACAGCCTCTAGACCAGATATACAATTCAGTGTAGGAATGTGTGCAAGATATCAGTCTAGACCTACTGAATTACACTTAGCTGCAGTTAAAAGAATCTTCAGATATTTGTCAGCTACTCATTCTCTTGGTTTATGGTTTCCTGCATCTCACACACTTAACTTAGTAGCATACACAGATGCTGATTATGCAGGCTGTAAACTAGATAGGAAAAGCACTAGTGGCCATTGTGAATTTTTGGGTGGGTGTTTAGTGTCTTGGGGCTCCAAGAAACAACATTCTGTGGCCCTCTCCACTGCAGAAGCTGAATATGTGGCTGCAGGGAGTTGTGGAACACAAGTAATATGGATTAAACACCAGCTTCAGGACTACCAAATAGACCTGGGGTGCACACCAATTTACTGTGATAATACTAGTGCCATCAATATTGCTAAAAATCCTGTTTTGCATTCACGAACCAAACACATAGAGATAAGACATCATTTTATAAGAGATGAGGTGTCTAAGAATAATTTTGAACTGATTCATGTAGGCACAGATAATCAGATTGCTGACATATTCACAAAACCTCTGGAAAATGAAAAATTCACCACATTGAGAAGAGAATTAGGCTTATACAAATTGTCTTAATTATGAAGCATGTTCTTGTTGTGAGGGGGAGTTGTGTTTGTCTGATGTTTAGCCTTCTTTCATGCTGGTTTAAGGGGGAGTTCAGAATGCTTACTGGTTAGCTTTCAGGAATGCTTTGAGTAAGGGGAAGCTTTGAGATTATGCTGGACTGTTTTATTGAGGAATGCTATGTCTTAGGGGGAGCTGAGTTGTAATGTGAGAAGAGAAGTTCTTTGACAGACTCAAAAGGGCTATCCAGATGTGTAACTTTGCTGGTCTTGCATGACTGATCTAGAGTGGTTCTCTCAGACAGTAGAGTGTCACTTATCTCTTAAGTCTATAAGTCAGTGACTCTAATCTCCAGTTAGAATCTTTCCTTTAGTACTCCTTCAGAGATCTGGACTAATTGCATAAAGTATATCTTCCTACATTGTCATTGATTCTGGTTCAGGCCAAAACCTGTATGTCTTGATATCTGACCCAATCAACTTGAAATCTAGACTTCAAGACTCAATTCAAGAAATAGTCCTTCTGGTATTGTTTTCAATCATTCTATCTCTTTAACTCAAGGGCTTAACTGAACAAAAATGTTCTGTTTTGATCACTGAGAAACTGGGAGCTTCATCAATGAAATGAATATTTCTCCCATGTCATGAGGTGTCAAATGCTTAAAATGAGTGAAAAGAAATGACAGAGCAATGGTGGCTTGCTGGTGAGTAACTGGGGACTCTGGCCTCTAATCAAGGTGTTTCCTCATATAAAAAGTCACAGTTACTAACTATGTTCCTTAATAATAAAAAAAAGGGGAAGTAATGAGGTACTCACTCTGAGTAACTGGGATTCAGGCCTCTAATCAAGGTGTCTCTCTAATGTCAAAGGAGTGAACTACCAACTTACTCATTGATCTTCTTGAAAATCATCTCCAACAAAAAATTCCTTGTTGTTATGCAACTAATGGATTGCTTGTCCTCAATACCTTGAGAACACCTCTCTGATTTCGTCTCTTGCTGTCATGTGGGATAGTTGAATGATCAGCTATATCTGGCCATACTTGTTAACTCCTGCTCTAAATCATCCACTATGTATGCTGATAAACTTATCTATCATTCTACTTCTCTATTGTGTATTGGAGTTTAAAAAATCTTCTCTTGAGATTAGAAACTCACTTATTCTCTTAAGACCTACTCGTGACTTTCTGCACTAAGAAGTTACTGCCCTTATTCTTCATGTTTCCAGCACTGTCATACATTTTGTAGTTCTTTTTGCTGATGTCAAAGGGGGAGAGAAGTTTGCAATATCAGTGAGAAGTTCTGCAATATCAGTGAGTCTTGGATTTGTCTTGAGCTTTGGGGGAGTCATGTTGCTTCGGGGAAGATATGGTTATGAGTTGTGGGGGAGATGAGAGTGTGTTGTAGGGAATGTATAATTCGTCTGCATGAGCATACCTTGAATTTAATATGTTTGTTGCAGCTGATATAAAACTGTTGTTGAACTTTGATATTGCTTGAATCCCTATGGTTTTGATGATGTCTCACACTATAAATCAATCATCTATCTCTAGATTTATGCTGGTTCATCACCTAAGTGAGTTCAGTTCATATGCTGCTTCATTATTTCATCTATCTACACTGCTTGGTTAATATGGACAGTAGGGAGTCGACTCATCAGCAAGGGTAAGTCGACACGTCAGAACATTGAGAGCTTGGGTACCAAAGTCTATACACCAGCTTGATCTATTAAGTCTATACATTGGCATATCTGCTTCTAGGCTGTACATCGGGCACTTTCTAACTGAAGTCTGTACACTGGTCTCAATACTCTAAGTCTGTACACAGTCCGACCAGTTAAGTCTGCATTGCCAAAGTCAGTTCAGCTCAACCCTATACATCCTTCCAAGCTTCAACTCTATACACTGGATTGTCAAACTTCACGTCTATACACTGGCTGCTGCATTCTCATGAAGTCTACACATCCGATAGTGTAAGTCTATACATCACCCAGTGTCATGTTTGCATAGTCTGTACAGCGTCCGTTGTCTAGAATTCTTGAAGTCTGTATATCGGACTGCTTCTTTTGAAGTCTATACATTGGCTCGTTCACTTCTGCAAAGCATGTACATTAGACTGTGGCAAAGTCTATACATTGGGTTCCTTGGGCAAAGTCTATACATCGCTAAGTCTGCACATTGCCTTCAGCTCAAGCGTTCAAAGCCAAGTCTATACAACGCCAAGTCAATACATTGAACAGTTCTCCAAGTCTATACACTGGACTGTGTTTCACCAAGTCTGTACATTCGATATCTTTTCCTACGCTTGGCCAAGTCCATACACTCATACATTTCCCTACGCTTTCGTGGCCAAGTATATACATCACTAAGCCTGTACATTGCATTCTGCTCAAACGTTCAAAGCCTCAAAGTCTGTACAGCGTGAAGTCTATACATTAGCTCAAGGGCTTCAAGTCTGTACATTGAACTGCTCTTCAAAGTCTGTACAGAGGCTTCGAATTAACAAGTCTATACATCAGCTTCATTCGCTCAAGTCCATACATCCACAGTGGTTCATCAAGTCTATACATTCACTAGTGGTTCTTCCAAGTCTGTACAACGCTGAAGCCTTCACAAGTCTGTACAGTGCTTGAGCTTCACCAAGTCTGTACATCGCTTCAAGCGATTCAAGTCTATACAGACTGCCTTCACATCCAGAGTCTGTACATCGGTTCAACAACCGATCGTCTCATTCAGAACTTTGCAAGTCTGTACAGCCGAGCGTCTAATGCATCGTCTCACTCTGGCATAGTCTATACACTGGCTCAAGCTTGTCAAAGTCTGTACATCACCGTTGGGGTTCAAGTCAATACATTGCTCACCGTCTTATTAAGAGTCTTACACTATCTAGTCTGTACATTGCGTACAGTACATCGCTTCCTCAAAGTCTGAACACTGGCCTCTTGCTTCAAGTCTACACATTGGGTTTTCCGACCACAACCCTATACATTCTGTTGTTATGACTTGAGTCTTCAATACTCACAGCACACTCGTTCCAAGCCTGTACACTGGTTAGGCTTCGTGAAGTCTACACAGTGGCTGAGCTTTGTAAAGTGTACACATTGGTAAGGCTCGTTTGCATTGTTCATAAGTCTATACACTGCCATTCATGCGCATTGTTCATAAGTCTATACACTGCCATTCGTTTGCATTGTTCATATGTCTATACACTGCCTTCACATGCGCTTTATTCATTAAGTCTGTACACTCTCTCACGTTGTACACACTTAATCAGTTGATGTTTCTGAAGTATATACATTCGTGTTTATAGCCTGAACTAACTAAGTATATACATTCCATCTGTCTATCTGCAGGCGATTCAAGCTGATGATTGGGCACGTGAACCGAGGTTGGCACCTGGCACGTGATCCAAGACAACAGGCGCATGACACGTGGATGGCAACCTAGTCAGGATGCTGCCATGTGGTCGAAATTCAAATGATCTGGCAAAAAGTTCATGGGCGGGAACCTGGCAGCCACACGCCAACACCTGCTATAAATATAGAGCTTCATCCTTCAGTAGAAGCTTGATCGTGAAAAGAAAAGGCAGAAGCCATTAGTGAGAGTTTGCACGATCTAGAAAAGAAAAAGAGCAGAGAGTTCCATATCCGAGAGGAGTTTGTTCGAGAGAGAGAGCAGTGTTTGTGGATTGATGAATTGCTTCATTTGAAGCTACATTTGTATTGGTTTCAGAATCGACTGCTTCTTCATTGGTTTTTGTTTCTACTTTGTTTTCGTTTCATTTTGTTCTTCCTTCTGATTTGAATTGGTTCCCCTCCGGTGTGTGGAGGAAGGGAGTATTACTCCAGCTTCCCTCTGGGTTGCAGAGGAAGAGAGATCGGTGATCTCTGGTGTTGTTAGTGACAGGTTGTCATTAACAGTTTCCCTCCGGTGTGTGGAGGAAGGGAGAGGATTCTCCGGTTGTGTTCTAGCTGGGAGCTAGAACAGGTTTCAAGTTCTGTGGGTAGCAGAGCTTGGTTGAGGGATTTGTTTCCCTTGGTTGTTCAAGCTGTGTGGCAGCATGTTGTTCGCAGACTGAGTCTGCAGTGGTCTAGCATTGTCTAGTGGAATCCTCATTCTAGTTGGAGTGAGGGGTGGATGTAGATTGCGGACTGCAATCGAACCACCTAAAAACCGAGTGCCTCCTCTGTGGTTGGCTATTGTTATCTGCGCTCTCCATCTGCTTGTCTCTTTGCTTCCATGTGATCAGTTCTTCATTCTCATTTACTTATACTGCCTTGCTTGGTGATTGTATTTACATTTCTCTATGTGCGGGTTATGGAGGGGCGTTAGCAGTAGAATTTATTTTTCGCCTAAGTTTCTACAAATTGGGAGTGATCTATTCATCCCCGCCTTCTATATCACTCTTGCTGCGCTAACAGGGCTCGAAGACCACATCTGCCTCATGTGTCTTCTTTTGGTTCTGCTCTTCTTCTTTTGTGTGAAGAGGCGGGTTCAGGGACCACGTCTGTCTCATGTGTCTTTTCTTCCTCTTCTTCTCGTCTTTTGTGTGATAAGGCGGGCTCGAAGACCACGTCTGTCTCGTGACTCTTTTTCTTTCTTTTCTTCTCTTCTTTTATGGGATGAGGCGGGCTCGAAGACCACGTCTTCCTCATGTGCCCCTTTTTTCTTTCTTTTCTGCTCTTCTTTTCTCATTAACGCTTCCGTGCTGGAGTGTATTTCTCTTAATGTGCCCCCGGGTTGGGGTGTAGCTTCATTTGGTGTGCATCCCCCCTGAGGGGTGTGTTTTGCCTCTTTGCTTCTGTGCCCCCAGGCGGGGTGTATTTTTTTGGCTTCTATGTCCCCAGACCAGGGTGTGTTTTTTTTTAATGCCCCCGAGGCGGGGTGTAGCTCTCTTCAAATGCCCCCATGGTGGGGTATACTCTTCACGGCTTCTATGCCCCCAGGTGGGGTATGTTTCTTCTTCAAATACCCCTAAGCCAGGGTGGACTTCTCTTCATATGCCCCTGAGCCGAGGCGTGTTCTTTATAGCTTCTAGGCCCTCGAGGCGAGGTATGTTTCTTCTTCATATGCCCCTGGTACGGGGTGTAGCTCTCTTCAAATGCCCCCCCCCCCAGCCGGGGTATACTCTTCACGGCTTCTATGCCCCCAGGCGGGGTATGTTTCTTCTTCATATGCCCCTGGTACGGGGCGTGTCTTTTGTTTCTTATACCCCCCCATGGCGGGGGCGAATTCTGCTCTCTTTCTACCCCTGAAGGCGGAGGAGTGCTTCTCTTCATATGTCCCCGGCACGAGGGTGTATCTCTTGCTTCTTATGCCCCCCTGAGGCCGGGGTGTATCTCTTTATGGCTTCTGTGCCCCCGAAGTAGGGTATGTTGTTTCTTCAAATGCCACTTGGGAGGAGTATATCTTTCTTCTTATACTTCCAGATCGGGATGTATGTCTCTTTGTTTCTGTGCCCTGGGTCGGGGTAGATGCTTCTGCTTCTTATGCGCCAAGGGCGGAGTGTATTTTTTGTGCCCCCAGGCTGGGGTAGGTGCTTCTGCTTCTTATGCGCCAAGGGCGGAGTATGTCTCTTTCCGTGCCCCCAGGCTGGGGTACATTCTTCATGTTTCTTATACCCTTTTCGCAGGGCGTATTCTCTTGCTTCTTATGTCCTTGGATCGGGGCGTATGTTTCTTCTTCTGACGCCCCTAGGTCGGGGCATATTCTTTCTTCATGTGCTCCCAGGTCGGGATGTATGTCTCTTTGCTTCTTTACGCCCCCAGATCGGGGTAAATGCGTCTGCTTCTTATGCGCCAAGGGCGGAGTGTACCTCTTTGTGTCCCCTGAGCGGGGTGGATGCTCTGCATGTGTCCCCAGGTCGGGGTGTAACTTTGTCTCCCATGGAGGGGGTGTGTTGTTTCTTCAAAAGCCCCCAGACCAGGGTGTATTCTTCTCTTTCTTATACTCCCGAGGAGGGAGGCGTTCTCTTCATGTGCCCCCGTGGCGGGATGTGCTTCTTTCTTCAAGTGTCCCCAGGCCGGGGTGAATTCTTTTCTTCTTCCCAGACACACCGGGGGGAATGTTTGCTTCTTGTGCTCCCAAGGTGGGGTGTATTGCTGCTTTTGATGCCCCCAAGGTGGGGCGTATTGCAGCTTCTGATGCCCCAGAGCGAGGTATCCTTTTTTTTATATATGCCCCCGGCACGGGGTGTATTACACTTCTAGTGCCCCCAGAGTGGAGTGTATTGCCGCTTTTGATGCGGGGTGTAGTTCTTGCTTTTTATGCACCCGAGACGGGGTGAATTCTTCTTCTTTGCTTACGTGCCCCCATATCGGGGTGTATTCCTCTCTTTATATGCTTCCCTAAGCCGGGGGATGTTGTTTGTTCTACTTCAGATGCCCCCCCCGGGGGGGTGCATGTTGCTTCATGGACTCCGAGCCTGGGGTATGCTCCTTCAAAGGTCCCTAAGCCGGGGTGGATTCTCTTTTCTTCTCATGCTCCCAAGGTGGGATGTAGCTTCTTTAAGTACCTCTAAATCAGAGCGTATTCTTTATGGATTCTATGTCCCCTGGCGGGGTATGATTCTTCTTCAAATACCCCTAGGCTGGGGTGAACTTCTCTTCATATGCCCCTGAGTCGGGGCGTGTTCTTTATAGCTTCTAGGCCCTCGAGGCGAGGTATGCTTCTTCTTCAAATACCCCCGAGACGGGGGTGTGTTTCTTGGCTTCATATGCCCCGGACGTGGGGTATATCTTTTGTTTCTTATGCTCCCGAGCCGGGATGTAGCTTCTTGGCCTCATATGCTGCCGAGGTGAGGGGTATGTTGCTTTACGTGCCCCCGGGGTGAATGCATTTTGCCTCTACTGCCCCGTGGCGGGGTATATCTCTTGGCTTCTTACGCCCCCAAGGTGGGGTGTGTTTTCTTCTTGTGCCCCCGGGGTGGGGTATATCTTTCGCTTCTTATGCCCCCCCTTAAGGCGGGGTGAAGTCTTTGCTTCAAATGCCCCTAAATCGGGGTATAGTTTTGTCTCATATGCCCCTAGAGTAGAGGTGTATTTCTCTTCATGTGCCCCTCAATCGGGGTGTATCTTTGTTGGTTGTTGTGCCCCCAAAGGGAGGTGTCTTTTCTTCATGTGCCTCGGGCACCGGGTGTATCTTTGCTCTTTTTTTTTTTGCCCCCCGAGGGGGGAAATTCTTCTTCTTCTGCCCCGACACACTGGGGAATGTTTGCTTCTTGTGCCCCCAAAGTGGGGTGTATTCTCGATGGCTCCTGTGCCCCCGTTGGTGGGGTGTATGCTTCTTCTTCAGACTCCCCTAAGGCGAGGTGCATTCTTTGTTGCTTCATGTACCCCCGAGTCAGGGTGGATTCTCTTCATGTGCCCCCATGGTGGGGTGTACTTTCTTTATGTGTCCCCAGGAGTGGGGTGTGGTTTGCTTCCTATGCACCCAAGCAGGGTGTATCGCTGCTTGCAATGTCCCCCGAGGCGGGGTATCCTTCTTTTTCAAATACCCCTAAACCGGGGCGTATTCTTTATGGCTTCTATGCCCCCATAGCGGGATGTGTTTCTTCTTCAAATACCCCTAAGATGGGGTGGACTCTTTTCTTCTTATACTCCCAAGGTAGGATGTAGCTTCTTCAAATGCCCCTGAGACGAGGCGTGTTTTTTACGGCTTCTATGCCCCCAGGCGGGGTATATTTCTTCTTCAAATACCCCTAAGCCAGACTGTATTCTTGTTGCTTCTTATGCTCCCAAGGCGGGATGTGACTTCTTAAAATGCCCTTAAGCCGGGGTGTATTCTTCATGACTTCTGTGTCCCCTGGCGGGGTATGTTTCTTCTTCAAACGCCCCTAAGCTAGGGTGTGTTCTTATGCTTTTTGTGCCCCTCAGGGCGACGTGCATTCCTCTCCATATGCCCCTAGCATGGGGTGTGCTTTTGTTTCTTATGCCTCCAGGCCGGGGTACGTTTCTTCTTCAGATGCCCCTAAGCCAGGGTGAGTTTCTCTTTTTATGTGTCCCCAGGCCGGGGTGAATTCTTTTCTTCTTATGCCCCAATGGCGGGGTATGTCTTTTGCTTCATGTGCCCCCATATCGGGGTGTATTTCTTCTTTAAATGCCCCTAAGCCAGGGTGTAATTCTATTTCTTCTTATGTCCCCAGGTCAGGGCGGATTCTTCTTCAAATACCCCGAAGCCGGGGTGTAGCTTTTGCTTTGTATGCCCCCCAGTCGGGGCAGATTCTCTTCATGTGCCCCTGGGAATGGGGTGTACCTATTTTTCTGCCTCCTATGCCCCCTGTAGCAGGGTATATATCTTCTTCTTATCCCCCATGGCGGGGTATGTGCATGCTCTCTTCGGGAGTGGTGGCCGTGCTTGGCCTCATTGCTATAAAGCATTCCCCTCAGCGGGCAGCTATTCACTAAGCTACAATTATGGCTCGCTGGGTCTTTTAGCAACCACTCGAGGGACCGTTTTGTGGTGGATAGAGGCAGCAGGAAGGAGGAACAGGCCGGGTCATTGCACTGCGGACTTGGGTCCTCCTAGAGTCAGGCAGGATGCCGGGTTTCTTCTTGCTCTTTTGGTCGACAATGCTTGCCAGCTTTTTCTTCTTCTCTTTTTTTATTTCTCTTTTTATTTCTCTATTTTGTATGATTGACGAGGGTAGAGGTGCAGGAGACCGCTCACCCCCTCAGGGAGGGGATGAGTGGTTCGCTCCACCGCATCAACCCCGCAATGGTAATCTTAATTCAGCGCGGGCCTCGACGGACGTGGGCATACAACCCTCTCCTCGTCGACTCTTTTCTTCTTTTTTTGTTTCTTTCTTTTCTTCTTTTATTCTTTTATTCTTTTCTTCTATTTCTTCTTGAGGAAAAGGGGGGTTTGATTTCCCCTCCCTTCTCTTCTCTTTCTCTTCTCTTTTTTTTATAATAGCCCCCATGATTCGTGGAAGCTGCATATGCTTCGAAGCGGCGTCCTCGAGGCCACAAAGGCAACTGCACCGAGTCTGGATTTTTTTTTCATATGGCTGGCAAAGACAGCACCTGCCATTCATCAAAGCAGGCAAACATCGTTAATTAGGAGGCCATGAAGCCCTAAATCCCGGCGAAGAGATGAAGGGTGGTTTAAGTCCCACCGGGCGTGCCAGACTTGTAGACGCGCTAAAATTTGCTTGTTCAGGTGGTACGTCTGTTAAGTGCGTGGGCGTGCCAGTCACTGAGTGACAATTTATTCGGGCTCCAAAGAGCCCATGGTGCGCTCGATCTGACTCTGTCAGACGATTGTGTGGTTCGTGTCGGGACCAAAACCCGCCGCGCCATAAAGGTCACGACGTCATTTACATCCCCCATATGAGGGAACACCCTTGATTAATTGTCGGGATTCAGGGCCTCATGGCCAAGAAATCAATCGCATGGAAGGTCTATTACGAGGTATTGAAATCCTCGCGCGAGGGCGAGAAGAAAATCATTCGCGGTCATGTCAGTCGTGTACTGACCATTTAATGTTCGGACGAATGTCCAGGTCGAGAAGATCGTGGTTGTCGCGGGAAAACCGTAACTCATGTATGCCGAGGTACGACAAATTTATCGTTTGGAAGAGCGGAGAACGTTCGGCTGAGCCTCGGTTGGAGCGGTCAAAAACCAGTAAATCTATTGGCCCGGTGCAAGAGCAAGCTGCGACAATACTGCGGTGGGCCCCCCACGGTCGAAACAAGACTTGCATGGGCGTCATTAATATTTCCAGTGCCAAGGGGTAACGAGGGAATATCCCTTGAGTTGGCTGAAAATCACTGTGTCTAGGGAAGCGGACGTTCGAAACGTGTCGGCCACTCGGGAGACCGTTTAATATTCGGACGGGTGTCCGGCTTAAGAATATCATAATCGTCGCATGAGGACCTGGAACATATGTATGCCGTGACACGGTAAATACATTATTCCGAGACACTGAAAACATTTGGTTAAATTTTGGTTAGTGTAACAGGAAACTAGCGAATTTATTGGCCCGATGTGAGATCGAGTCGGGACCATACCGGGGGCGTCTCCCGTGGTCCAAACGGGGCTTGCGTGGGCATCATCAATGTTCCCGGTGCCGGAGGGCAACGGGGAAGAGTCCCGGGACTAGATTCCAAAATCGAAAACGTGTTCGAAGGGAGCGGGCTATAGGCCGAGGATATGAGTCATACAATGACCATAATCGGGACAAGCCCGAGGTCTAAGCATGGCCCACGGGGGCCCTGTTGACCTTCCCATGCAAAGGGTCCAGGGATGACAGGAGCCATCTCATTCTATTCGGATTCCTGTCAGTCACTTGCGGACCCCTTGATATTCGGACAAGGGTCCATATTGAAGGTGCGACGTAGATAGGAACAACCCCGTACAAATGTATGCCGAGTTTGCGGCAATTTCAATGAAAGGGCGGGAACGAATCCCGATAGGGTGAATCCGATTTGACGAGCTATCAGCCCGGAGCAATACTGGGTCACGACCACGTCGGGGTAGGAGCCGTCGGCCATGTTGGTTGCTCACGGGTCTTTTCATGTTCAGACACAGGTCCGTAATAAAAACGCAGCGAAAACCGAGGTAAACCCGTTCAAATGTCTGCTGAACGTACGGCAATTTTAGTAGTGGCTCGGAAGGGATCCAGCATGAGAAACGAGTCCGGTTTAATCGGAATGTCAGCCCGAGGCGAGGTCGGGCCATGGCCATTTCGGGATAATTCCCAAGACTCAGGCCCAACCTGGAAGGGCAGCATTGTTATGCCTTCAGCATCGGGTCACGGGAGAGACGGGGCTGCAACATAGATCTTACCATTTTCTTTATCTGGGCTTTAAATTATGTGCATATATATTTTATTGCTTATTTCCCTTTTATGTATTTATTCTAGATGATTTCTCCATTTTGTTTATTATTATTACTATTATATTTTTCCTTTCCTTTTTTACTATTATTATTATTATTTCACATTTTTTTGTTTATTTCTCGTATATGTATATTCAGGTTTATTTATTTATAATAATTTTTATTAATTTATTATCATTATTATCATTATCATTATCATGACATATTTATATATGTTTATATATATTTATTTTGGAAGGAAAAGTGGGCCGTTGGGGGCAAAAAGGGGTGTACCGGCGAAGGCAGGGAGAGCGTGCCGGAGAGGGGCTGGGAGAGTGTACCGGGTAGGTTAGAGGGTGCCGGGGAAGCGCCAAGAGAGTGTGTCGGGGAGGGAGTTGGCGGGCGTGCCGGGCTAACTCGAAGTCTGTACAACATATGCTAGCACACGCACAGAGTCTGTACACTGTCCATTTGCTGCAACTCAAAGTCTATACACTGGCCGGTTGCTGCAACACAAAGTCTATACATTGGATGGTTGCTGCAACACTAAGTCTATACATCCATCGGCTCAAAGTCTATACATTCTCGGACCAAGTCTGTGCAGCCCGTGTGCTCCATGCATTCAAAGTCTATACATTCCTATCTTTACCTACGTTCATCGGTTTTGCAAACACACAAGTCCGTACATTGGTTGCATAGCTTGCCATGCATAACCGGTGCATTCCTCATTTGATCCAAACTCAAAGTCTGTACATCGTCTGCTAGCACACACGCAAAGTCTGTACATCGTCCATTTGCTGCAACTCAAAGTCTATACATTGGTTGGTTGCTGCAATACAAAGTCTGTACATTGGCTGGTTGCATGCATACACAAAGTCTATACATTGGCCGGTTGCATGCACACAAAGTCTGTATATTGGCTGGTTGCGGCAACACAAAGTCTGTACATTGGCTATTGATAAGTCGGTACATCCTTACTCAAAGTCTGTACATTGTTGTCACAAGCACATTAAGTCCATACATTCGTTCACGGCATGTCTGAACATCCATTTCCAATGTACATACTTTACTATCTGCATTTGTGTAATCCCTCATGCAAAGTCTATACATTGCTAAAGAGACGGTGAGCATGAGAGAGAGAGGGTGGGGAGAAGAGACGAGACAGTGGGGGAGAAAGATGAGGTGGGAGCGTGAGAGAGAGAGAGAGAGACGATGGGGGAAGCCGAGAGAGAGAG
This sequence comes from Amorphophallus konjac, assembly GCA_022559845.1. NCBI lineage: Eukaryota > Viridiplantae > Streptophyta > Magnoliopsida > Alismatales > Araceae > Amorphophallus > Amorphophallus konjac. The sequence continues at coordinate 47,472,940 of CM040124.1, read as the reverse complement.
AGAGACGGCGAGCATGAGAGAGATACGGTGGGATGAGAGATGGTGATACGGAGGGAGAGAGAAAGAGACAGTGGGGGCGCGAGAGAGAAAGATACAGTGAGGGAGAGAGGGGGAGATACGGTGAGAGAGAAAGAGAGAGAGAGAGACGGTGAGGGGCTGAGAGAGGGAGAGATGGTGGGAGAGAGAGAGAGAGAGAGAGAGAGAGAGATGGTGAGGGGCTGAGAGAGGGAGAGATAGTGGGAGAAAGAGAGACACCGCTGAGGAGGAGTGTGCCGCTGAAGGGCCAAAAGGGTGTGTCGTTGAAGGGCTATTAGAGTGTGCCGCTGGAGGGTTGATAGGGTGTACCGGTGAAGGCTAGAACAGGTGTGCCGATGAAGACCCGGTCCTCCTTTACTTCTTTTAAGGTTTTTCTTTTCTTCCTTTCTTTGGTTTTTATGCAGTTTTACACAAGTCTTTCCTCCCTTTCCTCACAACCTGCTCTTTATAAGTTGGGCATTTAATCCGCAACACCACCGTTCAATCTGATTCTTTTCACATCGCCCACAGTGTCTTATTCCGGTTGGAGTGTTTTATCGCCGAGTGTTCCATTCGTTCGTTATTTTCCTTTGCCCTTTAATATGTTGTTGTTCCATCTATTTCCTGCATCCTTTTGCCTTTTTATGTGTTATTATTCTATTTGTTCGTTGCTTCCTTTTGTCTCTTCAATGTGTTATTATTTCTAACAAAAATTCTATGGCATCTCCCCTTGACCCGAGCGTAAGGGAGGTACAGGGAACGCGCCCACATGGAGTGGCGGAACCTGACAGTTGGAGGTGGGCGCCCGAGATCGGTAACACCTTTAAAGAAACTTTGAAAAACTCAGAGAAATCAGCGAACGGGAGACACTGGGCTAGAACGGGCTAAGTGTGCCGGCAAGAATGAGAGGGTGTGCCGGCCAAGGAAGGCTGGGAGGTGTGCCGGGCTAGTTGGCTGGAGTGTACCGGATGAAGACGCGAAGGGCGCACCGGGCTCCCATGGGTTGGGGCTGTGCCGGGCAAAAAGGGCAGAAGGAATGCACCGGTCAGGGGGGTGAAGTCCAAGGGTGCTGGGTTCAAACCAAGGGAGGTTCCTCGCATGGAGGTAAGGGTGTGAAAGGTGGGGCATGAGCCAAGAGGCCAAGGAACCTAGGGGTATGGGGCATCTTGCAAGGAGTTAACCTTGAGTTTTGCTCATCCTATTGAGTGAACCCTAAGGCCACTGTCCAAGAGGAGCTTGCTCTCTGCCTGGAGGAGGGGTTAGATGAGATAGATAACGAGAGGGATGCTTCCCACGATAGGATGAGCAAGGGAAGAAGAACTGCTAAGCCGACCAACAGTAGGGGGACATGAGGAAAGCATAGGACGGCGACGAATGCAAACACCCGAGGCCACGCATATGCCATACACATAAAATACCATGCAAAGGGAAAAAAACATTTCTTCCATTCTTTTGATAGAGGGGGAACACAGAGGCTAATACATTGAGAGGGAAAGAACAGACAGGGTGGAAAAGCCAAAATAAACACGGTGGGGAGGGGAACGGAGCACCAACTCCTCCCCTCCCATAGCTCACTCTCTTCTCTCTTCACTCTTTACTCCTTCGCACAGGCGGTGGCGAACGGGGTAGCGCTCTCTCTTTCTCTCTTCTTCTCTTCTCTTTTTCTTCTCTTCACTCCAGCGACGGTGAGTGGTGCACCAGGGAGAGCCCCAGCCTCTTCTTCTCTTCTTCTCTTCTGGTCTCTCTGTTGTGTCTACCTCTCCCCCCTTTTTATTATGGAGAAGGGGCCTTTTATACCCGAGCAGCGAGAGCGTTCGGGCCAAGCCGTCGATGGCGGGAACGTCCGATGACGACGGGCATTAAATGGGAGTTGACTCTCCCATCCTTGGTTGCAGGGGGTAGCTTGCGTGCCTTCCTCTCTGGGTGACACCTCAGCCAGTCCTGAGCTGGCTCTGCTGCGCGCCAAGGGTCGTAGAGGATGGGCATCACGTCGCTCTGTCGGATGCGTCTGGTGAGGAACAAGCCATAGCGTGCCCCTGGAAGGCCAGGCAACTATGCCGCTGGAGGGCTGGCAAGCTGTGCCACTGGAGGGCTTTGACGGCGTGCCGTGGAAGGCAACCCCTGGGCGTGCCGTTGGTGTGGCATCCAGGGTGTGTCGCTGGGGGGCTTGCAGAGTGTGCCGCTCAGGGCTAGCAGGGGCGTGCCGTTGAAAGGCCACCCCGAGTGTGCCACTGAAAGGCCGTTCGGAAGCGTGCCGCTGGGGGGGCACTTGGAGTGTGCCGCTGGAGGGCGCCGGGAGTGTGCCGCTGGAGGGGCATGCCAGTGTGTGCCGGCCAAGGCCTCATGGTGGGTGTGCCGTTGGGGGCTCAAGAAGGCGTGCCGTTGGGGCTTCAAGGGGCGTGCCGCTGAGGGCGCCCAGGGGGTGTGCTGTTTGGGGCAGCACAAGGGCTTGTTGCTGAGGCAGACTTGAGCCCGTTGCGAGCACGAGTTGCGATCCACTTGGTTTCCTTTGGGGCCCACGAGTCGTGGGCTTTCCGGGGGTTAGTCTCTCTTTGCTGTCGTGACTCTGGAGACAGCTTCATGGCAATGTGTGTGTATTCGGAGCGTTTGGGTAACCCATCTTCTCCGAGATTTCTTCACTTGATGCTGTTGTTGTTCTGAAATCGGGCAGGACATATGGGCGTGCAATTTTTGGTGTCCACACCCAGCTGAGGTGAAAATCCAAAAGGGCGTCTCAGGCAAAATCGGGTAACCCCTCGGTGTGAAAATCGGCAAGGGCGCACCGGAAAAAACTAAAGGGGTCCAGCTCTAGCGAAAACCCGCAAGGGCGATAGAGCTAGTAAAGAGAAAAAAAAACTCTCTCCCTCCCTACTCTACACTTACAAAGCTATTGGCCACGACACATCCCGATGGTGAGTTCAACACAGCAATGGTGACCACTACACCCCCGAGGGTCGGTCATCGCCAGTCTCCAGCTCCCAGTTTCGGCTACAACACCTTCATAGGCCAGCCGCCAGTCTCCAGCTTCCTTTTTCGGCTACAATGCCTTCACAGGCCAGCCGCTAGTCTCCAGCTTCCAGTTTCGGCTACAACGCCTTCACAGGCCAGCCGCCAGTCTCCAGCTTCTAGTTTTGGCTATAACGCCTTCACAGGCCAGCCACCAGCCTTCAACTCCAATTTCAGCTACAACGCCTTCATAGGCCAGCCGCCAGCCTCCAGTCCCAATACCCCGGCTATAATGCCCTTACAGGCCAGCCACCAATTTCTATCTCCAGTTACCGGCTATAATGCTCTTACGGGCCAGCCGCCAACCCCCAGTTCCAGCTTCAGTCGCAATCCCTCTATGGGTGGACCACTTAATCCCAGTCTCGCTCGCAGCCCCTTTGGGCCATCCGGCCAGCTCAGTCCCAGTCTCCCAAGTCCAGAAAAGCTACATGAGCGGTTAACAACATGTAAACAACCAGCATCCAGTACCCAGTACCCAATATCCAGTCATGCTACTCTCCTCACCCAGCCTTTTACCTCAGCTCTAGACCCGTATAAAACCCAGTTTGCTGCTCCCTATACTGGTACGTGCCAAAATAATCAAGCACGACCAACAGTAAGTGGCAGCCATCCCTTGTATCCAACCCTATTCCACAGACTAGGGAAAAGAACAATTCAACAAACAACAACGCAAAAAATCCAGAATTTATCATTGATACTCTATGATAGGGAGCCTAAGACATGCCCTTGGGGTAACAAAAGTACACTATTCGGATAACAAAAAGGGGGGAAGGGAAGTGATACAATCACGGCCTAGCCTCACTCCCTTCCAGCTCTGCCAAGCAGGACTCCGCAGCCACGAGCTCCGCCTCCAAGGTTGACGCAAGCTGAACGTTGGCCTCTGCTCTAGCTTTGGCAGTCCGCCACTCAACTCTAGCAAGCTCTACAGCTTGCCGCTGCTCCTCCAAGGCCTTCTGTAGGGCCTCCGCTCTGCTGGTCGCCTCGCTCAGTAGCCTGGCACGATCCTGAGCGAGAGACACGACCGCGTCTGTAAGCCTCCTCTGCTCGGTCGCAGCTACCGTAAGCTGAATGCGCTGCTCCCGTACCTCCCGGATGGCCGCCAGCCGCTGTGCCTGCTGCTCCTGAGCCTCTCGAAGTCGCAGGTACTTCGTCCAGATGCCGGCCAAGCCAGACATCCAGGGCCCACGAGGGAAGCCAAGGCCGTGGTAGCCACGCGTGCACTCCCTCAATCGGTGCCGAAGCTCCTCCGGGGAAGGCAGAGGGTCACCCCCTACATAGCCTTGGGCTCGTTGTAGTAAGGCTGCACCTACGCTGGCGTCCAGTAGCGGCTCCGGTGGGGAAACCGATGTAGGCCACTCGACCTCCAGCTCGAGGGAAGAGTGACCCATCTCAGCCAGCACCCCAGAAGGACCTACACAATCCCATCAAATAGTAAACAGGTCAACAATGCTCAGGGTCTCCCTATGACAAAACAAGGTGGAAAACCTGACAAAGGTCCTAACTCTTACCTGGTGTAGCTTCTGCCGCGCCTGTGACTTCCCCGCTCGGGGTCGGTGAAGGCAACCTCTCCTCCACCCTGGTAGTGTCCCCTGCCGGAGTCGGAGAGGGTAAGGGCTTCCCTACAACCCGATCCTCCCCAATGACCATTGGGGTGACAGAAGACTCCTCCTGACCCTCCTTGGCGGGAGCCGATGCATGCTCCTCCTCAGACTCCAGTCCTGGACGTAACACAAAAATGTCAGCACTCTGCCATAAACTCTGTATCAAAGCTAATGCGGAAGCAAGGAGAAGCCGCATATACCTTCCAGTGCCGCCTCCATCTCGGCATCCCCGACAGAAGAGGCCTCAGAGGAAGAAGAAGAACTCGACCTTGAGCTCTTGTCAGTCTCCATCGTGGCACTGTCACCCTCTGAAGAACCAGACGAGCTCCCTGATGAACCATCAGCCGCAGGCGAATCAGGGGCACCTATACATCAAGAAGCAAGATTAGGCTATCATCAAGTTCAGCCTTGCATAAAGGTAGCTCCCTAGTCAAAGGTACTTGGGGCATCTCCTTCAGAAACCCCCTCAATGTCGACAAACTCCTCGTCACCCCCAGTAGTAGCCGCGACGGGAGGTTCGTGTTGTGCCCCTGTGGTTTTGATGTCAGCAAGCACTATGAGTATGAATGATTGATGATTGATCACCATGTGTCTGCATGTCATTCCATTGAATCGGTTGTGTGTATATTCATCTCATTATATAAAGGCCAATGCACTTCCATACATGCATGAAGAGTCATATGGGTTCTAGTATATAGAGTGCATTATTAGTTCTCCTGCACATTGCATCGGTGAATTCATCAGTTGCTTCAATACAAAGTCGATGCGTGTTCATTATGGATACATAGTCAGTGTAGGGTTAACTATTTAAGGTCCGTGCATATCATGTCTTTGCATCTCTCGAGCTCGGTGCAAGTTCTAGTCGGTGCAATCGTCATCTGGAATGGACCGTTAAGTCTTGTCTCTTCATCTCAGTTCAAATACATCTCGGTGCAAGCTTTGCCTTGTACTTCTCTTTATCAACTCGGCGCATTTACTATCCAAGATCTAGCTCGGTGCTAGCCTAGCTTTGTTCTGCATTTCACGCTTAAGTACTTGCCTCGGTGCAAGTCTCCGTCTCAATCACAAACATTGTAGCCCCATTTTCCATCTCGGTGCATTACGTGTCTAGACATAAAAAGGTCAGTGTATTCCACTGCAGCATACACTTTTAGGTTCGTGCATATCTTGCTTTTGCATCTCACCCTTCAGACTCGGTGCTAGTCTTGTCTTGCATCCGTCTTTGTTCGGATGTTATTCTCTCTCATCTCGGTGCAACTCTTGCTTATACCGCAAATCCAACTCGGTGCATCTACTGTGCTACAATTCTGTTAAGAGTCAGTGTATATCTTTGATCCTTTCTTTTGACTCGGTGCAAAGTCTTCATCTTGTGCCTCGTGGACCCATGTCTGTGCACATCAGCTGCTCGGGTGGATGCTAGAGTCTGTGCATAAGGTGTCAAGCATTTTCTAGTTTCTCTCCGAGGAGGGGCACGTGATCCAAGGTAGATCGACCTCCTAATGAGTGCCACGTGGAAGGCTACAACGCTTAGATCGCGACACGTGGCTGAGAGCCTTCTGGAAGCTAATGGGCGGGAGTTCTTCCTCCACACGCCCAGTGAGAGAATATAAGAAGATGCAGATCGAAGCAGAAAAAAAAAAGAGAGCCTGCACGATCCAGTGAGAAGAAAAAGAAAAGGAGAGCAGAGAGAATAGGAAGAAAAAGAAGGAGAGTGAAGATAGACAGAAAGTGAGAGAAGAAGAAAGAAGAGGAAGAAAGAAAGAGAGAGATAGAGAGCTCGAGGAGAGAAACTGAAGCCTTCATTGAAGAATTTGTTCGTCTGGAAATTGGATCAGATCCAAACCAGATTTGCTCCTGCAAGAGCTACATTGTGTGTCTCATTTCCAGCTTTCCGTTGTTGTGTTTTCTTGTGTTTGTTCTTCTTTTGTTCTTTCCATCTGCTCACTATGTCCTCCGATCCATCTGCTCACGAGGTCGGGATTTCTCTTGTGGTCTCAAGAGAAGGGAGACTTGTTCTCGATTTGCAAGTGACAGGTTGTCACTTGTGGGTTCCCTCTGATTTGGAGGAAGAGAGACTTCGGTCTCTGGTTGCTAGTGACTAGGTGTCGCTAGTGGTTTCCCTCCTGGGTGGAGGAAGAGAGGAGTGTGTTCCTCTGGTCAAGCTATTAGGCAACGTTTGTAGGCAAGCTGTGATGCCCAGCGGTTTCAAGCTATTTGGCAGCGATAAGCCACACTCTGGTTAGAGTGTGGGGTGGACGTAGGTCTGTGAACTGAACCACCTAAAGAATCTATTGTCTTCGTGGTTTGATCTTTTATCTGATTGTCGTTAGATGCATGGCTAGGAGCGTCTCAATTGAGTACTTTGTCTGAATGCTTTAAGGCACACTCTGTTCTGGTTTTATTCTGTCTACGGCTTAGACTTGATCAGGTGCCTGTATTGTTAGCAGTCCAACTGATCGATCAAGTGTTTCTTTGAATCTCTTCTTGAAGAGATCAGTTGATCTTTATCCAGCAACTGTGTCTTGTTACTAGTTTTAATTAGGCAAAATTATTGAGGATATATTCATTCACCCCCCCTCTGAATCTTTCACACCGGTCTCAACAATTGGTATCAGAGCTGGTTGCTGTGCATTGGATCCAACAATCCGCAGCAGATCCTGAATCTTTTGTGGTGCATTTCAGAGTAGGTTTCTTGTGCTCGGTGTTTTGATTCACTGATTTAGTGCCTTGCTTTGCTCATCTGATTACGGTGCATTTATCATCTCTCGATGGCTCATCCCCCAATATTCAAAGGTAATGATTTTGATCCTTGGCTAAAAAACTTCCATCGGTATGTAAAATCAACCGATCCTGACCTTTGGAAGGTGATAACTCACGGTCCACATAAATTATCAAGGGATAAATCTAAATGGACTGATAAGGATACATTAAAAGACTCTGTCAACTCTAGAGCATTAGATTTAATGAAAGCATCACTTGACAGAGCTCTAATTTCATGTGGTTCTTCTTGCAGGTCTGCCAAGGAGATTTTGGAGAAACTAAAGCTTACCAGGAATCACAACACATGTCTGATGGTTGACGATGATGGACAGCAAGAAGAAAATGAAGAAGAAGATGAAGATGAGGTACCTTCTGAATTTGATAATTATAATGTGGATGATTGGATTGAAGCATACCATGATTTGCTTGGTTCTTGCGAACGGTTGAAAAAATGAAATAAATCTCTGAAAAAGAAGTTCAATGATCATGTGAATGCTAATTCTGGAGGTGAGGACATGGAACTCCTGAAGACAGAAAATGACATATTTAGAAGATAATTAAAAGATTTTGATTCTGTTAAATCCAATCTAGATCATTTGAAATCAGAAAAAGAAACACTTATGAAACAAATTGGTTTACACAAAAAGGAAAATCAAGAGCTTGTTTGTGAAATTTCTGAACTTAAGAAAAGACTTAGCTTGATTGATGATGATCAGGGTCATAACAATAATGTAGTTCAGAATGAAAAACTGATGAGAGATTTAGAGTGTGTCAGTTCTGAATTTGAAGACATGAAATCTGAAAATGAAAAACTCAAAAAACAGTCCAAGGAATTTGAACACAAATCAATGAATCTTGAAAAAGAAAATAGACTGATTTCTGAGAAGCTGGAGGCTGACAGAGTAATAAATCTAAAGGTTCAGAAAAATCTCAACAAACTTCAATCTGAGAAACAATAAGAAATGTTTTATGAATGTCAGTTTTCCTTAGATGATTGGATGCTTGATAATGAACTCTTAGAGCAAAACAATACATTAAAAGAGGAAATCAACAAGCTGAAACATCTAAACACCACACTGTCAGATAGGTTATTGACAATTGAAAAAGTTAAGTGCGTGAGCATGGATAATTCTGATAGGTTGGTGAATGCAGAACAAGAAATTGAGAGCCTAAAAACCATCAACCAAATGTTGAGTGGAAATGTCACTTGCTGTGAAGAGAAAATAGCTGGGTATAAGCTTACAATCACATCCCTTCAACAAGAAGTTGATGATCTTAACAAGTTCCTATCTAAAGTTGATAATGAGCAAGAAAATCCGGACAAGTTGCTAGGAGTTAAGGCTAACGCCAGGAAGGATGCGTAGGTCTACAACAGTGTCATAAAAGAAGCTGAAGCTGAAATAAAATTAAAACAGGAAGTGGAAAAACTCAAAAGTCTGAATGATGCCTTGCATCAACAAGTCATCTCCTGTGAAACAGAACTGTCAGATATGAAGTTAATATTGTTGCCTTAAATTCCGAGATTCAAGATTTGAAAAATTCTCTATCAAAATTTGTTAAAGGTAAGGACAATCTGAATAAACTTCTTGGAAATAATGTTAATTTTCAGAGAGAGGGACTGGGTTACGATCCGACAAATAAAAGGATTGATGAGAATAAAACTTCTACTGTGTTTGTAAAAGGTTCTAATCAAAACAAAACCTCTGCTCCTTCTGTTTTTCAATTTACTGCACAAAAATCCACTATCAGTCCCAAAACTGTAGAACAAACTCAAAAATTGAAAAATAATGAAAATCCACAGAAAAAGGACAGAGACACTCATGTTGGTACAAAGAATGATGCACACAAGTCACATGATCTCTCACACACTCATACTAAAAAGGGGTCATGTTATTATTGTGGAAGATTCGGTCATATGATGCATAACTGCTATATTCTGAAATCTGATGAATCGAATGCACATAATAGAATGAAGAAAATTAAAAATTCAAGAAATACACATATGCATTTTATTAAAAGCTCACCCAAGAATCAATTTGTCCACAAGAGGCAACTTAAATGTTCCCATTGTGGACGATATGGTCATGCAAACCATGATTGCTGGCTCTTGAAGAAGAATGAGTTCAAGGCTCCAAGGAGAACCACTGTTCCAAGGAGACCTCATGGCCATATATCTGACAAGTCTGATAATATGGCTACCGAATTCTGGTCAGGTTGTCATAGAAGAAACTCTTTTGCTTGCTCTCACTGTGGGAAGCATGGCCATACAGTCAAGGACTGTTGGCATGCCCAAGGAAGCCATGTTAATGACAAAATTTTTAAATTATCTGCCAAAAGACCTGTGAATTTTTCATGTTTTAACTGTGGCAAGTCAGGTCACAAGTATGCTGAATGTTGGTTGTCAGACAATAGGAAACAAAATGTCCATGCGAATAGCAGGAAACTTCATGCTCATAATCATAGGTCTCAAGCTGCTGTGCATCATAGGACTAGAAAACATGCTGTCTTATGCAGATATTGTGGTAGAATTGGACATTCCATGACTAATTGTCATTTGATGGACTTTGATGACAATGTTGCTAAAAGATTGTTTAGAACACCTGTTAGGGCTAATACAGGACCCAAGGCGGCTTGGGTTCCTGCATGATCGAAATAATTGTCTTGCTGCAGGTGTGCCTTGGAAGCTGATGAATAAAGGGGTTAATAATCCAAGGCACTCAAGAATGTAACCCCCAAGATCCTACACTTCAGGTTAGTTCTGAATACTCTGTTTAAATTCTGTCTTCTGAATTTGTGTGCTCCAGATGCTTGCATATCATGACAATTCAGTTTGATGAATGCATTATACATCCTTGTTATGATACATATTTGTCAAATTCCCTGCATAATGATATTGCATATGTTGCATTTAGGAACCTCATACAATGCATATAGTCAGGGGGAGTTTGCATGTCCTTGCACCATATAGTTAATTGCATTGCATGTCCTTTATATTGAAAAATCTAAAAAGAATTGTCTCACTGCATCTAGACAGGGGAAGCATCTATCCTAATTCTCATTATGACATGAATTCACTCATCCTGGTGTATTGCTATTGGTGTTGCTGAAAGGGTGCTTCTCTTGGAAGGATTCTGTGCTATTGATTCTATCTGAGACTTCTCATCATCTGAATCCTCACTTATTTTGAACCTGAAGGTTCTATGTGATTACTCCTTAATTTGTTTAAGGAGAGCCTGGCTTAAATAATTCCTTATCACTTGTCAAGCTAATTTGACTGAATTTCAGATTCTGTCATCAGTTTCTGAACTGCATTGCTCAAGTGCATATCTCTTGCTGCATATTTGTAAACTCAATGCTATTAGCTTTCTAAAAATCTGTCTGATGTATATTGATCATATCTGCTACAAGCAGGTGTTTCAATTCTCACTTTCTATACATGCTTGTTAATGTCTATGCTATTGAATGCCATTGTCAAAATATTGTTTGAATTGATTTTGAAGAGATTTAAATCTGTGTACCTCAGTTATAAATCTAATATCTTAAAAGAAACTCCTATTATACAGGTTTAAGAATAACTGAGTGATCTAAGTTGGTGTAAGTCTAATGTATTCATGAATTTGAATTTGAAAGACTTGAAAGTATCTGAATCACAAGTTTTAATAAACTTCAACTGACTGTTTCATGTAATCTCCGGACAAAACCTTCTGAAATCTGAAAATTTGAAATCAAGGTTATTTTAGTTGAGATACATGTTAGTAGTATTGTTCTTAAACATTAAATCTATCTGAAGTTGACCAAAAAAAAAGGAAAGCAAAATTCAGAGCAATGACTTTGATCATTGAGAAACTGGGTCCTCCCTCAAAGAAATGGAGTAAACCTATGTCATGAAGTGCCACAGTTATCTCTGGTATAAAAAATAATTGAAAAGTCTGACAGAGCAATGGTATGGTTGTGTTGAGTAATTGGGGATCCCGGCCTCTGATCAAGGTGTTTCTTCATGAAAAAAAAAGACACTCCAATTGCTAACTCTGTTCTCATGTTGGAGAGGCAATGCAGTTATCACACTGAGTAACTGGGTCGTTTCACCTAAGACGTGTTTTGTCTCATGTAAAAAGGTGTTGATCAACCAAGATTGCTCAAGAAAAATAAAGTGAAGTTAAAAAGTAAAATCTAAACATGGATATCATAAAATTTCTGCAAACGTAGTCAACTTCAAATACTATTAAAGGTGTTTAATCTCAATACTACAATGTGTAAATCCTAAAGGAGTCATTGAGATTAATTGAGTAAGATGGAAGAGGATTGAACTGGAATGCTATATGAATAATCGGTTCACCTTTATTAAAACTCAGTTTCAGATATGAGTATTGTATACAATTGTCAATTTTGGTATACATCATGCTTAAACCCATTTTGTCATGCAGTTTAATTCATAACCCCTTATGATAGAAGAGTATATTTTTAATTGGACTTATAACAGTGGTACCTGGAATAAAATTTCGTCTGATCAGTTACATCCTTAACTGCTCCATCATCCTGCATATCTATTTCCTGATCATTACTTGAAAATGCTCACTCTTTCTATTGAACTGTTACTGAAAGATCATGTGCTCTGTATGTTGCCTTGACATTCTTCCTCAATCCACTTCTTGTTGCTGTGACACACTCCTCACATATCCTCTTGAAACTTTTGCTTTATTCTGTGCAAGGACTGTTGAACAGATTTCATTCATTGCTTCTTAAAGGGGGAAGAATTGATACCTAATTGTCTAACTGCCCCTGTGCTTACTGATTGTATTCCTCTATTTAGGGGGAGTTTCCTAGTATATGAATCATGCTGCATTTTAAAGGGGGGGGGGATCTTGTCCGCTTCCTTCATGTCCCTTTCTCTTTGATGTTGATAAAAGGGGAGTATTTTGTGCCGTTTGTCTCGAGGAAATTTTTGCCTCAATCATATCATGCACGTTCTTTTTCTTTCTCTCTCTCAAACTATTTTCCTTTTGATGAAGTCAAAGGGGGAGAATGACTCTCTGTGTGACTCATAGTGTTGCCATCATCAAAAAAGGGGAGATTGTTGTGCCCCTGTGATTTTAATGTCAGCAAGCACTATGAGTATGAATGATTGATGATTGATCACCATGTGTCTGCATGTGAATGATTGATTGAGCATCTTATTTGCATGTCATTCCATCGAATAGGTTGTGTGTATATTCATCTCATTATATAAAGGCCAGTGCACTTCCATACATGCATGAAGAGTCATATGGGTTCTGGTATATAGAGTGCATTATTAGTTCTCCTGCACATTGCATCGGTGCATTCATCAGTTGCTTCAATACAAAGTCGATGCGTGTTCATTATGGATACATAGTCAGTGCATGGTTAACTGTTTAAGGTCAGTGCATATCATTGTGGATTCTCTCTAATCTAGAATAATCCACTTAAGGAAAATATCAAAGAAAAGACATGCAATAATCATCAATATGGAGGAAAATATATGCACGAGGTGCACAAGGGGAGTGTGTGATCGCCAGAGACGCGAACGCCTCAAAAGTATAAGAATAATAGATAGGGAGGAATGATCGCGAAAAGTACCTCAAAAGATGCGGGGATGTGAGTGCTTCCTTTCTCTTCAAATCGGCCGGCCGATGAAGAGAGTTCTTGCTTTTATTACCCTTGCAAAAAAAGACAAACACAAATAAAAAATATGGATTAGAATATGGTGTGTAGCATCAAATTCTATATGTAAAGATGAGCATGAAAATTGTGCAAGAACACACCTTGTGGGTGTTGGCCCTTAAACCCCTATGCAAAGAGGGTATGGGAGATGAATGATGCATGAAAATATGAATAAAAATTAAGGGGAAAGAGTGCATGAGTTGCACTATGGGGAGATCTCAATGATGGTTGAGAGGAAGAATTAACATGAGATAAACATGCATGCATGCATATGAGCGATGATAATAGAACACAAAAAGAATAAACTAATAAGAGCCTGTGCTTGGCTTGGATGCTCGATGGGGAGAAAGGCTTTAATTGGATGATGACATGAAGCGCCCAAGAGCCTTCTCCTTCAGCCAATAACAACACCTGCGTAAGAAGGAAAAGAAGAAAAAAACAAGATAGAAAACAAAAACAAAAAGAAGGCAGAAGAACAGGGAAGAAGAAGAAGAAGGGGAATTCGAAAGGGAAGAATCCAACCAAACAACAGAGCAGTCGGCCCTATTAAAATAGAATTGGAGGAGATAAACATGGGCAAGAGTCCAATAAGGGGGAAGGATAAGAATGGACAAGAGCCCCAATCAAGGCAGGAGTCTAACGAGGCAAGGACTCTCTGGGGAAAGGGCTGCGAAGCCAGAAGATGAAACACGCCTCTGGTCAGGGCGTCAATTCAAGAATTGACGACCTGTAATAGGGCGTCTTTTCAAAACACGCCCTGACCAAGGGCATCAACTCCCAGATCAATTTTAGAAATAAATATTTCTTTTATTTGGAAATTCTGAAACACGCCTCCAGGAGAGGCGTTAATTGAAACACGCCCCAAAGAAGGGCGTTAATTAACATTTTTCAAAACATTTATTCTTTTTCGAAAATTGGATAATGCCGGGAATTGACGCCCTCATCTCAGGGCGTCCTTTCATAAAGAAACGCCCCAGGTCAGGTCGTGTTTTAAAACACGCCCCTCACCAGGTCACGAATTTATAAAATAGGTAAAATGGGGAGAAATAGATAAAATGGGGAGACACGCCCTGGATCAGGCCGTGTTTTAAAAACACGCCCCTCTCCAGGGCGTTAATTTTAAAAAAGAGGGAAAGGGGAGAAAATCCAAGAAAAATGGAAAAAACACTCAAATAAGCTAATTTGAGGGTCAAATGGGGCATTACAAGGTAATATGAGAAATACTCAAAGTAATGTCAATTTTGGCGTGTCTACAATCATGTCTTTGCATCTCTCGAGCTCAGTGCAAGTTCTAGTCGGTGCAATCGTCATCTAGAATGGACCGTTAAGTCTTGTCTCTTCATCTCAGTTCAAATACATCTCGGTGCAAGCTTTGCCTTGTACTTCTCTTTATCAACTCGGTGCATTTACTATCCAAGATCTAGCTCGGTGCTAGCCTAGCTTTGTTCTGCATTTCACGCTTAAGTACTTGCCTCGGTGCAAGTCTCCGTCTCAATCACGAACACTGTAGCCCCATTTTCCATCTCGGTGCATTACGTGTCTAGACATAAAAAGGTCAGTGTATTCCATTGCAGGATACACTTTTAGGTCGTGCATATCTTGCTTTTGCGTCTCACCCTTCAGACTCGGTGCAAGTCCTGTCTTGCATCCATCTTTGTTCGGATGCTATTCTCTCTCATATCGGTGCAACTCTTGCTTATACCACATATCCAACTCGGTGCATCTACTGTGCTTTAATTCTGTTAAGAGTCAGTGTATATCTTTGATCCTTTCTTTTGACTCGGTGCAAAGTCTTCATCTTGTGCCTCGTGGACCCATGTCTGTGCACATCAGCTGCTCGGGTGGATGCTAGAGTCTGTGCATATGGTGACAAGCATTTTCTAGTTTCTCTCTGAGGAGGGGCACGTGATCCAAGGTAGATCGACCTCCTAATGAGTGCCACGTGGAAGGCTACAATGCTTAGATCGCGACACGTGGCTGAGAGCCTTCTGGAAGCTAATGGGCCGGAGTTCTTCCTCCACACGCCCAGTGAGATAATATAAGAAGATGCAGATCGAAGCTGGAAAAAAAAAAGAGAGAGCCTGCACGCTCCAGTGAGAAGAAAAAGAAAAGAAGAGCAGAGAGAATAGGAAGAAAAAGAAGGAGAGTGAAGATAGACAGAAAGTGAGAGAAGAAGAAAGAAGAGGAAGAAAGAAAGAGAGAGATAGAGAGCTCGAGGAGAGAAACTGAAGCCTTCATTGAAGAGTTTGTTCGTCTGGAAATTGGATCAGATCCAAATCAGATTTGCTCCTGCGAGAGCTACATTGTGTGTCTCATTTCCAACTTTCCGTTGCTGTGTTTTCTTGTGTTTGTTCTTCTTTTGTTCTTTCCATCTGCTCACTATGTCCTCCGATCCTCTGGTTTGAGGTCAGGATTTCTCTTGTGGTCTCAAGAGAAGGGAGACTTGTTCTCCGATTTGCAAGTGACAGGTTGTCACTTGTGGGTTCCCTCTGATTTGGAGGAAGAGAGACTTCGGTCTCTGGTTGCTAGTGACTAGGTGTCGCTAGTGGTTTCCCTCCTGGGTGGAGGAAGAGAGGAGTGTGTTCCTCTGGTCAAGCTGTTAGGCAACGTTTGTAGGCAAGATGTGATGCCCAGCGGTTTCAAGCTGTTTGGTAGCGATAAGCCACACTCTGGTTAGAGTGTGGGGTGGACGTAGGTCTGTGGACTGAACCACCTAAAAAATCTATTATCTTCGTGGTTTGATCTTTTATCTGATTGTCATTAGATGCATGGCTAGGAGCGTCTCAACTGAGTAATTTGTCTGAATGCTTTAAGGCACACTCTGTTCTGGTTTGATTCTGTCTATGGCTTAGACTTGATCAGGTGCGTGTATTGTTAGCAGTCCAACTGATCGATCAAGTGTTTCTTTGAATCTCTTCTTGAAGAGATCAGTTGATCTTTATCCAGCAACTGTGTCGTGTTACTAGTTTTAAGTAGGCAAAATTATTGAGGATATATTCATTCACCCCCCCCCTCTGAATCTTTCGCATCGGTCTCAACAGTTCATCTCCTGATAGTCGGCCCGTGTCCCGAGGAAGCTCTCCTTCCTCCAGGGGGGAAGAAGTACCTGCAATACATTCCAGTCTAGGCTCAGCACGGGCGGGAAAGTCAAATATCTACCCTGAAACAATCAAGTGCTCAGCTACATACCGGAGGGTCCCACACTAGAGGACTCCACCACCCCACCGTACAGGCTGACACTACGGTTGGCAAAGGTGGGAGAGGCACCCTGGTCAGCAACGACGATGGTCTACCCAATGGGTCCTCAACGGTGGCTGAGGGCACGAAGGTCATCGGTTCGGGCTCATCTCCAAAAGAAGGCAAGGCCACTGACTGGCCGGCGTCCGCCAATTCCTGGATCATCTCCAGGTTCGTCGCTGCGTCCTCACCTACCAAACCAATAGCATAAGTCAAGTCAATAATTTTGGCTTGCTAAAAGAAGCTCGACAGCAACAAGAAGATCCCCTCAATGGTAGTCGAGCACTCACCCTGACGACTGCTAGCCACTGTGGGCCCTAGCTTGTTAACCTGGCCAGGCACTTCACCCTGTGTCCCAGCAGGGGCCTCGGCCCCTGGTGCCTTTGCCCCCTTGCATAATCCAGATGGTCACAACAAATAACAAGAGGAAAACCGAAGTTGTGGCATACGCCCAAGGTTCGAAACGCTCACCTGTACGGGCTCCTCCCGTAGCTATCCACGACTCGAAGTCGGGGAAGTCCTCTATATTGGGAAAAGGTTCGCTCATCAGGTGCGTAAGCTCTCCATGTCGACCTCCCCACTAGCTCCTTCTTCATGCAGGGGATCTGCATCTCGAGGGGGCGAGAAAGTCACCTTCGCACTAGCCACCTCCGGAGCTGCAACAGATAGATGAGTCCAACAAAAAAGAATTAGTCAATCATATTGGCTAAACCAGATAAAAACAAAGGGGTTGGGGCGACGCTCACTCAAGGCCATCTCCTCCTCAACTAGCTCTCCAGTCTCGGGGCCCTCAGACGGCCCACCAGTCTCGACCGTTACGTCTGCCACACGGGGGCGCTTCCTCTGCGGTCGCAGACTTCCGTCTCCATTCCCAGAGGACGTTCCCGTGGAGGGTTGGTCCTCCTCTACCGCAGGATCTGCTGACAAACACAGTAATATACAACATCTCAGATCTGTAGCCAAGAATTACAGAATGAAAGAAAGAGAACAGACTAAGGGAGGAAAGCCGAACCTGAAGCCCCAAAGGGGGTCAATAGTAGGGGCACCAGCTGCTCTATCCCTTTCGCCAGGGCTCGGGCCGCCATCATCACGGCCCCCCAAATGTCCCGTGGGGTGCGGGTGCACTCAATCTGGGACACAAACTCCACGGTGCAGCTGACCCAACCGCATGGGCGATGTGTCGCCTCCAGTCATCGACCGTTGTATCAGCAAAGCTCCCGTGTGGGAGCTCCTAGTCCAGTGACCCTCTGCCCCGGAAGCCAGAATCCGCCAGGAACTGAGTCCACCAAGCCCTAGGTGCCCTCGATCGAGACACCTTCGCTCCAGTCGCAGTCGTCGATGCCCATCCCAGGGCCTTTAGTGCCCCTCCATTGCTTTGGCTCCCAGAAGACGAACCCTGGCCACTCCGGGGCCACTGCGCCGCAATCCACTCGACCCCTTGGCGGATTCGAGCAACACGGGTCCTCAAGTACCCCTCATCCAGTGCAATGGGAGGCAGATCCTCCCTTAGCAGGTGACTCTCCTCCACCTTCTGATCACGGAGGCCTTCTGTCAGTAGAGGTGACTATGCCCGAACCACCACCGGGCGTAGTGCACGTCGAATCATCCCCGACGACCCTGCTCCGACATTGAAAGTCGCTCCAGCTTCCGACGGTAGTAGAAATCCCACTAGGCCGGTGCAAGAAGGTGGGTGTCCTTTCCCTTATACTATCTACCCGTCAGATGGAAATCCCTATTCGGCGGAATCCCCTGGTCGTACCCAAAGTTTCTAGCGAAGCGATGTGGGTAGTACGGCTCCAGGAAGCTCGTCACCGACTGGTGCAATGCCAACACAGTCGCTCGAGTGCCCAATATCCACTCAATCCACGGTCTCGCATCGGCGATCCCCTGGCTGGGGTGGGCGCTGGTCGCCCCTCCACCTGAAGCCCCCAGAAAAAGGCTAGAGTCCCTCGCTGCGCTGTCAAAGGGCAGTCCCTCCTCACCCCGGGCGGGCAGGTAACAAAGGGCCCTCCTGGCCCCCTCCAGCTGCTCCTATGTGTCGCCATCCGGCTGCCCAGTAAAGCTGAATAAAAGTGGTGCCGTCTGGTTCGCAACACTACCCCGCGTCACCAGTCCCGGGAACAGTAACCCCGGCCCACACACTAAGGTAGTGGGTCGGAAGAAGTATACTCCTCTCCCTCGGTGCTGAGTGTGCTACCAGAACTCCAAACCCCTGGTAGACGTTGGCCAGGGCAGCAAGAGCTAGAGCCAACTGCCTCCCCTCAGCCAACAAGCAAGCCGACCACAACATCTCGGCTCTCAACAGTCCGCCCTCTCTGTGATGAACTACGAAGGTTGCCAGCCAATATGCCAGATATGCTACAAGATATGTTACATCTGGCAAACCATGGGGATTCCGCCACTCCCGTGGCACATATATATATCTGGAGTACGTTCGAAACCGTAGCTTCACCTCCGTGTACTCCTCCCATGGAGTCTGATCCCTGGCAAACTCCTGTTAGAAGCAGAACGGCCCGTTGTAAAAGTGACGGATCCAAACATTCAGTGGAACCCGGGGAGTCTGAGCAGCTCTCTCTCTCCCCGCCAGAGCCAAATCTCTCCAAGTCTTTATCAGATACCGGTAACTGTAAGGCACTCGGTATCTCCCCAGTCCGTCAGTGTGACTGCGGTGGAGGTCATCTAGCACCACCTCCTCATATCCGTCGCCGACAACTGGCAAGCCGGAGATCCGAAACAAAGTCCACAAGTCGAGACTGGTCTCCCCCTCTGCTATCGCCACCGTGTTCCAACGACGGTTGAAACGCTCCAGCAAGCCCTGAAGTAATCCAGTGTAGCACATGTATGCATACAGAGCGGCAGTCATCGTGTACCTGATCCCAGCTCGATCCAGCAACACCCGGTAGTGGTGGATAATCCCCATCAACCACTCTGTGTCACCCTGGCGATAGTAATGCGGCGAGATTACTGTCCAGTGGTGTTGAGTCCCAAACGGTGGCAATCAAGAGGGGAGGGGTGAATTGATTGGCCAATTAAAATTTCTTCCAAGGAAAACAATGATAAGTAAACATATAAGCACTAGACCTCACTCGATCATGATCTCACTTGTGAATGCTTGTAGATAAAGGTGGGTGTTTGATTAATGAAATGGTGTACGCTCAACTCACCGTGAAGCCCACTCGATAATGAATCTGGAAAAACAAACCACGAGTAACACACGGAGTTTTTAGGTGGTTCGGTGTGGACATGCAAAATTGCACTCCCGTACGCCCCGACTAGTCCAACATTAACGACAGCTTCAACTGGAGAAACTACGTGGAAGAGGGCCATCCTATTGCATCCCTAAGGTTTTGATGATGTTTCACACTATAAATCAGTTTGTTTTTATCCCTAGATCAATTTATTATACAGTGCATTTACTTGTTTCAAAGCATGAAGGGGGTCTGTGGTAATAGCTTTAAGGTCCGTGCATATCAACTCCTTGCATCTCACCTCCCGAGGTCAGTGCAAGCTCTAGTCGGTGCAATCGTCGTCTGGTATGGACCGTTAGATCTTGTCTCTTCATCTCAGTGCAAATACGTCTTGGTGCAAGCGTTGCCCTGTACTTCTCTTTATCAATTCGGTGCAAGTCTATGTCTCACTCACAAACACTATAGCCCGTTTTTCCATCTCGATGCATTACGTGTCTAGACATATATTGGCTCAGTGCATTTCACTGTACTTCATGGCAGCATACACGTTTAGGTTCGTGCATATCTTGTTTGTGCGTCTTTGTGCGTCTCGCCTTTCAGACTCGGTGCAAGGTCTATCTTGCATCCGTTTTTGTTCGTATGATTCTTCTCTTTCATCTCAGTGCAATTCTCGCAAATACAACTCGGTGCATCTACTGTGTTACACAGTTGTTTTAAAAGTCCGTGCATATCTTTGATCCTTTCCTTGACTCTGTACAAAGTCTTCGTCTTGTGCCTCTTGGACCCATGTCTGTGCACATCAGCTACACGGGTGGACGCTAGAGTCTGTGCATATGGGGTCAATCACTTTAGTAAGTCAATTCAATGGTTGACTTGAATATCTCTACTCAGTGCATGTTATGTCTAATCACATTCGGTGTAATTTTGCTTCATGTAATTGGTGCATCCCTCCCAGTTCGTACATTTAGCATTTATATGCCCAGTGCAATGTCATCCTTCTTACCAGTGTCCGAAATGCTTTCTTCTGATTGTCTGTCAGGTATTTTTCTTTGAGAAGAATAAGAATGGTTCGTGATCCCAGTATGGAGGAGGTGGCAAGATCGTGAAACATGGAGAAAAGAGACATGGGATTCTGCCACGTGGGCTAAGGCCTTTGAGCGGGAATAATGGAAAGCACACGCTCGTCCCCTGATGCTCTATAAAAAGCGAATGCTGAGCAGAAGGAAAACAACAACAACAAAAAGAACGAGAACAGAAAAGAGAGAAGAAGGAGAAAGAGAGCCAGCAGAAGAAGAAGAAAGTGAGGGCAGCAGAAGAGAAAGAAAATTTTTGAGAGGGAGAAGTGTTCGTGGATGAGAAGATCTGCTTGTACGGAAGCTACATTGTCTTTGTTTCTAGAGAATATTGTCGTTTACCGATCGCTGTGTTTTCAAGTTTTTGTTTGATCATCTTCATTCCATACTGTTACCCTCCACTGTTCGGAGAAAGGGACAGGTTCTCCAGTTCCCTCCATTGTCTCGGAGGAAGAGAGGTTCAATCCTCTTGTTGTGTGAGTTACTTGGGTGTAACTGCACAGGGTTCCCTTTGGTGCGTGCAAAGGAAGGGAGATTGTTCTCCGATGTTCTTCTTCTGGTCGATCAGAAGATTGAGGAGGTTGTTCCTCAGTACAAGCTGCTTGGCAGCGGTTGTTGCAGACTGAGTCTGCTGTGTGCGACTCTAGTGCAAGGAAGCCCTACTCGATTGAGTAAGGGGTGGATGTAGATTGCAGATAGCAATTGAACCACCTAAAAATTCGCTGTCTCATTTGTGGTTTGGTTGTTTTCGTGTGCTACTCTCCAACTTCTTGAGACTTTGCTTCTTTGTGATTGCTGTCTCAATATCAGTTCTTCTCTTACCATCTTCATTGTCAATTTACGAGGCCGTTATCTCTATAGTTTGAGGGGCTAAGAATTTGTGGCTGTGTTTATCGAATTGGGGAGTGATCTATTCTACCCTCCTTCTATCTCACTCTCCGTTGTGCGTATCATTTGGTATCAGAGCAGGTTTTCACCATGTGGGCCAACGGTCAGGCTAACCCTAATGGTCCTCGAAGCTTTATGGCTGAGAGACAATCTATCAGCCGTCCTCCCTTCATTGATGGTAACAATTATCTATTCTGGAAAAACATGATGGAGGTATTCATCAGGGCGCAAAGCCACAAGTTGTGGAAGGTGATCACCACAGGGCCATACGAGCTACCACCGAACGAGGATGCATGGACAGATGATCAAGTAAAGCAATCGTCGCTCAACTGGACAGCCCTGAACATCATCCAGTGTGCTGTACACCCAGACGAATACGCTCGCATCTCAGCATGTAGGACAGCCAAGAAAATGTGGGATGAGCTGGAATTAATCTACGAAGGTACAGCTCAAGTGAGAGCAACAAAGGTAAATCTCCTCACCTCTGAATATGAGATGTTCAAAATGAAATCAGAGGAGACCATAACTGAGATGTATGCCAGATTGTCTCTGATCATGCATAGTCTTAAGGGGCTTGGAAAAGAAGTGGCTGAGGGAGATGTAGTCAGGAAGATACTTAGATCTCTAACCCCAGCATGGCATACTAAAGCCACTGTGATATAAGAGTCAAGGGATCTGACGACTACGACAGTCACCGAACTAATAGGATCCCTTATGACGTATGAGATGAACATGAAAAGGAATGGTGAGGGAAGCGACAGAAAGAACAAGAATATTGCCCTCAGGGCGTCCCGCAGCAAGGGAAGTAGCAGTAGCGGGAGTAGTAGTTGCGAGTCTGATGGAATGTCAGATCTCGACCAAGAGGAGCAAGCAATGCTTACTCGCCAATTCAAAAAATTCTTAAGGTCTAAAGGAAAGACTTTCAGGATGAAGAAGTCATATCCTTCTTGTAAGAACTTCGATTCCAGCAATGACAAAGACAGGAGTACTAAGAGAATTACATGTTTTCATTGCAGGAAACCCAGACATATGAAAGGGGACTGTCCTGATCTTCAGAAGAAAGGTCCCAACCTTCAGAAGAAGAGCTCGGAAGTGCAGAAGAAGAAGCCATAGGCAATGGTCTGCACCTGGAGCGATGAAGAAGAGGATCCGGAAGATAGTTCCTCAGAGGAGGATGAAGAAGGAATTTGCCTGATGGCAAACAGCGAAGAGGAGGTAACAAATATTTTTGAGAATTTCTCTATCGATGACTGGGAAGACGCCTATGCAGAACTGTTAGATAAGTTCAATTCACTTAGTAAAGAGCATAGGGTTCTGAAGAGAAAATTCAATACCAATGTTGAAGAACAAACGTAAATCTGTATGGAAAATCAGAAACTAAAAGAAGAATTAGAAGAAATTACTTCTCTGAAAAAGGAAAATGAAAAGCAAACACTTGAGAACCAGGAAGTTCACACACAGCTAAACCAACTCAAGATTAAATTTGAAGAATGTCTGAATGAAAATAGTGTGATCACAGAGAAGTATGAAGCTGTTAAGAAAGTCAACTCTGAACTCTTGAAAAATTGTGAATCTATGAAAAGAGAGTTGGAGGACAAACAAAAAGTTTTAGAAAATTTTGTTCAAGGAAAATGAATCTGGATTCTATACTAGGTACAACGGTTAATTTCAACAAGGAGGGTTTAGGCTATGACCCATCCAACAAGAGACCATTTCAGTTTAAGACTACCACCTTCTGCCCAGAAAAGGGAAAAGAAAAGCTGGACACACCATCCAGCTCAAACAGAAACCAGAGTGTTCAATGTCCAAAAGAAAATTTAACAAACAATGCTGGACGATCATCTAAAATAGGAATGAATTTTGAGAAGAACTTCACTAAGCCCATTCGCCAGAACATAAGTAGTAGCTGGACCAAGAAAATGAATCAGAATAAAAGTTGGAACTACTACAAAAGAATGGGTCCTGACAAGAGTTACTGGAGAAACAATACTCATCCTCAAAAAATTGTTAATCAACAAGCACACAGGAGATACCCTAGGGATGAGAAACCTAATAACTGGAATAGATTTCATTTCTCCAGACCAGCTGGACATACCTCCACTCACAACTTCAATAGACCAAAAATTAAGGTGCAAGAGAAAACCAAGTTAAGACAATTCTGGATCCCTAAACATCTGCTTAAAGATTTGAATGATGTCTTTGGACCCAGCTCATCTTGAGTTCCGAACTACTTTGCTTGATTTTTCTTGTGTAGGTGTGCCTGGCAGTTGAGAACAACAAATGGTATCTCGACAGTAGCTGCTCCAGGCACATGACAGGAGACCGATCCAAGTTCAGCAAGTTAGAAATGAAGGTAGGGGGTCAGGTCAAATTTAGAGGAAAGAACATAGGTAAGATCATTGGGGTCGGCACTGTTGGTAAGTCTTCCACTAACTCCATTGAGAAAGTTTTACTTGTGGAAGGTCTTCAACACAATCTGATTAGCATAAGTCAATTATGTGATAAGGGTCACAGGGTTATGTTTGACAATAATTCATGCAAAATCTTTGAAATAAATTCTGATAGCATTAAATTTGTAGCCAACAGAACCAATAATGTCTACTTGGTAGACTTAGATGTTGAGTCTGATTCTAATCTATGCTTATCTGCCAATTCTGAAAGTGACGCTTTTGTTTGGCATAGACGTTTAGGCCATGCTAGCTTCTCTACTTTAAATAAATTGATCAAGCATGATTTAGTTAGAGACTTGCCTAAAATCAAGTTCAGTTCAATCTCAAAAGTCTGTGATGCCTGTGCTCTAGGCAAACAGACCTGAATGTCTTTCAAGCTAAGATCTGAGCCATTGTCGTCTAGACCAATGGAACTTCTTCATATGGACCTTTTTGGTCCTACTAGAACTCAGAGTCTTAATGGAAGTAGATTTGGTTATGTGATCATTGATGACCACTCCAGATTTTCAGGGATCTTTTTCTTAGCCAACAAAAATGATGCTTTTCAAAAATTCAAACAATTTTTTAATAAAGTCAAACAAGAAGGAAAACATAGAATTTGTTCAATTCAATCTGACCATGGAGGTGAATTTGAGAACTCCATGTTTTCTGAACTTTGTGAAAGAGAGGGACTAACACACAAGTTTTCTTCTCCCAGGACACCAGAGCAGAATGGAATTGTGGAGAGAAGGAATCGAACCATTGTGGAGATGGCCCGGACCATGCTGATTGAGAGTCAATTACCAAGAAAATTTTAGGCAGAGGCAGCCAATACAGTAACTTATACAATCAACAGGGCCATGGTAAGACCAATCCACAAGAAAACCCCCTATGAGCTATTGAAAGGTAAGAAACCAAATCTGACTCATTTCAGGATTTTTGGAGCTAAATGCTTTATCCATAATAATGACAAGAAAGACTTAGATAAATTTGATGCTAAAAGCTGTCCTGGAATATTTTTAGGTTACTCTGAAGTGCCAAGAGCATATAGGGTCTTTAACATAACTGATCAGAAAGTTGAGGAGTCTCCACACATTATTTTTGGTGAAGCAAAAGGTGCTACTAACATTGAAAACACTGACAGGGATTCCGAGCACAATGGAGAATTCCTAGAAGACAATGAAGAAGAGGACCTTCAGCCAAATGAGTCATCAGATGCTCCCAACCAGGTAGAGCCGGCTGAGACAGGTGAGTCTTCAATAAATGTTAGATATCTTAAAGATCACCCAATAGATAAAATATTAGGCAATCTTGAAGAACCTCTTAGAACAAGGTCTCACTTTAGAAATGTTCATAACCAGGACCTAATTGCTCTGGTCTCTCAAATTGAACCCAAATCAGTAGAAGAGGCCTTAAGTGATCAGTCATTGATTAATGCCATGTGTGAGGAGTTAGGTCAATTTGAAAGAAATAATGTCTGGGAGTTAGTTCCAAGACCAGAAAATACTAATGTCATAGGAACTAAGTGGGTGTTTAAGAATAAAATGAATGAAGATGGAATCATTTCTAGAAATAAAGCCAGACTAGTAGCCAAGGGCTACTGTCAGGAATTTGGTGTTGATTTCGATGAGTCCTATGCACCTGTTGCTAGGATGGAAGCAATAAGAATATTGCTAGCATTTGCTTGTTCCAAGAACATAAAACTCCAGCAAATGGACGTGAAGAGTGCTTTTTTGAATGGTGTTATCAAGGAAGAGGTTTTTGTTGAACAACCCCCCGGATTTCAGTTTTCTCTTCAACCTAACCAAGTTTTCAGGTTGAACAAAGCCCTGTATGGCCTAAAACAGGCTCCTCGAGCATGGTATGAAAGACTGACAGAATTTCTGATCAACAAGGGCTACCACAGAGGTAAAGTAGATCAAACTCTATTTTCGAAGAGCTCAAATAAAGACCTCATCATAGTTCAAGTATATGTAGATGATATTGTCTTTGGGTCAACTAGCTCTGAACTATGTAATGAATTTTCTAAATTGATGTCTGTTGAATTTGAAATGAGTTTGTAGGTGAATTAAAGTATTTTCTTGGCTTACAGGTACAACAGTTAGAGGATGGATGCTTCATCAACCAGACCAAGTACACATTGGAAATTCTCAAGAAGTTTGGCATGAACAACTTGAAGCACATTACAACACCAATGGGTACCAACACCTCATTGGATGGAGATGAGACAGGTAAAGAAGTAGATGCCAAGCTCTATCGAGGTATGATTGGATCTCTACTTTATTTGACTGCTTCAAGACCAGATATTCAATTCAGTGTAGGAATTTGTGCAAGGTATCAATCTAGACCCACTAAATTACACTTAGCTGCAGTAAAAAGAATCTTCAGATACCTGTCCACTACACACACCCTTGGTTTATGGTTTCCTGCATCACACACACTTGATTTAGTTGTATACACAGATGCAGATTATGCCAGGTGTAAACTAGATAGAAAGAGCATTAGTGGTCACTGTGAATTTCTAGGTGGATGTTTAGTATCTTGGGGTTCCAAGAAACAACACTCTGTGGCCCTCTCCACTGCAGAGGCTGAATACGTAGCTGCAGGGAGTTATGGCACACAAGTCATTTGGATTAAACACCAGCTTCAGGACTATCAAGTAGACCTGGGGTGCACACCTATTTACTGTGATAATACCAGTGCCATCAACCTAGCCAAGAATCCTGTTTTGCACTCCCGCACCAAACACATAGAAATCAGGCATCATTTCATAAGAGATGAGGTTTCTAAGAATAACTTTGAACTGATTCATGTAGGCACTGCTAATCAAATTACTGACATCTTCACCAAGCCTCTGGACAATGACAAATTCACCACATTAAGGAGAGAACTAGGCTTGTTCAAATTATCTTAACTATTTTTCTCCTGATATTGAATTGATCTATCTTGGTAAAATGCTGTGTGAAAAGTCTGTCCTTTTTGTGAGGGGGAGCTTTGTGTATCTGCTGATTAGTTTCAATGAGTGCTTGGTTTAAGGGGGAGCTAGATAAGTAGTGAATTTGTCTGATTCAAAAAGACTGACCAGATGTGTGTCATTGCTGGTTCTCATGATTGAATGAGTGCAGTTCTCTCAGTCAGTAGAATCTCATTCATCTCTTAAGTCTATAAGTTTGTGTTACTAAAGTCCTACTAGAATCTTTCCTCTAATAGTTTATCAGAGATTTGGATTAAGTGGTCAAGTATATCTTCCTACGTTGTCAATGATTTCAGGTCAGGCTAAAACCTGCATGTCTTGATTTTTGTTCAGAACAACCTGAAATCTAGATTTCAAGATTCATTACAAAGAAACAGTCCTTCTGGTATTGTCTTCAATCATTTCCTCTCCACATCATAAGGGATCAACTAAATGAACAAAGGTCTATGGGTTGATCACTGAGAAATTGGTAGCTTCATCAATGAAGTGAAGTAACTCCTATGTCATGAGGTGTCCCATTTTTTTTTAAGAATTTTTTTTGCAAAATGACCTTAATGTCTCTGATCATCACAGAGCAATGGTGACAAAGTGGTGAGTAACTAGGGACTCTGGCCTCTGATCAAGGTGTTTCCCCATGTAAAAAGCCACAGTTACTAACTCTGTTCTTCAAAAGGAAGAAGTAATGAGATACTCACACTGAGTAACTGGGGATTCCGGCCTCTGATCAAGGTGTCTTCCTAATGTCAAAAGTGTGATTTACCAAACTACTCATTAATCTTATTGCAAAACTCTATATTATCCCTTGTCTCTGTGCAAAGGTCTGGAATGCTTGTCCTCAATACTATGAGAACACCTTCTCTGCTTTTGTCTCTTGTCGTCTACAGAGTACTGTTGTTTTAATCAGAAATCTTGCCATGCTTGTTCACCCCTGTTCTACATTATATACCATGTATGTGGATAAACTTTTCCCGCATACTAATTCTCTATTGATTACCAGAGTTCAAGAATCTTCACTTGAGTTTAGCACCTCACTTATTCTCTTAAGATATGTTGTTGGGTCTTTCTACACTAAGAAGTCACTATACTTCTTCCTCATGTCTCCAACAATTTCATACATCTTTCATTTCCTTTTGATGATGTCAAAGCGGGAGAGAGGTTATGAGGTCATACAATATCCGAGAGAATTCATACTCTGAGAATTCTTACTCTGGGGAAGTGTTATGGGGGAGTGGTTTTTGGAGAAGAGCTGAGGTTCAGAAGTTGTGCTTGATTTTGTCTGCATGCGCTTGCTTTGATTTTTAAAGCTATGTTCGTTTTGTCTATATGATTGGCCTGTTTTTAACTGATTTTTTATTTGCCTTGATATTGCATGATTCATAGTGTTGCCATCATCAAAAAGGGGGAGATTGTTGCATCCCTAAGGTTTTGATGATGTCTCACACTATAAATCAGTTTGTTTTTATCCCTAGATCAATTTATTATACAGTGCATTTACTTGTTTCAAAGCATGAAGGGAGTCTGTGGTAATAGCTTTAAGGTCCGTGCATATCATCTCCTTGCATCTCACCTCCCGAGGTCAGTGCAAGCTCTAGTCGGTGTAATCGTCGTCTGGTATGGACCGTTAGATGTTGTCTCTTCATGATGGGAGCATCTCTCACCCTTCATATTTCCCGGTTGTTCACCAGCATGGTTCCATTATGTCAGTCACATTTTTATGATTCAGTTCATGTAATTTTCATATTTTCTTTGAGTCATAATTATGTAATCTTCTTTTTATTTGAGTCATGTCCCTAGGTCTTTTGTTATTTCCCTAAGTTTGTGCGTCATTAAGTTAGTTTGATTAAGTCATTGGGCCCAATTCTTTGGGCTAGGCCCATGGGCGCCCCTCCTCTTTTTGGTTCTTTGTCATTGTGGCAAGAGTCAAGGGCTTTTTGTAAAATCTGGGTTGCCTATATATAGGACCCCATTCCCCCCCATTTTGAGTTAATGAATCAATGAATGAAAATTTGAATTCTCTAGTGTCCAACTTAAATCTTCTTCTTTTGGTGAGAAGCCAATTGAGTGGGTGAGAAGCCCCTATCCCCCCTCTCTCTCTCTCTACCTCTCTCTCTCTAATAAGTCATTTTCTCTCTCCTCCACTTTCTCTCTCTAAAACCTACGCCCCTTTCTCTCTCCTCCCCTCCCAACCACCTTTCTCTCTCTTCCCCCCTCCAATAACTCATCCCCAACTCCCCACTAACCCACCTTAACTCCACCCCAGCCCCAAGGGAGATTCCACCACTCCCCACTCCACCCTCCAACCACCAACCACCCACTCCCCTTCCCCAAGCACCCTCTTATCTCCAAAGGGAGAATTCCCACTCCCCAAGCCCCCTTTTACCTTCCCCACACACCTCTTCTCATCCCCCAACACCAAAATTTAATCCCACCCTTAAACCCATTTTCAAATACCCTTTCCCTCTCACCCACCTTCCCAAATTCGTAGCTCCTCCTCCCACCACCTGTTAGACCCCCTTCCAGACCCCATTCTTCCCTTCCCCCACCTTGGAACACCCCCTCCTAGACCCCCTCACAGCCCGGACTTTCCCCACACTCATCCACCCCCATTTCCCCTCCCATATACCCCATTCCCCCCCGTCATCTTCAACCTACAGCTCTCAACTGAAGATCTGTAGAAGAGTAGCAATTTGCAGAGGCGACCACGGCTTCCTCCGAATGAATCTGAAGGCCCAAGAGATACCCATGGAAGCGTCTGCCAGTCTTCTTCGCAACGGCGGTGGCTTTGTCATCATCTTAGCACTGTGCTGCCCGAGAGAGCTGTTCTCCCTTGACTGCGCGAAGCTACCCCGGCAGAGCACCTGAACCTGATGACAAGCATGACTACGGCCATCCTACTGGGAATATGAGCAAGAGTTCTTCATCAAAAGTCTTCTACTCCGAGTCTTCTTTCATCTTCAATAGGAAGAGCTCAATTTGGCGTCCGGATCCAGGAGTGCTCAATTTTCTCCCCTGGGTGCGCGGTTCTGCTTCCCCACAGTCTGCACCGACCCCTCATCAGTGTTCAGAGCCTACTGGTCTTTTCTGACAACATTTGGCCTCACCGTCAGTCCTGCTTCGAAGAGGACTCGTTCACGGTTCCAACGACTCTGGCAGCACCTGATTCTGAGCTCGGGAGCGATCGTGGCATCTCCTTCTTCCTGCTGTTGGGAACCTGAAACAGTCAGATCCGAAGAACTGCCACCCTGTTCAAGCCTCCACCCAGACCAGCAGTGGTATCAAAAGAAATTGACAAAATTCAGACGACTTCTCGATCCAGTTACAAAGAATTCCCCGCTAGTCTCTCCTTCAGAAAAATTCAGGAGAGGTCACAGAGGTGCCGTCTTCGACTGCTGGTCCCTGATTCCAGAACGTGGACAGATTCGGCATCGGCTTCCTTTCATCACTTCTAGCTCGAATTTCCCTCCCCGCTTGGCCGGCTGAAGGCCCTTCCCTGTGAGGAGGTAGTGTTTGGATGTAATCATCATCTTCCCTTCCCCATGATCCCCCCCCCTTGCATGGGGTGTAGTGTTGTAGCAATTTGAGCCGGTCAAGCTTCCCCGGCGTGGCGTGTGGGGAACACACGCTTCCCCGCTCGCCCACGTCTCCAACTCGGGGCCGGTGTCCTCACACCGGTCAGGTATATGCTGAACCCTCCCTGGTTATTTGTGTTTTATTAGTATCATTTCTAAGTTCAGCCGGCGAGGAAGAGAGTGCCCGGTCCCGTGATTCCCGATCACGAGTGGCCACCGCGGATTGACTGAGGAGAGATCCCCGTACCCTCAAGGCACGGCGTCCGCCCCACTGATGTGGGTGCTCCAATCCAAGGGAGGGGAACTCATTGGCCAAGTCATCACCCTAACCAGCGTGGTTTAGGCTCTCGAATCCACCCTACCATCACTTAGTCACCACGGGGAAAGGGTTGTGCTGCGATATCGGTCCGCCAACATCGAGTCCGCCAATTTGTAAGTGGGATTGCAAGGCTAGGTCCGAGGTTCATTTGGTTGATACCATTGCACCCTTAGGTCATGTCACATCAGTTTGTATCAGAGCAAGTCATTGACTTGTTCTCACAAGTCAAGTCCATGGGCACACTTGCATTAGAGTTCTCATCGGATCGCCCCATGCATTATCCACCTCCCATTGTCACTGAGTCTACGGACCAAAAGGCCCCAATTCCCATCATATCCCAAGCCTACCTACCTAATTGGAGCCCCACAGAAATTGACTTCATCGACATGGTAGAAGATAATTGGGTATCCCCCAAAATTGTAGCCACCCTCTCTACGACTGGACAAATTGTGCACAACGGAGACCAAGTCTTCGTTGAATTCCATAAATGGTTTGGAGAGACCAAATACTTTGATGGAGCATGGTGTCAAATTGGTACTTTGGAAGGCCCTTGCATAATCCTAGGGAAACAATGGCTTGATGAACGGAATACCACCTTCCACCCATTGCGTTGGTCTTGCCTAGTTCATCCCCCACATCTCCCGGGAGCCTATGGTTTCAACAACCTTTTGTTCCCTCACCCACCGGAGCCCCATACCCGGCCACCATGCCCTCTCAACCCACTTCAAAGAATGAATGAGGTCATGAGTAAACATGGGGAGAACCCGGCCCACAATACCAAATCCCCGGGATTGGACACCAACCCAAAGCCCTTCCCCACCTTTAAAGAAATCCATACTCCTATCAATAAGGAGGAAGGACATCAAATCATCCCCGTCCAAACAAACACATACCTCCCCAAACCACTCAATCTCACCCAAAAGATGGTGACTATAGGAGAACTCATCATCAAATGGCTCAAGCAAAATCTCATCCCTCATGCCTTGTACTTTCAAACCCCAACCATGGAGCACCCTTTCCAATTAGCACCCATTAACTCCTATCACACAGCATTCCAATCATACTATGAGGTAAATGGTTGGGATGATATCCTCAAGGGTTTAGAATGGCAACTAAAGTTGACTTACTTATTGACCTTAGGAGCGGCCCACCCAAGAAGACTTAGTCTCATCCACCCATGTGATGGTTCTATCACCTCAGTCTTCACTATTGGTTGTTACACTAGTGACCTCCTTCTCATTCTCCCCATGGAGGAAAAACCCATCATGGTCCACTCCACTCCCATTAAGATCCCAAGTACCTTGATCGACTGGCCCACTAAAGACTTTGGTCCAATTACCTTGGGGAAGGATGACCCACCGTGCGTAGACCATGTGGACATAGAGTTCCTTCCTCTAGGAAGCCCAGTCCATGACCCCTTTGATCCCTTCCAAGGGGAGCCTAGTTACCCATGTGACACACCCACCTTACCCACAACTCACCTTTCCCTACCCCAACTAATCATGTTGGACCAAGACCACCTCTTCCAAGACTGGGGCCACACAAAGGGAACCATCGCCATAGACAACATATGCCTAGGAAGCAAGGAAGAGCCCCTTTCCATAATGCCCACCTTCCTAGATCCTTTTGACCCTTTCACATGGAAGTTCAAAGGCCATCCCACACCCATACACATGGAAGCCATCTTTGGGATAGGAATGCATAAGTCTTGGCACAACACATCACTTGGCATGATTCATAAGACGGGTCCATTCATTCACATCACCTACATGTCAAGTAGGAAGCATGAATGGACCATTTTCGGATGTAATGGTCCACCTTCATTCATCATGAGTCTTAAGCATGATAGGTGCATTCTTGGATGTCCGGGTCCCCCGGCATTTGCCACCCCTTTGCATGATAGAGCTACATTGGGAGGTCCAAGCGCTCCTATCATCACTAACCTTCATAGGGAGTCTAGACATGCTAGGTCCACATTTGGGTGCCCGGGACCCCCAACATCCAATAGAGTGCTAGCATTCAACAACTATGTCTCAGGATTGCATACTTGCAAGCACATCATCAAAGGCAATAGGATTTATCAATGGTGAATCGATACCCGCAAAAGAAACCAAAACATCCAAAAGGGTGACTATCTGATGGTCAGGATGAAGAGGCTCTTCCCTAGAGTCGCCTCTACGCTCAGGGATCGAGAGACTGGACCCTTTATGGTCTTGGGGCGATTGAGCATAAATGGCAATGAGTTGGTCCTTCTGAAGGAATATGGGGTCAACCCTCATTATAGTATGGCGGACCTTGTGCCCTGCAAGGGCCCCGCGGTGGCACCTAGCGAGGATATTGAGCCCATACCCCCTTTTAAGAGTGAACCCACCAATGAGAATCCACTTCTAACCTTGAGAGCCCGGCATGAGCACAAACATTTGATACTACTTGAACATAATGACACCATCAGGAGCAGGGCAATCCAGCAGTATCTTGTAAGGTGGAAGGGCCGGCCACGATGGTGGACACATGGGCGAGCCAGGAAGGACTCTTACTCGACGGAGTCGAACTCTTCGCACCCTGGGAGTATGATGGGAGCATCTCTCACCCTTCATATTTCCCGGTTGTTCACCAGCATGGTTCCATTATGTCAGTCACATTTTCCTGATTCAGTTCATGTAATTTTCATATTTTCTTTGAGTCATAATTATGTAATCTTCTTTTTATTTGAGTCATGTCCCTAGGTCTTTTGTTATTTCCCTAAGTTTGTGTGTCATTAAGTTAGTTTGATTAAGTGATTGGGCCCAATTCTTTGGGCTAGGCCCATGGGCGCCCCTCCTCTTTTTGGTTCTTTGTCATTGTGGCAAGAGTCAAGGGCTTTTTGTAAAATGTGGGTTGCCTATATATAGGACCCCATTCCCCCCCATTTTGAGTTAATGAATCAATGAATGAAAATTTGAATTCTCTAGTGTCCAACTTAAATCTTCTTCTTTTGGTGATAAGCCAATTGAGTGGGTGAGAAGCCCCTATCCCCCCCCTCTCTCTCTAATAAGCCATTTTCTCTCTCCTCCACTTTCTCTCTCTAAAACCTACGCCCCTTTATCTCTCCTCCCCTCCCAACCACCTTTCTCTCTCTTCCCCCCCTCCAATAACTCATCCCCAACTCCCCACTAACCCACCTTAACTCCACCCCAGCCCCAAGGGAGATTCCACCACTCCACCCTCCAACCACCAACCACCCACTCCCCTTCCCCAAGCACCCTCTCATCTCCCAAGGGAGAATTCCCACTCCCCAAGCCCCCTTTTACCTTCCCCACACACCTCTTCCCATCCCCCAAGACCAAAATTTAAT
The DNA here is from genome assembly GCA_022559845.1 of Amorphophallus konjac. Classification (NCBI taxonomy): domain Eukaryota; kingdom Viridiplantae; phylum Streptophyta; class Magnoliopsida; order Alismatales; family Araceae; genus Amorphophallus; species Amorphophallus konjac. Next base: position 47,438,868 of record CM040124.1, on the reverse strand, counting down.
CCCACCCTTAAACCCATTTTCAAATACCCTTTCCCTCTCACCCACCTTCCCAAATTCGTAGCTCCTCCTCCCAACACCTGTTAGACCCCCTTCCAGACCCCATTCTTCCCTTCCCCCACCTTGGAACACCCCCTCCTAGACCCCCTCACAACCCGGACTTTCCCCACACTCATCCACCCCCATTTCCCCTCCCATATACCCCATTCCCCCCGTCATCTTCAACCTACAGCTCTCAACTGAAGATCTGCAGAAGAGTAGCAGTTTGTAGAGGCGACCACGGCTTCCTCCGGATGAATCTGAAGGCCCAAGAGATATCCATGGAAGCGTCTACCAGTCTTATTCGCAACGGTGGTGGTTTCGTCATCATCTGAGCACTGTGCTTCCCGGGAGAGCTGTTCTCCCTTGACTGCGCGAAGCTACCCCGGCAGAGCACCTGAACCTGATGAGAAGCATGACTGCGGCCATCCTACTGGGAATCTGAGCAATAGTTCTTCATCAAAAGTCTTCTACTCCGAGTCTTCTTTCATCCCCAACAGGCAGAGCTCAATTTGGCATCCGGATCCAGGAGTTCTCAATTTTCTCCCTTGGGTGCGCGGTTCTGCTTCCCCACAGTCTGCACCAACCCCTCATCAGTGTTCAGAGCCTACTGGTCTTCTCCGACAACATTTGGCTTCCCCGTCAGTCTTGCTTAGAAGAGGACTCGTTCACGGTTCCAACGACTCCGGCGGCACCTGATTCTGAGCTCAGGAGGGATCGTGGCATCTCCTTCTTCCTGCTGTTGGGAACCTGAAGCAGTCAGATCCGAAGAACTGCCACCCTGTTTGAGCCTCCACCCAGACCAGCAGTGGTTTCAGAAGAAATCGAAAAAATTCATACGACTTCCCGATCCAGTTACGAAGAATTCCCTATTAGTCCCGCCTGAAGTAAAATTCAGGAGAGGTCACAGAGGTGTCATCTTCTACTTCTGGTCCCTGATTCCAGAACGTGGACAGATTCGGCATCGGCTTCCTTTCATCACGTCTAGCTCGAATTTCCCTCCCCGCTTGGCCGGCTGAAGGCCCCTCCCTGTGAGGAGGTAGTGTTTGGATGTAATCATCATTTTCCCTTCCCCATGATCCCCCCCCCCCTTGCATGGGGTGTAGTGTTGTAGCAATTTGAGCAGGTCAAGCTTCCCCGGCGCGGCGTGTGGGGAACACACGCTTCCCCGCTCGCCCACGTCTCCAACTCGGGGCCGGTGTCCTCACACCGGTCAGGTATATGCTGAACCCTCCCTGGATATTTGTGTTTTATTAGTATCATTTCTAAGTTCAGCCGGCGAGGAAGAGAGTGCCCGGTCCCGTGATTCCCGATCACGAGTGGCCACCGCGGATTGACTGAGGAGAGATCCCCGTACCCTCAAGGCACGACGTCCGCTCCACTGATGTGGGTGCTCCAATCCAAGGGAGGGGAACTCATTGGCCAAGTCATCACCATAACCAGCGTGGTTTAGGCTCTCGAATCCACCCTACCATCACTTAGTCACCACGGGGAAAGGGTTGTGCTGCGATATCGGTCCGCCAATATCGAGTCCACCAATTTGTAAGTGGGATTGCAAGGCTAGGTCCGAGGTTCATTTGGTTGATACCATTGCACCCTTAGGTCGTGTCACATCACTTCATCTCAGTGCAAATACGTCTTGGTGCAAGCATTGCCCTGTACTTCGCTTTATCAATTTGGTGCAAGTCTATGTCTCACTCACAAACACTGTAGCCCGTTTTTCCATCTCGGTGCATTACGTGTCTAGACATATATTGGCTCAGTGCATTTCACTGTACTTCATGGCAGCATACACGTTTAGGTTCGTGCATATCTTGTTTGTGCGTCTTTGTGCGTCTCGCCATTCAGACTCGGTGCAAGGTCTGTCTTGCATCCGTTTTTGTTCGTATGATTCTTCTCTTTCATCTCGGTGCAATTCTCGCAAATACAACTCGATGCATCTAGTGTGTTACACAGTTGTTTTAAAAGTCTGTGCATATCTTTGATCCTTTCCTTGACTTTGTACAAAGTCTTCGTCTTGTGCCTCTTGGACCCATGTCTGTGCACATCAGCTGCACGGGTGGACGCTAGAGTCTGTGCATATGGGGTCAATCACTTTAGTAAGTCAATTCAATGGTTGACTTGAATATCTCTACTCAGTGCATGTTATGTCTAATCACATTCGGTGTAACATTTGCTTCATGTAATCGGTGCATCCCTCCCAGTTCGTGCATTTAGCATTTATATGCCCAGTGCAATGTCATCCTTCTTACCAGTGTCTGAAATGCTTTCTTCTGATTGTCTATCAGGTATTTTTCTTTGAGAAGAATAAGAATGGCTCGTGATCCCAGTATGGAGGAGGTGGCAGGATCGTGACACATGGAGAAAAGAGACCTGGGATTCTGCCACGTGGGCTAAGGCCTTTGAGCGGGAATAATGGAAAGCACACTCTCGTCCCCTGATGCTCTATAAAAAGCAAATGCTGAGCAGAAGGAAAACAACAACGAAAAAAAGAACGAGAACAGAAAAGAGAGAAGAAGGAGAAAGAGAGCCAGCATAAGAAGAAGAAAGTGAGGGCAGCAGAAGAGAAAGAAAATTTTTGAGAGGGAGAAGTGTTCGTGGATGAGAAGATCTGCTTCTACGGAAGCTACATTGTCTTTGTTTCTAGACAATATTATCGTTTACCGATCGCTGTGTTTTCAAGTTTTTGTTTGATCATCTTCATTCCATACTATTACCCTCCACTATTCGGAGAAAGGGAGAGGTTCTCTAGTTCCCTCCATTGTCTTGGAGGAAGAGAGGTTCAATCCTCTGGTTGTGTGAGTTACTTGGGTGTAATTGCACAGGGTTCCCTTTGGTGCGTGCAAAGGAAGGGAGATTGTTCTCCGGTGTTCTTCTTCTGGTCGATCAGAAGATTGATGAGGATGTTCCTCAGTACAAGCTGTTTGGCAGCGGTTGTTGCAGACTGAGTCTGCTGTGTGCGACTCTAGTGCAAGGAAGCCTTACTCGATTGAGTAAGGGGTGGACGTAGATTGCAGATAGCAATCGAACCACCTAAAAATTCGCTGTCTCATTTGTGGTTTGGTTGTTTTCGTGTGCTGCTCTCCAACTTCTTGAGACTTTGCTTCTTTGTGATTGCTGTCTCGATATCAGTTCTTCTCTTACCATCTTCGTTGTCTATTTACGAGGCCGTTATCTCTATAGTTTGAGGGGCTAAGAATTTATGGCTGTGTTTATCGAATTGCGGAGTGATCTATTCATACCCCCCTTCTATCTCACTCTCCGCTGTGCGTATCATTTGGTATCAAAGCAGGTTTTCACCATGTGGGCCAACGGTCAGGCCAACCCTAATGGTCCTCGAAGCTTTATGGCTGAGGGACAATCTATCAGTCGTCCTCCCTTCTTTGATGGTAACAATTTTCTATTCTGGAAAAACAGGATGGAGGTATTCATCAGGGCGCAAAGTCACAAGTTGTGGAGGGTGATCACCATAGGGCCATACGAGCTACCACCGAACGAGGATGCATGGACAGATGATCAAGTAAAGCAATCGTCGCTCAACTGGACAGCCCTAAACATCATCCAGTGTGCTGTACACCCAGACGAACACGCTCGCATCTCAGCATGTATGACAGCCAAGAAAATGTGGGACGAGCTGGAATTAATCTACAAAGGTACAGCTCAAGTAAGAGCAACAAAGGTAAATCTCCTCACCTCTGAATATGAGATGTTCAAAATGAAATCAGAGGAGACCATAACTGAGATGTATGCCAGATTGTCTCTGATCACGAATAGGCTTAAGGGGCTTGGAAAAGAGGTGGCTGAGGGAGACGTAGTCAGGAAGATACTTAGATCTCTAACCCCAGCATGGCATACTAAAGCCACTATGATAGAAGAGTCAAGGGATCTGACGACTACGACAGTCACCGAACTCATAGGATCTGTAATACCCCGTATTTAATTAGTAATTTTTATTAATATTTCCTGTTCAAATTGGAATTTTTAAGAATTTATTTGAATTAAGTTGAATTAATAAATGAATAGAAATGGAAATAAACCATTAAAAATTTAAATTGAAATGAAAATGAAATGTGATCCAAATTAAAATAAGGTATGAATGAAATAAAACATAAATGCAATTGATTTGGAATGAAAATGAAATTAAAAGAGGGAATTTGGAATTTGAATTTCGAATTTAATATTTTATTAATAAATGAATAGTGAAGTGGAATTTAGTTGACCGTATTAAAATCTCGAAAAATGGTAATTGGGTAGCTGATCATTTGCTTAACAAACTTTTCTTCTATGATTAACCCTAATAAAATCGTTAACCTGGTCAAATCTAGAGTTTAATTGGGATTAGAATCCACCAACCCCCAATAGTAACTTCTATAGTAACCTACACCTTAAAACATGAAATTAGAACTCATTCCTTAATTAAATTCGATGAGGTTAGAGGCAAATGAAAGGTATTGATTGGTAGTTTAATAACCCTTAACCAATTTCGTGTAAAATTAACCAGGATAGAAGTGATTAGATGAGTTTGATCGAGGTCAAGCATTTCGGCGGCGTAAGTTACACGTCTCTTCTAGCTCGAAATTCACCCTTCTTGGAAGGATCCAGAAGGTGTATTAGGTATTAAAAGAAAGCTTAAAGAGTCTAGTTTCATTTGGTAGCTGGGTCAATCGACGAGGAGTACAGATCTGGGAGTATTCGGCGATTTAGTGGAAGGTGTTCTTCGTTCTTGGTTCTTCTTCATCCAACTCTTTGATCCTTGATTAAGGTAGGTACCCTTCACCAAATGAAGCATGTAAATATAGTATCTTGATCTGCTTGATGAGATCTATCGTTTGGGACTGAAAGCCCTAAATTTTATAGAGTATTGAGGGAGATATCAAGCGATCTTTGGAGGATATTCTTCTAGTTCGTGGGTTTTCTTATTTGCTGAAGTTTAGATCTTCAATTGAGGTAGGTTTTAACAGACCTAAACCTTATTGTTATATATGAATGGAATCCTCATCTTGTTAGCTTCCTTCCTACGTAGAAAGCCCTAATTTTTATCAACCATGCTAGGTTAATTTCTCGTTTTAGCAAGCTTATGTTCTTGTTAGGTTTAAGTGAGCCCTTTTAGTCTAAGCTTGAATCCCCGTGACTAATCACAGGCTAAACATGAAATTAAGCATGGCATCTTGTTTATCTCTTTCCTGTCTTTCCATTGATATCTCGTTTGCTTAATTCCATGAAGAAACAGAGGAGTTATGTTGATTCTAATCAAGGGATCTTGAATCCCGTTCTCTGCTCGTTAAGGCGCTATGTACCAGGGGCGCGATCTTTAACGCGCTAGCCTGATATAGCGCAATCTTGTAGACCCCCAGCCCTGGCAGAACACGTTCAAACCTTAAAAATTTAATATATTCAGATTTTTGGGATCGCGCTAGCTTTACCTAGCGCGTTCTTCATTAAGGCGCTATGGCCCTATGGCGCGACATGCTTCATACCCCAATCGCTTGAGGGGTCGAGTCGTAAGCCCTCTGATGCAAATTATAATTCTGTAAGATGTTATATGGTTGCTGTAAGATGCTATATAAGACGTATGTTCAGTTAGAAAACATCTTTGTCCAGTTTTCAAATTAATCAAAAGGGTTTTCATGTTCTTTTTAGTTCCCGATATTCTTTGATTCCAGAATTTTAAATCTTTGATTCCAGAATTATGATGATTAGCTTCTGAATGTTTTCACAATATACTTATAATATTTTTACGTAGTTCAGATGCTAATTGAGTAGTACTAATAGTTAGTACCCCACCTGTTAATCTAGATTTCAAATTTTATGCATTTAGTTTCCTGGTCCAGAACGTGCTATGTTTTCCTAGCGCGTTCTTCAGGTCGCGCTAGGGACATATAGCGCCTTCTTCCTGTTGACCCCGATCTTCCAGGGGTTAAAACAGAACGTTTCTGACATGTTTTTCAAACTATATTAAGTCCCTGCAGTTACTTATAAGTTAAGTTATACGTATATTAACTTGTAGAACCCCTGTGTTTATCCAGTTTTCAAATTAAAATGGTTTCTGGCCCTGTCTTGAACGAGCTATACTTCCATAGCACGTTCTTGATAAACGCGCTACCTGGGTATAGCGCGTTAATACACAGAATTTCATTTTTGAGCCATTAGCTATCTTATTTCTATCAGATTATTGTATATTCTTATTTCTGAATGCAGTAAGTTAATTTTTATCCCTCAAGGCTCCAGTATATCAAAAGGTGTTGTCCGAACGTTAGGCTACGCCTATCGGGATGGTCGTACGCTTGCGCGAGTGATCTTCGGATCGATTACCTCCGCCACGTACTGAGTCCTTGTTGGAATCCTTAGTGTTTTTATCAATTGGTTAGCTACCCACAGCATGTAATTGGTTTTGTTATAAGTGTAATCATGCAATTGAACTTGAACGTATAATTATCATGTTAAACATTTGAGTTTATGAAAATGTAATCGGGTTAAATTTAGCTTGAATTCTTAACAGCCTGAAAACTTGTTAACCAACAGAATAAAATGTTTAACCATGGAACTAAGAATGATCTAATTATTGCATTTTCCTACTTACCCTTTCATTCTTGGTTTCCACGACTCGATATGTCGTTAAACATTATGCCAAAGTTGAATTCTCTATACTTCTTGTTATTTCGATATTCAATCAGATCTGTGCTTATTACTTGATAGCTTGTTCTTTGAAATTTATTGGCCATGAAATGTGGAAGTCTAGATTCGTGAGATCTTGTGATCCAAATAAATCAATGTCTGGCAAACAAATAAGGGCTTGGTCTAGTCCTGGGAGGAGCACCCGAACACTACTTGTATCCCCATGGAGGTGGTTGACTAGGAGTGGCATTGGCACCAGTACTTGACATGTGATTAATCTAGGGGCTGTCCACTACTCTCTACTAGTTTACACTTTCCACTTTTTCCTGTTCTATGATTTACTTGTGGTTACTCTACTTGCTATTACTTGAAAGTGGAAATGTTACATGCGTGATATACTTGCTTACTGGCCAAATTATTATTTCTACACTTGTTCTTGTTCTTACTTGTTCATAGTAAAGTTCTTGTCCTTGCCTAAATTGTTATCTCTTGATTCTTGACTTTGCAAGATCTTATTACAGTGTTCTTGCTCTTGTTATCTTTCTCCTTGTTATCATTTCATATAACATGTAATTAAATCATTAATCACTTACACTTGCCTGTTATTACCTACTGAGCGTTGGCTCATAGTATTGTTTTCCCCCTTTTCCAGGTTACTCAGGTGGTGACGTTCACTCGGACGGGGAGTGATTTGAGTGCTACTAGAGTGTGCCTCCATCTAGGTTGCCATGTTGGCACCGTAGTATTTCCAGTTATTACCTTTAGTGTTGCATTAGTGTTCTAATTCTGTATTAGATCAGGTGATGTATTAATGAGTTTGGAAGTTATGTTTAATCAGTTGATTATTGTAATAAGAAGATTACAATCCTTCTATTCCATTGAGCAGTTTTAGAACTTAATTTTTGTGCTAGCGTGTTTCTGACTGTACGTCTCGGTATTCCGCGTCGGGGCGTGACAGTTTAGGTGGTATCAGAGCCAAGCTTTAATATTCCTAGGTTTTCTAAATTATAGGGTTCTAAGTGTGTCTTAGGATCCATACCCTTGTAAAAATCTAGAACCCGACCTGGTGAGATTGGGTAGAAATTGGGTTAAGTTCATACCTTAATCGTGTTGTCATCTGCTTTCTTGACCCTAAGTGATCTGTTCTTCGTGTAGGCTTTTGAAATGACAGCCGATCGTGCGGAGTGGAGGAATTTGCAGCGCACGGTTCAAGGCCTTACGCAGGCATTGCAGCAAGTGGCTCAGGCAGGAGCAGCACATCATGGCACCGGTGATTTATACCGGAACTTCCGTGGAATGAATCCACCCAGATTTGCTGGATCGACCGATCCCGACGAAGCCGAACATTGGCTTGATGATATGGCGAGGATTTTTGAGGTCATACAATGCACCGATCAAGAACGTGTCTTATTATCGACCTTCCAACTGGAACGTGATGCACGTGCATGGTGGGACTCTATTAAGGCAGTACTCGGAGATCAGCCGATTACTTGGGGAGAGTTCGAGGAACATTTCAATAGCAAGTATTTTTCTGATCGAGTGCAAGAGAAGAAGGCGGCCGAGTTTGCGGCTCTGAAACAGCGGAGCTTATCAGTAGCCGAGTATGAAGCACAATTCTCCAGACTGTCTAGATATGCTACTCATCTCATTTCCATTGAGAAGATGAAGGCGAAGCGCTTTCTTAATGAGTTGAAGCTTCACTATATCAACCAATTGGCACCTATGGAGATATCGACTTATTTTGAGATGGTAAGAAAGGCGCAAGTTCTGGAAGACACTCTCGAGATGACGGAGAGGATCCGAGGCCAAGGCATGAAGAAAGAGCAGCCGAAGGATTTCAAGAAAAGTAACGTCGGACCTAGTTTTATCAAGAAGAGGCCCGCGAGTGGGTCAAGTTCGTGGACCGGAGCAGGATCATGGAAAGGAAAGATGCCGAAGCAAGAGGAAAGGAAGCCCGGCCCTATTGTACCCTTTAAGGGTGTGTGCAGATATTGTGACCGTCCTGGTCATAGGATGGAGGAGTGCTGGCGCAAGTTGGGCGCCTGTCTTCGTTGCGGGAGTAGGGAGCACCGTATCCCAGATTGTCCGTTAGTATCGGAGCAAGCTACACCGGCAAAGCCTCAATTCTTCAAGAAGCCGCAAGGCAAGCTTCAAGCACTTCAGGTAGATGAAGCAGATACAGCCGAAGAAGGTGGACTCGTCGAAGGTACTCTCGATATACTCGACAAGCCAGCCTTTGTTCTTTTTGATACTGGTGCAACGCATTCCTTTATTTCTCGGAGATTTGCTAAGTCTTTAGCTGTGGAACCTATTTTGATGAATTCTCCGTTAGAAATTTCTACACCTATTGGCTCTAGATCAGCAATTCAGCATTTCTATCCTTCTAGTAAGGTTATGATTGATGATCAGAATTTCCCAGTTGATTTAGTCTGCATGGACATGAAGGATTATGATGTAATCCTAGGAGCAGATTGGTTGGCCAAGCATGAGGCCAATGTTCACTGCAGTTCTAGCTCGGTGTCTTTTAATAGACATCCGGATCTTTCATTTATGGGAATTAGATACCATCGCTCCGTCTCACTTATTTCGGCCCTTCGTGCTGATAAACTGATGAGGCGAGGTTGCGAGGCATTTCTAGCCTTTGTCTATGCTACTCCAGAGCAGCAAGTGGAGATTCAAGATATCCCTGTTGTCCGTGAATTTCTCGATATATTTCCTGAGGAACTACTTGGACTTCCGCCTGAGAGGGAAGTTATCTTCTCCATTGATGTTATTCCGGGTTCTTCTCCTGTCTCTAAAGCTCCTTATCGTATGTCTTCTGCGGAGTTGAGAGAATTGAAGCAGCAATTGATGGAGTTACTTGAGAAGGGTTTCATTCGCCCTAGTACTTCCCCTTGGGGAGCCCCTGTATTATTTGTTCGGAAGAAGGATGGTTCGATGAGGCTGTGCATCGATTATCGGCAATTGAATCAGTTGACTATCAAGAATAAGTACCCATTGCCGAGGATTGATGAATTATTTGACCAGATAGCGGGAGCTCAATTCTTTTCTAAGATCGATCTTCGATCGGGATATCACCAGTTGCGGATTAAGGAAGAGGATATCTTTAAAACGGCTTTCCGCAGCAGGTATGGTCATTTCGAATTTGTCGTTATGCCCTTTGGATTAACGAATGCACCGGCAGCTTTTATGCAGTTGATGAACAGTGTGTTTAGACCCTATCTTGATCAATGGGTCGTGGTATTCATTGATGATATCTTGATCTATTCCAAGAGTGAAGGAGAGCATGCCGAACACTTGAGATTGGCACTGCAGTTATTAAGAGACCATCAGCTATATGCCAAGTTCAGTAAGTGTGATTTCTGGTTGCCAGAGGTGTCCTTTTTAGGGCATATTATTACCAAGGAAGGTATTTCTGTTGATCCTTCTAAAGTGGAAGCAGTGAAGAATTGGGAACAGCCTACTAGTGTGACCGAGATCAGAAGTTTCTTAGGCCTGGCAGGCTATTATCGCAGATTCATTCATGATTTCTCCAAGATTGCGGTACCTCTTACTAGATTAACCCGCAAGGAGAACAAGTTCGAATGGTCAGAAGATTGTCAACGAAGTTTTCAGATTTTGAAGGACTGCTTGACTACGGCACCTGTTTTGGCTTTACCTTCTGGTGAAGGAGGTTTTGTGGTCTATACGGATGCATCTGGAATTGGTCTAGGCTGTGTGCTTATGCAGCATGGGAAGGTAATTGCTTATTCTTCCAGGCAGTTGAGGAAGCATGAAGAGAACTATCCTGTTCATGATTTGGAATTGGCAGCTGTTGTCTTTGCTTTGAAGATTTGGAGACATTACTTGTATGGAGAATCTTTCACGGTATTCTCAGATCACAAGAGTTTGAAGTATTTGTTCTCTCAGAAAGAACTCAATATGCGACAGCGCAGATGGCTGGAATATTTGAAGGACTTTGACTTCTCTATTGAGTATCACCCTGGTAAAGGTAATGTGGTGGCAGACGCATTGAGCCGGAAGCCTGTAGCAAAGTTATCCAGTTTGATGATGCAAGAGTGGAAGTTACTGGAACAGTTATCTAGTCTGGATCTTAATATTGACAATGATCGGGTTTTGATTGCTCAGATTCAACTTAAGCCTGAATTATTAATGGAGATCAAGTCTTTGCAAGATAATGATCCCGAACTGGTGGAGATCAAGGGAAAATTGAGCAGCAGATCGGATTTCCTGATTTCCGACGATGGAAGACTTCTATTTCAAGGACGAACGTGTATACCTGACGTAGCTGAGATCAAGAACAAGATTCTGGAAGAAGCCCATAGATCTAAATACACGATTCATCCTGGAGGCACTAAAATGTTCAAAGACTTGAAAAGATCCTTTTGGTGGCCGAATATGAAAAGAGAAGTGGCAGATTTTGTGAGTAGATGCCTGGTATGTCAGCAAGTCAAGGCCGAGCACTTCAGACCGGCAGGAAATTGAAACCACTCGATATACCCCAATGGAAGTGGGAGAGTATTGGCATGGATTTTATCATGGACTGCCTAGAACTCGTGGTGGTTTTGATGCAATTTGGGTAATCGTCGACAGACTGACAAAGTCAGCCCATTTCTTGTCCATTAAATCTAAATGGACAGTTGATGTTCTAGCAGCTCTGTATATAAAGGAAGTGGTGAGATTGCATGGTATTCCAGTGAATATAATATCTGATCGAGACCCTAGATTCACTTCTCATTTCTGGAAGGGACTGCAAGAGTCTTTAGGTACTCGTTTGAATTTCAGCACGGCATTCCATCCACAGACAGATGGGCAGATGGAGAGAACTAACCAGATAGTGGAGGATATGCTGAGAGCATGTATGATTGACTTCGGTGGTAATTGGAATGAGCATTTGGCATTGGTTGAATTCGCCTACAATAACAGCTATCAGTCTAGTATTCAGATGGCCCCATTTGAAGCTTTGTATGGAAGAAGCTGTCGATCCCCGTTGTGTTGGGACGAGGTGGGCGAAAAGCAATGGCTTGGACCGGATCTTATCTCGGAATCATCACAGAACATCTGTATTGTCCGAGATCGATTACAAGTGGCTCAGTCAAGATAGAAGAGTTATGCCGATAATAGAAGAAGGGCATTGGAATTCCAAGTAGGTGACCATGTGTTTTTAAAGGTCTCTCCTTCGAGAGGGATTCGCAGATTTGGTATTCATGGCAAGCTGAGTCCGAGGTATATTGGCCCGTTTGAGATTCTAGATAGAGTGGGAGAAGTGGCTTATCGATTGGCATTACCGCCTCAGTTATCTGGCGTGCACAATGTCTTCCATATTTCTATGTTGCGGAAGTATGTGTACGACCCCACTCATGTTATTCAACATATGGACTTTGAACTGAAGGAGGATCTGACCTATGAGGAAAGACCAATAAAGATTTTGGACCGGAAGCAGTAGCAACTCCGGAGTCGAGCTATACCTATGGTCAAGGTACAATGGAGTCGGCGTGGAGCGGAAGAAGCTACCTGGGAATCCGAAGAGGTGATGAGGAAGCGGTATCCCGACCTTTTCTAGGTGAGCAGATTCTTTTATTTTCGCATCTTAATGCAGTGAATTTGGAGGACCAAATTCTTTTAAGTAGGGGAGGGTGTAATACCCCGTATTTAATTAGTAATTTTTATTAATATTGCCTGTTCAAATTGGAATTTTTAAGAATTTATTTGAATTAAGTTGAATTAATAAATGAATAGAAATGGAAATAAACCATTAAAAATTTAAATTGAAATGAAAATGAAATGTGATCCAAATTAAAATAAGGTATGAATGAAATAAAACATAAATGCAATTGATTTGGAATGAAAATGAAATTAAAAGAGGGAATTTGGAATTTGAATTTCGAATTTAATATTTTATTAATAAATGAATAGTGAAGTGGAATTTAGTTGACCGTATTAAAATCTCAAAAAATGGTAATTGGGTAGCTGATCATTTGCTTAACAAACTTTTCTTCTATGATTAACCCTAATAAAATCGTTAACCTGGTCAAATCTAGAGTTTAATTGGGATTAGAATCCACCAACCCCCAATAGTAACTTCTATAGTAACCTACACCTTAAAACATGAAATTAGAACTCATTCCTTAATTAAATTCGATGAGGTTAGAGGCAAATGAAAGGTATTGATTGGTAGTTTAATAACCCTTAACCAATTTCGTGTAAAATTAACCAGGATAGAAGTGATTAGATGAGTTTGATCGAGGTCAAGCATTTCGGCGGCGTAAGTTACACGTCTCTTCTAGCTCGAAATTCACCCTTCCTGGAAGGATCCAGAAGGTGTATTAGGTATTAAAAGAAAGCTTAAAGAGTCTAGTTTCATTTGGTAGCTGGGTCAATCGACGAGGAGTACAGATCTGGGAGTATTCGGCGATTTAGTGGAAGGTGTTCTTCGTTCTTGGTTCTTCTTCATCCAACTCTTTGATCCTTGATTAAGGTAGGTACCCTTCACCAAATGAAGCATGTAAATATAGTATCTTGATCTGCTTGACGAGATCTATCGTTTGGGACTGAAAGCCCTAAATTTTATAGAGTATTGAGGGAGATATCAAGCGATCTTTGGAGGATATTCTTCTAGTTCGTGGGTTTTCTTATTTGCTGAAGTTTAGATCTTCAATTGAGGTAGGTTTTAACAGACCTAAACCTTATTGTTATATATGAATGGAATCCTCATCTTGTTAGCTTCCTTCCTACGTAGAAAGCCCTAATTTTTATCAACCATGCTAGGTTAATTTCTCGTTTTAGCAAGCTTATGTTCTTGTTAGGTTTAAGTGAGCCCTTTTAGTCTAAGCTTGAATCCCCGTGACTAATCACAGGCTAAACATGAAATTAAGCATGGCATCTTGTTTATCTCTTTCCTGTCTTTCCATTGATATCTCGTTTGCTTACTTCCATGAAGAAACAGAGGAGTTATGTTGATTCTAATCAAGGGATCTTGAATCCCGTTCTCTGCTCGTTAAGGCGCTATGTACCAGGGGCGCGATCTTTAACGCGCTAGCCCGATATAGCGCAATCTTGTAGACCCCCAGCCCTGGCAGAACACGTTCAAACCTTAAAAATTTAATATATTCAGATTTTTGGGATCGCGCTAGCTTTACCTAGCGCGTTCTTCATTAAGGCGCTATGGCCCTATGGCGCGACATGCTTCATACCCCAATCGCTTGAGGGGTCGAGTCGTAAGCCCTCTGATGCAAATTATAATTCTGTAAGATGTTATATGGTTGCTGTAAGATGCTATATAAGACGTATGTTCAGTTAGAAAACATCTTTGTCCAGTTTTCAAATTAATCAAAAGGGTTTTCATGTTCTTTTTAGTTCCCGATATTCTTTGATTCTAGAATTTTAAATCTTTGATTCCAGAATTATGATGATTAGCTTCTGAATGTTTTCACAATATACTTATAATATTTTTACGTAGTTCAAATGCTAATTGAGTAGTACTAATAGTTAGTACCCCACCTGTTAATCTAGATTTCAAATTTTATGCATTTAGTTTCCTGGTCCAGAACGTGCTATGTTTTCCTAGCGCGTTCTTCAGGTCGCGCTAGGGACATATAGCGCCTTCTTCCTGTTGACCCCGATCTTCCAGGGGTTAAAACAGAACGTTTCTGACATGTTTTTCAAACTATATTAAGTCCCTGCAGTTACTTATAAGTTAAGTTATACGTATATTAACTTGTAGAACCCCTGTGTTTATCCAGTTTTCAAATTAAAATGGTTTCTGGCCCTGTCTTGAACGAGCTATACTTCCATAGCACGTTCTTGATAAACGCGCTACCTGGGTATAGCGCGTTAATACACAGAATTTCATTTTTGAGCCGTTAGCTATCTTATTTCTATCAAATTATTGTATATTCTTATTTCTGAATGCAGTAAGTTAATTTTTATCCCTCAAGGCTCCAGTATATCAAAAGGTGTTGTCCGAACGTTAGGCTACGCCTATCGGGATGGTCGCACGCTTGCGCGAGTGATCTTCAGATCGATTACCTCCGCCACGTACTGAGTCCTTGTTGGAATCCTTAGTGTTTTTATCAATTGGTTAGCTACCCACAGCATGTAATTGGTTTTGTTATAAGTGTAATCATGCAATTGAACTTGAACGTATAATTATCATGTTAAACATTTGAGTTTATGAAAATGTAATCGGGTTAAATTTAGCTTGAATTCTTAACAGCCTGAAAACTTGTTAACCAACAGAATAAAATGTTTAACCATGGAACTAAGAATGATCTAATTATTGCATTTTCCTACTTACCTTTCATTCTTGGTTTCCACGACTCGATATGTCGTTAAACATTATGCCAAAGTTGAATTCTCTATACTTCTTGTTATTTCGATATTCAATCTGATCTGTGCTTATTACTTGATAGCTTGTTCTTTGAAATTTATTGGCCATGAAATGTGGAAGTCTAGATTCGTGGGATCTTGTGATCCAAATAAATCAATGTCTGGCAAACAAATAAGGGCTTGGTCTAGTCCTGGGAGGAGCACCCGAACACTACTTGTATCCCCATGGAGGTGGTTGACTAGGTGTGGCATTGGCACCAGTACTTGACATGTGATTAATCTAGGGGCTGTCCACTACTCTCTACTAGTTTACACTTTCCACTTTTTCCTGTTCTATGATTTACTTGTGGTTACTCTACTTGCTATTACTTGAAAGTGGAAATGTTACATGCGTGATATACTTGCTTACTGGCCAAATTATTATTTCTACACTTGTTCTTGTTCTTACTTGTTCATAGTAAAGTTCTTGTCCTTGCCTAAATTGTTATCTCTTGATTCTTGACTTTGCAAGATCTTATTACAGTGTTCTTGCTCTTGTTATCTTTCTCCTTGTTATCATTTCATATAACATGTAATTAAATCATTAATCACTTACACTTGCCTGTTATTACCTACTGAGCGTTGGCTCATAGTATTGTTTTCCCCCTTTTCCAGGTTACTCAGGTGGTGACGTTCACTCGGACGGGGAGTGATTTGAGTGCTACTAGAGTGTGCCTCCATCTAGGTTGCCATGTTGGCACCGTAGTATTTCCAGTTATTACCTTTAGTGTTGCATTAGTGTTCTAATTCTGTATTAGATCAGGTGATGTATTAATGAGTTTGGAAGTTATTATTAATCAGTTGATTATTGTAATAAGAAGATTAGAATCCTTCTATTCCATTGAGCAGTTTTAGAACTTAATTTTTGTGCTAGCGTGTTTCTGACTGTACGTCGCGGTATTCCGCGTCGGGGCATGACAGGATCCCTTATGACGTATGAGATGAACATGAAAAGGAATGGTGAGTGAAGCGACAGAAAGAACAAGAATATTTCCCTCAGGGCGTCCGCAGTAAGGCAAGTAGCAGTAGCGGGAGTAGTAGTTGCGAGTCTGATGGATTGTCAGATCTCGACCAAGAGGAGCAAGCAATGCTTACTCGCCAATTCAGAAAATTCTTAAGGTCTAAGGGAAAGACTTTCAGGAGGAAGAAGTCATATCCTTCTGGTAGGAACTTTGATTCCAGCAATGACAAAGACAGGAGTACTAAAAGAATTACATGTTTTCATTGTAGGAAACCCGAACACATGAAAGGGGACTGCCCTGATCTTCAGAAGAAAGGTCCCAACCTTCAGAAGAAGAGCTTGAAAGTGCAGAAGAAGAAGCCACAGGCAATGGTCTGCACCTGGAGCGATGAGGAAGAGGATCCGGAAGACAATTCCTCAGAGGAGGATGAAGAAGGAATTTGCCTGATGGCAAACAACGAAGAGGAGGTAACAAATATTTTTGAGAATTTCTCTATCGATGACTGGGAAGACGCCTATGCAGAACTGTTAGATAAGTTCAATTCACTTAGTAAAGAGCATAGGGTTCTGAAGAGAAAATTTAATACCAATGTTGAAGAACAAACACAAATCTGTAAGGAAAATCAGAAACTAAAAGAAGAATTAGAAGAAATGACTTCTCTGAAAAAGGAAAATGAAAAGTAAACACTTGAGAACAAGGAAGTTCACACACAGCTAAACCAACTCAAGATTAAATTTGAAGAATGTCTGAATGAAAATAGTGTGATCACAGAGAAGTATGAAGCTGTTAAGAAAGTCAACTCTGCACTCTTGAAAAATTGTGAATCTATGCAAAGAGAGTTGGAGGACAAACAAAAAGTTTTAGAAAAATTTTTTCAAGGAAAAATGAATCTGGATTCTATACTAGGTACAAGGGTTAATTTCAACAAGGAGGGTTTAGGCTATGACCCATCCAACAAGAGACCATTTCAGTTTAAGACTACCACCTTCTGCCCAGAAAAGGGAAAAGAAAAGCTGGACACACCATCCAGCTCAAACAGAAACTAGAGTGTTCAATGTCTAAAAGAAAATTTAACAAACAGTGATGGACGATCATCTAAAATAGGAATGAATTTGGTGAAGAACTTCACTAAGCCCATTCTCCAGAACATAAGTAGTAGCTGAACCAAGGAAATGAATCAAAATAAAAGTTGTAACTACTACAAAAGAATGGGTCCTGACAAGAGTTACTGGAGAAACAATACTCATCCTCAAAAATTTGTTAATCAACAAGCACACAGGAGATACCCCAGGGATGAGAAACCTAATAACTGGAATAGATTTCATTTCTCCAGACCAGCTGGACATACCTCCACTCACAACTTCAATAGACCAGAAATTAAGGTGCAAGAGAAAACCAAGTTAAGACAATTCTGGATCCCTAAACATCTGCTTAAAGATTTAAATGATGTCTTTGGACCCAACTCATCTTGGCAACGGACTACTTTGCTTGATTTTGCTTGTGTAGGTGTGTCTGGCAGCTGAGAACAACAAATGGTATCTCGACAGTGGCTGCTCCAGGCACATGACAGGAGACCGATCCAAGTTCAGCAAGTTAGAAATGAAGGTAGGGGGTCAGGTCAAATTTGGAGGAAAGAACAGAGGTAAGATCATTGGGGTCAGCACTGTTAGTAAGTCTTCCACTAACTCCATTGAGAAAGTTTTACTTATGGAAGCTCTTCAACACAATCTGATTAGCATAAGTCAGTTATGTGATAAGGGTCACAGGGTTGTGTTTGACAATAATTCATGCAAAATCTTTGAAATAAATTCTGATAGCATTAAATTTGTAGCCAACAGAACCAATAATGTCTACTTGGTAAACTTAGATGTTGAGTCTGATTCTAATCTATGCTTATCTGCCAATTCTGAAAGTGACGCTTTTGTTTGACATAGACGTTTAGGCCATGCTAGCTTCTCTACTTTAAATAAATTGATCAAGCATGATTTAGTTAGAGGCTTGCCTAAAATCAAATTCAGTTCAATCTCAAAAGTCTGTGATGCCTGTGCTCTAGGCAAACAGACCCGAATGTCTTTCAAGCTAAGATCTGAGCCATTGTCGTCTAGACCAATGGAACTTCTTCATATGGACCTTTTTGGTCCTACTAGAACTCAGAGTCTTAATGGAAGTAGATTTGGTTATGTGATCATTGATGACCACTGCACATTTTCATGGATCTTTTTCTTAGCCAACAAAAATGATGCTTTTCAAAAATTCAAACAATTTTTTAATAAAGTCAAACAAGAAGGAAAACATAGAATTTGTTCAATTCAATCTGACCATGGAGGTGAATTTGAGAACTCCATGTTTTCTGAACTTTGTGAAAGAGAGGGACTAACACACAAGTTTTCTTCTCCCAGGACACCAGAGCAGAATGGAATTGTGGAGAGAAGGAATCGAACCATTGTGGAGATGGCCCGGACCATACAGATTGAGAGTCAATTACCAAGAAAATTTAGGCAGAGGCGGCCAATACAGCAACTTATACAATCAACAGGGCCATGGTAAAACCAATCCACAAGAAAACCCCCTATGAGCTATTGAAAGGTAAGAAACCAATGTTGCATCTCTGTAGTTTTGATGATGACTAACACTATGAATCAAATTATTTTTATAATAATTAGCTTGATGCTCCTTGATGAATGATAAAGATCCTGAATTGTCTAAATATTCTTAGGATCTAATGTTGTTGTCTTGCATGCACATCTATGGATCAAATGTTTTTTTATCATGCTTTTCTGATTTAATGCACCTCTATCATGTTCACCCATGAGCTCATACTTATTTGTCTTGTTTATATGGGTTCTGTGCATTTAGTGCGTTGATGCACTTGGATGGCTGCGTAGACGCAATAGTGCGTCTTTCGCTTGCTGTTTTGTCCACTGAGTCGACGTTGTCACTTGAAGCGTTGACGCATTGGCTTAGTGCCAAGGGGTTGAGCGTCTCGCATATGAAGTAGAGTCGACGCTGCACGATGGAAGCATTGACGCATTGGCTTTGTGCCAAGGGCTTGAGCGTCTCGCCTATGAAGCTGAGTCGACGCTGTCACCTGAAGCGTTGACGCATGGCTTAGTGCCAAGGACTTGAGCGTCTCACCTATGAAGCTGAGTCGACGCTGTCACCTGAAGCGTTGACGCATTGGCTTGTTACCAAGAGATTGTGCGTCTAGCCCAAGGAGCTGAGGCGACGCTACACAATGGAAGCATCGACGCCTTAAGTTTATGACCAAAGGTTCTTTTGATCAACCACCAAGGAGAAGCGTCGACGCTGTCAACTGATGCGTTGACGCATTAGTGTATTTGATCAAGGGATCTGTTCTCCATTATATCCATTGCGTTAACGCCTTGGCTTTAGTGCGTTGACGCGTTCTTCTGTCCTTTGATAAGTCCCGTGCAATCTGTGTGAACAATTTATGACTTGAATATTTCTGAGATTGACTGAATGTTCTCTGAAACCTTACAGGGACTTAAAGACAAATTGGAACTTTACTCCAATCATGTGAGCACGTGATCCGAGGGAACAATCGTCTAACACGTGGCTCGGTTCATCTGGAAGCATGTCTTCGCGCGTGTCTCCCAAACCCTCACTCTCTCGTGAGGTTGGATATATATATGAAGGTTTCTGCTCCTGAAAAGCTGCCGAAGCCACAAGGAAAAGGGTGAGGCCAGAGCGAGAGGAAGGAGAGGAGAAGCCATCCTGATCCACTCGTTGAGCGTACCTGGAAGAGAGAGAGAGTGATGAAGGAGAGGATGGTTTTCTACTATGTCTTGTCTATGCTTCTTTAAGAAGCTACATTGTTTCTCCGTTCGATTGTCTTCGATATTTCTTTATGTTTTCAGTTGTTTGTTCTTAAATTCCGATACTCTGTTTTATCGTTCCCTCTAGGTGTAGAGGAAGAGAGGTGAATCCTCTGGGTTGCATTGTGGTTCCCTCTGAATCAGATCAGAGGAAGGGAGGTGGTCTCCGGGGTTGTTGTGTTCAGATAGTGAGGAGGCTATCTGGGTTGTTCCCTCCGGCTGTGGAGGAAGAGAGACAGCGTCTCTGAATTGCAGTGAGGGTGAGTCACTGCTGGGTTCCCTCTTGTCTAAGAGGAAGGGAGAGTTATCTCCGGGTCAGGTCTTGGGGTGTGAGACCTGGGTGCAAGCTGTGTGTTCAGCGTCTGTAGGGATTTCGATCCCCAAGCTGTGGATCAGCGTGTTGTTGGCAGACTGAGTCTGCGGTTCTTTCTTGTGAAAGGAAGCCTCACTCGGCCTTGAGTGAGGGATGGACGTAAGTCTGCGGGGTGCAGACTGAACCATCTAAATCTCCTGTTCTCCGTGGTATGGTTGTGCGCATCTACCTTCCTTATGCTTTTGTCTGGCTTCATTAAGTAGATGTGAATGTTAATGATCGAAACCTTGGTCTGACTGCTCGCTTGGTGGTTGTGCATATGTGCTGATGAAACTTTGAGTGATTTATGTTTTGCACTCGTGAATTACGTTATATTGGTTAAGGGTCCTGCCTCGACTCAGTCAAATATTTTTTAAACGGTGATCTACTCATCCCCTCCCCTTCTAGCTCACCGTCCTCCTGTTTAACAGTTGGTATCAGAGCGGGTTTACCCGAGATGTGGTCCAACGACCAGGGTAATCCTAGAACCAGTGGTCCTCGCAGCTACATAGCTGAAGGACAGTCAATCTCCCGTCCCCCATATTTTGATGGTTCAAATTATTTCTTTTGGAAAAATAGGATGGAAGTTTTCATCCGATCTCAGAGCCACAAGCTGTGAAGAGTCATTACAACTAGACCTTATGATTTACCTCCGAATGAGGAAATGTGGTCTGAAGAACAAGTCAAATTATCCGGACTGAACTGGTCGGCGCTCAACATCATCCAGTGCGCAGTTCACCCTGAAGAATATGCCCGAATTTTGGCGTGCAAGACAGCTAAGAAAATGTGGGATGAACTAGCGCTGATTTACGAGGGTACCTCTCAGGTCAGAGCTACCAAGGTAAACTACCTAACCTCTGAGTCTGAATTATTTAAGATGAAGTCAGAGGAGAGCGCGACTGATATGTACGCTAGGCTGTCATTGATCATAAACAGCCTCAAGGGGTTTGGAAAGGAAATATCTGAAGGGGATATAGTCAGGAAGATCTTGAGATCTTTGACTCCAGCGTGGCACACAAAGGCCACTGTGATAGAGGAATCGAAGGATTTAACAACCATGACTGTCACTGAACTCATAGGGTCTCTTATGACCTATGAGATGAATCTCAAGAAAACAGGAGAAGGAAGTGACAGAAAGGGCAAGAATGTTGCTCTTAAAGTTGAACGACATAGTAGTAGTAGCAGCAGCAGCAGCAACAGCAGCAGTGGAGACTCTGATGAAATTCCAGACCTTGACAGGAGTGAAAAAGCTCTGCTCACACGACAGTTCAGGAAATTTTTGAAACTGAAGGGAAAATCATATGGGAGAAGAAGAAATTACTCATCAGGTAAATATCCGAACAATGGCAATGACAAGGATAGGAATGCTAAAAGTGTGATGTGTTATCATTGCAGGAACCTTGGGCACATGAAGCAAGATTGCCCTGAGCTTCAGAAGAAGACACTGGATTACCATAAGAAAGGCTCCAAAGTGTACAAGAAAAAGCCAAAAGCTATGCTATGCACTTGGAGCGATGAAGAAGAAGACTCAGATATTAATTCCTCAGGAAAGGAGACTGAAGGAGTATGTCTGATGGCCGACGAGGAAAATGAGGTAATCAATCCCTTTGTGACTTACTCTATTGATGACTGGGAAGATAAGTGTGGTGAACTGCTAGATATGTACAATGCCTTAGCTAAAGAACATAGAGTCACCAAACGCAAACTCAATGTGGTTAATGAAGAACAAGAACTCATCAAGACAGAAAATTCCAAACTGATAGCTGAATTAGCTCAAATGGAAAATGTAAGAAATGAGAACCATCTTGTTAAAAAAGAGCTAGAAAAACTTAGAAAACAGCTTGATGAAACCAATCAACATACTGAAGAAAACCTGAGACAAAATGACTTGCTCAGGGAAGGGTATGAAGCTGTTAAAAGGGTCAATGATGAATTGCTGGAAAACAATATATGTCTGCGGAAGGAGTTGGAAGATAAGAAGAAAACCCTTGAGAGGTTTGTTTTGGGAGAGAGTAATTTGAATGCCTTGTTAGGCACCAAAGTAAACTTTAACAGAGAGGGGTTGGGCTACAACCCAAGTAAGAAGGAAGCATTTGGGGTAAAAACCACTACTTTCTGCACTGAGAAAGGAAAAGAGAAACTGGACATTCCATCCAGTTCCAAAACTACTGAACAACAAAAGAACATCCATAGACAACAGGCTGATTTTGAAAAAAATATCTTCAAGAAATTCAACAAGCCCACGCACCAGAAGCAAGGTGTCTGTCAATTCAACAACTATGACTCTAATAAAAGAATGGGCTATTTTAAAAGCAACATGGGAACGACTAACTACACACAGAATACTGTCAATAAAATGCCTTCAACTAGACAGGTTAAAAATTATGGTCTGGCTGGGACCCAAACCTTTATCAACAGAAACTGGACACAACTTGAGAAACAAAAAGAAACAAATGAAATGCACATCAATAACAAAACTGTCAACCCTCAGCACAAAAAGAAAAAGGGGTTAAAACAGATCTGGATTCCCAAGACTGTGCTTAATGAATTGAACGGTATTTTTGGACCCAACTTACCTTGGGTTCCAAAGCACACAACCTAAATTGTTATTGTGCAGGTGAGCCTAGCAGCCGAGAACAACAAGTGGTATCTCGACAGTGGCTGCTCGAGGCATATGACAGGGGATCAAAGAAAGTTCAGCAAGCTTGAATTGAAAGCAGGAGGGTCAGTTAAGTTTGGAGGTAAAAACAAAGGTCACATCATAGGGACCGGAACCATTGGTAAGCAAACCTCCAACTCTGTTGAAAAAGTCTTGTTGGTTGAAGGTCTGCAACACAATTTATTGAGTATTAGTCAGTTATGTGACAAGGGTCACAAGGTTCTTTTTGATGAGCATGCTTGCAAAATTTTAGAACCAAACTCTGATAAAATAAAGTTCATTGCAAATAGAGTCAATAATGTCTATATTGTGGATCTTGATGTTGAGTCTGAGTCTAATCTGTGTCTCACTGCTGATTCAGAGAATAACATGTTTGACTGGCATAGGCGACTAGGCCATGCTAGCTTTAACACCTTGCATAAATTAGCTAAATTTGATTTAGTTAGAGGCATGCCTAGCTTGAAGTTCAAATCATTCTCTAAGCCTTGCGAGGCCTGTGCTCTAGGCAAGCAAACTCGAGCTTCTTTCAAAATTAGGTCTGAGAGCTTGTCAACAAAGATCATGGAACACTTGCACATGGATCTCTTTGGTCCTACCAGAACCCAGAGTCTAAATGGTAAGAGATTTGGGTTTGTCATTGTCGATGACTACTCTAGATTTGCATGGCTATTTTTCTTGGCAAATAAGAGTGATGCTTTTCAAAAATTTGAACATTTTTTCAATAAGCAAAAACATATAGGGCACAAGATCACTGTTATCCAATCAGATCATGGAGGAGAGTTTGAGAACTCCTCATTTTCTAGCTTCTGTGACAAGGAGGGACTGACTCACAAATATTCTTCTCCCAGGACCCCAGAGCAGAATGGAATTGTGGAGAGAAGGAATCGAACAATAGTGGAAATGACAAGAACACTACTAATGGAGAGTCAGCTACCTAAGAGCTTTTGGGCAGAAGCGGCAAACACAGCCTGCTACATACTTAATAGAGCTTTGGTAAGACCCATACATAAGAAAACACCATATGAACTCTTGAAAGGTAAGAGGCCTAATGTCTCATATTTCAAAATTTTTGGTTCAAAATGCCTTATTCATAATAACAACAAGAGAGACTTAGATAAATTCGATGCTAGAAGTATTCCAGGAATATTCCTAGGATACTCTGAAACATCTAGAGCCTTCAGGGTCTTTAATAAAACTGATAGAACTGTAGAGGAAACCCCTCATGTTATTTTTGATGAAACAAAAATCTCTAACAGCCCAAATGATGATAACAGGTCTACAAGTCATGATGGAGAGTTCCTGGAACAAATGCAAGAGGAGGAAGTACAACCGGCAGAAGAACCCACTGATCTGAACCCAGTAAGTATAGCTGAACAAGGTGAGTCATCAACAAATGTCAGAGTTTTAAAAGACCACCCTGTAACCAATATTATTGGTAGTCTTAACGATCCCCCTAGGACAAGATCTCATTTTAGAAATGTTCAGAATCAGGACTTAATTGCTTTAATTTCTCAAATTGAGCCTAAGACCATTGAAGAAGCCTTAAGTGATGAGAATTGGGTAACTGCTATGTGTGAAGAACTAGGGCAATTTGATAGAAACAATGTCTGGGAGCTTGTACCTAGACCTGAAAATTTCAATGTAATAGGAACAAAATGGGTTTTTAAGAACAAACTGAATGAAGAAGGTGTCATCTCTAGGAATAAAGCTAGACTTGTAGCTAAAGGCTACAGTCAGGAGTATGGAGTGGACTTTGATGAATCCTTTGCTCCAGTAGCTAGAATGGAGGCTATCAGAATTCTATTAGCATTCGCTTGTTCAAACAACATAAAACTTCAACAAATGGATGTTAAGAGTGCTTTCTTGAATGGAATTCTAAAAGAAGAAGTTTATGTTGAACAACCTCCTGGTTTTCAGTTTTCGACTAAACCTGATCAAGTTTTCAGGTTAAACAAAGCTCTTTATGGATTAAAGCAGGCTCCTCGGGCCTGGTATGAAAGGCTGACCAGTTTCTTACTAAATAAAGGATATAACAGAGGTAAAGTTGACCAAACCTTATTCACTAAGAATTCAAGATAAGATCTCATCATAGTTCAGGTATATGTGGACGACATCATCTTTGGATCAACAAATCCTGAACTGTGTAAAGAATTTTCACAGCTTATGTCAGCTGAATTTGAGATGAGCTTAGTTGGGGAACTGACTTATTTCCTTGGCTTGCAGATAAATCAGATGACAGATGGCTGTTTCTTCCACCAAACCAAGTACACGCTGGATATCCTAAAAAGGTTTGGGATGACTAACCTGAAGCAAATTTCCACCCCAATGATCACAAGCATGACCCTTAATGCAGATGAGTCAGGTAAACAAGTGGATGAAAAACTCTACAGAGGTATGATCGGATCCCTCTTGTACCTAACTGCCTCTAGGCCAGACATACAATTCAGTGTTGGTTTATGTGCAAGATATCAGTCTAGGCCTACTGAACTACATGTGTCTGCTGTAAAAAGAATCTTTAGATATCTATCTGCCACACATACACTAGGCTTATGGTATCCTGCTTCACGCACATTAGATTTAGTTGCATACACTGATGCAGACTTTGCAGGATGCAAACTAGATAGGAAGAGCACCAGTGGCCACTGCCAATTCTTAGGAGGATGCCTAGTTTCTTGGAGTTCAAAGAAACAACATTCAGTGGCTCTTTCCACTGCTGAGGCTGAATACGTGGCTGCAAGCAGCTGTGGCACTCAGGTTATCTGGATCAAGCATCAGCTTCAGGATTACCAAGTAGAGACAGGTTGCACTCCCATTTTTTGTGATAACTCTAGTGCCATAAACATTGCAAAGAATCATGTTTTACACTCACGAACAAAACACATTGAAATCAGGCACCACTTTATCAGAAATGAAATTACAAATAAAACATTTGAATTAATTCATGTTGGGACTGCAGATCAAATTGCTGATATTTTTACAAAACCTCTAGATTCTGAAAAATTCACTTCTTTAAGAAGAGAACTTGGTATTTACAAACTCTGACTGATTTGAGGCAATGAATTCTGGTTCATGTATTTCCATATATTTAGTGGTAGTTTTGTCACACCTTTTCTGGTGGGGGGTCCCTATGTGAGGGGGAGCGGGTGTGTGCGTTGAGTAAAGTCAATTCTACTTCTCTGCTGTTTTCTGGGTAGAGTGGAAGATAGAGCTACTAGAGAGGGGGAGCTTGACTAATTAGAAACGCTTGAAAGATGGTTGTTACTACTGGATTAAATGTTAGAATTGATCTTGAATATTCCTCTTAATAGAACCTCATTCATTTCCTACATTCTTAAGTTTGTGCAATTAAAGTCCAGCTAGAATCCTCTTCTAGTAAGTCTTAAGAGACTAAGATTAACCTTCACAAGTATATCCTCTTACTTTGTTGCATGACTCATGAACAAGCTAGACTTGTAAGAAATGGTTTCTGTTTATGAGCTTCTCATTGGACATCTTGACAAGACCTCTAATACTTGCCCTGGTTTGTGTCTTCAAACAACCCCTTGTTGAGCTAGTTAAACTGAACTGTGTTTAAAACTGCATACTGAGAAACTAGGAATCCCATCAATGAAATGAGAATTTCCTATGTCATGAGGTATCAGTTCACATAAACTAAATCAAAAGAAAGAAATACAATTCAAAATTGTGATTGGCAGAGCAATGATGACAATATGGTGAGTCACTGGGGATTCTGGCCTCTGATCAAGGTGTCTCCTCATGTAACAACCAATGGTCACTATCTCTGTTCTCTAATTGAGAAGTGATGAGGCTCTTACACTGAGTAACTGAGGATGCTGGCCTCTGACCAAGGTGCATACTTAATGTCAAAAGTGTAACTGGCCGAATACACTCTATAACTATGCCTTCTCTGCCTGGACTGTTTGTCCTCAATGCCTACAGGCTGTCTTAGTGGTTCAAACTCTTGTTGTCTCTTTGACAAGCCTTAACAGCTACCTCAGTCTTACTTGTTGCCACTTGCTCTTCTCTCATAATCATTGTAAGTTGATAAACTTCAAGTTTCTTCTGAATCTCTTTCTCTTACCAGAACTCCAAGATTCTTCACTAGACCTTACAGCCCCACTTAAGCATCTAAGATTTGTCAATGAGTGTCTACTGTTGGAATCTTCTCCATCTTTTCTCATCAGTCCAGCGTCAACATCACTCTTTCTCCATGTTTTGATGATGTCAAAGGGGGAGAAGGTTGAAAGGGGGAGTAAAGAGGTGTTTTTGTAGCTAGCCAGTGGAAGGAAGGTTCTGGAATGGTTTTTGGTAAAAGATGATAAGTGCTGTGAGTTCAGGCCTGTTCAGGCTTTGAGAGGTCACCATTGCTGCCTTTATTGAGAATGTTTTAAGTTGGTGTTTCTTCTTTCTTCCTTCACTGAATTTGACTCATGGTGTTGCCATCATCAAAAAGGGGGAGATTGTTGCATCTCTGTAGTTTTGATGATGACTAACACTATGAATCAAATTATTTTTATAATAATTAGCTTGATGCTCCTTGATGAATGATAAAGATCCTGAATTGTCTAAATATTCTTAGGATCTAATGTTGTTGTCTTGCATGCACATCTATGGATCAAATGTTTTTTTATCATGCTTTTCTGATTTAATGCACCTCTATCATGTTCACCCATGAGCTCATACTTATTTGTCTTGTTTATATGGGTTCTGTGCATTTAGTGCGTTGACGCACTTGGATGGCTGCGTAGACGCAATAGTGCGTCTTTCGCTTGCTGTTTTGTCCACTGAGTCGACGTTGTCACCTGAAGCGTTGACGCATTGGCTTAGTGCCAAGGGGTTGAGCGTCTCGCATATGAAGTAGAGTCGACGCTGCACGATGGAAGCGTTGACGCATTGGCATAGTGCCAAGGGCTTGAGCGTCTCGCCTATGAAGCTGAGTCGACGCTGTCACCTGAAGCGTTGACGCATGGCTTAGTGCCAAGGACTTGAGCGTCTCGTCTATGAAGCTGAGTCGACGCTGTCACCTGAAGCGTTGATGCATTGGCTTGTTACCAAGAGATTGTGCGTCTAGCCCAAGGAGCTGAGGCGACGCTACACAATGGAAGCGTCGACGCCTTAAGTTTATGACTAAAGGTTCTTTTGATCAACCACCAAGCAGAAGCATCGACGCTGTCAACTGATGCGTTGACGCATTAGTGTATTTGATCAAGGGATCTGTTCTCCATTATATCCATTGCGTTAACGCCTTGGCTTTAGTGCGTTGACGCGTTCTTCTGTCCTTTGATAAGTCCCGTGCAATCTGTGTGAACAATTTATGACTTGAATATTTCTAAGATTGACTGAATGTTCTCTGAAACATTACAGGGACTTAAAGACAAATTAGAACTTTACTCCAATCATGTGAGCACGTGATTCGAGGGAACAATCGTCTAACACGTGGCTCGGTTCATCTTGAAGCATGTCTTCGCGCGTGTCTCCCAAACCCTCACTCTCTCGTGAGGTTGGATATATATATGAAGGTTTCTACTCCTGAAAAGCTGCCGAAGCCACAAGGAAAAGGGTGAGGCCAGAGCGAGAGGAAGGAGAGGAGAAGCCATCCTGATCCACTCGTTGAGCGTACCTGGAAGAGAGAGAGAGTGATGAAGGAGAGGATGGTTTTCTACTATGTCTTGTCTATGCTTCTTTAAGAAGCTACATTGTTTCTCCGTTCGATTGTCTTCGATATTTCTTTATGTTTTCAGTTGTTTGTTCTTAAATTCCGATACTCTGTTTTATCGTTCCCTCTAGGTGTAGAGGAAGAGAGGTGAATCCTCTGGGTTGCATTGTGGTTCCCTCTGAATCAGATCAGAGGAAGGGAGGTGGTCTCCAGGGTTGTTGTGTTCAGATAGTGAGGAGGCTATCTGGGTTGTTCCCTCCGGCTGTGGAGGAAGAGAGACAGCGTCTCTGAATTGCAGTGAGGGTGAGTCACTGCTGGGTTCCCTCTTGTCTAAGAGGAAGGGAGAGTTATCTCCGGGTCAGGTCTTGGGGTGTGAGACCTGGGTGCAAGCTGTGTGTTCAGCGTCTGTAGGGATTTTGATCCCCAAGCTGTGGATCAGCGTGTTGTTGGCAGACTGAGTCTGCGAGTCTTTCTTGTGAAAGGAAGCCTCACTCGGCCTTGAGTGAGGGATGGACGTAAGTCTGCGGGGTGCAGACTGAACCATCTAAATCTCCTATTCTCCGCGGTATGGTTGTGCGCATCTACCTTCCTTATGCTTTTGTCTGGCTTCATTAAGTAGATGTGAATGTTGATGATCGAAACCTTGGTCTGACTGCTCGCTAGGTGGTTGTGCATATGTGCTGATGAAACTTTGAGTGATTTATGTTCTGCACTCGTGAATTACGTTATATTGGTTAAGGGTCCTGCCTCGACTCAGTCAAATATTTTTTAAACGGTGATCTATTCATCCCCTCCTCTTCTAGCTCACTGTCCTCCTGTTTAACAACCAAATCTGACTCATTTCAGGATTTTTGGAGCTAAATGCTTTATCCATAATAATGACAAGAAAGACTTAGATAAATTTGATCCTAAAAGCTGTCCTGGAATTTTTTTAGGTTACTTTGAAGTGTCAAGAGCATATAGGGTCTTTAACATAACTGATCAGAAAGTTGAGGAGTCTCTACACATTATTTTTGGTGAAGCAAAAGGTGCTACTAACATTGAAAACACTGACAGGGATTCCGAGCACAATGGAGAATTCCTAGAAGACAAAGAAGAAGAGGACCTTCAGCCAAATAAGTCATCAGATGCTCCCAACCAGGTAGAGCCGACTGAGACAGGTGAGTCTTCAATAAATGTTAGATATCTTAAAGATCACCCAATAGATAACATATTAGGCAATCTTGAAGAACCTCTTAGAACAAGGTCTCACTTTAGAAATGTTCATAACCAGGACCTAATTGCTCTGGTCTCTCAAATTGAACCCAAATTAGTAAAAGAGGCCTTAAGTGATCAGTCATTGATTAATGCCATGTGTGAGGAGTTAGGTCAATTTGAAAGAAATAATGTCTGGGAGCTAGTTCCAAGACCAGAAAATACTAATGTCATAGGAACTAAGTGGGTGTTTAAGAATAAAATGAATGAAGATGGAATCATTTCTAGAAATAAAGCCAGACTAGTAGCCAAGGGCTACTGTCAGGAATTTGGTGTTCATTTCGATGAGTCCTATGCACCTGTTGCTAGGATGGAAGCAATAAGAATATTGCTAGCATTTGCTTGATCCAAGAACATAAAACTCCAGCAAATGGACGTGAAGAGTGCTTTTTTGAATGGTGTTATCAAGGAAGAGGTTTTTGTTGAACAACCCCCCGGATTTCAGTTTTCTCTTCAACCTAACCAAGTTTTCAGGTTGAACAAAGCCCTGTATGGCCTAAAACAGGCTCCTCAAGCATGGTATGAAAGACTGACAGAATTTCTGATCAGCAAGGGCTACCACAGAGGTAAAGTAGATCAAACTCTATTTTCGAAGAGCTCAAATAAAGACCTCATCATAGTTCAAGTATATGTAGATGATATTGTCTTTGGGTCAACTAGCTCTGAACTATGTAATGAATTTTCTAAATTGATGTCTGTTGAATTTGAAATGAGTTTGGTAGGTGAATTAAAGTATTTTCTTGGCTTACAGGTACAATAGTTAGAGGATGGATGCTTCATCAACCAGACCAAGTACACATTGGAAATTCTCAAGAAGTTTGGCATGAACAACTTGAAGCACATTACAACACCAATGGGTACCAACACCTCATTGGATGGAGATGAGACAGGTAAAGAAGTAGATGCCAAGCTCTATCGAGGTATGATTGGATCTCTACTTTATTTGACGGCTTCAAGACCAAATATTCAATTCAGTGTAAGAATGTGTGCAAGGTATCAATCTAGACCCACTGAATTACACTTAGCTACAGTAAAAAGAATCTTCAGATACTAGTGCACTACACACACTCTTGGTTTATGGTTTCTTGCATCACACACACTTGATTTAGTTGCATACACAGATGCAGATTATGCCGGGTGTAAACTAGATAGAAAGAGCACTAGTGGTCACTGTGAATTTCTAGGTGGGTGTTTAGTATCTTGGGGTTCCAAGAAACAACACTCTGTGGCCCTCTCCACTGCAGAGGCTGAATACGCAGCTGCAGGGAGTTGTGGCACACATGTCATTTGGATTAAACACCAGCTTCAGGACTATCAAGTAGACCTGGAGTGCACACCTATTTA
Organism: Amorphophallus konjac; assembly: GCA_022559845.1. Taxonomy (NCBI): domain Eukaryota; kingdom Viridiplantae; phylum Streptophyta; class Magnoliopsida; order Alismatales; family Araceae; genus Amorphophallus; species Amorphophallus konjac. Next base: position 47,407,787 of record CM040124.1, on the reverse strand, counting down.
CTGTGATAATACCAGTGCCATCAACCTAGTCAAGAATCCTATTTTGCACTCCCGCACCAAACACATAGAAATCAGGCATCATTTCATAAGACATGAGGTTTCTAAGAATAACTTTGAACTGATTCATGTAGGCACTGCTAATCAAATTGCTGACATCTTCACCAAGCCTCTGGACAATGACAAATTCACCACATTAAGGAGAGAACTAGGCTTGTTCAAATTATCTTAACTATTTTTCTCCTGATATTGAATTGATCTATCTTGGTAAAATGCTGTGTGAAAAGTCTCTCCTTATTGTAAGGGGGAGCTTTGTGTATCTGCTGATTAGTTTCATTGAGTGCTTGGTTTAAGGGGGAGCTGGATAAGTAGTGAATTTGTCTGATTCAAAAAGACTGACCAGATGTGTGTCATTGTTGGTTCTCATTATTGAATGAGTGCAGTTCTCTCAGTCAGTAAAATCTCATTCATCTCTTAAGTCTATAAGTTTGTGTTACTAAAGTCCTACTAGAATCTTTCCTCTAGTAGTTTATCAGAGATTTGGATTAAGTGGTCAAGTATATCTTCCTACGTTGTCAATGATTTCAAGTCAGGCTAAAACCTGCATGTCTTGATTTTTGTTCAGAACAACCTGAAATCTAGATTTCAAGATTCATTACAAAGAAACAGTCCTTCTGGTATTGTCTTCAATCATTTCCTCTCCACATCATAAGAGATCAACTAAATGAACAAAGGTCTATGGGTTGATCACTGAGAAACTGGGAGCTATCTAATTATCGGCCTTTGGGTCGACAGCTACCCCTTCATCGGCCTTCGGGTCGACAGCTATCTAATTATCGGCCTTTGGGTCGATAGCTACCCCTTCATCGGCTCCTAGCTGACAGCTACCTCATCATCGGCTCCTGGCCGACAGCTACCTCATCATCGGCTCCTGGCCGATAGCTATCTCATCATTGGCTCCTAGACGACAGCTACCTCATTATCGACCTTCGGGTCGACAGCTATATAATCATCGATCTCCGAGCCGACAGCTAGCTCATCATCGGCTCCTGGCTGATAGCTACCTCATCATCGGCTCCTGGCCGATAGCTATCTCATCACCGGCTCCTAGCCGACAGCTACCTCATTATCGGCCTTCGGGTCGACAGCTATATAATCATCGGCCCCCGAGCCGACAGCTACCTCATTATCGGCCTTCGGGTCGACAGCTATATAATCATCGGCCCCCGAGCCGACAGCTACCTCATCATTGGCACCCCAGCAGACAGCTTCTCAGTTAAAAAAAATATAGAATAAACCTTCCACTTTGGTTCGGATCCTTCCACGGCCAAAGAACAAAGATATGGACTGCTTCCCTAATACCCTTTCAGCCATTCGTGGTCTACTTCCCTAATACCATTACTACCACTACACTTATACGTAACAACAATATTTTCTTATGTAAAAAAAAACAAACAAACACAAATAAAAAATAAAAAAAACACAAAAAAAATAAAACAAAAAAATAACAAAACAAACACAAAACAAAAAAGGGGAAACAAAACAAAAACAAAAACAAAAAAAAGAGAATGCATGATTGCCCTGCTTGCATGGTTGCTTAATATAGAATAATACACCTCCTTGGAATTTTCTAGGACCGTGTTTCCTTGCTAAATAATATCGCCCCGATTCCGGATGCACGGGCGTCACGGCACGCGCTCGAAGGGAACCCGATTATGGCAGGTGCACACGTCAAGGGGAAGACTCATGGATGAATCGCTAAGCCCAACTCACAAAATAAACTTGAGGCAACGCTCCCACACTTAGCACTTAATGTGTTCAATAGCCTTCGACTATAGGGATTGCCAGAATTTCTTCTTAGCACTCTACGGAGACTTGAATTCCTGCACTCCCGTGAAAGGTAATCGTGAGGAAAAAGCTGCCTACCCCCACTGTAAAAATAAAAAAAAAGAGAGAAAAAAAAAGAAGAGAGAGAGAAACGCGGATCCGAGTAGCCGGGAATCTCCACTGAAACAAATGAGGAGACTCGCGCGAAATGGTGAAACGAATCATAATAAGGATGAATCTTAGTAGCCGAGAATCCCCAATGAGACACATGAGGAGACTCGCGCCGAATGGTGAAATCCGCTACCAAAATAAACAGATGGGGGCTGTGTGAAGCTACCGAAAGTCGAAAGCCTGAAACTAATGTGTAGGCGCTAGAGTGATCCTCCAACGTCACTAGGAAAACCTGCATATCCCTATGGTTAGGGCCCTTTGTTCACACATTTGCACTGCCATGCCACAGAGAATTGCCTCGGGTGAAATACGTGAATTTAGGTTATGCATGCAAGACGTGCGATATCCTCTTGACGGGTGCACCACCCCTCAATCGTGCCTCACGTCCCGCACCGTGTCTACGAATCATGGGCGATGTCCCTATCCTATCCCCTATAGAGGGAGCTGCCTTACTTATATCTATGTTATGCCTGCTAATGAATGCTTGCATGCTTGAATAAAAAAAATATAGTAAAAAGAAAAATAATAAAACTAAATAATAAAAATGTGTGCATACAATAAGCTCAATTTTGGCCATCGAAGCCTACTTTCTCTGCTCCGGCTCGTAGAGCCCAATCTTGCCCCCCATGGCCTACCTCTGGCCCTCGTGGCCCGTTAATCTCCCAACTTTGGCTTCTGTAGTCCGCTTCCCCGATTTGGGCTTCCACATCTTGCGCCCCAATTTCGGCTTTTGAAGCCCACTTCCAGCCTCGGCTGTTTCGGCCTCACTTATCAGCCCCGAGCCGACAACTATTCACTTATCAGCCCCTGAGCCGACAACTATTCACTTATCGGCCCCGAGCGGACAACTATTCACTTATCGGCCCCTTAGCCGACAGCTATTCACTTATCGGCCCCGAGCCGACAGCTATTCACTTATCGGCCCCTGAGCCGACAGCTATTCACTTATCGGCCCCGAGCCGACAGCTATTCACTTATCGGCCCCTGAGCTGACAACTATTCACTTATCGGCCCCTGAGCCGACAACTATTCACTTATCGGCCCCTGAGCCGACAGCTATTCACTTATCGGCCCCGAGCCGATAGCTATTCACTTATCGGCCCCTGAGTCGACAGCTACACACTTATCGGCCCCTGAGCCGACAGCTATTCACTTATCAGCCCCTCAGCCGACAGCTATTCACTTATCGGCCCCTGAGCTAACAGCTTTTTAATCATCGGCCTTCGGGTCGACAGCTTTTCAATTATTGGCTCCCACGTCAACAGCTTTCAATTATCGGCCGCTGTGCTGACAGCTCTTATATCATTGGCATCCACGCCAGCAGCCACCCGGAGTTCTTCAAAGAAAAAAGAGAAAAGAAAAAGAAGGGAAGAAGAGAAGAAGAAGGAAAAAAAACAACAAAAGAGAGAAGAGAAAAAAGAAAAAAAAAGGTAACAAAAAAGAGAAGAGAAGAAGAAGAAGAGAAGAAGAGAAAAGAGAGAAGAAAAGAAAGAAAAGAGATGAAGAGACCAACAAACCATGTCAGCTCCCGACACCCTGTCGGCACTGACGAAGAGACAAAGAGACAAATAAACCATGTCAGCGTCTGACACCCTGTCGGCACTGACGAAGAGACCAACACACTGCTTCAATTCCCGACACCCCGTCGGCACTGATGAAGAGACCAACATACTGCTTCGGTTCCCGACACCCCGTTGGCACTGATGAAGAGACAAAGAGACCAACATACTGCTTCAGTTCCCGACACCCCGTCGGCACTGATGAAGAGATAAAGAGACCAACATACTGCTTCAATTTCCGGCACCCCGTCGGCACTGATGAAGAGACAAAGAGACCAACATACTGCTTTAGTTCCCGGCACCCCGTCGGCATTGATGAAGAGACGAAGAGACCAACATACTGCTTCAGCGCCCGACACCCCGCCGGCACTGATGAAGAGACAAAGAGACCAACATGCTACGCCAACTCCCAACACCCCGTCGGCATCGACGAAGAGCAAAGAGACCAGTACACCCACGGGCACCGCCCTGCTCATCGTTCGCCTGCACTACCCGTGGGTGGGGGGCATTTGTGGACTTGGAAAATTTCACTCCCGTACGCCCCGACTAGTCCAACATTAACGACAGCTTCAACTGAAGAAACTACGTGGAAGAGGGCCATCCGGACTCCGCGAACACATATACACTTCCATGAAGCTATCTCCAGAGTCACGACAGCGAAGAGAAATCAACCTCTAGGAGCCCCACAATCCGTGGGCCTCGAAGAAAATCAAACGGGCCACAACTCAGCGCTCACAACGGGCTCAGAACCGCCCTTGAGCTGTTTAGCGGCACACCCTTTGGCCTTCAGCGGCACACCCCTTTTCCCTATTCAGCGGCACGCCCTTCAGCGGCACAGCCCTTCAGCGGCATAGCCCTTGAGCACTTCAGCGGCACGCCCTGGCAGCCGTTCAACGGCACACCCGTGGTTACCCTTCAGCGGCACGCCCCCCAGCCCATTCAGCGGCACACTCCCCTGGTGCTCCGCCGGCACGCTCGGCTGGGACGCTCCACCGGCACACCCCCTGTGTGTGTCTTCACCGGCACGATCCCTGCACACCCCCTGCTAGCCCTCAGTGGCACACCTAGGGTGGCCTTCAACGGTACACCCTTCTTCACTCTTCACCGGCACCCCCTCAGGCCCTTCAACAACACGCGCCAGTGAACCCCCTCAGCGACACACCCAGGGTGGCCTTCAACAGTACGCCCTTCTTCGCTCTTCGCCGGCACGCCCTCAGGCCCTTCAACGGCACGCGCCAGCGAACCCCCTTAACGGCACACCCAGGGTGGCCTTCAACGGTACGCCCTTCTTCGCTCTTCGCTGGCACGCCCTGAGGCCCTTCAACGGCACGCGCCAGTGAACCCCTTCAGCGGCACACCCACCGCCATCCCTTCAGCGGCACACCCTTTGCCCTCTTCAGCGGCATGCCTTTAGGCTCTTCAGCGTCACGCTTCCCAGCCCTTCACAGGCACGCCCTTGGGCTCTTCAGCGGCACGCCCTGTAGGTGCCTCTCAGCGGCACACCCCCTTGAAGCCCCAGCGGCACACCCTCCATGCCCTCTCAACGGCACGCTTCCAACGCCCTCAGCGGCACACACCATCAAGCCTCCAGCGACACGCTGGCTGAAGCCTTCAACTACACGCTCCCCTGGCGCTCCAGCGGCATGCCGGCAAGCTTCTTCAGTGGCACACCCTTGTGGCCCTTCAACGGCACGCGTTGGCGGCCTCCCAGCGGCATGCTTCCTGTGTCTTCCAACTGTACACTGTCCAGGATCTTCAACGGCACGTTCCGGCAGACGAGATCTTGCGCCCATGCCCTATAGATCCTTGGCGCGTAGTGAGCTGTCCGAGGTGTCGATCGGAGGCTGAGCCACGCATGCTACTCCTCTGCCACCATGGACGGGGAGGTCAAACCCCATTCAATGCCCATCACCTCCCGCCACCATCGTTCACGGCCGAACGCTCCGCCTCTGGGGTATAAAATGCCCCCCTTCTTCGGCCAAAAGGGGGGGATGAACAGATGAGAGAGGAGGAAGAGGCAGACACACACACACAGACAAAGAAGAAGAAGCAGAAGATAAGAAGAGGTAAGAGAGGAAGAGAGGGGAGAGGGCTCGCCGCTCCACCCACCGCCGCTGTCTGTGCGAAGGGGGAGAAGAGAAGAGAAGAAGAGAAGAAAGAAGAGGAGGGGAGGCTCTGGCATCCCCCCCTGCTGCTCCGTCCACCGCCGTCCGCGCGAAGAGAAAGAGAAGAAGATAGAAGAGAAGAAGAGAAGAAGAGTGGGTGGAGAGAGGGAGTGAGGTCCGGGAGGGGAGGAGTCCATGCTCCGCCCCCCCCCCCCCCCCACTGTATTTTCCGTTTCTTCCTTCCTTTCCTTCATTTCATTTTGTTTGTCATCATGGCGATGTATTAGCTCCCTTGGGGCACTCCTTTTGTGAGAATAAAAGTAGAAAGATTGTAAATATTTTCTCGGATGTCCTTTTAAGGCATTTCTTCCATGTTTGCATCCGTCGGTGTTTCACGCCCCTTTCTTTTCTCTCCCTCTTTAGGGTTTGCTTCCCCCTAGGCGTTTTCACCCCCGTTTAACCCCCCAACCCCTTTCGCTTCCTGCCCGGTGCATTTCATTCCTTCTCTTGCCCGGTGCAGTCTCCCCAGCCTTCCCCGGCACGCCCTGGGCCAACCTCTCACCGGCACACCTCTTGGTGCCATCCAGTCCGGCACACCTTGCCCCTCATTCACCGGCTCAGTACCCTAGCCGGTACACCCCCCCTTTAGCGACACGCCGTGGCCAAGCCCTTCGCCGGCACACCCCTGTGGGTCTTCCCCGGTACGCCCAACGGCCCTTCGCCGACACACCCCCAACCTCTTGCCCGGTGCACCCCCGGCTAGCCTTGGAGAGGTCTCGCACTCGCCGTTTCTTTTGGGTTTTCTGAGTTTTTATTAAAGGTGTTGCCGCTCTTGGGCGCCCACCTCCAGTTGTCGGGTTCCGCCACTCCATGTGGGCACGTCCCCTTTATCTCCCTTACGTTCGGGTCAAAGGGAGATGCTACCGAATTTTTGTTAGAAATGATAACATGTTAAAGGATAAAAGGAAGCAACGAATAAATGGAACAACCACACGTTAAAAAGGACTAAAAGAAAGCAACAAACAAATAAAAAGAACAACGGTAAAATGCTTTAACCGAGGCAAGGGAACCGTAATCAACTCAAAGAGAGCCGAATCAAATAACGACTAAGCAACTCGAACATCCGTCGTCAGGAGAGAAAGAATGAAAGTTAATCGAGAGAAAGAGAGAAGAAACCCACGTAAACTTAATAAAATCAAGTGAGAAAAGGGAAAGGGAAAAGACATAAGAATGGAAGAGTGGGCTCCCCCTGCCCTTCGCCGGTACACCCTCCAGCCATCCTTCGTCGGCACACCCTTTGTCAACACGCCCTCTGCCCTCCTTAACCGGCACGCCTTCCACCGACCTTCGCCGGCACACCTCCCACCATCCTTCGCCGGTACGCCCTGCAGCGCCCTTCGCCGGCACGCCCCGCGCCCTTCGCCGGCACACTCTCCCAGCCCCTCTCCGGTATGCCCTCTGCCCTCCTTAACCGGCACGCCTTCCACCGGCCTTCGTCGGCACACCTCCCACCACCCTTCGTCGGTACACCCCGCAGCGCCCTTTGCCGGCGCGCTCGCGCCCTTCGCCGGCACACTCTCCCAGCCCCTCTCCGGCACGCCCTCTGCCCTCCTTCCCTGGCACACTGGGCCAGGCCCTTCGCCGGCACGCTCCCCCTGCCTTCGCCGGTACACCCCTTTTTGGCCCTCCAGCGGCCCACTCTCTCCATATATATATATATATATATATATATATAATACAATAATAATAATAACAATAATAATAAATTAATATAAATTATGACGAATAAATAAATCTAAATATATATACATGAAATAAACAAAAGGGGTGTGAAATAGTAATAATAATAGTAAAAAAAAGGAAAATATAATAATAATAATGAACGAAAATGGAGAAATCATTCAGAACAAATACCTGAAAGGGAAATAACCGATAAAACATATATATATATATATTTGAAACCCAAATAAAAAAATTGGTAAAAATCTATATTACAGCCCCGTCTCTCCCGTGACCCGGTGCTTAAGGAACAACAATGCCGCCCTTCTAGGTTGGGTCTGAGTCTTGGGAATTATCTGAAATAGCCACGACCTGACCTCGCCTCAGGCCGATATTTCGATTAAACTAGACTCATTTCTCGGGCCGGATCCCTTCCGAGCCACTACCAAAATTGCCGCGCGTTCGGCAGACACTTGAACGGGTTCACCTCGATTTCCGCCGCGTTTCTATTACGGACCTTTGTCCGAACATGAAAAGGCCCATGAGTGACCGACAAAATCGGAATAGAACGAGATGGCTCCCGTCATCCCTGGACCCTACACATGGGAATATCAATAAGGCCTTCGTAGGCTTGGCTTGGACCTCGGGTCCGTCCCGATTATGGCCATTGTCTGACCCACATCCTCGGCCTACAGCCCGCTCCCTTTGAACACGTTTTCGGTTTTGGAATCTAGTCCCGGGTCTCTTGTTCGTTGCCCTCCGGCACCGAAAACATTAATGATGCCCACGCAAGCCCCGTTTGGACCGCGGGAGGCGCCCCCAGTATGGTCCTGACTCGATCTTGCACCAGGCTAACAAATTCATTGGTTTCCTGCTACGCTAACCGAGATTTAACCGAATGTTTTCAGTGCCTCGGAATAATATATTTACCGTATCCCGGCATACATATGTTCCAGGTCTTCCCGCGACGATTGCGATATTTTCAAGCCGGACACCCATCCGAATGCCGAATGGTCCCTTGAGTGACCGACACATTTCGAATGTTTTCTTCCCTAGACACAGAGCTTTCCAACTGATTCAAGGGACGTTTCCCCCGTTGCCCCTTGGCACCGGGAATATTAATGACGCTCATGCCAGCCTGACTTCGACCGCGGGGGGCCCACCACAGTATGGTCGCAGCTTGCTCTTGCACCGAGCCAACAGATTCACTGGTTTTTGACCGCTCCAACCGAGGTTTAGCCGAACGTTTGCCATTCTTCTGAACAATAAGTTTACCGTACCTCGACATACATGCATTCCGGTTTTCCCGCGATAATCGTGATTTTCTCGAGACGGACACTCGTCCGAACATTAAATGGTCAGCACATGACCGACATGATCTCGAATGTTTTCTTCTCGCCCTCACGTGGGGATTTCAATACCTCATAATAGCCCTTTCATGCAATTAAATTGCCTGGCCATGAGGCCCTGAATCCCGGTGATTAATCAAGGGTGTTCCCTCGTATGGGGGATGTAAATGACACCGTGACCTTTATGGCGCGGCGAGTTTTGTTCCCGACACGAACTACACAATCGTCTGACGAAGTCAGATCGAGCGCACCATGGGCTCTCCGGAGCTCGAATAAATTGTCACCCCGGTGACTGGCACGCCCACGCACTTAATAGATGAATAAACCCACCGAATAAACCGCGCCTAAACAAGCGAACAAACGAATAAGCCCAGCGTGTCGAAAAGTGCATCCATAAGTCTGGCACACCCGGTGGGACTTAAACTACCCTTCATCTCTTCGTCGGGATTAAGGGCCTCATGGCCTCCTAATTAACGATGTTCGCCTGCTTTGATGAATGGCAGGTGCTGTCTTCGCCGGCCCTATAGGGAGAAAATCCAGACTCGGTGCAGTTGCCTTCGTGGCCTCGAGGACGCTGCTTCGAAGCATATGCAGCTTCCAGGAATCATGGGGGCTATTATAAAAAAAGGAGAAGAGAAAGAGAAGATAAGGGAGGGGAAATCAAACCCCCCCTTTCCTCAAGAAGAAAGAGAAGAAAGAAGAAAAGAAGAAAGAAGAAAGAAGGAAAGGAGAAAAGAAGAAAAGTGGAAAAGAAATAAGCAAAAAAAAGAAGAGAAAGAGTCGGTGAGAGAGGGTTGTACAGCCACGTCCGTCGAGACCCGTGCTGAATAAAGATTACCATTGTGGGGTTGATGCGGTGGAGCGAACTACTCATCCCCTCCCTGAGGGGGTGAGCGCTCTCCTGCACCTCCACCCTGGTCAACCATACAAAAAGAAGAGAAGAGAAGAGAAAAAAAAAGGAAAAAAAAAAAGAAGAAAGAAAGAAGAAAGGATGAAAAGTTGGCCAGCATCGCCGACTAAAAGAGCAAGAAGAAATCCGGCATCCTGCCTGACTCTAGGAGGCTCCGAGTCCGCAGTGCAATGACCCCGCTCGTTCCTCCTTCCTGCTGTCTCCACCCGACATAGAACGCCCCCCCGAGTGGTTGTTAAAAGACCCAGTGAGCCACAATTGTAGCTTGGTGAATGGCTGCCCGCTGTGGGGAATGCTTTATAGCAATGAGGCCAAGCACGGCCACCACTCCCGATGAGAGCATGCACATACCCCGCCACGGGGGATAAGAAGAAGGGATATACCCCACCATGGGGGCATAAGAGGCAAAAAAAAGAAAGAAGAAGAAGGGATATGCACCCTAATCTAGGGGCGCATGAAGAGAATCCACCCCGACTCGGGGGCACAACATACAACAAAGCTACACCCCGGCTCAGGGGCCTTTGATAAAGAAACATATCTCGCCTAGGGGCACATGAAGAGAAACACACCCCCGCTCTGGGGGTATATGAGAAACTATACCCCGATTTAGGGGCATTTGAAGCAAGGACTTCACCCCGCCTTAGGGGGGGGCATAAGAAGCGAAAGATATACCCCACCCTGGGGGCACAAGAAGAAAACACACCCCACCTTGGGGGCGTAAGAAGCCAAGGGATATACCCCGCCACGGGGCAGTAGAGGCAACATGCATTCCCCCCGGGGCCACATGAAGCAACATACCCCTCGCCTCAGCAGCATATGAGGCCAAGAAGCTACATCCCGGCTCGGGAGCATAAGAAACAAAACATATACCCCATGTCGGGGGCATATGAAGAGAAACGCACCCCGCCCCGGCGGGGCGTAAGAAGCAAAAAAAAAATCCACCCCGGTCTGGGATATAAGAAGCAGAGGACACACCCCACCTTTGGTGCAAAGAAGCAAAGAATACACCCCGTATAGGGGCCTATGAAACCAAAGAATGCACCCTGGCTTAGGGGAATACGAAGAGAAATATACCCCACTCTGGGGCAGAGGAAGCAGAAGGATACACCTGTTGGCACCCAAAATATGATCGTCGACGACCAAGCCATAAAGACGAATGATACGGCCCGCTGAAGCACAGAAGCTGATAAAGATCAACATATTGAAGACTTCTCAAGCTGCCAGAGCCTCGAGTCACCCCGTATGAACATGGGGACTTCACCTCAGGAGAATCAAGATGAACTCACAACCAACCGGCAGTGCGACCAAGCCTGCCCAATGAACGGGCATCGACTCCGTCGTGCCGCATACACTACACCCGTTGTCCGACCAAGGACGGCGGTCTACCCGGTGGCTACCCATCTCATGAAAGACTCTCCTGAGATGAAAGAGTACCCTTGGCTCTTCAGAACGGAGGATCGAAAACTCTGTCGGCAGAAGATCCCGGTCACCCGACGCGGGTACGGCTTCCCACCAAGATGGGCCCATTAGTGGCCGAATGATCACCCAGCCTAGGCGGAACTATCCCAGGTGCTATCCCACCCTCCAAGAAGCGTTGAGCACGAGCCAGACCGAGCCAGCGGCACTTATCATGGCACCGAGAGCCGTGTTAGTGGAAAACCCACGTGTGTAAACCAAAGTCATCTGAAGTTCCGAGAATGGCCGTACGTCGGCCTGAGAGCTTCGACAAGGCATCTCGTCGAGGTTTCAAAGAGTAGTGGCGAGATAAATACTCACGGTGATCCCCGGAACCATCCCTAGATTCATCGGGTGACTCACAACGTGCGAAGGACGCTAATCAGGCGCGCCCTAAACCGGCGCTCCCCCATTATCCGGCGCCCTGCTATTCCGACGCGCAAAAAGCAATGAGCTCCTCCCGACGTGCCATTCTCAACGACGGATTAGACTTCGAACCTACTCCTATATATGCGGCTGTTCGACTGAGAAAAAAAAAGAGAGAGGAGAGGGGAATTAAGAAGAGCAATCGAAGGAAAGAGGGAGAGCCTGAGAGCCAATTGGACTCGAGTGAGAGAGCGTTTCCTTGGGAAAATAGGGTCCTCTCTGAGTGCCCCCCCTCGCCTCCGTCTTCCCTTGCTCTAACTGAAGGCCTCCGGAGCCGAAGAAGAAGGGTGAGGATTCGATATCCAGTGCGAGGAACAGGTGGGTCGCGTGCTTTCTCCTGGTTTTCTCTCCGACTCTTCCCTTCTGATCTGATGTAAGCGAGAAAGGGGGGGTGGCGATGATATGAGCCAATCCTTCCCCCCCCCTTCCTCACCATCTATTTCATTTGTTCTTCCTCTGTAAATCCCTCTGCAACTAGTGAATGGCGACCGGGCGGCAACGCCGGCGATGGATTTGTAATATACATGTGTTAGCCTCCCACCGTTTATGGGATGGTGATATATATATATGAATCTTTGGTGGATTGAATGTTCGAGGCCCTATCTCTTTCCCCCACTGCTATCTCAGTCGGTGTACACGTCAGTGTTCTGTGTATGGTTTCCGATTCCGATTTCTCCGACTCCGAACATGCCCTGAGATATCATGGGCTATAGAGATGACCCCTCCCCGGGTCCTTCCCATCGACGCCGCGTCTGTGTCTCATTCGATGGTCTTTGCATCCCCTGGGGATGGAGCTGTGCCTGTGCATACGCCTCTTCCCGCTTTGATATGAGGTCCGACTTCCATTCCCTTTCCCCCTTTGCATTGTTCTATTGCTCAGGGGAGTTGGAAGCCACCTCCAGAACGGCAAGGCCCACCTTATAATTATTGCGTTCTAGTTATTCGAGCATATCCGCGTGTAGCTAGATTATCTTATCTACGTACCAACTATCCCTCTGTGTGACTGCTAATCGTCTGTTCTTTTGGGAATGTTAGCCCAATCCCGCAGGCATCGATGCCTCAACCCTGTGTCTGGTAATCTGTCTACACCGAATGCCCTCACTCCGCTGGTTTGTGGTTTGCAGCCATTGAGCCGTTTGAGTTCTATCAGTTTTATCTCAAACATCCGGGGAGGGGGACATTCCCTATTGTTTCACGGAGCTGCCAATTGGTCGAGGGGCCCTACCACTCAATGGTAGATGCTCCCTAAAGGCCACAGAGCGGATAGTGACAGGGGCTTTAGACCAACAGTCCTAAACTTAGTAATTTGGGATCCAATGGTGACCAAGGGATGCGTGCTCCTAGCAGGCTAGTCCTCAGAGCTTCTCTCCCTAAGGGTGTATCCCTCTAAGGGATGCAGTCCAAGCTGTGGGTAGCCCACCCCTCGTAGGCCTGTCCTCAAGGTGCTACTCCTGCTATCAGCTGCCTCATCTCTATGTCTTCACCCATGGAGCTTTGGTGCCCCTCGCAGGCTCGTCCTCGGGGTATCCTGTCCGTTGGGAATTGGCTGGCTGTTACCATGCAGACCGGCAGTTTAGAGGCTTACTCCACAAGTGGGTATGACCCCGTTCCTCTCCTGCAACCTTTCAGGTTCAGGGGAGATGCTGCCCAATTTTGGGCAGGTTCTAGATAGACAAGTCGTCTCTGCGGACTGGCCATAATAAAACATTCATTCTGTTGTGCATCCCTTGGTTTTGATGATGACAATAGGATATGTTTGATTAATCAAGTTCTATCTTGTTTCATAACAAATACAAGTGGTTTGATTGTTCCTTCAAAGTATTGGACTCATGACTATTTGATGATGACAAACAATGTTTCTGATCAACTCAATATAAATCTGATAGTTCAATTTACTTCTGATAAGTTATGTAATTTCAGGTCCACTGAAATCCAAGTGGAATCAACAAATCAGAAGAAGTGTCAAAGGCCGCTTGTCGACCAGGGAAGTGGTTATGGTCGACCAACGAACTCAACCAGAAAAGCATCAGATCATCTGTCTTCTGGAAGCACCTTGGCTGTCGACCATAGCCCTACCTATGGTCGACCACAGGAAAAGACAGAACAACAGACAGAACTGCTGACCATCTGGAAACTGCCCCCTGTCGACCAGCGACCAGGCTGTGGTCGACCAACGGGCGACGTGAGTTTCAGCCAGAAGAACCGGCCGTCTGGGGACTGCCCATTGTCGACCAGCGACAGGGTCATGGTCGACCACGGGTTTTTATATCGTCCAAAACCGAACTCTAACCGAATTCTGTTTTGGTTCCTTAAAACCTGCAGATGGTTGTTGCAGGTTGTTGGGCTGCTCAGGAGATAAGATTCCGCACGGGAATCAAGGAAACAATCTTGCTTAGAAGTGGTCAAACTCGTTCTAACGATTGGATTTAAACCGATCCCTGTTTTCTAGCAGATTGGCGCTCGATCTGAAAATTGCGCGGGAAGAACTTCAAGGGCTGTATGAAGAATATAATGCAACACATCACGAACAAGGAAGCAGAGAGAGAGCACGGAATAGAAGCCAAGGAAGATACACACAGAAGAGGAAGAAGGAGCTCTCCACCAATCAAAAATCTGCAGAAAGGTTAAAGGCAATCTCGTTGCTGCAGAAGGAAGACTTAGCTCAAGACTGTGCGATCTCCAGCGGCAGAACAATCGAAGGCAACTGACTGGAAGATCAACAGGGAGTCTAGGCTTCTTCATAAGCGTGATCAAGTCCCAGGCTGAACATCTATTCTTCTACACACGCCAATATTCAGTCCTGTCTTTCATCACCTGTTCTTATCATCTTTTCATTTCTGATTACAATTATTGTCAAGCTGTGAGGCAGCAGAGTCAAGCTGTGTGTCAGCAGGTACAAGCTGTGTGTCAGCTGTGTTTTGGTTGAGATCAGAGATTCTCATAGTGAAGCCTTGCTTGAGTTAAGCAAGGGGTGGATGTAAGTCTCAGGAAGAGACTGAACCACCTTAAAAATCCTCTCTTGTGGTGTGCTTGTGTGTGTTTAATTTCCTATACGTATGCTTGCATCTTTACTATCCGCATTAGTTCTATAATTCATTAATTACCAGTAGCTCATCTGGTCGATAGTTAGTAAATTATCAAAAAGGGGGAAAGATCTATTCACCCCCCCTCTAGATCTATTCAGTCCGTATCCAACACGTGGTATCAGAGCAGGTTCTCCAAAAATGTGGTCTAACAACCAGGAGAGACCGGGCGGACTGAACTCTAAAAGCCTCATAGCTGAGGGGCACTCTGTAACTAGACCTCCATATTTTGATGGAACTGATTATTCTTATTGGAAAAATCGTATGCAGGTGTTCTTACGTGCGCAAGACCACGAGATGTGGAGGGTAGTGAGCCGCGGACCTTTTGAGCTACCGGAAGATGAAGAAACCTGGACCAGAGAACAGGTCAGGAAATCAACTGTCAACTGGGGAGCCATGAACGTGATGCAGTGCTCACTACACCCTACAGAATTCTCAAGAGTTTCCCAATGCGCAACAGCCAAAGGAATGTGGGATCGTCTAAAGGTAATCTACGAAGGTACTTCCGAGGTAAGAGAGACAAAAGCAAATATGCTAGTCTCAGAATATGAGATGTTTAGGATGAAAAATGATGAAAGTATTTCTGAGATGTATGCCAGATTAGTACAATTGACTAATGGCTTGAAGAGCTTAGGGAAGACATACAAAGAGCAGGAATTAGTGAGGAAGATTTTAAGGTCTCTCACATCGATGTGGCATACCAAGGCCACAGTCATTGAGGACTCAAAGGATCTCACAACAATGACAGTGGATGAGTTAGTAGGATCCCTGATGGCCTATGAGGTCAATCTGAAGAGAAAGGAAGATGAGGGCAAGAAAAAGAAGCAACTTGCCCTAACGACTAAGACAAGCACCTCTGAGGTGTCTGACAATGAAGACTCATCTAGCTCAGGTGAAGAATCTGGTGAGCTAGCCATGCTTACAAGAAAATTTAAAAAATTCCTGCGAAAGGAAGGTAAAGGATTCAGAAATCCAAAGGGCATGGTAAGGAAGTCATCCCAGTTTAAATCTGATAAACATAAGGCTTCTTCTAATAAACTCATTTGCTACAATTGCGGGCAGCCTGGACATATGAAGGCTGAATGTCCAGAAGCTCCTAAGAAATCAAGCTTCAAGTGGAAAGGCAAGAAACCCAAGGCGATGATTAGCACTTGGAGTGAGGAGGAAGAGAGCAGTGAAGAGGAAACAACTTCCGAGGAAGAAGAAGGAAAGCTCTGTCTGATGGCCAAGGGAGACAACAGTGATCTTGAGGTAAGTTCCCCATTTCAAGACTTCTCTAGTTCGGATTGGGAAGCAGTATATTCAGAATTGCTTGATACTTATGAAAGAATAAGAAAGGAAAATAAACATTTGAAGAAGAAGATCAGTCAACTGAATAAAGACAGCAATTCAATGGATAACAAAAATGAACTAGAAATGGAAATCAAGTCACTGAAAAACAAGCTGAATCAAATGGACTTAGATGAAGAAAACCACAAGAGAATGTCCGAAGAGAATGAAATGCTAAAAAACGACATTGATGAGTTAAAACTAAGAGCTCAGGAATGCGAACAGAAAACAAAGCAAACTGAAGAAAAGAACAACTCCATTAAGGAAGAAAACAGTAAGCTTCTAAAAGAGATAGAAAGAATCCAAGGTGAATTGGAAGATAAACAGGAAGCTTTGGAAAAAATGACCAAGGGCCAAGACAACTTAAATGCCGTCTTAGGAATAAAAGTAAACTTTCAAAAAGAAGGGTTAGGGTATAATCCAACAGCTAAGAAAGAATTTCAAATAAGAACTCAAAGTAAACTTGCTGAACCTAAAGGAAAAGGCCCCTTGATAAATTTGTATCAAGACGAAAGAAATAATGAAGCCAGCTCCTCTAACCAGATTAATGTCAATCCAAAAGAGAGGAAATCTGAAGGAAAAGGGACAAATCCAAATCACTCTAATAATAATGGCCACATAAGGCAGAATCAACAAATTTACAAAAGAAATCAGACAGATAAAACTTCAAATAATATTAACGAATACAAACCTGTAAAACCAGGTGTCTGGAAACATGCTGGTCGACAACAGACCCTTCATCTGTCGACCAGAGGATCTGCCAGAACAGGCGCTGGTTACTGGAGAAGCAGTGGTCGACCACAGGTACACCAGATGTCAACCAGAGGTGCTGCCAGAACAGACGCTGAGTTCTGGAGACGCGATGGTCGACCACAGACATACCAAAAGTCGACCATGGCCAGACAAGCAAACAGAAATCACAGGTTTTCTCGGGTAAAACAAAATGAAAACTTGAATACACAAAGGTGGACTCAGATTAAAGAAGCTTTAGAACAAAAGCAACCCAATCTGAACAAGTTCAGAAATAAAAATTTACACTGCTCTAACAGAATCTGGGTTCCCAAAGGATTACTGCAGCAATTTCATAATTTCACAAGCTATCTTGGACCCGGGTACCATTGGGGTCCAAAAGTTTCTGTGTAACTTGTGATGCAGGTGTGTTTGGCAGCTATACACAACAAGTGGTACTTAGATAGTGGCTGCTCAAGACATATGACAGGGGACAAGGCAAAATTCTCCGAGCTAAACTCAAAAGATGGAGGACATGTGACATTTGGAGGAAATAACAAAGGCAAGATCATTGGGAAAGGTAAGGTAGGTAAGACATCTATAAATTGCATTGAAGATGTACTGCTAGTGGATGGCTTGGAATATAATCTTCTAAGCATCAGTCAGCTATGCGACAAAGGCCATCAAGTAGTCTTTGATTCTAAAATCTGTAAAATTCTTGAACCAAATTCGGCTAAAGTTAAGTTTATGGGCAAGAGAGTAAATAATGTCTACATGATAGACTTGGATGATCCAGCCCACTCCAACTTGTGCCTCACCGCCAAGAAGGAGGACCTGACTTGGTTGTGGCACCGAAGGCTAGGGCATGTTAGCTACAGGGTGCTGCACAAATTGGTTAAGAATAAAATGGTTTCTGGTTTACCTGAAATTTCGTTTGCTCAAAATGTCAAAGTATGTGAATCATGTACCCAAGGTAAGCAAACAAGAAAATCATTCAAAGGTAGAACTGAAAGTCAATCTTCTAGACCACTAGAACTTGTGCACATGGACCTTTTTGGCCCAACGAGAACTGCTAGTCTAAGTGGTAAGAGGTACGGTTATGTACTAGTTGATGATTTCTCTAGATTCACATGGGTAATATTTATATCTCATAAAAGTGATGCTTTTTCTGAGTTTCAGGAATTCTACAAAAGAATGAAGCAGGATGGTAAGTCCAAAGTGTGTTCAATAATATCTGATCATGGGGGAGAATTTGAAAATTCAGAGTTTGATGAATTCTGCAGGAACAAAGGAATAAATCACAGGTTCTCCTCACCAAGGACGCCAGAGCAAAATGGAGTGGTGGAGAGAAGGAATCGCACACTTGTTGAAATGGCCAGAACCTTGTTGGTTGAAGCCAATCTTCCAAGAAGATTTTGGGCTGAGGCGGTCAATACAGCATGTTATATTGTAAACAGGGCAATGGTAAGACCATCTAGTGCGAAAACTCCATATGAGGTGTTCAAAGGTAAGAAGCCATCTCTAGCTCATTTTAGGATCTTCGGTGTAAGGTGTTTTATTCATAACAATGACAAGAGATCATTGGACAAATTTGAACCAAAGAGTGACCCAGGAATCTTCTTGGGATACTCTGACCGATCAAGAGCCTATAGAGTCTACAACACCAAAGATCAGCTAGTTGAAGAATCCCCACATATCACATTTGATGAAAATAATGACTTTGACAAAACTGGACAGGTAGGCAAAGATGAAGATGGGGAATTTCTGGAAGGCAAAGAGGAACCAATGGAGACTGAAGCCGAACCAAAGCAAGGTGATTCCAATGATCAACCCGAAGGAGAGATCATCCCAGGTAACAATTCTGAAAATCTGAGATTTCTCAGAGATCATCCTCTAGATAACATCATTGGAGGAATTAATGAACCGAGGAAAACTAGATCTCAGCTTAAAACAGTTGATGAATTAGATCAGCTAGCCCTTGTATCTCAAGTTGAGCCTAAAAATGTAGAGGAAGCTTTAAGAGATGAATCTTGGATAAATGCCATGCATGAAGAATTAAATGAATTTGAAAGAAATCAGGTTTGGAAACTTGTTCCCAGACCCTCATCTCATCCTGTTATTGGAACCAAATGGGTTTATAAAAATAAGCTTAATGAAGAAGGAGTTGTTATGAGGAACAAGGCTCGGTTGGTGGCTAAGGGGTATAACCAAGAATTTGGAGTTGATTTTGAAGAATCATATGCTCCAGTTGCAAGGTTAGAAGCCATTAGAATATTGTTAGCATTTGCGGCGTCCCATGGAATTAAATTGCAGCAAATGGATGTAAAAAGTGCCTTTCTAAATGGCTTTGTAAAGGAAGAAGTCTTTGTGGAACAACCCCCTGGTTTTGAAAATGATGATTTTCCTAATCATGTCTTTAAACTGCATAAGGCTTTGTATGGTTTAAAGCAGGCTCCTAGGGCATGGTACGACAGACTGAGTTCATTCCTCACCAAAAAGGGCTACACAAGAGGTAAAATTGATCAAACATTATTCTCCAAGACCCAAGGTAAGAATATACTAATTGTGCAAATCTATGTGGATGATATTGTGTTTGGATCCACTGAAGCTTCATTATGTACTGAATTTGCAAATCTAATGACCAATGAGTTTGAAATGAGTTTAATGGGTGATTTACAGTTCTTTCTTGGATTGCAGATTCTACAATGTAGAGAAGGCTACTTCATAAATCAATCCAAGTACATAAAGGAGATGCTGAAAAAGTTTGGCATGGAGAGCTGCAAACCAATAGAGTCACCCATGGGGACAAATGCAACATTGGAGGCTGATGTAAAAGGTAACATGGTAGATGCCAAGAAATACAGAGGTATGATCGGATCCCTACTATATTTAACTGCCTCTAGGCCAGACATTCAGTTCAGTGTATGCATGTGTGCTAGATATCAATCTAGCCCTAGAGATTCACATTTAGGGGCTGTCAAGCGTATCTTTCGTTACCTTGCCGGTACCCAAGAATTGGGTTTATGGTATCCTACTTACTGCAAACTAGACTTGATTTCATATTCAGATGCTGATTATGCTGGTTGCAAAATTGATAGGAAGAGTACTAGTGGTTATTGTCAAATATTAGGTGGATGTTTAATATCATGGGCTTCTAAAAAACAGCTTTCTGTGGCACTCTCCACTGCTGAGGCTGAGTATGTCGCAGTAGGGAGCTGTGGTACACAGGTTTTGTGGATAAAACATCAACTCCAAGACTACAATGTAGATCTTGGATGTGCACCTATTTTCTGTGACAACACTAGTGCTATTAATTTGTCTAAAAACCCCATTCAACACTCTAGGACAAAACACATTGAGATCCGTCATCACTTTCTAAGAGATGAGGTCTCCAAAGGAAATTTCATGCTTCATTTTGTAGAAACTGAAAAACAACTGGCAGAGATTTTCACAAAACCCCTTAACAATGACAGATTTTCAACTCTAAGAAGGGAGTTAGGAATTTGTAGAATTTCCTCTGAAAATTCTTGAAATAATAATATTCTTGGGTTCACTGTACAGTCTTTGTCTCTTCTGTTCTTCGTTGTGTCAACTAGGTCTTAAGTACTAGATAAGTCCTGATTTTGGAGGTTATAGTGTCGGGTGCTACTTCAGCAAGCTCTGAGGAACTCTGGTTTATCTACGGATTACTTTCCATGGTCAACCACAGACAAGGCGCTGGTCGACCAAGGCATCAGGACAGGAAATAGTTAGCTCTGGGACTTCGCAGCTGTCGACCACAGGTGATCCAATGGTCGACAACAGGTTTGTCAGAACGCAGTCTTCTCAACAGGCAGGTTCTGTGTCAGCACAGAGGTCGACCACAGGCCACTCCATGGTCGACAATGGACCTAAACGAGGGAAATTGGATCTAATCAAGCTGCTGGCTTTGGTGGGAAATCTTCTGAAATTTTTGGTCTCTGAGCTCAGTTTTGGCTTCACTCACTCATCCTCATTCACTTCCCATTCCTTGTGTCTCAATATCTCTTTGTGGTCAACTTATTGTTCTCTATCTTCAGCAAGGACTCACAAATTGAGGGGGAGTAAAAAGTGTAAATTCATTCCTTAATAAAACATTGAACAACCTAACCACCTCTTACAAGAAAATCACCAAAGTCATCAATGAGAGTAAAGGTTAAGTGTAGTAATGAGAATTTGACCTGTACTACTGCAATAAATTCAAACCATAACTATGACTCTGACTCAAGACTATTGAGAACTTATGTTTTTAGTAATGAGACTGTTTCTCTATCTGTGTCTGTGTTGGACAGTGAAAATAAACGCAGCTATAGCATGAATGTATATGGAATACGCCATAATTCTGCCTTCTTGGTAGAGCAATGGACTGAGTTCTGAGAAACTACTGTTCTCCATCACAAAGCAAAATTGGCTGAAAAATTAAGTGGGAGACATGTATGTCATGAAGACTCAATCTACCTCTGCCACTCTCAAAATTATTAATTGGGCATCCTGAGTAACTGGGGATATTGGCGTCTGATAAACGTATATCCTCACGGATAAAAAGTGTGTCCCAGTTAAAAGTGGAATGGTTAGGCATGCTAAGTAGCCGGGGTTTCTGGCGTGTAAAAAGCGTGTCTCCTCGTGTGGAAAAGCATGTGATAAACCTGACCACAGCTCTTAAATATTTCAAAACGAAAAGGCAACAAAAATGGTTGACCTAATGCACTATATGCAAATAGAGGCATAAAACACTGTTCAGCTTGTTCAGCTAGTAAAATTATCTCATGAACCATATTATAAGTTTAAGGAGCCGTGAGTAAGAAAGTGGATATGGGGAGTCAATTTATTGGGGCAATACTTTCAAATTCATTGAACCACAAGACCCACTCGATTTGGTCACAAGGTGGTCTTTAAGAAAGGGAGGAACGGTTACTTAAATGTCTTATTAAAGAAAGGGGGTACACTTCAACCATTTCCCAAAATATGAGTTATGCTGATTAAATCCTGACCGCTCGTTTGTTTCATCGCGTTGGTTCACTTTTTGCTGTTGACAAAGGGGGAGAGAGAAGCTTATGTGTCATTGTGTGCCTAGATGTGTGTCTAGATGTCAAGTTTACTTTGTCTACGTGTCCTCAGTGTCTTTATCCTTTTTTGAGTCTCTCATGTAATTAGTGCTATTGTTTTTGAAAGACACATCAAACGAATTGACTGAATGAAATCTGTGCTATGATAACCTTGCATGCAATATCAAATGAATTTTATAATCTGTTGTTTGTCACAATGACTCATGGTTGTCATCATCAAAAAGGGGGAGAATGTTGTGCATCCCTTGGTTTTGATGATGACAATAGGATACGTTTGATTAATCAAGTTCTATCTTGTTTCATAACAAATACAAGTGGTTTGATTGTTCCTTCAAAGTATTGGACTCATGACTATTTGATGATGACAAACAATGTTTCTGATCAACTCAATATAAATCTGATAGTTCAATTTACTTCTGATAAGTTAAGTAATTTCAGGTCCACTGAAATCCAAGTGGAATCAACAAATCAGAAGAAGTGTCAAAGGCCGCTTGTCGACCAGGGAAGTGGTTATGGTCGACCAACGAACTCAACCAGAAAAGCATCAGATCATCTGTCTTCTGGAAGCACCTTGGCTGTCGACCATAGCCCTACCTATGGTCGACCACAGGAAAAGACAGAACAACAGACAGAACTGCTGACCATCTGGAAACTGCCCCCTGTCGACCAGCGACCAGGCTGTGGTCGACCAACGGGCGACGTGAGTTTCAGCCAGAAGAACCGGCCGTCTGGGGACTGCCCATTGTCGACCAGCGACAGGGTCATGGTCGACCACGGGTTTTTATATCGTCCAAAACCAAACTCTAACCGAATTCTATTTTGGTTCCTTAAAACCTGCAGATGGTTGTTGCAGGTTGTTGGGCTGCTCAGGAGATAAGATTCCGCACGGGAATCAAGGAAACAATCTTGCTTAGAAGTGGTCAAACTCGTTCTAACGATTGGATTTAAACCGATCCCTGTTTTCTAGCAGATTGGCGCTCGATCTGAAAATTGCGCGGGAAGAACTTCAAGGGCTGTATGAAGAATATAATGCAACACATCACGAACAAGGAAGCAGAGAGAGAGCACGGAATAGAAGCCAAGGAAGATACACACAGAAGAGGAAGAAGGAGCTCTCCACCAATCAAAAATCTGCAGAAAGGTTAAAGGCAATCTCGTTGCTGCAGAAGGAAGACTTAGCTCAAGACTGTGCGATCTCCAGCGGCAGAACAATCGAAGGCAACTGACTGGAAGATCAACAGGGAGTCTAGGCTTCTTCATAAGCGTGATCAAGTCCCAGGCTGAACATCTATTCTTCTACACACGCCAATATTCAGTCCTGTCTTTCATCACCTGTTCTTATCATCTTTTCATTTCTGATTACAATTATTGTCAAGCTGTGAGGCAGCAGAGTCAAGCTGTGTGTCAGCAGGTACAAGCTGTGTGTCAGCTGTGTTTTGGTTGAGATCAGAGATTCTCATAGTGAAGCCTTGCTTGAGTTAAGCAAGGGGTGGATGTAAGTCTCAGGAAGAGACTGAACCACCTTAAAAATCCTCTCTTGTGGTGTGCTTGTGTGTGTTTAATTTCCTATACGTATGCTTGCATCTTTACTATCCGCATTAGTTCTATAATTCATTAATTACCAGTAGCTCATCTGGTCGATAGTTAGTAAATTATCAAAAAGGGGGAAAGATCTATTCACCCCCCCTCTAGATCTATTCAGTCCGTATCCAACACATTCTGAGTCAAGGAACCTCCGTGCTCGAGTATGAACCTCGCACTGGCTCATGACTCTGCTCCGGGAGAGCCCCAGACTTCAATTCAACAGGCAATAAACCTAATTAAGCCTGTAAACCTTCAAAACATCTTAATAAGTTCAAAGGTTCTCAAAATTCTTCAAAAATCAACTAAACGGCGCGGTCCCTTATCCGGCGCGCCCTAATACGGCGCGGTACCCCACCGCACCGGGTTAACGCTAGACTCATATCCTTCTGATTTCAACTGGCCCATTCCCGGCTCGCCCTAAATCGGCGCGCCCCAAGGCCCCCGTGCCGGATTAATGCATGCCATGGCCGCGCCAGGTTAAACCCTATGCCTACGCTTGACCGCACCGGGGAAATCTATCCCTACGCGTGATCGCGCCGCTTTGGTGCTATTCTAGTCATTCATTCATATTCGGAGCGACCGTCGCCTCCCGCAGTCGAGATTAATAAACCTCAGTCAGTAATAAACCAAATAAGGGGAGGGCTGTCCAAGTCCGAACCATCTTATCGTCATGCTTTCACGACCATGTCCGTCAGCGCTTCGCTTTCGTTATCATGCTTGTGTTACCATCCTCGTCTCCCTTGGCGTAGATTAATAAACATGATCTATCACTGTGCATTTTCATAATTCTATTACCATGCTTAACGTCGTCACAAGTATCGTGCGTGCATGCCTGCATAGGCCCTCGGGTATATCAAATGGCACTGACGGAAGACCGGGTTACGCCCGATCGGAAGTCTCCGCTATGCGTGATGGTGATCTTCGGACCTACGCCCTCCGCCTTGTACCGAGGGTCTCCAATTTAATAAACCATGCCTCTCTTACATGATAGATGGATGCATCTCACGCGATCTTGTCATGCTCATAACATCGCATCTTTATTCCGGCCTCGACAGCCCACTATCTCAGTAATTAATCAAAGGTTTTCCCTCCTTGCGGGGGATGTAATTAACGCCATACCCTTTATGGTATGGCGGACTGCTGGTCCCGACCGAATCTCTCTCTCTCGCCCGACACGGGTCAGAATGAGCGCATAATAAACTCGTCACTCACGTGACTGGCACGCCCGCGCAGTCAATCAGTCAGTTAAACTACTAGTTAGTTAATTGGTCGATCGACATGTGAAATAAACCAAATAAACCCAAACAAAAAATATAATAAATAATAAGGAACAAGGTTCTTCCTTTCTTCTTTTTCCCATCGCAAACAGTCTGGCATGCCCGGTGGGACCAGTGTCACCTTTCATCTCTTTGCCGAGATACTTGGGCTTCGAGGCCCTCCCAAAGGTTGCTGATCATTGGTTTGTCTGTCTTTGCAGGCGAACGACGACGACGACTGGGCTGACTGGCGTCAGCTTTGGCCCTTCAATTGTTGCCAATCATGCGCAAGGGTATCTGACGGTGCCCATGGAGTTCGGCAACTTCCCTGCCGTTGTTGGCTTCCCCAACTTCTTGGGGTTAGCCTTTGTGGATATGCTAGAAGTGGAACCCTCGGAGCCTGTCGAGGGAGCTACAAAGAACATGGAGACTCTGAAGGCTCGATGCTGCCACGACTCACTCAAGAGTCCAACCTCGGTCGCCAGTTGCCTGGTGCACCATGTTGTTCGTGGGGTCCACCCCGATGCTGTCAATAGGAACTCCGGAGGACGTCAGCGCAAGCAGATCCGGAGGAGTACTGCTGTGGTTATCGGAACCCTCTCCCAATCCGACAAATCTATGATGGTTGGTGGCATGCGCGTTTTCCTCAACAGACGTGACGCGCTGATAGTTCCGGATCGGGTCGTCCCTTCCATCCCTGTCCGCAACTCATATCAAGCCCTCGCTGGAAGGAGGGCAGAAAGAGAAGAAGCCGACCATTACGGCCAAGAGATGTTGGCCCCCAGGCCAAGGAAATTTAAGCAGGTGTGGGTTCCCAAGAGGGTCCAACCTGTTCATCACGCTGCACCTACCCGCCGCCTTGTTCACGACGGAGCGGAAGGAAGGAGAAGAAGGGGCCTGGCCCCGAAAGAAGAAGAACTGGTTGCGGACCCTCCGCGCCACGAAAGTTTCTGGGCCTACGCCTGCCAAGCCAACATCCCAGCTGTGGGACGAAGGTTCTAGCAACTTGCCGATAGAGCTCGGCTAGCTTATAACCCTCGTGTGGGAGGTCGGCAACTGTCCCCCTTGCTGCATCAAGAGCGGGGTCAAGAAGAGATGACCAACTTGGTCAGGAACTATTTTCGAGGGCTAGGCAACCCCTCACTTGGGCAGCAGCGGTTGATGCAAGCAGCCGCCGCCAATGAAGACTATTGCCTATCAATGGCAGTTGAAGAAAATGAAAGAGAAGGGATGATGTTGTCGTCAGTTGACGACAACGGCTATGATAATGGCTTCGAGATCGAAGCCGATGAAGCCTCCCCTAGGCGAGAAGGAACAAGAAGAACTTCTGTGTTTGAGAGGTTGTCCTTTCCAGATCGAGCTAAGAGAAGGGTCCATCGACAGAGAAGAAGGATGCAGGTATTCGCCTGCAACATGGCCGCCATATTCGGCCGATACGAAAGACTTCCTGAAGATCCTCATGAGTTGGCTAAATTGGCCACACGGCCAGGGCCGAATACTCGAAGAGTAGAAGCCGCATGGCAGCTCCTGGCGACAACTAAAGGAAAACAACCCCGGGTCTACCACCAGTGGGATGATAAGGCCCCTGTCTTGACCACCAATATGGTGACGGCGGAAGAAGAAGATGACGTCCTCCTTGACATCCTGCCCAAGGGTATGTCCGGGGAAACAACGGAAGCTATCCCCGCCACAGCAACTATGGACCCGTCGGTCTTCATGCTACTTCAAAAATATCGGCAAGAGATGATTTGCTGAAGAAGCAGCTGATTGAGAAAACTGAATAGTCATCAGCTTCTAAACCACCCGAAGTCCAGGGTGAATCATCCCGGGGAGTGGTTCGTCATGACGACCCTCCGCCGCTTTACACCTTGCCTCAGTCATTAGAACCGAGCATGGCAATGACTCAGCGGCGGCCACCACAGCCTTAGCCGCTGATGCCGCCGGTGCTCCCTCAAGTGCACCAGACACCCCCACTGCTGCGTCCTCCACAGGCGACCACTCTGGTCACCCCGTACCTACAGCCGACACACTTCTATTCGGAGCCAGTTGACCCGGCGGTCATGAACCGGATGATGGTGGAAAGAATGATCGAGCTAAAGCTCGCAGAAAGGGGTGAAGGCGACTACGTCGCATTTGATGCCTACCGGGTGCCATACCCGCAACACCACGCTGCTAAGCGGCTTCCCCCGGGAATCAACAAGCCGCCCAAGTTCGACAAGTTCAACGGGAAGGATCCCCGAAAGAACATATTACCTATTATATGACTGTCATGGGTGACCTGGCCACCGATGAGTCATACTTGTTGAAGTTTTTCGGGTCCTCGCTGACGGGGCTCGCATTTGAATGGTACTCTAGCCTCCCGGCTGGGTCAATCAGCGACTGGCCAGATATGTAGAGGAAGTTTAGAGAAAGATTCCATGTAACAGAGAGGGAGGTCACAGTGGCTGAACTCTACTCAACAAAGCAGAGGGCCGATGAGACAGCCCTTGATTATATCAAGAGGTGGAGGAACCTTGGGATGAGGTGTAAGTGGCCCCCGCATCAGGAAGATGCTATACAAATATGCAAATAGAACCTCAGGAGGGAGGTTCTGGAAAAGATGACCGGAATGGAAATACGATCGTTTGATCGATTGAACATTGTCGTGGCCGAGGTGGAAGCTTTTCTGGCCAGACCTGTCCCTACATCTGCTGCCAGCATGACCCAGAAGGGCAAGGCGGTGGAGCGGTGCTCGTCGCCTAAAGAAGCGAACGCCCTTGACATAAAGGCGTTCGAACAACAGAAAGGTGAAGGCAAGAAGGCAGTCACCCCATAACCTGCAGAAGCCCCAGACGGCAAGGAAGGTCCCTCGCTCAGGGGCAAGATGAAGAAGGCCTATTCATTTCCGAAGGACAAGACCCGGGTTTTGTTCAACTGGGTAACGGAATATGGCATGGTCACCCTGCCGGAGCCAAAAAGGCCGGAGGACCTAAAGAGAAAAGACAGCCCAAGATTCTGCCCCTACCAACAGATGTTGGGGCATCCAATCGCAGACTGCTATGTTTTCAAGGACATCGTCGAAGGGATGGTGAAGAAAAATGACATCAAGTTGGGAGAGTACAAAGTGGACCCTCCTCAATCGCATGAAGCCCCTCGGAGGAGAGCAATAGTCAACATGATCTCCCTATACCAGGCACTGCCCGAAGAGATCTCTGGAGCAAGTACGCGGAGCACTTATGAAACTCATTTCTTGGAGCCCGCAAAGGAACAGCAGGGGTGGCAGCAAATCCCTGCAAAGCACAAGAGGAAGAAGGCGCCCTGCCCAAAAGTGGGGGCATATATCCATGGTGTTACACCCCGACCTACTCCGCCGGTGGCGGCACCTGTGTGGATCACCCCACCTGCAACTATCAGGATACCTACACACAATCGGAGGAGGCAAACTCCGCTGCCAGTGGTCAAGGAAATTAATCCCGGGGTCCACCGATTGCAAAATCTCATTGAAGGGTTGGACGAGTACATGCAGCCCGAATTGAAGCCTCTGCTGGTGCGGGACCATGTCCCATGGCAAGAACTGGAGCAGCTCTCACTCGAGCGAAAGGAGGAGGCTGAAGCAGCATCCGATAGGGAGGGCCGTCTGTTCTGGGGGCAGGCACCTGCTGAAGCGAAGAAGAAGAAGAAACATAAGAAGAAGAGAAGGGCCGCTAAGGCCGATAAAGCACAGGTTGTCTCCTGCATTACTCTGTCAATGCTCTTCAACCTGCCCGGAGAAGAGGAAGAAGAGGAAATTTGCTTCACACCCCCTGCTGGGGGAGGCAAGGCCGAGGCCGCGACTGCCGCACATGCCAATCGGTCAGGCCGGAAATGGGGGCGCCAGCCGCCACCCAACCACAACATCATATTCAGGGGAGAACAGCCCTACAAAACAACTCTGACGGAGATCAAGGGAGTCCAGATCCCTCCCCCACCAGGGTTATATAACAAGAGTGAGGGTAAGGTAGTCCCTTCATTTCTTGAATTTATGAAGATGTCTAAGGGAAAGCAGCCTTGTCAGGAGGCTGACCCTGCATCCGGGGATGTTCACCCGCAGCCAGCATAGTCTGCCGAAGATCCAAATACTGATGGAGCCTGCCCTGCAGCAGCTACTGAAGAGCGCCGAGGATCTGGTACCAGCCAGAAGGGCACCGAATCTGAGGCAGATGAAGCAGGTCCGTCGGGGCCCGTAACCCAAGACTGCCCAAGCCCAGGTGGGCTGAAGAGATGAAGCTCTCCATTGTCCAAGCTGGGAGCTGAATAATGAAGCTACTCAAGAAGCTCCCTACTCGATTTACAATCTGGGAGATCCTTTCTTTGAGTGAAGAGACTCGTTAGGCGCTCATTACTGCTCTCTAGACGCCTACTCATTTTGAGACGTGTTTGGCAGAAGCAATGCCGGAGGCCAGCATGACCTTCACTCCAGAAGATATGCTGCTGCATACCATCAGCCACAACAGGCCGCTGTATATGAAGGGGCACCTGAATGGAAGGGAGCTGAACAGGATTCTGGTTGATCCCGGTGCAGCAGTCAACATCCTGCCTTATAGAATCTATGAGAGGCACCACTTCAACGTGCATCTTGAGAAAGTCGGGGATATGCGTATCACCGGCTTCAATCAAAAATGTGAAGTGTCAATGGGGGTGGCAGAGTTCACCCTTACCTTAGCAGATTTCACTACGACGGTGCAGTTTCATGTCATTGACTCTTGCACCTCATACAAAGCACTACTCGGCCGCCCATGGCTGCATGAAAATATGGTGGTGCCATCTACGCTCCACCAATGTATCAAATACAGTCTTCAAGGGAAGGAGGAGAGGATCTTTGCAGACCTCCACCCGTTCGAGGTATTTGACTGTCATTTGGCGGACGCCAACCTGTATACAGGGCCTTCCCGGAAGACCTCTGAAGCCAAGCCCCCGACGGGGGCATCGAGAAGCGCATCCGGCGGCAATTAGTATCCACCACCGCCGCGCTGATATGTCAAGCCCAAGGTGGTCTCCCATATCACAGCATCCGGGGACGTGGGCAGAACAACACCCCTGACATTATACCCTGAAGCTAATGAAGTGCGGGTCGCTCGGCGGCACAATCATATTGAAATCCCAGATGGCCTCACCAAGCCAACTCCCAGCCTCGATAACCCTACTGTCGAGCCTTTCAAAACTTGGGAGGTGACACAGGAAGATGGACCTAACAGCTTGTTCTATACGGCTGAAGAGCACCATACTCGGGAAGACACAGAATGCAGCCTCCCGGAAGACATAACCAACCCGTCAGTTCCCGTCAAGGGTCTGGCATTCGCAACTAATCGGATGGCCAGGATGTTTCAGAAGCAACACATCCCCTCCGATCAGTCTCAAAAGCGCAAGGAGGCTTTTCAGAAAATGTGGTATCCCACAAATCTGGATAAGGAAGTGAGACGTGTCTCTCAGCACCCGAGGTTGGGTTTCACCCTAGAAGAATATTATCACAGTGGTCGATATGAGGTGGACACCCTCTCCGCCTTCTACCCTGCTGAAGATAGCTCGCTGGGAGCAACCTTCAATGAATACCCAGCGGAAGTTGAACATGCTGACCCGGGGCAACCCGAAAATCAAGAAGCGGAGACCGTGATTCCTTGCCGATGTTGGGAGCAGGTCTATCCCGAAGAGGCGGCCATACAAGCCGAATTTGATACGGCTAGCAGTAGCGAGGCCGAAAGTGTTGAAGAAGCAGGGACCTCTCCCTCCTGTGGAGTCCTTCCAACAATGACCTCCGTACCCCTCGTGCCGATCAGGGAAGCTTTGGCCAGCTCCGACCAGGAGCTGTGTGCTGTCGACAATGGGACTGCCACTCCTATTGAAGATGCAACGGCCCCAGAAGGCGAGATCTCCTCACCTTTTGATACAAGACTGGGTTGATGTTCCAACCCAACAACAAGCAGTCACCAGTCTAGCACAACTGTGACCCCATCTGCAAAAACTGAAGCTGCTCTCTTACCCTGGGAGACTGTAATGGCAGCGGGCTTACTGAAAGAACAATACAAGTAGCCGCTATCAAATGAAACAGAGGACTTCCAAGAAGCTCTGATAGTGTTAGATGAGGAAGTTGAAGTACTCGACCCTCAGGATGATATTCCAGACTTCGTTGACCTCCAGCCGGCACCTCCGGAGATAGAAGACGGAGGCCAAGCCACAGTCGACGAACTGATAGAAGTCAACTTGGGAAGTGAGGAGGACCCTAGGCCTACCTTCCTCAGTGCCCAATTGTCTCCAAAAGAACGGGAGCTGTACACCCAGCTGCTGCAAGAGTACCGGGATTACTTTGCCTGGACTTACAAAGAAATGCCAGGTCTGAGCCCTGCAATTTCATAGCATGAATTGGCAATCAACCATGAAGCCGAGCCGGTGAAGCAACCACCGCGGTGCATGAGGCCAAAACTCATCACCCAGATTTGTGCTGAAGTCGACAAGCTTATTGACGTGGGATTTGTTAAAGAAAATCAGTACACCACGTGGTTAGCAAATATTGTCCCCGTGAAGAAGAAAAATGGACAGATCCGGATATGTGTCAACTTCCGAGATCTAAATAAAGCCTGCCCCAAAGATGAATTTCCGGTGCCAATAACGAAAGTCATGATTGATGCCACAACAGGCCATGAAGCCTTGTCATTCATGGACAGGTCATCCGGCTACAACCAAATTTGGATCGCGGAGCATGACCGGGTCCATACTGCCTTCCGAACTCCTAAAAGAATCTATCACTATAAGAGGATACCGTTCGGACTAAAGAATGCTGGCGCAACTTATCAGCACGCAATGACTAGAATCTTGGATGAGTTGCTCTACCACAAGGTTGAGTGCTACATAGATGATCTAATGGTCAAGTCCAGAAGAAAAGAAGACCATCTGCAAGACCTCCGGATTATCTTTCAGAGGCTGAGGCAGCATGAGCTGAAGATGAACCCCATGAAATGTGCATTCGGAGTGTCGAGCAGAAAGTTCTTGGGCTTCGTTGTCCGATATCGGGGAATCGAGATAGACCCCGCAAAGATCAAAGCAATTCAAGAGCTACCTGCACCAAGGAACCTCTCTGAGCTGAGATCGCTACAGGGCCGCTTGGCTTATATCCGGTGGTTCATTTCTAATTTGTCATGGCGGTATCAGCCTTTCCACAAATTGATGATGAAGGATGTTCCCTTTTATTGGGATGAAGATTGCCAGACAGCCTTTGATAAGTTGAAAGACTATCTGAAGACTCCACCAGTGCTCGGCGCACTAGTGAAAGGTCGGCCATTGATCTTGTACATAGTAGCTACACACAACTCCCTGGGGGCGATGCTGGCCTAGAACAATGAAGAAGGAAAAGAACAAGCCCTCTACTACCTCAGTCGAAGACTGGTTAGGATAGAGGAGAAGTATACCTACATTGAGAAGACCTGCCTATCGCTGGTTTTTGTAGTCAAGAAGCTCCGACACTATATGTTGTCGCATGAAATCAGCCTCGTGTCCAGGGAGGACCCGCTGAAATACATTATGTCCCAGTCGGCGCTCAAAGGTCGCCTGGGCAAATGGGCAGTGATCCTTATGGAGTTTGACATCGCCTATGTGCCGCGCAAGGCCGTCAAGGGCCAAGCTATCGCAGACTTCTTCGCTGAGCACCCAATACCCGGGGACTGCCCGCTGGAACCAGAGCTTCCTGAAGATGAAACCCTGGAAGCCGCTCAGGTGCGGCCCTCCTTATGGCAGCTATATTTCGATGGCGCTTCTAAAATTGACGCCTCCGCCACTGGATCAGCCAGGGTCAGAGCAGGAGCAGGCATAGTCCTGAAATCTCTAGAAGGGGAAGTGGTGCACACATCTTGCTCGATAAACAAGCATTGCACAAATAATGAAGCAGAGTATGAAGCACTGATAATCGAGTTGCAGATAGCTCTATCCATGGGGATTCAGATGCTGGAAGCATTCGGAGACTCCATGCTGGTTATAAAACAACTGGAAGGAGAGTTCGACGTGCGAAAGTAAGAGCTCCTCCCCTATCATCAGTTGGCAACCTGCCTGATGTCAAGATTCTACTTCATCAGCATCAAGCATATCAACCGAGGCCAGAACGCTCAGGCAGACGCCCTCGCTAAGCTGGCTAGTTCTTTGGCGGTCCTGCCAGACACTAGCCTGAATATAACAGTGATCAACCGCCGGCAAGTCCCCAGTGTAACAGAGGTCTTAGCCGACGAACGAGAGGTTGAGGTAGTAGCCGTCGCAGAGGTTCAGCAGCCCGATTGGCGAGAACATCTCATACGGTGGTTCCAACACCAGCAGCTCCCGAAGGAAAAAGAACAGAGAATGAAACTCCTAAGGGTCACAGACTCTTACGAAATGAGGAACGGAACCTTGTTCCGAATAATGGCAGATGCCCGAAGAAAAGTCCTACTTCGTTGCTTGTCTTCAGCAGAAGCAGGGCAGGTGATGCAAGAAATCCATGCAGGATCAGCTGGAGCGCATCAGGCCGGCCCAAAGATGAAAATTGAGATAAAGAAATTGGGTTACTATTGGCCCACTATGTTTGATGACCGCTGCAAGTTCGCCAAGGCTTGTCAGAGGTGTCAAGAATGCGCCAACATGGCAAGGAGACCTACAGTGCCACTACATCCAACCCTACCAAGCTGGCCGTTTGCTCAATGGGGCACGGACGCAGTAGGGCCACTGCCAGCATCTTCATCAGGGTGCAAATACATCTTGGCAGCTACAGATTACTTCTCTAGATGGGCAGTAGCAGTTGCATTAAGAGATGTCACGGGAGAACTGGTTACAAGATTCTTCCGGTAGAACATAATATTCCGGTTCGAGATTCCCAGCCGAATTATCTCTGACAATGGTAGCCATTTCAGAAATCAGAAGGTTTACCGACTGGCAGAAAAATACAAGATTGACTGGAGGACATCGTCCCCCTACTACCCTCAACCCAATGGACTTGCAGAAGCCTTCAACAAGACACTATGCACGTTGCTGGCAAAGACTGTTAAGTCTAATAAAAAGGACTGGGAAGAAAGGATGTACGAGGCGCTCTGGGCCTATCGTACCGTCTATAAAATCCCAACCGGCTGTTCACCATTCTCCCTCGTGTACGGGTCAGAGGCTGTGGTGCCGATTAAATTAGAAGTTCCTTTGCTGCGAATTGCCATCCAGCATGGACTAGTCAACGGCGAACAAACCAATGTAAAAAGAAGATTGGAAGAGCTCGCCGAGCTCGAAGGAAAGCGCCTTCGGGCGCAACAAAACATCCAACTCTACCAAGCTCGCATGGCCCATGCTTTCGATAAGCTGGTCAAAGGTCGAGAATTCAAGAAAGGAGACCTGGTGATGGTCAAGAGAAGAGAAGTGATGGCCTCCAATCCCAAAGAAAAGTTGGTCGAAAACTGGGTCGGGCCGTACATCGTCCACCGAGTATATGAGGGGGGGGGCTTACATCCTGGTGGACCACAACGGAGTCATCCAGTTCTCCCCACTCAATGGGAAACATATGAAGCTGTATCATACGGCTCAACCCACATTCCCTGAGTGATCGGAATACCTCACCTTGGTTCAGTGGCATTCCGTCCTGACCGAGCTACCCTCACCTTGGTTCAGTGGCATTCCGTCCTAACCGAGCTACCATCACCTTGGTTCAGTGGCATTCCGTCCTAACCAAGCTACCCTCACCTTGGTTCAGTGGCATTCCGTCCTAACCGAGCTACCCTCACCTTGGTTCAGTGGCATTCCGTCCTGACCGAGCTACCCTTACCTTGGTTCAGTGGCATTCCGTCCTAACCAAGCTACCCTCACCTTGGTTCTGTGGCACTCTGCCCTAACCGAACTACCCACATCTCGGTCCAGTGATGATCGGCCCCGACCAGACTCGCATAGTGTCTATGATATCACCATTGCGGGCCTTACGCCCGAATCGGCATAAATCTACCCCTTTGCGTTAGCATTACCTTCTTGCTGACGAATAAATCCTTTTCTCGGCGTAAGACTTCGTGCCCTAGCTGACCTTTATACAACGTTGCCATTGCGGGCCTTACGCTCGGATCGGCCCAAATCTAGCCTTTGTGTCAGCATTGCCTTCGTGCTGACGAGTAAACCCTCTTTCTCGGCGCAAGACTTCGTGTCCTAGTCGGCTCTCTCAACATTCTTCTGTTACGTGAACAAAAAGAAAAAAAATAGACAAAATGGGGTTAAAAATAGAGATACCCCGCCGATCTTGTTCCTAAATCAGGACAAGGGCAAAAATGGCCATAACCCAGCTATAGCGAAAACCCGAAAGGGTGTTACAGGCAAAATCGGGTACCCCACCACGTGAAAACCTGAAAGGGCGCATGGGCAAAAGTAAGAGGGGGCTGGCTTCGGCGAAAACCCGAAAGGGCGCTCAGGTCAGTAAAGTGGTAATCTAAAAGGTCCCTCTTTATTCTCCTCCTAACGAGCCTCCCAAAGGACGATCATCAAGAGTCCCATCGGAGATCTCCTAACAAACCTAAGTTTGACCCTCGTCATCATCGGTGAGATCGGTCGATCTCTCCCCTTAACTTGGACCTTCTGTCCCTGTTAATGAGTCTATCTTTGCTTCGACATGTGACCCATGCTGATGAATAAACCTATGTCCGACCCTCGTCATCATCGGCGAGATCGGTCGATCTCTACCCTTAACTTGGACCTTCCGTCCCTGTTAATGAGTCTATCCTTGCTTCGACATATGACCCATGCCGATGAATAAACCTATGTTCGACCCTCGCCATCATCGGCGAGATCGGTCGATCTCTACCCTTAACTTGGACCTTCCGTCCCTGTTAATGAGTCGGTCTTTGCCTCGACATGTGACCCATGTCAATGAATAAACCTATGATCAACCATCGTCATCATCGGCGAGATCGGTCGATCTCTACCCTTGACTTGGACCTTCCGTCCCTGTTAATGAGCCTATCCTTGCTTCGACATGTAACCCATGCCGATGAATAAACCTATGTTCGACCCTTGCCATCATCGGCAAGGTCGGTCGATCTCTACCCTTAACCTGGACCTTCCGTCCCTGTTAAGAACTGTACCCTTTGCTTCGGCATTTAACCAATGTCGACGAATTAAACCAGGATCCGACCCCTGTCATCATCAACAAGGCTGGTCGGCATGCTAGCGTGCAGGCTCTCCTGTGTCCCGGCTTCTTCCTACACAAAAAAAAAGAAGAGAAAAAAGATGGGACTAAAAATAGAGATATCCCGCCGGTCTTGTTCCTAAATCAGGACAAGGGCAAAAATGGCCATAACCCAGCTGTAGCGAAAACCCAAAAGGGCATTACAGGCAAAATCGGGTACCCTACCACGTGAAAACCCGAAAGGGCGCATCGGCAAAAGCAAGAGGGGCCTGGCTTCGGCGAAACCCGAAAGGGCGCTTGAGTCAGTAATGTGATAAAAAAAAGGAGAGAAAAAAATGAATGATGGGATAATGATGTAGTAGCGAGGTTAGCCTCGTTCACCATTCCACTTCTCGCTACCTCTTTCGACCCTTGTCACCATCAGCAAGATCGGTCGCTACCTCTTTCGACCCTTGTCACCATCAGCAAGACCAGCCATCTTTTCGACCGTTGTCACCATCGGCAAGATTGGTCGCTACCCTTTTCGGCCCTTGTCACCATCGGCAAGATCGGTCGCTACCCCTTTCGACCCTTGTCACCATCAGCAAGATCGGTTGCTACCCTTTTCGGCCCTTATGACCATCGACAAGACCGGCCATCCTTTCGACCCTTGTCACCATCGACAAGATCGGTCGCTACCCCTTTTGACCCTTGTCACCGTCGGCAAGATCGGTCGCTACCTTTCTTCGGTCCTTGTCACCATCGGCAAAATCGGCCATCCTTTCGACCCTTGTCACCATCGGCAAGATCGGTCGCTACCTTTTTTCGGTCCTTGTCACCATCGGTAAGACTGTCTACCATTTCGACCCTTGTCACCATCAGCAAGGTCGGTCGCTACCCCTTTCGACCCTTGTCACCATCGGCAAGATTGGTCGCTACCTTTTTCAGTTTCTGTCATCATCAGCAAGACCGTTTACCACTCCGACCCTTGCCACCATCTGCAAGATCGATCGCTACCTCTTTCAACCCTTGTCACCATCGGCAAGATCGGTCGCTACCTTTTTCAATTTTCGTCTCCTAGACTGACCGACTTTCTATTGACCCTTGTCATCATCGACAAGACCGATCAACTTTCCCCCCTAAACTGGACCCCTCGTCCTCATTAAGCAGCAGACTACTTTTGCTCCATATAAACTCTGTTGATGAATAAACCCTACCCTTAATTCCCATCAGCTTCAATAGATTCGGCTGACAAGCCATCTATCCTTAGTCCCTAGCCCTGAAGGGGCCTCTATACCATTTTGGTCCTCCGGACTCTTGGCCTGCACTAGTCGTTGCTTGGTTCCGAGAATGGTCACGGCGCGGTGGAGCGAACACCTCACCCCTTTGCTGAAGGCGTGAGCGCTCTCCTGCCCTAGTGACCCGCACACTCGGACTAGAGTTAACTGGCGAATGGAAAAGAAAAAGAAAAGAATAATGAAAGGATGGAGTCTTCATTCAAACAACAAGATGGAGATTCTTCAATCCTATGAAATAAAAAGGTACATGTTACGCGGGGCATTCCCTGGAATACATGAAGTCCATCAAAAAGGGGGCAAATAGAAAAGGACTATGGCAGAGGGTGTCGGAAGATGTCCTCCAGCTCTGGAATGCCCAAGGAAGGATGGCGGGTTAGTTCTTGCAGTCTGAACTCAGTGGCCTCCAGCTGAGATAGTTTCTCCCCAAGGGAAGCAACTTGTCCCTCGGCCGTCTCTTCCTCCTCCATCCTCTGGGCTTCCAGGCGTTCTACCTCTTGAAGCTCAGCCTCTGCCCTTGAAAGTTCGGCCTGTAGTTCTGCTATTCGGGCCGTGAGAAAGCTTCAGCGCTGCAAAGAGGCATTGGCATCATCCCTCATCCTCGCCGTAGTCCCTTTCAAAGAGATGAGAGATGCTCGGCATTCAGCTCGCTCCAGTGCTATGGCCGCCAGCTGGTCAGCTGCCTCCCGACCTAAGAATTCCCTTCTATTTACATATTTCATAAGCAAAACCACCCGTGGAGTCCAGTCATCCATTGGGCAACCAAAAGCCAACAGCGAGCGGGATAAGTGCTCTATCAAGCCCCTCAGCTGAACATAAGTCAAATCTCTACTGGCCGTGATGGTCTGCTAAAGGGTCCCTAAGAACTCCCACACAAGGTCACTCGACGACTGGAGACCGAGCGGTGACGTCTCAGGTAGTTCGAACTCCACTCTGCTGTCCACAGTGCCCCAGATTTCGTCGCCCGTCCAGAAGATGACGACGGCATGATCTGCAGTGCACTGGTGTGGGGAACAACCGCGGTGGCCAATATGGTAGCTGGAGTCTCAATGATGACGACTTCCCCGCCAGCCCCTTGGGATGAAGCTGCAACAGGAACATCAAGAGCCAAGGACATCTGTTCCTCACCTCCAACTCGACTGACCCCCATGTGACCAGTTTCAGCAGTGAGAGCCAAGGCCCCAGTAGCCCCGACTTCCTCTTCGACGATCTCTCCTGCCTCTACCTCTGAGGGGCCATATTTTTCCAAAGCCGACCGTTGTGCGACTTCCGATGGCTGAGAGTCCTCGACTGCTGCCAACTCATCAACCCTCACAAGTGCTCCGGGTCCCGCTGGAGCTGCTGCCGCTGCATAGTCCTTGGGATATCACAGTGCGATAGGCCGCAAGACGGGCAGGAAAGTTGCGTGACCCACGCCTAGAGCCGGGAGGGGTATCTGCACCGTCATGGTTGGCAGTAGTAATCGACCTGCTCAGAGGAAGAGGACTCCTCTGCTCTTCCGAGACGCTCCACCATCGGAGCAAGAGCCTCACCAGGAGGAGCATCACCCGCGGCAGGGACTTCCTCCATGCGCTCCACACCAGGAGCAACAATTGATGGGATCTCAGGGGCAAGCTCGTCCTGCCCCCGGGCAATCACTTCCTCTGCGCAGGGGAGTAATGACGGTTGCATATCAACTGAAATTTGCGACAAGAAATAGTCAAGCCGACTGAAGACATGAAGACTCCGCTTACCGAGACCATGCCGGATCAGCGTCCAAGGCCCAGGGGCACGTCGGATTAACCCCGCGCCGAATTAACAATCAAACGGCTCCGGATTAGCATCTGTGCCGGATTAAAGGCCATCCCAAGCTTCTGTCAACCGAAGAAGAGGTCGTTCCAGGCGAAGCTCATCTGTCGGCCTTGCGACACTCGTGCCTCGCTCGTAACACCAACGTCTGGGGGGCATTTATTGGTACCCAAAATATGATCGTCGGTGACCAAGCCATAAAGATGAATGATACGACCCGCTGAAGCACATAAGCCGATAAAGATCAACATATTGAAGACTTCTCAAGCTGCCAGAGCCTCGAGTCACCCCGTATGAACATCGGGACTTCACCTCAGGAGAATCAAGATGAACTCACAACCAACCGGCAGTGCTACCAAGCCTGCCCAATGAACCGGCATCGACTCCGTCGTGTCGCATACACTACACCCGTTGTCCGACCAAGGACGGTGGTCTACCCGGTGGCTACCCATCTCATGAAAGACTCTCCTGAGATGAAAGAGTACCCTTGGCTCTTCAGAACGGAGGACCGAAAACTCTGTCGACAAAAGATCCCGGTCACCCGGCGCGGGTATGGCTTCCCACCAAGATGGGCCCATTAGTGGCCGAATGATCACCCAGCCTAGGCGGAACTATCCCTGGTGCTATCCCACCCTCCAAGAAGCGTTGAGAGCACGAGCCAGACTGAGCCAGCAGCACTTATCATGGCACCGAGAGCCGTGTCAGTAGAAAACCCGCGTGTGCAAACCAAAGTAATCTAAAGTTTCGAGAATGGCCGTACGTCGGCCTGAGAGCTTCAAAAAGGCATCTCATCGAGGTTTCAAAGAGCAGTGGCGAGAGAAATACTCACGGTGATCCCCGGAACCATCCCCGGATTCATCGGATGACTCGCGACGTGCGAAGGACGCTAATCCGGCGTGCTCTAAATCGGCGCGCCCCCATTATCCGGCGCCCTGCTATTCCGACCCGCAAAAAGCAATGAGCTCCTCCCGGCGCGCCATTCTCCACGCCGGATTAGACTTCGAACATGCTCCTATATATGCGGCTGTTCGACTGAGAAAAAAAAAGAGAGAGGAGAGGGGAATTAAGAAGAGCAATCGAAGGAAAGAGGGAGAGCCTGTGAGCCAATTGGACTTGAGTGAGAGAGGGTTTTTTTGGGAAATTAGGGTCCTCTCTGAGTGCCCCCCCCCCTCGTCGCCGTCTTCCCTTGCTCTAACTGAAGGCCTCTGGAGTCGGAGAAGAAGGGTGAGGATTCGATATCCAGTGTGAGAAACAGGTGGGTCGCGTGCTTTCTCTTGGTTTTCTCTCCGACTCTTCCCTTCTGATCTGATGTAAGCGAGAAAGGGGGGGTGGCGATGATATGAGCCAATCCTCCCCCCCTTCCTCGCCATCTATTTCATTTGTTCTTCCTCTGTAAATCCCTCTGCAACTAGTGAATGGTGACCGGGCGGCAACGCCGGCGCCGGATTTGTAATATACATGTGTTAGCCTCCCCCCGTTTATGGGATGGTGATATATATATACGAATCTTTGGTGGATTGAATGTTTGAGGCCCTGTCTCTTTCCCCCACTGCTATCTCAGTCGGTGTACACGTCGGTGTTCTGCGTATGGTTTCCGATTCCGATTTCTCTGACTCCGAACATGCCCTGAGATATCATGGGCTATAGAGATGACCCCTCCACGGGTCCTTCCCATCGACGCCGCGTCTGTGTCTCATTCGATGGTCTTTGCATCCTCTGGGGATATAGTTGTGCCTGTGCATACACCTCTTCCCGCTTTGATATGAGGTCTGACTTCCATTCCCTTTCCCCCTTTGCATTGTTCTATTGCTCAGGGGAGTTGGAAGCCACCTCCAGAACGGCAAGGCCCACCATATAATTATTGCGTTCTAGTTATTCGAGCATATGCGCGTGTAGCTAGATTATCTTATCTACGTACCAACTATCCCTCTGTGTGACTACTAATCATCTATTCTTTTGGGAATGTTAGCCCAATCCCGCAGGCATCGATGCCTCAACCCTATGTCTGGTAATCTGTCTACACCGAATGCCCTCACTCCGCTGGTTTGTGGTTAGCAGCCATTGAGCCGTTTGAGTTCTGTCGATTTTATCTCAATCATCAGGGGAGGGGGACATTCCCCATTGTTTCACGAAGCTGCCAATTGGTCGAGGGGCCCTACCTCTCAGTGGTAGATGCTCCCTAAAGGCCACAGAGCGGATAGTGACAGGGGCTTTGGCCCAACAGTCCTAAACTTAGTAATTTGGGATCCGATGGTGACCAAGGGATGCGTGCTCCTAGCAGGCTAGTCCTCGGAGCTTCTCTCCCTAACGGTCTGTCCCTCTAAGGGATGCAGTCCAAGCTGTGGGTGGCCCACCCCTCGTAGGCCCGTCCTCGGGGTGCTGCTCCTGCTATCAGCTGCCTCATCTCTGTGTCTTCACCCACGGAGCTTCGGTGCCCCTCGTAGGCTCATCCTTAGGGTATCCTGTCCGTTGGGAATTGGCTGGCTGCTACCATGCAGACCGACAGTTTAGGGGCTTACTCCACAAGTGGGTATGACCCCGTTCCTCTCCTGCAACCTTTCAGGTTCAGGGGAGATGTTGCCCAATTTTGGGCAGGTTCTAGACAAACAAGTCATCTCTACGGACTGGCCATAACAAAACATTCATTCTGAGTCAAGGAACCTTCGTGCTCGAGTATGAACCTTGCACTGGCTCATGACTCTGCTCCGGGAGAGCCCCAGACTTCAATTCAATAGGCAATAAACCCAATTAAGCCTTTAAACCTTCAAAACATCTTAATAAGTTCAAAGGTTCTCAAAATTCTTCAAAAATCAACTAAACGGCGCGGTCCCTTATCCGGCGCGCCCTAATACGGCGCGGTACCCCACCGCGCCGGGTTAACGCTAGACTCATATCCTTCTGATTTCAACTGGCCCATTCCCGGCACGCCCTAAACTGGCGCGCCCCAAGGCCCCCGTGCCGGATTAATGCATGCCATGGCCGCGTCGGGTTAAACCCTATGCCTACGCTTGACCACGCCGGGGAAATCTATCCCTACGCGTGATCGCGCCGCTTTGGTGCTATTCTAGTCATTCATTCATATTCGGAGCGACCGTCGCCTCCCGCAGTCGAGATTAATAAACCTCAGTCAGTAATAAACCAAATAAGGGGAGGGCTGTCCAAGTCCGAACCATCTTATCGTCATGCTTACACTACCATGTCCGTCAGCGCTTCGCTTTCGTAATCATGCTTGTGTTACCATCCTCGTCTCCCTTGGCGTAGATTAATAAACATGATCTATCACTGTGCATTTTCATAATTCTATTACCATGCTTAACGTCGTCACAAGTATCCTGCGTGCATGTCTGCATAGGCCCTTGGGTATATCAAATGGCACTGACGGAAGACCGGGTTACGCCCGATCGGAAGTCTCCGCTATGCGTGATGGTGGTCTTCGGACCTACGCCCTCCGCCTTGTACCGAGGGTCTCCAATTTAATAAACCATGCCTCTCTTACATGATAGATGGACGCATCTCACGCGATCTTGTCATGCTCATAACATCGCATCTTTATTCCGGCCTCGACAGCCCACTATCTCGGCAATTAATCAAAGGTTTTCCCTCGTCGCGGGGGATGTAATTAACGTCATAACCTTTATGGTATGGCGGACTGCTGGTCCCGACCGAATCTCTCTCTCTCACCCGACACGGGTCAGAATGAGCGCATAATAAACTTGTCACTCGCGTGACTGGCACGCCCGCGTAGTCAATCAGTCAGTTAAATGACTAGTTAGTTAATTGGTCGATCGACATGTGAAATAAACCAAATAAACCCAAACAAAAAATATAATAAATAATAAGAAACAAGGTTTTTCCTTTCTTCTTTTCCCTATCGCAAACAACACCCCGCTTTGGGGGCGCATGAAGCCAAGAATCACACCCCCGTCCTGGGGGTATTTGAAGAAAAAGCCCACCTCACCTCGAGGGCCTAGAAGCTATAAAGAACACGCCCTGACTCAGGGGCATATGAGGAGAAGTCCACCCCGGCTTGGGGGCATGTGAAGAAGAAACAAACCCCGCCAGTGGGGGCATAGAAGCCATGAAGAACACGCCCCGGCTTAGGGGCATTTGAAGAAGCTACATCCCGCCTTGGGAGCACAAGAAGAGAAGAATACACCCCGACTTAGGGGTATTCGAAGAAGGAATACATCCCGGCCTCGGGGCCTATGAAGCAACATATATTCCCCCCGGGGGCATCTGAAGCAGAACAAAAAACTTTCCCCGGCTCAGGGGATCATATGAAGAAAAGAATACACCCCGATATGGGAGCACATAAGCAAAGAAGAAGAGTTCCCCCCACCTCGGGGGCATAAGAAGCAAGAATCATACCCCGCCCTGGGGGCATATGAAGCAACATACACCCCGCCTGGGGGCATAGAAGCCATAGAGGAGACTCCCCAGCTCAGGGGTATCAGAAGAAGAAGCATGCCCCACCTGGGGGCATAGAAGCCATAAAGATCACACCCCGCCTGGGGCACAGAAGCAAGGAGGCAGAATCCACCCCGCCATGGGGCGGCACACAAAGAGAGAAACCACACCCCGCCATGGGGGCATGAGATGCAAGGAATGTACCCCGCCCCAGGGAGCATAAGAAGCAGAAGCCACACCCCGTCTGGGGGGTATAGAAGCCATAAAAGACACACCTCGCCCGGGGGAATATGAAGAGAATACACCCCACCTTCGGGGCATTTGACGAAGAATCCACCCCGATCGGGGGCGTAAAGAAGCAAAGAGACATACATCCCGACCTGGGAGCATACGAAGAGAGAATATACCCCGACTTAGGGGCGTCAGAAGAAGAAACATACACCCCGATCCAGGGACATAAGAAGCGAGAGAATACGCCCTGTGAAAAGGGTATAAGAGACATGAAGAATGTACCCCAGCCTGGGGGCTCAAAAAAATACACTCCACCCTTGGCGCATAAGAAGCGGAAGCATCTACCCCGACCCGGGGCATAGAAGCGAAGAGACATATATCCCGATCTGGGAGCATAAGAAGAAAGATATACTCTGCCCAAGCGGCATTTGAAGAAACAACATACCCTGCTTCGGGGGCACAGAAACCGTAAAGAGATACACCCCCGCCTCAGGGGGGCATAAGAAGCAAAAGATACACCCTCGCGCAGGGGACATATGAAGAGAAGCACTCCTCCGCCTTCAAGGGTAGAAGAAGTAGAATTCACCCCCGCC
Source organism: Amorphophallus konjac (assembly GCA_022559845.1). Lineage (NCBI taxonomy): Eukaryota > Viridiplantae > Streptophyta > Magnoliopsida > Alismatales > Araceae > Amorphophallus > Amorphophallus konjac. The sequence goes on along the minus strand of CM040124.1, from coordinate 47,363,795 downwards.
ATGGAGGGGGGTATAAGAAACAAAAGCCACGCCCTGGCTTAGGGGCATTTGAAGTAGAAACATACCCCGCCTGGGGGCATAGAAGCCGTGAAGGGTATACCCCAGCTTAGGGGCATTTGAAGAGAGCTACACCCCGCTTTGGGGGCATTTGAAGAAGAAACATACCCCGCCAGTGGGGGCATAGAAGCCGTGAAGAGTATACCCCACCATGGGGGCATTTGAAGAGAGCTACACCCAGCCTCGGGGGCATTAGAAAAAAAAACAAAACACACACCCTAGTTTGGGGGCATAGAAGCCTTGAAAAATACGCCCCGCCTGGGGGCACAGAGGCAAAGAGGCAAAATACACCCCTATGGGGGACGCATACCAAATAAAGCTACACCCCAACCTGGGGGCACATTAAGAGAAACACACTCCAGCGTGGAAGCATTAAAGAGAAAAGAATAGCAGAATAAAGAAAAAGACACGCATGAGGCAGACGTGGTCTTCGAGCCCGCCTCATCACACAAAAGAAGAGAAGAAAAAAAAGAATACACATGAGACAGACGTGGTCCTCGAGCTCGCCTCACCACACAAAGGAAGAGAAAAAAAGAAAGAGTACACACGAGGCAGACGTGGTCTTCGAGCCCGCCTCTCCACAAAAAAAGAGAATAAAAGAAAGAAATGATCACGAGGCAAACATAGTCCTTGCACCTGCCTCTCCATAAAAGAAGAAGAGAAGAAGAGAAAGAACAGTCACGAGGTGAACATGGTCTCTGCACCCGCCTCTCCACATAAAAGAAGAAGAGAAGAAGGGAAAGAAGAGTCATGAGGCAAACATGGTCTTTGCGCCTGCCTCTTTACAAAAAGAAGAGAAGAGAAAAAAAGAGACATGAGGCGAACATGGTCTTTACACCTGCCTCTCCAGAAAAAAAGAAGGACACACGAGGCAGACGTGATCTTCGAGCCCGCCTCTCCACAAAAAAAGAGAAGAAAAGAAAGAAATGATCACGAGGCAAACATGGTCTTTGCACCTGCCTCTCCATACAAAAGAAGAAGAGAAGAAGAGAAAGAAAAGAGACATGAGGCAGACGTGGTCTTCGAACCCGCCTCTTGACATTAAAAAAAAAAGGGAGAACGATCATGAGGCAGACGTGGTCCTCGAACCCGCCTCTTCGCATAAAAAAAGAAGAGAAGAAGAGAGAAAGAAAAGATCATGAGGCGAACATGGTCTCTGCACCTGCCTCTCCATAAAAGAAGAAGAGAAGAAGAGAAAGAACAGTCACGGGGTGAACATGGTCTCTGCACCTGCCTCTCTACAAAAGAAGAAGAGAAGAGAAAAAAAAGAGACATGAGGCAGACGTGGTCTTCGAACCCGCCTCTTGACATAAGAAAAAAAAAAGGAGAACAGTCATGAGGCAAACATGGTCTTTGCGCCTGCCTCTTTACAAAAAGGAGAGAAGTGAAAAATAGACAAGAGGCGAACATGGTCATTGCACCTGCCTCTCCATAAAAGAAGAAGAGAAGAAGAGAAAGAAGAGTCATGAGGCAAACATGGTCTTTGCACCTACCTCTCCACAAAAAAAGGAAGAGAGTTAAGAGGCAGACGCGGTCTTTGCACCTGCCTCTCCACATGAAAGAAGAAGGGAAGAAGAGATAGAAGAGTCGTGAGGTAAACATGGTCTTTGCATCTGCCTCTCTACAAAAGAAGAAGAGAAGAGAAAAAAGAGACATGAGGAGAACATGGTCTTTACACCTGTCTCTCCATAAAAGAAGAAGGGAAGAAGAGAAAGAACATGCACGAGGTGAACATGGTCTTTACAGCTGTCTCTCCATAAAAGAAGAAGAGAAGAAATGAAAGAACAGTCAAGATGCGAACATGGTCCTTGAACCTGCCTCTTCACACAAAAGAAGAAGAGAAGAAAAGAAGGAAAGAGTCCCGAGGTAGATGCGGTCCTTGAACCCGCCTCTTCACATAAAAGAAGAAGAGAAGAAAAGAAAGAAAAAGAGTCCCGAGGCAAACATGGTCCCTGAACCCGCCTCCCCACACAAAAGAAGAAGAGAAGAAGAGAAAGAATAGCCTCGAGGTAAACATGGTCTTTGCACCTGCCCCTCCAAAAAAAAAAGAAAAAAAATCTTTATGAGGTAAACTTTTACCTCCGACCTCCAGCCACCCAACAAATACAAACCAAACAGCATTCCACTGACGGGGCGTTAAATCGAAAATATTCAGCTATCGGGGCTTCAATCATATAGATATTCAGCCATCGGGGCTTCCAGCTGATAGATACTCAGCCATCGGGGCTTCAAGCCGATAGATATTCAGCCATCGGGGCTTCAATCTGATAGATATTCAGCCATCGGGGCTTCAAGCCGACAGATACTCAGCCATCAGGGCTTCAAGCCGACAGATATTCAACCATCGGGGCTTCAATCCGATAGATATTCAGCCATCGGGGCTTGAAGCCGATAGATACTCAGCCATCGGGGCTTCAAGCCGACAGATATTCAGCCATCGGGGCTTCAATCTGATAGATATTCAGCCATCGGGGCTTCAAGCCGACAGATACTCAGCCATCGAGACTTCAAGCCGACAGATATTCAGCCATCGGGGCTTCAAGCCGATAGATATTCAGCCATCGGGGCTTCAAGCCGACTAAACCTTCCACTGATAGGGTGTTAAATCGACTAAACATTCCGCCGACGGGGTGTTAAACCGACTAGACCTTCTACCGACGGGGCGTTAAACTGACTAGACCTTTCGCCGACGGGGCGTTAAACTGACTAGGCCTCCCGCTGACGGGGCATTAAACCGACTAAACCTTCCGTCGACGGGACGCTAAATCGACCAACTTTCAGCCATCGGGGATTCAAGCCGACAGCTACCCCTTCTGATAGGGTGCAAGGCCCGGATACAGAGGGGGGGTGAATGTATCCCTCCTCAAATATCGCCCAATTGACTCTCTAATACTCAAATATGCGGAATTAAAAGCAGTTGAAGAAATATGCTGAAAATACTTAGAAGGATCTCGTCAAGACAACACAAATCTATTAGCCCTCACACGCTCCTAAGCAAGCATCTAAAGAGCACAGTAATGAAAAGAACATATAAGGAAAATCAAACCACAAGTGAACACCAAGATTTTTTAGGTGGTTCGGTCCACAGACCTACGTCCACCCCTCACTCCAAACCGGAGTGAGGCTTCCACTAGCTAGGCTAGAAACTGCAGACTCAGTCTGCAACAAATGCTGTAAAACAGCTTGACCAGGGGAACAACCTCCCCTCTTCCTCCCAACCGGAGGGACACCCCAAGTGGCTCCCAGCCACTTAGAAACCAGAGACAGAGTCTCTCTTCCTCCAGACCAGGAGGGAACACCTGGACTTGCAATCCACAAGATCAGAACCGGAGGACCAATCCTCCCTTCCTCCAAACCAGAGGGAAACAACCAATGACACCCAGTCAAAGGCAACCAGAGACGCAAGTCTCTCTTCCTCCAAACCGGAGGGAACCCGACCTCACACTAGAGGATCGGAAGAACAACTAGAGAATAGTTAAAAGAAAACAAAAAAAAAAAACGCAGCAACAGAAAGCTGGAAAAATGAAATGCACAATAGCTCTCGCAGGAGCTGGCTGGCCTGGATTTGATCCACGGTCCAGCAGGAACTGATCTTTAGTTGAAGCTTCCTTTGCTCTAGCTCTCTCTTCTTCTCACTCTTCTTTTACTTCTCTTTCGCAGTGTAGCACCCCGTTTTTTTTAGACTAAAATAGAAATAAATAAATATATTCAAAATAAAAAGGATGAGTATGAATTCGTGTTGTAAACTAATTCAAGTAACTTATCACAAATATTTAAAATTTAGATAAATTTTTATGTAAATAGATAAAAGGGAACGAGGGAAGAAATATTATAAATTAATCTTCTTATATTTGAATAGTTAATTTTTAAAATGGTTGGTGATAAGAGATGAGTTATTATTTAATTAATGTATAGTTCTTTAAAGATATTAAGAAAAAAGAAAGGAACTCGTAAAATAATAATAACATAGTATGTTTGTTACGTGACTTGACCTTTGGAATGATAAAAACAACAATACTCTAAATTAATAAATCAATATTATAAATAAATAAATATAAGACCTTAAATGGACCTTATTTAATTACAATAGCCAAAATAATAAGAAAATACTAAATATATGCTTGAAAATAATAGTAATAGATATTGCATTTATGATCGTAATAAGGTAAACAAAATAAATTAGAATGGACTTCTATTCCGTTTATCTCCTTCAGTTATTAAGTTATTAGACTAATGGTTATTGGGCTAATTGAATAGGCCCATTAGGACCCTAACCCCTATAAGAGTCTACTTGGATCGATTAGAGTTTGATTCATAGAGTAATATTAAATAATTAAATCGGTTTGGCTATTTAATTTATCAATAGATAAAAATTAAGTTTTATCATATTGGGTGTTGATTTAAGAATTTAAAATATTACAACCAGTGTATATATATATATGCACATAAATGGGCCAAGACTAAGTAGCCAACCCACGTATATAATGTGGGCCTCAGATCTATGAAGACAAAAATAAGGAATAAATATATTCCAAATAAATTAAACTTGCATGAGAAGGCCAAATAAAAACAAATAAGTTGTATACACTTAATGGGCTTTAACATATTTATTATCTCTTTCCATCAACAAAAATATATAAAACCTTAGCCCAAATTAAACACAAACCCATATATATACATTAATGGACCTATAATCATGGGGTTACATATACATATATTAACCCATTCATATACACCAAAATCCAACCCACACACACTTTATGCACAACAACCCACGTGTGTGTACAAATTATATGTATAATATATGTATAAGCACAGCCCATAAAACCAACCGAACAAACCTTTCTAACCCAAAACCCATGAATATGTAAAAACCCAAGCCCATATGCCCCACGTACAAATGTACTGGGTGTCATCAAAACCATCCGATCACCACTGTAGCCATCACCCAGGGCATGCATGCTCTTGCGTGAATAACTTTAGGGTTTTCAAACCAAAAGATAGCATGTGGCCGTGGTATTAGCAGGAAGAGAAAACCCTGAATCCAACAGTGGGTTCCTTGCTTCCATTTAACTCCTACCCTCTTAAGGTTTCCAACCACAATAAATAAACTTCCTAAACCGATCAATAGAACCTTGCTGTTACGTTCGAGGGGTAAGCCCGTGCCGTCGTCATCCTCTACATCCTGCTGAACTCTTCTTCCCTCTGCTTCCTGTTGCTGCGGACGTGAGGAAGTGACAGAACTTCTTCTTCCCCTTCTTCCTCCTGCTACTGCTTCAGGCTGTTGATTCCCCTCTACGTCCTCTTCCTCCTGTGGCGTGAAGGAAGCTGCAGAAGTCTCCCTCCTGCTGCCGATTCTTCTCCCTAGCGCTCCTGCTACCCTGGTCACGATAAGAAGAAGGTCAAGACGACTTCTTCCTGCGGTCATCTTCCTCCTCTGTTCAGAGCAGAGTATCGTTTCCACCATTCTTCACTGTTCATCATCACCAAAGTCACTAAAAAGGTAGGTTCTCTCAAGTTTCGTAGCCCAAACAAAGATAAATCATGATTGTATTGTAGGTTTTCTCAAGTTTCGTAGCACAAACTAAGTTTACTCATGATTTGAAGTTAAAATCATATATATACATCATGCAGAGAGTTCATCGTTGTGTCTCTGTCGAGTTCTGAATTGTTTTGTAATTAGCGACCCTCATCAGGGCACTAATTCATTTTGACGCCCCATCAAAACGGTCGTCAATTCCATATAATTAATAAATTTCACATGTTAAAAATTTAATATCTATGTAACCAAAAATCTGATTTAATACATGAATAGAGTTTTGGAATCCTGCTATTTTTCTTGGCCTATCCATATATATATTGTCATAAAAATATTTATATTGGAAAAATACCACTGTTCATAAATCAATCTAGTGAAAAAAGAAATGACGCCCTTCACCATATCATTTCTTTGAATTAACGACCCAGCCTAGGGCTTTATATTCATAGAAGATGGCAGCAACCCAGTCGTCAATTAATGAAATTCAAAAAAAAATGACCAACGACCAGTCGTCAATTGAACATATGTTAGTTATGAGTTTTTAGCATTAATAGTTGTCATAGGTATAGAAGTATCCTTTGGCCATGAAAATTTATGGGCATACTATTGGGGTGGAGACCGAGGTAGTGAAAGTGGTTGCACCATTTTTCGTGCCCCCTATCGCAAGATCTCCCGTCTCGCAACGAAAAATTATTTTGCACGTATGGTTAGGTAGAGTTTTTCGAGCCGGTCATTTCGGTATATTATAAGCTAGATTCCGACATGGTTAGGTATAGAAGCGGGAGGTTTGAAAATTTAAATTTTTTTGAAATAACGACTCAAAAACGGTCGTCACTTTAAAATTTGACGCCACTGTTCCTAGGCGTCAGATTAACTATATATATATAAGTATATATATATATATATCATGTATGCATATCTTTAAAATCCATTATTATTAAAATATATAACAAAAAATTATGAAAAATATATATTTGGAATCCTTGTATTTTTCTCCTAATTATCATATATTCTTTTTCTTTGAATTGTTTTAAATAAATCAATGTGCCTTTTAATGTATGTTTTTGAATTTATTCAATTAAATAGATATAAATGTGAATTCATGTTAAATAAATTCAGTTAAAAATCATACAATTAACGTCCCTCCAAGAGGACGCTAATTAATAAATGACGCCACCCATGGGCGTCAAATAATATAAGTTTATTTAATTATAGTTAATTATAGAATTGGATGGACATGAATTCTATTATTAACACATTCATGTTCTCACCGTTTTCTCCCGATTTGACCCATATCGCGGGTCTTCTTGCACTCTCATCTCACGTCCGTAAATGGAGTCCCTGTTTCATGATTGGTTCACATATACACCTCAACTCTCGGTGACATACGAGCCCTCCGTTGGACATTCCGTTCCTTCGGACTGGCAAGTTAGTCATTGGGACCTCCGTAAGTCTCCTCGTAGATTTGGATTCCCTCAAGGCCGACTGAGCTGGTTGTACCTTAAACACCTTGTGCCTTTGATTTCCACGTCTTGTGGTAAACCGGCCCTCTCATGGTGCTATCTTGGTCCATGAGAGAATAAACCTAGCCGGTGGAATGATGATATTCCACTAGGCGATGTCTTGGATTGAGTCCCTTATAGATGGGGTCAATCTCTCAGCTTGATTCATGTCCCTTGATTGGTGGCAGGTTTAGTCATCCACTCAAGTTATCACGGCTACCTAGTTAAGGTACCGATTCTACCCAGGTTATCGACATGTCATGATTCTCGTTGGTTTTATCATTGTCCCTCTAATGTTCTTCCTTGAATTCTGTGGAACCTATCCACGAATCTACATTGATATCCTACATGAGTTTGTTCTTGGAATTCCATGGCTATCATTAAAGTGGTTGTCTAGATATTACATGTAACAATGTCCGCGCATATAGGGCCCGATCTGGTCCTGGGAGGAGCACCCGAAAGTACTTGTGCCCATGGGAGTTATATTGATCATGGTGTGGCATTGCACTGAAGTGCTTGCTTGAATCTACGACACCCCACTATCTCTCTCTCGCGTGCTTGACTTGGATTGACTTGACATGACTTGCATGGCCCGGAATGGGTAAAGTACTTGCTTGTTAATAGTCATTATCTCATGACATGAAAGACTTTATTGATATACTTGGTACTCGTTCAAATACTTGAAATCTTGAATATTTGAAATTCCCTATCTTGGATCGACAGTACATGTTATTTCCTCTCGTTATCATGTTCAATTCCGTATCGTTCTATTTTACATGATTGACATGTTAGACTTGTATTTTCATTTGGAAGAGGTAATTACTTAAACCAATTTCTAATTCTTGAGATAAAATTCCTACTGAGCGTTCGCTCATTCAGTTCTCTTCCAATATTTTTCAGGTAATCAGGTGACTAGCAAGACCGAGACTCACATGGGAGGGACAAGTGTGCAAGCGAGCTTCGAAAACTAGTGAACATGTGTCTTTTATCTTTCTTGAGTCTAGCATGGTGTCTCTTATTTAGTTATCTTGTCTAAGTCTGTTAGAGCATCATCTCTTTTTCTTTCATAGTGACGTAGTTGAGTCTTCAAGTCCTTGTAAGAGATTTATATTTGAAATAAAATTTTTATTGTTGTTCCAAATTATTTGGACTTATGCGATTGCTCTTGATTATTCACGACTGTTTAACTGCCACGTTCCGAGCAAACGACACGTTCCGCTGCTATCGGTTCGGGGCGTGACAGAGGTGGTATCAGAGTTTCGGCTTTCTCATCCTCAAGTTATTAGGTTCCAATGATAGGTCAAGTATCCTTGTCAGTCATACTAGAGCTTCGGCTTTCAAATCCTTAGGTCATTAAGTCCAAGAGATAGGTTGAGCAATCTTTATTGGTCATCCTATAGGAATTCCGTGAGAATGGGTAGAGCCTGGGGATATATTATAAAGAATGGATAAAATATTCAAGTCCCATTCTTACTAATTATAGAAAATTTTAAGTCCAAAATTAATCTCCCCATTAATCTTGCAGGAATATAAATAGAATGGAGACATCCAAACTAAACTTTATCCCCGAGATGGTCTTGTGTAGTATCATGAATAAAATTATAACTAGTTGAATGGAAGATGGTGTGAATTTGGGGACCAAATTCTTTTTAAGTGGGGGAAGGTGTAGCACCCCATTTTTTTTAGACTAAAATAGAAATAAATAAATATATTCAAAATAAAAAGGATGAGTATGAATTCGTGTTGTAAACTAATTCAAGTAACTTATCACAAATATTTAAAATTTAGATAAATTTTTATGTAAATAGATAAAAGGGAACGAGGGAAGAAATATTATAAAATTAATCTTCTTATATTTGAATAGTTAATTATTAAAATGGTTGGTGATAAGAGATGAGTTATTATTTAATTAATGTATAGTTCTTTAAAGATATTAAGAAAAAAGAAAGGAACTCGTAAAATAATAATAACAGAGTATGTTCGTTACGTGACTTGACCTTTGGAATGATAAAAATAACAATACTCTAAATTAATTGATCAATATTATTAATAAATAAATATAAGACCTTAAATGGACCTTATTTAATTACAATAGCCAAAATAATAAGAAAATACTAAATATATGCTTGAAAATAATAGTAATAGATATTGCATTTATGATCGTAATAAGGTAAACAAAATAAATTAGAATGGACTTTTATTCCGTTTATCTCCTTCAGTTATTAAGTTATTAGACTAATGGTTATTAGGCTAATTGAATAGGCCCATTAGGACCCTAACCCCTATAAGAGTCCACTTGGATCGATTAGAGTTTGATTCATAGAGTAATATTAAATAATTAAATCGGTTTGGCTATTTAATTTATCAATAGATAAAAATTAAGTTTTATCATATTGGGTGTTGATTTGAGAATTTAAAATATTACAACCAGTGTATATATATATATACACATAAATGGGCCAAGACTAAGTAGCCAACCCACGTATATAATGTGGGCCTCAGATCCATGAAGACAAAAATAAGGAATAAATATATTCCAAATAAATTAAACTTGCATGAGAAGGCCAAATAAAAACAAATAAGTTGTATACACTTAATGGGCTTTAACATATTTATTATCTCTTTCCATCAACAAAAATATATAAAACCTTAGCCCAAATTAAACACAAACCCATATATATACATTAATGGACCTATAATCATGGGGTTACATATACATATATTAACCCATTCATATACACCAAAATCCAACCCACACACACTTTATGCACAACAACCCACGTGTGTGTACAAAGTATATGTATAATATATGTATAAGCACAGCCCATAAAACCAACCGAACAAACCTTTCTAACCCAAAACCCATGAATATGCAAAAACCCAAGCCCATATGCCCCACGTACAAATGTACTGGGTGTCATCAAAACCATCCGATCACCACTGTATCCATCACCCAGGGCATGCATGCTCTTGCATGAATAACTTTAGGGTTTTCAAACCAAAAGATAGCATACGGCCGTGGTATTGGCAGGAAGAGAAAACCATGAATCCAACCGTGGGTTCCTTGCTTCCATTTAACTCCTACCCCCTTAAGGTTTCCAGCCACTATAAATAAACTTCCTAAACCGATCAATAGAACCTTGCTGTTACGTTCGAGGGGTAAGCCCGTGCCGTCGTCATCCTCTACATCCTGCTGAACTCTTCTTCCCTCTGCTTCCTGTTGCTGCGGACGTGAGGAAGTGGCAGAACCTCTTCTTCCCCTTCTTCCTCCTGCTACTGCTTCAGGCTGTTGATTCCCCTCTACGTCCTCTTCCTCCTATGGCATGAAGGAAGCTGCAGAAGTCTCCCTCCTACTGCCGATTCTTCTCCCTAGCGCTCCTGCTACCCTGGTCACGACAAGAAGAAGGTCAAGACGACTTCTTCCTGCGGTCATCTTCCTCCTCTGTTCAGAGCAGAGTATCATTTCCACCATTCTTCACTGTTCATCATCACCAAAGTCATTAAAAAGGTAGGTTCTCTCAAGTTTCGTAGCCCAAACAAAGATAAATCATGATTGTATTATAGGTTTTCTCAAGTTTCGTAGCCCAAACTAAGTTTACTCATGATTTGAAGCTAAAATCATATATATACATCATGCAGATAGTTCATCGTTGTGTCTCTGTCGAGTTCTGATTTTTTTTGTAATTAGCGACCCTCATCAGGGCGCTAATTCATTTTGACGCCCATCAAAACGGTCGTCAATTCCATATGAATTAATAAATTTCACATGTTAAAAATTTAATATCTATGTAACCAAAAATCTGATTTAATGCATGAATAGAGTTTTGGAATCCTACTATTTTTCTTGACCTATCCATATATATATTATCGTAAAAATATTTATATTGGAAAATACCACTGTTCATAAATCAATCTGGTGAAAAAAGAAATGACGCCCTTCACCATGTCATTTCTTTGAATTAACGACCCTGCCTAGGGCGTTATATTCATAGAAGATGACAGCAATTCAAAAAAAAAGACCAACGACCAGTCGTCAATTAATGAAATTCAAAAAAAAATGACCAACGACCAGTCGTCAATTGAACATATGTTAGTTATGAGTTTTTAGCATTAATAGTTGTTCATAGGTATAGAAGTATCCTTTGGCCATGAAAATTTATGGGCATACTATTGGGGTGGAGACCGAGGTAGTGAAAGTGGTTGCACCATTTTTCGTGCCCCCTATCGCAAGATCCCCCGTCTCTCAACGAAAAATTATTTTGAACATATGGTTAGGTAGAGTTTTTCGAGCCGGTCATTTCGGTATATTATAAGCTAGATTCCGACATGGTTAGGTATAGAAGCGGGAGGTTTGAAAATTCAAAATTTTTTTAAATAAGGACTCAAAAACGGTCGTCACTTTAAAATTTGACGCCACTGTTCCTAGGCGTCCGATTAACTATATATATATATAAGTATATAAATATATATATATATATATATATATATCATGTATGCATATCTTTGAAAATCCATTATTATTAAAATATATAACATAAAATTAGGAAAAATATATATTTGGAATCCTTGTATGTTTCTCCTAATTATCATATATTCTTTTTCTTTGAATTGTTTTAAATAAATCAATGTGCCTTTTAATGTATGTTTTTGAATTTATTCAATTAAATAGATATAAATGTGAATTCTTGTTAAATAAATTCAGTTAAAAATCATACAAATAACGTCCCTCCAAGAGGACGCTAATTAATAAATGACGCCACCCATGGGCGTCAAATAATATAAGTTTATTTAATTATAGTTAATTATAGAATTGGATGGACATGAATTCTATAATTAACACATTCATGTTCTCACCGTTTTCTCCCGATTTGACCCATACCGCGGGTCTTTTGGCACTCTCATCTCACGTTCGTAGATGGAGTCCCTGTTTCATGATTGGTCAACATATACACCTCAACTCTCGGTGACATACGAGCCCTCCGTTGGACATTCCGTTCCTTCGAACTGGCAAGTTAGTCATTGGGACCTCCGTAAGTCTCCTCGTAGCCTTGGATTCCCTCAAGGCCGACTGAGCTGGTTGTACCTTAAACACCTTGTGCCTTTGATTGCCACGTCTTGTGGTAAACCGGCCCACTCATGGTGCTATCTTGGTCCATGAGAGAATAAACATAGCCGGTGGAATGATGATATTCCACTAGGCGATGTCTTGGATTGAGTCCCTTATAGATGGGGTCAATCTCTCAGCTTGATTCATGTCCCTTGATTGGTGGCAGGTTTAGTCATCCACTCAAGTTATCACGGCTACCTAGTTAAGGTACCGATTCTACCCAGGTTATCGACATGTCATGGTTCTCGTTGGTTTTATCATTGTCCCTCTAATGTTCTTCCTTGAATTCTGTGGAACCTATCCACGAATCTACCTTGATATCCTACATCAGTTTGTTCTTGGAATTCCATGGCTATCATTAAAGTGGTTGTCTAGATATTACATGTAACAATGTCCGCGCATATAGGGCCCGATCTGGTCCTGGGAGGAGCACCCGAAAGTACTTGTGCCCATGGGAGTTATATTGATCACGGTGTGGCATTGCACCGAAGTGCTTGCTTGAATCTATGACACTCCACTATCTCTCTCTCGTGTGCTTGACTTGGATTGACTTGACATGACTTGTGTGGCCCGGAATGGGCAAAGTACTTGCTTGTTAATAGCCATTATCTCATGACATGAAAGACTTCATTGATATACTTGATACTCGTTCAAATACTTGAAATCATGAATACTTGAAATTCCCTATCTTGGATCGACAGTACATGTTATTTCCTCTCGTTATCATGTTCAATTCCGTATCGTTCTATTTTACATGATTGACATGTTAGACTTGCATTTTCATTTGGAAGAGATAATTACTTAAACCAATTGCTAGTTCTTGAGATATAATTCCTACTGAGCGTTCGCTCATTCAGTTCTCTTCCAATATTTTTCAGGTAATCAGGTGACTAGCAAGACCGAGACTCACATGGGAGGGACAAGTGTGCAAGCGAGCTTCGAAAACTAGTGAACCTGTGTCTTTTATCTTTCTTGAGTCTAGCATGGTGTCTCTTATTTAGTTATCTTGCCTAAGTCTGTTAGAGCGTCATCTCTTTTTCTTTCATAGTGACGTAGTTGAGTCTTCAAGTCCTTGTAAGATATTTATATTTGAAATAAAAATTTTATTGTTGTTCCAAATTATTTAGACTTATGTGATTGCTCTTGATTATTCACGACTGTTTAACTGCCACGTTCCGAGCAAACGACACGTTCCGCTACTATCGGTTCGGGGCGTGACACGCAGGCTCTCTCTCTGTCTCTTCTTTTCTCTTCTTCTTTCTTCTTTCTTCTTCTTCTACTCACAGCCTCTCTGCAGCTCTATATTTCTATCTCGATCACACTCTTTCTCTTTCTGATCCGATCTCTCTTTCTTATCTTATCAGTCTTCTCCAAATGGAGGAGGCTTCGTATTTATAGCAGTAGCAATTAGGGCGTTATCCTCGGATCACGTGCCAGGTGCCAACCTCGGATCACGCGCACTTCATAGGCCTCACGAACAGTACCTGTCACACAGACATATGAAGATATCAGATGAATGTATAGACTTGATGGGTTAACTGAGGACCACCGTTGTACAGACTTAGTGTGAAGGATATAGTGTATAGACTTGAAGATTTAACAATCGAGTGTATATACTTGAAGATTAAACAATCGAGTGTATAGACTTGTAGGCTTAACAATCGAGTGTATAGACTTGAGGACTTAACAATCGAGTGTATAGACTTGAAGATTAAACAATCGAGTGTATAGACTTGAGGACTTAACAATCCAGTGTATACACTTGAAGATTAAACAATCGAGTGTATAGACTTGAAGGATTAACAATCGAGTGTATAGACTTGAGGGCTTAACAATCGAGTGTATAGAGTTGAAGATTTAACAATCGAGTGTATAGACTTGAAGGTTTAACAATCGAGTGTATAGACTTGAAGATTAAACAATCGAGTTTATAGACTTGAAGGCTTAACAATCGAGTGTATAGACTTGAGGACTTAACAATCGAGTGTATAGACTTGAAGATTTAACAATCGCGTGTATAGACTTGAAGGCTTAACAATCGAGTGTATAGACTTGAAGGCTTAACAATCGAGTGTATAGACTTGAGGACTTAACAATCGAGTGTATAGACTTGAAGATTAAACAATCGAGTGTATAGACTTGAGGACTTAACAATCGAGTGTATAGACTTGAGACTAAATCGAGTGTATAGACTTGAAGATTTAACAATCGAGTGTGTAGACTTGAAGGCTTAACAATCGAGTGTATAGACTTGAAGATTAAACAATCGAGTGTATAGACTTGAAGGCTTAACAATCGAGTGTATAGACTTGAGGACTTAACAATCGAGTGTATAGACTTGAAGATTTAACAATCGAGTGTATAGACTTGAAGGCTTAACAATCGAGTGTATAGGGTTGAAGCCTTGAAAGCGAGTGTATAGACTTGAGGGATGATATCGAGTGTATAGACTTCAGCTGAAGGAGATGCACATGTACACTGAAGAGTGTACAGTCTTCACTGATGGATGTTCAGACTTTCACCTCTGAAGAGTATATACTCTGCTGAAGAACGTTCAGTCGATGTACAAGCCAGAGGCTGTATAGACTTCATATAAAGGCAGCAGAGTTTAGACTAAAGGATGCAGACACAAGCTATATAGACTTTGGAAGATGAAGCATGCACAGTGTATAGACTTACGTTGAAGCAACCAGAATGTTCAGACTTCGTTGAAGCAACCAGAATGTACAAACTTAAGCGTGAAGACAATGCAATGTATAGACATTGATGAACATTATGCAATGCATGGACTTTGATGAACATATGCATTGTATGGATTTTGATGAACACATGCAATGTATGGACTTAGATGAGACACAGCATGAGATGGTGGATGTACAGACTTGGGCTGTACAGACTTGGAAAGCTTGACAGCCAATGTATAGACTTCAAGTGAAGATCAATGTATAGACTTCAAGTGAAGATCAATGTATAGACTTCAAGTGAAGACCAATGTATAGACTTCATGTGGAAGCCCAATGTACAGACTTGAGATATGCAAGCTACAGTGCCGATGTATAGACTTTGGGAATGTTCAGACTTGAATGCTCGACTAGTGTACAGACTTGCCACCGACCAATGTATGGACTTGAAGGGCTTGAACACGGCGATGTGTAGACTTGGCCAGAACGTAGGGAAAGGTATGAATGTATAGACTTGGCCAGAACGTAGGGAAAGCCGCCAATGTGCAGACTTGATCATCCAGCAGTGTATAGAATTTGTTTCAAGCAACGTACGTAAAAGAGACAATGTATAGACTTTGCACAGGAATGCCTGAATCAGTGCAATGTATAGACTTCCCAAACGAATGTACAGACTTCAGAAGATGCAGACTCTGTATAGACTTGCGGAAGGAAACGAATGTATAGACTTTGAACAAAGATGAACAATGCACTCTGTACAGACTTAGAGATCTGGGCGGTCGACCCATCTGGAAGGGGGGTTGACCCACTTCTAGACTTCAACTATCAAGCTTCAGGCAGGCTGTCTAAGGATGTATAGACTGAAGAACTGAAGCCCATGATGTATAGACTTGGTGATATGAGGCATGCAGGCTGTATAGACTTGCGATGCCATGAAGACAATGTGTAGACTTGTGAAGCTTGAGACCAATGTATAGACTTGAAGAGCCGAAGCCAATGTATAGACTTGACGAATGTGGGGGATCGACCCATCTGGAAAGGGGGTCGACCCACTTCTGTCCAGACAATGCTGAAAGGTTATAGCAGCATCACCCATTGTACAGACTAACATCAAAGAATCCAGATAAATGCAATTCTGAATTGCATCAACAATTATGAAATGCATCAATGCTCACACCACACAGCCTCAGCCTGTTCGTTGGTTATGTAATTCAGATGATGTTCAATGAAACATGCATATGCAACACAAACAGATTTATATATGCAGATTCAAATAGATGATGACTTATAGTGTTTGCTATCATCAAAATCACAGGGACATAACAATCTCCCCCTTTTTGATGATGGCAACACTATGAGTCATACTGACTTGATCAATTATTTCTCCCCCTTTGACTTCAGCAAAAAGACATTAATTGAAGAAAAGAAAAAAAATAAGACTGCATAAAATGAGTGAATTAAAAGCTCCCCCTTTAATGACAATTAGCTCCCCCTGAAAAGAATAATGATCAGAAATGTTTTGAAGGTTGAAACCAATTGAGATGAAGGGAGAATATCAGCAAAAACACAGGGACACTCAAAAAAGCTAACTAGATCTTCCCCTTTATGAAAAAGAAACACTCAACATGACATGAAAGCTCCCCCTGATTAGATGGAGTGAAAGAGGTGATGAGCATCTATCAGCAAAGCACATGGGTATTCAAGAATTACCACAGTCTGTAGAACCAATGTGAATCAAAACACAGTGATAGAGAGCAATAGGATGAGCAGATTCAACAAATAGTGAAAATTGAGATATTGAACTCTTCAGCAAGATACCAACTTCATAGAGCAGAATTTTAAGTTCTAGATACCTCCATTATAAAAGCTTATGAAACCTTGATTGTCAGATATGGTTTAAGAATGATGTAAACCGTAATTTTTTCAAAAGAAATTATACTCATATCTGAACCAACTCTTAATAAAAAGGAACTACATGCTCATATAAGATTCTAGTTCAACCAACTTCCATCTTACTTAGTTTACTTTCCATGACAGCTTTAAAGAAACATAAGTGAATGCACCTGAATTTTAATTGTTCTTTCAGAAATTGATTTACACATGTTCAAAAAAATAATTTAATGAACAATTTTGGTTCATCAGCACCTTGTGACGTGGGGAAACACCTTGATCAGAGGCCAGAATCCCTAGTTACTCAGTGTGACAACCGTATTGCTTCTTCCATTTTAGAGAACAGAGGTAGCATTAAAAGTATCTTTGGCATGAGAATACACCTTGATCAGAGGCCAGAATCCCCAGTTACTTAATACAACTATGCCATTGCTCTGCCATATTTTCATAATAATTTCCAATCATCTCTGTAAACAGAGTTAACCATGGTACTTCATGACACAATCCTTTGGACAGGTTTCTCAGTAACCACAGTCATTGCTCTGTCCATACTTTTACTCAAAATGGATTCAGAACAAGTTAGATGATTAGGAACAAACACATGCATTATATATCTCAGTCAACGTAGACATGGATATCAACTTTTCAGATTTCAGAAAGTCTTACATGAATTTACATGAAGCAGATAGTTAAAGTTTATTAAGAGGTTGAAACAGATATTTTCAAGTTCCTTGTGTCCAAACAAGAGTACATAGGACTTAAACCAATTCCAGTTAACAAATGTTCTTAAGCATGTATAATGGAAGGTTCCTCATTAAAGATGCTTTAACTTTTATGAAGTAGTATTCAGGCTGAAGATTTACTTCATATCTTAGCTCTGTAATTCAAGTGAGAATATTCAACAGACAGCATGGATTCTGAAAAATTGTAGCAAAGGAGCTACTCTTGAGCATAGAAGTTCAAAGTTGACTGAATAGAAGTGAAGCTCTCCTTCAGCAGATTTAGGAGAGACAGACAGATACCTATAAGGTATGAATTCAGATTTTGAACAACTTCAGAAGCAGTCAAGAAATATCATTTGATACCACTTTGATGATGGAATCACTGACACTACAGATATGACAAGATGAATCAAATCGATGGACATGAAGAGTTTAGACAAAGACACAACTGAACAGATTATGCATGCTCCCCCTATCTATATGCTGTGAGACACTTCCTTCCCTCCCTTTTTTTTGATTTTTCAAAAAAAAATGATATGCTATGCAGTGACTCCCCCTACCTAAAAACACTGAATCATCCTATATGTCATGAAGACAGTGCAGATGATGAATGACTATGAAAGAACAGATTTAACATGCTATGCAGTAAATCTAAAAACAGTTGTGTGATTTCAAGAGTATGAATAATGCTCCCCTTAAATGTATGCATTCAATCTATCTTTTTGGCATTTTTAATGTAGTGAAATGCAATGCAATTAACTACATGTATGCACGGGCAAGAAGTAAAATATTCACATGAAGATGCAGACATTCTCTGATATGTAAATTTGACCCTTGGTACTTGATGGAGAACTTGGTCTAAAAGACCATCTCACACATAGTAAGAACCTCCAAACAGATTTCCTCTGCCCTTTAGTAGCTTACCATTTGATATACCAAAGTGGTCATGCATGACAATGCAATACCAACAGTCCTATATGCATCAGATTTTCAATGATTGTATGTCAAGTGCATGTTTATGCAATTCTCATATACGCACACAGTTCAAACTACAAACAAGAAAGCCCACAAAGCTCAATGCAAGAGTCAAACCAAATAAAAAGCATGTATGCATGAAACTATGACTTATCAGATCAACCATAAATTTCATTTGAACAGATGTGAAGAATTTACCTGAATGGGGTTTTATCAACTTGGGTGCCTTGGTTTATTTCCCCCTTTTTTATTCTTCAGCTTCCAAGGCACACCTGCAAGTTAGCACACTATGTTGCATGGGCAGGTGCCCAAACAGTCTTGGGTCCTGCATGGTTAATAGTGACACCTTGGGCAGGTGTTCTAAACAACTTTTTAGCATGTAGGTCATCAGATCTCATCAAATAGCAATTATTCATTGAATGACCTAATGTACCACAATAATAGCAAGATGGAGCAGATTTCAGATTTGATTTATGCACATTCTTATTAGCATGAATTCTATGTGCATATGCATGAAAAATTCTATTAATAGAATTAAGATTCTGTTTACTAAAGTAATCCAGCCAACAGTCAGCAGTTCTATGGCCTGGCTTCCCACATTCAAAACATGCAAATATTTTTCTTTCAAACACAAATCCATTTCTACCAGAAATGTTTCTATTGATAGGTTAAACTTCCTTCCCTAAGCATGCCAACATTGGGCTGCAATGTGGCCCATCTTGTCACAGTGAAGACATGAGTTAGAATTTCTTCCACCAGCCCTCAGCTAGCATTCAGATCTCTTATGACCCAATTTTCCACAATTAAAGCATGTCATATGCTAGTTTATTGAATCAAATTTGTTCTTGTTAACAGCATGACTGTTTGTATGAAATTTAGCATGATATGAATGTGATGTTTTCTTATCACTTGCAAACCAGCATTGTGCAATTGGGTGTCCTAATTTACCACAGTGAAAACATTCAATTTTCTTTTTCTGAAATGAAGGATTTCTATCATGAAGTTTCCTAGCAGTCATATCATCCTTCTCCATCAATTTACATTCATGCATCAGATGACCAAATTTATGACAATAATGGCATGACATTTTATTTTTGGATGCATGTGAGTGTGTGTGAGAACTGTGGTCAACATGCCCTAGTGAACCCTTTTTATTTATTTTCTGTTTTCCAATCTTTTTCTGATTTTTGTTCTATTTTTCGATTTTCTGAACAATGGGCTATTTATCTTTCGAGGTGGTGGCTACATTTGAAGCTTTTACAAAAGATGTCATCAACTTTCTCTGAAACTCTTCCTTGTTAGCATTATTGTAGCCCAACCCTTCCTTCCTAGTGTTGATTTTTACACCTAGTAGCTTGTCTAGGTTTTTCTGCCCACTTACGAATTTTGACAAAGAATTGTTCAGATCATTTATTTCAGATTGAAGAGAAGAGATCTGATGTTCAAAGTTGACTATATCTTCTTCACACACCAGAATTTGTTGATGCATCACATCATTCAAATTTTTAAGGGTATCAATTTCTGATTTCAGTTTGAGCTCATTTTGATTTTCATCAACAGATTTTCCTTTTTTAAATGTCAGCAATCTCTCTGACATGGTGGAGTTCAACTGTTTTAGCTTCTCATTTTATTTCTTTAGACTAGTGTTCTCCTGCTCAAGTTTATCATCATCAAATAATACATCAGTTAGGAAACTTGGATATTCTGATTTACAGTTTTTAAAGTTTTCCTGAAACTTTAAGTTCGCAACACTAACAGCCTCGAACTCTTCATTGATCAATCTATTTTCACTTTCAAGATTGATTAATCTTTGTTCAGATTCCTGACATTATTTTCTGAGTTTTTCATTTTCAGATTTGACATGATCAAGTTCTGATTGGATTCCATCTAGTTTCGAGACTTGTCTTCTGAGTATTTCATTTTCAATTTTCAGAATTTTAGGATTTTCAAGATTTTTAGCTCCAGAAATAGGATCCCCTAGATTTGTTATCTTCTTTATCAGACTTTTATTCTTCTTCCTCAGTTTCTCATGGGAGTGTAACAGATTAGCATAGGCATCTTTCCAGTCATCTAAAGTGAAACTATCGAAAGGATTGATTACCTCTTCAGCATCTTCAAATTCATCTTGATCACTGCTATGGCCGCTCTTATCAGCCATCACGTAGCTGTCCTCATCCATCCTTTGAGCTAGCTTCAGCTGATCCAGAATGTCCTTAGCGGACCTGCAATGATAAAAACAAGAATGTAGAGCCTTGTCAGTAGCTTCTTTCATTAATTTCAAAACTTTCTGATTCTCTCCATTTCTTGATCTGTCACTTTTAGTCCATTTGGACTCTTCCTTTGGTAATCTATGAGGACCATGTGAAATTAACTTGCACAGATCCGGATCCATCAAATTCACATATTTATGTAGATTGCTAACCCATGAGTTAAAATTAGAGCCATTGAAAACCGGTGGAGAACCCATTGATTAAATCTGCAAGCAGATTAATGCAGCAGAGAGTAAATTCAAAAATGCACCAAAGACAACATGATCCTCTGCAGATCGTTGGATCTGTTCAGTCAGAGACCTACTCTCTGATACCAATTGATAAGGTGCAAGGCCCGGATACAGAGGGGGGGGGGTGAATGTATCCCTCTTCAAATATCGCCCAATTGAATCTCTAATACTCAAATATGCGGAATTAAAAGCAGTTGAAGAAATATGCTGAAAATACTTAGAAGGATCTCGGCAAGACAACACAAATCTATTAGCCCTCACACGCTCCTAAGCAAGCATCTAAAGAGCGCAGCAATGAAAAGAACATATAAGGAAAATCAAACCACAAGTGAACACCAAGATTTTTTAGGTGGTTCGGTCCACAGACCTACGTCCACCCCTCACTCCAAACCGGGGTGAGGCTTCCACTAGCCAGGCTAGAAACTGCAGACTCAGTCTGCAACAAATGCTGCCAAACAGCTTGACCAGGGGAACAACCTCCCCTCTTCCTCCCAACCGGAGGGACACCCCAAGTGGCTCCCAGCCACTTGGAAACCAGAGATACACAGTCTCTCTTCCTCCAGACCAGGAGGGAACACCTGGACTTGCAATCCACAAGACCAGAACCGAAGGACCAATCCTCCCTTCCTCCAAACTGGAGGGAAACAACCAATGACACCCAGTCAAAGGCAACCAGAGATGCAAGTCTCTCTTCCTCCAAACCGGAGGGAACCCGACCTCACACTAGAGGATCGGAAGAACAACTAGAGAATAGTTAAAAGGAAAAGCAAAAAAAATGCAGCAATAGAAAGCTAGAAAAATGAATGCACAATAGCTCTCGTAGGAGCTGACTGGCCTAGATTTGATCCACAGTCCAATAGGAACTGATCTTCAGTTGAAGCTTCCTTTGCTCTAGCTCTCTCTTCTTCTCACTCTTCTTTTTCTTCTCTTTCGCAGGCTCTCTCTCTGTCTCTTCTTTTCTCTTTTTCTTTCTTCTTTCTTCTTCTTCTACTCACAGCCTCTCTGCAGCTCTATATTTCTATCTCGATCACACTCTTTCTCTTTCTGATCCGATCTCTCTTTCTTATCTTATCAGTCTTCTCCAGATGGAGGAGGCTTCGTATTTATAGCAGTAGTAATTAGGGCGTTATCCTCGGATCACGTGCCAGGTGCCAACCTCAGATCACGTGCACTTCATAGGCTTCACGAACAGTACCTGTCACACAGACATATGAAGATATCAGATGGATGTATAGACTTGGTGGGTTAACTGAGGACCACCGTTGTACAGACTTAGTGTGAAGGATATAGTGTATAGACTTGAAGACTTAACAATCGAATGTATAGACTTGAAGATTTAACAATGGAGTGTATAGACTTGAAGGCTTAACAATCGAGTGTATAGACTTGAGGACTTAACAATCGAGTGTATAGACTTGAAGATTAAACAATCGAGTGTATAGACTTGAGGACTTAACAATCGAGTATATAGACTTGAAGATTAAACAATCGAGTGTATAGACTTTAAGGCTTAACAATCGAGTGTATAGACTTGAGGACTTAACAATCAAGTATATAGACTTGAAGATTTAACAATCGAGTGTATAGACTTGAAGGCTTAACAATCGAGTGTATAGACTTGAAGATTAAACAATCGAGTGTATAGACTTGAAGGCTTAACAATCGAGTGTATAGACTTGAAGATTAAACAATCGAGTGTATAGACTTGAAGGCTTAACAATCGAGTGTATAGACTTGAGGACTTAACAATCGAGTGTATAGACTTGAAGATTTAACAATCGAGTGTATAGACTTGAAGGCTTAACAATTGACTGTATACACTTGAAGGCTTAACAATCGAGTGTATAGACTTGAAGATTAAACAATCGAGTGTATAGACTTGAGGACTTAACAATCGAGTGTATAGACTTGAAGATTAAACAATCGAGTGTATAGACTTGAAGGCTTAACAATCGAGTGTATAGACTTGAGGACTTAACAATCGAGTGTATAGACTTGAAGATTTAACAATCGAGTGTAAAGACTTGAAGGCTTAACAATCGAGTGTATAGACTTGAAGATTAAACAATCGAGTGTATAGACTTGAAGGCTTAACAATCGAGTGTATAGACTTGAGGACTTAACAATCGAGTGTATAGACTAGAAGATTTAACAATCGAGTGTATAGAGTTGAAGGCTTAACAATCGAGTGTATAGGGTTGAAGCCTTGAAAGCGAGTGTATAGACTTGAGGGATGATATCGAGTGTATAGACTTCAGCTGAAGGAGATGCAGATGTACACTGAAGAGTGTACAGTCTTCACTGATGGATGTTCAGACTTTAACCTCTAAAGAGTATATACTCTGCTGAAGAACGTTCAGTCGATGTACAAGCCACAGGCTGTATAGACTTCATATAAAGGCAGCAGAGTTTAGACTAAAGGATGCAGACACATGCTGTATAGACTTTGGAAGATGAAGCATGCACAGTGTATAGACTTACGTTGAAGCAACCAGAATGTTCAGACTTCGTTGAAGCAACCAGAATGTACAGACTTAGAGTGAAGATAATGCAATGTATAGACATTGATGAACATTATGCAATGTATGGACTTTGATGAACATATGCATTGTATGGATTTTGATGAACACATGCAATGTATGGACTTGGATGAGACACATCATGAGACGGTGGATGTATAGACTTGGGCTGTACAGACTTGGAAAGCTTGACAGCCAATGTATAGACTTCAAGTGAAGACCAATGTATAGACTTCAAGTGAAGATCAATGTATAGACTTCAAGTGAAGACCAATGTATAGACTTCACGTGGAAGCCCAATGTACAGACTTGAGCTATGCAAGCTACAGTGCCGATGTATAGACTTTGGGAATGTTCAGACTTGAATGCTCGACCAGTGTACAGACTTGCCACCGACCAATGTATGGACTTGAAGGGCTTGAACACGGCGATGTGTAGACTTGGCCAGAACGTAGGGAAAGGTATGAATGTATAGACTTGTCCAGAATGTAGGGAAAGCCGCCAATGTGCAGACTTGATCATCCAGCAGTGTATAGACTTTGTTTCAAGCAACGTAGGTAAAAGAGACAAAGTATAGACTTTGCACAGAAATGCCTGAATCAGTGCAATGTATAGACTTCTCAAACGAATGTACAGACTTCAGAAGATGCAGACTCTGTATAGACTTGCGGAAGGAAACGAATGTATAGACTTTGAAAAAAGATGAATAATGCACTCTGTACAGACTTAGAGATCTGGGGGGTCGACCCATCTGAAAGGGGGGTCGACCCACTTCTAGACTTCAACTATCAAGCTTCAGGCAGGCTGTCTAAGGATGTATAGACTGAAGAACCGAAGCCCATGATGTATAGACTTGGCGATATGAGGCATGCAGGCTGTATAGACTTGCGATGCCATGAAGACAATGCGTAGACTTGTGAAGCTTGAGGCCAATGTACAGACTTGAAGAGCCGAAGCCAATGTATAGACTTGACGAATGTGGGGGGTCGACCCACTTCTGTCCAGACAATGCTGAAAGGTTATAGCAGCATCACCCATTGTACAGACTAACATCAAACAATCCAGATAAATGCAATTCTGAAATGCATCAACAATTATGAAATGCACCAATGCTCACACCACACAGCCTCAGCCTATTCGTTGGTTATGTAATTCAGATGATGTTCAATGAAACATGCATATGCAACACAAACAGATTTATATATGCAGATTCAAACAAATGATGACTTATAGTGTTTGCTATCATCAAAATCATAGGGACATAACACCTTCATCGGCCTTCGGGTCAACAGCTATCTAATTATCGGCCTTTGGGTCGACAGCTACCCCTTCATCGGCCTTCGGGTCAACAGCTATCTAATTATCGGCCTTTGGGTCGACAGCTACCCCTTCATCGGCTCCTAGCCGATAGCTACCTCATCATCGGCTCCTGGTCGACAACTACATCATCATCGGCTCCTGACCGACAGCTATCTCATCATCGGCTCCTAGACGACAGCTACCTCATTATCGGCTTTCGGGTCGACAGCTATATAATCATCGGCCCCCGAGCCGACAGCTACCTCATCATCGGCTCCTAGGCGATAGCTACCTCATCATCGGCTCTTGGCCGACAGCTATCTCATCATTGGCGCCTAGCCGACAGCTACCTCATTATCGGCCTTTGGGTCGACAGCTACCCCTTCATCGGCCTTCGGGTCGACAGCTATATAATCATCGGCCCCCGAGCCGACAGCTACCTCATCATCGGCTCCTAGCCGACAGCTACCTCATCATTGGCACCCCAGCCGACAGCTTCTCAATTTAAAAAAAAAAAAGAATAAACCTTTCACTTTGGTTCAGATCCTTCCCCGGCCAAAGAACAAAGATATGGACTGCTTCCCTAATACCCTTTCAGCCGTTCGTGGTCTGCTTCCCTAATACCTTTACTACCACTACACTTATACGTAACAACAATATTTTCTTATGCAAAAAAAAAAACAAACAAACAAACACAAAAAAAAACAAAACAAAACAAAATACAAAAAAAAATAAAACAAAAAAATAACAAAACAAACACAAAACAAAAAAGGGGAAACAAAACAAAACAAAACAAAAAAGAGAATGCATGATTGCCCTACTTGCATGGTTGCTTAATATAGAATAATACACCTCCTTGGAATTTTTTAGGACCGTGTTTCCTTGCTAAATCATATCGCCCCGATTCCGGATGCACGGGCGTCACGGCACGCGCTCGAAGGGAACCCGATTATGGCAGGTGCACACGTCAAGGGGAAGATTCATGGCTAAATCGCTAAGCCCAACTCACAAAATAAAACTGAGGCAACGCTCCCACACTTAGCACTTAATGTGTTCAACAGCCTTCGACTATAGAGATTGCCCGAATTTCTTCTTAGCACTCTACGGAGACTTGAATTCCTGCACTCCCGTGAAAGGTAATCGTGAGGAAAAAGCTGCCTACCCCCACTGTAAAAATATAAAAAAAAGAGAAAAAAAGGAGAGAGAGAGAAACGCGGATCCGAGTAGCCGGGAATCCCCACTGAAACAAATGAGGAGACTCGTGCGAAATGGTGAAGCGAATCACAATAAGGACGAATCTTAGTAGCCGGGAATCTCCATTGAGACACATGAGGAGACTCGCACCGAACAGTGAAATTCGCTACCAAAATAAACAGATGGGGGCTGTGTGAAGCTACCGAAAGTCGAAAGCCTGAAACTAATGTGTAGGCGCTAGAGTGATCCTCCAGTTTCACTAGGAAAACCTACATATCCTTATGATTAGGGCCCTTTGTTCACACATTTGCACTGCCATGCCACAGAGAATTGCCTCGGGTGAAATGCGTGAATTTAGGTTATGCATGCAAGATGTGCGATATCCTCTTGACGGGTGCACCACTCCTCAATCGTGCCTCATGGCCCGCACCGTGTCTACGAATCATGGGTGATGTCCCTATCCTATCCCCTATAGAGGGAGCTGCCTTACTTATATCTATGTTATTCCTGCTAATGAATGCTTGCATGCTTGAATAAAAAAAATATAGTAAAAAAGAACAACAATAATAATAAATAATACAAATGTGTGTATACAATAAGCTCAATTTCGGCCATCGAAGCCTACTTTCCCAACTCCGGCTCGTAGAGCCCAATCTTGGCCCCCATGGCCTACCTCTAGCCCTCGCGGCCCGTTAATCTCCCAACTCCGGCTTTAGTCCGCTTCCCCGATTTGGGGTTCCACATCTTGCGCCCCAATTTCGGCTTTTGAAGCCCGCTTCCAGCCTCCACTGTTTCGGCCTCACTTATCGGCAACGAGCCGACAGCTATTCACTTATTGGCCCCTAAGCCGGTAGCTATTCACTTATCGGCCCCGAGCCGACAGCTATTCACTTATCGGCCCCTGAGCCGACAGCTATTCACTTATCGGCCCAGAGCCGACAGCTATTCACATATCGGCCCCTGAGCCGACAGCTATTCACTTATCGGCCCCTGAGCCGATAGCTATTCACTTATCGACCCCGAGCTGACAGCTATTCACTTATCGGCCCCTGAGCCGACAGCTACTCACTTATCAGCCCCTGAGCCGACAGCTACTCACTTATCGGCCCCTGAGCCGACAGCTATTCACTTATCGGCCCCTGAGCCGACAGCTATTCAATTATCGACCCCTGAGCCGACAGCTTTTTAATCATCGGCCTTCTGGTCGACAGCTTTTCAATTATTGGCTCCCACGTCAAAAGCTTTCAATTATCTGCCGATGTGTCGACAGCTCTTATATCATTGGCATCCACGCCAGCAGCCACCCGGAGTTCTTCAAAGAAAAAAGAGAAAAAAAATAAGGGAAGAAGAGAAGAAGAAGGGAAAAAAACAACAAAAGAGAGAAGAGAAAAAAGAAAAAAAAAGATAACAAAAAAGAGAAGAGAAGAAGAGAAAAGAGAGAAGAAAAGAGATGAAGAGACCAACAAACCATGTCAGCTCCCGGCACCCTGTCGGCACTAACGAAGAGACAAAGAGATAAACAAACCATGTCAGCGTCCGGCACCCTATCGGCATTGACGAAGAGACAAAGAGACCAACACACTGCTTCAGTTCTCGACACCACGTCGGCACTGATGAAGAGACCAACATACTGCTTCGGTTCCCGACACCCCGTCGGCACTGATGAAGTGACAAAGAGACCAACATACTGCTTCTGTTCCCGACACCCCGTCGGCACTGATGAAGAGACAAAGTGACCAACAAACTGCTTCAGTTTTCGGCACCCCGTCGGCACTGATGAAGAGACAAAGAGACCAACATACAGCTTCAGTTCCCGGCACCCCGTCGGCACTGATGAAGAGACGAAGAGATCAACATACTGCTTCAGTGCCCGACACCCCACCGGCACTGATGAAGAGACAAAGAGACCAACATGCTACGCCAGCTCCCAACACCCTGTCGGCATCAACGAAGAGAAAAGAGACCAGTACACCCACGGGCACCGCCCGGCTCATCCTTCGCCTGCGCTACCCGTGGGTGGGGGGCATTTGTGGACATGCAAAATTGCACTCCCGTATGCCCCGACTAGTCCAACATTAACGACAGCTTCAACTGAAGAAACTACATGGAAGAGGGCCATCCGGACTCCCCGAACACATATACACTGCCATGAAGCTATCTCCGGAGTCAGGACAGCGAAGAGAAATCAACCCCCAGGACTCCCACAATCCGTGAGCCTCGAACAAAATCAAACGGGCCACAACTCAGTGCTCACAACGGGCTTAGAACCGCCCTTGAGCTGTTCAGCAGCACACCCTTTGCCCTTCAGCGGCACAGCCCTTCAGTGGCACACCCCTCTGCCCTGTTCAGCAGCACACCCTTTGCCCTACTCAACGGCACGCCCTTCAGCAGCACACCCCTTTGCCCTGTTTAGCGGCACGCCCTTCAGCGGCACAGCCCTTCAGCGGCACATCCCTTGAGCTCTTCAGCGGCACCCCCTGGCAGCTGTTCAACGGCACACCTGTGGTGACCCTTCAGCGGCACGCCCCCAGCCTGTTCAGCGGCACACTCCCCTGGCGCTCCGTCGGCATGCTCGGCTGGGACGCTCCATCGGCACACCCAGTGTGGGTGTCTTCACCGGCACAGTCCCTGCACACCCCCTGCTAGCCCTCAGCGGCACACCTAGGGTGGCCTTCAACGATACGCCCTTCTTCGCACTTCGCCGGCACTCCCTCAGGCCCTTTAATGGCACGCGCCAGCGAACCCCCTCAGCGGCACACCCAGGGTGGCCTTCAACTGTACGCCCTTAGGCCCTTCAATGGCACGCGCTAGCGAACCCCCTCAGCGGCACACCCAGGGTGGCCTTCAACGGTACGCCCTTCTTCGCTCTTCGCCGGCACGCCCTCAGGCCCTTCAACGGCACACGCCAGCGAACCGCTTCAGCGGCACACCCACCGCCAGCCCTTCAGTGGCACACCCTTTGCCCTCTTCAGCGGCACCCCTTTGGGCTCTTCAGCGTCACGCTTGCCAGCCCTTCACAGGCACGCCCTTGGGCTCCTCAGCGGCACGCCCTGCAGGTGCCTCTCAGCGGCACACCCCCTTGAAGCCCCAGCGGCACACCCTCCATGCCCTCTTAACAGCACGCTTCCAACGTCCTCGGCGGCATACACCATCAAGCCTCCAACGACACGCTGGCTGAAGCCTTCAACGGCACGCTCCCCTGGCGCTCCAGCGGCACGCCAGCGAGCTTCTTCAGCGGCAGACCATCGCAGCCCTTCAATGGCACGCGTTGGCGGCCTCCCAGCAGCACGCTTCCTATGTCTTCCAACGGCACACTGTCCATGCTCTTCAATGGCACGTTCCGGCAGACGAGATCTTACGCCCATGCCCTATAGATCCTTGGCGCGCAGTGAGCTATCCGAGGTGTCGATCGAAGGCTGAGCCATGCAGGCTACTCCTTTGCCACCAAGCACGGGAAGGTCAAACCCCATTCAATGCCCATCACCTCCCGCCCCCGTCATTCGTGCCCGAACACTCCCGCCGCTGGGGTATAAAACGCCCCCCTTCTTCGGCCAAAAGGAGGGGATGAACAGACGAGAGAGGAGGAAGAGGCAGACACACACACGCAGACAGAGAAGAAGAAGCAGAAGAGAAGAAAAGGGAAGAGAGGGCAGAGGGCTCCCCGCTCCACCCACCGCCACTGTCTGTGCGAAGGGGGAGAAGAGAAGAGAAGAAGAGAAAAAAGAGGAGGAGGGGAGGCTCTGGCGTCCCCCCCTGCTGCTCCGTCCATCGCCGTCCGTGCGAAGAGAAAGAGAAGAAGATAGAAGAGAAGAAGAGAAGAAGAGTGGGTGGAGAGAGGGAATGAGGTCCGGGAGGGAAGGAGTCCATGCTCCGTCCCCCCCCCCCACTGTATTTTCCTTTTCTTCTTTCCTTTCCTTCATTTGCTTTTGTTTGTCAGCATGGCGATGTATTAGCTCCCTTGGGGCACTCCTTTTGTGAGAATAAAAGTAGAAAGATTACAAATATTTTCTCCGATGTCCTTTTAAGGCATTTCTTCCGTGTTTGCATCCGTCGGTGTTTCACGCCCCTTTCTTTTCTCCCCTTCTTTGGGGTTTGCTTCCCCCTAGGCGTTTTCGCCCCCGTTTAACCCCCCAACCCCTTTCGCTTCCTGCCCGGTGCATTTCATTCCTTCTCTTGCCCAGTGCAGTCTCCCCAACCTTCCCCGGCACGCCCTGGGCCAACCTTTCATCGGCACACCTCTTGGTGCCATCCAGTCCGGCACACCTTTCCCCGCCTTCACCGGCACAGTCCCCTGGCCGGTACACCCCCCCTTTAGCGGCACGCCGTGGCCAAGCCCTTCTCCGGCACACCCCTGTGGGTCTTCCCCGGTACGCCCAGCGGCCCTTCGCCGACACACCCCCAACCTCTTTCCCGGTGCACCCCCGGCTAGCCTTGGAGAGGTCTCCCACTCGCCGTTTCTTTCAGGTTTTCTGAGGTTTTATTAAAGGTGTGGCCGCTCTCGGGCGCCCACCTCCAGTTGTCGAGTTCCGGCACTCCATGTGGGTGCATCCCCTGTATCTCCCTTACGTTCGGGTCAAGGGGAGATGCAGCCGAATTTTTTTTAGAAACGATAACATGTTAAAAGGATAAAAGAAAGCAACAAACAAATGGAACAACCACACGTTAAAAAGGACTAAAAGAAAGTAACAAACAAATAAAAAGAACAATGGTAAAATACTTTAACCGAGACAAGGGAACCGTAATCAACTCAAAGAGAGCCGAATCAAATAACTACTAAGCAACTCGAACATCCGTCCTCAGGAGAGAAAGAATGAAAGTTAATCGAGAGAAAGAGAGAAGAAACCCACGTAAACTTAATAAAATCAAGAGAGAAAAGGGAAAGGGAAAAGACATAAGAATGGAAGAGTGGGCTCCCCCAGCCCTTTGCCGGTACACCCTCCAGCCATCCTTCACCGGCACACCCTTCGTCGACACGCCCTCTGCCCTCCTTAACCGGCACGCCTTCCACCGACCTTCGCCGGCACACCTCCCACCATCCTTCGCCGGTACGCCCTGCAGCACCCTTCACCGACAAGCCCGGCGCCCTTCACCGGCACGCTCTCCCAGCCCCTCTCCGGTATGCCCTCTACCCTCCTTAACCGGCACGCCTTCCACCGGCCTTCGCCGGCACACCTCCCACCACCCTTCGCCGATACGCCCCACAGCGCCCTTCGCCGGCACACTCTCCCAGCCCCTCTCCGGCACGCCCTCTGCCCTCCTTCCCTAGCACACTCAGCCAGGCCCTTCGCCGGCACGCTCCCCCTGCCTTCGCCGGTACACCCCTTTTTGGCCCTCCAGCGGCCCACACTCTCCAAATATATATATATATATATATATATATATATATATATATATATATATATATATATATATATATATATATATATATATATATATAATACAATAATAATAATAACAATAACAATAAATTAATATAAATTATGACGAATAAATAAATCTAAATATATATACATGAAATAAACAAAAGGGGTGTGAAATAGTAATGATAATAGTAAAAAAAAGGAAAATATAATAATAATAATGAACGAAAATGGAGAAATCATTCAGAACAAATACCTGAAAGGGAAATAACTGATAAAACATATATATATATATTTGAAACCCAAATAAAAAAATTGGTAAAAATCTATATCGCAGCCCCGTCTCTCCCGTGACCCGGTGCTTAAGGAACAACAATGCCGCCCTTCTAGGTTGGGTCTGAGTCTTGGGAATTATCCCGAAATAGCCACGACCTGACCTCGCCTCGGGCCGACATTCCGATTAAACCGGACTCGTTTCTCGGGCCGGATCCCTTCCGAGCCACTATCAAAATTGCCGCGCGTTCGACAGACACTTGAACGGGTTCACCTCAATTTCCGCCGCATTTCTATTACGGACCTTTGTCCGAACATGAAAAGGTCTGTGAGTGACCGATAAAATCGGAATAGAACGAGATGGCTCACGTCATCCCTGGACCCTACACATGGGAATATCAATAAGGCCTTCGTGGGCTATGCTTGGACCTCGGGTCCGTTCTGATTATGGTCATTGTCTGACCCACATCCTCGGCCTACAGCCTGCTCCCCATGAACACGTTTTTGGTTTTGGAATCTAGTCCCGGGACTCTTGCTCGTTGCCCTCCGGCACCGAAAACATTAATGATGCCCACGCAAGCCCCGTTTGGACCGCGGGAGGCGCCCCCGGTATGGTCCTGACTCGATCTTGCACCGGGCCAACAAATTCATTGGTTTCCTGCTACATTAACCGAGATTTAACCGAATGTTTTCAGTGCCTCAGAATAATATATTTGCCGTATCCCGGCATACGTATGTTCCGGGTCTTCCCGCGACGATTGCGATATTTTCAAGCCGGACACCCGTCCGAATGCCGAATGGTCCCTTGAGTGACCAACACATTTCGAATGTTTGCTTCCCTAGACACAGGGCTTTCCAACTGATTGAAGGGATGTTTCCCCCATTGCCCCTTGGCACCGGGAATATTGATGACGCTCATGCGAGCCTGACTTCGACCGTGGGGGGCCCACCGCAGTATGGTCGCAGCTTGCTCTTGCATCGAGCCAACAGATTCACTGGTTTTTGACCGCTCAAACCGAGGTTTAGCCGAACGTTTGCCGTTCTTCTGAACAATAAGTTTGCCGTACCTCGACATACATGCATTCTGGTTTTCCCGCGATAATTGCGATTTTCTCGAGACGGACACTCGTCCGAACATTAAATGGTCAGCACATGACCGACATGATCTCGAATGTTTTCTTCTCACCCTCACGCGGGGATTTCAATACCTCGTAATAGCCCTTTCATGCAATTAAATTTCTTGGCCATGAGGTCCTGAATCCCGGCGATTAATCAAGGGTGTTCCCTTGTATGGGGGATGTAAATGACGCCGTGACCTTTATGGTGCGGCGGGTTTTGGTCCCGACATGAACTACACAACCGTCTGACGAAGTCAGATCGAGCGCACCATGGGCTCTCCGGAGCCCGAATAAATTGTCACCCCGGTGACTGGCACGCCCACGCACTTAATCGACAAATAAACCCACCGAATAAACCGCGCCTAAACAAGCGAACAAACGAATAAGCCCAGCATGTCGAAAAGTGCGTCCACATTCAGGTACACTGTCGTGTCCCCTACGTCCACCCCTCACACGTGAGGATTAAGACTCCACTATGAAGTGAGCCACACACACACGCTGTGTAGAACAGCAAACACACACACACACAACACCCGATCTGGGCTGCCAAACATACATACACACACACGTTCGTGTTTCCGATCACGAACACCACACACAAGAATCTGATTTAAGATATACAATAGATGCACAAGCTCAAGCAAAGGATTCAGAAAATGGAGAGTGAAGAATTGTTTATCGTGGTTGAGGCTCCCCCTTTCACTTCTTTGAAGGTAATTGAATGCTTCTACGGGAGGAAGATCGATCCTTGAGGAAGAATGAAGCTATGTCGCACAAGCAAGGTTACAGCATTGTTATCCCATGCAGCTTGCTATTGGGGATGATGTGGGGGCTTGATTCAAGCTTCTTCCATTCACTTTCAGGTTCAGAACAAGGTGGAAGAAGCCCTTGGAGCTGCTGCTGCGAACCTGCACTCACAAGGGTTAGAAAAATAACACACTTTAGATGCCTCTCACTACTTAGGGTTTTTATACCCCAATAAGATGTATATAAAGAGTTTGGAACGTTCAAAGACACCCTAGAGACCAGATCCACAATTCCTGGAACGATTTAGGGATGTTAGGTTCGATTGGTATGCCTTTTGGTGTATGTGCACGCAAGTCAAAAATCACGGCTCGGGTTCGAGACTGAAAGGGTCGACCCTTGGGGTCGACCCTCGTGAGGGTTTTAGAAGTTTTAAAGGTTTTTGGGCCAATGGGTCGACCCTTGGGGTCGACCCTCGGGGGTTGTCCGTGCGAGTTTTGAAATAAATTCTCAGGGGTCGACCCTTGGGGTCGACCCTTTCAGTTCAGAAAAAGGGATCCGGCAGATTTTAATTCAACCTACCAGGGGTCGACCCTTGGGGTCGACCCTTGCGTCTGGGGGTCGACCCAAGGGGTCGACCCTTTCATCTAGAGTTCAAAAGCCCATTGTTTAGCACCCGAGGACTTAGGGGTCGACCCAATGGGTCAACCCTTGTTCCAGAACAGCCAAATTGGAAGATTAAAAAGCCCACTAAGTCCAAGAACAAGTCAGGGGGTTTCAAGATGGTTTAAAACATGAGAGGGAATGAAACCCAAACCATTTAAGCTTAGATAAGTTCTAAACCAATTTAACCCTTGAGATCAAAATAATGAGCTTCAAACCACACAGTCAAAAGCCAATATGTTGAAGTCGATCTCACCAACCGTCCTCGAGTTCCTTAAGCACGCTCCTTGCCCTGTAACGACATACATTCTGTATTAGATTTAGCATTGCAATTTAAGTTCAAAAACCTTATCAGACGAAGTTACTCTGGTACCTCCAAAAGCTCCAAGTCTACATCAAGGATGTGCATTTCCAAAGCTTTTCATGTTGGAACAACTCAATTTCAATTCACACAAATATATAGTGTTTGGTTATCATCAAAATCTATTTAGTATATCCACAAGGAGGAGGTTCAACAATCTCCCCCCTTTTGATGATGATAAAATACTATATGCCTTGTATAAACATATGACTTCAAAAAAAATGTAGCAGTTATGGAATTCAACCATCAACCTCCATATCAAGAATAAAACATTCATACTTCACATGAATCATTCAAGAAGCATCATTGCATAAACCATACCGATCCAAACATATAAGATTGACCATTAAAGGCAAGATTTCTGCCAACAACATAATTTAAAGGTGAACAAGGTCTGAGTTCAAAGGTAAAATAACAATATGCAATGCATGAGATGCGAAATATAGCTTATTCTATTTATTAAGGAACTATTCTATTAATTGCTAATTAATTTCTCAAAAAAAATTGAGATATTACAATGTGTCTCCCTCATAGGAACTGGCGAGGACACGGTTGGTGCGCGCTCCTCCATCGGAAACGACGGGGGAGGAATCTCAGGCGGAGGTGGGGCCTCGAACGGTGACGACGGTGAAACCCGACGTCAGACCAGAGCAGGTACCCACTTCCTTTTCTTCTAGCGACGGTGGCTGTCCAGCACCGCTAACTCGTCCAGGTCCAACTGGACACGCCCACCGCTAGGCATGGTGGATTCTACTTTAGCAACGCTAGTGACTTCCTCGGAAATGTCCCTCCGAGCACTTGACCCATCATTGACCACGGGGGCTATAGACGGGCCCCCTACCAGAAGAGCCGTGGGGAGCGGATATACGGCAAGCGCCCCAGTGTTAAAGCAATGGCCTCCTGGGGAGCGGCGACGGTCACTTGGTCGATGCCCAGCTCTACATGGTCAATGGGGGCTGGGGCGCAGTGCGACAAATCTACCATCTCCTACCGCAGCTCAAACGACTCCCTCGCTCCTGCAAGACAACACAAAAGAATCAACCTAAGCGAGCAGATCGATGACGGAGCTCGACCGGTGGAACAGTGAAGGCAGTACCCTGAGGCAATGGGGGGCTCAACCCCAACTCACGTACCACTGCCGGAGTCAGCACAACGTCGGCATCAGGGAGGGGATAATGAAGAAGGGATTTAATCAACCTCGTCTCCTGGGCATTGGCGGTGGGACGCCTGTCCGCCCAAATGGGACGGAGACCCTGAGCGAAGCGCCAGTCGCTCAGATGGTTACGGCCCCCGACCTTGGTGATGAAGACAAAGCGCTCGGTCTAACGCTTGATGTTTGACACTCCAGGGCTAACCTGAAATAGGGTCCGACCTTACCGGGCCTTGAAGTAAAAGGAGGACGGATCGGCTGGACAGGCCTGACAGCTATAAAAATGACGAAAGAGGAAGTAAGTGGGGTCGACTGAGGCTCGGCGGCAGATGTAGACGAAGCCACACAGGATGCACCAAGAATTGGGAGACAGGGTCCCTGGAAACAGACCATAACATTCCAGGATGGAATCGAAGAAGGGGTGAATAGGGAGACGGAAGCCTGCCCTGAAGGACTCTATCGGAACTAAAAGCTTGCTGGGCGGACGACCCCAGAGACCGTTGTCGGCAGAGGGAAAGATGATGTCAAACTCTGCCGAGATTTGGAAGGCTTGCCGGAAGCCATGGACGACTCTATATGCCACCAGTGGGGGGGATGGGGACGACTTGTACCAGCGCCCGAAGTACTCGGGGCGCCCCCACGCC
This sequence comes from Amorphophallus konjac, assembly GCA_022559845.1. Lineage (NCBI taxonomy): Eukaryota > Viridiplantae > Streptophyta > Magnoliopsida > Alismatales > Araceae > Amorphophallus > Amorphophallus konjac. Next base: position 47,327,497 of record CM040124.1, on the reverse strand, counting down.
CAACTTCCGCCTCCAGGGCAGGAGAACTGGACCTTACGGTGCGAGTCCTCTTGCGCGGTGCCATGGTACCAGGAAGCAGGAGGAGGCAAAAAGACCCTCACCAGGTGAATGGAGAAGAAGAGGACGACGAGCGCGGTAGGCGACGAAAGAGCAGATAGGGTTCAAGGAGAAACCCTATGACGGTCCTTATAATCGACAGAGACAGAACAGCCATTTCGAAGCCCAAGGACAGGTGAAAAGGTGCCCGTCACTACCACCGTACAACTGCCAGACACCCATTCGAAATTCACGCTCCCAGACAAAAAGGCTCGCGTCATGATCACAGAAGTGTTGCCTGCCACCGCCGAATGTGCCTTGCGCGCAAGCGAAGAGCCCTTCCTCGAGGCAATCGCCCAACACACCCTCTCAGACTCATCTCTCAGAACCCGAAAAGTGTTCGGCTTCTGAGAGTGGGGGGGCTAGTAAGGAGGCTAAATTGGCTCGGCCCATGAAGGGGCCATCTACCGCAAGCCCAACTCGATTGGCGCCGCACCTAGCGGATCTTGACTAACGTAGCCCAGTACACGTGGCCCAAGACGAAGGTCCTTGGATTCGATAATGAGAAGGTTCTTAGACCAAGCGGAATGACTGCCGGATAAGCCTCCGACGACCGACCGTTGCCCCCACACGACTCTAGTCTCGACTCCATTAAGGGCGAGCACGCCCCACGGGCGCCGTAAGGCTCTCCCAGGAACTAGCTGACCCCGGGGTAACCGCCCCTCAACGGGAAACTCCCGCCACGATCGCGGGGGATGTTATCCTACGACTTATGCCCTTTCCTTCGAAGGGATCGACCGTCCTTACGAGGGGAGCTCTCTATAAAAAGGACCCCAACGAAGGACAACCCATTGTGGATTTTTCTGCCAAGAGCTACACACAGAGAATAGAGCGAACCATCTTGCTACTGCAAAGAGAGGTCACGACTGTCTACTCCCTAGGAGAGGACCCCTTCTGAGCGATCCCACCGCCCGGCGAGCACTCACCGAATAATCTCCGATCCGACGAGCACTCGCGCAGAAGCCCTACAGCTCTCTCAGGCCCCCTACGGTGACCTCCATCGTTCTCCATACTTCTTACTTGGAATGACCCGAGAATTTGATTACCGAGAAGGCCCGATAACCCGAGACTCGCACCGCCACCCACGAGTCCGAAGACTCGGAAGGGTTAGAAGGATGGTGTGGAAACTACACAAGTATCACAAGTAATTGCAGAAATTAAACAGTTATAGTATTAAGCAGGAAATAAATTAGCATTTTACATTATACATGGTCCACAAGATAATAATAACAAAACAACAGTAGCCCACAACTAGTACAGAGATAAGAAAAGAAAGTACAGCTACACGGGGCATCCCCCGGCTCTGACCTCTGGCACTACCTCTGGACAAGAAAAGAAAGTACAGAGACAAGAAAAGAAAGTACAGCTACACGGGGCATCCCCCGGCTCTGACCTCTGGCACTACCTCTGGGCACCGGCACCACGCTGCACCCCAGACGCGCTCCCCTGGGGCGGCGCCTCACCGGAAACACGGTGAAAACACGCAGGGAATGAGTCTCGGAACAAGACTCAGTAGGGATCACTCGAACCCTACCTCGTAAAATGAGAAACCACTACGCTAGCGGTAGGAGAGTACCTCGGAAAGGAAAGCCCTGTACTCTACAAAAAAAAGGTCCTACGGCACGCAAACCGGCACACGTGCCACGGTGAGACAACCGAAACTCAACGGTCGACCCGGCAAACCCGAAGGTCAAAGACACGAGACTGACAGTCTGACACTCCGTACTCGACAGGAGTACCTCCCACTAGAAGCACAGCCTGTAGCGTCCCCTGACGACTTACACCGCACCGCAGGTGAACTACCTGACGTGGTAGCGCCTACCCAAGGCACGAACACCGAACAAGAACAACAAATAAGTGACTAGCTGGGGTCACGCCCGTCGACGTGGGTCCAACCGCCCCCAACCACGTGTGCACACACAGACCATGCGTCCTAGGTCTGGTCCTCTGACCGATTTTCCCCCGTAGCCAGACTCTGGCTAACGACGAGGGGCCCGACGGAAACCAGTCTAAAACCGTCCTCAGGGTAGCCTCTCCACCACTCCCTGGTGGGACCACACGCGCGTAAGCAGGCTACGACTAGTGGAGGGTCACTGAAGGAGTAGACTCTCAAGTCAACGGAAAACAACGTCCGCATCCAACGACGTACGGGGACCACCCCACGTACCGGCCCGTCGCACGGCGACCACAATCGGACTAAAAATAAGGTTGCAGCCCTCTCGGGGCAACCTGAAGCCTGACGGTCCACCCTAGGACCGTCACATAGCTATAACGGTCTAGGCGGGACCGTCACAGTTGCCTGGCGGCCCAACGCAGGTCGTTACACTGCCTGAGGAAAGCATGGCGTAACGCGCCTAACCTGGCGCGTTACGCACGCCCCACACTCCCAGCGTGAAAACAGGATGTAACGCGCCTGCCCCAACGGGTTACACGAACGTAACACGCCTGCCCTGGCGCGTTACGCGCACTGACCCCCAACGGTCAAAAAGACAACGGTCACAAGCCAACGGTCGGAACTGTTGTGTTAGATGGACGCAGTCTCTCTCCACTAACTGTGGATCTAGAGGGGGGGTGAATAGATCTAATGCCTAATTAAAATCTAGTATAAGCTCTAATGCGGAATATAGGAAAATAGCAGGTAAAACCGAAAGAAGATGCACTAAGCAAAGGGTCGACCCATGCAGCCACACAGCATATCACTATCTCGAATACTAGATATGAACATGAGCGATATAAGCTATGATGCTAAGTAAGGAAATCCATCGCACATAGTTCAAAGACAATCACACAAACACAATGCACCCAAGAATTTTAGGTGGTTCGGTCAAAGACCTACGCCCACCCCACACTCAACAGAGTATGGCTTACTGCTGCGCAGTACAGCTTGCGTCTGCTGGGCACTACAGCTTGGCCTACAAACCGCTGATACACAGCTTCGCGAGGCTTTACAGCTTGCCGACCAGAGGAACAAATCCTCTGCAACAGCTGGGCAATACAGCTTTGCCGTCCGAGACCAAGTCTCGCCTGTTGAGGATTATAGCTTCACCTGTCCAGTGGAGACCTCCACTGTAATGCTGCCTCACAGCTTGAAGAAACAAGAGTTCGGAAATAAAAATGCAGAAGCAAAATGAAAATGAAAACCCAAATGGGAATGTAGCTCGGAATGAGCAAGCCTCAGCTCTGGTTTCTGAACCAAGAGACTGAGTTACAATAAGAACAGCTCTCAATCTAAACTCTCTCAATTTCACTCTTTCAACACATCTCTTCTCTCTTCTCTTCTCTCTTTTTCTTCTTCTCTGTTTTCTTTCTTCTCACAGTGGATCGATGGCTCTCTGCTGTATATACTTTTCTACTCTTTTTAGTCGATCTGCCTTCATCTGAAGACGAAGGCTTCATTATATACTATCAGCAGGTGGATGAGGGTGCGTGACTTCCACATTTCCCGCCCAGAGAATTCGCCAGAACCGAGGCAATTCCATCCACATGGCAGCACCCTGGAAAGGCTTCTTCCACGTGTCATCATCATGGTACCTCGTCCTTCTTGGATCACGAGCCAGGTCATCAGTCCAGGTAAAGAATCCCTGTCAGACAGAATACCAAATTATCAGTTTAAGTATCGAACTCTGTATAGACTGTAAGATGAAGTGCATTATATAGACTTCAGTCTGTATAGACTTCAGTCTGTATAGACTTGTGAACTCGAATGCAGTGTACAGACTCTGCCCAATGTATAGACTTCATCTATGTGAAGCTATGCGATGTACAGACTTCATATGTGAAGCAGCCGCTGTATAGACTTCGCCACACTTCACTCGATGTACAGACTTCAAGAACGATGCATGCAATGCATTGGAGGATGCACAGACTTCCTGAAGTGTGAAGGAGTTGAGAGTATAGACTTCATGATGTGAAGACTTGCCAACAAAACATGTATAGACTTCACGTCGTGAAGCAATGTATATACTTAGCTGAAGAAACTCTGTACATGCTTGACCAAGGCAAGGCAATCGAGTGTATAGACATTCACAATGTACAGACTTTATAATGCTAAGACGATGTACAGACTCCATGCCAAGAGAAACTCTGTACACACTAGCTCAAAGCAAAGTAGTTGACTGTATGGACTTCCAGTGTGTAGACATGCCAAAGATAACTGGACGATGTACAGACTTGAACAAGGTAAAGTCTGTACAGACTTGGAAGTTCACAATGTGTAGACTTTGGCAAGGCAACGTCGGTAAAGCAACCACTGTATAGACTTGCTGAACAGAGCGTAGGTAAAAGTCCTAATGTATAGACTTGGAAGTGCAACGTAAGAAAAGATGTCAATGTACAGACTTTGGCAAAGCAGCGATGTACAGACTTGCACAGTTCCAGCTAGAGGATGTATAGACTTTACCCAGTGCAAGCTACAGTGAATGAATGTATAGACTTAACAGTCTCCCTGGCTGTATAGACTTAGTCACAGGCTGAACAGTCGAATGTATAGACTTGCTTCCACTGACCAGTGTATAGACTTTGCAACCGTGAGACGCTGAATGAGACGGTGGCTGAGACAATGCATAGACTTCAGGTGAAACAATGCAGCTACAGTGCAATGTACAGACATGCCTAAGACGCAGCATGAGACGCTGGCTGAGACGAACGCTGTACAGACTTTGAATGCAATGTATGGACTTTGCATAGACGATGCATGAGACACAGACTCTGTGCATGAACAGTCCGATGTATAGACTTAACATGATGCACAAAGACACAGTCCAATGTACAGACTTCATAAACAATGCATGAACGAGACGCTGAAGTCTGTATAGACTTTAGCAATGAATACATGCTGCGATGTACAGACTTTGTCCACGAACTGTGCACATGCATGAACGATGTATAGACTCTGAAATGCAAGCAATGCAGTAATGTCTAGACTTTGGGCTTTACCCAGCAGTGTATAGACTTGCTGGTCTGCTACGAATGCAATGTATGGACTTGGAAAACAAAGGGGGGCGTCGACCCATCAGAAGGGAGCGTCGACCCACAACTGTCCAGACTACACAATGAAATGTATGGACTCTATGTTCATGCTGCAATGCAATGTATACCTGTGGGTGTGTGCACGACAGTATAGACTCTGACTGCATTATGTACACAGACAACCTGATAAAAATAATTTCATCAAAATAAGAACAGTTGCCAATCAATCAAAACAAGCTGTTGCCAATGAAGTAAAACTTATTGTCAACATCATCAACACAGAGGGGTCACAACAATCTCCCCCTTTTTGATGATGGTAACACCCTATTATATAGAATAGCAACATCCTGTCAAACAGATGTATTTTTGATGAAGAACATGATTCGATATTCAGATTGTCATACAGATGCTATGAATGACAAGCTGAGACATGAACACAACTCTCTGCTCACCAGATCTCCCCCTTTGCCATAGACATGATGCATACACTTCCCTGGAATGAACTCACTAGAATGAACTCATCAAGTAGACAATATATTCTCCCCCTTTGCCATCAACAAAGAGGAGGGAAATAAGATGCAAGGGAAGGAACCAGAAGAATCAGCTGACTGGCATTCTTAGCAAGTAGTTCAGAAATTAAGCAGCTAAAGCACAGAACCTTCAGTCATATGAATTGAGAAACTGCTTAGAAAGTGAAGTTCTGGTTTAAAGGTTATAGAAATGAGAGTTCATGCACTACATTCATTGGATAGGGTAGCTGTGCATGATAAAACAATAAACCAGAATCACATTTGCATGAGAGAGTCAGTTTCAAAAATATCTTACTGTCATATACTCGACAAAAATAATTGAGAGATACCAAGTCATGTATTAAAACTAAACAAATTGACATTCATAAAATTACTTTTGAAGGAGCAGCATTTATCAATATAAGTTCATTTTGGGCAGTCAGGTACCATTTGTCTTTTTGCTTAAGGGTATACGTTTATCAGACGCCAATACCCCTAGATACTCAACATGATGGACCATTCTGCTATGATCAAACTCAATATAAATGATTTACATCTTTTTGCTTGAGGGTACACGTTTATCAGACGCCAGTTACCCCCAGGTACTCAATGAAACCACCCTACTGTTTTGATCATTTTATACAGAGATAGCTGATACACCTCATGACATGAGTGTTTTCCACTTCTTTGATGGATCACTCAGTTTCTCAGTGATTTACCAGCCATTGCTCTGCCAATGCTAATTTTTAATTTATTTTCAATGTTTTTCAATATCTTTCTTAGCTGTCCTTTATTTGTTTCAGAATGACTTGTTTAAGGACAATACACATACTTAGTTTCTCTAACATGATTTCAGATGAGTTTTCAAATTTCAGATATAACTAACTTTGTCTGACATGAAATAAGATGAGGGTTGAGTGCTTTATCAATTTTCAGCATCCTTATTTATAGATTGTAGTCTTTCAACTCTAAAGATTATAAAATTTAAACAATTAAGTCAGTCTTTAAGCAATTTAAGTTCTTATGAGGGAAGAGGTCAGTTTTCTATTGCTTAATATTAGAACTGATTAAAAGATTGCCATACTGTCAGACTTAATCATTCAGAGTCAAAGATGAATAGACAGAGTCGACGCTGGGAGTTCAAGGCGTCCACGCATCAGTTGAAGAGGCAACAGTATAAAACACTGAGATAGTGTCAGTGCGTCGACTCCACGTTATTGCAGCGTCAACTCATCAGAATAATGAAACAGAGACATTCACAGATCTAGTTCACTGCGTCAACGCCATAGTATAGCAGCGTCGACGCAGCAGTTCACCCTGAAATTCTAACAAGACTCCCCCTGTCTATATGCATGCAGCTTTGCAAATGATGACTGAATAAATGATTTTTGAAGTTCATGCTTATTCAGACTGTACTATCATGTAATGTGACCACCAGGGTTATGTAGAGAAATGTAGTGCAAAACAGTTATATATGTATGTGATTTTAGACACATTACTGACTAAATGATATGCGGTGATGATCATGAGAAAACAATATGAGTGTCATGCATGATCATGAGTCTGTTGCACCAATCAACCTTCACAGAGTTTTATACAGTCTATCAGATGTAGGTCCAAATCAGAAATTGTATTCAAAACAGCTGAAAATTTTATTCATCATGCTGAAACTTACACAAGCCAAGTTCTCTTCTAAGAAAATTAAACTTTTCATTTCCAAGTGGCTTAGTAAAGATATCAGCAATTTGTTTGTCTGTTTCAATGAAATTCAGTTCGATTTCCTTTTTATTCACAGCATCTCTCAAAAAATGGTGTTTTATCTCTATATGCTTAATCCTTAAATGCTGAACAGGATTTTTAGCAAGGCATATGGCACTAGTATTATCACATAAAATTGGAATGCATTCCATTTTTATCTTATAATCATCTAGTTGGTGCGTGATCCATAGTACTTGGGCAGCACAATTACCTGCAGCAACATATTCAGCCTCAGCTGTAGACAAGGCTATAGTGTGTTCCTTCTTAGATGCCCAAGATACTAGACAGCCACCAAGGTATTGGCAATAGCCACTAGTGCTCTTTCTATCTACTCAACACCCAGCATAGTCTGCATCAGTGTAGGCTAGAAGATCTAACTCACACTTAGCAGGATACCAAAGACCTAGCTGTTGGATGCCTAGTAAATATCTAAAAATCCACTTCACAGCCTTAAGATGAGATTCTTTAGGATTAGCTTGAAACCTAGAGCATAAACACACTGCAAATTGAATATCAGGCCTAGATGCTGTAAGATAAAGAAGGGATCCGATCATACCTCTATATAGCGTTTGGTCCACTGGTTTACCTTTAGGATCTTCATCCAAACTGGTTGAGGTACCCATTGGAGCAGCTATTTCCTTGAGGTTGTCCATTTTGTACTTCTTCAATAAATTCTTTACGTACTTGGACTGAGAGATGAAAGTGCCATCCTCTGATTGTGTAACCTATAGTCCAAGAAATAGTTTGAGCTCGCCCATTGAGCTCATTTCAAACTCATTAGTCATTATCTGAGAGAATTCCTCACACAATTTGGGGTTAGTTGACCCAAACACAATGTCATCCACATAAATCTGAATAATAAGAATATCTGAATGACTCACTTTGGTAAACAATGTTTGATCAACTATACCTCTTGTGAAATTCTTGTCGGTGAGGAACTTACTCAACATGTCATACCAAGCTCTAGGAGCTTACTTTAAACCGTAAAGAGCTTTATTGAGTTTGTAAACATGATTAGGGAAATCTAAACATTCAAACCCATGAGGCTGTCTCACATAGACATCCTCACTAATTTCCCCATTTAGGAAAGTAGATTTCACATTCATCTGCTGAAGATTTATACCTAGGGAGCATGCATAAGCCAATAATATTCTGATTGCTTCTAACCTAGCTACAGGGGCAAAAGACTCTTCAAAGTCTATTCCAAATTCTTGATTGTACCACTGTGCTACAAGTCTGGCTTTATTTTTAATGACATTCCCTGATTCATCAGTTTTATTTCTAAACACCCATTTAGTCCCTATGACTGTTTCATGATCAGGAGGTGGAACCAAATGCCACACCTTATTCCTGTCAAATTGATTAAGCTCCTCATGCATGGCATTAATCCAGTGCACATCTTGGAGAGCACAGTCAATGGACTTGGGTTCTACATTTGAAACAAAAGCATAAGCATTCAATTCATGTTGAATTCTTAAGTGGCCTCTAGTCCTAGGGGGGTCATGTAGATTTCCAATTACATTATCTACAGGATGATCCTTAAGATATCTTATGTTTACAATTGGATTATCATGAGTTTGATTTACCTCCCCCTGAACTGTAGGCTCTTCTTCATCAAACTCTTTATGTCCTTCTTCATCCTCGGATTTATCTGCAGGATCTCCTTCCTTCAGAATATCACCACCTTCTTCATTCCTGCATTGACCAACATTAGTATTTATCAAGGATTCATCAAAAACTATGTGTGGAGATTCTTCAATAATTTTAGAATTCAGATTGTACACTCTATATGCTCGGGTGTTTTCAGAATAACCAAGAAAACTTCCTGGTTCACCTTTAGGTTCAAATTTATCAAGGTCTCTTTTATCATTTATATGAATGAAACATTTACATCCAAAAACCTTGAAGTGGGCAATAGAAGGTTTCTTACCCTTTAAGATCTCATATGGTGTTTGCTGGGTAGAAGGTCTTACCATGGCTCTGTTAATTACATAACAAGCAGTGTTCACTGCTTCAGCCCAGAATTTCCTAGGTAGACCACCTTCAACAAGGAGTGTACGACCCATCTCCACTAGGGTTCTGTTCCTTCTCTCCACAACTCCATTCTGCTCAGGTGTCCTGGGTGAGGAGTACCTATGGTTGATTCCATTTGACCTGCAGAATTCATCAAACTGTGAGTTTTCAAACTCACCTCCATGATCAGTCAAAATGTTTTCAATTTTCTGATTTATTTTAACATATAACTCCTGAAATTCTGAAAATGCATCACTCTTATGAGAAAAGAAATAGACCCAAGTATACCTAGAAAAGTCATCTACCATGACAAACCCATACTTCCTCCCTGATAAGCTAACAGATCTGGTTGGCTCAAAAAGGTCCATGTGTATCAGCTCATAGGGTTTAGAAGATAGATTTTCAGTTCTAGACTTAAATGACTTTCTAGTTATCTTTGATTGAGTGCATGCATCACAGATTTTATTTTCCTTCTTGAAGGAAACTTCAGGAAGTCCTCTAACCATGCCATGCTTATTCAGTTTATGCAAAACAGTGTAACTAGCATGACCTAACCTACGATGCCATAAAAATGCTAAGTCTTCTCTACTGGCAGTAAGGCAAAGGTTAGTATGTTGAATGTCATCTAAATCTATCATGTATGTATTATTTATTCTTTTTCTAGAAAATTTGACAATTTCAGAATCAGGTTCAAAAACCTTGCAGCATTGAGAATCAAATAACACCTTATATCCTTTATCACACAACTGGCTGATACTAAGTAAATTATAAGCTAACCCTTCAACTAGCATAACATCATCAATGCAGCAGGTAGAACACTTACCTACCTTACCTGATCCAATAATCCTACCCCTTGTGTTGCTTCCAAAGGTGACAAGGCCTCCTAGCTTCTCAGTCAGCATGCAGAACTTGGCCTTATCTCCTGTCATATGCCTGGAGCAGCCACTATCCAAGTACCAAAAGTTGCTCTTGGCTGCCAGGCATACCTGCATACACAATTAGGTAGAGAGGTTTGGAACCCAAGACTGATTGGGCTCCATAACAGAAGAAGTATAAGCAAAGCAAGAAAGCAGGCTTTTCGGAATCCACATTTGTTTAAATGTATTTTGTTTAGTGGATCCTACAGGTTTTCTTCTGTTGTTGTTGTAGACACGCCAAAATTGACGCTATGTTGATCAAATCTCATGTCACTATGTTGACGCCCCAAAGTGAACTTCAATATTTCCATAATATGAAGTTTTTCTATTTTTGTGATTTATTCTTGCATTTTTGTGATTCGCGACCTGAAGAGGGGCGTGTTTTAAATAGCGACCTAATCGAGGGCGTGATCTTAAGAAAGGACGACCAAATGTCAGGGCGTCAATTCTGGTATTATCCGGTTTCAAAATAAATTCCAATTATTGATTAACGTCCTTCCTCAGGGCGTGTTTTCAAGTAACGCCTTCATCTCAGGCATTTTTTTTCTCATAATTTTCAAATAAAGTAAGTTTTATTGCCAAAATTTAATCCAAGAAGTGACGCCCTTGATCATGGTCATGTTTTGAGTAACGTCTTGATGTAGGTCGTCAATTTGTGATTTGACGCCCTTCTGAAGGTCATGTTTTATCCTTCGGTGTCCTGCTTAAACTCGTCTTTCCTGGATAGTTCCCTGCCTTTAATGGTCTCCTTGCTCGAATTGGAACTAGAGTCCTGCCTTCTTTTGATCATTACCCGTTCTTATCCTTCCGAATCTGAGGTTATCTTGGATCTGGAACCCTATATAGGGATGTCTTGATCGACCTCGCGCGAGGTTGGCAGGTTTGGGGAGCAGGTTACCGAGGTTAGAGTCTTTATACATAGATGCTGAATTTACGGAGGCTATCCATCTTCTTCCTGTGCAATCTTAAGAGCTCTCTGCTTCCTTTTCTTCCTGCCAACAGCATCAAGCTTCGGTTCCCCCTTTACTATCGTCAGGGACAGCAGGGGTCCTTGCTTATCTAATTGTGTTGTTTTTCATCGGTCATCATACGGTTCTTTTTTCTTCTTTGGCATTAGCATCATATCTTCTCTTTCCCTAACTCTTTAGGGGTTTTAAAACAAAAAAAAAAGGTGCGCATGTTTTATTCTCTATTCATCATCATATCATATTCGGAATTGATACTACATTCACTTGGCTGATCCACTTCTCTTTGTTTGTTTGTTTTGTCTTTTTTGCAAGGGTAATCAATAAATGAAAACCCCCTTCATCGACCGGCCGATTGAAGAAGGAGGAGGAATTCACAATCCATCCCACGTTCTATTTTTCACCAGGTATTCGAGATCTTCTTTGTTTCTTCTTGAGGTAACCCCTCTGGCGATCACCCTCCTTAGTAGCACCACGTGCTTCTTTTCTTTATTATTATATCATCTCTCCCCCTTATGTTTTCTCATATTTAATCCACTCTTCATGTGTGGGTTTATCACGATCTACGAATTGGCGATCACGGTGGGAACTCCACTATTTTTCTTTTGATTACCATCTCCTATTGGCACCCACGTGTGCCCTTTCCTATTGGCACCCACGTGTGCCCTTTCCCCTTCGGCACCCACATGTGCCCTTTCCCCTCGGTACCCTCGGTACCCCTCCTTTTGTGCCCCACGGGCACCCTCCACCGTGCACACTGCACACTCCCGGGATCAGCCAGTTTGTGATTGTTTGAGTATTTTCCTGAATTAACGCCTCACTCAGAGGTGCTTTTTCGTATAACGCCTTCATCGAGGGCGTCTATTTTCTGTTTTATGTCTTCCCAAAAGGCATCTTTTATCATATCTGTTGTCTTCTTGTTCTGTTTGATAATTCGCGCCCTCCCCTTTGGGCGTCTTTTTATTTGGCAGCGCCTCACACCGAGGCGCGTGTTTCCTCGACCGCGTGCACCACTAATATTTGACGCCCTATTGTAGAGGCATCCTTTTCGTATTACGCGCCTCACACCAAGGCGCGTGTTTTTGCACTACCTGTGGGCCATCACAGTTATTCACGACAGTGACTCTGTCGTCTCTTTGGTTGACAGTGACCTGCCCCAGGTCGTCTCTTTCCTACGTTTTACAGAAACCTGTTTCCTATTGCTGTCTGTGATTGTTGGACTGATTATTACATTGCTTGCCTATATTGCTGTGATCTGATCATATTATTTTGCATCTTGTGGCATTTGGTTGAGAGACCTCCTCTCTCTACACTAGGATTCCACACACCTCTCTTGGAATCGGGACAACCCTCCATTGAGCACTCCGTCTCTTTGGACCGAAAATTCCTTTTCCAAGACCTCCGTAAGTCCCCGCACCCATGGATTCCCTCACGGACGCCGGGCTGGTTGTACCCTTGAAGTACCCGGAGTATAGAGAACCTATCGTTGGTAAGGAGAGAGAAAGAATCTAGTTAATCCGGAGATCACACTTGGATAAACTAGGTTTCACTTTGCAAAAAGAGGGAATTATTCTGCAATTTAATCCACTCTAATCTCAAGCGTAACACTAAAATCTTGTGTTCATCTCAACTTGGTTGCATAAACTTGCTTGGGTTGATTTGGCTTGTTTGGATTGAGTGGGTTTTGTTGGATAGTTCCTTTATAAGGCCGTCTCTCCTCTTAAATATGAAACTCCGTTCAGGTAAAATCATCAACATGGCAGGCTACGGATATTCTTATGATGATGAGGATGAGAATGTTTTTGGTCAATATGAAACTCCCCTCCAAGATTCCATCTATCATGAAGGAAATTACCCTCCTCCTCAGTCTCATTATCCTCAAGTCCATGTGGTTGATACCACTCCTCAAGAGGTTGTGCCCTCTTCTCAGGCTGTGCCTTCCAACACTTCGGGGAATCCTTCCCCATCCTTCAATGTCACGGATTTAATTAATGCACTATCTCAGTTGGATGATTCCCAGCGGCAGGCAGTTCAGGCCGCTTTGAAAGGGAAGTCTGTTCCTTCTTCATCCTCCAATCCCCCTCCGGCCGAGAGTGGCCATCACCCCGTTAATGACTAGGCGGTCCTGCATAAACCTCCTTCCCGTCCACCAACGCCCGGTACGGCCATGCTGGCCCAACAGGCGAGCCACTCTGCGGTTAGGCACCAATTTCTCCAACCTCCCCGAATTCTACGGACGCCTATACCACATTCTTTCATTCAAAATCCGGCCCCAGTCGAGTCCGACACTAATGTTCTACTGCTTCAGAAGTTGGCAAGCATGGAAGAGCAACTGAAGAAGGTCACTACGGCTAAGAATGCCCCGGAGATCTCGCTCCCTACATTGCCAGTCTTCCACTTACCACCATCTGAGATGCCGAACTTCGGCGATATAATGGGACTGGTAACCCTTTTATTCATTTGAAGGATTTCATGTACGAGACCTCATTTTGGCAAGACAACAAGGCCTCTTTGGCTTACTTATTCAGGAGATCTCTGGAGGGGCCAGCCCTTGAATGGTTCTATTCATTAGATCCTGCTGATGCCGGTGACTTTGATATCGTTCAGAGGAAGTTCTTGCAGAAGTACAGAGACCGGGTCGGACCCTCCCTCTCACTCACGGACCTGGTTGCAGAAAAAATGAAGCCCGAGGAGGACTTCATAATGTTTTCTGATAGATGGCGGTTGATGGCCGAGAAGCTGAAAGATACACTGTCGGAACAAGAACAAGTCAAGATGATAATTTCCAATGCAACTCCTCAGTTCCGGCATATCTTGGCCATGAATAGGTTAACCACCATGGAAGAGCTCTATGAAAGAGCTCGTTATATTCAGACACAAATGAAGGATTCGCCAATTATGGGCATGTTTGAGCCAAAGCCACGGCTATTTAAGAAAAGCACAATTGTCAACAACAGCGGGCCCATGACGGAGGGCACTATTGTAAATGAGCAGGTTGGTGTAGTTGGCCACCCTCACCACCAAGCTAACCCACGACCTAACCCACCTCCACCACAAAGCCCCCATTTCAACTCCACTCCACAACGCCAATTCGCACCCCAACATTCCTTTGCTTCACCGCAAAACCAAGCGCCCCGTGCTAACCCTCCAGCTCCGCAACAGTACCACCAGGTACCACCACCTACCAACTATGGCCAACAACAACAACGGAGACCACCACATGGCCCCAAAAGGGACCACTACCCTCCACTACCAGAAAGTCTCCCGGATATTTTCAATGCTTTAATGGCCGCCAATTTGCTCATGTTACCAAGGGAAAGAACAGTGTGGCCCGCTAATGTTGACACATCCCGTTACTGCGCTTTCCATCGTGCACCTGGTCACAACCTTGATCGTTGCTTCCACTTCAGAGATTACATTTATGACCTAAATGACCAGGGTGACATCAATTGGGATGAGATGAGACAGTTCATCGCCACCATGAAAGAAAGAAGGTCTCCTCGGCAGCAACAGGCTCAGTAGCCGCAGCAGCCAGCTCCACAATAGCAACAACAAGCTCCAGCGCCTCAGCATGATATGGGGATCATCCACAATCCACTGTCGGAGCACCCGCCAAACCAGCACGTAAACCCTGTCACGTCTCTCTATGAGGTGGAGAGAGGGCAGGGATGGCATGAAGAAAACGCCTCTGTCGGGGCACTTCATCATAATCAAAATCAACCTCCGCGCCTCTTGCGCACCCCTTCTTCTTCTCCTACCCCTCAATTGGGCCGATCTCTTCTGCGCCCCGTTAATCCACCTACATCCGCCTATTCTCCGACCTTGCCGGTTCGCCCCCTTCTTACACGCTTACCACCTCCACAGCCTACGCCACAACAAAACCCATCCACCACCAATCCTTCGCCACTGCCACCTAGGCCACTCCTCATCCGCCTATCGCCAACGCCCACTGCACCCCCCACCACTACTCCTTCACCAGCAAGGATCCCCCCACCATCGGTTCCACCACCTTTTTTACCCAGAACTCTTCTCATTCCACCCCCCACCAATTCCCCCCGCATACGGGTATCCCTTTCTACTCCTACGCCTCCTACCGGGGCACCAACACCCTCTATGGGGATTCCCTCTGCAGGAACTCCCACTCCACCACTTCTTAACACCAACACACCTTCTTCTTCTTCTAATGCTCCCCCCACACTTGCCCCGACAGAGGCACGTCAAGGCGTGGCGCCGCTCCGCAGTGGACGAATGTTCCACCGTATTTTTCGACAGAGAGAGTTAGAGCCCGTGCAGGGGCCGCAAGAGCAAGAACAAGAACAAGAGTCAGTGCCAGGGACTCAGTATGATTT
Source organism: Amorphophallus konjac (assembly GCA_022559845.1). Classification (NCBI taxonomy): domain Eukaryota; kingdom Viridiplantae; phylum Streptophyta; class Magnoliopsida; order Alismatales; family Araceae; genus Amorphophallus; species Amorphophallus konjac. The sequence goes on along the minus strand of CM040124.1, from coordinate 47,311,922 downwards.
GCTAAAGCACTTGGACCGAACCCCAGCAAGGATTTCAATCCTGGAATTAATTAAAAGGTCCACCACTCATCAGCTAGCTTTGAAAGAATATCTGCAAAAGGTGATGGTCAATGAGGACATTCCAGTTGAGCAGATAGTCACGGTTTTAACGCCCGCTAGCAGTCAGCCGGCAATTACTTTCCATGAACATGAACTGGCGCCACTCCTAGCAAGAAAGTACGCTCTATGCATCACAGTTGACATCAATAAGGTGGCTGTTAAGCAATGTCTGGTGGACACTGGGGCATCCATCAATGTCTTGCCACCTAGCACCTTGGAGTTGTGTGGCATTTCGGAAAGCCAAATTCGGCCGTCTACTATCACAGTAACTGCATATGATAACACGAAGAAACCTCCTATAGGCATGATTACGTTAAAAGTAAGTTTGGGTCCTGCCGCCATCACAGTAGATTTTCACATTCTGGATATGGATCCGACATTTAATGGCATTCTGGGACGCCCCTACATTCAGTAACTCGATGCGGTGCCCTCCACAAATCACCAATGCCTTAAATTCCCACACAAGGGCCGCATTATTAAAGTTACCAGTATGCCGATTTTGCCTGAGGAGGATATTCACGTGGCTTCATCAGTTCCATCCATGTGGCCGGCCAACAAGCCACTATTATCTGTGCTGGACGTCCCTTGTCCACGACCAATGCCAGAAAAAGTCACAACAGTTGCTATGACACCCCTGCCTCCCAAGGGGAAAAAGAAGAAAACAATGATGAACACCTCTGGCTGGAACATCTTGATGAAAATGGGGTATCAAAATGGCAAAGGTCTGGGTGCCAATTGTCAAGGCAGGATTAGGCCTGTTAAACCTCAGAAGCTGATTACACGAGGTGGCCTAGGCTACAAAGGGCCAGGCAAAAACAAAGATGAACCATGGGCATTTATGACATCCACATTAAAAATAGATCGCCAACCGCTCACTTGGACATTGAAGACACATTTTGTCACGGGTGGCTTTCAAAATAAGGAGCAAACTACCATAATTACTTCCATATTAGACTGTCAGGATGTTCATGCTAGACAGTTTGCTCGTCATATTGCCCCGTTGGCCACATACAAAGCCTTGGAGTCCTTAAGGCCTGACAAGAGAAGGAAAATGGATGATCCAGAATGTGACTGGTACAGGTGGTTCGATATGCAGGATATTACTATTTCTTTGAGCCGCCTCTTCATGCCGACTGATTCGGAATGGCCGCCACTTATTCATGAATTGATTGAGAAGCCGACCGTAATTACATATAAGAGACAGCTGCTGAGTGACTATACTGATACTGGAGAGCCAGATGTTCTATTTGAAGAAGGTTTCACCGTGGACAGGCTGTGGGCCGGCCTCTTTTCTCTCACTTCCATGCATCCATCTGTGCTTGCTTCTCTATATTCTCATCGGTTTGGTCGCATGCCAAGACCGCCACCGATTATGATCTATTTCTCTCCAAGTTCAATCCAAGTTTCTCTCACAATTCCTTCTTCGCTCCTCGAGCAATTTTCTAAACTCTCCATCACGCCCCCGCGCGGGCCATCATTGATTCAACCTTTCTCTGATCTCGCAATTTCCACTCCTCCTGCTATCCTCCCTACACACTGCTTTCTTCTTAAAACAGAAAATAAAAATGAAGAAAAAGACAAAAACAAAAACAAAATGCCAAATTCCCAACTTTCCAAACCTCCATTTCTGTTGAGAAGACCTCCTATTTTTCTTCTGAGTGCGTCCCGACCCAGGGGCCGCTCCTTCGAGATTCATTGCTAAATCTTTTCTCCCCCTCTGGTGAGGGGACTTCCTCTGTATTACCTCCTGTATCCACTTTTTCACCTCCTTCCCTTCCTTTTTCTGATCAAGCTAGTTGCTCCTCCTCTTCTTCTGCTAACGCTAAAATTCAAGGGGTATATTCACATAAGAAGTCCAAGGGTAAGCAGATTCCCCATAGGTTTCTGTTGGAGTTAGCTATCAGATGCCAGGCTTGTTTAGCTCTTCCTGAATTTATAGAGAATCCAATCATCCTGTCAGAGTTAGAATATGAGGATGCTGTTGTTTCTTATGAGGGTTTGGGTGTCTATGAAATTATGAATGACGAAGACCCTATTGAAGAGGGGGATGAAAGTTATGAAGAATATGAGGATGAGGCTGATGCTTTTGCTAGTGGCATAAGACGATTTGACGAACCATCAGCCTCTGTAGAAGAGCCTACCAAAGAAATTAATTTGGGTACCGAGGAAGACCCTAGGATTGTCCTCATAAGTAAGAATTTATCGCCCTCCGAAGAGGAGGCGCTCATTTTGGTCCTGCAAGAATACAAGGACACGTTCGCATGGAGTTATGAAGATATTCCTGGTTTAGACCCTGCGCTCGTTGAACACCGCCTTACACTTAAGGCAGGGTCTGTGCCGGTCAAGCAACGGTTGAGGCGTTTCCACCCTAATATGGCTTTAAAGATGAAAGAAGAGGTCGACAAGCTCCATAAGGCTAGATTTGTTAGAGTTGTCCTCTACCCCAAATGGGTGGCTAACATCGTCCCGATTATGAAGAAAGATGGAAAAGTTCGGATTTGTATAGACTTCCGGGATCTCAACCGTGCGTGTCCTAAGGATGACTTCCCCCTCCCTCATATTGATGTTTTGATCGATAATACGGCAGGATTTGAGACTCTCTCTTTCATGGATGGCTTCTCAGGTTACAATCAAATTCGTCTGGCTGAAGAAGATCAAGAGAAGACATCATTCACTACACCATGGGGTACTTATTGTTATGTGGTCATGCCTTTTGACTTAAGAATGCTTGAGCCACCTATCAGAGGGCTATGATGGCGATTTTTCATGACATGATTCATATTTATATTGAGGTGTATGTGGATGACCTGGTTGTGAAATCAAGGACAAGGATTGAGCATCCTGGGGTTCTAGCTAAGGTCTTGCAAAGATCACGAGAATATCAATTGAAGATGAACCCCAAGAAGTGCGTATTTGGCGTTTCTTCAGGGAAGTTGCTTGGTTTCATTGTTAGCAAGAGGAGAATTGAAGTTGATCCCAACAAGGCAAGGGCCATTAGAGATATGCCTCCTCCCAAGAATTTGAAGGAAGTTCGAGGATTAATCGGGAGGTTGCAATTTATTCGCCGCTTCGTCTCCCAACATTCACAAAGATGTAGGCCGTTTTACGAGCTTACTAAGCCGGGAGTCAAGTTTAATTGGGATGACAAGTGTCAGGCAGCCTTTGACGGATTGAAGGATTATTTGGCCAATCCTCCTGTCCTGAGGCCGCCGATTCCAGGCAAACCACTTGTTCTCTATGTCTCAGTCCTGGATGACTCTGTAGGTGCTGTCTTAGCTCAAGTGGATGAAGAAGGTAAAGAGAGGGCAGCGTACTACTTGTCTAAACTTCTTAACCCCTGTGAGCAGAGGTACTCAGCCATGGAGAAGACTTGCACTGCTTTGGTCTGGGTAGTTCAGAAATTAAAACACTATTTCCTAGCTCAAGATATTCACCTCATTGCTCGCATGAACCCAATTAAATTCCTCCTTGAAAAATCTGTCCTCACTGATCGATTAGCACGCTGGCAAAGCTTCCTCTCTCAGTTTGATATCACTTACATTCAACAGAAAGCTATCAAAGGTTACGTCATTGTCGAACACCTTGCTCATCACCCTCACCCTCGTTTTGATCCTGTCAATTCGTAGTTTCCAGATGAAGAACTGATGTCCATTAATCAACCTCGTGATCCTATGTGGACATTACATTTTGATGGAGCTCTAAATTCTCAAGGAAGAGGGATCGGCATGGTTCTTTTAACACCAGAAGGGGTCACCATCCCATTTGCTGCTCGACTCACTTTCCCCGTCACAAATAATATAGCTGAGTATGAAGCTCTTTTGGCTGGTCTTCAAACCGCCCATCGATATGGTGTCACCCATTTAAGGATTGTGGGTGATAGTCAGCTCATTCTGCGCCAGGTGCTGGTCAAGTGCCGCACTATCAATCCTAAGCTCAAACCCTACCAGGAACTCGCTTCAGCTTATGCCAAACTCTTCATCAAATTGATCTTCGTCCATGTTCCTCGTAGCCAGAACATCCTAGCTGACGCTCTTGCTTCTTTGGCCTCTACTTTAGTCTTCCCTCCTGAGCGTGATTTTCATGTTCCTCTAATTCATCAGTGTGACACTCCAGCTATTAAGGATCGTGCATTCCTCGATATTAGGGATAAGGTGCTTGAGAAGGACAAGCAAAGGGAAGCTCTTAAAGGCAGAGAGGTCATGCTTTTGGGCTGGGAAGAAGAATTGGCTGACGAAGAGAAGCCTTGGTATTATGAGATTACCAGATATTGCAATAATCAGTCCTATCCCGAGGAAGCCACTGCGAAAGAGAAGAAAGCAATTAGAAGAGTGGCTCAACGGTATGTTTTGGTTGGAGGAGTACTCTACAGGAGAGGGCTCACCGGTGTTTTGTTAAGATGCCTCGATGATGATGAATCTTGGAAGGTTGTGGAAGAGGCGCATTCAGGAGTGTGTGGTGGTCATGTGAATAGCCAAATGTTAGCTAAGAAGATTCTTAGGCTAGGTTTCTATTGGCCTACTCTAGAAGAGGACTGTTCTATCTATGTTCGAAGGTGTGTTAAGTGCCAACTGCACGCCGATAAAATTCATTCTCCTGCTTCTTCACTCCATCCGATGTCCTCCCCATGGCCTTTCTCCATGTGGGCTTTTGATATCATTGGACCTCTTGGTGATTCGAACCTCCTGACCAAACAAAAGTCGTTCATCCTCACGGCAACGGAGTACTTCACCAAGTGGGCGGAAGCGGAATCTTACGTGGAGATTAAAACGTCAACCGTCTGCAAGTTTATAATGAAGAACATCATCACGAGGTTCGGCATCCCGAGTACCATCGTCACCGACAATGGACCTCAATTTATCTCTCAAAGAGCTCAAGGATCTCTGCAACAGGTACAACATTGCATTGCATCATTCTTCCCCCTATTATCCGCAGGGCAATGGCCAAGCAGAGGCAACTAACAAAACTTTGATAAAAATTGTCAAAAAGACGTGTGAGGCTAATAAATTTTTGGACTGGCCAGATAAGCTAGTTGAAGCTCTCTGGGCCTATCGCACTTCCATTCGAACCCCCACTAGGCAAACCCCTTTTGCCCTTACTTATGGAATGGAGGCGGTAGTCCCTTATGAGATTCTCATTCCCTCTCTGCGAGTACAATTGGATAAGGAGCTCTCTATTGATGAGCGTCGGGAGTCACTCCTTGCCCAATTGGAACTCCTAGATGAGAAGCGTTTGGTCGCCGCTGAGCATGCGCGCGTTTATCAAAACAGGCTCTCGCGTTTTTATCAAAAGAAAGTAATTGAGAGAAAATTTAAAATCGGTGAGATGGTAATCAAGATGATTTTTGTAAAGCCGGGTGGCCCCCGCTCAAAACTCCAACCCAATTGGGAAGGACCGTTTGTTATAAAAGATGTTTATCCTGGTAATGCTTATAAACTGATTAATGCTGAAGGAGAAGAGTTGACTCACCCTTGGAATGGTTTGTATCTTAAGAGATACTACCCTTGATTCAAAAATCCAAAAAAATATATATAGAGAGAGAGAGAAATTTTCAAAATCCAAAAGAAAATGTTGTTTTAAAAATCCAAAACAAAGTGGAATATTTCCAAAAAAAAAACCAAAAAAATAGAAATTCCAAAAAAAAGCAAACAAAAAAACAAAAATAAAAGAAATTCTTCAAAAACAAAAGCTCTCAAAAATGGTGCCATGGCACACGAAGGATCAAGGTCGGAAAGGTCAAAATTCAGAATTCATTCATCAGTCTTGCTAACTTAAAAGGGGGTTGACACCCACACACACTACACGCTTTATTCTTGAGCTCAAGCGGTGCAAAATCCGATGGAAAGTCAAAAACCTGACTAAAAACAATACCCGTTCTTTTCTTCTTCGGCCCATAAGGGAGGAAGGGAGGTCTCGGGGTAGATCCGCCAAGCCTATCCACCGCCCTAGTAGGTGGAAGTCAAGGCCCAAAAGGGAGCAAAATGTCACAAAAGCCCAAGTACAATTAGGTTATTCATCAATGCAAATCAAATTCAAAGTGAAAGTCAAGTTGTGAAAAGAAAAGCATGTCAAGAGGGCAAAGTCCCCGTAAGGAAAACCTTGGTCGTATGCGTGCAATATAAAAGAGGCAAAAAGGCAACAAATTTCCCTACGCCAAAGACCGAACCCCAACAGGCATAGGGTAGGGGAGGTAACTTTACCTTGAGCATCTCAGAATCCCTTATGGGCTTCCCTTATATTTTCTTCCATCCTTTCTATGTGGTAAGTCACAAACTGGCAGGATGGTCAAGGCGGACCTGGGAAATTGCACTGTACGAAATCTCGAATACAAGTCAACTATGATCACGTCGACCCCCTTTTAATTACTCAAGAAAGGTTAATGAATTTTAGAGGGTGACCGTGTAGGACCCGTGGTCTTGATAGCCTTGTCAACCCCTTTTTGCAGAATAATTCAATTAACGCCTTTGTCTAAGGCGCTTTTTATACAATTAACGTCCTAGATTAGGTCGTCTCTTTCCGAATAACGTCTCTAAGCGGGTCGTTGCTTTTTCAAAAATCAGATTTCCTTTTCAAATTCACGCCGTCCTCTAGGGCGTCTTTATGCGAACCACGACCTACACTAAGGCGCGTTTTTCAAAAAAATAACAAAAAAAATATAAATGAGAGGAAAAAAGAAAAAATGCATTTCTTCACGATGTATGCTTGCATTCTTTTACATGGGCATCTTTTATTTATGGTTTGCATATGCGTGCTTGCATGATGCATCTCCCTGTTATCAGATATTTTATTTACCTTGTTTGATTAAAGGCTTGGCCCCTTGACCCGCCATTAAGGTCAAAAGTAAAGGCACCCCTTGCTTATTGAGCAAGGGGCCAAGTCGAACAGATGAATTAACATGTTTGTTCAAAGTGTGGATTGCAGTCGCAGAAACAGGGCAAAGCAAAGTAAAGACGAAGAACGTGGAAAGAGGAAAGTACACAAACACAAGGCCACAACCACACAAGTGCTCAGGTAATAAAAAGATATCAATCTCATATACATATATACATCATGAATGTCTGAGTACAGGTGTGAGGGTGGAGGAGTACAAGTAAGTCTCTCAGCTCTCGCCTCCACCCTCCTCTCTCCTACTCTCAACCTCCTCCTCGCCGTCCCGAGCTGGCGCTGGTGGAGGAGGCATGGGCCCCCGTGAAGAAGCTGGAACCCGAACCTGACCCCCTGCCTCGCTCCTCTCTCGGAGGGAAGAGCCCGCCACAAAGGTGGAGCTGGTGAAGGAGTACCCCGCAGCCCGTGCTCGCTCACGCCCTCGCTGGAGACGCTCCTCAGACACTCGTAGCCGCTCCTGAGAAAGGATCAACTGGGTCCTCGAGTCTGCCAGCTCTCGCTCGCGTGCTGCTACCTGCTCCTGGTACCGGGCACGCTCCGCCTGCTGAAGCTCAAGGTGCCGGGCACGCTCTGCCTGGTACTCCTCTCGCTCACGAGCACGCTCCTCGCGCTCCCGGGCCTGCTCCCTCCTCTCCAGCTCAAGAGCCACCCGCAGCTCGGCCACGTCCTGAGGCAGCTCCTCTCGACGCCTCAGGGACCTCTCTAGCTCTGAGATCCGCTGATCACGGATCGCCAACTCGGCGCCTTTCATGTTTTGACGACGTTCGGCCCAGGCGTGAATTTGTGAGCTTATGAATTTGCTTCCCTACGTGCTCTGATGAACTTAAGTGCTATTATTTCATTAGAATTTTATTTTATTAAGCACTTATGATCATGTCATACTTTGAATTGAGGATTATTCATATTGAAATTATGGGAGGGCTAATGAACTTTCAAAGTGCAGAAGATTGCAGGTTTCGAGATGCTCGGATCACTGTGGGAGTATCATCATTCTTTCTTGTATTTCTTTCCTGTAGGCAGTATTACTATATGGTATCTACGCTATTATAATATATCAAGGACCTTGTGGTTCTGATGAACCTGGAATTTGAGTTCCCCTTCATCAAAAACAGTGATAGTTCTAGGAGAGTCTTGATCACACGGATAGGCCGTTGAGTCGTTGAAGGTCTGGGACGATGGTTCCACTTTCTGAGTTGATGCGCGGACAAACGGGCTTCGGCTTAGTGTCAGCTCAGAGATCTGGATTCTTGACCAAATCTAGATGGCTTAACAATATTATCCTTGATTATTTTCTATATTTTTAGTTTGTCTTATCTTTTCTTTTAGCCCAGCATGCATCATGTAGGACTTTGAGTTTCATGCTGAAAATCTTCATATTATGGCAGTAATGAAGGTCACTCCCTCTTGATTGAGTTGACATGAGATATTCCATTCCAAATTGAGTACTTTATTCTCTCTGAAGCCGCTTAGGCTGATTACTTGAAAATGTCCCTTTGCTGGATCTCCATCTTAATTCCCTTTATTTTTCCTGCAAATCCACCTTGGTTGTAGCACGTCCACATTGGCTGGTAACCGCTCTCCAATGGTGTCTCCTTATCGTGCCATGCACTCATTTTTCCTTGTTTAGTTTAATCTCCTTTATCCAGCAAATCGATGCTTCCTTGGAATCACTCGGAGTTGTTTCGCTCAGAATCTTGGAAAGATTTCCAATGCTTAGTGTCTGAGTCGTGTCACATCACACCTTGGCATCTACTTATCAGTTCGCTCCACTTCATTCCGTTTGTTGTACTTTCACACCATTTCGTCTCACTCCCTTGCAAAGCAGACGCCAAGGCGGGGCAGTTGTAGACACGCCAAAATTGACGCTATGTTGATCAAATCTCATGTCACTATGTTGACACCCCAAAGTGAACTTCAATATTTCCATAATATGAAGTTTTTCTATTTTTGTGATTTATTCTTGCATTTTTGTGATTCGCGACCTGAAGAGGGGCGTGTTTTAAATAGCGACCTAATCGAGGGCGTGATCTTAAGAAAGGACGACCAAATGTCAGGGCGTCAATTCCTGGTATTATCTGGTTTCAAAATAAATTCCAATTATTGATTAACGTCCTTCCTCAGGGCGTGTTTTCAAGTAACGCCTTCATCTCAGGCATTTTTTTCTCATAATTTTCAAATAAAGTAAGTTTTATTGCCAAAATTTAATCCAAGAAGTGACGCCCTTGATCATGGTCATGTTTTGAGTAACGTCTTGATGTACGTCGTCAATTTGTGATTTGACACCCTTCTGAAGGTCGTGTTTTATCCTTCGGTGTCCTGCTTAAACTCGTCTTTCCTGGATAGTTCCCTGCCTCTAATGGTCTCCTTGCTCGAATTGGAACTAGAGTCCTGCCTTCTTTTGATCATTGCCCGTTCTTATCTTCCGAATCTGAGGTTATCTTGGATCTGGAACCCTATATAGGGATGTCTTGATCGACCTCGCGCGAGGTTGGCAGGTTTGGGGAGCAGGTTACCGAGGTTAGAGTCTTTATACATAGATGCTAAATTTACGGAGGCTATCCATCTTCTTCCTGTGCAATCTTTAGAGCTCTCTGCTTCCTTTTCTTCCTGCCAACAGCATCAAGCTTCAGTTCCCCCTTTACTGTCGTCAGGGACAGCAGGGGTCTTTGCTTATCTAATTGTGTTATTTTTCATCGGTCATCATACGGTTCTTTTTTCTTCTTTGGCATTAGCATCATATCTTCTCTTTCCCTAACTCTTTAGGGGTTTTAAAACAAAAAAAAAGGTGCGCATGTTTTATTCTCTATTCATCATCATATCATATTCGGAATTGATACTACATTCACTTGGCTGATCCACTTCTCTTTGTTTGTTTGTTTTGTCTTTTTTGCAAGGGTAATCAATAAAGGAAAACCCCCTTCATCGACCGGCCGATTGAAGGAGGAGGAGGAATTCACAATCCATCCCGCGTTCTATTTTTCACCAGGTATTCGCGATTTTCTTTGTTTCTTTTTGAGGTAACCCCTCTGGCGATCACCCTCCTTAGTAGCACCACGTGCTTCTTTTCTTTATTATTATATCATCTCTCCCCCTTATGTTTTCTCATATTTAATCCACTCTTCATGTGTGGGTTTATCACGATCTACAGTTGTTCCTCTTCTTTTTGTTATTTTTCTTCTTATTTGCACCAACATGATTATTGACATTGTTGTTTCTTTGCCAGTGCCTTGGCCAGGTTGCATTCATGGAATTGTGGCCATAATAGTTCCTGGGCTGGCTGTGGAAATGTTGGTTCCTAGGTGTCCAATAACCATACCCATTAAACCAATTTCTAGTGTAAGGTCTTTGATATTGAGCAGCCTGATATGCAAGACCTGTATGCCTCCCCGGAGTTCTAGTCTAACCTGACCTATTGAAATAGGTTGACTGTGCATTATAATGGGTCTGAACTCTGGGTTGGTAAAACTGATTGGGTTGACTCTTAGAAACATTCTGTCTCCCCTGCACCTTGGACCCGGCTGACCTATTCATAGGTTTGTTTTAGGTCTTCTTCAGAGGTGGAGGTGATGGTGGAGACTTGGTTACCTTGACCTGGTGTTTATAAGACTGGGTAGGTTGACCCCTAACCGGAGATTGAGCCTTTGGATTTTGCTTGGATGTGCTAGCTCTACTAGGCTCACTGACTTTTTGTTTGCCCTTCTCCTCAGCACTGGTCTTTTTCATATTAGCATTTTTGTTCATTGAATTGTTTGGATTCATGCTAATTAGAGGTCCTTTTTCTTTTTGTGCAACAAATGAAATAGTTTTCATTCCAAAGTTTTCGTTGCACTTGAATTAAATCCTAGGCCCTCTTTTCTGAAATTTACCTTTGACCCTAACAAAGCATTTAAGTTATCTTTTCCTTGGGTCATTTTCTCAATGGTTCTCAGTTTATCCTCATTGTCTTTCTGAATTTCATCAATAGACTTTTTCAGTTCATTATTTACATTGAGGACAGCTTCATATTTTTCAGAAACAATTTTTACTTCACTCTCACATTTCTGAATTTTCAGCTTCCATTCATCAATTTCATTTTCAAGCCTTACATTCTCTTCCCTAGAAGCTTTTAACTCATTTTTGATTTTATCTACTTCAGAACATGTGAGTTTCAAATTTTTATTCTCAGATTCTAAACATGCAATTTTATCAGTTAGAGTTTTATCATTTTGCATGGAATTGATCTTTCTTCTCAGATGCCTATTTTCTTTTCTAATATCATCAGCTATATCATGGTAGGCATCTACCCAATCAGCGATAGTAAAATTTTCAAATCTAGTGATTACCTCATCTGAGTCCTCTTCTCTCTCTTCTAAGCTTGTTGCCATAAGGCAAATGGGCTTCTCAGATTCGGCTTCACAGTTTGAAGTGTTGCTCAGGGAGCCTTCATCTTCATCACTCAAGGTGCTCACCATTGCTTTCCCTTTCGTGTTCCTTCTCTTTGACTTGTCCTTATATTTTTGATAATCTGGACAGTCAACTTTCAGATGGCTTGGTTTCCTGCATTGATAGCAAGTGTTAGTTTCAGTTTTCTTTGCATGGTTGTGTTTATACCTTTTGTCCCTTTGGCCGCCACTGTATTTCTTTTGGCCGAATCGTCCTGCTCCTTTTCTGAGAAATCACCTGAACTCTTTGGTCATCATGGCCATCTCAGAACGAGTCATATCTTCTTCTTCATTCGGGCTCTCCTCTGATGATGAAGAACTGCTGGAGCTGGATTTGTTGGATTTGCTGGAACCAGCCTTCAGCGCTATCGGCTTCTTCTCTCCTTGGCATATTAATTTCATATGCCATCAGCGAGCCAAATCGCTCATCAGCTCTTGTATTGCACAAGTCCCTTGACTCCTCTATCACAGTAGCTTTCGTATGCCAGGCATGACTCAAGGACCGAAGTATCTTCCTTACTAAGTCATATTCTGTCAGAGGTTTCCCGAGACCTCTTAGACCATTGGTGATGATCGTCAGTCGAGCATACATTTCTTTGATGGTCTCATTTGGCTTCATCTTGAAGGCTTCATACTCAGACACAAGGAAATTAGCCTTCGTCTCCCTGACTTGCGAAGTCCCTTCATGGATAACTTCCAGTGCACCCCACATCTCCTTGGCTGAAGTGTACGCTGACACGCGGGAGAATTCAGTAGGGTGCAGAGAGCACGGGATGGCGTTTATGGCACTCCAATTCAGCGTGGACCTTCTGATCTCCTCCTTGGTCCAGACATCTTCATTCGGGGACAGCTCATAAGGTCCCTTACTAACAACCTTCCAGATCTCGTAATCTTTAGCCCTCAGAAACACTTACATACGATTCTTCCAGTATGCGTATTTAGATCCATCAAAGAATGGGGGCTTGGAGGTTGAGTGACCTTCAGCTATCATCCCTCGAGCATCCATCTGATGTGAAACAAATGCCGAAGTCGATTCTGTCCGGTTCTGGAATCTGTGACCAGCAGCTGTTGAAGTGGCTGTGGATCGCACTCTGGAATTTTGCCGGAGGCGCGGTTGGTGCCGTTGGCTTCGTAACAGGGTAGGGATACAGCACAATTTTTCTGAATTTTGGTTCCGCCCGAACCTGGTCGCCACGGACGACTGAGCGGGGACCCCGTTCTGGTTCTGTGCAGGGGCAGCTTCTGAACAGCGGCTTGACAGGGACACCACGAGCAACCCCGAACTCCGTTTGGTGCGCGGCAGGTGGCGTTGGAATCGTGGGGACGACTACTTTCCAGCGGCACTGGTCTCGCCTCAGTCGGATGTCGGTGTGGACGTGCAGGTCCCGTTGAGTGGGGACTGGTCGGAGGAGACAGACAGGAGGCAGAATGGGGTCGTCGGGGTATAAAATTTGTAACTCTGGCCACCGACCTCTGATTGCGGTTCCGTCTTCTGATCCCGGTAGCTGATTTGAGGATGGAGAACTTTGATGAAGATTCTGGAGCCTGAATCCTTCAAGAAGAGGTCGTGGTTGCTGCCCCAAACCGCTTCAGGTCGCTGTCAGGCCTTCTCTGCGCAGTCGGGGAAGAAAGTCCCTTGTGGGCGGCCACGAACTCGGATCGACACGATTCCAACTCGCTTGCGAAGAGGACTTGTGGATGATCAACTTTGCTGAAGACCTTGGATGCAGACTCCACCTGGAACGAGCTGGAAGTTACTCTGCAAATTGGGCCAGAAGCTGCCTGCGGGTTTGGGATGGGCTTGTGGAGTGGGGGCTAAGTTTAGTGGTGGTGTTTGTGGGTGTAAGCTATGGGGATAGTGGGTGGACGTGGTTGGGGTTGCAGGGGGTTGTCTTGAGGCTGTGGAAAGGGGTGCAGTGCGTGTATGACGGGAACGGAGGTAGCGTGGGCGTATGAGGTAATAGCGTGGCCGGGAGGAAGAAGCTTAGAGGGTGAGGCAAGGAAGGTAGACTGCCGCAGCAGTGAAAGATTGGGTTAGAAGACAGGAGGAACTGGGGAACGGGAAGTTCGGCCAAGCTGTGGGGGTGAGCGGAAGATGCTGGTGGCTGGAGGAGAAGGGAGGAATGAAGGGCATCAACACCCGTGGCAAGGAGGGAAGAACTGGGCATCTCACCCGTGGAGAGGGAAGGAAGAACAGGCACTCACGGCCATGGGAATTAAAAGAGGGGGGGGGAAGAAGATAAAGGAGGGGAGGGCCCCTCCTACGTGGGCATCACATGGGGGTTCCAAAAATAAGATTTCATTCACTGTTTTTCAAATGAAAGATACATGACTCTTTTATAGACTCTCAAAGAAGACCAAAAGACACTATCCTAAACACTTAATGTCTACTTATTATAGTTCTCTTGGGGAGACCAAAAGACACTATCCTAAACACTTAATGTCTACTCATTATAGTTCTCTTGGGGAGACTAAAAGACACTCTATTGGAAGACTTAAAGACAAAAATATGAAAGGACTATTACATAATTGCTACGGACATAACCCATAAGGCCCATAAAGAGGCCCAATTATCATGAGACAAATAGATTGGCCATTTGATTGTGTTGATGAAGTTGATTGCCGATCCCCGTCAAATTTTTAAATTTTGAATCTTGAACCGAGGATTCCATCATACTCCTCCGCTTGGAGGAGGTTCGACCTCGAACCTCAAAGCTCAGGATCTCGGTCCGATGGGACGGCCCGATTCCCTAAGCTCTGATACCACTTGATGTGAAACAAATGCCGAAGTCGATTCTGTCCGGTTCTGGAATCTGTGACCAGCAGCTGTTGAAGTGGCTGTGGATCGCACTCTGGAATTTTGCCGGAGGCGCGGTTGGTGCCGTTGGCTTCGTAACAGGGTAGGGATACAGCACAATTTTTCTGAATTTTGGTTCCGCCCGAACCTGGTCGCCACGGACGACTGAGCGGGGACCCCGTTCTGGTTCTGTGCAGGGGCAGCTTCTGAACAGCGGCTTGACAGGGACACCACGAGCAACCCCGAACTCCGTTTGGTGCGCGGCAGGTGGCGTTGGAATCGTGGGGACGACTACTTTCCAGCGGCACTGGTCTCGCCTCAGTCGGATGTCGGTGTGGACGTGCAGGTCCCGTTGAGTGGGGACTGGTCGGAGGAGACAGACAGGAGGCAGAATGGGGTCGTCGGGGTATAAAATTTGTAACTCTGGCCACCGACCTCTGATTGCGGTTCCGTCTTCTGATCCCGGTAGCTGATTTGAGGATGGAGAACTTTGATGAAGATTCTGGAGCCTGAATCCTTCAAGAAGAGGTCGTGGTTGCTGCCCCAAACCGCTTCAGGTCGCTGTCAGGCCTTCTCTGCGCAGTCGGGGAAGAAAGTCCCTTGTGGGCGGCCACGAACTCGGATCGACACGATTCCAACTCGCTTGCGAAGAGGACTTGTGGATGATCAACTTTGCTGAAGACCTTGGATGCAGACTCCACCTGGAACGAGCTGGAAGTTACTCTGCAAATTGGGCCAGAAGCTGCCTGCGGGTTTGGGATGGGCTTGTGGAGTGGGGGCTAAGTTTAGTGGTGGTGTTTGTGGGTGTAAGCTATGGGGATAGTGGGTGGACGTGGTTGGGGTTGCAGGGGGTTGTCTTGAGGCTGTGGAAAGGGGTGCAGTGCGTGTATGACGGGAACGGAGGTAGCGTGGGCGTATGAGGTAATAGCGTGGCCGGGAGGAAGAAGCTTAGAGGGTGAGGCAAGGAAGGTAGACTGCCGCAGCAGTGAAAGATTGGGTTAGAAGACAGGAGGAACTGGGGAACGGGAAGTTCGGCCAAGCTGTGGGGGTGAGCGGAAGATGCTGGTGGCTGGAGGAGAAGGGAGGAATGAAGGGCATCAACACCCGTGGCAAGGAGGGAAGAACTGGGCATCTCACCCGTGGAGAGGGAAGGAAGAACAGGCACTCACGGCCATGGGAATTAAAAGAGGGGGGGGGAAGAAGATAAAGGAGGGGAGGGCCCCTCCTACGTGGGCATCACATGGGGGTTCCAAAAATAAGATTTCATTCACTGTTTTTCAAATGAAAGATACATGACTCTTTTATAGACTCTCAAAGAAGACCAAAAGACACTATCCTAAACACTTAATGTCTACTTATTATAGTTCTCTTGGGGAGACCAAAAGACACTATCCTAAACACTTAATGTCTACTCATTATAGTTCTCTTGGGGAGACTAAAAGACACTCTATTGGAAGACTTAAAGACAAAAATATGAAAGGACTATTACATAATTGCTACGGACATAACCCATAAGGCCCATAAAGAGGCCCAATTATCATGAGACAAATAGATTGGCCATTTGATTGTGTTGATGAAGTTGATTGCCGATCCCCGTCAAATTTTTAAATTTTGAATCTTGAACCGAGGATTCCATCACCATCTCTGCCTATCCTCTTCGGGCGATGAGTCCCTGTAGAAGAGTATGGCTCTGATACCAATTGTTGTGTTAGATGGATGTAGTCTATCTCCACTAACTGTGGATCTAGAGGGGGGGTGAATAGATCTAATGCCTAATTAAAAGCTAGTATAAGCTCTAATGCGGAATATAGGCAAATAGCAGGTAAAACCGAAAGAAGATGTACTAAGCAAAGGGTCGACCCATGCAGCCACACAGCATATCACTATCTCGAATACTAGATATGAACATGAGCGATATAAGCTATGATGCTAAGTAAGGAAATCCATCGCACATAGTTCAAAGACAATCACACAAACACAATGCACCCAAGAATTTTAGGTGGTTCGGTCAAAGACCTACGTCCACCCCACACTCAACAGAGTATGGCTTACTGCTGCGCAGTACAGCTTGCGTCTGCTGGGCACTACAGCTTGGCCTACAAACCGCTGATACACAGCTTCGCTGGGCTTTACAGCTTGCCAACCAGAGGAAAAAATCCTCTGCAACAGCTGGGCAATACAGCTTAGCCTACAAACCATTGATACACAGCTTCGCTGGGCTTTACAGCTTGCCGACCAGAGGAACAAATCCTCTGCAACAACTGGGCAATACAGCTTAGCCGTCCAAGACCAAGTCTCGCCTGCTGAGGATTACAGCTTCACCTGTCCAGTGGAGACCTCCACTGCAATGCTGCCTCACAGCTTGAAGAAACAAGATTTCGGAAATAAAAATGCAGAAGCAAAATGAAAATGAAAACCCAAATGGGAATGTAGCTCGGAATGAGCAAGCCTCAGTTCTGGTTTCTAAACCAAGAGACTTAGTTACAATAAGAACAGCTCTCAATCTAAACTCTCTCAATTTCACTCTTTCAACACATCTCTTCTCTCTTCTCTTCTCTCTTTTTCTTCTTCTATGTTTTCTTTCTTCTCACAGTGGATCGATGGCTCTCTACTGTATATACTTTTCTTCTCTTTTTAGTCGATCTGACTTCAACTGAAGACGAAGGCTTCATTATATACTATCAGCAGGTGGATGAGGGCGCGTGGCTTCCACATTTCCCGCCCAGAGAATTCGCCAGAACCGAGGCAATTCCATCCACATGGCAGCACCCTGGAAAGGCTTCTTCCACGTGTCATCATCATGGTACCTCGTCCTTCTTGGATCACGAGCCAGGTCATCAGTCCAAGTAAAGAATCCCTATCAGACAGAATACCAAATTATCAGTTTAAGTATCGAACTCTGTATAGACTGTAAGATGAAGTGCATTATATAGACTTCAGTCTGTATAGACTTGTGAACTCGAATGCAGTGTACAGACTCTACCCAATGTATAGACTTCATCTATGTGAAGCTATGCGATGTACAGACTTCATATGTGAAGCAGTCGATGTATAGACTTCGCCACACTTCACTCGATGTACAGACTTCAAGAACGATGCATGCAATGCATTGGAGGATGTACAGACTTCCTGAAGTGTGAAGGAGTTGAGAGTATAGACTTCACGATGTGAAGACTTGCCAACAAAACATGTATAGACTTCACGTCGTGAAGCAATGTATATACTTAGCTGAAGAAACTCTGTACATGCTTGACCAAGGCAAGGCAATCGAGTGTATAGACATTCAGAATGTACAGACTTTATAATGCTAAGACGATGTACAGACTCCATGCCAAGAGAAACTCTGTACACACTAGCTCAAAGCAAAGTAGTTGACTGTATGGACTTCCAGTGTGTACACATGCCAAAGATAACTGGACGGTGTACGGACTTGAACAAGGTAAAGTCTGTACAGACTTGGAAGTTCACAATGTGTAGACTTTGGCAAGGCAACGTCGGTAAAGCAACCACTATATAGACTTGTTGAACAGAGCGTAGGTAAAAGTCCTAATGTATAGACTTGGAAGAGCAACGTAAGAAAAGATGCCAATGTACAGACTTTGGCAAAGCAGCGATGTACAGACTTGCACAGTTCCAGCTAGAGGATGTATAGACTTTACCCAGTGCAAGCTACAGTGAATGAATGTATAGACTTAACAGTCTCCCTAGCTGTACAGACTTAGTCACAGGCTGAACAGTCGAATGTATAGACTTGCTTCCACCGACCAGTGTATAGACTTTGCAACCGTGAGACGCTGAATGGGACGGTGGCTGAGACAATGCACAGACTTCAGGTGAAACAATGCAGCTACAGTGCAATGTACAGACATGCCTAAGACGCAGCATGAGACGATGGCTGAGACGAATGTTGTACAGACTTTGAATGCAATGTATGGACTTTGCATAGACGATGCATGAGACACAGACTCTGTGCATGAACAGTCCGATGTATAGACTTAACATGATGCACAAAGACACAGTCTAATGTACAGACTTCATAAACAATGCATGAATGAGACACTGAAGTCTGTATAGACTTTAGCAATGAATACATGCTGCGATGTACAGACTTTATCCACGAATTGTGCACATGCATGAATGATGTATAGACTCTGAAATGCAGGCAATGCAGCAATGTCTAGACTTTGGGCTTTACCCTGCAGTGTATAGACTTGCTGGTCTGCTACGAATGCAATGTATGGACTTGGAAAACAAAGGGGGGCGTCGACCCATCAGAAGGGAGCGTCGACCCATCAGAAGGGAGCGTCGACCCACCACTGTCCAGACTACACAATGAAATGTATGGACTCTATGTTCATGCTGCAATGCAATGTAGACCTGTGGGTGTGTGCACGACAGTATAGACTCTGACTGCATTATGTACACAGACAACCTGATAAAAATAATTTCATCAAAATAAGAACAGTTGCCAATCAATCAAAACAAGTTGTTTCCAATGAAGAAAAACTTATTGTCAACATCATCAACAGAGAGGGGTCACAACAGGAACGCCCCTGACGGCCCAGCCCAAGCGCGTCACACACAAGTGGCGGTCTATCGTGGGACCGTCACAGTCCCTGACCCCCGAAGGCTAAACGAAGGGCGTGTGACGGCCTCTCCCAGGCGCGTCACACCGTGTAACGGTCCCTGGAAGGACCGTTACACGCACCCGATGACGAAAATGGCGGGAAAGCCCAAAAACTTCAACCACGCCCCCATGCCTCCACCGGAGAGGGAGAAATCAAAGGGGAAGACCCCTGTGGACCCCTAGCATGATTCTAGATCATCAAAATGCGAGATCATGCATCAAATCCATAGATCGGGCGAGCTCTCCCCAAATCATGGAAAAACCCCAATATACTCAATCAAGCCCCTCTCGGTCTCCCCACGGCCTATAAACCACGGAAAAGAATGACAAGGAGCTAGGGAACGTCACCCTACTTCAATGGAGCGAATGCTCCGCCGGATCGTCCACGAACCCAAGAAATCGCTTTGGAAAACCCTCGTTCTTCAAGCTTCCCACGAGCACCGCACGTCCCCACGATCGCCTCGCCGCCGCCCACGTCGCCGTGCCGTCGCCCCGCCGCCGTCTGCAGCCGGAAGGGAGCTCGCCGCGGTCGAATGGGAGGAAGAGAGGGAGAGAAGGGGGGTCGCGGTGGGGAGAAACGGAGGAGGAAGGAGAAGAAGAAAGAGAAGGTGGGGAGAGAGAAAATAGGGGGGTATTTATAGGAAAATCTGAAAAATCCAGAAAATACCAAAAAATTAAACATTACGTTTCGGAATCCTCGGGACGCATCGATCGCAACGGTACCACTCGTGCCCAGGTGAACGACCCGGTTCACCCGCAGCGAGGTTCCGAAGGAATTTCCGAAACACACACCGGAAATCAGAAAACACACGCGGAAAAGTCACGGAACGCTTCCGGACCTCCGAAACAACTCCGGATCGCGCCGATCCGAACACGAAAGATGTCTGAAACGAAATTTTAGACACAACGAAGCTGGACACTCCAAGAAACCAGATCCGGGACCCACGAAGAGGGATCCGAAAGGTCCGGGATATTACAGCCCTCCCCCCTTAAGGAATTTCATCCTCGAAATTGAGAACAACCCAAGGGGAAAGAAGAGGAAGACTCACTCAAACAGGTAAGGAAACTGTTGATGCATCTCGTCCTCACGCTCCCAAGAAGCCTCACCACCAGAGTGTCGCTGCCACACCACCTTGACCAAGGGGATGACCTTGTTCCGCAGGCGCTGCTCTCGCCTATCCTCCACACGGATCGGAAACTCTGGGAGAAAAAGACCTGGAGTCATCTCGGGCCAAACAGAAACCTCGAGCACATGAGAGTCATCGGGCATATACTTCCGCAACATCGAGACGTGGAACACATCATGCACCGACGCCAACTCAGGGGGTAACCGCAACCGATAAGCAACCTCACCGATGTGTTCCACAACGGAAAACGGGCCAACATAGCGGGGACTCAACTTCCCACGCCGTCCAAAATGCATCACCCCCTTCATTGGAGAAACTCTCAAGAACACACGATCGCCCATGGTGAACTCGAGGGGCTGCCTCCTACGGTCAGCATAGCTCTTCTGCCGACACTGGGCCGCCAACATGTTCTGACAAACCACGTGCACCACATCCACACATTGCTGCACCAACTCTGGTCCCGTCAAAACACGCTCACCCACCTCAAACCAATCAAGTGGAGTCCGGCAAGGACGCCCATACAAAGCCTCATAAGGAGCCATGCCGATGCTCGAACGATAGCTGTTGTTATAGGCAAACTCCACCAACGGCAGGTGGTGAATCCAACTCCCCTGCCACTCTAGGCAGCAGGATCTCAGCATGTCTTCCAAGGTCTGGATGGTCCTCTCAGACTGACCATCAGACTGGGGATGATACGCAGAGCTAAAAGCCAACTCCGTGTCAAGCGCTCGCTGGAAACTCTTCCAGAATCCAGAAGTGAAGCGCGGATCCCGATCCGACACGATCGAAATGGGAACCCCATGCAACGGAACGATCCGCTCCACATAAAGATGAGCCAACTTGGACACGCTCCAGCTGACTTTGACCGATAACAACCGAGTCACCTTCGTCAGCCGATCCACCAACAACCAAATACTGTCCTGCCCACTCGGGGTCCTCGGCAATCCCACCACGAAATCCGTGGTCACGTGGTCCCACTTCCACGCAGGAACATCCAAGGGCTGGAGAGTACCTCCTGGTCGTTGATGCTCCGCCTTAACCTGCTGGCAAATCAGGCACCTGGCCATAAACTCAGCAACATCTCTCTTCATGCCAGGCCACCAGAACTGTCTCCGTAAGTTTCGATACATCTTTATCGCACCCGGGTGTATGGTGTACCTGCTCCCATGAGCCTAGCGCAACACCGCACGATGAATCTGCTCCTCCGCTGGGACGTACAGCCTGCCACGAAACCTCGCAGCACCGTCCTCGCCGAGCTCCATATCAGCCATCGCCAGAATCCGGGGCAACTCGGGGTCCGCATGCTGAGCCTCTGTCACCTGACGATGGATAGCAGGAGTGACAATCAGACTCGCAAGCACTGCTAACCCAGGCTCTTGGGGAATCTTGAGCCTGAAGGACACTTCGGGTACTTATTCCCAGAGCCTCCACTTCCTCAACATCAAGGCACTGACCGCGACCTTCCGACTCAAGGCATCGGCGACGACATTCATCCTGCCCGACTGATAAGACAGGGTGAAGTCATAATCCTTCATGAACTCCATCCAACGCCGTTGCCTGAGGTTCAGGTCCCTCTGCGAGAACACATACCTCAAACTCTGATGGTCAGTGAACACCTCGAACTTCTCACCGTACAGATAATGCCTCCAGATCTTCAGCGCGAAGATCACCGCCGCCAACTCAAAGTCATGGGTAGGGTAGTTCTCCTCATGGGGCTTTAGCTGCCGAGATGCATAAGCCACCACTCTACCATGCTGCATCAACACAGCACCCAATCCGACCTCGGAAGCATCTGTACACACCACAAAACCTCCCGATCTAGAAGATAAAACCAACACCGGAGCCGAGGTGAGCAATCTCTTCAGCTCCCTGAAGCTCTGCTCACACTCCTTAGACCAGACGAAAGGCACATCCTTCCGCATGAGTCTAGTCATCGGGGCCGTAATGCGAGAAAAATCCTAGATAAACTGGCGATAATAGCCCGCAAGCCCCAAGAAACTCCGGATCTCCGTCACCGACCTCGGCCTCGGTCACTGCATTACTACCTCAACCTTGGCGGGGTCCACGGAAATGCCATCACCAGAAATTACGTGCCCCAGAAAGTGCACCTCGCAGAGCCAGAACTCGCACTTGCTGAGCTTCGCATACAACTGGTGATCTCGCAACGTCTACATCACTACACCTAAATGGTACGCGTGCTCCTCGGCAGACCGCAAATAAAAAAGGATGTCGTCCACGAATATGACCACGAACTGGTCCAAATACGGACGAAACACCCTCTGCATCAAGTCCATGAAGGCTACAGGGGCATTGGTGAGCCCGAACGGCATCACCAGAAACTCATAATGCTCGTACCTCGTACTAAATGCAGTCTTCTCCACATCGGACTCACGAATCCTCAGCTGATAGTAACCGGACCGCTAATCAATCCGCAAGAACACTCGCGTAGACTGAAGCTGGTCAAACAAATCATCAATCCGTGGCAACGGATACTTGTTCTTAATGGTCACTTCATTCAGCTGCCGATAGTCAATGCATAGCCGCAGACTACCGTCCTTCTTCTTCACAAATAACACGGGCGCACCCCAAGGGGAAAAGCTAGGACGAACGTACCCCTTGGCCAGCAGCTCCTGCAACTGCGCCCTCAACTCCCTCAACTCAGTGGGGGCCATACGGTAGGGAGCCTTCGCCAAAGGTCCCGTACCAGGCACGACCTCGATCATAAAATCGATCTCCCACTGGGGAGGTAACCCAGGCAACTCCTCGGGAAAAACGTCAGGAAACTCACACACCACCAGAATGTCCTCGACACTCGGCTCCATCCGTTTGGTCACAACCACGGACGCGAGAAAACCCTAACAACCAGAATCAAGCAACCGACGGGCTCGAATCGCAGAGATGAGGAATCGAGAAGAGGTGGAACGGATACCTTGGAAATAGAAGGTCCGCTTGCTCGGATGCTGGAAGTAGACCCTCTTCATTCCACAATCCACCACCGTTCCATGAGTCTCGAGCCAATCCATGCCTAGAATCACATCATAGTCCCGAAGCTGCAACGCATACAACCTGCCTGGCATACTCCGCCCATCGATCCACACCGAAACCTGATCGAAGCAATACGGGGTGACCATGAAATCACCCGAAGGCAGTTACACTGCCAAATCACAAGGCAACTGGGTCACCGGCTCCTCGATGCTCAGCGCGAAATCCTCCGAAATAAACGAATGAGACGCGCCAGAATCAAAAAAAAACCCGAGCCGCGCAACGTAAAATCTGAACGGTACCTTCCACGAGCTGCGACGCCACTGCCTCTGCCCTGGTCATGTGCGTGATCTGGCCTCGAGCTCTCTGCCTGCCTCCCACGCTAGTTGACCTGGGTAGCGGCGGATACTGTCCCTGCTGCTGCCTCTACTGCTGGGGAAACTGCTGCTGCTGAGGAAACTGCTGCTGCTGAGGAAACTGCTACTGCGGCTGCCTCTGAGGACAGTCATGCGTCATATGCCCTGGCTGGTCACACCGAAAACAGATGATCGGCGCCGTGCACTGCCTGCCTGGGTGGAACCCACTACACCGTGGACACGGTACTCGCGACCCACCAACTAATCCCTGACGCTGCAAAGGAATCGGCTGCTGTACATTGCCCGATGAAGCTTGCCCCTGATCTTTGGACTTCTTCTTCCGGAAACTCTTCCCGAAGAACTTCTTAACCTTCGAGCCAAAAGACGCAGATCCTGTCCCCGACGCTGCCGGTGCTGGCACCCTTGAACCACCCGACGCATGCTGGAAGGAATCCCGCTGCTGGGTAGATGACTGCTGGCTGCGACCTGACAAGGATTGTCCCTGGCTGATCGGTCCTCGGGTCCTCTGCATATCCATCTCCAGAGAAGGCGCAACACGAGACGCTGTCTCTAAATCAGTGGCCCCGTTCGCGATCAGATGGTGCCTCAGCTCCTGCCTCAAGCCCTGAACGAACTTCGCGGTCTTGACCCTCTCATGCTCCATGATGTGAGCTGCATACCGACCTAGCTCGACAAACTGGCCCTTGTACTGCAACACGGACATGTCACCCTACACCAGCTCTAGAAACTCACGCATCCGCTGCGTAGCAACGTAGTCTGGACAGTACGTACGTTTGAAAGCATTGACGAAGTCGTCCCACTTGACCTGCTCAAGTGGACGAAGTTGAAAGGACGTCTTCCACTCGGAGGACCACCACTTACGAGTCGTACCCTGCAACTGATTGTAGGTCAATACCACTCTGTCCTCGGTAGCACTTCGCAGAACTAAACACCCGCTCCATCTCATCGAGCCAATCACGAGTCGCATCAGGGTCTGGCTGGCCGCTGAAGTAAGGTGGATGGAACTGCAAGAAGTCCCTCACTGCTCGGCCTGGCCCACCCCTAACTGACGAGCCCTCACAAGCCTCTCCGCCGAACTGCTGAGACATAAGCTGGTACATGCCACGAAAGAAATCGTCGGCCCCCGGAAGCCTCGCAGTATCCACTACCTCGGTGGCCGCTGGTGGCGCTCTACTATGCTCCTCCTGGTCCCTCTAGACCCCCTGCTGGATCTCCTGACCTCCAGCCGACTGTCCCTGCTGAGAGCGAGTCGCCCGCCTCGGCGCCATACTCGAACCTGAAGCAAAAGATAGAAAACACGAGAACGGCAAGGTCAAGAAAATGCGCGATGCCCAATGCTAGTGTCAACTGTATATCATCGCTGTGGACTAGTGGACCACTGCAATTACCTATGATTCTCACATAATTCCACAACTACGCTCTGATACCAGCTGTAACGACCCGAGAATTCGATTACCGGGAAGGCCCGATAACCCGAGACTCGCACCGCCACCCACGAGTCCGAAGACTCGGAAGGGTTAGAAGGATGGTGTGGAAACTACACAAGAATCACAAGTAATTGCAGAAATTAAACAGTTATAGTATTAAGCAGGAAATAAATTAGCATTTTACATTATACATGGTCCACAAGATAATAATAACAAAACAACAGTAGCCCACAACTAGTACAGAGACAAGAAAAGAAAGTACAGCTACACGGGGCATCCCCCGACTCTGACCTCTGGCACTACCTCTGGGCACCCGCACCATGCTGCACCCCAGAGGCGCTCCCCTGGGGCGGCGCCTCACCGGAAACACGGTGAAAACACGTAGGGAATGAGTCTCGGAACAAGACTCAGTAGGGATCACTCGAACCCTACCTCGTAAAATGAGAAACCACTACGCTAGCGGTAAGGGAGTACCTCGGAAAGGAAAGCCCTGTACTCTACAAAAAAAAAAGGTCCTACGGCATGCAAACCGGCACACGTGCCACGGTGAGACAACCGAAACTCAACGGTCGACCCGGCAAACCCGAAGGTCAAAGACACGAGACTGACAGTCTGACACTCCGTACTCGACAGGAGTACCTCCCACTAGAAGCACAGCCGGTAGCGTCCCCTGACGACTTACACCGCACCGCAGGTGAACTACCTGACGTGGTAGCGCCTACCCAAGGCACGAACACCGAACAAGAACAACAAACAAGTGACTAGCTGGGGTCACGCCCGTCGACGTGGGTCCAACCACCCCCAACCACGTGTGCACACACAGACCATGCGTCCTAGGTCTGGTTGATGCGGGACGGACACAGGGACCAACTCTACGTGGTATGAACCTCGGACTCTAGATGCGGACACGACCAGCAACACATGATGGGAGAGACACTAGGCCCGACATGGAGAGCTCCTATGGGCTATACGTCGCTAATAGAAACGCAAGCTCACTCGTCGTCCCAAGCGAGGGAAACGTGGATCGTGCGCGGTTGAAGAACCGGCAGAGTTCACGGGTAGTCGACTCACTTCCGGACTCGGATCGAGTCACGGGACGGGTCACTCTCACACTCACAGCGGTGACATGGACTCACGAGCTAGTACCTATCGCTCTCACAACGGCATATGACCATATACTAGCTAAGCAAATGAAATGCCAAGGAGTTAAGATCGTTACCTCCACGCACCCGGTGTGGCGAAGACAACCCCGGCCGAATTACGGACTCCCGGTTAAACAATGTTACAGCAATACAATAATTTGACCCACTCCACGCAGGGAGGTAATAGGTCACATGTGGGGCCCGGGAATCACGTAAATCGGGTTGACGGGCAGCATCTTGATGTCGCCCGACGGTGCCGAACTCCGCGTTTTCGTGCTTTCCGGACGGCGGGTTCTGCGGGTCTGTGGGGCCCACGGGTGGCGCTATCCTCTCGGCCTGCTGGGGTGGGACCCACTGTGATGGGGACCCCTGGTGGCGCACCTCCACGGACGGCGGTCGGCCGGAAACACCGATCGGGGGTCGATCAGCCCCGATTCCCAACTCTTGAACTAATAGCCCACGGATTTTCGGTTCTGTTTTCCGACGCGCGCTCCGGCGAGAATGGCCGATGCGATCAATCCCGACGTCGGATCGGGACGCATGAGCTATCGTTCGAAAGCTCTCTTCAAATCCTTCAATCTAGATCCAGAGAGATCTGCTGGATCTGGTCAGATCTGAACTTTCTTGAATTTTCAAGTTCCTGTTGTACAGTACCCGAAATCTCAGATCTGCAGGGAACTTGTCTGAGAACTGTCGTTGACCGCCTAGTAGACCTCCGATTCAGCTCCGGAGATCTTCACGAAAGTTATAGGATTTTGCACAAGAAAGATGGAAATATTTGTTTTGGACTGATTGAAGGTGTCTACGAATTGATATGATTTTTACACTGGACAGAGGTTGGATCTGGAAACAGGTGGACAGCACTGTAGCTAGCTCTGAGAATGAATTTTGAAAAATAGGTGGATGGTTGATAAAAAATCAAAAAAATTCGTGGAAGGAGGGGTGGGTTGAAAGAACTCCAAGTAAAATTGGGATCTCCAGAAAAAATCAAAAGATGGGTCGGAGATGAGAAACTCAGAAAAAATGAAATTCAGATCTGAAAACTGGCAGAACTGAATTGGAACATTGAACGAAAATGGGAAATTAGCAACTAGAGGATTTATGACCCACCAATTTTTTTAGGACGTGGGGAACACCTCTAGAACATCCCCACAAAATCCAAAATCGATCTGAGCTTGTGGAAGACAGAAAGAATTCGTGGAAGGGACAGCTGCGGGCAGATGGCAAAACTCCAACGGTTGCGATGGCGGTGCGGTGGCGGCTCGTGGCGGCGGCTATGATGACCGGAACCGATAGGGGAGGAGTCACACCTCCAGAAGGTAGCCTTCACAGCTGCAAGGGGGAGAGGGAGGAGAGAGGAAGAGGGCGCACCAGGCCTTGCTCCAAGAAATTGTTTGATTCAAAATGCATTAATTCTACTAAAATGAGAAAATACAACCTTTTATATGTGACATATCACATCCATCCTCAACTGTTGGATCTAGAGGAGGGGAATAGATGGCTGGGATTGAGTGTGATCAACACACAAAATTTATAATAAAAAAATAAGGGGAGGGGCTCACCATTGACCATGAGGGAGCTGTTGGGGAGAATGTTGTGCTAAAGTTGGACATGTGTGGAACGTGAGTGTTTCTATTATTTTGATGATGTCCAACTATGACTCAACTAATGATTGGTTCTATTGTTTTGATGTGATTCCAACTATGACTCAACTATGACTCATTTCTAGTGTTTTGATGATGTATGTCTTTAGAGTCATTGTGCTATTCATTATGCATTTGCTATGCATTTGATAAAATCAATTTGATATGCATTTTGCTTTTGCTATGCATTTAATAAAATCCATTTGCATACAATTCAGGTCATTATATTGCCAATTCAACATATCAAGAATGGCTTGCAACGCTTAACCAATTGGCCGCACAGAAATCAAGATAGATCCAAAGGCGCCAAGATCACTCAAGATGCAAAGTAGAAAGGAAGTGCAACAAATCACTCAAGACTCAAGATGCAAGTGCAAAAGATCACTCAAGATACAAAGTGGAAGCTCAGCAAGATAGAAGCTCAACAAGATAAGCAATATGTCAAAGATGAAAGCTCGTTGAGCTAAGCCAAAAGAAATGGAGTGAAGATGTCAAGGTGAAATCTAAGGAAGAAGAACTCTTGTCATGTAATAAACCATTGGATGGTGAATGACTGGAATGAAGTTGGCACGATGAAAGGAACGCGTCCAAGAAAGGAAGCAAGCTTCTACAAGGTCCGAGCATTCATCCAAGATGATCAAGGTTCAAATCCATGGTTCAACATGTTCTAAATTCAAAGAAACCAATGCCACGAAGTTGAATGGGTTTACGGAGGTGAAACAGTTGAAATCTAGAAAATTCCCAGCTAGCGGTCGACCTACAGCAGCTAGCGGTCGACCTAAAATTCCAGGGACTGAAACTCTATAGGACAGGTGCTAGCGGTCGACCGCCAGCCAGTGGCGGTCGATCGAAATTCCCAGGGATCACCCGAATGAAAGTTTTACAGTAGCGGTCGACCGCCAGGAACCTTAGGTCGACCGCCAGCCCCGAGCCAAACATGTTTGACCTCGAAATCAACCTCGTGGCCAGCCCCTTTCCATGGTTTTGTTTAATCAAACCTCACCTAACTTCCCATGATTTGTGGATCTGGTCTGGGGCTTGTTTATAGACCATTCAAAGTCTATAAAACCATTACAAGAGGGTTAGAAACCCTAGTTGATGGAGTTGATGAAGTGAATCAAGGGAGGCCATTTCGAGAGCACTGTAGCACCTCCGTGAACAGTGTTTCGAGCAGAACATCTTCATCCTTCCAAGAGATTCAAGCCTAGATCTGAAGCTATCTCAATCTCCAATCAAGCAAGAAGCATTCAAGGCTTGCAAAGGTGATCAAAACTACATCCATACACCTCTTCATCAACTCAAGGAGATTCAAAGAAGATCAAAGCTACATCCAACAATCTCTCCATCAACTCAAGGTGATTCAAGTTCATATCTCAATCCAGCAACCTCCAAGAAAGAGTAGAAGCAAGTAAGGTTAAGAGGGAAGATCAAAGGAGGCTTCAAAGGGGTGTTCAAAGCAAGAGGAGTTCGAGTTACTGTTCACGTGAATAGTACTCCGTGAAGAACATCTTCATCCAATCCAAGGTATTCAAGCTCATATCAAAGAAATCATCTTCCAAGATCTGTGAAGAAGGAAGCAAGGATCAAGGTAGCATCTATTCATTTCTTCATCCAATCAAAGAGATCAAAGAGAGAAGATCAAGAGAGGACATTGGAAGAACAGTTACTGTTCACATGAACAGTACTCCGTGAAGAACAATCATCCATTCAAGGGTGATTACAAGAAGATTGATTTGCAAGAAGAAGAGATCCCTGCTGCTGATCAACAAAGCATATTGATACAAGGGCCAATTCCTTCTTACTCAATCTCTTGTTTTAATTCCTTCACATCTGTTTTACTTTCAATATTGTTAAACATTGAAGTTGTGATTCGTCCCTACCAGGTGGTTAGTAGGAAGGCAATTGGAGGGTGTTCCAATTTGCGGTTGACGTCCCTACCAGGTGGTTAGTAGGAAGGCAATCGGGAGTTCTCCGATCTGCGGTGTAGCCGTCCCTGCCGGCTTTGTGTGTAGGAAGACAGAAAGAGAGTTTTCTCTGTTCTGTGGTTTGGGGCGTGTCCCCGGGTCAAGCTGTGAGTCAGCAAGGAAGCCTCACCGGGTTTTGGTGAGGGGTGGACGTAGGTTGCGGGGTTGCAACTGAACCACCTTAAAAATCCCTGTGTTGTGGGTTGTTTATTGTGTGTGATTGATCTATATCTTCTAACCCCATTCGCAGGTTCGTGTGCTTCCACACTTGGTTATATTGCTCACACACATGCACTTTGAGTGATCAACATAGCATACACACACACACGGTTATTACAAGCTATTGCATGTTCATCTATGTGTTATGCTTTGTAATTCACTTAAAGAAGTGTGGACGTTTTATAGCTTGTAATTCAAGTCTTTTCATTTGAGCCACTCTACTTTATTCCGCTGTGCATTGTGCCTAAGTGATTCATTCACTTTATAAGAGTGGTTTATGCTTCCGCTAGCTACGAGTTTTTAAATAGGCCAAAACTTGTGAAAGGATCTATTCAACCCCCCCTTCTAGATCCGTTTACACCTCACGGGACCCAACAAGTGGTATCAGAGCTAAGCTCTGTCATTCCCAGATCCAACGATCTGCAGGGAAAGATCCCGGTGTTTATTATTTAGATGGACTCACATGCTACACTTGCTTCGATGGTTTCTCCGCCCATTTATGATGGTTCAGATTTTTCTACATGGGTTGGAAGAATGTTCATCTATGTTAGCTCCATAGATCCACAATTGTGGACTCTTATATATAATGGTCCTCATGAGCTGCCATCAAATTCAATTGATTGGTTAGCCGAACATGAGACCAAACACAATGATAATCATCTTGCATATAACTTAATTACATCTGCAGTTGATCTAAGATTAACTCATCTTGTGTCTTCTTGCAGCACAGCCAAGCAAGTGCTGGACAAGTTGGTGAAAATCCATGAAGGAAAAGAACAAGAACAAGAATGCTTCATGGCCGGCCGTGCAGAAGAGTCAAGCAAACCATCCTCATCAAAGGTAAATTCTGATTCCGAGGAATTCACTTTTGAAGAACTTATGGAATCCTATGATGAGTTGTTTACACAATACAAAAAGGTAATATCAGAAAATAAAAAGTTGAAAAAGGATCTCAAGAAAAATAACCAACATGAAATCTTGATTTGTAAAAAGTGTTCTGCGTTTGAAGAGCTCTCTTTTGATCTAGACACACATAAACAAAGCATTGCATGTCTAAAGGATGAAAATGAAAATCTTCATGATGAAATCACTAGGTTGGAAGAAATTGTAATAAAACTTCAAAACCAACTTAAGTCAATCTCTAATGATCAAACTATGGCCGATGGGCTAATCTATGATGAGAGGTTGATTGAAGAAAATAAAAATTCTGTTTCATGCTCTGCTAACTTTGTATGTGAAAAATGTTCATTCTTGAGAAACATAAATGCTGGTCTCCATGATGATCTTGAATGGTAACAAAAATTGATTGATTCTCTAAAAGAAGAGAATAGAGAGTTGTTGGAAAAGAAAATTGAACATGAAGAAGTTGAAGAAGAATTACATGAAAAAGGCAAATTTGTTATTGAAGATCACTCTGAAACTTTGCATGCTTTAGAACAACAAAATCAAAATCTTAAAGCAGTAAATGCCATGCTCAATGAGCAATTGGCAGCATGCGAAGAGGGCCTTGTTGAATCTAAACAGCACATTTCCTCACTTGAAAATGATATTCAAGGTTTGAATGATTTCCTGTCAATGTTTGCCCCAATCCAAGATTCTAGTTCACCGGAAGCCACCACTTCCTGTGGTCACCAACAAGGGCATATTGCTCGAAAGAAAAGCAAAACTCAGCATGCTCATCCAAACATGCACCATAACATGTCCAATGCTAAATACCATGCCTTCCACAAAATGAATGTCAATTGTTATTATTGTGGTAAACATGGTCACACTGTGCATGATTGTTTTATCTTGAGAAATGATGAGCTTAGAGCAGGACAACAAGTGAAAGAACAAGGAAAGAAGGAAAGACACCACCCTCATACCATGAAAGGTAAGAATCATGCTCGCCTACAAAAGCATAGTCCACATGCACATGCACATGAACATAAAAAGGATAATCAATCTTTTGTGCGTTGTTTCTACTGTGGTAAAAATGGGCATGAGATGTATGGTTGCCATACAATGAGGGAAGATGATTTGATTGCCCTGAAAAAGGTGGGCCAAGATGCTAAACATGTTGCTAACCCACAAGGACCCAAGCAAGCTTGGGTACCTAAAAATTCCAAATAAGAATTTTGGGTGCAGGATGCCTTGGAGCTGAACAAATGAATGGTCAGGTAAATAAAAGCTCAAGGCACATGTATGTACATAAACCTTTTAATTTCAATCATCTTGCATGTTTAGTCCTAACATGTAGATAGTGCATCATAAGTCTGCCAAATGTCATTAAATTCTGTAAATTGAATTGCTCTTTGAAATGCAAAACCCCAATGGTGTGAGATGAACTTTTGAGCTAGATAATTTGCTCACACCATACTTGATTTCAGCTATTTAACTCATGAAAAACTTGTTATGCTGATGAAGTTGATGTGATGATGAGTTGTTTGCTACCTGATATCAGCCACTTGCAATTCTTGGACTTTGGTTTTGATGATGCGTACCATGGCTGCATTTTCAACTCATTATTCATGTTAGCACTGCTCAAAGGGGGAGTCTATTGGCATCATCATCAGCATATTGCATTCAGTTCAAAATCCATTGTGAATGATTTGTGTTTGCATCATCTCATAATCACACATACCTTAATGCACATCATGTTTAGAAGACAAATGATAATGCACAATCATTTTGCAGCATCGTCATTGCATTGTGTATTTACATAAATCTTAGGATGCATAGTTCATTGCCAACCCTTGCATGTATTCAGGGGGAGTCAACATCAACCTAGCTTGAATCACTTTACATCATATCATTCGTGCATGACCATGGTATATCAAATGTTGATGTATGGAAGGGTAGGTTATGCTTGCCTTGAAGCACTCAATATGCGTGAGGTTTCACCTCCGCCAAGTACCATGCGTCACTGTCGCATATAGGCCATATAGCTAGGGGGAGTTATCTTCTTGAGGTATTCGTGCATATGGTTCATATTCATTGTTGCATTTAATAAGTGTTACATACCTTGAGTCGGGTCATAGCATTCATGCACATTTCTTTTTGCCCATCTCATGAGTGATCTAGCAATTCCATGCACATCCTAAGGGGGAGTCTTGCAATCTGAACATTCTTGGGTAATTGTCTGATAATGGTGTAAGAGCTTTCTATTATGTGCACTGATGATTGTCCATCAAATAACAATGGTTCAGACTTAATGATTTCTTTGAAAGTCTGATAAATATGTTTTTGAAATCATATATGTCACGTAGTCTTTAATAGACTTTAACTAGAGGTTGCATGTTGTGACTTGAATGATCTTTCTGAAATCTGAAAATTCATATGTCATAGTCAAGTTAGTTGAGTTGCTAAAGTCTAGTATTATTTTTAAACAACTTGACATATTGGAATTCATAAAGGCAAAACTTTAGACAAAGCAATGACATTAGGTCACTGAGAAACATGTCTTCTCATCAAGGAAATAAGGATAGATATGTCATGAAGTGCCTTTGTTATCTTTGTTATCTATAGCTTAGACTCAAGGCAGAGCAATGGCTACATTGCTGAGAAATATATCTCCTCATCACAGATATGAGATCGGATATGTCATGAGGTGATTCAGCTATCTCTGTTCAAATCTGAAGCATAACAGTCAGTCTTACCAAATACCTAGAATGTTGTGCTAAAGTTGGGCATGTGTGGAACGTGAGTGTTTCTATTATTTTGATGATGTGCAACTATGACTCAACTAATGATTGGTTCTATTGTTTTGATGTGATTCCAACTATGACTCAACTATGACTCATTTCTAGTGTTTTGATGATGTATGTCTTTAGAGTCATTGTGCTATTCATTATGCATTTGCTATGCATTTGATAAAATCAATTTGATATGCATTTTGCTTTTGCTATGCATTTAATAAAATCCATTTGCATACAATTCAGGTCATTATATTGCCAATTCAACATATCAAGAATGGCTTGCAACGCTTAACCAAGGCGCACAGAAATCAAGATAGATCCAAAGGCGCCAAGATCACTCAAGATGCAAAGTATAAAGGAAGTGCAACAAATCACTCAAGACTCAAGATGCAAGTGCAAAAGATCACTCAAGATACAAAGTGGAAGCTCAGCAAGATAGAAGCTCAACAAGATAAGCCATATGTCAAAGATGAAAGCTCGTTGAGCTAAGCCAAAAGAAATGGAGTGAAGATGTCAAGGTGAAAGCTAAGGAAGAAAAACTCTTGTCATGTAATAAACCATTGGATGGTGAATGACTGGAATGAAGTTGGCACGATGAAAGGAACGCGTCCAAGAAAGGAAGCAAGCTTCTACAAGGTCCGAGCATTCATCCAAGATGATCAAGGTTCAAATCCATGGTTCAACATGTTCTAAATTCAAAGAAACCAATGCCACGAAGTTGAATGGGTTTACGGAGGTGAAACAGTTGAAATCTAGAAAATTTCCAGCTAGCGGTCGACCTACAGCAGCTAGCGGTCGACCTAAAATTCCAGGGACTGAAACTCTACAGGACAGGTGCTAGCGGTCGACCGCCAGCCAGTGGCGGTCGACCGAAATTCCCAGAGATCACCCGAATGAAAGTTTTACAGTAGCGGTCGACCGCCAGGAACCTTAGGTCGACCGCCAGCCCCGAGCCAACCATGTTTGACCTCGAAATTAACCTCGTGGCCAGCCCCTTTCCATGGTTTTGTTTAATCAAACCTCACCTAACTTCCCATGATTTGTGGATCTGGTCTGGGGCTTGTTTATAGACCATTCAAAGTCTATAAAACCATTACAAGAGGGTTAGAAACCCTAGTTGATGGAGTTGATGAAGTGAATCAAGGGAGGCCATTTCGAGAGTACTGTAGCACCTCCGTGAACAGTGTTTCGAGCAGAACATCTTCATCCTTCCAAGAGATTCAAGCCTAGATCTGAAGCTATCTCAATCTCCAATCAAGCAAGAAGCATTCAAGGCTTGCAAAGGTGATCAAAACTATATCCATACACCTCTTCATCAACTCAAGGAGATTCAAAGAAGATCAAAGCTACATCTAACAATCTCTCCATCAACTCAAGGTGATTCAAGTTCATATCTCAATCCAGCAACCTCCAAGAAAGAGTAGAAGCAAGTAAGGTTAAGAGGGAAGATCAAAGGAGGCTTCAAAGGGGTGTTCAAAGCAAGAGGAGTTCGAGTTACTGTTCACGTGAATAGTACTCCGTGAAGAACATCTTCATCCAATCCAAGGTATTCAAGCTCATATCAAAGAAATCATCTTCCAAGATCTGTGAAGAAGGAAGCAAGGATCAAGGTAGCATCTATTCATTTCTTCATCCAATCAAAGAGATCAAAGAGAGAAGATCAAGAGAGGACATTGGAAGAACAGTTACTGTTCACATGAACAGTACTCCGTGAAGAACAATCATCCATTCAAGGGTGATTACAAGAAGATTGATTTGCAAGAAGAAGAGATCCCTGCTGCTGATCAACAAAGCATATTGATACAAGGGCCAATTCCTTCTTACTCAATCTCTTGTTTTAATTCCTTCACATCTGTTTTACTTTCAATATTGTTAAACATTGAAGTTGTGATTCGTCCCTACCAGGTGGTTAGTAGGAAGGCAATTGGAGGGTGTTCCAATTTGCGGTTGACGTCCCTACCAGGTGGTTAGTAGGAAGGCAATCGGGAGTTCTCCGATCTGCGGTGTAGCCGTCCCTGCCGGCTTTGTGTGTAGGAAGACAGAAAGAGAGTTTTCTCTGTTCTGTGGTTTGGGGCGTGTCCCCGGGTCAAGCTGTGAGTCAGCAAGGAAGCCTCACCGGGTTTTGGTGAGGGGTGGACGTAGGTTGCGGGGTTGCAACTGAACCACCTTAAAAATCCCTGTGTTGTGGGTTGTTTATTATGTGTGATTGATCTATATCTTCTAACCCCATTCGCAGGTTCGTGTGCTTCCACACTTGGTTATATTGCTCACACACATGCACTTTGAGTGATCAACATAGCATACACACACACACGGTTGTTGCAAGCTATTGCATGTTCATCTATGTGTTATGCTTTGTAATTCACTTAAAGAAGTGTGGACGTTTTATAGCTTGTAATTCAAGTCTTTTCATTTGAGCCACTCTACTTTATTCCGCTGTGCATTGTGCCTAAGTGATTCATTCACTTTATAAGAGTGGTTTATGCTTCCGCTAGCTACGAGTTTTTAAATAGGCCAAAACTTGTGAAAGGATCTATTCAACCCCCCCTTCTAGATCCGTTTACACCTCACGGGACCCAACAGGAGCATGCTTGACATGGTAGGTGGGGTGGGTGGCCAAATTTGGACTTTCCAAGTCACTTGTCCCCCACTTGACCCACCCTTCTAGAAGCCTCCATGTGGATGGTTGACTGACCCCACATGGGACCCTAAGCTGAGGTGAATCAATGGGAAGGGGCTTGGGGGGCCCGTGGGGCCCAAGGGGTCCAAATTGCACATAAACCCCTCTTACAATCACAATTACATACCGAATAAAATGAAGTAAACACACATTAAACACAAATAAAGTCTAACTAAATATGATAAATGTCGGGACTCAGGCTGTCTCCGAGCCAGATGGATGCTGAGGTGGCTCGAGTCGTGCTCCGTGTGCGGTACCGGTGGCTCGGCGTGTCGCGCCGCTCAACTGCTCGGGTGTCCGCACCAATTCTCCCCGGGTGGGAGAAACTCGACCCTGTCGAGTAAGGGTCTGCATCGCTCCTGTATCGCTCCAGAAGGTCCGGATCAATTCGCTGCAACTCTCCATGTGTGATCCACGTGTCCTCGGTAGCGGGCCGTCCTCTCCATCGCACTAGGTAGCGCGGGTAGGATCCACTCCTGGTAACTGTCACCTGCTCATCCAGTATATGATCTATATGCTCGCGCTGCCGTAACAAGGGGGCTGGAGGTGGACACTCAGGTGTGGGATCACTCTCAAGGGGAGGAGATGGCTTGAAAGGCTCACTAGGGATCACCGCTGGATCCCTGTATGCAACTAGATCCGATACATTGAAAGTAGAGCTTATATCGTATTCCTCAGGCAAGTATGCAACGTACGCATTGGATCCAACGCGTTTCAACACTCTAAATGGACCGGCTCCGCGAGCTTGCAACTTCTTAACGGTTCCGGAGGGAAACCGCTCAGGTCTTACCCTGATCATGACATATTCGCCCTCTTGGAACTCTCGGTGGTGTCGGTGGGCATCGGCTAACTCTTTTTACCGTGCATTGCTGGCCTCAATGTGACGACGGATGTCGTCATGCAAACTCCTAACATGCCTAGCAAACGACTCGGCCGACTCCGACACTCTATCATGGATAGGCATGGGGACAAGGTCAACGGGTTTCCTAG
This sequence comes from Amorphophallus konjac, assembly GCA_022559845.1. Taxonomy (NCBI): domain Eukaryota; kingdom Viridiplantae; phylum Streptophyta; class Magnoliopsida; order Alismatales; family Araceae; genus Amorphophallus; species Amorphophallus konjac. The sequence continues at coordinate 47,274,868 of CM040124.1, read as the reverse complement.
GCCTACGACCTGTGACAATCTCAAATGGACTCATGCCGGTAGACCTATTCACCGAATCATTATATGTAAACTCAGCCATGGGTAGAATGAGATCCCAATCCCCAATGCGATTCCTAACAAGACACCTCAAAAGATCTCCCAGACTCCTATTGACTACCTCGGTCTGACCATCTGTCTGGGGATGATATGCAGTGGAAAACTTGAGGTGCGTACCCATCATATGCCATAGTGTCTTTCAAAAATAGGAAGTGAATCTAACATCACGGTCAGACACTATAGTGCAAGGTAACCCGAACTTGCACACCACATGAGTAAGGAATAGGCGGGCTACCTTAGAAGCATCCGAAGTCTTCGAGCAAGGGATAAAGAGGGCCATCTTCGAGAAATGGTCAACCACCACATAGACCGAATCATGCTTCCTAGAGGTACGTGGCAATCCCAAAACAAAGTCCATGCTAACATCCTGCCACGGGGCATCGGGCACGGGAAGAGGGGTATAAAGGCCCGAGCTTTGCTTCTTCATCTTGGCCGTAGCACATGTACGGCACTGAGCCACGATGTTAGCGACATCACGCTTCAAGCTCGGCCAATAAAATCTATGCTCAACCGCCTCGATAGTCTTGTTCCGACCAAAGTGACCGGCTAGACCTCCCGCATGTAGCTCCCACACTAAAACATCTCGAACCGAAGTTCGGGGAACACATAGCCTGCAACCTCGAAAGAGGTAACCCTCCTGAAGCACATAATCATCAACGTCTCTCGAGGGTCCGGCCAGGAGAGTTGTAAAAATCTGACCGAAGTCAGGACAATCAACATAGGCCTCCTTCATCTTCTCTAACCCTATGACCTCGGCACTCATGGTGGTAAGCAAACATGCTCGCCGACTCAAGGCATCAGCCACCTTGTTCTCCACTCCAGCCTTATGTTTAAGCACAAATGTGAACTGCTGGAGATACTCGACCCAACGACTGTGACGCGAGTTAAGCTTCTTTTGGGAATGGAGGTACCTCAATGCCTCGTGATCGAAGTATAGGACAAACTCCTGATGTAAAAGATAGTGCCTCCAATGCCTAAGAGCCTGAACAACTACGTAGAATTCTTTATCATAAGTGGAATATCGCAGTTTCGCGCCATTCAGCTTCTCGCTGAAATATGCGATCGGGTGGGACTCCTGACTCAAAACTCCTCCAATTCCCACACCCGACGCATCACAAGAGACCTCAAACACCTTCGAGAAATCAGGCAATCGAAGGATAGGTGTCTGGGTCATTCGCTCCTTGATGTCCTTGAAGGCGGCAGATGCGGCCTTCGTCCATACAAATGTGCCCTTTCGGATACAATCCGTGATCGGGGCGGTGACGGAGCTAAATCCACGGATGAAGCGATGATAGAACGTCGCAAGGCCATGAAAGCTGCGGACATCATGAACCGTACGGGGTTCCGGCCACTCAACAATGGCCCGTACCTTCTCCGGATCGGCGGCGACCCCAGTACTAGACACAATGAAACCCAAGAAGGTAAACTGAGAGGTCATGAAGGCGCACTTCTGTGGGTTTGCAAACAACTGCTCTTGCCGAAGAAGTAGACAGACCTACCAAAGGTGGTCTAAGTGGTCCCCCGTGGTGCGACTATAGATAAGGATATCATCAAAATACACCACTACAAAGACTCCAATGAAAGGTCGAAGGACCTGAGTCATGAGCCGCATGAAAGTGCTAGGGGCATTGGTCAACCCAAAAGGCATGACCAACCACTCATATAGACCATCCTTGGTCTTAAAGGCGGTCTTCCACTCATCACCTGGCCTAATCCGCACCTGATGGTAGTCACTCTTAAGATCAATCTTTGAGAAGATAGTGGCATCAGCCATCATGTCTAGCATGTCATCCAGGCGGGGAATAGGGAACCTGTACTTCACGGTGATTTTGTTGATGGCACGGCTATCAATGCACATTCTCCACGTGCCATCCTTCTTCGGGGCGAGTAAAGCGGATACAACACATGGACTCATGCTATCCCGAACAGAACCTCTCTCCATCAACTCATCGACCTGCCGTTTCAACTCGGCATGTTCCGTGGGGCTCATGCGATAATGTGGAAGGTTGGGCAATGAGGAGCCCGGAATAAGGTCGATGGCATGCTGAATATCCCGCATAGGTGGGAGTCCCTCGGGAAGCTCATCGGGAAAGATATCAGCAAACTCCTGTAGAATGGGGACAACCTCGGGTGGGAGCTCACCCTCGGAGTCTCTCTCTACCTCTCGGACCGCAATGGCAAACACATGGCAGCCCCGACTAGCCTCCCGCTCCATCTCCTGGGAGCTAATCAACATCAATCTCTTCGTCGAGGGCTCGCCTGGGCCAGATGTAACGGTCATAGCCCGAGCTGGGGATGGGGTACTAGGCCCGGGGGCGGAAGGCTCCGGAGTACTTGGGCCAGTAGGAGCCCTGACGGAGGGCTTCTTAGGCTGAGAGGGGTAGAGGGTAATCCGCTGGCCAGCATGGTCGAAGGTATAGGTGTTCGATCGGCCATGAAGTGTGGCATCCCGATCAAATAACCATGGCCTACCAAGAATGACACTACCCACCTCCATAGGGAGGACATCACACCAGATCTCTTCGCGGTAGGTATGGAACTGCAGTGGGACCAGACACCGCAGCCTGATCGGAATGGAGGTGGATTCCACCCAAGATACTCGATAGGGGCAAGGATGGTCCACGGGCGTAAGTCCAAGATGAGTGATAGCGTCCGCGGCGATTGCATTGATGCAACTCTCACTATCGATGACCACCTTAAAGATGATCTTGCCCAGCCTACAGAACGTATGAAGGATAGTGGTCCGACGCCAGTCATCACTGACCTGTGGCTGGGTGAGGATACATCGGACGACCCCAACGTGAGTATCATCGGACTGCTGGGCATCCAGGGCATCACCTCCCAACTCATAGTACTCATCAGCTAGCTCTTAATCTGCCTCATAGCTGACTAACTCGAGGCCCGTAGGGGTGGTATCTCGGCCTGTGTGTCCCCAATGATGAGAGATGGGTGGGTGGGGCACTGGTTGGTGAAATGTCCAAACCCATTACAGAGATAACACTGCTGCCGTGATCCACTAGGCTCCCCAATCATGGGTCCTTTCCCCTTATCCTCCGACGGATAGGATGTGTAGGTAGCAAAGGACGTGCAGGAGGTGCGAGTGCGGGTGGACGGGCTGTGGGTGGGGCTGTAAGATGCTGGGGACGAGGAAGGTCCCTCGGGGGTGGAGGACGAGGCCTAGGAGCAAAGGGGTTGGGACGAGCGGGCTCCTGAGGTCGAGCCATGGGGGCCCTCGGATATGTGCCAGATGAGCCACGGGGCTCGACACTACGAAGGGGAAAGGAGCCCAACCGATGGGGTGACTCGAACTCGGCCTCGAATTGCTCCAATTCGAGAGCTATCTGATATGCCTGCTCCAAAGTGGTTGCATTGCGGCGAAAGAGTTCATATTGATAATTGGGCCGCAAACCTCTTCGAAAGCGGGATATAGTCATGGTGCTCCCTTCCGTGACTCCACACCGTAAGTAATACTCATCGAACTCGGCGGTGTACTCGGTCACGGATCGGTTCCCTTGGGAGATGTTTTGCCACTTGTCTATGAGACGTTGGAGATATGAGGCGAGAAGGTATTTCTCCCTCAATTTGATTTCATAGCATCCCAAGTACCGATTTGGGGTTGACGTCGCTGGTTGAGCAGGCTCTCTACATTGGTCCAATAAGTTTGGGCCTGCCCTTGCAGCTTCATCTTTACGTATCGGACTCTTCGGTGGTCCGTCATCTCAAACCACTCGAAGTACCGGTCCATACCGGCCTCCCAATCTAAATACACCCTAGGTCCAAGGACCCGCTAAAAGTGGGAGGGTCCGCACGCACGCCCCTAAGAATGCGGTCGTCATCCTCGTCATCACGATTCCGTCATTGATTACGACGACCGTTACCCCCTTGATCATTATCAGATGCATAATCATCCACCACATGCACCTGTTGTACCCCAACATTCTCCGCCTGAGCCCTTGGTGCAGCAAGTCGCTGAACCGGCTCTTGTTGGCCGTTCGTCGGCGCGGGTTGCGCCGCTACTGGGCCCCTCTCGAGGACGGCAATTCTCCCAACTAGGCCCTGGATGGACTGATCCGAGTTCTCAGCCTGATCCTCGAGGACTTTTATCCGCCCTTCTAGACGCATTCCTATGCCATCCATACGCGTACTAAGACCATCCATACGCGTGTCAAGAAGTTCCATAATGGCTCGGAACATCTCGGTCGTCGAGGACTCATCGGAGCTACGGGCCCGGGAATCCACCATAGGTGGTGGTGGCGAGTATTGGGTACCTCGATGGGTGGGCATGCAACTGACACACGACCTAGAAGACACCGACTAATGCAAACACTCACTAATGCAACAATGATGCACTTAGACCTAACCAATATCCGGTACGTGGCGGAGATAAGCGACCCGAAGATCACTCGCACAAGTACGCTACCTTCCCGATAGGCATAACCTAATGTTTGGGCAACGCCTTTTAATATACCGGGCTATTGGGTGAAATGTAATTTTAAAACACCCCTTTTTTTGTTTTGAAAATAATGATGATCCTAGACTCAACTTAGACTATGCAAGACATATGCAACGACTACCCTAGACTCGACTCGCTCTGATACCAAACTGATGTGGGACGGACACGGGGACCAACTCTACGTGGTATGAACCTCGGACTCTAGATGTAGACACGACCAGCAACACATGATGGGAGAGACACTAGGCCCGACACGGAGAGCTCCTATGGGCTATACGTCGCTAACAGAAACGCAAGCTCACTCATCATCCCAAGCGAGGGAAACGCGGATCGTGCGCGGTTGAAGAACCGGCAGAGTTCATGGGTAGTCGACTCACTTTCGGACACGGATCGAGTCACGGGACGGGTCACTCTCACACTCACAGTGGTGACATGGACTCACGGGCTAGTACCTATCACTCTCACAACGGCATACGATCATATACTAGCTAAGCAAATGAAATGCCAAGGAGTTAAGATCGTTACCTTTACGCACCTGACGTGGCGAAGACAACCCCGGCCGAATTACGGACTCCCGGTTAAACAATGTTACAGCGATATACAAATTTGACCCACTCCACGCAGGGAGGTAATAGGTCACATGTGGGGCCTGAGAATCACGCAAATCGGGTTGACAGGCAGCATCTTGATGTCGCCCGGCGGTGCCGAACTCCGCGTTTTCGTGCTTTCCGGACGGCGGGTTCTGTGGGTTTGTGGGGCCCACGGGTGGCGCTGTCCTCTCGGCCTGCTGGGGTGGGACCCACTGTGATGGGGACCCCTGGTGGCGTGCCTCCAAGAACGGCGGTTGGCCGGAAACACCGATCGGGGGTCGATCGGCCCCGATTCCCAACTCTTGAACTAATAGCCCACGGATTTTCGGTTCTGTTTTCCGACGCGCGCTCCGGCGAGAATGGCCGCTGCGATCAATCCCGACGTCGGATCGGGACGCATGAGCTATCGTTCGAAAGCTCTCTTCAAATCCTTCAATCTAGATCTAGAGAGATCTGCTGGATCTAGTCAGATCTGAACTTTATTGAATTTTCAAGTTCCTGTTGTACAGTACCCGAAATCTCAGATCTACAGGGAACTTGTCTGAGAACTGCCGTTGACCGCCTAGTAGACCTCCGATTCAGCTCCTGAGATCTAAACGAAAGTTATAGGATTTTGCACAAGAAAGATGGAAATATTTTTTGTGGACTGATTGGAGGTGTCTACGAATTGATATGATTTTTACACTGGACAGAGGTTGGATCTGGAAACAGGTGGACAGCACTGTAGCTAGCTCTGAGAACGAATTTTGAAAAATAGGTGGATGGTTGATCAAAAATCAGGAACATTCGTGGAAGGAGGGGTGGGTGGACAGAACTCCCAGTAAAATTGGGAGCTCTAGAAAAAATCAAAAGATGAGAAACTCAAGAAAAATGAAATTCATATCTAAAAACTGGCAGAACTGAATTGGAACATTGAACGAAAATGGGAAATTAGCAACTGGAGGATTTATGACCCACCAATTTTTGTAGGACGTGGGGAACACCTTTAGAACATCCCCTCAAAATCTCAAATCGATCTGAGCTCGTCACGCGGCGGCGACGTGGGAATGGATCGACGGCACTCCGGGACGCGAACAGGACGGGAACGGATAACTACTATCTCACACAGCTCGGCCTCACGCCGGACGGTCTCACACCGGGCAACACACTCAAATCTCACAAATGGAGAGAAGAGGGAAGGGAGAAAACACAATAGCAAAACAATTCTTTCATTCATATGGTTCATGCCATCTCGTAACACACCTTAGCCTCCTTATATAGGAAAGGCCCTATTACATGAATACCATATAACTTCCACTAATTTGATTTATACCCTAGCCTAATAAGACAACCCCACCAACCCACTTAAAGACTTTGTGGGTTTAACAAATTTTAAAATACAAATAACTTTGACCAACCTTGCCTAATAAAACAAAAGTGACTACATGTAGTAAAACATGTATTTTACACACGTACAAATACTCAATACTCAAAGATATAAATACACATAAGTATAACTACTTAGTATGCCGGGTCTTCAATCGAGTCTCCGAGCCATAAGCTCGGTGCAGTCGGTGCGGTGCGGCGTCGGCTCCGAGTAGTGGGCCCGGTAGTGGAACCGGTGGTGTCCCCACCAACCCTCCCGGGACGGCTGGAACTCGACTCCGTCGAGTAAGGGGGGACACTACTGTGGTAGTGCTCCAGCAGATCTGGATCGAGGAGCTGGAGATCTTCCCGGCTGATCCAGGAATCATCAGAAGGTGGACGGTCCCGCCAGTGGACAAGGTAGCGCTGGTACACCCTGCTCCGTGTAGTGGTCACCTGCTCATCCAGTATCCTCTCAATGTGCTCGCGCGGTACTCTCGAGGCTGTGGGACGCACAGGGGTGGGCTCACTCTCAATGGGGGGAGAAAGCTCGAAAGGGTCACTAGGAATCGCTGTGGGTTCCTTGTAGGCCACTAGATCTGCCACATTAAAAGTCGAGCTAATCCCATATTCGGGAGGTAAGTCCACAACATAAGCATTGGAGCCAATCTTCCGCAGAATTGGGAAGGGTCCATCACTACGGGCCTGCAACTTTTTAACGGCTCCCGAGGAGAGTCGTTCGGGTCGGACCCGTACCATAACCAAGTCACCTTCTTAAAATTCATGGTGACGCCTATGCGAATCAGCCAATTTTTTATAAGTCTCATTACTGAGGTTGATTTGCTTGCTAATTGATTCATGCAGACTCGTGACATGCTGTGCAAACTCCTCAGCTGACTTGGATATCCTAGACTCGAGGGGAAGGGGAATGAGATCCACAGGTTTCTTAGGTTTGTATCCATGCACGACCTCAAATGGACTCATACCTATGGACCAATTGACCGAACTGTTGTATGCAAATTCGGCTCTGGGCAAAAGAAGATCCCAAGTGCCAGAATGTTCTCCTACAAGACACCTCAACAGATTCCCTAAACTCCTATTGACGACCTCAGTCTGCCCATCAGTTTATGGGTGATAGGCAGTGGAAAACTTCAATTTGGTGCCAACTAGGTGCCAAAGTATCTTCCAAAAATAGCTAGTGAACCGGACATCTCGGTCAAACACGATGGTTTGGGGGAGACCATGCAGACGCACGACTTCATCAAAGAACAAATGGGCTACTCTAGATGCATCAGATGTTTTGGAACATGCAATGAAGTGGGCCATCTTAGAGAACCTATCAATGACAACAAAGATGGAATCATGCTTGTGAGCAGTGCGTGGTAACCCAAGGATAAAATCCATACTCACATCAACCCATGGTCGATCAGGAACGGGGAGAGGAGTGTAGAGACCAGTGTTCTGTTTGACCTGTTCGGCCATCGTGCACGTCCTACATTGGGCTACAATCTTGGCCACATCTCTCTTCAGGCCAGGCCAATAGAAGTGCTCCTCCACAGAATGGAAGGTCTTGTTGCGGCCAAAGTGACCAGCAAGACCTCCAGCATGTATTTCCCATATCAGGAAGTCCCGAACAGAAGTCCTCGGGACATAGAGTTGCTGCCCTCGAAATAGAAAATCATCCTGGAGTAGATAGTCAGAAAAGACTATCAAGGGTCCAGCGGACAGAGCAGAGTAGGCAGGGCCAAAATCAGGACACTCTCCATAGAGTTCCTTCATGCGGTCAAATCTGGTGACCTCTACCCGAACAGTGGAAAGAAGGGAGACCCTTCGACTCAAGGCGTCGGCCACCTTATTGTCCTTTCCAGCCTTTTGTTTTAGGACAAAGGTGAAGGACTGGAGGAATTCTACCCACCGACCATGCCTTGGGTTTATGCCCTTCTGAGAGCTAAGGAATTTCAAAGCCTCGTGGTCCGAGTATAAGATAAACTCTTGTGGTAAGAGATAGTGTCTCCAGTGTTTGAGGGCTTGGACCACGGCATAAAACTCCTTATCATATGTGGAGTATCGAAGCTTTGCATCAGAAAGCTTCTCACTGAAATAAGCCAGGGTGGCTCTCCTGGCTAAGCACTCCATCTATTCCTACACCAGATGCATCACATGAAACCTCAAAGACTTTGGAAAAGTCTGGTAGGCGGAGGACAGGGGCTTTGGTCATAAGCTCCTTTATGGCAAAAAAAACCTGGGAGGCGGCTTTGGTCCACTCAAAATTTCCCTTACAGATGCAATCCGTAATGGGTGCCATAATAGTGCTAAATCCCTGGATGAAGCGTCTGTAGAAGGTGGCTAGCCCGTGGAAACTTCGAACGTCATGGACATTCTGGGGATCTGGCCAGTCTACTATGGCTCGGACCTTGGATTGGTCCACAGACACTCCATGACTTGAAACCACGAATCCGAGAAAAGTGACCCGGTCTGTCATGAATTCACATTTAGCAAGGTTGACATACAGGATTTCTCTCCTCAAAGTCTCGCAAACTTCCCTCAAATGGTGGATGTGATCCTGAGGGTTGTGGCTATAGATGAGAATATCGTCAAAGTAGACGACAACAAAGCGACCAATAAGAGGACGAAGGGCTGCTGTCATAAGCCTCATGAAAGTACTGGGGGCATTGGATAGCCCAAACGACATGACAAGCCACTCATACAGACCTTCTTTAGTTTTGAAGGCTGTCTTCCACTCGTCCTCTGGTCGGATTCGGACTTGGTGGTAGCCACTTTTCAAGTCAATCTTGAAAAAGATGGTGGCTCCACTCATCATGTCAAGCATGTCATCAAGACGGGGAATGGGAAACCTATACTTGACAGTGATCTTATTGATGGTGCGGCTGTCAACACACATCCGCCAGGTGCCATCCTTCTTGGGTGTGAGCAAGGCAGGGACAGCATATGGGCTCTTGCTCACCCTGAGGAGACCTTTTAGGATAAGGTTCTCGACAATCCTTTGGAGCTCAGCATGCTCCTTCGGGTTCAATCGGTAATGGGGAAGGTTGGGTAGGGTGGACCCAGGGACAAGATCAATAGCGTGTTGAATGTCACGTATGGGAGGGAGTCTAGAGGGTAAATCCTCTGGGAAAATGTCTGGGAAGTCCTGCAGAATTGCCTGGACCTCGGGTGGGACTGAGACTCGAGACTCCTCGGGGGTGATGGTGACAATAACAGCCCAGACAGGGGCACCTTCGGCAACCTCCCTATTCAGCTCACGAACACCTATGAAGTTAAGGCGCCTAATCGGGTCATGGTCAACCTTAGGGGCCTTAGGGATGGATATGACAGGTGTAGGAGAGGAGGGAATGGGAAGCCTCCCTTTGGTGGGGGTTGGGGCATTCTCCTGAATTTTGGGGGATGCAGCGGGTGTGGAGGTAGGACTCTTTCCCGTGGCCACCTTTGGGGGTGTTGGGAGCAACTGAATCCTCTTCCCATTGTGGGAGAAGGAACACTCATTGGACCGACCGAATGTAGTAAGGTCTACATCGTAGATCCATGGCCGTCCTAGGATGATGCTCCCAACCTTCATAGGCACTACATCGCATAGGATTTGTCCTTGGTAGGACTGGAACTGGATGGGAATGACACATGTAGTGGTGATTGGGATAGACGTGTCGTCAACCCAAGCCACGTTGTATGGCCTTGGATGAGGATGGGTAGGTAGACCTAGACGGGATACAAAGTCTGAAGAGACTGCATTGATACAGCTCCCGTTGTCAAAGATCACCTTGCAGGGTTGAGTTTTGACCATGATGTAGGTTTGGAAGATGGAGGTTCGACGCCAGTCGTCCTCTTGTGGGTGTGCGAGGATGCAGCGAACTACACCTAGTCTTCCCTGGTTTGGACTTTCGGTAATTTTCCCCACTTGCATGTACTCGACATGTGTTCCATCATACCCTGCATCTAATTCCTCAAACTAGGCCACGAGATCAGGGTCATGCTCATATCTCTCAAGGGTTTCTCCTTCCTGAGGTGGAAGCTCCATGGACTGGGGGTCGGTGATGACCAAGGCTCGGGTGGGACAATTGGTGGCAATATGCCCTAGGTTATGGCACCTGAAGCATCGGACTCCCAAGATAGGGGCTGGTTGGGAGGTGCTAGGGATGACCCCTTTTCCCTTGTCATCTCTCCTCTCAACTGGTGGAGTATACTCCAGTCTAGGCATAGTAGCGGGTGCAGGTAAAGGGTTCCTTGGGAAAGGAGCCGTAGGGGCAACGACCCTAAGTGGGGTAGCAGTAGGGGCGTAGGAGGTGGAGGGGCCAGCTTTCTCAGTATAGCGGACTATGAGGTTTCGGGGTTCAGGTTGGCGGTAGATGGGAACCTGAGGTGGGACCACCCTTTGAAACCTCTCAACATCGCGTGCAACCTAGTAGGCGTGCTCGAGGGTGTTAACCTCCCGCAAGAATAATTCTCGCTGAATACTCTCGTGTAGACCAGCCCTAAACCGAGAGAGGGTGACGGAGGCATCCTCCATGACTCGACTCCGAAGGAAGAAGTCATCAAATTTGGTGATGTACTCGTCCACGAACTTTCCATCTTGGGTGAGTTTCTGCCATTGGTCTAAAAGACGTTGATGGTAGGAAGGTGGCAGATACTTCTCCCTCAATTTCTCCTTCATTTCTTCCCACGTGCTAATAGGCTCCTCTCGTCTCCTTGCTAGGAGATTCTCGATGTTGCACCAGTAGGTCTTGACTTGACCCAGGAGTTTCATTTTGGCAAACCTCACCCTTGTAGCAGGGGTCATGCGGCGATGCCAATCAAAATATTGGTCCATCCCGGTCTCCCAATCAAGATATGTAGCGGGGTTGAGGGACCCATCAAAACTCGGAGCGTCAATCTTGACCTTCCGTAGGATAATATCCTCATCATCGTGGTCCCTCTCTCGAGACATATGGGCCTCTTGCTCTCTACCTTGGGGAGCCTGATTCGGGCGGGCTTGCTCTCTCTCCTCCCTAGGATTGGCTACGGGATCGCCATGGCCATTCACTCGTCCTTCCTCTCCCTTTAGTCGATCCTCTAAGGCTCGGATCCTCTCATCTAGCTTGGCTCGAAGTTGGCCTATGGATTCTTCAAAATGGGTTAGAAGATTATGCTCGAGCTGAGCCAACATAGCACTCACGCTCTTCTGATCCATGTGGGATTGTAGAGTTGAAGGGCGCTCTAGACGGCCGGATGAATTCCTAGACCAACGTGGCATGCACGACTTCGGACCTACATGATGCAGTCCTGGGACCGATAATTAGCAAGCTATAGACCCGAATTTTGTTGGCTAAATATGCAAAGGGCCAAGTTGAAGGGACCGGTCAGGGAGAGTTGCTTGCCCGTAGGCAAAGTAGTTGTGGAACTACCTCGTGACAATTAGGGTGCCCTAATGTGACAGCCTAGGGCCTTAAAGGATAGGTGCAAGCAAGCACTCTCTCACCGTCCACAGCGATGCACTCAGAAGACTGGCTGCATGGATCGGGCTCTCTCTTACTTCGTCGCGCGGAAATTGAAAAGATACTAAATGAGCAAGTTTGGAGCACGTACCTAGCTGACTGAAAAGTATAGCTCCGACCGGAGACGAAGGCGAGCGGGGACGTGCGTGCCCGCACGGCGTCGACGAAGCTTGAGCGGTTACAAAGCATTCATTCCACGCAGGGAGGATTTAATTATTACAAATCGCTTAAAATTTCTCGCGCAGGGGAACAAATCAGTCCAAATTCTCCGCGCAGGGAGACTCAGAGGTACCCTCGTCCCGTAAATTACGGCATGTGTCTCAGCTACCCGGCGACTCGGGTACCGGACAACCGTTGTTGCGGACTTCGGATGCCACGATCAATAAGTCAAAAGATATAAATGTATATATATATATAGATATATATATGATTATATATATCTCAAATATATATATATTATTTATCTAACTTTTTTAAACCACTTTTTTGTTAATCAAATAATATATATATATATATATAATATTATATATATTCCACATATATATTATATATATTTAACATGTATTTTTTTCAAATCTCCCTTTTTTTTCAAACTTCACCTACTTTTTTTTTCCAACCTTCACCTACCCTTTTTGAATTTTCACACTTTTTTTCAAACTCCTTTTTTTCCCTTTAAACACTTCACCCACTTTTTTGTTTTTTTATCCTCGGGCCTGCACGTGCCTCACGCAGGGTTCTCAGTGGCTTCGGCGGTCAACTACGGCTGGGCAGTCTGGTTGGTGAAGGCTGCTGGTGGCCGTCGGCGCATGCGGGCGCACGCGGGGGCGGGTGCAGCGAAGGCGCTCGGGCGCGGTGTACCATGCGGGCAAGGCGCTAGGCGACAGCGGTAGGGTGAGGGCGACCCGGGCGCGGGTGTGGCCGGGCGATGGCAGGCGGCTCGGGCGCCGGTGGCACCGCGGGCGGTCGGGAGCAGAGGCGGCGTCGGCCTCAGTGGGGGGCACGGCCGTCGCAGGTGCGGGCGCGGGCCCCGGGCGCACGGGAAGCGCACAGTGGGCAGGGCCAGACGCGCAGGGGCGTGGGGCCAGACGGCCTGGGCGCGTAGGGTCGCGCACTCCGGGAGCGGTGGCGGGCTGGTGCGCGGGCGGAGCGCGGCGGCGGGGCGCGCCCGTTGCGGCAATGACGAGGGGCGTAAACTCCATTTTTTTTTCTAATTTTTTTTTTCACCTTCTTTCACAGCCGCTTTTCTATATCTTATGTTCTCCCCTTTTTCTGTTTTTTTTTCACTTCTTTCTTTTGCTTTGCGTTAAATGAGAGAGAGAGAGAGAGAGAGAGAGAGAGAGAGAGAGAGAGAGAGAGAGAGAGAGAGAGAGATACAGAGAGAAACAGAGAGAGTACAGAGGGGTTTTCGGTGCTAAAAAAAAAAAATTCTTTTTTTTTTCTCAACTAATATCTTCTTCTGCTACTCTTCTTTTTTTTTCTCTTTTTTTTTCTCAACTAATATCTTCTTCTGCTACTCTTCTTTTTTTTTGTTTCTTTTTTTCTTCACTTCTAGCAATCTAGAGAGAGAAAGAGAGAGAGACGTCGGAGACGTCGGGTTGACGGAGGCGCCATTTGTTGGGCTCTGATACCAAATTTGACGCGGCGGCGACGTGGGAATGGATCGACGGCACTCCGGGACGCGAACAGGACGGGAACGGATAACTGCTATCTCACATAGCTCGGCCTCACGTCGGACGGTCTCACACCGGACGACACACTCAAATCTCACAAATGGAGAGAAGAGGGAAGGGAGAAAACACAATAGCAAAACAATTCTTTCATTCATATGGTTCATGCCATCTCGTAACACACCTTAGCCTCCTTATATAGGAAAGGCCCTATTACATGAATACCATATAACTTCCACTAATTTGATTTATACCCTAGCCTAACAAGACAACCCCACCATCCCACTTAAAGACTTTGTGGGTTTAACAAAATTTAAAATACAAATAACTTTGACCAACCTTGCCTAATAAAATAAAAGTGACTACGTGTAGTAAAACATGTATTTTACACACGTACAAATACTCAATACTGACACACGTACAAATACTCAATACTCAAAGATATAAATACACACAAGTATAACTACTCAGTATGTCGGGTCTTCAATCGAGTCTCCGAGCCATAAGCTCGGTGCAGTCAGTGCGGTGCGGCGTCGGCTCCGAGTAGTGGGCCCGGTAGTGGAACCGGTGGTGTCCCCACCAGCTCGTGGAAGACAGAAAGAATTTGTGGAAGGGGCAACTGCGGGCAGATGGCAGAACTCCAACGGTTGCGATGGCGGTGCGGTGGCGGCTCGTGGCGGCGGCGATGATGACCGGAACCGATAGGGGAGGAGTCACACCTCCAGAAGGCAGCCTTCACAGCTGCAAGGGGGAGAGGGAGGAGAGAGGAAGAGGGCGCACCAGGCCTTGCTCCAAGAAATTGTTTGATTCAAAATGCATTAATTCCACTAAAATGAGAAAATACAACCTTTTATATGTGACATATCACATCCATCCTCAATCGTTGGATCTAGGGGAGGGGAATAGATGGCTGGGATTGAGTGTGATCAACACACAAAATTTACAATAAAAAATAAGGGGAGGGGCGCACCATTGACCATGAGGGAGTAAGTTTGACATGGTAGGTGGGGTGGGTGGCCAAATTTGGACTTTCCAAGTCACTTGTCCCCCACTTGGCCCACCCTTCTAGAAGCCTCCATGTGGATGGTTGATTGACCCCACATGGGACCCTAAGCTGAGGTGGATCAATGGGAAGGGGCTTGGGGGGCCCGTGGGGCCCAAGAGGTCCAAATTGCACATAAACCCCTCTTACAATCACAATTACATACCGAATAAAATGAAGTAAACACACATTAAATACAAATAAAGTCTAACTAAATATGATAAATGTCGGGACTTAAGGGGGAGTCTCTAGGCTGTCTCCGATCCAGATGGATGCTGAGGTAGCTCGAGTCGTGCTCCGTGTGCGGTACCGGTGGCTCGGCGTGTCGCGCCACTCAACTGCTCGGGTGTCCGCACCACTGGTCCTCTGATCGGTTTTCCCCCGTAGCCGGACTCTGGCTAACGACGAGTGGCCCGACGAAAACCAGTCTAAAATCGTCCTCATGGTAGCCTCTCCACCACTCCCTGGTGGGACCACACGCGCGTAAGCAGGCTACGACTAGTGGAGGGTCACTGAAGGAGTAGACTCTCAAGTCAACGGAAAACAACGTCCGCATCTGACGACGTACGGGGACCACCCCACGTACCGGCCCATCGCACGACGACCACAGTCGGACTAAAAACGGGGTTGCAGCCCTCTCGAGGCAACCTGAAGCCTGACGGTCCACCCTAGGACCGTCACATAGTTGTAACGGTCTAGGCGGGACCGTCACAGTCGCCTGGCGGCCCAACGCAGGCCGTTACACTGCCTGAGGAAAGCAGGGTGTAACGCGCCTGGCCTGGCGCCTTACGCAAACGTAACACGCCTGGCCTGGCGCCTTACGCAAACGTAACGCGCCTGCCCTAGCGCGTTACGCGTGCCCCACACTCCCAGCGTGAAAACAGGATGTAACGCGCCTGCCCCAACGCGTTACGCGAATGTAACGCGCCTGGCCCAACGCGTTACAGGAACGTAACGCACCTGCCCTGGCGCGTTCGCGCACTGACCCCCAACGGTCAAAAAGATAACGGTCACAAGCCAATGGTCGGATCGCCCTTGACGGCCCAGCCCAGGCGCGTCACACACAAGTGGCGGTCTATCGTGGGACCGTCACAGTCCCTGACCCCCGAAGGCTAAACGAAGGGCGTGTGACGGCCTCTCCCAGGCTCGTCACACCGTGTAACGGTCCCTGGAAGGACCGTTACACGCACCCGACGGCTAAAACGGTGGGAAAGCCCAAAAACTTCAACCACGCCCCCATGCCTCCACCGGAGAGGGGGAAATCAAAGGGGAAGACCCCTGGGGACCCCTAGCATGATTCTAGGCCATCAAAACGCGAGATCATGCATCAAATCCATAGATCGGGCGAGCTCTCCCCAAATCATGGAAAACCCCCAAACATGCTCAATCAAGCCCCTCTCGGCCTCCCCACGGCCTATAAACCACGGAAAAGAACGGCAAGGAGCTAGGGAACGTCACCCTACTTCAATGGAGCAATGCCCCGCCGGATCGTCCACGAACGGAAGAAATCGCTTTGGAAAACCCTCGTTCTTCAAGCTTCCCACGAGCACCGCACATCCCCACGATCGCCTCGCCGCCGCCCACGTCGCCGTGCCGTCGCCCCGCCGCCGTCTGCAGCAGGAAGGGAGCTCGCCGCGGTCGAACGGGAGGAAGAGAGGGAGAGAAGGGGGGTCGCGGTGGGGAGAAACGGAGGAGGAAGGAGAAGAAGAAAGAGAAGGTGGGGGAGAGAGAAAATAGGTGGGTATTTATATGAAAATTCGAAAATCCAGAAAATACCAAAAAATTAAAAATTACGTTTCTGAAATCCCCGGGACACACCGATCGCAACGGTACCACTCGTGCCCAGGTGAACGACCCGGTTCACCAGCAGCAAAGTTCCGAAGGAATTTCCGAAACACACACCGGAAATCGGAAAACACACGCGGAAAAGCCGCGAAACGCTTCCGGGCCTCCGAAACAACTCCGGATCGTGCCGATCCGAACACGAAAGATGTCCGAAACGAAATTTCAGACACAACGGAGCCGGGCACTCCGAGAAATCTGATCCGGGACACACGAAGAGGGATCTGAAAGGTCCGGGATATTACATTACTCTTCTCTGTTAATTTATTAATCATTTGCCGACTTAAGGATCTGAGGGTTATCCTCTGGGGTAGCGCCCAGGGCTCCTTCTGACGCTCTATCTTTTGGTGCTTGCAGGCTTTCACATGTGTCGGACGATCTTCCGCAACAAATAAATAGAGAAGTGTGGTACGTGGCATAGGAACCAGATTCCTGCCACTAAATATATATGTATATATATATATGGAATGCAAATGAAGTTACGCTCCAATCAAATGAAATGAAAAAACTTATGCTCTATAAACCACAACTTTGGTATTAATATTTGTTTACATTTTTTCAGAGTCCAAGCCGATACCCGCATGGCTGGTGGACTCCTACCATGAAGTAATAGTTTGTTTTGTTTTGAGGCCCAGTCTCTTTGGTTTCCACTCGAGCTTCCTCTGGTCTCTCTCTCTCTCTCTCTCTCTCTCTCTCTCTCTCTCTCTCTCTCTCTCTCTCTCTATGTTTATTTTTTTCCTTCTAGAACTGTGATTCGATACAAGTACCAACTTCACTATTAATATTTGGATCTACTGAAGCCTGCAGTCCCATGTTCTGCATGCTAGAGTCAGTGACGGAGTACCCAGTCAGCTCGCAACGTGGAGGGACTTGGTCGTTTAAAATAAGCTATGAGCAATATATGTCGACCATCATGCATGCCGCGCATCTTCTTTCAATCGAATAGAGTGTTTTTTTGTGATCAGTGCAAGGGGACTTGTTAGTTGCTGCAGGCGATTCTGTCCAGTTTATCTGGTTATGGATGCTAAACACCAGCCACGCCTACCTACGGATACAAGTTAATCCATTTATACGATTCGTAAATTGTATATATGGGTTCCTTCACTGCCAAATTAATTATGACCATTGAATTTGAATTATCATGAAAATCATTTAAAAAGCAAATAATATGGCTGCAATTCATATGATGCGACGTCATTCATCTTAACAAAAGCTTGTAGTCAGTCCATTATATATTAATGGAGTATGTGTTCAGTTGACCGACTCACTTCAAGCACTAGGTATTCTCATATCCCAGGGCGTTGCGCCCCTGGGAAACAGAAGACGAGCGACCCATTAGCATTGTGCCTGCAGCATTTTCTTTTTAAGATCATTGTAATCATTGTTGTGATTCTAAATACCTTTTTTTACGTACATTGACTTCAAAATAAAGCTCTTAATTATATTATGTCATGAGAGAGAGAGAAAGAAAATATTCTGATTTTTGGAGGCCTTTGCTTGCAGTACAACTGAATCTGACAAAAGATCATCTAATAATATAGATATATTGAATACTCGTGCAATGTGAACTATGAAGATTTTCTCTAAGAGATGGTTGAGATCTTCCCAAGATTCTTTTGAAATATGAGGCACCCATGCTGCCATTTACACCCACATGAAGACCCTGATCAATTTCCCCTTCTAAATGATGCTCAACGAGGGTATACATCACTCATCGATGCGTCAGTGACAGAGCTAGTTTTAGAAATTGACGAATGTGTTGATCGTTCTCTCGCGAAAGTTGCGGGCTGTGATGGCTCGCATAGCTCCATCTGGTCGCTGATCAACATTAGCCCAACAGAAGACATTGTGGGTCTGCTCTCAGGATTCTCTTGGACACAGAGTAGCCCTACGTGGATGCACCTTAGTGCTTCATCTGTTGGACATGACTGTGCTATCAAGGGATCCACTAGCTGAAATCCTTTACCTTCTGTCCACAATTGCCATGTCTGAAAGGGTGTAAGTTTTGAATCAGATCTATATTCATAAAAACTTTATCAAATAGTGAAACAGAATCATAAGGGAGAAAGTATGTACATATATCAAGAGGGTTAGGCCATGCTCTAAGAAATGTGATCGGCCATTCTTTTGTCCACTCAGAATTTCCAATATGAGAACTCCAAAGCTAAACACATCTGACTTTACTGAAAATATCCCACCCATGGCATACTCAGGAGCCATATACCCACTGTTGGATAAGAAGAATTGAGGTAAGAGAGAGATATAATAGATTTTGGAAAATAAAAGCTTGCAAGAAAAAAGAATCATGATTCTTAGCTGAAAGCATTATCACTTACTAAGTTCCAACTACTCTTCCCGTGTTAGCTACATCTTCATCCTTCGTAAAGATCTTTGCCATACCAAAGTCTGATATCTTCGGGTTCATGTCATGATCTAGCAACACATTACTTGGTTTTAAGTCTCTATGGATAATTTTAAGTTGGGAATCCTCATGGAGGTAAAGAAGTCCCCGTGCGATCCCGACGATAATGTTAAATCGACTCTTCCACCCCAGCGAAGCACGATTTCTTTCATCTGTGATGCAAGAAAATAGAAGTGTAATCATTTGATATCTGTAGTTACAATGGAAAGAAATCAAAAGTTATTTGATCCTATCAGCAGTTGTCATCATAGGAATACTATATATGGAAATATACTTATGTTGTTCTTTATGGTTATGAAAGACTTGGATAGGGGCATCGGTCGTATGCAATATGGTGAGGGAAGATTTAGAAGAAATTAGCAGAAATGATATTCTATGTGTAGTAGACTATCATGTAAAGGAACATTTAAAATAAATGTCAATATTATAGGGAATGATAATTTAGTATTTGGTTGATTTGACATGATTAGTTTAATCATAAGGACTGGAAATTAAAATAGAGTAGGAGTACACAATCAAAGAGCCATGCATATCTTGACTAAAATATCTACATGTGATTGGCTACAAAATTGTCCTAAATTAGGTTTGAGGTGAGCAGAATGTCACTGTGACAATTATTTTAAAACAAAAGAGGAATATAACAAGTACTAAATTATTAAGTCATATATGAGTAAAAGCAACTATGGCTAAAAATATGAGGAATACGACAAATACTAAATGAAGTCATGCATGACTCAAAAGTAACCAAGGCTAAAATTCTTGAAGGATAGATATATTGTTATGAATTGTGGTTATTAAGATAATTCTTAAAAAGATGACACTGGCGTACATCTATGCTCATTTGATAAATTATATTGTGAGAGTTTAGTTTGGTCAGTTCTTTTCATTCATTGTGGAAGAATTTACAAATATGAAATAAAAGGAATTCGAGTTTGGGATAAACCGAATATGAAGGTATCAAGACTTCTGTTCGGCATGTATTCACAGATGAGCATCTTCTCCTCTTTCTCTAGACAGCATCCCTGTATTCTAAGAAGATTCCTGTGTTGAAGCTTTGCAATCAATATAACCTCATTTTTAAATTCCTCAGTCCCTTGATGAGACGTAGCTGAAAATCTCTTAATTGCAATTTGCTCTCCTCCTTTGAGTACGCCCTGCAAATTACTTCATGCACTTGAGTGACTTCATCTAACACTCTGCTAAGGATTCATTGTATTATCAAGAAGTATTAAGAAAAAAGTAACATTACCTTGTAAACAGTACCAAAGCCACCTTCTCCTATCTTGTTAATGTCAGAGAAGTTGTTTGTTGCCTCTCGAATGGTTTCAAAATCTACCCAGTGTAGGTCTGTGTCACGAAGAGTCTCCATATCATCTAAATAAGCTTTTGATGGTCCTAAAAGAAAAGATAAATTGAGACAGTCATTTGTAGAGATCTAAAATATATATAGATTAATTGAGACAGTCATCTATAGAGATCCAGAACATTATTCACTAAATGATCATTTATTTTTCTTAGCATAAATGGAACATAGTACGGTATATGCCATCTATTATTTTCCATTTCAGTCCTTGAACTAGTTTAAATGTAAAATCTTTCCACTTTTTGAAGAATTATCGATGTCAATGTAATGTTTGGTGGGCGGCTTTGCATATCCATGTTTGGTGTTGAGGAACAAATGATTGCCCATGATTTGTGTAAAGTGAGTGCATCTTTTAAATGTGGAGAACTTTCTCATGTCATTTGAAATTCACATTCACACACTTCGATCTAAACAAGACCAAGAGCCATGCATTTCAATGTCCCAGAAACTTCGCCGCTTGCAGATACCTACCATGAATATGATGTCTCCGCTTCCTCTGCGTCAATAAGTAAATCAAAGAAACCAGAAGGATTGCTCCAAAGATTGGAATAATGATTGCGATGACCCTTCTCTTGGACGATTTGCCGCTCCCTATATATTTTAAAAGCAGCAATTCTTCGTATCAGTATAACTGAATAATGATCAAATCATCAGCCAAGCACCATGATGCCTTAAGTCATCGTCATTTGGGATTTTGCATATTACAGCCAAAAAGAGGCAGATAAAGAGTCAGTAAACCAAAACTCTGGTATAACTTCCAGTTTTCCTAGACTTATGGGTCTTCGAAATCAACACAACTCTGCAGCTCTCCAAGAATCCCCAGTGCAGTTAGACAAAGGAAACTGATCACAAACACTTGGGGGCATTAATTAAGATATGATACTCACCACCATCGACACTGGCCGTGGGTAACGCCACAGAGGTGTCGAAAAAGGCGAAGTCCTCGTACCTCAGACTGCAGCTCCCCGACAAGTAACGCCACCCTCTCTTCTGCTGGCAGGCAGACGACGCGTTCGCCATCCCACCCCTCAGGCACCTCCTGCAGTCCTCGGTGCTGAGATCCCTCGTGCACTGGACCAGCCCATAACTCGACTGACCCGTGCTGCTAATTATTGCTACGCTGCCCGCTGCAAACATCAGCGGCTGGCCAGGGGCCTGCTCGACGAGCCCGGACATCAGACTTAGCGAGGCAGCATCGATTTCCTGGGAGGTGTCTTCTAAGCTGCAGAAGGTGCGCCCCACCGTGTCCACCACCCCGAAGAAACTCTCGTTGGAGTACCTCACCTCGCACTGCTCGTACCAGATGATACCCTGCGTCTTCTGGGGGCACATCAGGGTCATGCTGCTGCTCGCGTTCGTAAGGCAAGCCTGGCAGGCGGCAGCGGAGTCGGCGATGTCCCCCCTGCAGAGGGCGAGGCCGTAGAGGCGGGTAGAGGCAACTCCCACAGTGCCGGTGTTGAAGCCGCTGCTACGCGCGCCTGCGGACGCCAGAGACGAGAGGAGGGCTCCAAGGTTCGCCTCCCAATTAGTGTTATTACTGTTTGCAGGGAAGCTGTCGTTGGGGCAACGGGGGACAATGATCGATGTGAAGGTGCTGTTGACGTTCCTGAGGAAGGGCGTGGCCTCGTATCTCACCCAGCAGCTGGGCGCCAGGTAGCGGTACCCCTGGGCGTTGCTGCAGCAGTCCCTGATGTTCTGCAGTATCGTCCCCAGGCACTCCCTGCAGTCCCCGCGGCTGAGGTCGTCCGTGCACTGCGCGAGCGCGTAGACGCCAGCCGTGACCGAGGCGTTGGCCGCAAACTTCAGCGGCCGCGAAGGGGCGTCCTCCACCAGGCGAGAGAGCACGCCCAGCGGCAGCGACGGATTGTAGACCGTCGCGTAAGGGTTCGTCCTGGGGAAACCCCTGACGTCCTTGACGCCGAAGAAGTCGTAGTCCGAGAACCTCAGCTGGCAGTAGTCATACCAGATGATGCCCTGCCGATTGGAAGGACAGCTCTGCAGGACGCCGGCCGTGGCGGCCTCGACGCAGCTGCGACAGTCGTCGGAGGAGAGGTCGCCCTCGCACATGTAGAGGCCGTAGGCGCGGTCTGCGCCATCGCCTGCGGTGTTGTTGTAGAAGTTGGAGATGGAGGACCTGGCGTTGAGGGAGGAGAAGAGGGTGTTGAGGTTGGCCTGGAACGTGTTGTTGTTCCCGGTG
This sequence comes from Amorphophallus konjac, assembly GCA_022559845.1. Lineage (NCBI taxonomy): Eukaryota > Viridiplantae > Streptophyta > Magnoliopsida > Alismatales > Araceae > Amorphophallus > Amorphophallus konjac. The sequence continues at coordinate 47,252,366 of CM040124.1, read as the reverse complement.
CTGTAGTTGCCTGCGCAGGAGGAATTGAGCGGGGTGTTGCTGAGGGTATCTGCGGTACCGAGATCGCAGGCGTTGAAGAGGATCACGGACAAGAGAACGAGGACGGCAGGAGCCATGATCAGCTCCACACGAACACGATAATAATTGTCTCGCTAATGTATCTATATTTCGGTAGGTGCTGCCAGCGTTTAATTTGGAGGAGGAAAGTTTGCAGATGGGATATGAGGGGAATTTAATGTTTGATACTGGATGAACAAATTAATATTTTTAAAATAATGTTATTTTATTTATGAATTATCAATGTACGCTTCGATGAAAGAGTGTATTCTAAAAAGTGTACTGTAATAAATATCTTGAAAAGTACATGCAAAGTGTATATTTTAGATCAAAACCGTATACATTGTGAGGTCAGAAACACATATGTATTCTGGAGGGAAAAAAGAGAGGTATACATTTGAAGATATTTTTTAGTATATTTTAATAATTATTATATTTAAAAACGTTTTCTTGAAAAAAATGTAAGGTCACAATTTTAGAGTCAGTTTGGCTTTGGAAGCAACAAATCTTCAAGGCCGTCTTTGACAACGGCTTGGTCCCTCGGTTAACCGACACCGACTAACCGAGGAGCCCCACCTCCGCTCGCCCTCCCTCTCACACAATCGACTAACCGAGAGTCGATTATCTCAATCGACCCTTCGGGGTCGATTAGCCGTCCCCCTTACCCGGATGTCAAAGGTGCCCCAAGGGGTTCCACCGATGTGGTCAGTCACCTATCAATTATTAGCTCCCCGACAAGAGCCATTGACCCACCCGTATATTGTTTGGTGTAGCGAATTACTGCACGTCTCGTGGCCTACCACTACCAGCCGCCGGCAGTTGAGGTATATCTATACGTCATTCATAAGTCATTAATCTTTTTGCCTCGTTTGAACCAACTGATAGATATTTCATGCATGATTATCTAATCTGAAAATTTTTGAATTGGCCTGACTCCCCATTCGGAAAATTTCTCAACTAAATCTGGGGATTCCACTAATTAATTAAATCTTAGGCATGCCATAATAATGTATAAATATCCATATCTCTATATGCCATCCGCACCAAAGCTTTCTAGAGATTTTTACATATTAGTCTTTATAAACTTATCGAATTATCGATTAATCCCTCACATATGACTATTATCTTATCTTAAAAGTATCTATAAATATAATTATCTCCGTTATTCAAATAAGTCCCTACTATTATTTTAAATCGACAAAAAATAATTAAGTCAGGGTTAAATTAACCCACCATTACGGAAAGACTAACTCACCCCTAATTAGAAGAGAGAGAGAGAGAGAGAGAGAGAGAGAGAGAGAGACTAACTCACCCCTATTAGAAGAGAGAGAGAGAGAGAGAAAGACTAACTCACCCCTAATTAGAAGACAAAGAGAGAGAGAGAGAGAGAGAGGTGACCCTCCCCTCCCCCTCCGGCGATCCTCCCCTCCCCCTCCGATCCCCTTCCAGTCCCCCTCCCCCGCCACCTCCGGTGGACCACCCCCCTCCGATCTCCCTCCTCTCTCCCCCTCCGGTCCACCGTCTCCTCTCCCCCTCCACCTTCGACCCCCCTCGCCACCTTCCGCATCAACCGCCGCATCTCCCTCTGCTCCACCTGCTATGACGACGACTTCCCTGTGGAGTTGCAGCACGACTTCCCGCCCGCGCCTCCGTCTGGCTCTCGTCCTTGTCCCGGCGCTCCCACTGGTGCCATCGACGCAGCACAGCGCGGCCTTCTCCTACAGCATGCACCTTGGGTCTCCCTCTGGGCGAGGCTCTCACACCAACAGCCCACTGACTTCGTGCTCGTGGCCAGCCCCAATGGCCCCCACCTGCCGCTCTTGAAGCAGTCCATGGCATCGGTGGTCTTCTCGTTGCACACCGTCAACTTACTGGCCATCGTCAACGGCGACCGCCGGTGTGACAAGAGGTGATGGGGAGAGGAGGAGAAGGTGGGCCAATCCGCGGTGTTGGCGTGTGTGTATGCAGAGTGTGAGAAATGCTAGAGAGAAGGTGTGCAAAAAGGCTTAATAATTCTATTGAACACTCAGGATAAATATATATACACTGGTGGCCTGCGGATATGATCCACGCAGGGCAGTTACAACAGAAATTCAGGGGATGTGGTTGCATTATCTGCGTGTGTCACGCACGTCACCCACGTCTTTGACATGGGTTGTTGCGGTCGTGCGCTCCGAGTCTTCAGCATCCTTAATACTCCCCCTCAAGCTCAACGGCAAATCAAAAAGGTTGAGCTTGGATGCATGTAAAGCAAACCGTTGTCTAGACAATGCTTTGGTAAAGATGTCAGCAACTTGATCATTAGTAGATATATATTTGACAAAGAGTTGCCGACTAGATACGCGTTCCCGAACGAAATGATAATCAATTTCTATATGTTTAGTACGCGCATGAAAGACAGGATTGGCTACAAGATAAGTAGCCCCAATATTATCACACCAAAGTGTCGTGGGAGATGATAGGTGAATACCAAGTTCTCGAAGAAGAGATTCAATCCAAATCACCTCAGAGGTAGTATTGGCAATTGCTTCATATTCAGCCTCAGTACTAGAGCGAGCTACCGTAGGTTGTTTTCGAGAACTCCAAGAAATTAGATTGGGCCCAAGAAATATTGCAAACCCACTGGTAGAACGCCGATCGATAGAGCAACCGGCCCAATCTGCATCTGCAAAAGCCTGAAGAGACATAGAACCATGTCGATGAAACAATAGACCTTGAAACCGGGTGTGCTGTAAGTAACGCAAAATACGTTTTACAGCAGTCCAATGGGCCTCAGTGGGAGAGTGCATGAATTGGCAGACCCTATTAACGGAAAAAGAAATGTCGGGCCTTGTAATTGTGGCATATTGAAGGGCCCCCACAATACTACGATACAAAGAAGGATCTGCCAGAGGAGTAGTAGAACTAGAGTCTTCAGATGCCGACACGGCTATAGGAGTGGAGATGGGTTTACAGGTAGCCATATTCGCACGCTTGAGGATATCTGAAATATACTTAGATTGATGAAGTAGCATCCCAGATGGATGTGGAGTGAGCTGAATACCCAAAAAATAACTGGCGTCACCAAGATCACGCAAAGCAAATTCTGAGTTCAGATCACGGATAAGCTGAGATATTTCAGAAGAGTGTTGTCCGGTGATTAATATGTCATCGACATAAATAAGGACAAAAATAGATGAAGTCCTTTGTCACCCGATAGAAAAGAGATACATCAGTCTTAGATCCTTTAAACCCAAGTGTGAGAAGCTGTGTACCGAGTCTAGAGAACCATGCCCGTGGAGATTGCTTGAGCTCATATATAGACCGATGTAAATGGCAGACATGATCCGGATAATGGGGATGGTGAAATCCGGGTGACTGCTCCATGAAGACAGTCTCATGAAGAAATCCGTGAAGAAATGCATTAGACACGTCCAATTGATGAATAGACCATCCAAACGATAATGCAATCGAAAGGATAATACGAACTGTAGTTATTTTCACAACTGGACTAAATGTCTCTTGAAAATCAATACCATGAACCTGCCGATAACCTTTAGCCACAAGACGGGCTTTGTGTCGTTCAATGGAGCCATCGGCCTTGTGTTTTAATTTAAAAATCCATTTACAGCCGATAATATTTGCATGTGCTGGACGAGGTACTAAGGACCACGTCTGATTTTGTAAGAGAGCATTGAATTCAGAAGACAAAGCAGCTCGCCATTGAGGACTTTTGACAGCTTGACTAAAACATGTTGGTTCCTGCTCAGCCGCCGTGGTCTGACATATTAAGGAAGTTGGTGTGCAAGTGGCATCTTGTGCAGTAGTAAGAGTACGCTGCGGAGGAGACAACGGAGAGGTGTTCTCATACAAAGAAGCCAGCGAACGCATTTTTGGTGGAGCCATAGCGCTGCAATCAGCAGATGTATCTGAAATAGGAGAAGGTTGCCGTGGCCTGTCGGAGATGGGCTCCATAGCGCTGCAATCAGCAGATGTGTCTGAAATAGGAGAAGGTTGATGTGGCCTGTCGGGGATGGGCTGTGACAAGTGGACCGGTGTCACAGCTGAAGACTCGGAGCGCACGACCGCAACAACCCATGTCAAAGACGTAGGTGACGTGCGTGACACACGCAGATAATGCAACCACATCCCCTGAATTTGTTTGCAGTGCTTTAATCGGTTTTGAAAAGAATCGCTCCACATGCTTTTGAAATGAAATAAACACGTCCAACACATCTGATTTTCTAATAATAGGATAAATCCATGTATACTTACTAAAGTCATCAACAAAGTGAACATAATAAAGATGACCAGATGGTGACGGGATGGGGGCAGGTCCCCAAACATCCGAAAATACTAAGTCCAGAGGTTTAGTAGATCTGGTCACTGATAAAGGCAGGTGAAGGCGATGACTTTTAGCATGTTGACAGGACTCACAAACAGATGTGGAGGACGGTGATGACACCGGTAATTTGAAAGAGGAAAGAACTCTATTAACCGTGCGAAAGGCTGGATGTCCAAGGCGATCATGCCACCGCGATGCAGGAACACGTTCTCCAAGCAGAGCAGAAGGTGATCCTTTATGTTGCAGCAGAACTTGATAAAGTCCATCCTTAACATGTCCTCGGAGTATTGGATCCCCCGTGCGCCGATCCTTAATAAGAACATAGTCAGGATGAAATTCAAAAACTGCATTGTTATCCTTACTAAATTGCCTGACTGATAACAAATTCTTCGCTAGATTGGGAACTCGGAGAATGCCTTTAAGAGAAACAGTGCCACTGGGGGTAGCATAAAAAGTATCACCAATATGAGATATAGGTAGACCTGTGCCGTTGCCGATCAGAACGTGATCGGAACCTTGATAAGTGGTGGGAGTGGCCAGTTGTTGGAGATCCGGTGTGACATGGTGTGTTGCACCAGAATCAGGATACCAAGCAGAAACAGCAGGCGCTAGAGGGCCAGCCGGGATGTAGGAGGGAGCGCCGATGTGAAAAGCCGAAGGAGCCACGCCCTGTAAGGTTGGCGGTGGAGCAGAGGACCGAGAAACATTCCCGAGATCAGGACACTCGGGTGCTCGGTGTCCAAACTGGCGACACAGTTGGCACCGTGGTGAACGCTGCTGATTGCGACCACGGCCGCGGCCATGACCGCTTCCCATCCGAGTATGGCGGGCATCATCATTTCTTGTAGTGCGTGATGGATCACCAACTGAAGCAGCGTTGGCGACAGGAGCAACTTCAACATTGCCTTGCTGGTGAGTGAGCCAAGACTCATGGGCAAGTAACATACCGTGAAGTTCTTCAAGTGAGAAAGAATCAAGGCGGGTTGTCACAGCGGGAACAAAGGAGTCAAATTGGGATCCAAGGCCGTTGAGGACGTGAAGAATAAGGTCAGAATCCTGAACGGGATGACCGATAGCTTTCAGCTTATCAGCAAGGAGCTTGACTTCTTGGATATAGGCCGTGACAGAGGAGGAGCCACGACGTAGCCCATGTAGTTGTGCCTTGAGTTGGAGAATGCGGGCCCGAGATGTGGAGGCAAAGGACCGAGCAACAGCGTCCCACACCTCCTTTGACGTATTGAGATGAACAACCAATGGTAAAAGGGGCTCCGAAATAGAGGCAATCAGGCAGGAAAGAAGATATTGGTCCTGCTGTGCCCAGGAGAGATAAGCAGGATTGGCCAGGGGTGTGTGGGAGGGGGATTGTTGGGTAAGTGTAGACGCAGGAGGTGACATCCCTTCTACCAATTCAAGGAGACCGTGACTCCGAAGGAACGGAAGAAACTGTGCGCGCCACAGAAGGTAATTGTCTGCTGTAAGCTTAATGGGAAGGAAGGTCATTACATTGGTTGGAAAACTGGAGGGTTGGGACGCAGGAAGTGAGGGTGCCATCATGGTGACTGCAGACGTAGTGGTGTTGGTGATGGTGGTTGCTGAGGACGCGGCCATGGCTGCAGCAGAGGCATCGGAAGGAGAAGAAGGAGACGAGGCCATGTTGAGATGTCGTGAGACACACAGGCTCTGATACCATGTGAGAAATGCTAGAGAGAAGGTGTGCAAAAAGGCTTAATAATTCTATTGAACACTCAGGATAAATATATATACACTGGTGGCCTGCGGATATGATCCACGCAGGGCAGTTACAACAGAAATTCAGGGGATGTGGTTGCATTATCTGCGTGTGTCACGCACGTCACCCACGTCTTTGACATGGGTTGTTGCGGTCGTGCGCTCCGAGTCTTCAGCATCCTTAATACAGAGGGAGAGAAGAGGGGAGAGGGAGGCGAGAAGAGGATGCCCGTGCGATGTGTGTGCAGTGAGCAGGAGAAGGGAGTGCGTGTGTGAGTTTTAGAGAGAAAGGGAGAGGGGGACGAGAGCGGAGGTGGACGCTACGTGAACCGTGGGAGAGGGAGACGGGGAGGTAGAGAGAGGGAACGCGACGGGCCTGTGTGTACAGAGAGAGAGAAAGAAAGAGCAGAGAAAGGCTACATGCATGGGGTGAGAGAGGGAGACGGGAGAGGAGAGACAGTAACGACAACGACGATCGCCGGTGTGTGTGTGTGTGCAGGGCAGAGGAGAGAGAGAGTAGGGCCGGCGGGGCTGTGTGTGTGTGGGAAGGTGAGAGGGAGACGAGGGAGCCGGTTAGCAGAGAGAGAGGGGAAAGGAGGAGAGAGGGGTGAGGGGGCCGCGGTGTGCAGTGAGGGGGCTGTGCGGTGGCGTTGATGCAGTGGAGACGGTGAGAGCTGGCACGCAAGGGAGGGGTTGCGGCGATCGCGAGAGAGAGAGAGAGTGAGATGAGAGGAGAGAGAGAGGGGGAACGTGCATGCTGTGGGGGCTTGGCTACGGGAGACGGTGGCGCAGGAGGTGCTTGCGGGAGCAGGAGTGAGGGCGTGCGAGTGTGCCGGTGTGGCAGTGGCGGTGAGCAGGGAGAGAGAAAGGAAATGGGGAGAGAGGGAGTGCGAAGAGGTGGGAAGTGGAGGTGCAACGGCGGAGAGTGCTCGCGATGGTGAGGGTGAGTCGGTGAGAGAGGGGGCCGCTGGTGCGTCGGTGTGTGTGTAGGTGGCAGAAAACGAGAGGGAGATGGAGAGAAAGAGAGGGACAACGGCGAGGGGGGGGGGGGAAGAGTTAGCCGGCTGCGGTGCTATGTGTGTGGTGTGTGAGGGAACAGGGAGAGGGGGAGTGCAGAGAGAGCCGCGCGGGGCTCGTGGGTGTGTGCTATGGAAAGGAAGAGTAGCAGAGAAGAGAAAGAGCTGCGAAGGGGGGAGGATATCGGACGGGGGCGAGCGGAGGTGAGAATGAAGAAGAAGAGGAGGGGAAAGAAGGAGAAGAGGAGGGGCAGAAGGAGAAGAAGAGAACGAGGATGGGGGAGAGAAGAAGGAGAAGGGGAAGAGGCCAGGAGGGGGCGGAGAGGTCTAGAGTGTGTGGGAGACGGAGAGCAGGATGTGGGGTCGAGAGAGGGGGAGTGGGACGTGCTGCCCCCTTTGCCTCCCCCTCCCCCTCCTGCCCCCTCTGATCCCACTCCCCTCCCCTTCTCGTCTCACTCCACCTCCCCCTCCGCCTCCGGCGGTCTCCTCCCTCCCCTTCCCATGTCCCCTTCGCCTCCCCCTCCCCTTCCCGTCCCCCTCTGCCTCCGGCGGTCTCCCTCCCCTCCCCGCCTCCCCCTCCCCCGGTCCCCCTCCAACCCTTAGAGTCAGTGACCCACCCTTCTCCTCACATTTCAGAGAGAGAGAGAGAGTCCACAGTCAACAGAGGGTATTTTAATTTTTTCCCATGCACTCGATGAAATATTCTATAAAATATTTTTTTTTTGACGATAATAGACTATAGAGATTTATTTATAAAATATTAATGATTGTAGGCACTTTTAAGATAATAGTCACATTTGAGAGATTAATCAGTAATTCGATAAATTTGTAGGGGCTAGTGTATAAAAATCTCATCATTCTAATCCAAACATGTACGTATTTATAACCTTCTTTAAATTTCATAACAAGACAAATCATTGATTAACGTTATGGACCATGCTCAGGAGGTTGAGACACAGAGAGAGGAACTTGGTCAGATCTAGTGTCACTCTTCAAAGAAAGAACAGATGCTACCGGCCAGACACCCGTGAAGTTTTTATATGTAAGCAGTGGTTCAGTTGGTACACTAAAGTGTCAAGGTTGAAACCTGCGGGGGTCAGATTTAAAAGGATTTGTAAAAAAAAAGTATGCAAGATTAATAGACTCAAAGACTTCACAACTGTAAACAAATAAACAAACCAACCTGTGGAGTTCCTATCATTGCCCCGTGTGGAGTTACCTCAAGGGGCAGAGGCCGGCGGCTAAAATGATTTGTAAGAAGGCTACGGTAAAACTAGTAAAGTAGGGCTTCTTCCAACCGGCCACAAAAAAAAAAAAAACTTTGTAAAAGTGTGTTATTCATATTTGTCATCTTGATCGATCCGCATGTTAACTCATCATGTCTTAATATTTCTACCTTGGTCGAGATGTGACATATATTTTGGACTCCCGAATCCCTAGTTATGTGAATTGATTTAAACAAAATTAGCTTTGAAAACTAACGTAGTTCTGAATTGAGTAATTCTGAGCGCCGGGCTCAAACTGGATATCCGATTTAGATTCCGCCAGCTCTCACAAGTCACTTTTATCTCTCAGGTCGTGTTAGAATGATCGGCATGTCGATCAGACTGGTATTTTAGATTTTGAGTCCTCGAACCCAACTTCGGAAAATTTTAAACTAAGTGCATTTGAAGAATTCAATTCAGAGCGCCGGACTCAAACCGGGTATCCGATTTCGATTCCATCAGCTCTCACATGTCACTTTTACCTCCCATGTCATGTTGGAATGATCGGCATGTCAATCAGACCGGTATTTTAGATTTTGGGCCCCCGAACTCAACTTCGAGAAATTTTAAACTAAGTGTATTTGAAGAATTCACTTCTGAGCGACGGACTCAAACCGGGCATCCGATTTGGATTCCGTCAGCTCTCACAAGTCACTTTTACCTCCTAGGTCGTTTTGAAATGATCAACATGCCGATCAGACCGATATTTTAGATTTGACACCATAAAATTAAAAAAAAAAACACCATAAAAGGAACCTAAAAATCCTTACATCCCAAGCCGAAAAATTAGACATCTTGTGAAAGGTGATTCTAATATTATTTCGGCCGATCTGATCCTGGCTTGTCTTTCCTAAACCTTAGGGATGAATTGACATGGACTTTAGGACTTGTCTTTCTTAAACACCCACCCTAGAATGCTCGCCCGTGGGAATGGGAGAGAGAAATCGCAAGGAGAGACACAGAAAAATTTGATGCACTCGACACCCGTCGTTTAAAAATATCGTGTCACACAAATTTCAAAATTTATAAAACCGCACTCACTCACTTTATTGATTTTGGAAATATGAGTACAGTGGTAAATACGGGTCGATCCCACGGGGAAGAAAAATCTTTATAGATCAAGTTGGAAAATATCCTTATGTTTTGAAAACTAATTTTTATCTTTCTTTGGAGTGAGATTAAAACTAAAGGAACTTAAGTTGCATGAAAATTTAACTAAAGAATATGAGATGAGTAAAGAAGAGAAATTGGAAGAGGTGAAAAGATGAGAATTTCAAAACCTTACATAGATGAATTTTTATTTCTTTGAAAGTGAAAGAATGCAATGTAAAATGAAATTATAACTTTAAATAACAAGAGATAAGTGAAGGAAATTTTGACCAATGGATGAAGAATGTCGTCGTTTCCTCGCCGATCGAGCCTTGGATGAAGATCCCTCCGCCTTGGAAGTCGACGCCGTGAGATGACTGGAAGATGACTAACCGCTTTGGATGTGTGAAGAAACCGTGAAGAAATGGAGATGGATAGAAGTAGAAACAAAGACAAGTTGAAAACATAACAGAATTATATTGAAAATAGGGGGTTGGAAGAAATAGAATAACTTAAAATCTAGAGGAAATTAGAAGAAGTGGAAGAAATGAAATTTGTAGAGAATGAAAAGACAAAGAAGTTTGATGAAGATCATAGAGATAGAAAACGAGAGGAAGACAGTGAAAAACGTGAAAAATCAAGAGCTATTGGCGCGGATGAATAGTAAAATGGCAGAAAATAGAATAGTGAAAAGTTAATTATAACACACAAATGAAGAAGAATTAGAAAACGTGATAGAAAAATAAAAGTTATATATACAAGTGAGAAACAACTTTCATGAAGAACTCAGAGCGAAAGGAGGATTGGAAAGACTTCAAAATAGAAGAATACTAAAAGGTATCACCTCAGATGAATAGTAACCGACCCGGACAGAACTTAGAAAAAATATGCAATAACTTAAAACGGAGAAGAATTAGAGAAAATGATAAAAAGAGAAAATGTAGAGAATTGAAAGCTAAACAACTTTGAAGAAGACAAGAAATTTAAATGACGATTATAAAAGTATGTAAATAGCTAATCAATGTATAAAATACTCAAAAACATACATTACAGTGAATGAAATTGAAAACTGAAGGGCCTCCTGCCCTCTCTCTCCTTGTTTCTTAAAAAACACTAAAACAATACTTAAACAAAGTTCTCACAATAACAAAGGAACTAGAAAATGTATTACAAAGCTTCTTCTCCTCTCACCACACCCCAGCTCCTTTTATAGGCTTTAAACAAGTCCTATGTTCTCTCTATATGCTCTGTTCTCTGCACCTCTTTGTTGTCTGCCAAAATCGTGTGAAAACTGTATGTCTGCCATTTTGAAAAGCCGCTATGTGAAGAAACGGCCACTTGAACGCGTGAAGGCCTCACCTGCAACTACTGGCCTCCAGCGTATGACCCGCCAGCTGCTTGGTAAGAGGCCTTGCCGTTTTGGCCATTTAAGACCGGCCACCCATGGACCCACCGTAGCGCCTGTGTGAAGCACCCGAAGCCGCAGCCTCCCCAACGTGTGAAAAGCCCACCGTCGAAGCCGACTTCACCGAAAGAGGCCATGCATATGCCGACGTGAAAGCCTCCTCCGCGTTTGCACAAGGCCGCCCACGTTGTGTTGCTGTTGAACTAAACCATGCATGAAGACTCTGCTACCATGGACCCATGCACATGCAGGCATTAAAGTCACTTTGAAAGCTGCATGGCCCATCTGCTGAAGAAGGCTGCCATGGACCCCATGGAACACGTGAAGCCTCATGCTCTTTTGCCATGCAAAGCTTTGTGAACCCTCCATGCTATGGGTCTTTTGGTAGATATAATATGAAATAACGCAAGCTCCTCGTTATATGTAGATAACATGTATATAATACATGTATATTATAATATACTTATAAGTAAAAGGCCCATGGATGAATATATATTATAACGTAAGACTGACTTGGTCTCATTATAAGTAGATAATATATATATATATATATATATATATATGTATATGCATATATATAATGACTATATATTATGAATATATATATTATATGAATATATTATATACAAGTGACTATATATATTATATATATATATATATCAAACATAGAATATCTATTTATAATTTTTTATTCTTTTTTTCTTTTGAATTAAGATTGGGCTTGGTCGGCATGGGCTTTGCCTTATTCTTCAGCAGACTTGTGGAATTCTTGCCGAGTGCCTGCAAAATAACATATTTATTGATCATATCATACTAATTTCATCCAATTAAATATTTTGATCAAAAATTGATATTAAGTGTGATAAGTGCATAATTATTAACATTAAAGCTCATAAAACGTATGTATATCATGAATTAACTCATACAAATGCACACTTATCACACCCCTCAACTTACTCATTGCTAGTCCCTTAGCAATGCAAATAATTGTAAATTAAGAACCAATCAAGAGTTTAAAATATCCATGTCTTATGTCCAGATCATCTTTATAGAGTCAACTAAAGATTAGGAATTTGGAAGCATTAACACACACTAGCCCTAGATTTGGAAATTAAGGTACATGATCAAGAGGTCAATTTAAAGTTCAATAGCACTTGTGCATGTGTAATACTAAATTCACAATGTAGACAATTGAGTCCCCCATTTGCTATTCCGAACAAGTGCCTTTCAACCCTGCACTTCTTAATCAGAGCATTCCGCATAATAGCTTTTTATCTGTCTTATTGCTTTGTCCCTTCGGGATCTTTTTATTTTTCTACACACATGATGCTGCACTACCCTTCACTGTTTAACGCGAACCTCGAAGCAAGTCCGGTTTCGCAGATCAAGGTTCCCTTATCCTTTTGACGTGAATCTCAACACATCTTAGGTGAAGTAGGCCCGATTACTCAGATTCGGAGCATTTTTCATGGTGCTTTCTTTTCTCAATTTTTTTTTCAATTGTGTTTTTGCTCTAATTTTGATAAATAGCTTTGGCAGAAAGTTTATAAAAGATCTCTCTCTTTTTTACGAAGTGCAGAATATCAGGTAACATACCCAAAATAGCAGAGGCTTGTCTGGTCATGTTTCATTAGCGTGCAAGCGATTTTCATTTTTCTAAAGTGCATATGAACTTTAAAGAGATTCTTAGACCAATTTTTCATGGCGAGATTAAATAAATTTTCCATCATCCTTCTCCCAATCTTTTCTATTCCAGAATTACTTTCAATGGAATCATGAATCATGAAACTCAAAATGGGTTTTATTTATTTATTTTGATTGTAAAAAAAAATGAGGTTGTATATGAATGCAACATGTGCAATGGCATATGAATGCAATATGTGCAATGGCATGATTTTACGTCCCCCCAACTAAAATGACATTGTCTGCAATGGCATGAATAATATGGATAAATAGAACAATGTAGGCATGAAATTTGTGAAGGAACGGGACAACCTGACTGAAATGAATTGCGACGGGATTGACTTTTGACGGCTTGGCTTTAAAAAGGCTAGGCGTAGGTGTAAGCAAGCTCTTGTCTTCCCCCCCCCCCCCCCAACTTATCCTTTATTCAAATCTGTAAAGAAAAATAAAATCACAATAAAAACTTGGGTTACCTCCCAAGAAGCCATTCATTAGTACACAGAAATCATGAAAACTTTGGGTTACCTCCCAAGAAACGCTAAGTTTAACATCTTCAGCCAGACGCAATGTAGCTCACAAACCAACAGGTGGCATACAAAATGAGCTACCAAGTGATCTTGTCCTCCCTCACATCCCAGCCCTTATGCCATTGAAAGACAAGAGTAAATATGTACGTACGGGGGCTAGAAAGAGATGGGCTAGCACACCATTGATTTGAACTTTGACCATATGTGGGAGCCAGTTATTTTTAGCTTTTGGGATCATGAAAGGATTAATGGTTAATAATCTGTCAAGATCGAGGTGGAACCGGTGCACAACATCCTCCCATTGGACCCCTTGTCCTGTATCTTCCCTCCTGGCTAACCCTTCAGTAATGACTTCCTCCATGATAACTTGTTCAAGCACTGGTGGCTTATGAATGAGCTTGTCATTATTAGCCACATTCCTCTCAGTAATAGCCTCATGAGTATTAAGGGCACTAATCAATATGTCTTCCAGAGAGGAAGTCAAATCAAAGATGAATGTTGTGGGCATATCCCCCTCAAGTCTTAGAATATCATTTTGGAGAGGCTGTACTGTCAGAGGAATCAACTTAGAAGGAAGCGGGAGCCCAGAATCTAACTCATCCAATGGTTCAGACTTCATTTGAAAGGGCTCAGGACTCAGATCAAAAGTGAAATTATCTAATAAGACCCTTCATCACACTCAACACTCAATTGAAGATTATCAATCAAATTTTCCAATAATGAGGTGGGAAGAGCAAATGTAAATTTTTCTAGCTTGGTTCCTTTATCATAGGTAAGATCAAATGTGAATTTCTCTATTAAGACCCCTTCATCACACTCATCAAGAGGAGGAGGATATTCGAGATTCATTAACTCAACAAGATTATTCACCACACAACAATCCTCCTCGTCATGTATATCCTCAATTGAGTTATTGGGGTCACTATTCTTCACTGTGGTATTCTCAATCTCAAAACATTCATAGAATGGAGTGACGATATCAATATGAGCATAATTATCCTTCAGTTCACCCCCTACTGCCATCCCATCCTCCAGCATGGTATTTCTTGTGCAACCCCCCTCATTCCCAGTAGTGACATCTTGAGCCAAAATGATAGGCAGAAGATCATCATCATCATCATTCACATATTGAGAGGGTTGGTTGAATATCGAAGGAGGGCCCTGGTAAGTAGATCGAGAATACATGATTTGAGGTTCAAAGCAGTGGCCCGGTGAATCACCCATAGTATTGATATTGCTTTGAAAGTTTGGGTAAGATGAATTGGGCTGAAGTTGATTGGACATGGGCTGCTCGTGAACTACTTGGGATAAGGTTTAGACAAATGAATTGGGATTGTTTGATCCATCCAAGTCAAATTTGAGTGGGTCCTCCAGTCTAGATTATAGTCATCTGAAAAGATTTCACAATGGAGTTGAGAGAATCCTAGGGTATTTTGGACTTAAGCTTGGATGACTGGTGGGAGCTAGTTTACAGTAGGACATTCACTCACATGGTGAGTGAGACTAGCACAGAACTCACAAGATTCTTCGAAAGTTTGAAATGAAGTTTCAGCCTGTTTGAAAGATCCTACAGATTGTGGAAGAGATGTGATTGAGGCATGATTCATCGAATTTTTACTCAAAATGTCAAAGAGATCATAAGCCTCCTCTTCACTTTTGTTCATAAATGCCCTTCCGCAGCTTACGTCTACCATTTGCCTATCATAATCAGATAACCCCTCATAAAATACACACAAAACTTGCCATTTGGACAACCCATGATGTGGACATTGACATAACAAATCCTTCAGCCGTTCCCAAGATTCATGAATTTGTTCTCCCGGAAGTTGAGTAAATCCCATAATCGCCCTTCTCATAATGTTGGTCCGGACTATGGGGTAAATTTTTTCCAAAAATTCTACCTGCATAACTTCCCAAGTCATGATGATCTTTCCAAAATTCCTTAACCAACATTTGGCTTTTTCTTTCAGCGAGAATGAAAATAAGATCAACTTAAGGACATCATCACTAAAATTTCGGATTTTGATCAGGGAGCAAACTTCTAGAAAATCATCTAGATGCCTATAAGGATTTTCATTGAGATTCCCATAAAAAGATGGAAGCATCTGGATGAGACTAGAGTTAATCTCATAATGATCCACCAGAATGCTAGGTAGTTCAATACAGATTGAGGGTTTATAAGTAGAAGGAAAAAAATATTCCTTCATAGGTGTGGGTTTCCGTCCAAGATGGATGGCCATGAAAAACAGGTTGGATCCCACAAATATTTGTTCAATTTTTTTTCATTTTTTTCATTTTTTAATTCTTTTAATTCTTTTAATTTTATTCAATTTTTTAATTTTATTTTCCCTTTATTAATCTCCTTTTTTATTTTATTCTCTTTTTTTTATTTTTGATTAAGATTAGAAAACCACAATATTTATTATTATTATTTTTTTAATTTTTTCTTTTAATATTTTTTTAAAAATAACACTAAATCAGACGAATAGAGAGAGGAAAAGGATTTTCGTTTTGTTTTTATTTTATTTTATTTTATTTATTACGTACACAAATAAGTTAACACGTAAATTACCTAAGGATCTAGATATGACTCAGACCTACAAATGGGGTTTCATAAAATGACTAAAGTACCACTTAAGTTTACCCTCAATATTTCAACCGGCCAAGTAAGGGGTGGGGTAGTGGGAGGCTCCCCTTACTTTCGTAGGGACCTAATTAGATAATCACTAGCCCGCTTAAGGCGTTTGCCGTCCGACCGTCTTGCCTTAGGCACCGGTTTCCACAAGAGGGTAAATCTAAATAGCACAAAAATCACAATGTGAACATAAGGTCAATGTCTACTGAATTTTATTTATGGCTTAGGTCATGCAAAGATGCAAGGAAAAAGTGATTTGTGGGCTAAGGAATGGTGATAAAATCCCCACCTTATCTTATTTAGGGGTAGTGCCCTTAGAGTATTTTGAAGAATGAGATGGAACAAACATGTTTAAACAATGGGTTTAAGATGTAAATGCATGAACAATTATTTTTTAAAACACAAATATGAAACAAAATTAATGCAATCCTCTATGATGCATGACCTAAAATATGAAGTGTGGTTTCTAATCTTAGAATGAAGATTTTATGATATTATTTTTTAAAGTTTTTTCCTTTTTTTTAGTTAATGAAAAGCTACCTAGCCAACACACTTTTTTTCAATTTTCTAAATATAAAAGATAACAAAATGTAGAAAATAAATTAAATCACAAAAGGGAGGGTTGAGATACTTACTTGGAGCACGATCCCTCATCCTTTTTTATTTTTATTTTTGTTGATGATATATATATTTTTAAGGGGATATAAAAAGAGAAGATAAATATCAATTTTTTTCTTTTTTTATAAATATATACAAAATAAAAATAAAATTTTCAACTCATACTAACCTCCCCGACAACGGCGCCAAAAATTTGATGCACTCGACACCCGTCGTTTAAAAATGCCGTGTCACACAAATTTCAAAATTTATAAAACCGCACTCACTCACTTTATTGATTTTAGAAATACGAATACAGTGGTAAATACGGGTCGATCCCACGGGGAAGAAAAATCTTTATAGATCAAGTTGAAAAATATCCTTATGTTTTTAAAACTAATTTTTATCTTTCTTTTGAGTGAGATTAAAATTAAAGGAACTTAAGTTGCATGAAAATTTAACTAAAGAATATGAGATGAGTAAAGAAGAGAAATTAAAAGAGGTGAAAAGATGAGAATTTCAAAACCTTGCATAGATGAATTTTTATTTCTTTGAAAGTGAATGAATGCAATGTAAAATGAAATTACAACTTTAAATAACAAGAGATAAGTGAAGGAAATTTTGGCTAATGGATGAAGAATGCCGTCGTTTCCTCGCCGATCGAGCCTCGGATGAAGATCGCTCCGCCGTGGAAGTCGACGCCGTGAGATGACTGGAAGATGAGTAACTACTTTGGATGTGTGAAGAAACCGTGAAGAAATGGAGATGGATAGAAGTAGAAACAAAGACAAGTTGAAAACGCAACAGAATTATATTGAAAATAGGGGGTTGGAAGAAAAAGAATAACTTAAAATCTAGAGGGAATTAGAAGAAATAGAAGAAATTAAAGTTATAGAGAATAAAAAGATGAAGAAGTTTGATGAAGATCACAGAGATAGAAAACGAGAGAAAGACAGTGAAAAATGTGAAAAATCAAGAGCGATTGGCGCGGATGAATAGTAAAATGGCAGAAAATAGAATAGTGAAAAGTTAATTATAACTCACAAATGAAGAAGAATTAGAAGAAGTGATAGAAGAGGAAAAGTTAGATCTACCAGTGAGGAACAACGTTTATGAAGAACTCAGAGCGAAAGAAGGATTGGAAAGGCTTCCAAATAGAAGAATATTAGAAGGTATCTCCTCGGATGAATAGTAATCGACCCGGACAGAACCTAGAAAAAATATGCAATAACTTAAAACGGAGAAGAATTAGAGAAAATGGTAAAAAGAGAAAATGTAGAGAATTGAAAGCTAAACAACTTTGAAGAAGACAAGAAATTTAAATGACGATTATAAAAGCATGTAAATAGCTAATCAATGAATAAAATACTCAAAAACATACATTACAGTGAATGAAATTGAAAACTGAAGGGCCTCCTGCCCTCTCTCTCCTTGTTTCTTCAAAAGCACTTAAATAATACTTAAACAAAGTTCTCACAATAACAAAGGAATTAGAAAATGTATTACAATGCTTCTTCTCCTCTCACCACACCCCAGCTCCTTTTATAGGCTTTAAACAAGCCCTCTGTTCTCTCTATATGCTCTGTTCTCTGCACCTCTTTGTTGTCTGCCAAAACAATGTGAAAACTGTATGTCTGCCATTTTGAAAAGCCGCTATGTGAAGAAACGGCCACTTGAACACGTGAAGGCCTCACCTGCAACTGCTGGCCTCTAGCGTATGACCCGCCAGCTGCTTGGTAAGAGGCCTTGCCGTTTTGGCCATTTAAGGCCGGCCACCCATGGACCCACCGTAGCGCCAGTGTGAAGCACCCGAAGCCGCAGCCTCCCCAACGTGTGAAAAGCCCACCGTCAAAGCCGACTTCACCTAAAGAGGCCATGCATATGCCGACGTGAAAGCCTCCTCCGTGTTTGCACAAGGCCGCCCACGTTGTGTTGCTGTTGAACTAAACTATGCATGAAGACTCTGCTACCGTGGACCCATGCACATGCAGGCATTAAAGTCACTTTGAAAGCTGCATGGCCCATCTGCTGAAGAAGGCTGCCATGGACCCCATGGAGCACGTGAAGCCTCATGCTCTTTTGCCATGCAAAGCTTTGTGAAGCCTCCTTGCTATGGGTCTTTTGGTAGATATAATATGAAATAACGCAAGCTCCTCATTATATGTAGATAACATGTATATAATACATGTATATTATAATATACTTATAAGTAAAAGGCCCATGGATGAATATATATTATAACGTAAGACTGACTTGGTCTCATTATAAGTAGATAATATATATAATGACTATATATTATGAATATATATATTATATGAATATATTATATACAAGTGACTATATATATTATATATATATCAAACATAGAATATCTATTTATAGTTTTTTTATTCTTTTATTCTTTTTTCTTTTGAATTGAGATTGGGCTTGGTCGGCATAGGCTTTGGCTTATTCTTGAGCAGACTTATGGAATTCTTGCCGAGTGCCTGTAAAATAACATATTTATTGATCAAATCATACTAATTTCATCCAATTAAATATTTTGATCAAAAATTGATATTAAGTGTGATAAGTGTATAATTATTAACATTAAAACTCATAAAACGTATATATATCATGAATTAACTCATACAAATGCACACTTATCACACCCCTCAACTTACTCATTGCTAGTCCCTTAGCAATGCAAATAATTGTAAATTAAGAACCAATCAAGAGTTTAAAATATCAATGTCTCATGTCCAGATCATCTTTCATAGAGTCAACTAAAGATTAGAAATTTGGAAGCATTAACACACACTAGCCCTAGATTTGGAAATTAAGGTACATGATCAAGAGGTCAATTTAAAGTTCAATAGCACTTGTGCATGTGTAATACTAAATTCACAATGTAGACAATTACGTCCCCCATTTGCTATTCCGAACAAGTGCCTTTCAACCCTGCACTTCTTAATCAGAGCATTCCGCATAATAACTTTTTATCTGCCTTATTGCTTTGTCCCTTCGGGATCTTTTTATTTTTCTACACACATGATGCTGCACTACCCTTCACTGTTTAACGCGAATCTCGAAGCAAGTCCGGTTTCGCAGATCAAGGTTCCCTTATCCTTTTGATGCGATTCTCAACACATCTTAGGTGAAGTAGGCCTGATAACTCAGATTCGGAGCATTTTTCATGGTGCTTTCTTTTCTCAATTTTTTTTAATTGTGCTTTTGCTCTAATTTTGATAAATACCTTTGGCAGAAAGCTTATAAAAGATCTCTATCTTTTTTACGAAGTGTAAAATATCAGGCAACATACCAAAAATAGCAGAGGCTTGTCTGGTCATGTTTCATTAGCGTGCAAGTGATTTTCATTTTTCTAAAGTGCGTATGAACTTTAAAGAGATTCTTAGATCAATTTTTCATGGCGAGATTAAATAAATTTTCCATCATCCTTCTCCCAGTCTTTTCTATTCCAGAATTACTTTCAATAGAAGCATGAATCATGAAACTCAAAATGGGTTTTATTTATTTATTTTGATTGTCAAAAAAATGAGGTTGTATATGAATGCAACATGTGCAATGGCATATGAATGTAATATGTGCAATGGCATGATTTTACGTCCCCCCAACTGAAATGACATTGTCCGCAATGGCATGAATAATATGGATGAATAGAACAATGTAGACATGAAATTTGTGAAGGAACGGGACAGCCTGACTGAAGTGAATTGCGACGGGCTTGGCTTTTGACGGCTTGACTTTGAAAAGGCTAGGCGTAGGTGTAAGCAAGCTCTTGTCTCCCCCCCCCTCCCAACTTATCCTTTATTCAAATCTGTAAAGAAAAATAAAATCACAATAAAAACTTGGGTTGCCTCCAAAGAAGCCATTTATTAGTACACAGAAATCATGAAAACTTTGGGTTACCTCCCAAGAAACGCTAAGTTTAACGTCTTCAGCCAGACGCAATGCAGCTCACTAACCAACGGGTGGCATACAGAATGAGCCACCAAGTGATCTTGTCCTCCCTCAAATCCCAGCCCTTATGCCATTGAAAGACAAGAGTAAATATGTACGTACGGGGGCTAGAAAGAGGATGGGCTAGCACACCATTGATTTGAACTTTGACCATATGTGGGAGCCAGTTATTTTCAGCTTTTGGGATCATGAAAGGATCAACGACTAATAATCTTTCAAGATCGAGGTGGAACCGATGCACAACATCCTCCCATTGGACCCCTTGTCCTGTATCTTCGCTCCTGACTAACCCTTCAGTAACGACTTCCTCCATGGTAACTTGTTTAAGCACTGGTGGCTTATGAGTGAGATTGTCATTATTAACCACATTCCTCTCAGTAACAGCCTCATGAGTATTAAGGGCACTAATTAATATGTCTTCTTGAGAGGAAGTCAAATCAAAGATGAATGTTGTGGGCATATCCCCCTCAAGTCTTAGAATATCATTTTGGAGAGGCTGTACTGTCAGAGGAATCAACTTAGAAGGAAGCGGGAGCCCAGAATCTAACTCATCCAATGGTTCAGACTTCATTTGAAAGGGCTTAGGACTCAGATCAAAAGTGAAATTATCTAATAAGACCCCTTCATCACACTCAACACTAAATTGAAGATTATCAATCAAATTTTCCAATAATGAGGTGGGAAGAGCAAATGTAAATTTTTCTAGCTTGGTTCATTTATCATAGGTAAGATCAAATGTGAATTTCTCTATTAGGACCCCTTCATCACACTCATCAAGAGGAGGAGGATATTCGAGATTCATTAACTCAACAAGATTATTCACCACACAACAATCCTCCTCGTCATGTATATCCTCAATTGAGTTATTGGGGTCACTATTCTTCACTGTGATATTCTCAATCTCAAAACATTCATAGAATGGGGTGACGATATCAATATGAGCATAATTATCCTTCAATTCACCCCCTACTGCCATCACATCCTCCAGCATGGTATTTCTTGTGCAACCCCCCTCATTCCCAGTAGTGACATCTTGAGCCAAAATTATAGGCAGAAGATCATCATCATCATCATTCACGTATTGAGAGGGTTGGTTGAATATCGACGGAGGGCCCTGGTAAGTAGATCGAGAATACACGATTTGAGGTTCAAAGCAGTGGCCCGGTGAGTCACCCATAGTATTGATATTGCTTTGAAAGTTTGGGTAAGATGAATTGGGCTGAAGTTGATTGGACATGGGCTGCTCGTGAACTGCTTGGGATAAAGGTTTAGACAAATGAATTGGGATTGTTTGATCCATCCAAGTCAAATTTGAGTGGGTCCTCCAGCCTAGATTATAGTCATCTGAAAAGATTTCACAATGGAGTTGAGAGAATCTTAGGGCATTTTGGACTTGAGCTTGGATGACTGGTGGGAGCTAGTTTACAGTAGGACATTCACTCACATGGTGAGTGAGACTGGCACAGAACTCACAAGCTTCCTCGAAATTTTGAAATGAAGTTTCAGCCTGTTTGAAAGATCCTACAGATTGTGGAAAAGATGTGATTGAGGCATGATTCATCGAATTTTCACTCAAAATGTCAAACAGATCATAAGCCTCATCTTCACTTTCGTTCATAAATGCCCCTCCGCATCTTACGTCCACCATTTACCTATCATAATCAGATAACCCCTCATAAAATACACACAAAACTTGTCATTTGGGCAACCCATGATGTGGGCATTGACATAACAAATCCTTCAGCCGTTCCCAAGATTCATGAATTTGCTCTCCCGGAAGTTGAGTAAATCCCATAATCGCCCTTCTCATAATGTTGGTCCGGACTATGGGATAAATTTTTTTCAAAAATTCTAATTGCATAACTTCCCAAGTCCTGATGATCTTTCCAAAATTCCTTAACCAACATTTGGCTTTTTCTTTCAGCGAGAATGAAAATACGATCAACTTAAGTACATCATCATAAAATTTCAGATTTTGATCAGGGAGCAAACTTCTAGAAAATCATCTAAATGCCTATAAGGATTTTCATTGAGATTCCCATAAAAAGATGGAAGCATCTTTATGAGACTAGGGTTAATCTCATAATGATCCACCAGAATGCCAGGTAGTTCAATACAGGTTGAGGGTTTATAAGTAGAAGGAAAAAAATGTTCCTTCATAGGTGTGGGTTTCCCTCCAAGATGAATGACTATGAAAAACAGGTTGGATCCCACAAATATTTGTTCAATTTTTTTTCATTTTTTTAATTCTTTTAATTCTTTTAATTTTATTCAATTTTTTAATTTTATTTTCCCTTTATTAATCTCCTTTTTTATTTTATTCTCTTTTTTTTATTTTTGATTAAGATTAAAAAATCACAATATTTATTATTATTATTTTTTTAATTTTTTTATTTTAATATTTTTTTTGAAAATAACACTAAATCAGACGAATAGAGAGAGGAAAAGGATTTTTATTTAATTTTTATTTTATTTTATTTTATTTCTTACATACACAAACAAGTTAACACGTAAATTACCTAGTGATCTAGATATGACTCAGACCTACAAATGGGGTTTCACTAAATGACTAAAGTACCACTTAAGTTTACCCTCAATATTTCTACCGGCCAGGTAAGGGGTGGGGTAGTGGGAGGCTCCCCCTACTTTCGTAGGGACCTAATTAGATAACCACTAGCCCGTTTAAGGCGTTTGCCGTCTGACCGTCTTGCCTTAGGCACCGGTTTTCACAAGAGGGTAAATCTAAATAGCACAAAAATCACAGTATGAACCTAAGGTCAATGTCTACTGAATTTTATTTATGGCTTAGGTCATGCAAAGATGCAAGGAAAAAGTGATTTGTGGGTTAAGGAAGGGTGATAAAATTTTCACCTTATCATATTTAGGGGTAGTGCCCTTAGAGTGTTTTGAAGAATGAGATGTAACAAATAGGTTTAATCAAGGGGTTTAAGATGCAAATGCATGAACAATTATTTTTTAAAACACAAATATGAACAAAATCAATGCAATCCTCTATGATGCATGACCTAAAATATGATGTGTGGTTTCTAATCTTAGAATGAAGATTTTATGATATTATTTTTTTAAGTTTTTTTTCTTTTTTTTAGTTAATGAAAAGCTACCTAGCCAACACACTTTTGTTCAATTTTCTAAATATAAAAGATAACAAAATACAGAAAATAAATTAAATCACAAAAGGGAGGGTTGAGATACTTACTTGGAGCGCGATCCCTCGTCCTTTTTTATTTTTATTTTTGTTGATGATATATATATTTTTTAAGGAGATATAAAAAGAGAAGATAAATATCAATTTTTTTTCTTTTTTTATAAATATATACAAAAGAAAAATAAAATTTTCAACTCATACTAACCTCCCCGGCAACGGCACCAAAAATTTGATGCACTCGACACCCGTCGTTTAAAAATGTCGTGCCACACAAATTTTAAAATTTATAAAACCGCACTCACTCAATTTATTGATTTTGAAAATACGAGTACAGTGGTAAATACGGGTCGATCCCACGGGGAAGAAAAATCTTTATAGATAAAGTTGGAAAATATCATTATGTTTTGAAAACTAATTTTTGTCTTTCTTTTGAGTGAGATTAAAACTAAAGGAACTTAAGTTGCATGAAAATTTAACTAAAGAATATGAGATGAGTAAAGAAGATAAATTGGAAGAGGTGAAAAGATGAGAATTTTAAAATATTGTATAGATGAATTTTTATTTCTTTGAAAGTGAAAGAATGCAATGTAAAATGAAATTAGAACTTTAAATAACAAGAGATGAGTGAAGGAAATTTTGGCCAATGGATGAAGAATGCTGTCGTTTCCTCGTCGATCGAGTCTTGGATGAAGATCGCTCCGCCTTGGAAGTCGATGCCGCGAGATGACTGGAAGATGACTAACCGCTTTGGATGTGTGAAGAAACCGTGAAGAAATGGAGATGGATAGAAGTAGAAACAAAGACAAGTTGAAAACACAACAGAATTATATTGAAAATAGGGGGTTGTAAGAAATAGAATAACTTAAAATCTAGAGGGAATTAGAAGAAGTGGAAGAGATGAAAGTTGTAGAGAATGAAAAGATGAATAAGTTTGATGAAGATCACAGAGATAGAAAACGAGAGGAAGACAGTGAAAAACATGAAAAATCAAGAGCTATTGGCGCGGATGAACAGTAAAATGGCAGAAAATAGAGCAGTGAAAAGTTATTTATAACTCACAAATAAAGAAGAATTAGCAGAAGTGGTAGAAGAAGAAAAGTTATATCTACAAGTGAGGAACAACTTTCATGAAGAACTCAGAGCGAAAGGGGGATTGGAAAGGCTTCAAAATAGAAGAATATTAGAAGGTATCACCTCGGATGAATAGTAACTGACCCGGACAGAACTTACAAAAATTTGCAATAACTTAAAACGGAGAAGAATTAGAGAAAATGTTAAAAAGAGAAAATGTAGAGAATTGAAAGATAAACAACTTTGAAGAATATAAGAAATTGAAATGATGATTATAAAAGCGTGTAAATAGTTAATCAATGAATAAAATACTCAAAAACATACATTACAGTGAATGAAATTGAAAAGTGAAGGGCCTCCTGCCCTCTCTCTCCTTGTTTCTTCAAAAACACTAAAATAATACTTAAACAAAGTTCTCACAATAACAAAGGAACTAGAAAATGTATTACAAAGCTTCTTCTCCTCTCACCACACCCCATCTCCTTTTATAGGCTTTAAACAAGCCCTCTGTTCTCTCTATATGCTCTGTTGTCTGCACCTCTTTGTTGTCTGCCAAAACCATGTGAAAACTATATGTCTGCCATTTTGAAAAGCCGCTATGTGAAGAAACGGCCACTTGAACGCGTGAAGGCCTCACCTGCAACTGCTGGCCTCCAACTGCTGGGTAAGAGGCCTTGCCGTTTTGGCCATTTAAGACCGGCCACCCATGGACCCACCGTAGCGCCTGTGTGAAGCACCCGAAGCTGCAGCCTCCCCAACGTGTGAAAAGCCCACCGTCGAAGCCGACTTCACCGAAAGAGGCCATGCATATGCCGACGTGAAAGCCTCCTCCGCGTTTGCACAAGGCCGTCCACGTTGTGTTGCTGTTGAACTAAACCATGCATGAAGACTCTGCTACCGTGGACCCATGCACATGTATATATATATATATATATATATATATATATATATATATATATATATATATATATATATATATATATATAATGACTATATATTATGAATATATATATTATATGAATATATTATATACAAGTGACTATATATATTATATATATATATCAAACATAGAATATCTATTTATAGTTTTTTTATTCTTTTTACTTTTTTTCTTTTGAATTAAGATTGAGTTTGGTCGGCATGGGCTTTGGCTTATTCTTGAGCAGACTTGTGGAATTCTTGCCGAGTACCTGCAAAATAACATATTTATTGATCAAATCATACTAATTTCATCCAATTAAGTATTTTGATCAAAAATTGATATTAAGTGTGATAAGTGCATAATTATTAACATTAAAGCTCATAAAACGTATGTATATCATGAATTAACTCATACAAATGCACACTTATCAAACACCCACCCTTGAATGCTCGCCCGTGGGAATGGGAGAGAGAAATCACGAGGAGAGACACAGACTGGGAGCTACAGTGTCGCGATTTTCTTTCTATTTTCAATTCTTTAAAAAAAATCCTTTTCTTTTTCCTTTCTCCCCTCCTTTCCTTCTATTTGCGCACCTAGCCCTGTGCTCCCCTTTTCTCCTTCCCTTTTTTTCCTTTTTTTTTCTTGCATTTTTTCTTTCATTTTTTGTCGCCAACAAGGACCCAGGCTTCTTAGCTCAAATTTCCCCTTTTTATGCATATGTCTATTGTTTGTGGTGTTTATAATGATGTGGCCTGAACATACTTGTTTGTTTGCTGGCTTGCCAAGAAAATTCTACTATGTCATTGAGCCTGAATTTGTCGATTCCAAGCATTTCTGCGCGGCTGCCAGGAAGAGGGGCTACATTCACAACCTTCCAATCGACGACAGGTTCCCACTTCTTCCGGTTCCTCCACTCACAATACATGAGGCATTGCCATCTACAAAGAAATGGTGGCCTTCTTGGGATGAGAGAACAAAATTGAATTGTCTGCAAACTGTCATTGCAAGTGCCAAAAATACCGAGAGGATACGATCTGCATTAGTCAATTCTGGTGGCCCACCTCCTCCACATGTCCAACAATTTATCCTTGATGAATGTCATAAATAGAAATTGGTCTGTGTCGGGCTGCACAAGGTTGCTCCACTAGAGCCGGATGAGGTGGAAATGTTACTTGGATTCCCTAAGAACCATACAAGAGGTGGTGGCATAAGTAGAACTGAGAGATACAAGTCACTAGGTAACTCTTTTCAGGTGGACACAGTGGCTTACCATCTCTTTATATTGACACAGAGACTTTGATTGACATTGCAGACATGCAGGAGGTGAATGAGGGGAGACTTAATCAACTGATCAGCAAATATGGTGCCTTTGATCTCGTCATTGGTGGTAGTCCATGCAACAATCTAGATGGAAGCAACAGGGTGCGTAGAGATGGACTGGATCGCGAGCACTCTTCTCTCTTTTATGATTATTTTCACATTTTAGACCTTGTAAAATGTATTATGGGAAAAACTTGATGATCCATTGCAATAACATGTTTTTTTCACTATAGAAGGAAGAAGGAACTATTCTCATTTTCCACTGACCAGATTATAAATGAGTTGCTTGTAGTCTTATAGGATCTGCAACTACTAGTCCTGTTGTCAATCTGTTCTTTTCAGGTACTCATAACTTGTGATCAAGATGTCTCTTGTGAAAGAATTAGGTCTATCTATTTTTGATGTGTAGTCTGATTTGGGCTTCTTCAGGTCTATCTATTTTTGTTCTGTAGACTGATTTGGGCTTCTTCAGTCTAGATTGTGAAAATTGTAGGAATAAATTTAAGAAATTCCAAATGTGCAAGAATTTTGGAGTCAAAGAAATGAAAACAATTGTAGACTTTTTAGGAATCATATAATTCTATTTGATGTATGCATATG
The DNA here is from genome assembly GCA_022559845.1 of Amorphophallus konjac. Lineage (NCBI taxonomy): Eukaryota > Viridiplantae > Streptophyta > Magnoliopsida > Alismatales > Araceae > Amorphophallus > Amorphophallus konjac. Next base: position 47,225,001 of record CM040124.1, on the reverse strand, counting down.
AAAAATTAATGTGTTTCCTGTTGAATCAGTCAATCTGATGATTTTGGAACCTAGAAGTAGGAAAACTATTTGCATTGATCCTCTATGTTCTCTCTTATAGTCCCAAAAACTGAAAAAGCGGCACATAAACCATGTTCATCAACCAAGTTTGTATAGTGGTCGTAATTCGTTAGATTTACACAATTTTATACAATTTCCAGTCCAGATATATACAAGTCCCAAAGGTACTGTATAAGAGCGCCTCAGAAAATTGAAGCCGGGCAAAAATTGAAGCCGTAACTTCTATACAAGAGCGCCTTAGCCAGGGCCAAATTATGGTCACCTGCCTCAGCCATGCTGTGGTCGCCTCACGGATGGCTACTGCACGGACTCCTCCGAGACCTGCACCTGCACCTCCTCATGTCGCTGACGCCAACGCTCTTGGCGTCACCCTACACCATGCCGAGCCGCCTGCCGACGCTTCCTCTTGTCCTATCGGCGAGGACCACAGATAGGGGAAGAGGATGTGAAGACCCTACTGGAACTGCAATGCACGACCATGCTCCTGGGCGCGCAGTAGGTCTACCTCCAAAATCACCGCCGTCCAGAATGCTACCTCCACGTCAGTGACCCCAAATGCCATGAGGGTCCGACGAATCTCTGGCCTCAGTCCAGTAACGAATTGCTGAGCCAAAAATCGTGGACCCGCCATGGCCGACGGTGCTTACCGGCTCAACTCCCTGAACCTTGCCCAATATAGGGCAATTGGTAGCGCTCCCTGAGCCAATGCTAGAAACTGGGTGGAAAAATCAAAAAACTCCGCTACTCTTGATGCACCGGGGACCGCATCTATAGGAGGGGGCAGTGCTCCACCCTGCACATCTAGGGCCCCTGCGGCCAACTCTGCCTGGGACTGTGCCTCCCCCCTTTGCGTCACCGCGGATCCTTAAACACGCAAAAATGAGAACATACACATCAATCCCAAATGAGAACATACACATCGATTACTAAATCCAAGAGTTAAATTATGTGAAATTATGATGTGAACGCATAAAGTTATTCTTCTTTAAGTTGGGGCTCTCCATCACAAGTTATTCTACTCATAAAGTTAAGATTGCTGCATGCATTGAGTTGACTTCTCATGGATTTTGTCATGGAGTAACTTTGAAGCTACTAGGTGTAGACGCCTAATTTTGGACATCCCGCAGATCTTGTCTAGCCATAATAGAAGTGACACTTTTTCTTGGTTGATTGGGAGTGTGGGGTCTCATCCTTGTCTAGGTAGGCTCCACCATGTCCCTTCGTGAATCCAACTTCGCAGTAAGTTGGCGGGGGGTTGTAGGGTGGTCTCTGATTTTGACATTAGTCTAGTATCTGCCACCAAATTTTCAAATGCATTGTCAAAAGCAAGATCCACATATTCCCTACAGCTTTTTTCATTAGAGGTCACACCACAGGGTTCACCTGCATTTTAGGAGTATCCTGCAGACCTGAGATCTTTACTTCAACAATATGTTTCTATTTTTTCTGAGCCACAGGGCCTTCCACCTTCAAGGCCATATGACCACACAATTCCCTCATTGGATGAGTCCATTGCTATTTCACAGCCTCCATACAGACATTCTCCTTTCCAGAAGAACATCATTGAGAAGCAAGTTTCAGATTTACTCTCGCAAACTCATATTCAATCCATCACCAGTCCTTTTGTTGCTCCTGTTCTATTAGTCCAAAAAAGAGATGGTTCATGGCGCATGTGTGTGGACTATAGGTCCTTAAATCAGCAAACCATTAAAAATAAGTTTCCCATTCCTTTGATTGATGACTTACTTGATGAACTTCATGGGGATAAATATTTCTCCAAGTTAGACTTAAGGTCGGGATATCATCAAATTCGGATGCATCCTAAGGACATCCACAAGACTGGTTTTCGTACCCATGAAGGTCACTATGAGTTCTTAGTCATGCCCTTTGGTTTATCAAATGCGCCATCCACATTTTAGGGTCTTATGAATGATATATTCAAGCAGTTTATGAGACAATTTGTCCTAGTTTTTTTATGACATCCTAGTTTACAGCAAATCTTGGGAATCCCATTTATATAACTTAGGAAAAGTCCTACAAGTTTTACAAGAAAACCAACTTCATGCCAAGTTTTCAAAGTGTTCTTTTGGAGTTTCCCAGATTGATTACTTGGGACATACTATTTCAGAACAAGGGGTTTCCATGGATCAGACAAAGATCCAATCTATACTATATTGGCCTGTACCTATCTGTCCGAGCTATTCGGGGGCTTTCTTGGGTTAACAGGTTACTACCGGAAGTTCATCCGCAATTATGGGTCAATAGCAGCTCCCTTAACCCAGCTACTTAAAAAGGACAATTTTGTTTGGTCTGCAGAGGTTGATCAGGCTTTTCAGTCACTCAAACAAGCTATGGTTTCTGCACCAGTCTTGGCACTTCCAGATTTTAAAGCAGAATTTATTATCGAGTGTGATGCAAGTGGGCGTGGCTGCGTGTCTACATCTGCTCTAGAGGAGGATCAGGTGGGCATGGCTGGGGTGTTTGATAGAATGCAACTGAGGAGTCATCACACTCCCCTCGTCGCCAGCCTCCACGAAAACCCCCCTCCCCCTTCGCAACCGATGTCCCCTCCCCCATGGATGCCCCCTCTCTAGAACCACCATGCCCTCCCCACCGTGTGCCCCTCCCCTCCCCTCCCATTCGCCACCGACCCCCCTCCCCTCCCTTGTCATCCCCAACCGATGGCAGCATTTGATACCCGAGTTAAAATCTGAACAGAGTTGTGTAACACTGCGGTGGTAGAACTAGACGATGGGGGCCTAGAAATAATCTCATTGTAATTCTTAGTGGGCTTCTGATAAGTTTAATACGCCAAAGTTTTTTGAATCATTCATGTTACGTGTTTACGGAATTCAAGCCAAAAGCCCTTCCTACTACAAGCAATGACCAGTAGGATTGTTTTGTTTGTTATACATCTTTTGGTTCGTTCAATCAAGCACAACACAACACTCCCAATTGAACAAATGCGAGGTCTCTGCTATAGTTTATCTTTCCTCTAAGTAACAGTGACGCTGCAAATGTTTTTCACCCATTTAAGCTCTCTTAAAGGTACCGCTCCAAATATCAACAGGAATTTTGATGAAAAAGCAAATCCATTAATAGGGGGAGCTTCGTTGCAACACTGAACAATGGAACGACATAATCATTGATGAGTTAATCTTCTTAGCATTAAGCAAACCACGGGTACATAGCAAGGCATGTATAATGGCAAAAGATAGACAACTCTAACTCAAGAAATAACATCACAATTTCAAGTTTTTGGCAAAAAATAACACAAAATTGGCGGTCCTAACTGAAGAAGAAATTCAAAGAACAAATAAATCCCAGTAGCATATGGCACCGATAACTGTGATACTGTTATTCTCTTCACTAAGATTCCAAAAATGCCTTTCAGCCCACTTAGCTATAACATGATTTCACAGGGTACAGAATCGAGAGAGGGGGAGGGAGATAGGGAGAGGGAGAGAGAGGGGGTCGAGCACCCATGGCCGGCCCCCTCTGCTCTGTGTGTGTGTGCGTGTGTTGAGAGGGAGTGAGGGAGCGGGAGAGGGAGAGGGAGTGAGGGAGACCGAGAGAGGGAGAGGGAGAGTGCGATTGAGTGAGGGAGAGGGTCTGCGAGTGTGTGTGTGTATGTGTGTGTTACAAAGAGAGGGAGAGGGACAAGGTCGGGAGAGGGGGAGGGAGATAGGGAGAGGAAGGGGGTCGAGCACCCCCGGCCGGCTCCCCGTCTGCTTTGTGTGTGCGTGCGTGTGTTACAGAGAGGGAGTGAGGCAGAGGGAGAGGGAGAGGGAGTGAGGGAGACCAAGAGAGGGAGAGGGAGAGAGAGAGTGTTACAGAGAGAGGGAGAGGGAGAAGGAGGGGGTTTACCAGAGCCGGGGGAGACGGTCCACGCTCGCCGGAGGGAGAGAGAGAGGGTCGCCAGAGAGGTACACCACCGGAGAGAGGGGGAGACCACGCCTTCACCGCCAGAGAGAGAGGGGGACACTGTCGGTTCACCGCCGGAGAGAGAGGGGGGGCACCGCGCTGGAGAGAGAGGGAGAGAGAGGGGAAAGGTTCGAAGGGGAGGGGGGAAATTGAATTTATTCCGATGGATTTCTGGCAAAATAGAAATCCATCAAAAATTTTCGACGGAATTAACTTTCATTGGAAATACTGTCTGAACTTCAGACGGTATTTCTGACAGAAATTAATATGTCGGAAGTTACGACGGGCTTTCCGATAGATATTTTCTCGTCGCAAATACCGACGGAATTTTCGACGGGAAATTATCCATCGGAAACATCCGTCGCTAAAACTACCTTTTCTTGTAGTGTATCATAGTTTCACCGAAAAGGGGTTGATTTTTGAAGGCGATCGAACTAGGAACCGCGTTCTGGTAGTGGTCGCCCGACAGACCGCATTCAGGCATAGCCTTTCCCACCCTTTGAAGTTTTTTAAAAAAAAGAGAGAAAAAATTGAGATAGCGGTCTCCAGAGGACCCTACCGGAAGGTAGCGGTCACTAGGGGACCGCCACATGCTGTCTCTTCCATTTAAAACAAAAAACAAAAAACACAAAATTGTTATATACAGAAGATAGCGGTCCCCTGGGGACTGCCTTCTGAAGAAAATGGTCCCCAGGGGACCACGTTTCTTCCGGTAGAACCGGTTTCTTCTGGTTTTCAAAAAAAAAGAAGAAAAGAGGGGGAGTGAACCTCCGTACGTTGTATCTAGAAGTCCCTGTGAGTAACATAGGCCATAGGGATGTCTATACCACTGGACATGAGTTTTTAATCGAGATTTTTAAAGCGTCGGAAGTTCCGTTTCGGATCATAGTGCCTTTCTAGACCATGCTCCGGATGCGCAATCTCCGCCCCGATCGTGATGTTTTCAGGTTCTAACTGAATCATTATATTATCCAACATGTTAGATATGTTACATCTTAAGTTCTAAGCCATGTTATGTTGCATATCATTTAAATCCACACACGATTAAGTTAAGTATATGGAAGATAATAATTCTATTCCATGAGCTTATTTCCTTCCTAGTTCTTGTTACCTTCATGATATCCTTGATCTCTATGACTATATTACATTTCTAGCACGTTAAATGGAGTATATGTTATCTGTTAAAACTACATGGACTTAGTTGCATAATCTTGATCGATACGAGTTTAACGAATTCCGTGTTACCATGTTACCGTATGTGGGAACATATTTTCTTCGATTTTTATTTTGGTTATTTGTTTGATATATTATCTGGTTATTGATTCGTTAGTTAGTTTATTAGGCGTGCCAGTCACCGGGGTGACAGTTTTATTTTGCGCTCGACCTGACTTGGTCAGTCGATTGTGAAGTCCGAGTCGGGACCGGAAGTCCGCCATGCCGTAAAGGCCATGACGTTAATTACGCCCTCCCTAAGGAAGGCAACCCCTGATTAAACGCCAAAGACAGGAGGCCTCAGAAGGCGATCGACAATGCTAAAATACAAAATAAAGCTTTCATGCTGTGGACAGATTTATTGAATTTGGTGGATTAAATAAGGCAGCATAACCTTTGGCTTTGGGTCATGCCGGGTAGAGATAGAAGACCATCCACGCAGTGGCGGGACGGAATTCAGATAATCATTAGGGTATTTCCCTTTCGATATTTCCACTTAACCGGATGCTCCAAATAGATTCGTTTCCCCCAAAAGATGGAGCCAGATGGGAGGTGTATCGATGACACTCCCTTGGCTCATCGGGGTTGATAACGTTAGACTAGATTTCGGCAGCATCTCCCCTTAACTCGGGTCATGCCCGGGGAAGAATAGGTGATCATCCACGGAGTGCCGGGATGAAAACCAAAAGAGAGGGGCACTAGGCCCCGGCACGGTCTAATGTTGGGGATGGTTCCCCGTTTATTTATCCCATGGGGTGTACCCGATGACCTATGGATATCCCTCGGATTGGTATGGTGGGGTAATCAAAAGATGGACAGAGGAGGAAAGATTCTCGACGTGGCAAAAATGAGCATAAACAGGCTTCTCGGCGCGGGGAAAAAGGGTTCTCGGCACGCCTCTTGGAGGGGCTTCTCAGCATGGCCTTGAGCGTATTCTCGGCACGGTCAATAGAGGGGCTTCTCGGCACGGCTGAAACAAAGGGGAAGAGGGTTCTCGGCATGGCTGAAACAGGGGGAAGAAGGTTCTCGGCGCCAGTTCTCGGCGCGAGGCCGCGCCGGGAGTTGTTCATCGCGCCGAGGGATGCTGGCGCCGGGAAGGTGATGGTTTTGGGTGCCGATAAGGTTTATGGGGTTTTACGGTACTCTGTTCTGAGGATTTTCTTTGGGATTCAGATGATGACTGGGGGATTTTTAGGATGCAAACTAGGAGGGAGTCAAGGGCTTTACCAGGTTAACATCAAGGAGCCGTAGGGATGAAAAGGGGGGTTCAAGAGATTTAAGTCATCAGGCATTCGAAACCCTCTGGAACAGGCTTTATGCCATTTATGTCGCCGTCCATCCAGGGGATCAAGAGATGACTGTCTCTGATCCCTGTAATGGCCCTGATGGCTTGGGGAACTTGAGAAGGATGAAGACTCCATTGCGTTAGTATCATCGATGTCGTCGAGGGAGAGAGAGAGGGGCAAAACCCAGAAATCCACAGAAGTAAGGATCGGGGCTCTGCAATATCTCCGTCGAGACTACAAGAGGGAAGAGTAGTGGAGAGTGTTCTACAACCACTCGGGCGAATGATAGACACTCGAAACCACGGATTCACCAATCAAACGATGCGATAGAAAGGTTAACGATAACAATCGCCAGAGAGAGATGAGGGAAAAGAATCCTGGGCCTCCATTCATTCAATCGGTCTCATCGTTCACATTTCATCGGTTACAGAGATATAGTTTGAACGATAACAGAGAAGAGCTCTAGACATTATTCAAATAGAAGAAAAAAAAGCCCACAAAAGGGGAGGAAAGGGTACATCGGATGAAGAAATAAAACTCATTCGGATAACAAGAAGATGGGGGAGGGCGGAGCATTGACTCCTCTCCCTCCCCAAGCACCGACCTTCTCCTTCTTTCAGCCTCCGCAGCAGCTTCTCTTCTCTCCTCCCTCTTATTATCTGGCTATCTGAATATCCCTCTTCTTTTCTCTTTGATGACTCGCTCTATCTTTCTTATCCTCCCTCGTGTAAGTGGACGAAGTGGAAGGTCTTATAGGCACAGCACCCCCCTTCTCGGCATGATCCACTTCGGCGCGTCTTTCACACCTTCTCGGCGTGCCTCAGTCGATTGCGGAGGCTTCCGGCGCAAAGAGTATAGCTTCTCGGCGCCACTCCCGTGGGCTTTGGTGAGGAGCTCCCGGCGCCACACTCATGGGCCCATTTAGGGCTTTTAATGTTTTGATCTCTCTCATCAGCGGGCTTGAGCTGTCAAAGATGCCTAACCTACCTTTTCATCTGCCAGTCCCTCGAATCTGTCAGAACTGGTGAAGGCCTCTTAGTTGGTGAGTTGACATAGTATTATCAGAACATTTTTGGAGATTTTCATCAGGCAATAGACCGCAATTCTTTATCAGCACTACCATCTGGGCGATGACAACACCGGACATCAGCTTGGCCGGGGGGGCTTCAGCCGGGTGATAGCTTTAGTGACTACTCTTCTGTAGTTCTGGCTTTGTAGGAATCCCTGGGATCTTCATTTCTGATTCAATCTTCTCTTCGGTTTCATCTTTATTCTTGATTATATTTCAGGTGTCAACAAATACCCCCCACCTGCAGGTAGCGAAAATGCAGAATAAATGATACGGTGCCTGCAGGTGCATCATTCAGCATCTGAACCCATTTCTCAGCTTGACATTGTTAGTCATCTTTCATTTTCAGTTTGGAAGCCTAGTTACATTAGCATTTCTTTTAATTTCCCTCAATTTCTTTGATTTGAACGCTCCCAGCGCGAGCTTCTCGGCACACAGCTCTCGGCGTGGACATCTCGGCGCGGGAAGGGGGTCATCGGCGCCCGTTCTCGGCGCGCCCATTCGCGATGAGGGGGGTTGTTGGCGCCCATTTTCGGCGCGCTCCTTTGCGATGAGGGGGGGTTCTCGGCGCGCATTTCATCGCGTCGAGAACCTCTCCACCCTGGCTTCTATTTAAGGCGCCGGGGCCTCTTTTCTTCTCATTCTTCACTGCTTCTTCTCTCTCTTCCTTCTCTCGGCGGCGGTGGCGAGCTCTTCCCCTCAGCCATCCTGTTTTCTTTCCATTTCGGTAGATTTCGCCCGGGTGGGACATTATTTGGGGATTAAATCCCTATTTCTCACGGGATCGCTCCCTCTTGGTGGGTGACTCCCTATTCTCTTTGGGCAGACCCTGAATAAGCGGAGATGCTGCCGAAATTTTCACAGAGCTTTACACTTTAATCTTTATAAGACTGTTTCTTATTTTGGGATTTTCATTCACATCTTTTCTTCGACTGCAGGCACTGCAATGGCCTCCAGTTCCGCTGCTACATCTTCTGGAGCTGTTGGAACAAGCTCGTCAGCCCAGCCAGACATATCACGGGCTGTAGTAAACTGGCTGAACGTGCATAGCCTGGACTTCGGATATGACAAAATCACCGCCGTTGATGAATCTTCCGATTCTGAAACTGATACAGTATCAACGTCCAGGGTCTATTCCATTGTAACGGAGACATGCTTCAGGCGGGGCAACAACTATCGACCGGATCTTCCGAAGGACCGCCACTTGATGCCATTCATTCGGACTTTTACAGTGGGTGGCATGCGAGACCATCGGATAGCCCGTGCAGTCGAAGCTGCTATCCTTGCTGAAAGAGACAGCCTGAAGGAATCAGTGTACCGCAGCAAGGCTATCTATCTTCCCGTGGAGAAGCGTGACTAGGACGTAATCCTCGGTATATCAGAGCTAGAGCCAGAGAAAAAGATGCTGACACGTGCCCTGGAATTTACACCTGCTCGATGGGACACAGCCAGTGGCAAAGTTTACAAAGAAAAATCCGGCTACGGTCTCTTCCTGGCACCCATAAAGTGGGGGTATAGAGATGAACCCTTTGTGCTGAACTGCCTGGCTGGCCAATTTAAATATCATCTAGCCGCTGGTTGGTTTGGGGATGCCAAAGTAACCGATGCCCACCTGTTCCGAGTGGGAGCTGTAGAATTCACAGAGTTTGTCTTGAAGGAATATGCCCCTCTGCTGATCAGAGCCGGGGTATACCACAGCATCTTTGCTTCCAGATTCCGCTATCCCATCTCCCGAGGTTTATGCTGCAGAATGTTTGAAGTGTTCTGTCCCTTATTCAACACATTTTATACAGCAGAGGGTGAAACGTCTCTCGACCTCTGGAGCTTATCACAGCTTTCCGGCCTACCCATTGATGGTGAGCCGTATGAAGAGGTTTGCTTGGAAGATTCTGAGAAGGACAGCTCTGACGGCAAAGGCAGGTACTCACTTGGCTACTCGTACCGGTATTTAATGAAAGCCTATCGCTCCATCTGTTTGGCTCACAGTAGAGGATCCTCCAAGGGTTACCAACCTCGAGAGAAGAGCAGCAAGCTAAGGGTCCGGATAGGACAGTGGATCCAGTATTTCTTCGGGGGTCCTTTAAAGTATGCAGACTTCCCTTCCGTGGGTCCAACCTCCAGTAAGCAGATAAGGACGCCTCGTTACAAGTCAGCGCTGCCATCTTCACTGCGCCGTATAGGCAGAGATGGTCCGAACCCGGCAGGGGTGGACCCTATCACACATTGTGCGGCTTATTTCACGTTTTGGCTGTGCACCTTCGCTCTCCCTCAAGGGGACGAGACGATTATCCGGTCAGAAGCCATATACCCGGCCTGTCAAATGGCCTGGGGGATGAGGTTGTCACTTTGCCCGGTGGCTTTATGCTTGATTTACAAATCCCCAGGGGACCTATATAAGCATGGGACTCCCCGCTCTTTGAGGACCGTGGGTCCATTTCATTTCTTCAATGCTTGGGTGTGCAGTTTATTTTCCGAGCTGGCTCCCAGAACTTTGCAGGCAGATACATTGTTACCTAGGATGATCGAATTTGCCAGTGCCGAGCCTGGCTCTTTTTCTGATCAGCTGTTCAAGATAAGGGGCAGACTGATAAGGGTACCAGTAGGCGCCCCTGGCAGCATTCATTTCTGGAGCTTGGCAGCAGGTTCAGCTCCTTTGGTCCATCCTCAGAGAGAATGTAAGATGGAAGAGGTAGAGACCTATGTGCATCCTATTTCAGGGGCTAATGCCGTTCGGTCTATCCTGGAGCCGGAGCTGGTCAGGTGGGCCATGGCCATCCGGCCCAGTGTCTTAGTTTTCAGAAAAGGTGGTCTGCTCCTCCTGGAACCATACTACCCATTCCGCTTTGGGAGGAACTTTGGCTATGACCAACACATCCCCACATCAGTTGCTCAGTTCCCTCTGGACAGTCGGGCCAAGCACGGGTCCACAATTGTTGGTGACGGCCGGTTATGGTGGGATTTCTTTCATCGCCAAGATGGCGCAGCCTTCAGAGTTTCGACCATTTCTAACCGTGTTCCCCGCGTCACCTCAGAGTACATCAAATGGTGGAACATCCGGACCAGCTTTTATAAGGATGGCAGGGGTGCATTCTGGGACGTGGCCGAGCGTTCTTTCTTGAAGCAACAACCCGGGCCAGTATTTGACATCACCGAGGCCCATCTGAAAAGGATTTATTCACAGCACCCGAGAGAGGCAGAAATTTATTTGGCCAAACGCTGGACCTTGAAAGAAGAAGGCTCTGAGCCACCCACTCATGTCTTTGCTGCTATCAATGAATACACTTTTATAAAGAACTTAAGGCATCTATGCCATGTAGGGAGTGCTCAGCTGGAGACGCAACAGTATCCATTCCCTCTTGAAGAGCCGCTCCCGACGACAGTCCCTTGGAAGGGTCCGACAGACAGATTTCATCCCTACAGGACGTTTGTGCGCCGGGAAGATCGAACTCAGACGTATTATAAGCACACGTCTTGGCTGTTTGTTTTGTTGAATGTTCATGGGTTGTCCGCGGAGAGCCCGATAGCTGGCATCTTGAATAAGCCATTATTCATTTCTTTTCATTATGTTGACGGCTGGGGTATGGATCACCTCGACCTGTTTCGCTGTCTTGACTTTCACGGCCACAGTGACTTGGCTACATTAGTGGAGAAGTGTCAGACGGTCGGTGATGTCTGCTGGCTCATTAAGGAGGCTGCTTCCTGCTCAAAGGAGGTGGCTTATCTGTACTGGCCGCTTTCCACTTTCTATGATGGCCCGGCAGGTACGGTCTTTCTTTTCTGACTATAGTGTCTTCTGCTCAGTGTCGAACTCTGCACCCATTGATTTTCATTGCCCTTTTTGTGCCCTTAACAGACAGGTCAGATATAAAGCGACAAGGACTTTACAGGAAGATCATTGCACAGGCTGAGAAGCCCGCTTATTTTGAAATTCCTGCAACAGCACCGACCATCACTCCCCTGCCTTCGGGCAAGAAGAGAAAGACTTCCGCAGTTAAGGCCGCAGTTGTGAAGGCCAAGAAGGCCAAGACCGCTCATGCTCAGCAACCGGCCCTGACAGTGACGGACACTGGGACCCCTCTCCCTGATATCCCCTCATTTGATGAGTTTGCATCTCAGAGGGAGGCCGCCCAGACATCCGCTGAGAGTAAGATTAATAACTTGCAGCTGTATCTTTCACTGTATTCTTTGCTGAATTTCAAGGGGATCTTTGAATCTGACCCTTCCCCCTTTCTTCTTTCTTTTTTTTTTTGTACAGCCCAGGAGTAGATTGTGGCGCCTTCTGAGGTGGACACAAGTTTGTCTTCTCCCACGCCGGCTAGCGAGGCGAAGGGTAAGTGTACTTTCTCATCTTTTCTTGCATATTTCAATTATTCTTCTGTCGTCTCTCTCACAAGCTTTCACTGCAGTGACGGTCGGAGAGGAGGCTGGAGTCATGATAGCAGCAAGAGACGTGCCTCAGCCACAGGAGGGTCATAAAACCCAGATGAAACGTGGCATTGTCCCCACGAGGAGCATAGTTACCCGGTCCACCTCCCGGTATGCTCCTGGAATGAAAGCCCAACCCGTGGATAGTGTGGAAATATCTTCCAGCAGCTCGGCGACCGCCTCTGATGCAGAGGGAGAAGAAGCAGGTTTCAGCGACAGCGAGGCGGACATCTCCAAATCAGAGGTCCCGTCCACATCTACCGAAATTCTTCCGCCGTTCCATCCTCCCAAATTGCTAGTGCTGTCTTCTGAGGAGGATCTACAAGAAGAGTTCGCCGGCCTGGACACCGAAGCAGACATAACCCCGCTTTTTGTCGCTTCAGCCACGGAGCTTTCTTCTCCCCTGCACTCTTTTGAAGATATTGACATCACCTTGAGAGTGAGTCTCTTTTCTTTTCTTCTCATACCTCGTCATTTCACCGGTTTTTTTCTTTCTTTCATTCATTGCCTGATGTCATCCTGATTTGTTCGCAGGAACCTGCCGTCACCAGCCTAGTAACAACCGCAGCTTCTGAGATTACTTCATCTGAAGTTTTGGCTATTGTCCCAGTTCTGTCAACAACCTGTGGGGGTATTTCTGGAATTATTCGTCCCGTGCCGGTGAGGATACAGTCTTCTACGGACCTGGCATCATTGGACTTGGCAGCCTCAGGGGAGAGCTCGGCTCTTATCCGAGTTTTAGATTTCAGAGCCGAGGCGGACCCAGCTAGGGGTTCTGCTTTTGTACCGGCTGCAGTGATGACCATTGCACCTGAATCAGCGGTCCCTACAACAGCAATTATGGATATTGACCCCCTGCCTCTCCGAGTCATAGCCCCTGCGGCCTCATTACTGAAGGAAGTAGTCGCCGCAGAAGAGATGGCCGAGCAGGAGGCAACTGCTGCAGAGGCTGGCCTGTTACCCATAGCTGGCCCGAAAGTAATTTCCATTGTTTCAGAGTTGGAGGAGGGGGGTGCTTAAACCGAATTTTGTAGGTAGTTGAATGAAAAGGTTTAGAGTATCATTCGGAACAAACGAATGGTCCATCTCGGGTAGGTTTTAAAGCCCGATCGGGGTAATGTGCCAATTGACCAATGAATGACTTTATCATCGATATTGGGTCTATATCGATTGAAAGGGTTTTTATAGGTTTCATCAGAATAGACGTAAGGTCCAGACTGGGTAGACTTTATCGCAGGTGGGACATGAGAGGGTATGTGATTTTTTATCAGGACAGACGTAAGGTCTGAACTGGATAGGTTTCATCGCTGATCGGGCAAGGTGTCGTTCGAACACTAGCTGGTTTCATCATCGACATTGGGTTTATATCGATGCAAAGGAGTTTTATAAGTTTCATCAGAATAGACGTAAGGTCTAAACTGGATAGGGTTTCATCATTGATCGGGCAAGGTGCCGGTCGATCAGTAGCTGGTTTCATCATCGATATTGGGTTTATATCGATGCAAAGAAGTTTTATAAGTTTCATCAGAATAGACGTAAGGTCTAAACTAGATAGGGTTTCATCATTGATCGGGCAAGGTGCCGGTCGATCAGTAGCTGGTTTCATCATCGACATTGGGTTTATATCGATGTAAAGGAGTTTTATAAGTTTTATCAGAATAGACGTAAGGTCTAAACTGGATAGGGTTTCATCATTGATCGGGCAAGGTGCCGGTCGATCAGTAGCTGGTTTCATCATCGACATTGGGTTTATATCGATGCAAATGAGTTTTATAAGTTTCATCAGAATAGACGTAAGGTCTAAACTGGATAGGGTTTCATCATTGATCGGGTAAGGTGCTGGTCGATCAGTAGCTGACTTCATCATCGACATTGGGTTTAAATCGATGCAAAGGAGTTTTATAAGTTTCATCAGAATAGACGTAAGGTCTAAACTGGATAGGGTTTCATCATTGATCGGGCAAGGTGCCGGTCGATCAGTAGCTGGTTTCATCAGAGTGGTGATGGGTTTTATGGTCGGTGGGACTTTTGAAAGAGGTATGGAGACTTTATCAGGACAGACGTGAGGTCTATCTTGCAAGGTTTTTGGCGTTGATCGGGCAAGATGACGAACGAGAAACGGAAGGTTCTTGTAAATGGTGGGAGATGAAGATAGCATGTCATTGGCATGGAGCTTTTTAAATTACCATATTACTGACCCAAGCGCCCTCTCGGGTTTTCACCGGAGCCAACCCCCTCTTGCTTTTGCCCACGCGCCCTTTCGGGTTTTCACGTGGCGGGGTACCCAATTTTACCTGCAGTGCCCTTTTGGGTTTTCACCACAGTTGGGTTTTGGCCATTTTTGCCCTTGTTCAGAATGCCTGAACAAGTCTGGCGGGGCATCTCTATTTTTAGCCCTATTTTGTCTCTTTTTTTTCTTTCCCTTTTTTTTCTTGTTGAACTGGGACTTTAACTTTATGGGTTGTTATCCCATATGCTCAATTGTGGATGCATGATCATTGGTGTGGGTATTAACACCAATGGAAGGGGTATGGGGTTTCATCGTCCATCTAGGCGGAAGGCCTAGGTTGACTTGAGTGTGTTTTGTGGCTTGGGCGCGAAGCCGTTCGCCGGGAGCATGACCGTAATCGTTAATGTGGGGATTGACATCAACGCAAAGGAATAGGATTTCATTATCCATCCAGACGGAAGGTCCAGATTGACTTGAGAAAATACGTTGTGTTTTCATCAGAGCAGACGGAAGGTCTACCATGGATGGGTTTCAGCGTCGATCAGGCAATGTGTCGCTCCATCAGTAGCTGACTTCATCATCGGTATTGGGTTTATACCAATGCAAGGAGCACCATAGGTTTCATCGGGATAGACATAAGGTCTAAACCGGATAGGTTTCATCGTTGACCGGGCAGTGTGCCAATCGATCAACAACAGGTTTCATCATCGGTATTGGGTTCATACCAATGCAAGGATTTCATAGGTTTCATCGGGATAGACGTAAGGTCTAAACCGGATAGGTTTCATCGTTGACCGGGCAATGTGCCAATCGATCAATAGCAGGTTTCATCATCGGTATTGGGTTCATACCAATGCAAGGATTTCATAGGTTTCATTGGGATAGACGTAAGGTCTAAACCGGATAGGTTTCATCGTTGATCGGGCAGTGTGCCAATTGATCAATAGCAGGTTTCATCATCGGTATTGGGTTCATACCAATGCAAGGATTTCATAGGTTTCATCGGGATAGACGTAAGGTCTAAACCGGATAGGTTTCATCGTTGATCGGGCAGTATGTCAATCGATCAATAGTAGGTTTCATCATCGGTATTAGGTTCATACCAATGCAAGGATTTCATAGGTTTCATCAGGATAGACGTAAGGTCTAAACCGGATAGGTTTCATCATTGACCGGGCAATGTGCCAATCGATCAATAGCAGGTTTCATCATCGGTATTGGGTTCATACCAATGCAAGGATTTCATATGTTTCATCGGGATAGACGTATGATAGGCTTCATCAGAATAGATGTAAGATCTAAACTGGATGGGATTTATCGTGGTGGATTTCGGGCAAAAAGTGGAAGGGCTTTATCAGAACAGACAGAAGGTCTATTCCGAGATGGGCTTTAGTATTGATCAAGACGACACGCCTCATGATCAACGGGGTTTCATCATCGGTGGGACATGCGGTGGATGTGTTGCCGAAGGAGATTCATGAAGTGAACTTTTGTATTACCACATTACTGACCCAAGTGCCCTTTCGGGTTTTCACCGGAGCCAGCCCCCTCTTGCTTTTGCCCACGCACCCTTTCGGGTTTTCACGTGGCGGGGTACCCGATTTTGCCTGCAACGCCCTTTCGGGTTTTCGCCACCGCCGGGTTGTTTGCCACTTTTGCACTCGTCCGAGATGTCTTGGACAAGTCCGGCGGGGCACCTCTATTTTAAGCCCCATTTCTTATTCTTTTTTTTTTATCATCATTTTTTATTCTCACGTTGTTCTTTGAGCGTGTGCCATTCATTGATGCGGGGTGAACATCAATGCAAAGGAGAGTAGGGCTTCATCATACGATCCAGACGGAAGGCCTGAACTGAAGTGGGTGGACGGCAGCTTGGGCATGAAGCTATTTGCCGGGAATGTGGATCTTATCGTTGGTTTGGGGGTAAACATCAACGCAAAGGAGAGTGGTTTCATCGTCTACTCGGACGGAGGGTCTGAGTGACGTTGCCGTGTAGCAGCTCAGGCATGGGGCCGTTCACTGGGGAATGTGTACATGAGTTTTATCGTTGATGTGGGTATAAACACCAACGCAAAGAAGGGTGATATTTCCTCATGCAGTCCAGACGGAAGGTATGAACCGATGCTGATGGGTAGCTGCTTAGGCACGAAGCCGTTTGCCGGAGGGGTAGGTTCATTTAACAGGGACGAAGGGTCCAAGTTAAAGGAGTGAGCCGACCGATCTTGTCAATGATGACAAGGGCCGAAAGATAGTTGGACAGGATTTTCGGTGGGACTTTATGATGATCGTCCTTCTTGGAGTTTTATCAAGAAGGGCAAAAAGGGGAACTTTACATTACCACATTACTGGCTCAAGCGCCCTTTCGGGTTTTCGCCGAAGCCAGCCCCCTCTTGCTTTTGTCCACGCGCCCTTTCAGATTTTCACGTGGCGGGGTACCCGATTTTGCCTGCAGTGCCCTTTCGAGTTTTCACCACAGCTGGATTTTGGCCATTTTTGCACTCGTCCGAGATGTTTTGGACAAGTCCGGCGGGGCACCTCCATTTTAAGCCCCATTTTTCTCTTTTTTTATCGACATAAGGAAGAATAAGGTTTCATTATCTAATCCGGATGGAAGCTCTGGATCGATGTTGGTATGTAGCAAAGGAGCGACCCTCCTAATTGTCATCAGTCTTGATTTATCTGTCCATTCGCCACTCCCCTAGCAGGCAGTGGTGCGGCATGATAGAGTTTCAGATGTTTTCCATTGAGTGGCGAGAATTGAATTTCCCCTCGATGGTTGACAACCACGTAGGCTCCGCCCTCGTAGACCCTCTGGACTACGTATGGACCCAGCCAGTTAGCAGCAAGTTTGCCTTTTGGATTGGAAGCCATGACTTCTCTTTTCTTGACCATGACCAGGTCTCCCTTCTTGAATTCTCGCCCTTTGATGAGCTTATTGCAGGCATTTGCCATGCGGGCTTGGTACATCTGGATATTTTTCTGGGCTTGCAGACGCTTCCCTTCCAATTCAGCCAGTTCTTCAGGTCGTCTTTCAGCATTGGTTTGTTCGGCATGAACTAGGCCATTCTGGACTGCAATCCTGAGTGATGGTACTTCCAGCTCTATAGGGACTACTGCCTCGGAGCCGTACACCAGTGAATAGGGTGAGCAACCCGTGGGGGTTTTATAGACGGTGCAATATGCCATAGCGCTTCGTACATCTTTTCACCCCAGTCCTTCTTGTTAGAGCTGACGACCTTGGCTAGCAGGGTGCACAGTGTCTTATTGAAGGCTTCAGCCAATCCATTTGCTTGTGGATTATAAGGAGTGGAGGTTCTCCATTCAATTTTGTACTTCTCGACAAGCCGATATATTTTCTGGTTCTTGAAGTGACTTCCATTATCAGATATTATTCGGCTGGGGACCCCGAACTGGAAGATGATATTGTGCTTGATGAACCTGGCAACCAGCTCACCAGTCACTTCTCTGAGTGCTACTGCCTCCGCCCACCTGGAGAAGTAGTCTGTTATAGCCAGGATGTACTTGTGTCCAGCTGAAGAAGTCGGTAGTGACCCGACTACATCAGTTCCCCACTGAGCAAAAGGCCAGCTGGGAATTGTAGGGTGTAGAGCTACAGGAGGCCTCCTGGGTACAGTGGCATGCTCCTGGCATTTCTGGCATGACTTTGCAAACTGGCAACAGTCTTCAAACATAGTGGCCCAATAATAACCCAGCTTCTTGATTTCAATCTTCATCTTAGGCCCAGCCTGGTGTGCCCCTGCTGTTCCGACATGTATATCTTTCATTGCTTGTCAAGCTTCGTCAGTAGATAGGCAGCGCATCAAAATCTTCTTGCGTGCGTCTGCCATAATTCGGAACAAAGTTCCATTTCTGCATTCATAGGAATCCTTAACCCTTAGGAGTTTCATTCTCTCTTCTTTATTCTTGGGCAACTGTTGGTGTAGGAACCACTGCAGTAGGTGCTGTCTCCAATCAGATGCCTGGACTTTGTCAACGGCGTCAATCTCACATTCTTGAGGACACGCTTCCAGCATGCTGGGGACTTGCCGCATGTTCATGACAATAATGTTGAGCGTCTCATCTGGCGGGACTGATAGTGAGCTGGCCAGCTTTGCCAGTGCATCAGCTTGAGCATTATGCCCCCGGCCCACATGATTGAGCTCAATGTGGTAGAAATTCGCCATGAGACGTATAGCCTTTTGGTAATAGGGGTTCAATTCTGGCTTTCGCACTTCGAATTCTCCCTGTATTTGTTTTATTACTAACATTGAGTCACCGAATAGCTGAAGCATCCGAATATTCATACTGAGGGTGACCTGGAGACCGATTATTAGAGCTTCATATTCAGCTTCATTGTTGGTGCAGGGCTTGTTTATAGAACAGGAGGTGTGCAACACTTCTCCTTCTGGCGATTTTAGTACAATGCCGGCCCCTGCACATATTCTGGTTTTCCCACTGGAATCAGTTTCTGTTCTTGATGCCCCATCAAAATATAATTGCCACATGACTGGCTGGGTTTGGCAGGCTTCGAGCACTTCATCATCAGGGAGCTCGGTCTCCAGCATAGCATTTTCTGGTACAGGGTGCTCTGCAAAGAAATCGGCCACAGCCTGACCCTTTATAGCCCTCTGAGGTATATAAGTGATGTCAAACTCCATCAGAATCACAGCCCATTTGCCTAGTCGGCCTTTGAGTGTCGGCTGAGTCAATATATATTTGAGCGGATCTGCTGTAGATATCAACCTGATTTCATGTGACAGCATATAGTGTCGGAGCTTCTTAACAGAAAAAACCAGTGCCAAGCAGGTCTTCTCTATGTAAGTATAGCTTTCTTCAGTTCTGATCAACCTTCTGCTAAGGTAATATAAGGCTTGCTCCTTTCCATCTTCATTTATTTGTGCTAACATTGCCCCCAGCGAACAATGTGTGACTGCTATATAGAGGATTAAAGGGCTGCCCTTGACTGGTGCCCCCAACACTGGAGGGGTCTTGAGGTATTCCTTCAGCTTTTCAAAAGCCTCTTGGCATCTGTCGTCCCACAGGAACGGCACATCTTTCATCATGAGCTTATGAAAGGGGTGGCACCGACCCGACAAGTTTGATATAAATCGTCGGATGTAGGCCAGACGCCCCTGCAGAGACCTTAGCTCAGACAGATTCTTCGGCGGAGGGAGTTCTTGAATAGCCTTGATCTTGGACGGATCAATCTCAATACCCCTGTGCCGGATAATAAATCCAAGGAATTTTCCGCTGGTCACGCCAAAGGCGCACTTCATAGGGTTCATCTTCAGCTCGTATTTTTGCAACCTCTGAAATACTATCCTTAGGTCCTGCAGATGGTCTTCTTTCCTTCTAGTTTTCACTACCAGGTCATCAACATAGCACTCCACTTTCTTAAAGAGCAAATCATCAAAAATCTTCGTCATGGCTCTTTGGTAAGTAGCGCCGGTATTTTTAAGGCCGAACGGCATTCTTTTGTAGTGGAATATTCCTTTTGGAGTGCGGAATGCAGTGTGTACTCTATCTTTCTCAGCAATCCAAATTTAGTTGTATCCGGATGAACCGTCCATAAATGACAGGGCTTCATGACCAGTGGTTGCATCAATCATCACTTCAGTAATTGGCACTGGGAAATCATCCTTCAGACAAGCCTTATTAAGGTCTCGGAAGTCAACGCATATTCTGATCTGCCCACTTTTCTTCTTTACGGGCACTATGTTCACCAGCCATGTGGTGTACTGGTTTTCTTTGACGAAGCCAACATCAATAAGCTTGTCGACCTCTTTATTAATTTGGTTGATCAGCTCATGTCGCATCCTCCTGGGCGGCTGTTTTATGGGGTTGGCTTCCGGATTAATCGCCAGCAGGTGTTGTGCTACATCGGGGTTTAATCCCGGCATTTCATCATACGTCCAAGCGAAGCAGTCTTTGAACTCCCTCAGAAATTGTATGTACTGTTCTCGGACCTTTGGTTCTAGCAGGACACTAAGAAAGGTTGGCCTTGGTTCCTCCTCTGTCCCCAAGTTTACTTCTACAAGCTCATCAACAGTGGCATGGCCACCATCTTCAACTTCGGGCGGAGCCTCCTGCAAATCAACAAAACCTCCCGGGATATAGTTTTCTTCAATTTCAGAATCCTCTAATTATTCATGTCGGACCCCGGCCGATGATGACTCGCCACACAGGGCAGAAACCATCCGGCTCTGTTCAGCTTGCCCATGGGACGTGACCTGCTCCGTGTACGGCTTGAAGATTAGGTCTTCCGGTTCCGGTGACTTTACCGGCGTCAATTCCTCTGGGGAATCTATACTTTGCAGAGCTCGAACCTCTTCCAGGATATGTTAAAACTCCAAGCATTCTCTTGTATCATCAGAAATCCGGTCTTCATCTGGGGTTCCTGTGTCAAACTTTGCTTCGGCCTGGAACAGATCTTCTTTGCAAGACAGCTCCTCCCAACACCGGCATACATTTGCTTCATCGGACTTTTCTCCCCCTGGCCGGCTATTGGGATGCCCATCATCCAGTATAGACTGGTATATAATCTCTTCATCTTCTGAGAGGTAATCGTCATAACCCATCCCAGGAGGATCTTCATGTGAAAAGAAGGCGGAGATGACATCTACCTCGGCCTCATAGTATTCTTGTAAGTGTAGCCCAATCCCAGGTGCTGGGTGATCTTCATTAATTCCTTGTTGTTCTGGGGTGGATCCTAAAGTTCTTGGAATGCATTCTTCTGGGCAACGGGCTGCAGTGAAGGCATTTGCAGTTTAGAGAACATCTGCGAGACCCGTTGTGTGGTGTAGTCCAAGCCTGTGATTGGCACCATTCAGCTTGTGGATTCTTCCAGGATCATGCAGTCCTGATCATCCTCCTCAACAGGCTCCCCGGTGTAGAATATGATGGGAGGCTCGCAGAAGCGAGGGACCTCCATAATCTTGAGTGGCAGCACTGTCTGGCATTCCAAACTGGTGATGGGCTTGACCAGCCCTTCCGGTACCCTGACTTGTGTATATTTTTATTTCATTTCTTCATCAGTATCATCGGGATGAATGCTTGGAGGTGCAATCCGGGCAAAATCCCCAACATGAGAGATATGGGATACCTCATACTTCTTGACGTAGCCCCGTGGTGGCGGCGGAGACCACTCCTCTATCTTCGCTACCGACTTCTCCTGACTAGTCATAGCTTCTTTGTTCTTATCTTTTTGCAGAATGTCCGTATAATAGGATGCATCGAGCATGTGACACTCGAAGACTTCAAAGGGGTGCAGATCTGCGAACACCCTTTCCTCTTTACCATCATGACAGTACTTAATGCACTGATGCAGCGTGGAAGGCACTATCTGGTACTCATGCAACCACGGTCGCCCCAGCAAAGCCTTGTATGTGGTATTAGACTCGATCACATAGAATTGCACCGCAGTAGTGAGGTCCCCCAGTGTAATATCCCGGACCTTTCGGATCCTTCTTCATGGGTCCCGGATCTGGTTTTCGGAGTGTCCGGCTCCGTTGTGTCCGAAATTTCGTTTCGGACATCTTTCGTGTTCGGATCGGCGCGATCCGGAGTCGTTTCGGAGGCCCGGAGGCGTTCCGCGGCTTTTTCCGCGCGTGTTTTCCGATTTCCGGTGTGTGTTTCGGCTTTTTCTTCGGACGCTCGCTGCGGGCGAACCGGGCAGTTCCCCGAGGCACGAGTGGTACCGTTGCGATCGGTGCGTTCCGAGGATTCCGGAAATGTATTTTTCTAATTTTCGGTATTTTTCCGAAAAATCGGATTTTCTATATATTCCCATTTTCTTTTCTTTTCTTTTTCTTCTTTTCTCTTTTCTTCTTCTTCCTTCCTCTCTCTCCCTCACGCGACCGTGGCCGGCTCTCTCCCTCCTTCTCTCCCGTTCGACCGTGCCGACCCCCCGTTCCGGCTGCAGACGGCGGCGGTGCGACGGCGCGAGGACGTGGGTGACGTGGTGGCGATCGTGCGGGCATACGGCGAGCGTGGGAGGCGTGGAGAGGCGAGATTCTAGCGGCGTTCTTCGCGACTTCGAGCTCGGATCGGAGCGTTTCGTCGCGGACCGGAGGTAGGGTGACGTTCCTTAGCCTCATGTCTTCCTTCCCCGTGAGTTTCAGCTCGAGACGAGGTCGAGAGGGGTTTATTTTGAGCCGGGAAGGGTCGATCATGCCGCGGGGTGAGTTCGTCCGATCCATCGTTTTGAGCCCCGATTTTACGGTTTAAGGGCGTAGGAGCATGCTAGGGGGCTTGGGGGTCCTTCTCTCGCCATTTCCCCCTCCGTGGGGTTTGTTTTGAGGCCGATTGGGCGATTCCGGTGAGGTTCGCCATTTTCTCGCCGGTGAGCGATGTGCGGTCGAACCAGTGGCCGCACAACCCCTATGCGGTTCCGTTCGGACCGTTCATCGGCTCGGCGCGCTTTGGGTGAGGCTTGGCGCGCAGTGGGCTTGAGCGGTCTATCGTGGGACCGCATATCCTAATGTGCGGCCCCACAGCTACCGCCCAACCCCAAGGGTTTTGACCGTTGGTTGTGACCGTTGTGCAGTGCTCTGGGATGTGCGGCCAGGAGCTGACCGCATAACCCCTTGCACGGCCAGGTGCTGGCCGTACATCCCCTAGCGCTATGGTTGGATGTGCGGTCTGGCCCTGACCGCACAACACCTGAACGGCTAAGCCGTAGCCGCCCTTCCCCAAGTGCGGCTAAGGACTAACCGTCCAGGCTTTTTACCGTTGGGAGACGAGCGGCCAGTAGGTGACCGTTCTTCACCCACGTGCGGTCAAGAGTTGGCCGCACATCTGTTTGAACGGTCCTGTGTTAGCCGTTTATCCGTCGTTTGGACCCTGGGTGGAACGGTCCTGATATGACCGTTCTAATCCTTGTGCGGTCCCTGTGTGACCGCACATCCCTGAGCGGCCCAGTGTGGACCGTTCAAGGGTACGGGTTGCGTCGGTGTGTCTCTCGTCGTACAGAGTGTACCGGGAGATGTTGTTGGCAGCTGGTCACCGTGCGTCGGTGTTGGTACAAGGAGCGTTCCTCGTACCTGCAGTTGCACCGTTGTTTTCCGAGACTTGAGAGTCTACTCCTTCTGTGACCCTCCACTAGTCGTAGCCTACTAGTACGCGTGTGCTAGTCGCACCAGGGAGTGGTGTACGGGCTGACCTTTAGAGACGGTTTGTGGACCGGTTACCGTTGGGCCCCACGTCTTGCAGCCAGAGTCCGGCTGAGGGGAAAACCGGTCAGAGGGCCAGACCAGGGACGCGCGGTCTGTGTGTGCACACGTGGTTGGGGGCGGTTGGACCCACGTCGACGGGCGTGACCCCAGCTAGTCACTTGTTGTAGTTACTTGTACGGTGTTTGCGCCTCGGGTAGGACCTACCATGTCAGGCGGTTCACCTGCGGTGCGGTGTAAGACGTCAGGGGACGCTACCGGCTGTGCTTCTAGTGGGTGGTACTCCTGTTGAGTACGGAGTGTCAGACTGTCAGTCGTGTGTTTCCGACCTTCGGGTTTTGACGGTTCGACCGTTGAGTTTCGGTCTTCTCGTACCGTGGCACGTGTGTCGGTTTGCGTGCCGTTAGGGTCTAGTTCTGTAGAGTACAGGGCTTTCCTTTCCGAGGTACCTTTCCTACCGCTAGAGTAGTGGTTTCTCGTTTTTCGAGGTAGGGTTCGAGTGATCCCTACTGAGTCTTGTTCCGAGACTCATTCCCTGCGTGTTTTCACCGTGTTTCAGGTGAGGCGCCACCTTCGGGGAGCGTGTCAGGAGCGCAGCGGAAGCGTGGTGCGGGTGCCCAGAGGTAGTGCCAGAGGTCAGAGCCGGGGGATGCCCCGTGTAGCTGTACTTTTCTTTCTTGTCACTGTACTAGTCGTGGACTACTGTTGCTGTTGTTGTTATTTTATTGTGGACCATGTAAAATGTTAATTCATTTCCTGCTTAATATCATAACTGTTTAATTTCTGCAATTATTTGTGATGCTTGTGTAGTTTCCACACCATCCTTTTAACCCTTCCGAGTCTTCGGGCTCGTGGGTGGCGGTGCGAGTCTCGGGTTATCGGGCCTTCCCGGTAATCGGATTCTCGGGTCGTTACAGCTGGTATCAGAGCGCGGTTGTGGAATTACATGAGAATCATAGGTAATTGTATTGGTCCACTAGTCCACAACGATGATGTACATGTGACGCTGGCATGGGGCACCGCGTGTTTTATTCTGACCTTCCGTTTCTGAGTTTTCTGTCTTGTGCTTAAGGAGCGAGGATGGCGCCGAGGAGGAGTTCTCGCTCTCAGCAGGGGCAGTCGGCTGGAGGCCAGGAGATCCAGCAGGGGGTCCAGAGGGACCAGGAGGAGCATAGCAGAGTTCCGGGAGCTACCGAGGCCGCGGATGCTGCGAGGGCTCCGGGGGCCGAGGGTTTTCTCCGTGGCATGTACCATCTCATGGCTCAGCAGTTCGGCGGAGAGGCCGGTGAGGGCTCGTCAGTCAGGGGTGGGCCAGGCCGAGCAGTGAGGGATTTCATGCAGTTTCATCCACCTTACTTTAGCGGCCAGGCAGACCCTGATGCGGCTCGTGATTGGCTTGATGAGATGGAGCGGGTGTTCAGTTCTGCGAAGAGTGCTGTCGAGGACAGAGTGGTGTTGGCCTACAACCAGTTGCAGGGTACGGCTCGGAGGTGGTGGTCTTCCGAGTGGAAGACGTCCTTTCAGCTTCGTCCGCTTGAGCAGATCGAGTGGGATGACTTTGTCAGTGCTTTCGAGCGTACGTACTGTCCAGATATTGTTGCTACGCAGCGGATGCGGGAGTTTCTGGAGCTGGTGCAGGGTGACATGTCCGTGTTGCAGTACAGGGCCCGATTTGTCGAGCTGGGTCGGTACGCACCTCATATCATGGAGCATGAGAGGGTGAGGACGACGCAGTTTGTGCAGGGCTTGAGGTTGGAGCTGAGGCACCATCTGATCGCGAATGGGGCCACTGATCTCGAGACGGCGTCTCGTGTTGCGATTTCCTTGGAGATGGATATGCAGAGGACTCGAGGACCGATCAGCCAGGGGCAGTCTGTGTCAGGTCGCAGCCAGCAGTCTGCTACTCAGCAGCAGGGTTTCTTTCAGTCTGCGTCGGGTGGTTCAGGAGTGCCGGCACATGCAGCTTCGGTGACAGGATCTGCGTCCTTTGGCACGAAGGTCAAAAAGTTCTTCAAGAAGGGGTTCGGCAAGAAGAAGTCCAAGGATCAGGGGCAGGCTTCATCGGGCAGTGTGCAGCAGCCGTTTCCTTTGCAGCGACAGGGATCGGTGGGTGGATCGCGAGGACCTTGTCCACGGTGTAGTGGGACCCACCCAGGCAGGCAGTGCACGGCGCCGATCATCTGTTTTCGGTGTGACCAGCCAGGGCATATGGCGCGCGACTGTCCTCAGAGGCCGCCGCAGCAGCAGGTTTCCCAGCAGCAGCAGCAGCAGGGACAGTATCCGCCGCTACCCAGGTCAGCTAGTGTGGGAGGCAGGCAGAGAGCTCGTGGCCAGATCACGCACTTGACCAGGGCAGAGGCAGTAGCGTCGCAGCTCGTGGAAGGTACCGTTCAGATTTTGGGTTGTGCGGCTCGGGTTTTATTTGATTCTGGCGCGTCTCATTCGTTCATTTCGGAGGATTTCGCGTCGAGCGTCGAGGAGCCGGTGACCCAGTTGTCCTGTGATTTGGCTGTGGAGTTGCCTTCGGGTGACTTTATGGTCACTCCGTATTGCTTCGACCAGGTTCCGGTGTGGATCGATGGACGGAGTATGCCAGGCAGGTTGTATGCGTTGCAGCTTCGGGATTACGACGTGATTCTAGGCATGGATTGGCTCGAGACTCATGGAGCGGTGGTGGATTGTGGGATGAAGAGGGTCTACTTCCAACATCCGAGCAAGAGGACCTTCTATTTCCAAGGTATCCGTTCCGCCTCTTCTCGATTTCTTATCTCTGCTATTCGAGCCCGTCGATTGCTTGATTCAGGTTGTCAGGGTTTTCTCGCGTCAGTGGTTGTGTCTGACCGGATGGAGCCGAATGTCGAGGACATTGCGGTGGTGTGCGAGTTTCCCGATGTTTTTCCTGAGGAGTTGCCTGGATTACCTCCCCAGCGGGAGATCGATTTCGTGATCGAGGTTGTACCTGGTACGGGACCTTTGGCGAAGGCTCCCTACCGTATGGCCCCCGCTGAGTTGAGGGAGTTGAGGGCGCAGTTGCAGGAACTGTTGGCCAAGGGGTACATTCGTCCGAGCTTTTCCCCTTGGGGTGCGCCCGTGTTGTTCGTGAAGAAGAAGGACGGTAGTCTGCGGCTATGCATTGACTATCGGCAGCTGAATGACGTGACCATTAAGAACAAGTATCCGTTGCCGCGGATTGATGATTTGTTCGACCAGCTGCAGTCTGCGCGAGTGTTCTCGCGGATTGATTTGCGGTCCGGTTACTATCAGCTGAGAATTCGCGAGTCCGATGTGGAGAAGACTGCGTTCAGTACGAGGTACGGGCATTATGAGTTTCTGGTGATGCCGTTTGGGCTCACCAATGCCCCAGCAGCCTTCATGGACTTGATGCAAAGGGTGTTCCACCCGTATTTGGACCAGTTCGTGGTCATTTTCGTGGATGACATCCTTGTTTATTCGCGGTCTGCTGAGGAGCATGCGTACCATTTGGGTGTGGTGCTGCAGACGTTGCGAGATCACCAGTTGTTTGCGAAGCTCAGCAAGTGCGAGTTTTGGCTCAGCGAGGTGCACTTTCTGGGGCACGTGATTTCTGGTGATGGTATTTCCGTGGATCCCGCCAAGGTCGAGGCTGTGATGCAATGGCCGAGGCCGAGGTCGGTGACGGAGATCCGGAGTTTCTTGGGGCTTGCGGGTTATTATCGCCGGTTTATCCAGGATTTTTCCCGCATTGCGACCCCGATGACGAGGCTCACGCGGAAGGATGTGCCTTTCGTCTGGTCCGAGGAGTGTGAGCAGAGCTTTAGGGAACTGAAGAGATTGCTCACCTCGGCTCCGGTGTTGGTTTTGCCTTCTGGATCGGGAGGTTTTGTGGTGTGTACAGATGCTTCCGGCGTCGGATTGGGTGCTGTTCTGATGCAGCATGGTAGAGTGGTGGCTTATGCATCTCGGCAGCTAAAGCCCCATGAGGAGAACTACCCTACCCATGACCTTGAGTTGGCGGCAGTGATCTTCGCGCTGAAGATCTGGAGGCATTATCTGTACGGTGAGAAGTTCGAGGTGTTCACTGACCATCAGAGTTTGAGGTATGTGTTCTCGCAGAGAGATCTGAACCTCAGACAAAGGCGTTGGATGGAGTTCATGAAGGACTATGACTTCACCCTGTCTTATCAGCCGGGCAGGATGAATGTCGTCGCCGATGCCTTGAGTAGGAAGGTCGTGATCAGTACCTTGATGCTGAGGAAGTGGAGGCTCTGGGAACAGGTGCCCGAAGTATCTTTCAGGCTCAAGATTCCCCAGGAGCCAGGGTTGGCAGTGCTTGCGAGTCTGACTGTCACTCCTGCTATTCGTCGTCAGGTGACAGAGGCTCAGCATGCGGACCCTGAGTTGCCCCGGATTCTTGCGATGGCTGATGTGGAGCTCGGCGAGGACGGTGCTGCGAGGTTTCGTGGCAGGCTGTACGTCCCAGCGGAGGAGCAGGTTCGTCGTGCGGTGTTACGCGAGGCTCATGGGAGCAGGTACACTGTGCACCCGGGTGCGACGAAGATGTATCGGAACTTGCGGAGGCAGTTCTGGTGGCCTGGCATGAAGAGAGATGTTGCCGAATTTGTGGCCAGGTGCCTGATCTGTCAGCAAGTGAAGGCGGAGCATCAGCGACCAGGCGGTACTCTCCAGCCCTTGGATGTTCCTGCTTGGAAGTGGGACCATGTGACCACGGATTTTGTGGTGGGGTTGCCCAGAACCCCGACTGGGCAGGACAGTATTTGGTTGCTGGTGGATCGGCTGACGAAGGTGACGCGGTTGCTACCGGTCAAAGTCAGCTGGAGCGTGCCTAAGTTGGCTCGTCTTTATGTGGAGCGGATCGTTCCGTTGCATGGGGTTCCCATTTCGATCGTGTCGGATCGGGATCCGCGCTTCACTTCTGGATTCTGGAGGAGTTTCCAGCGAGCTCTTGGCACGGAGTTGGCATTTAGCTCGGCGTATCATCCACAGTCAGATGGTCAGTCTGAGAGGACCATTCAGACTTTGGAGGACATGCTGAGATCCTGCTGCCTGGAGTGGCAGGGGAGTTGGATTCATCACCTACCGTTAGTGGAGTTTGCCTATAACAACAGCTTTCATTCGAGCATCGGCATGGCTCCTTATGAGGCATTGTATGGGCGTCCTTGTCGGACTCCACTTGATTGGTTTGAGGTGGGTGAGCGTGTTTTGACGGGACCGGAATTGGTGCAGCAATGTGTGGATGTTGTGCACCTGGTTCGTCAGAACATGTTGGCGGCCCAGAGTCGGCAGAAGAGCTATGCTGACCGTAGGCGGCAGCCCCTCGAGTTCGCCGTGGGCGATCATGTGTTCTTGAGAGTTTCTCCGATGAAGGGGGTGATGCGGTTTGGACGGCGTGGGAAGCTGAGTCCCCGCTATATTGGTCCTTTCGCGATTGTGGAGCGCATCGGTGAGGTTGCTTACCGGTTGCAGTTACCCTCTGAGTTGGCGTCGGTGCATGACGTGTTCCACGTCTCTATGTTGCGGAAGTATATGCCCGATGACTCTCATGTGCTCGAGTTTTCCGTTTGGCCTGAGGTGACTCCAGATCTTTCTCTCCCAGAGTTTCCGATCCGCGTGGAGGATAGGCGAGAGCAGCGCCTGCGGAACAAGGTCATTCCCTTGGTCAAGGTCGTGTGGCAACGACACTCTGGTGGTGAGGCTTCGTGGGAACGTGAGGACGAGATGCGTCAGCAGTTCCCGTATCTGTTTGAGTGAGTCTTCCTCTTCTTTCCCCTTGGGTTGTTCTCAATTTCGAGGACGAAATTCCTTAAGGGGGGAGGGCTGTAATATCCCGGACCTTTCGGATCCTTCTTCATGGGTCCCGGATCTGGTTTTCGGAGTGTCCGGCTCCGTTGTGTCCGAAATTTCGTTTCGGACATCTTTCGTGTTCGGATCGGCGCGATCCGGAGTCGTTTCGGAGGCCCGGAGGCGTTCCGCGGCTTTTTCCGCGCGTGTTTTCCGATTTCCGGTGTGTGTTTCGGCTTTTTCTTCGGACGCTCGCTGCGGGCGAACCGGGCAGTTCCCCGAGGCACGAGTGGTACCGTTGCGATCGGTGCGTTCCGAGGATTCCGGAAATGTATTTTTCTAATTTTCGGTATTTTTCCGAAAAATCGGATTTTCTATATATTCCCATTTTCTTTTCTTTTCTTTTTCTTCTTTTCTCTTTTCTTCTTCTTCCTTCCTCTCTCTCCCTCACGCGACCGTGGCCGGCTCTCTCCCTCCTTCTCTCCCGTTCGACCGTGCCGACCCCCCGTTCCGGCTGCAGACGGCGGCGGTGCGACGGCGCGAGGACGTGGGTGACGTGGTGGCGATCGTGCGGGCATACGGCGAGCGTGGGAGGCGTGGAGAGGCGAGATTCTAGCGGCGTTCTTCGCGACTTCGAGCTCGGATCGGAGCGTTTCGTCGCGGACCGGAGGTAGGGTGACGTTCCTTAGCCTCATGTCTTCCTTCCCCGTGAGTTTCAGCTCGAGACGAGGTCGAGAGGGGTTTATTTTGAGCCGGGAAGGGTCGATCATGCCGCGGGGTGAGTTCGTCCGATCCATCGTTTTGAGCCCCGATTTTACGGTTTAAGGGCGTAGGAGCATGCTAGGGGGCTTGGGGGTCCTTCTCTCGCCATTTCCCCCTCCGTGGGGTTTGTTTTGAGGCCGATTGGGCGATTCCGGTGAGGTTCGCCATTTTCTCGCCGGTGAGCGATGTGCGGTCGAACCAGTGGCCGCACAACCCCTATGCGGTTCCGTTCGGACCGTTCATCGGCTCGGCGCGCTTTGGGTGAGGCTTGGCGCGCAGTGGGCTTGAGCGGTCTATCGTGGGACCGCATATCCTAATGTGCGGCCCCACAGCTACCGCCCAACCCCAAGGGTTTTGACCGTTGGTTGTGACCGTTGTGCAGTGCTCTGGGATGTGCGGCCAGGAGCTGACCGCATAACCCCTTGCACGGCCAGGTGCTGGCCGTACATCCCCTAGCGCTATGGTTGGATGTGCGGTCTGGCCCTGACCGCACAACACCTGAACGGCTAAGCCGTAGCCGCCCTTCCCCAAGTGCGGCTAAGGACTAACCGTCCAGGCTTTTTACCGTTGGGAGACGAGCGGCCAGTAGGTGACCGTTCTTCACCCACGTGCGGTCAAGAGTTGGCCGCACATCTGTTTGAACGGTCCTGTGTTAGCCGTTTATCCGTCGTTTGGACCCTGGGTGGAACGGTCCTGATATGACCGTTCTAATCCTTGTGCGGTCCCTGTGTGACCGCACATCCCTGAGCGGCCCAGTGTGGACCGTTCAAGGGTACGGGTTGCGTCGGTGTGTCTCTCGTCGTACAGAGTGTACCGGGAGATGTTGTTGGCAGCTGGTCACCGTGCGTCGGTGTTGGTACAAGGAGCGTTCCTCGTACCTGCAGTTGCACCGTTGTTTTCCGAGACTTGAGAGTCTACTCCTTCTGTGACCCTCCACTAGTCGTAGCCTACTAGTACGCGTGTGCTAGTCGCACCAGGGAGTGGTGTACGGGCTGACCTTTAGAGACGGTTTGTGGACCGGTTACCGTTGGGCCCCACGTCTTGCAGCCAGAGTCCGGCTGAGGGGAAAACCGGTCAGAGGGCCAGACCAGGGACGCGCGGTCTGTGTGTGCACACGTGGTTGGGGGCGGTTGGACCCACGTCGACGGGCGTGACCCCAGCTAGTCACTTGTTGTAGTTACTTGTACGGTGTTTGCGCCTCGGGTAGGACCTACCATGTCAGGCGGTTCACCTGCGGTGCGGTGTAAGACGTCAGGGGACGCTACCGGCTGTGCTTCTAGTGGGTGGTACTCCTGTTGAGTACGGAGTGTCAGACTGTCAGTCGTGTGTTTCCGACCTTCGGGTTTTGACGGTTCGACCGTTGAGTTTCGGTCTTCTCGTACCGTGGCACGTGTGTCGGTTTGCGTGCCGTTAGGGTCTAGTTCTGTAGAGTACAGGGCTTTCCTTTCCGAGGTACCTTTCCTACCGCTAGAGTAGTGGTTTCTCGTTTTTCGAGGTAGGGTTCGAGTGATCCCTACTGAGTCTTGTTCCGAGACTCATTCCCTGCGTGTTTTCACCGTGTTTCAGGTGAGGCGCCACCTTCGGGGAGCGTGTCAGGAGCGCAGCGGAAGCGTGGTGCGGGTGCCCAGAGGTAGTGCCAGAGGTCAGAGCCGGGGGATGCCCCGTGTAGCTGTACTTTTCTTTCTTGTCACTGTACTAGTCGTGGACTACTGTTGCTGTTGTTGTTATTTTATTGTGGACCATGTAAAATGTTAATTCATTTCCTGCTTAATATCATAACTGTTTAATTTCTGCAATTATTTGTGATGCTTGTGTAGTTTCCACACCATCCTTTTAACCCTTCCGAGTCTTCGGGCTCGTGGGTGGCGGTGCGAGTCTCGGGTTATCGGGCCTTCCCGGTAATCGGATTCTCGGGTCGTTACACCCAGTGTGAGGTTGAAATCTACGACCCCCAAAGGTGTCTCACACTCCTGGTTAAAGCCCACGATCTTCATGTCTCTGACCTTGGTGAGGTACATATCAAAGTAGTACTTTTGATAGATGCGGTACGGCAGAATATTTACAGCAGCCCCTGGATCTATCAATATTCAACTTAACGGCTGGCAGTTGAGATGTCCCCTCATGTATAGCGGCCTGTTGTGGCTGGGATTTGGAATCAACATGTCATCTTCAGTGAAAGTGAATGCTGGCCCAGAATTGACTTTTGTCAGTAGTGCTTCATACTATGCTGGCGACTGTAGAGCATCAATAATCGCTTGGCGGACATCCTCGCTCAAGGAAAGAATTTCCCATATAGAGAATCTGGTGGGGAGCTTCTTCAGCATTTTCATAATTCGGCTGCCTACCCGGACGTTGGAGAGCCGCATCTCTTCTGCCCAGCGGGGCTTTGGAGGCTCCCGAGGTGCTTGCGGCATTACCTGCCCACTTCTTGTCTCGGCTTCTTGGTTGGTTTCTTGAGGGGCTTCTTCTGGAAAGACGGCCCTTGGTGTTGCTGGGGAATCTTTTCCTTCTCCTTCACCCTGCTTAGGCTTCAGAGCCATTGATTGCTGGTGCTTATTACTTCTGACTGGTGCAGTTTATACTGGATTGTCGCCCTCTAAATTGGATAAGAATTCAAGGAATGACGGATCTCCATCCCTTCTTTTCTCTTCTTGGTATAGACTAGCAGGAGGAGGGATCTGGACACCTCGCACTTCTGGCTCTGCTATCTGATAAGGTTGCTCTCCCCTGAAAATGATATTGTGGTTGGCCGGTGGGGGACGTCCCCATCTTCTCCCAGAACGGGTAGCATGCACCGAGGTTGAAGCTTCAGCATGGTTGGCTTCCAATGGCGTGGCCGATGCCTCTGCGTCATCATCCTCCCCAGGCAAGGTGAACAACACCGAGAGTGTATTGCAGTGTACTGTCACGACTTTCTTCTGTTCTTTGGCTGCCTTTTCTTCTTCTGGTGCTTTGACTTTGCTGGCTCTTGCCCCCAGAAAGGTTCAGTCTCATCTTTTTTCTATTTTTCCTCTAGTTTTTCTTCAATGGTCAATTCTTCTAGCTGCTCCCAGAGTATGCAATCTTTTACCAGCAGGGGCTTCGGCTCAGTCTATTCATATTCGTCGAGCCCGTTGATGTACTGTTTGAGATGTTTTGCTTCATGACTTATTTCTTTATGTGTGGGAAGCGGAGTCTGCCTCCTCCGATTGTAGGTGGGGATTCGGATGACCAGCTGTGTCTCAGCTAGATGCCAAATCGACTTTACTGGAGGTGCACCCGGGTCCGGAGTGGCATTCCGAATGGATGGTCCAGTTGTTCCGGCAACAGGTGTCCTCTTTCTGGTCTTCACCGGCTTTGTCTACCACCCTTCCTGATACCTCAATGGGGTTAGGAAGCATGTCTCATAGGTGTGCCGAGTGCATTCTTCAACAGCCTCTTCGGGCAACTGCTGATATACAGAAATCATATTTGCAGCCATCCTCAGTGCTGGAGGTTCATGGGGGCATGGAGGGTTCACCTGGTAGTCTCCCAACTGCAGTTCACCCCTTTTGAACATACTCTCCATAACATCTTTGAAGACATAGCAGTCTTCTATAGCATGCCCCAGTGCTCGGTGATACAGACGGAACAGCGGGTCATCTTTCTTTGCTGCATCAGCGGGTCTCTTCGGTTCGGGCAATGTTACTTTGTTGAACTTGTAAGCCCAATTGAACAGTGCACCTGTCTTCTCTTTGGGGAATGAGTATGCCTTTCTCATCTTGTTCCTTAGGGAGACCTTTTCTTTCATTTCCGCTGGGCCTGCCGGTGGAGGGGCCTCAGTTGCCTTATTTTTTCCTTTCTGTTGTTCAAAGGTTCCAAAATCAACAGTGTTAGCTTCTGAATGTGATGGCCGTCGATCAGCAGCCTTCCCTTTTTGCATAGCAGGGACATTGGCGGTCGGACGCTTAGATAGGAACGTCTCGACCTCTGCAACTATGTTATTTAACCGGTCAAATGTTCTGACATCTGCCCCGATCATCTTTTCTAGCACCTCCCTTCTAAGATTCTGTTTGCATATTTGTACTGCATCTTCTTGATGGAGAGGTCGCCTGCATCTCATAGCCAGATTCCTCCATCTTTTTATATAATCCAGGGCGGTCTCATCTTGTTTCTGCCTGGATACATACAGTTCGGCTATTGTGATTTCTTTTTCTGTAACATGAAATCTGTCTCGGAACTTCCGCTGCATATCGGGCCAGTCAGCTACCGACCCAGCTGGCAAGCTAGAGTAGCATTCAAAGGCTAACACTGTAAGGGACAAGCCAAAGAATTTCAGCAAATATGCTTCATCAGCCGCCAGGTCGCCCATAACTATAGTGTAATAGGCTATATGCTCCCTAGGAGAGCCTTGGCCATTGAACTTTTCAAACTTCGGCGGCTTGCTGACGCCTGGTGGTAGTCTCTTGGCAGCATAATGTGTAGGGTACGGTACCTTGTAGATGTCATAGGTACCAGAATCGTCCCCGACTTTCTCAGACAACTTCATCTCGACAATCTTTTCTATCATCAGTTTGTTTGCCACAGCTGGATCCACTGGTTCCGGAAAGAAATATGCCTGCTGATGGCTGAAAGGGGTCGTCATGACCGTTGTATGCAGCGTCGGCTGAGATGCTGGCACAGCAGACTACGTTTGAGATACAGAGGGCTGGGCTGTCACCTGTTGTGGAAGAGGCTGATTTGGCGCCTTGCCTTCGCTATTCAGATGAGGAACGGCTGGGACGACCACCTCGGCTGAGCTGGAAGTCTGCTCTGCTGGCTCGGCCTGCTTAGAAATAGGTGTCTGCTCATTTCTCTCATTCAACTATCTTCTGAGAGAATCGATTTCCTGCTGATACCTCATGAACATCATCTGGATCATGGGATCTATGGTTGTTGGAATTTGCATCTCCCCCGAAGTCCCTTCAGCGGGGTCTAAGAGAGGGTTATCTTCCTCTTCAGTAGTCACCACATTTACTGTCATCGTGGTGACCCTTCGGGATTCATTGACGGCCGAGAGGTCGTCTTGATTAGCAGCTACTATCTTATCTTTCGCTGCCTTGCTTCTTCTTGTCACTGCACCCGGTCTGTGCGCCAGGCTGATCAGTTCTTCTGGTTGATCCGGTAACATACCATATCTTCCGGCGACGCCGGCCATATTGCAAGCAAGAATCTGCATTCTTCCTCTCTACCTGCGAACTCTTCTCTTGACCTATCCAGGATATGTCAGACGGTCAAATACATACATTCTCTTTTCTTTTCCCTCTTCCTGGTAGATATCTTTCTCATATCTGGCCCTGCGGCCATCTTCATAGTCATTGGAGTCAGAGGACGAAACCTCCAGCATCACTTCTTCTTCTTCCATAGTGCCCAAGGCACGAGATAGTCTTCGTTTCCCCAGGGAGGAGTTCCCTAGGCAATGAAAGTAATATTGAACCACCCGGTTCATCTCTTCCTGACTGTGCCCTTGTAGCTCTGGACGGGGCAGCAGTCTCTCCGTAGTCTTCGACTGATAGGCCAGCCTCGAGACTTGAGCAGCCAAGTACTCTGACTTGGGATATCTGAATACATCGGCCTGTCTAGCGCAGGCCCTGAGTCTCTGCGGAGCAGCAACAGAAGCAACTCCCTTCACTCTCCTTTTGTCTTCCTTTTGAAAATCTCCGCCCCTCCTCCCGGGGTGAGTGACATCAACATCTTTCTCTTTCTTCTCCCATCTCCTGCCCCCGGCCCTGGGGCGGACAGCAGCAACATATTCTTCTTCCCTTTCATATCTTCTGCCCCCAGCCCTGGGGCGGGTGACGGCAGCATCCTCTTCTTGAGCTGGTGCCCAGCTCTAAGTCTTCTTCGGCATCCAGACTTGTTTAAACTTTGCTGACTTAGGCGCCAGCGGCTGTTTCCCCTTGTTCTCCCAGTCGACCTTTCTGGTGGCCAACGGCTGGAATCTGTTGTTGGTATGGACCGATGGAATGACCCTGTCCGGCAGTGCATCCATGGGGCGGCCATTGAGGTTCACCCTCATGTTCCCCACCATCATAGTCTTTCCTGAGGCCGAGAAACGACCTCCAGTTGCAGCAAACCGGTCCCTCCGGTTATTTCTCCTTATCTTACCAGCAGTGGCAGAGACAGCAGTCTTCGTTCCCATGTGATGGACAAAGCAAGAAATGACAGTAGGAGCAACCACCTTCTTCTCCTCCTCAGCTCTTGGTGCCACCGTGGCCTCTACTGTGGCGACGCTTCCAGCTTCGTTGTCGACTTGTAGCAGGTCGACGAATACTAGGCCCAAGCAGTTGGGCAGACCCACCGCCGGAGGCATGGATCCGAACTCCATTGGTACCGCCAGGTACCCTCCATGGATGTGGCCATCGACCACCTGCTGGCCGAAGTGAACAGCAACCAGTCCAGTCTCCATTTGTAGTTCCTGCGAGTAAGATTAACACACAGTTAGAATTTTAAGAGAGGCCGCCGGGCCTCCTACTTTGGCGTAGAGATGAAGGGAGACGAGCTCCCAACGGGCGTGCCAGCTTGTGGGAACAGATTTTCTTCGGTTTTTATTTTGGTTATTTGTTTGATATATTATCTGGTTATTGACTCGTTAGTTAGTTTATTAGGCGTGCCAGTCACCGGGGTGACAGTTTTATTGTGCGCTCGACCTGACTTGGTCATTCGATTGTGAAGTCTGAGTCGGGTCCGGAAGTCCTCCATGCCGTAAAGGCCATGACGTTAATTACGCCCTCCCTAAGGAAGGCAACCCCTGATTAAACGCCAAAGACAGGAGGCCTCAGAAGGCGATCGACAATGCTAAAATACGAAATAAAGCTTTCATGCTGTGGACAGATTTATTGAATTTGGTGGATTAAATCAGGCAGCATAACCTTTGGCTTTGGGTCATGCCGGGTAGAGATAGAAGACCATCCACGTAGTGGCGGGACGGAATTCGGATAATCATTAGGGTATTTCCCTTTCGATATTTCCACTTAACCGGATGCTCCAAATAGATTCGTTTCCCCCAAAAGATGGAGCCAGATGGGAGGTGTATTGATGACACTCCCTTGGCTCATCGGGGTTGATAACATTAGACTGGATTTCGGCAGCATCTCCCCTTAACTCGGGTCATGCCCGGGGAAGAATAGGTGATCATCCACGGAGTGCCGGGATGAAAACCGAAAGAGAGGGGCACTAGGCCCCGGCACGGTGTAATGTTGGGGACGGTTCCCCGTTTATTTATCCCATGGGATGTACCCGATGACCTATGGATATCCCTCGGATTGGTATGGTGGGGTAATCAAAAGTTGGATAGAGGAGGAAAGATTCTCGGCGTGGCAAAAATGAGCATAAACAGGCTTCCCGGCGCGGTGAAAAAGGGTTCTCGGCGCGCCTCTTGGAGGGGCTTCTCGGCATGGCCTTGAGCGTATTCTCGGCACGGTCAATAGAGGGGCTTCTCGGCACGGCTGAAACAAAGGGGAAGAGGGTTCTCGGCATGGCTGAAATAGGGGGAAGAAGGTTCTCGGCGCCAGTTCTCGGCGCGAGGCCGCGCCGGGAGCTATTCATCGTGCCGAGGGATGCTGGCGCCGGGAAGATGATGGTTTTGGGTGCTGGGAAGGTTTATGGGGTTTTACGGTACTCTGTTCTGAGGATTTTCTTTGGGATTCAGATGATGACTGGGGGATTTTTAGGATGCAAACTAGGAGGGAGTCAAGGGCTTTACCAGGTTAACATCAAGGAACCGTAGGGATGAAAAGGGGGGTTCAAGGGATTAAAGTCATCAGGCATTCGAAACCCTCTGGAACAGGCTTAATGCCATTTATGCCGCCGGCCATCCAGGGGATCAAGAGATGACTGTCTCTGATCCCTGTAATGGCCTTGATGGCTTGGGGAACTTGAGAAGGATGAAGACTCCATTGCGTTATTATCATCGATGTCGTCGAGGGAGAGAGAGGGGGGCAAAACCCAGAAATCCACAGAAGTAAGGATCGGGGCTCTGCAATATCTCCGTCGAGACTACAAGAGGGAAGAGTAGCGGAGAGTGT
Organism: Amorphophallus konjac; assembly: GCA_022559845.1. Classification (NCBI taxonomy): domain Eukaryota; kingdom Viridiplantae; phylum Streptophyta; class Magnoliopsida; order Alismatales; family Araceae; genus Amorphophallus; species Amorphophallus konjac. The sequence continues at coordinate 47,187,061 of CM040124.1, read as the reverse complement.
TCTACAACCACTCGGGCGAACGATAGACACTCGAAACCACGGATTCACCAATCAAACGATGCGATAGAAAGGTTAACGATAACAATCGCCAGAGAGAGATGAGGGAAAAGAATCCTGGGCCTCCATTCATTCAATCGGTCTCATCGTTCACATTTCATCGGTTACAGAGATATAATTTGAACGATAACAGAGAAGAGCTCTAGACATTATTTAAATAGAAGAAAAAAAAGCCCACAAAAGGGGAGGAAAGGGTACATCGGATGAAGAAATAAAACTCATTCGGATAATAAGAAGATGGGGGAGGGCGGAGCATTGACTCCTCTCCCTCCCCAAGCACCGACCTTCTCCTTCTTTCAGCCTCCGCAGCAGCTTCTCTTCTCTCCTCCCTCTTGTTATCTGGCTATCTGAATATCCCTCTTCTTTTCTCTTTGATGACTCGCTCTATCTTTCTTATCCTCCCTCGTGTAAGTGGACGAAGTGGGGGGTCTTATAGGCACAACACCCCCCCTTCTCGGCATGATCCACTTTGGTGCGTCTTGCACACCTTCCCGGCGCGCCTCAGTCGATTGCGGAGGCTTCCGGTACAAAGAGTATAGCTTCTCGGTGCCACTCCCGTGGGCTTTGGTGAGGAGCTCTCGGCGCCACACTCATGGGCCCATTTAGGGCTTTTAATGTTTTGATCTCTCTCATAAGCGGGCTTGAGCTGTCAAAGATGCCTAACCTGCCTTTTCATCTGCCAGTCCCTCGAATCTGTCAGAACTGGTGAAGGCCTCTTAGTTGGTGAGTTGACATAGTATTATCAGAACATTTCTGGAGATTTTCATCAGTCAATAGACCGTAATTCTTTATCAGCACTGCCATCTGGGCGATGACAACACCGGACATCAGCTTGGCCCGGGGGGGGGGGGGGGGGGGGGGGGCTTCAGCCGGGTGATAGCTTTAGTGACTACTCTTCTGTAGTTCTGGCTTTGCAGGAATCCCTGGGATCTTCATTTCTGATTCAATCTTCTCTTCGGTTTCATCTTTATTCTTGATTATATTTCAGGTGTCAACACCATACTTTCGACAAGTCACGTAGCTAGCTAGATTTCTAAAGAATGACAGTGTCTAAGGAAAGAGGTCCACGGACAAACGCTTTAAGTGTATAAGTGGTTACTTAATTAGGACCGTGTGAATACGAGGAGAACCTCCCACTGTCCTACCTCTTACCTGGCCGTGATTCTTTGATTTTCTAGTTAAGTTCCGACTACGAAAAATGGGATAGAATTTTCGCAAGAGTGGTTCCTTATTTTCGACAAGTCGCATAGTTAGCAAGATTTCCAAGGAAGAATAGTGTCTAAGGAAAGTGGTCTACGGGAAAATGCTTAAGTGGATAAATGGTTACTTAATTAGGACCTCGTGAATACGAGGAGAACCTCCCACTGTCCCACCTCTTACCTGACTGTGATTCTTCGATTTTCTGGCTAAGCACCCGACTGTGAAAAACTTGATCCAAACCTGTTTCACGAGATTTTCTGCAAGGGTTGATTGTGCTTTGTCCAGCAATCCAATTTTCTTATCGACTTAATGTCGTTAAACATGATGCATTCTTATTGTCTAAATATCGTTGAACATGATGTCTTAAATCATCCTTGAACTTCTCTTACAACTTGTAATCTTGTACTACTTATTCCTTGAATGATAATTTTTGCTAGATCTGTACTTTATTTCATGAGCTTTACCTTGAAATTCTTTGGTCATACATATTATGTGGATGTCTAAATATACTTGGGATCTATGATCCATAACCACAATGTCTGGCGTTAATGGGGCCCGACCTGGTCTTGGGGGGGAGCGTCCGAAAGTACTTGTGCCCATGGGAGCTATTATTGACCTGGTGTGGCATTGCACCGAAACATGCGTGCAAGATTCATTTATAACATTCCACAATTTGTGAAATACTTGACTTGTTTGAATACTTGAAAGTACTTGAATTACGTGAAATACTTGACTTGTACATGCTTGCGTGAAATAGCCTATTCCATGATAATACTTGCTACCTAATCATTCTCTACTTGAATTCACCTTGTCTACTTGTGATTCCAATTACTTGCATTCTTTACTCTCTCTCTTATTCATGTTCCATGTTTTAGTTATGTTTCTCGACATAGCACATTAACTTTATCTAAAATGTTATTTACTTAAAGTTGTCTGGTATAGAGATATAAGTCCTACTGAGCATTTCGCTCACCATACGTTTTCGATTAATATTTCAGGTAGTTCCAATGATGAACCCCAAATAAATGGGGACGGACAAGAGTGAAAAGGGAGACCAAGCTTATCTTAGATACCTAGGATTAAATTGTTGCTCTTGCTAGAATTAAATATATTGGAAGATGTATTATGCCTCTCAAGACTTAATGATGTTGTAAAAACTTTACTTCGATGAAATAATAGTATCATTTTGTTATTATCTCCCATTGTGGTTGGATCTTTATACGCATGCTTTGATCGACACGAGTGTTACGACTCATCGCACCTCGATATTTCACGTCGGGACGTGACAACAATTATAACCATTCAATAAGGCTCTCAATATCGCAACGGATATTGTAGAGATTAGAGGTCTCTTTAACAGTTAATCAAAGGTGTTCGACTACCGATGAAAATAAACATCAACCACGATCGGTGGGGAGAAGTCTAGTATACGAATCTCAATCGTTTGATAAACATAAAGTGCGGAAATAATCATGCACATGCTAATTAAATAGCTAAATAAATGTGCATCTTTGTTCAACAAATGAACACCTAATTCTTTTGTTATTTTTTTGCATGAAACATAGATATCACCATTCACTAGGCATCTATATTGAATTACTTAACTTTATAGGTGCATTTGAAATATCTACCTACAATTAACTGAACAGCCCAGACATGTTATGTCATGCTTATTAAAGAATATTTGTTTGTGTCATCACCAAATAATAGTTGCAAGGTCTTGCTTATATATATATATATATATATATATATATATAGAAGTGGGCTTTTCCCTGCAAGCAAAATGCAAGCCTTCTACAACTGTCATAAGTGTCAATAATTTTTGGAAAAGTATGAAAGTCATTGCATGTTATCCCTGTGAAGCATGTGAACAGAGGAAAGCCAGCGCAATACTTTCCCTATCTTGAGAATGCAATCACTGTATATACCCATTTATCGGTATTACTAATTATTGTATATGTCCATATGTTACCTTTCCTGTACATGATAAATACGGGGCCTTCACCCCCACGTCAATATACAGAAAAACTCAGAGCATTTTAGCTCCTCTTCTTCTCTGTTCAACTCTATTCACATGGTATCATAGCAGTACAAGATTCTTGGGTAGCAATCCCTTCACGATTCCATTTGAGGAGGCTTCCTCTTCCTTTAAGCCATTACCAACTCTTTCCTATTGATCTCTTTGTTTTGATTCTCGTTTGGCTTCTTCCACCAATGAGAAATCAACTTCTACTGCATTAGGTAACTTTTAAAACTACTCTTGCTTCAGAAGTCTATATGTTCTTTGGTGTCACAATGGAATCACCGAGACTTGCTGTGAGATTAGATGGGAGAAATTATTTCCTGTGGGCCTCGTACTTCAGAAATTTTTTGGAAGGACAGGACCTTTGGGGTTATGTTAATGGTGATATCAAGACACCGATGGATGGTGCGTCTACTTCCAAGTGGGTGATTAACAATGCCAAAATCATAATGATTGTTCTTTGTTTACCACCTCCACAGCCCATGGACGCATTCTTGTCCTCATCTACGTTGATGATATTTTGATAACTGGAGATGATAAGCAGGGCATTGAAGCCCTCAAAGATGTTCTTCAGCAATCTTTTCAGATGAAGGATCTTGATCTTGCAGCATATTTTCTTGGCTTAGAAATATCTAAACATCCACGTGGGTACTTTCTGAGTCAACGAAAATACACTCACGATCTAATAGCATTGGCTGGCCTCACTGATGATAAAACTTTAGATACTCCTCTTGAGTTAAATGTGCAATATGGCAGCACGGATGGTGATCCTATTTTTGATCCCACTCTTTATCGATGACTTGTTGGCAGTCTGGTTTATCTTATTGTCACACGCCCTGATATCGCACACGCAGTGCATCTTATGAGTCAATTTGTATCGGATCCTAGACGATTACACTTGACGACTGTTCATCGTATAATTCGCTATCTTCGCTCTACTCCAACTTTGGGATTATCATATCTCACCACCTCGCCATCGGAATTACACGCCTTTTCTGATGCTGATTATGCCGGCTGTAAAGACACGCCGATCTACCACCGGATATTGCATCTTCCTCAGAAGTTCTCTACTCTCATGGAAATCTAAAAAGTAATCTACTGTGTCGAGGTCTTCCACTGAAGCGGAGTACCGAGCAATGGCATCTACTTCTGCTGAAATCATTTGGCTTCGTCGACTTTTGTCTGATTTTGGCATTTCACTCTCGTCTCCCACTCCATTGTTTTGTGACAATGAAAGTGCAGCCAAGATTGCAAACAATCCTGTGTTTCACGAACGCACCAAACATATTGAGATCGACTGCCATTTTGTTCGAGAAAAATTTGAGCAAGGTCTTATTTCTCTGCCGCACGTTCCTTCCAAAGAACAGGTTGCTGATTTCTTTACGAAATCTAAGACGCGGAGCCGTCATGCATATTATATTAGCAAACCGATGCTGACCCACCATCAGTTTGAGGGGGTGTGTGAACATAGGAAAGCCAGCGCAATACTTTCCCTATCTTAATTGTATATTATTTTTAATCTTCACAGTGATGGTTGAATTAGCGAATAATGTATCAATAAATGTATTTTTAATCATTCTTTTAGTTTCTTGACCCATTCTTAAATGAATCCTGTTTTTGACTTGTCGTGGTCCTCCTTTGTATCTTGAAGGTTGGTTCTAAACGTAAGAGGCCATGGAACACTGATGACATGGCTAGAGGTGCAATACGGGCTCGTCAATTCTTGCAAGAGTTCAGCCGTCTGCCGTTAGAACAGATGGATTTGAAGCAGGCCTTACAGGAGATTAATAAGTTGAGATGTGACCTGGAGAAAGATGCAGCTGATAATCCATGGCTTCAGCAATTTTTTGATTCTGGAAATACCTAGTACGGCACCAGCTGGTTAAATCATGCCAAAAAAATACCCCCTGTGGATGATGGCATGTTTGTTGTCGGCTGCCCTGATCACCTGGCCGGTGGTGATGTTGCTATCTTTGTCTTGTGTGAAGTGAGACTACGACGGAACATTTATGTACTTATAATCCACATAATCACAGGGCACAGATTTAAATAGTTATCTCTGCAACTCCATTCGGCCAACTGCGTTTCTATGCCAATTTTTGTAGCTCATCCCGTAAACACAGCAGAGCAGTTGTGAAGGGGGGGGGGGGGGGGGGGGGTTGTTACGGCTAATAGAAGACAACAGGGCCTATGACAGCCGCTTTATGGCTTCCTCCCCACGTACCGTGGAGCAAGGTGGATCTACTTCACGGAATGATTTTCTGCGTGCTTTGAATCAGCATTTGATTTGACAAATACTTGGGGGTGGGGGTGTACTTTTAATGTATATATGTTTCTACGTAAATAAAAACATATGAGAATTATTAACGCACTTCTCTCTCACCACATTGTCTTATTTCATGTGTTGTAGGCCCTAGGTGTTACCCCTACCGTCGTCGTCACCCGAGCCTCCGCGTAATTCATGTTTGTGTGAAAAAGAGGATACGGACCAAATAACTTACAAGACCCAAATAGGTCAACCTTCCTAATTTTCTTAAAAAAATACACATCAAAAATAAGAGTTTCAATTAAAAGTAAATGAATTTTTTTTTATTTTTTAATGTGAGATAAATCAAGACTCAAATCTTTTAAAATTTAAAACAGAGATTCCACGTGGATGTCACCGGGGATATCGTTTGAAGATTTGCATTGTTGCAAGCCATCGTCAAGTCTAGTCTAATATTCCTATCTATTTTTCACATCGCTTACTGGCTCGCCGCCTGATCAAGACAGAATTAGACATCAACAAATTTCATAGACACTGTTGACATATATAAAATGTAACACCAAGAAATAGAAAAAAATACTTCGCTACAACAAATCACCTCAAACGTAAAATTCGAGATGTCGGGTCTTTTGCAATAACGAGGGTCGTGAAATGTGTTTTGAGGTGTTTCATTTAAGGGTTTATGACAGCAGATGCCAGAATTTGAACGTATTATCATATTATTATTTCAACTAAAGGGGGAGTATGGGACATCGCCAAATCTGACCGAGTCTGCCGTTTTGTAGTACGCGTTGTATATATGACTGCAGCATATTAATATACTCGCTAGCTTGATGATCTGCAGTATATATACGCGTTGTATATATGACCTTTAAAATCGGATACCTTGACCAAGACGTACATTTGGGCATTTTCATGTGAGACAGAGATCGATGATCTGCGTGAAGTTCATATTATTTCGTGGATGAATCGATGTGAAGTCAGAGTTTTTATCTGATTAATCTTCGTAGCCGCCGGCCTCCGCCCCTTCTTCGGGCAAGCCAAACCCCCCCACACAGGGCAACGGCATGTCAACTCCATGTACAGGTTTGCTTGTTCTTTCTTTCTTTCTTTTTTTTAAGGTCGCCGGCTGGAAGAAGTCCTACTTTACTAGTTTTGCCGTAGACTTTTTACAAATCATTGTAGGCATGTTCATGTGAGACAAATATGATCTGCATGAAGCTTAAATTATTCGTAGATGAATGGATCTACTTTACTAGTTTTGCCGCCGGCCTCTGCCCCTTGAGGTTAACTCCACACGGGGCAATGACAGGAACTCCACGGGTTGGTTTGTTTATTTATTTGTTTACAGTTGTGAAGTCTTTTGAGTCTATTAAAATCTTGCACACCTTTTTTTAACAAATCCTTTTAAATCTGACCCCCGCAGGTTTCAACCTTGGGCACTTTGAGTGTACCAACTGAGCCACTCCTGATCATGGTCCATAACGTGAAATTTAAAGAAGGTTATAAATACGTACATGTTTGGATTAGAAAGATCTGGTGTGGGTGGCATATAGAGATACGGATATATATATATAATATATATATATATATATGCATTATGATGGCATGCCTAAGATTTTTACATATAGAGAGAGAACGCTCCTCTACCGTGCACGATGAATAATAATATTCTTATAATGGAGAAGATAGAACTAATTAAAAATCACGCCGTCGGTCATTCAACCTTCTAATCTTTACATTTGCTGATGATCGTGATTAAGGACAAAGCTAATGGTAAAACCAAGAATTAATTAGTAATGGAATCCCCAGAGTTTAATTAGTTGAGAAATTTTCTGAAAGAGGAGTCAGGCCAATTCAAAACCCAGACACGATTAATTACCTGATGCGTGCAACCCAGTGCAGAATGCCATTAAAGATGTCGATAATCATGCATGAAATATCTCTCCGTTGGTTCAAACGAGGCAAAAGGGTTATGACATATGAATGACGTATAGATAGACCTCAGCTCCTCCCCTCCCGTGTGCGTGCGTAAAACTTCATGGCAGCCAAACTCCCGGCGGCTCTTGTCGTTGAGCTAAGATTTGATAGGTGACCACAGTGGTTGCTTCCAAAGCCAAATTGACTCTAAATATTTCAAGAAAAACTTTAAAATATAATAATTATTAAAATATACTAAAAAAATCTTCAAATTTATACCTCTCTTTTTTTCCTCCAGAATATGTGTGTTTCTGACCTCACAATATATACGGTTTTGATCTAAAACGTACACTTTGCATATACTTTTGAAGTTATTTATAGTACACTTTTAGAATTCACTTTTTCATCGAAGCGTATGTTGATAATTAATAAATAAAATAACATTATTTAAAAAATCTTAATTTCTTGAACTTAATTTGTTCATCCAGTACTCAAACATTAAATTCCCCTCATATCCCATCTGCAAACTTTCCTCCTCCAAATTAAACGCTGGCAGCACCTACCGAAGTATAGATACATTAGCGAGACAATTATTATCGTGTTCGTGTGGAGCTGATCATGGCTCCTGCCGTCCTCGTTCTATTGTCCGTGATCCTCTTCAACGCCTGCGATCTCGGTACCGCAGATACCCTCAGCAACACCCCGCTCAGGTCCTCCTGCGCAGGCAACTACAGCACCGGGATCAACAAGACGTTCCAGGCCAACCTCAACACCCTCTTCTCCTCCCTCAACGCCAGGTCCCCCATCTCCAACTTCTACAACACCACCGCAGGCGATGGCGCAGACCGCGCCTACGGCCTCTACATGTGCGAGGGCGACCTCTCCTCCGACGACTGTCGCAGCTGCGTCGAGGCCGCCACGGCCGGCGTCCTGCAGAGCTGCCCTTCCAATCGGCAGGGCATCATCTGGTATGACTACTGCCAGCTGAGGTTCTCGGATTACGACTTCTTCGGCGTCAAGGACGTCAGGGGTTTCCCCAGGACGAACCCTTACGCGACGGTCTTCAATCCGTCGCTGCCGCTGGGTGTGCTCTCTCGCCTGGTGGAGGACGCCCCTTCGCGGCCGCTGAAGTTTGCGGCCAACGCCTCGGTCACGGCCGGCGTCTACGCGCTCGCGCAGTGCACGGACGACCTCAGCCGCGGGGACTGCAGGGAGTGCCTGGGGACGATACTGCAGAACATCAGGGACTGCTGCAGCAACGCCCAGGGGTACCGCTACCTGGCGCCCAGCTGCTGGGTGCGATACGAGGCCACGCCCTTCCTCAGGAACGTCAACAGCACCTTCACATCGATCATTGTCCCCCGTTGCCCCAACGACAGCTTCCCTGCAAACAGTGGTAACACTAATTGGGAGGCGAATCTTGGAGTCCTCCTCTCGTCTTTGGCGTCCGGCAGCGCGCGTAGCAGCGGCTTCAATACCAGCACCGTGGTAGTTGGCTCTGCCCGCCTCTACGGCCTCGCCCTCTGCAGGGGGGACATCGCCGACTCCGCTGCCGACTGCCAGGCCTGCCTCACGAAGGCGATGAGCAGCATGACCCTGATGTGCCCCCAGAAGACGCAGGGTATCATCTGGTACGAGCAGTGCGAGGTGAGGTACTCCAACGAGAGCTTCTTCGGGGTGGTGGACACGGTGGGGCGCACCTTCTGCAGCTTAGAAGACACCTCCCACGAAATCGATTCTGCCTCGCTAAGTCTGATGTCCGGGCTCGTCGAGCAGGCCCCTGGCCAGCCGCTGATGTTTGCAGCGGGCAGCGTATCAATAATTAGCAGCACGGGTCAGTCGAGTTATGGGCTGGTCCAGTGCACGAGGGATCTCAGCACCGAGGACTGCAGGAGGTGCCTGAGGGGTGGGATGGCGAACGCGTCGTCTGCCTGCCAGCAGAAGAGAGGGTGGCGTTACTTGTCGGGGAGCTGCAATCTGAGGTATGAGGACTTCGCCTTTTTCGACACCTCTGTGGCGTTACCCACGGCCAGCGTCGATGGTGGTGAGTATCATATCTTAATTAATGCCCGCAAGTGTTTGTGATCAGTTTCCTTTGTCTAACTGCACTGGGGATTCTTGGAGAGCTGCAGAGTTGTGTTGATTTCGAAGACCCATATGTCTAGGAAAACTGGAAGTTATACCAGAGTTTTGGTTTACCGACTCTTTATCTGCCTCTGTTTGCTTTACATTTTACCGGGTTTTGGCTGTAATATGCAAAATCCCAAATGACGATGACTTAAGGCATTATGGTGCTTGGCTGATGATTTGATCATTATTCAGTTATGCTGATACGAAGAATTGCTGCTTTTAAAATATATAGGGAGCGGCAAATCGTCCAAGAGAAGGGTCATCGCAATCATTATTCCAATCTTTGGAGCAATCCTTCTGGTTTCTTTGATTTACTTATTGACGCAGAGGAAGCGGAGACATCATATTCATGGTAGGTATCTGCAAGCGGCGAAGTTACTGGGACATTGAAATGCATGGATCTTGGTCTTGTTTAGATCGAAGTGTGTGAATTTAATTTTCAAATGACATGAGAAAGTTCTCCACATTTAAAAGATGCACTCACTTTACACAAATCATGGGTAATCATTTGTTCCTCAACACCAAACATGGATATCCAAAGCAGCCCACCAAACATTACATTGACATCAATAATTCTTCAAAAAGTGGAAAGATTTTACACTTAAACCAGTTCAAAGACTGAAATGGAAAATAATAGATCGCATATACCGTACTATGTTCCATTTATTCTAAGAAAAATAAATGATCATTTAGTGAATAATGTTGTGGATCTCTATAGATGACTGTCTCAATCTATATTTTTTTTCGATCTCTACAAATGACTGTCTCAAATTATCTTTTCTTTTAGGACTATCAAAAACTTATTTAGATGATATGGAGACTCTTCGTGACACAGACCTACACATGGTAGATTTTGGAACCATTCGAGAGGCAACAAACAACTTCTCTGACATCAACAAGATAGGAGAAGGTGGCTTTGGTACTGTTTACAAGGTAATGTTACTTTTTCATTAGTACTTCTTGATAATACAGTGAATCCTTAGCAGAGTGTTAGATGAAGTCACTCAAGTGCATGAACTAATTTACAGGGCATACTCAAAGGAGGAGAGCAAATTGCAATTAAGAGACTTTCAGCTAGGTCTCATCAAGGGACAGAGGAATTTAAAAATGAGGTTATATTGATCGCAAAGCTTCAACACAGGAATCTTCTTAGAATATTAGGATGCTGTCTAGAGAAAGAGGAGAAGATGCTCATCTATGAATACATGCCAAACAGAAGTCTTGATACATTCATATTCGGTTTATCCCAAACTCGAATTCCTTTTGTTCCATATTTATAAATTATTCCACAATGAATGAAAAGAACTGGCCAAACTAAACTCTCACAATATAATTTATCAAATGAGCATAGATGTATACCAGTGCTATCTTTTTAAGAATTATTTTAATAACCACACCTCATAACAATATATCTATCCTTCAAAAATTTTAGCATTGGTTGCTTTTGAGTCATACATGACTTTACTTAGTACTTGTTGCATTCTTCAGATTTTTAGTCTTGGTTGTTTTTACTCAAATATGACTTAATAATTTAGTACTTGTTATATTCCTCTTTTGTCTTAAAATGATTGTCACATTGACTTTCTGCTCACCTCAAACCTGAATTAGGACAATTTTGTAGCCAATCACATGTAGATATTTTAGTCAAGAAATGCATGGCTCTTTAATTGTGTACTCCTACTCTATTTTAATTTTCAATCCTTATGATTAAACTAACCATGTCAAATCAACCAAGCACTGAATTACCATTCCCTGTAATATTGACATTTATTTTTAATGTTCCTTTACACGATAGTCTGCTACACATAGAATACCATTTCTGCTAATTTCATCTAAATCTTCCCTCACCATATTGTATACAGCCGATACCCCTATCCAAGTCTTTCATAACTACAAAGAACAACACAAATGTCTTTCCATATATAGTACCTTTATGTTTAATGGCCCTTTACACGACAGTATGCAACAGATAGAATACCATTTCTGCTAATTTCTTCGAAATCTTCCCTCACCATATTGCATACGACCGATGCCCCTATCCAAGTCTTTCATAACCGTAAAGAACAACATAAATGTATTTCCATATATAGTATTCCTATGATGACAACTGCTGATAGGATCAAATAACTTTTGGTTTCTTTCTATTGTAACTATAGATATCAAATGATTACACTTTTATTTTCTTGCATCACAGATGAAAGAAATCGTGCTTTGCTGGGGTGGAAGAGCCGATTTAACATTATCGTCGGGATCGCACGGGGACTTCTTTACCTCCATGAGGATTCCCAACTTAAAATCATCCACAGGGACTTAAAACCAAGCAATGTGTTGCTGGATCATGACATGAACCCGAAGATATCAGACTTTGGTATGGCAAAGATCTTTACGGAGGATGAAGATGTAGCTAACACGAGAAGAGTAGTTGGAACTTAGTAAGTGATAATACTTTCAACTAAGAATCAGGATTCTTTTTTCTTACAAGCTTTATTTTTCAAAATCTATTATATCTCTCTCTGACCTCAATTCTTCTTATCCAACAGTGGGTATATGGCTCCTGAGTATGCCATGGATGGGATATTCTCAGTAAAGTCAGATGTGTTTAGCTTTGGAGTTCTCATACTGGAAATTCTGAGTGGACGAAAGAATGGCGGATCACATTTCTTGGAACATGGTCTAACCCTCTTGATACATGTACACATTTTCTCCCTTATGATTCTATTTCACTATTTGATAAAGTTTTTATGAATATAAATCTGATTCAAAACTTACACCCTTTCAGACATGGCAATTGTGGACAGAAGACAGAGGATTTCAGCTAGTGGATCCCTTGATAGCACAATCATGTCCAATAGATGAAGCACTGAGGTGCATCCACATAGGGCTACTCTGTGTCCAAGAGAATCCTGAGAGCAGACCCACAATGTCTTCTGTCGGGCTAATGTTAATGAGCGACCAGATGGAGATATGCGAGCCATCACAGCCTCCAACTTTTGCGAGAGAACGATCAAGAATTGTTGTGGATAGACATTTGTCAATTTCTAAAACTAGGTCTGTCAATGACACATCGATGACTGATGTATACCCTCGTTGAGCATCATTTAGAAGGAGAAATTAATCAGAGTCTTCATGTGGGTGTAAATGGCAGCATGGGTGCCTCATATTTCAAAAGAATCTGGGGAAGATCCCAATCATCTCTTAGAGAAAATCTTCACAGTTCACATTGCACAAGTATTCAATATATCTATATTATTAGAAGATCTTGTGTCAGATTCAGTTGTACTGCAAGCAAAGGTTGCATCTGCTTGGTCTTATAATTGCGTACCTCCAAATATTAGAACATTTCTCTCTCTCTCTCTCTCTCTCTCTCTCTCTCTCTCATGACATAATTATGACTTGCTTGTCTTGATTATAATTAAGAGCTTAATTTTGAAGTGAATGTAAGTAAAAAAAAGGTATTCAGAATCACAATGATGATTACAATGATCTTAAAAAGAAAATGCTGGAGGCACAATGTCAATGGGTCGCTCTTCTTCTATTTCCCAGGGGCACAACGCCCTGGGATATGAGAATGCCTAGTGCTTGATGTGAGTCGGTCAACTGAACACGTACTCTATTAATATATAAGGATTTTTACATATTAGTCCTTACAAATTTATCGAATTACCGATGGATCCCTCAAATCTGACTATTATCTTAAAAGTCTCTATAATTACCTCTGTTATGTAAATAAGTCCCTACCGTTATTTTAAATTGAAGAAAATTAATTAGATCAAAGTTAAGTTGACTCTACATTAAAAAAGACTAACTTACCCTCAGTTACTGTGGTGTATGTGTGAGTGAGAGAGAGAGAGAGAGAGAATCCCCCTCCCCCTCTGATAACCCTCCGGTACCACTCCCCCCTCCCCCTCCACCTCCAGTCGGCCTCCCCCCTCCGGTCCACCTCCCCCCTCCACCTCCGGTCCCCCTCCCCCCTCCGATACCCTCCCCCTCCGGTACCACTCCCCCTCCACCTCCAGTACCCTCCCCCTCCACCTTCGGTACCCTCTCCCCCCCCCTCCGGTACCCTCCCCCTCCACCTCCGGTCCCCCTCCCCGCCTCCGGTACCACCCCCTCCACCTCCGGTCCACCTCCCCCCCCCCCCTCCAGTACCCTCCCCCTTTACCTCCAATCCACCTCCCCCCTCTGGTACCACCTCCCCCCCTCCGGTACCACTCCCCCCTCCACCACCCCCTCCAGTACCACTCCCCCTCCACCTCCAGTCCGCCCCCCCCTCCGGTACAACCTCCCCCCCCCTCTAATACCCTCCACCTCCAGTCCGCCTCCCCCCCTCCGGTACCACCCCCCCTCCGGTACCCTCCCCCTCCACCTCCAGTCCCCCTCCCCCCCTCCGGTACACTCCCCCTCCCCCCTCCGGTACCACCCCCTCCACCTCCGATCCACCTCCCCCCCTTCTAATAATAGTCAGTTTCGAGAGATTAATCGATAATTCACTAAGTTTGTAGAGACTAATACGTAAAAATCTCTAATATATAATGGGTTGACTACAAGCTTTCGATAAGATGAATGACGTCACATCATATGAATTGCAACCCTATTATTTGCTTTCTTAAGTGATTTTCATGATAATTCAAATTCAATGGTCATAACAAATTTGGCAGTGAAGGAACCCATAGAGACAATTTACGAATTGTATAAAAAAAATGAAAAATTCAGACTTACTTGATATACAAGGTTGCAGGTACACACAAGTTGCAGCCTAAATATCTTGAAATTCTCCTGCTAGTGTTTTAATTTATAGAAATGCTAACCTATGGAAAATTGCAATTGTGATTTTCAAGATCCCATGGATGTTATATATATATATATATCACTCTTCTTAGATGCTTAAAAAATGGGTCAACTCAATATATATAGATCAGGCGAAAGTGCTTAAATACGTACAATGAGGGGAAGCTGCAGGAAAAAAAAACGCTTGTCCATGTTAGCTATATAAGGTTTCGCTAAGAAATAAGATATTTATTGTACAACTGTTATACCTTCTTAATCTAAAATAAAAAATAGTGCACAATACAATTCTTTCATCCTCTATTACATCTCCATTTAAGGGATGGAGAGGACTAAGGTGTCGAGGATGTCAAATTGTTTGAGAAAACAAAGGCCTCGCTTCATAAAGGTAAAAGGAAGGAAAAGACCATTCAAGCCTTACCGATTCTTCAGACGAAGAAGTACAATCCGAAGAGCAGCAACAAAAGAAGACGAATACTATGCTTGCAAGAAAACATGGCACTTTGCAAGAAATTACCCAAACAAAGCACCAAAAAGAATCAAAGCCATATTTGAGATGCAAGAAATAGACTCTGACCGGGAGTTAGTCGAGTCTCCAGAACAATATGTCAAAGCTCTCCAAACCTCCACTCAATTATATGAGCTGACATCAGCCTCAGAAGGGTCAACAACTGCTTCGTCATCTGCCGAAGAACCATTCCAAGTACAAATGGCCTCCTCATCAA
Source organism: Amorphophallus konjac (assembly GCA_022559845.1). Classification (NCBI taxonomy): domain Eukaryota; kingdom Viridiplantae; phylum Streptophyta; class Magnoliopsida; order Alismatales; family Araceae; genus Amorphophallus; species Amorphophallus konjac. The sequence continues at coordinate 47,171,955 of CM040124.1, read as the reverse complement.
AATCTTGCTTTAATTTCATCAGTGATAGTGATAATGAAGGAGCTTCTTCAAAACCATCAACATCCAAACATCAGTACTATATATTCTACTGACGAAGTTGAAGATTATTCATCCATGTCACTGCCTACATCTGAAGAAAGCGATGAAGATTTAATAAATCAATTCAGTTAAAACTTGCAAACACTGGCGATAAAGGTGCCAAAACCTCTTCCCAGTGACTACAAGCGTGGCAAAGTCCCAGAGATATGTATCCAAACTCTTAAACATGATTTATCTAATAAACAAGTTTTACAGATAAAAAAGCTCATCAAAATTACCAACAACATAATAATCCCTGGACATATTGCAATAGATGGGCTCGAGCAATGGAGAAAAGGTCAGATATTTATTGATACAAGTGCCAATATAAACTGGTGTCACAAGGATCTATGGAAAAATTGGATATATTATCTCACATGAGGCGTTATTGAAACAATGAATGAAAGTCGTTCTATATCTCATTTTGCATTACAAGTCCCATTAAAATTTGGAAAGCAGATATTAGTAGCGGATTTCTTTTAGATCAATGACGGCGGATATGAGGTTGGTTTGGGATGTGTAACCCTAGACAGAATGGGTCCCTACAACATTTAAGGGATGCAGAGGACTAAAGTGCCGAGGATGCCTTCGATGAAGGAAACGCTCAACTGAGATTGCACAAAGCAAAGATGGACTATAAACTTCGATACCCTTGTTGAGGCTATCGAGTCTCTTTTATAACATTTCAAAATAAATTACAAATGAAGTCCGGATTTGGCGTCCGGAATCTTCAAAAGTTGCTTTACAAAGGACGGTGGAGGTTTTTCCTCCGTATAACTTTTCTTTACATAAAGTGACCGAAAGGTGATGTAAGTTTACTTTACAATGACAGATGGGAGGTGACATAAAGGTGATGGAATCTATTTTAGGAGCTGTTGAAGCATCTTTCCATGTACTGGGCAAAAGCCCGTGACTTTCTTTTGATTATGTGGGACCAAGTAACTCATGGCAGTGATTGCTGCACCACGTGGTCTGTGGTGTGGATCACCGATGAGTTTTGCCTCTGCCAATCCTTTGAGGAAAACATGGGGAAAAGGTGATAAACCTTCAAATGTTTTAAGTCCGGAGGCATCATGCCACCCATGTATGAATAGAAGAACTTGATGAGTTTATCTAATTAGCATATGCTTTTTGCCCCCTTATATAAGCATGGTGCAAAACTTACTTCCAACTATAAAATCAAATGAAATTCACAACTAATTGACCATAACTCTCTTTCATTAAACACTATTGGGAATCAATAATCCTTGAACAGCAGTGCAGTGCACAGATTTGAGACTAAAGAGAAATTGTTGTATGTCCTCGTCACATGGTTATTTTAAGTAATCAATTTTTTGTTCTAATAAAAAACATCAACTCACACTTCAAAATCCAACCATGACTAACCAACCGCTAATTTACCTAACTTGTGCACTCAGACTCAGCAAAAAAAAAAGTTCATGAGTCCTAACTTGTAAACTTCAAGTTATCCCATGTCTCGCTTGCAATGGTGTTGGAGACTCTGATGGGATATGTCTGATTCAGAAGTCTTACAAGCGAGCAAGTGGAAACACACATAACAAGAAAAAAAGTTGAAATGATGTCTGATGGGATCTGTCTGATTCAAAAATTTGAGCATTTTTAAGATATATTGATTGTATATTTGGGAGTTGTACATCAAGGTACGACAGGTTTCATTTCAGGCTGTTAAAAAATACTTGGTTTGGTCAAAGCATGTTTTAATGATGTTAACAACTTTGCTTAATGATGCTTTATCCTCATATCTCAATACTCTTGAAATCTACAGTTTCTTCCTATCGACGGATACAATTCATATTACTTGCAGTAGAATATTTGTATTTGCAGGCTCATGGACTTCCAGTGATAGGGTAAACCGGATATCTGGGTTATGGTTAGCATCTCCGTCCCTCCATCTATATATCTCCAAGGTTTATGAAAAGCGGGCCCTCATGACCCTGATCTCAGAAGGAAGTTTGGCGACTCTTATCACAGGATTAAATTAATCACATGGAGCGTCCTGGACATCTCAAGCACATCCACCACATCGCTTAGAGTGTTCAAGTGCCGAAGCTATCCTGTCCAAATCTTATTGGTGCTCTGTAAAAAAGAGTTCGATCTAGGTAGCCCGTGCAATTTTAGAGACTTCAGATACGTGTGCAATCTAACAAGATGTTGAGTAAACTGTCATTGTATTAGTGGGAGCATTGAGCATAACCTTTAAAGAGGGCTTGTGTATGTTCGGGATGCTGTAATATTTTACATGGAGGTGGTAACTTTAACCCCTTAGTAGACCCAGGGATAGTATTTCTCGGGTGTTTGGCCTATTCTGTATGTGGAGAGAGCTTGGAGTATTGTCGCTATGCTGTTACATATGTTCCTTTAATTTGTGATGAACATATCAAACACATTTTTAGTTTTTTCAAAAAGAAATCATCTTTAAAGAGGGCTTGTGTATGTTCGGGATGCTGTAATATTTTACATGGAGGTGGCAACTTTAACGCCTTAGTAGACTCAGGGATAGTATTTCTCGGGTGTTTGGCCTATTCTGTATGTGGAGAGAGCTTGGAGTATTGTCGCTATGCTGTTACATATGTTCCTTTAATTTGTGATGAACATATCAAACACATTTTTAGTTTTTTCAAAAAGAAATCATGACTGTTGCAATTCTTGACTTCAACAATGATGTGGAGCAGCCACTGTTCTTTGAATTGGTTGCATTGTTTTTTTGACATCAAGTATTCATACAAAATCTGGATTATTCATACAAAAGTTTTCTCAATCAAAAATTTATTTAGACTAAGTATTTGAAAAGCCTGCAGACAAGTAACACATATTGCAAAATGAAGTTTTTGCAAAGCCAACACACAACAGCTATGACCACCTTCCATTGACCACCTTCCATTGATATGTTGTGACCTACATGCAGGCATAGCACAGCCTATCCCAATGGTGCCGTACATTTTTATTACATTTGTAGTTAATATATGCCCATGAATCATTTATCCTGAGTTGCTATTACATTGACCACCTTCCACCATGCTCACCGTCGGCAGCTGTCAAGGCACGAGCCCCCGAGCTCACATGTTGATATCGGGCATTTTCCGGCCCGAGCAAGCCCAGCTAACTCAGGCCCACATGCTGCATCACTAGCGACGGAAGCTATAAAAAAATTAATTTTTTTGGATGGTCCTTTCTTCAAGTTATTCACCCGTGATATCAGATCTCATGTTAGACGGTTACAAAAAAAGGGATAATATTTTTTCCATAAAAAATAGGCCTATCAAAATTGGTCCATTAAAGTTGCTTATTTATTTTATTTTTTTATAGTTATCTAAAATAGGATAATAGGAATGGACGGTTCGGGAAATGGACTACCAGAAAAATTGATTACCTGCTCGCTCTACAAAGCGATGGAGTTGGCTGGCGGTGCAGCAGACATAATTCAAAGAACAACCACAATTGTGACATAGCTTATCACAATTCAATTGCAGGTCAAAAGAGAGATCAGTGCAATGAAGCACTTGCACCATCCAAACATTGTCCGAAACTACGACGTCAGAGCTACTGCCTTGAATCAGGCTGTTTGTCTGATAGGTACTCTGTAAGATCTCTTCTCGAAGGTTTTCTAATGCAGGTCATTGCAACGAAGACGAAGATACATATATTGTAATGGAGTACGTTTTTGGAGGACAGCTCTCGGACAAGATGGTGAGCATCAGTTAGAACTGAGAGAATTGTTGCAGCATGGTTGTTTTCCTTTGATATTTCATATTGTTTTCCATCTTTCATTTTTTTCCCTTTTCACAGTCTTATCTCAGGATGGTAAGTGAGAAGGAGGTTATGAAGTACTTCTAGCAGCTAATTGATGCAGCAGATGACTGCCATTCCGGGGGCATTTATCACAGAGACCTCAAGGTCAGCTTGTTAATCCTTGACTACTTATAGAGCAAAGCCTTTTTATCCTTTTCCCCTTTGTTTTCCTCAGTCTGATTCAGATCATGCTTATTGCTTGTAATTCATTGGGATTCTGCTGACAAACAGCCAGAGAACCTAATAGATAGCAAAGGAAATCTGAAAGTATCAGACTTTGGCCTCAGTGCATTGCAGAAGGTGATATCTAGCACACTTTCCTTTACTTTTCCTCTTTCTTCCTGTTGATAGAGAGTGATGATTTCATATATAGAACCCTTGTTTTTTGAGGGTTGGGGGGGGGGGGGAGATCAATATTTTGTCGGGTGGTACTCTTCATGTGGTATTGCCAGAAATTTCATAGGGCTACAGTTCGAGATTTATGTGAAATAATATGTAAACGGTGCATCCTCTAATTTGTGGTATATTCTTTCTTCATTCACTAAGACACATCTTCAATACTAACAACAAATATTGGCAATTAAGTTTGTCCACAGTAGATTAGTAGATTTGATTTCTTGGTTCATGCAGCCTGGAGATATGCTCTCTACAGCTTGTGGATCTCCAAGTTATGGGGCCCTGAGGTAAACAGGCACATAGAACCATCTCACCATCTAAAAAGCCAATTGTCACTTTAATCATTAAGGAGAACACTGGACACCATTCCCTGTCATCTGTTTAAACAGGTAATTGTCCATGAGAAGTATGAAGGAGCTGCTGCAGATGTTTGGTCTTGTGGGGTAGTCCTCTTTGAACTGCTCGCTGGTTATCTACCTTTTGAGGTTAGGAACACGACCAACTTGTACAGAAAGGTGAGCTACTCAGCAGCTTAATGGTTGCAGTCATAAGAGAATAATTATAGAGACAACCGTGCAACCGTTGCCTCACTATGGTTTGATTCATCTGCTGCTCATAGATATCAAGAACAGAATATAAGTGCCCAGATTAGTTTACTGCAAGCCAAAAAAGGCTGATTTCAACGTTACTAGAACCAATGCCAAGGAGGGTAAGAATTCCCTTGCTCTGATATGTACTAATTACATGTTAAGATACTGTTGAATCTAAAAAAAGTTCATAATTTCTGATAATTATAGAAAAGTTCAAAAATTAAAATATCTTAGGCCGCGTTTGGGAAGGCCGGTTACTTATGGCTTCCCCAAATAATCCCGTCACCATACAAATGTGCAGGTATTGTCTGATTTCCCATCATTTAAAATCTCCATAAGCAACTTTGAGGTTGCTTTGAGAGATTATGAAACCGGCACTTTTTTGTGTCCGACTCTCTCTCCACTGCCATAATTTCATCTTCACGGAAGCCAATAACTCGTGTGACATTTAACGGAGATTAAATGTTGTCAGGGATTAAAAGTTCGAAAGCCACGCCCGATGGCCTTCCCAAACACGGCCTTAGACTATGGCATGAAGCGATGCTTGGCCATCGCCGTCATACGGATGCTCATCGGCATTTCATCGAACACCTTGTGAGCGGCACAAAGCTATGCACACCCGCTCCACAACATCAAGCGTTCAACTTCTAAAGTTCATTAAGACATTTTGCCGAGCACCTGGCAGGCGACATAAGGTCACCAAGAACTCAACAAAGGCTCATGCCAAGCCAAGCTTTTTAGCTCCTTATGACAAGTGGGCATTCTGCAGAGCACCTCGTGAGCGGCATGAAATTACAAGCTCACGGGATAAAGTCCATACGAAATTAAGTTTTTAGTGCCATTGTGTATCCCCGTGGCATTGAAATATAATTCCCATTACCCCAAAATCAACGGGTAGCAAGACGATGTCTGGAGAGTGACAATAAACAAACAAAACCTGCTGTGAAAAAGGGCAGAAAAAGATAAAACAATTCTAGAACTATGGCCTTTTATAGGAATTGATTTGACTGCACAAGAGGGGGGGACCGCCCTCTACCTCTTCACCACCTTCTAGTCCCCTCAGGAGTTTTGGTCACCTTCCAGACTAGTGGTGAGCCTAAGTAAGTGCTCACCCTTCTCTTTATGATAAGTAGAAAAAAGGTGAGGAAAGAAAGGGGGAGCACCCCCGGTCAAGTCCACCGGAGGTGCCTCCCTGCTGTGCCTGCACACCACCGAGAGAGGTAGGACCCGGGGGTGGCCTCCTCTCCTTCTTTTCCCACCGAGGTGCTCTCCTTTGACCTTCATGTGCATTAAAAAAAGGAGGGAATGAGAGAAGATGAAAAGGTGGGGAGATGAAGGGTCAAAGAGCATACCCCCACCACAATCCATTTGGGGATGCACCCCCACTTGACATCCTCTTATCACTATAAAAGGAGAAGGTTGGCTATACTCGAAATAGATAGAAAAAAAGCGAAGAGCTTGGAGGAACCACACAAAAGCAGTTAGAGGCTTTCAGCTCCAAGATGTTTTGTTATCTTCTAAAACTCTTGGTGACTTGAAGATTTCAAAATATTCGGTTGTTAAATTAAAACCCACAAAAGGGGTATACGTCCCACACTTGGGATATGATCTTTTGATTATCAAAGTTGTTAGAATAAATATAGAACCATGTGAATTTTATAAATAGCCAAAGTCTACGAAGAAACTTGAGAAATTATGGAAAATACCTTCTGCTACCCAAAAATTGCTCAAATACATTTTACTGTTCAGAAATTGTAGAAATACCTTCTGCTGTCCAGAAAATTGTAGAAATAACCTCACTCCTGAAAAAATTGCAGAAATGCCCCGATGACAAGAAAATTACAAAAATGCCCCCAATGCCAGGAAAATTATAGAAATGTCCCCGATTGTAAGAAAATTTCAGAAATATCTCTGATGGCAGGAAAATTATAGAAATACCCGATGGCAGAAAAATTACAAAAATACCCCAGATGACAGAAAAATTGCATAAATGCCCCCGATGGCAAAAAATTTACAGAAATGCCCCGATGGTAGAAAAATTACAGAAATGCGTCCGATAGCAGAAAAATTATAAAAATGGCCCGATGGCAAAAAAATTACAAAAATGCCCCCGATGGCAAAAAAATTATAGCAATGTTCCCGATGACAGAAAAATTACAAAAATGTCCATGATGGCAGGAAAATTACAGAACTGACCCGATGACAGAAAAATTACAAAAATTCCTCATATGGCAGAAAAATTACAGAAATACCTCCGATGATAAAAAATTATAAAAATGCCCCCGATGGCAGAAAAATTAGAGAAATGGCCCAATGGCAGAAAAATTATAAAAATGCCTCGATGACAAAAAAATATAGAAATGCCCCGATGGCAAGAAAATTATAGAAATGACTCGATGACAGAAAAATTATAGAAATGCCCCCGATGATAGTAAAATTATATAAATGCCCCCGATGGCGGAAAAATTATAGAAATACTCCCATTTGTGGGGGCTCAAAATTACTAAAATACTCTCATTCTGGCTTACGCCGTTTGCACGACTCGGTGGAGCGAGGCCACATCCCTTCTTGAAGCAGTGTGCTCTCTCCTGGGTTCGGTTTATGGCTAATCATCCAAATCTATGTATCTTTTCATGGAGTCCTGAGAGGTCCAAAAATGAAGATAAGGAATACCCAAGAAGTCAAATGACGAGATTATTCTCGAGAAATCAAGAAATTAAGATGAGAAATACCCCAGAAGTCAAATGACGGGGTTATTCCCGAGAAGTCAAAAAATTAAGACGAGGAATACCTAGGAAGTCCAATGACACGGCTATTTCCGAGAAGTCAAGAACGCCCAAGAAGTCAAATGACGGAGTGGTGTTCAAGAAGTCAAAAAATGTCAAATATGTTCCGAAAAGTCAAAAGTAATGAGAATGCCTAAGAAGTCAGAGGTGACAGGGCCATTTCCGAAAAAGGGTGGAAATACCCAGAAAAAGTTAGAAATTCCAAAAACATCCCAGTGTTTGGGAAAGCTGCAGAAATACCCTAATGAAAGAAAATTACAAATATACCCTGTCTCAGGCAGAAATGTTCTTTATGGACACCAAGCCGACTTAAGAGTCCGATCACAATCAAAGAGTGATCATGACCATTAAGTAACTCCGATGGATTAACGTTGATCATCTTGGTGATTCAATGGTCCTTATAATGGAATTCAAATTCAGCCGTCTGATTAGGGGACAAAAGTAAATTCAATGCCCCGATCAGGACGAAAGTAAATTCAAGTGTCCAAATGCAGACGAAAGTAAATTCAAAGGCTCTGATTGCAATCGGATGTAAATCCTGAAGACCCGATTATACAATTGGGACTATATGTAAAGGACTTAAAGGACCAATTAAAATTCATAGAACATACGTCCCAAAAAATGAACTCTCCAAATTTCTTTGCAAGAGTATGTACCCGTAATGGGCGATTGTCAAGATCATTTGTGTCACAACGTATAGAGGCAAACGACATTCTTCGACAATTAATCAAAGGTGTTCGGACTTGTACCGATGTAAATTAATATCGACTCTGATCGGTGGAGAAAAGTCCAGTACACGAACCCTAAATCGTCTGATAAACTCCAAAAGTGCCGAATTAGTAAATATACGCATATTCATCTAACGAAATGGATATCAAAAATTTCACGTGTAAACAGATACCCAAGTCAAATGTTCAGTTGCTTCCGGGACTTTGTTCAATAGAAAAGAAGAGTCTTCAGGCAAATCGGATTCTCCCACTGAAACAATCATTTTACACTAGAAGAATGTGTATCCTAAGATAACAAACACTGTCAGACAAATAGCCAATGCTCCAATGGCTATCATTATGATATGAGAACTGTGGATGCTTCCCCTATTGGCCAGCCTGCTACGAGGATGTAAACCATTCATTGTAGTGCAGGTTGACTCACCCATCTGACAAGGTATGCATAGGCCAGGATTGCCTCTAAATGAACTTGGTGAAGAGATCAGAAGTGTCTACAAACTTCCAGGTATAGGACGTGTAAAGTGATTACAGGACACATTCATAGTAACCACAGAAGTAAGATTACCCAAGGGTTCTAGGCTTCCAGTGAGATTGTTATTAGACAAATCCAATCCTCGGAGCATCTTCAGATTCCTAGTTCAAGTGGGACCTCACCGACCAGCCCGTTGCTACTGAGATTCAAAGCAAAAGCCAGGTTTGCAACAATCCCAGAGATCGAGGTATCTTACCACCGAAGGGATCTCCCCCAGTTGTAGTTCAAACAGTTTGCCAAGCTTTGATAAGAAATCCAGAATCTCCCCAGTGAACTAATTGCATTGCACAATCAAGCAGTTATTACGAAGCAGGAACTGGAAAATTATGTCATTTGTTTATCTTTTAGTTCTATAGATTCATGTTGTTTAATGTAGTTTTGTGGTATTCCATACCTGGGAGGCAGAACTCTTCAAATCTCTTGAATTTTCTGGGAGTAAGACAGATGAAAGAGAACTGTCAACAGAAAAAGAATCTAACAATCGGAATACACCCCCCACCACATAGTCATAACGCAAGTCCCTTTAATTGTCATAAAAGGTATTTGTTAAGAGACATTCGGTATTGAGTGAAAAAAAATCCTATGGTTACATTTTTAAGACATTCTATACATTTCTGATTTCACATAATCATAACGTAAGTCCCTTTAATTATCATAAAAGATATTTGTTAAGAGAAACTCGGTATTGACAGAAAAAAATTCTTATGGTTGCATTTTAAAGACATTCTATATATTTCCGACTTCATGAACATCAGCAGCATGCAATAAAATTACACGGCCATCACCAAAACAGCACAGAATCAACTCAAAGTTTAGTTTAGAAAATGGGTTTTCATGTCAACATTTCTCCATAAACACACAACTGATGTCAAATTGTACCATCCAAACAAACATTATCACAACATACCTGAAAGAAAAGAACATCAAGTAACCTATGTCCGTCCTTGAGGTATTTCCCCAAAGACAAGAATACAGAAAAGGTACAAAAACGAACAAAAAAATAACAGGAAAATAAAAAGAGCAACTTGCCTTCCACTAGAAAAATATAACGCCTTGTACATTCTGCTACCGTAAAACTGCCAGCGTCACAGAGAGACCAAAGAGAAGGAGGAAGAAGAATAATGTTTGGGGGTGGGGGTGTCAGATTAATGTTTTGAAAGGGGAAGAGGAGGTAGAGATGAAGAAAGATACCAAGATGAGGAGGATGGAGTCGAGTTCGACTCATAGAGGAGTAGGAAACCTCAATGTGGACTCTGGGAGGAGATGGACGGGAATAAGGGAAAGAGAAGAGAAACTGGAAGCAGGACGGATTCCTATAGTAGTCAATCTCGATGCAAACTCTAGGAGGAAGAAAACCTCAATGTGGACACTAGGAGGAGATGGGTACCGGACGTCATCCCCCTCCCTCTTTGCAACAGAGAGGGACACCGGACCCCGACGGAGAGACGTAGGGTAGGGTACCAGAGGAGGGCCGCCAGATGGGAGCTAGGGTGAGGAGCATCGAGGGAGGAGAATGAGGGCACCGGAGGGGAGAAGTGTTACGGGTGGGTGGTGTGAGCACCCAGAGGGAGTGTGAGTCTCTCAGCCTACTAGAGTTGTCAGTGACTTTAGTCCCACATTGGATTCCACAAAGACTTGGACCGGCTTATAAGAAAAGGAATCCCCTACCTCAATACCTAGATTTTGGGGAAGGATAAATGATTCCTAACAAATGATGTCTGACCCCAACCTTTGTCGGTCTAGTATGACACCTTTGTCGGTCTAGTATGACGTATCAATACACCCATTATCTGCTGCGCATGAACGGGCGTAACCTTGATCGACACCTAGCCGACGAGGGCGTCGGCCTTGTAAAGGGGGAGGTATTGTTACGGGTGGGTGGTGTGAGCACCTAGAGGGAGTGTGAGTCCCTCAGCCTACTAGAGTTACCAGTGACTTTAGTCCCACATTAGATTCTACAAAGAGTTGGACCGACTTATAAGAAAAGGAATCCTCTACCTCAATATCTAGGTTTTGGGGAAGTAACAAGAAGGATGAGGGCTCGCAGGAAGGGAGGACTGCAACAGGAGGGGAGGTGGGTGAGAGCGCTGAGTGGAGGGGGCAGCCGGAGGGGAGCGTCGGATGAGTGGCCGGAGGAGAGGGAGGTGACGGCACCGGAGTGGAGGAGGGCGAGGCTCCAAAGTGAAGGAGGTCGGCCGAAGGAGTCTAGGAGAGGAGAGCGCCGTCCAACAGCTGTGGCGGTGACCAGCGCTGTCTGGGGTCCGGGAAGCATTAACAAGTTAGCAAAGTTACTTAAAATAATATTAAAATAAAATAATAATTATATTGCATACGGAAAAGGGTTATTTTTGTAATTATCTTATATATCTTGTAGAAAGAAATGTTAGCGGGGGGACACGGTTGTGTCCATCACGTACAAACTACAAAGTATAATGTGCGCTCAGCTACGTATAGAAATAAGTAGTAAAATACAAACTAAAAGAAATACAATCGATCGTTCCAAAGAAAGTTAAACAAGCTATAAGTGTGTCCCAAACTTTTCAAAAAAATAATAATGAAAATATATATATAATATCTCATATCAGAAGATATCTAAGCAAGGCTACAACCAATTAATTTTGTGTAATGCAAAGTTCGCTTATCTATAAAACTTAAAATATTTGAATATAATGATAAAATAAAAGAATAATTACACGATACCTCTAGAAGACTAGAAGTTTGCATATGCTACTCTATACCCTTATAGTATTCACATCGTTATGTATATCCCACGATAATTATATTTCATCCTACATACACCTACAATTACTTACAGATTGTTTAATTAAGTTTTAGGTACATTAACATGAAAAGAAGACAAATTTATTATTGTTTAATTTAATCACATAATTAAAAGAATAATATATGCCTCTAGAATCTTTAAAATTATCTTGTATATCCCTTTAAACGTTATATTTATATGTTTAATGGAATACTCTATTAACTTTGACAATCTTATAACGGAACGATATTAATTCTTTAATATGGAGATATATATGACAATATCAAGAAAATGAGAGTATAGATAAAAGAAGAAAGATTCTTGGGGTATCTATACAATTATTCTTAAAAGGAAATAATTAAAATGTCATGATAGACAGGCATTATACATCTCGAATTTAGAGATGTGTTTAGAATACTAATTGAAAATTAGGGCCGTTCATAATTCAAGAGAGAGAGAGAGAGATAAAAAGTTAGATGTAAAAGAAGACAGAGTTTATGAGAGATTAGAGGTACTTTTTGACTTTTCTTGAATTTGGTTAAAGACTAATTAAGTTTATTGAAGTTTATTGAGGGATGTTAACGGGATGCTAATAGCTGATAATGGCAAGGTAATTAACAATGCGTTGAGGTTATTAAAACAGTTTTTTACACACACACACATATATATATATATATATATCCTTTTAGTTATTCATGTTTACATGTATATCAATTATTTACATGAATTATTGAAGATATCCCTAAATACATACAAATAATTAATGTATTTATACACTTTTGGTCCTTGCACCGTCAGCTTCAGAGGAATATTTTAAAATGAGTAATACTTTGTGCACCGCATACGGTGCACTTTTGCCACCTCAATGTGTAACACCCGTATGCGATTGGTCCAAGTATGCATCCCATGATTGGTCCAATTTTAAACCGCCCTCACGGTTACTTATGCCTCACTGTTACTTGTGCTGGTTTCTGCCCCCTTCTTCGGTTGCTCTTCTTCTCCTTCGGCGAGAGTGATTAGTGGAGCGGAAGGAGAAGCCCATCGTTGGCGAGGGTTTAGGGCTCATAATACCTAGCGCTATGGCACCTAAGACCGACAAGGGGAAGAGGTCGATGCTACGAGGCAGTGTCGAAGGGCAAAAGGAAGTAGAAAAAGTAGAAGAGAGGACGTTAGAGCCACAGGTAGAGGTAACTCCATCCTTGGCGAGGGCAGCTGAAGAAGGGCAAGAGAAAACTCCGTCCTTGATAACAGCTTTGGAAGAGGCACAGAGAGGAAGGGCTCAACAGCAACAGAAGGGAGGTAAGACAATGTTCCATTCTTATGTAATATATAACATTCCACTACAAATCTTTTCATTTACATGCAACTTATTTCATTCAGACTGTACATGAAGCTGTAATACGTTTTATGTCCCAAACAAAATATTACAGTGGGACACAGAATATTATTATGAATACATATTTTATGTCTGTAACAAAATCTTTCATGTGTACCAAAATATTTCATATCTGTAACAAATGGTTTCACTTACATAACAAATTATTATAAGTGTAACACAAAATATTTTGTTTGTAACAAATTGTTTCATGTCTATAACAAACTGTTTGTTGTTGATAACAAAATGTGTCAGGCGTACATAAACTCTTACATTTGTATAACAAACTGTTTCACATTTAAAACTAAATATTTCATATATGCAACCAAGAGTTTCATTACTGTAACAAATAATTTCATCTATATAACAAAATATTTTATTTCTTCAACAAATAATTTAAGTCTTCTACAGCAACTTAACTCCTATCAGTAACAAAATATTTCATTTTGATGTAAGTGATGTTTCATAATTATACAAAATATTTCACTACTATAAGTATTATTTTATTTCTTTTGTTTCAGGAACTGTAAGAAGAATGTAATATATAACATTCCACTACAAAACTTTTCATTTACATGCAACCTATTTTATTCAGACTGTACATGAAGCTGTAATACGTTTTATGTCCCAAATAAAATATTACAGTGGGACACAAAATATTATTATGAATACATATTTTATGTCTGTAACAAAATGTTTCATGTGTACTGAAATATTTCATATCTGTAACAAATGATTTCACCTACATAACAAATTATTACAAGTGTAACACAAAATATTTTATTTGTAACAAATTGTTTCATTCTATAACAAACTATTTATTGTTGATAACAAAATGTGTCAGACGTATATAAACTCTTACATTTGTATAACAAACTGTTTTACGTTTAAAACTAAATATTTCATATCGATCTACAACAAAGAGTTTCATTACTGTAACAAACAATTTCATCTATATAACAAAATATTTTATTTCTTCAACAAACAATTTAAGTCTTCAGCAGCAACTTAATTCCTATCAGTAACAAACTATTTCATTTTGATAAGGAATGTTTCATAATTATACAAACTATTTCATTTTGATAAGGAATGTTTCATAATTATACAAAATATTTCACTACTATAAGTCTTATTTTATTTCTTTTGTTTCAGGAACTATAAGAAGAAAATTGTTGGCCAAGAGGCAAAGATTTGTACAGAAAATGGAGAAGATTCCAAAGTCGATCATCCATCGTTGCTTCATTTCTTTGTACTCTAAGATTGTTCAAGAAATCAACTTCAGAGACTGTCACAAAACTCTGTTGAATAAGACTCATTTCCGTGTGTTTATGTGTAATATCCCAGACCTTTCGGATCCTTCTTCGTGGGTCCCGGATCTGATTTTCGGAGCGTCCGGCTCTGTTGTGTCCGAAATTTCGTTTCGGACATCTTTCGTGTTCGGATCGGCGCGATCCGGAGTCGTTTCGGAGGCCCGGAGGCGTTCCGCGACTTTTCCGCGTGTGTTTTCCGATTCCCGGTGTGTGTTTCGGCTTTTTCTTCGGAAGCTCGCTGCAGGCGAACCGGGCGGTTCACCCGGGCACGAGTGGTACCGTTGCGATCGGTGCGTTCCGAGGATTCCGGAAATGTATTTTTCTATTTTCGGTATTTTTCCAAAATTCGGATTTTCTATAAAGCCCTAATTCTTTTTCTTTTTCTTTTCTCCTTTCTCTTTCTTCTTCTTCCTCTTCCTCCGTTTCTTCCCACCGTGACACCCTCCTCTCTCCCTCTCTCCCATTCGGACGCGGCGAACCCCTCTCCGACTACGGACGGCGGCGGGGCGACGGCGCGGACGTGTGGGCGGCGGCGAGGCGAGCTCGTGGGCGTGCGGCGTGCGTGGGAAGCGTGGGGAGTTCGTGAAGTTTAAAGCGTTCTTCGTGATTCGTGATTGATTCGGCGGAGCATTTGCTCCATTGAGGTAGGGTGACGTTCCTTAGCCTCATGCCGATCTTTTCCGCGATTTATAGGCCGCGGGGAGGCCGAGAGGGGATCGTTTGAGCGTTTTTGGGTTTTTCCATGATTTGGGGAGAGCTCGCCCGATCTATGGATTTGATGCATGATTTCGTGTTTTGATGGCCTAGAATCATGCTAGGGGTCCCCAGGGGTCTTCCCCTTTGTTTTCCCCCTCTCCTATGGAGGCATGGGGGCGTGGTTAGAATTTTTGGGCGTTTCTACCGTTTTCGGCCGCGGACTGAGAACGCGCTATACTCCAGTAGCGCGTTCTTGGAGGTCGCGCTGCCCCGACCGAGCGCGTTCATCGGAGAAGATGAACAGGAGGCGGTTCCTGTCGCGCTATGGGGTCCTAGCGCGATCAGCCTTGTCGCGCTAGGCATCCCTAGCGCGACATGCCTTGTCGCGCTAGCCGTCCCTAGCGCGACATGCCGTGTCGCGCTAGGAGGCCCTAGCGCGATGTCCCTTGTCGCGCTAGGAGGCCCTAGCGCGTTCTTCCGTGTCGCGCTAGGTATCCCTAGCGCGATCTGGCTGTTGTTGGGTGTTCCCCTTGGGCCGTGTGTGCGTCCCGGGCACCCCGTGGAGTTCCGTGACCGTGTCTTTGGTGTCCGGAGGTTCCGTTTGCCTTGGTCATGAGTTTGGCTGTGGGCGGTGCGTCCGTTTTTCTCCGACCGTGGCCCCGTTGACGGAGCTAGTGCGTGGGGTGATTCCCACACGTTGTCGGACTCGGACGTCGTTTTCCGTTGACTTGAGAGTCTACTCCTTCAGTGACCCTCCACTAGTCGTAGCCCACCAGTACGAGGTGCTGGTCTCACCTGGGAGTGGTGTACGGGCACCCACCTTTCGAGACGGTTTGTGGACCGGTTACCGTAGGCCCCTCGTCGGTAGCCAGAGTCCGGCTACGGGGGAAAACCGGTCAGAGGACCAGACCTAGTGACGCAAGGTCTGTGTGTGCACACGTGGTTGGGGGCGGTTGGACCCACGTCGACGGGCGTGACCCCAGCTAGTTACTTGTTTGTGGTTACTTGTACGGTGTCTGCGCCTCGGGTAGGACCTACCACGTCAGGCGGTTCACCTGCGGTGCGGTGTAAGACGTCAGGGGACGCTACCGGCTGTGCTTCTAGTGGGTGGTACTCCTGTCGAGTACGGAGTGTCAGACTGTCAGTCGTGTGTTTCCGACCTTCGGGTTTGTCGGTTCGACCGTTGAGTTTCGGTCTTCTCGTACCGTGGCACGTGTGTCGTTTGCGTGCCGTAGGGTCTAGTTCTGTAGAGTACAGGGCTTTCCTTTCCGAGGTACTTTCCTACCGCTAGAGTAGTGGTTTCTCGTTTTACGAGGTAGGGTTCGAGTGATCCCTACTGAGTCTTGTTCCGAGACTCATTCCCTGCGTGTTTTCACCGTGTTTCAGGTGAGACGCCACCTTCGGGGAGCGCGTCAGGAGCGCAGCGTGGTGCGGGTGCCCAGAGGTAGTGCCAGAGGTCAGAGCCGGGGTATGCCCCGTGTAGCTGTACTTTTCTTTCTTGTCACTGTACTAGTCGTGGACTACTGTTGCTGTTGTTGTTTTCTTATTGTGGACCATGTAAATGTTAATTTATTTCCTGCTTAATATTATAACTGTTTAATTTCTGCAATTATCTGTGATGCTTGTGTAGTTTCCACACCATCCTTTTAACCCTTCCGAGTCTTCGGGCTCGTGGGTGGCGGTACGAGTCTCGGGTTATCGGGCCTTCCCGGTAATCGGATTCTCGGGTCGTTACAGCTGGTATCAGAGCGCGGTTGTGGAATTACATGAGAATCATAGGTAATTGTAGTGGTCCACTAGTCCACAGCGATGATGTACAGGTGACGCTGGCATTGGGCACCGCGTGTTTTCTTTTCTGACATTGCCGTTTTCGTGTTTTCTGTCTTTTGCTTCAGGAGCGAGTATGGCGCCGAGGAGGAGTTCTCGCTCTCAGCAGGGGCAGTCGGCTGGAGGTCAGGAGATCCAGCAGGGGGTCCAGAGGGACCAGGAGGAGCATAGCAGAGTTCCGGGAGCTACCGAGGCCGCGGATGCTGCGAGAGCTCCGGGGGCCGAGGATTTCTTCCGTGGCATGTACCATCTCATGTCTCAGCAGTTTGGCGGAGAGGCTGCTGAGGGCTCGTTTGTCAGGGGTGGGCCAGGCCGAGCGGTGAGGGACTTCATGCAGTTCCATCCACCTTACTTTAGCGGCCAGGCAGACCCTGATGCGGCTCGTGATTGGCTTGATGAGATGGAGCGGGTGTTCAGTTCCGCGAGGAGTACTGCCGAGGACAGAGTGGTGTTGGCCTACAACCAGTTGCAGGGTACGGCTCGGAGGTGGTGGTCTTCCGAGTGGAAGACGTCCTTTCAGCTTCGTCCACTTGAGCAGATCGAGTGGGATGACTTTGTCAGTGCTTTCGAGCGTACGTACTGTCCAGATGTTGTTGCTACGCAGCGGATGCGGGAGTTTCTGGAGCTGGTGCAGGGTGACATGTCCGTGTTGCAGTACAGGGCCCGATTTGTCGAGCTGGGTCGGTACGCACCTCACATCATGGAGCATGAGAGGGTGAGGACCACGCAGTTTGTACAGGGCTTGAGGCTGGAGCTGAGGCACCATTTGATCGCGAATGGGGCCACTGATCTAGAGACGGCGTCTCGTGTTGCGATTTCCTTGGAGATGGATATGCAGAGGACTCGAGGACCGGTCAGCCAGGGGCAGTCCTTGTCAGGTCGCAGCCAGCAGTCGGCTACCCAGCAGCAGGGTTTCTTCCAGCATGCGTCGGGTGGTTCAGGAGTACCGGCACCGGCAGCGTCAGTGGCAGGATCTGCGTCCTTCGGCTCGAAGGTCAAGAAGTTCTTGAAGAAGAGTCTCCGGAAGAAGCACAAGGATCAAGGGCAGGCTTCATCGGGCAGTGTGCAGCAGCCGATTCCTTTGCAGCGTCAGGGATCAGTGGGTGGATCGCGAGGACCTTGTCCACGGTGTGGTGGTACCCACCCAGGCAGGCAGTGCACGGCGCCGATTATCTGTTTTCGGTGTGACCAGCCAGGGCACATGGCGCGAGACTGTCCTCAGAGACCGCCGCAGCAGCAGTTTCCTCAGCAGCAGCAGGTTCCCCAGCAGCAGAGGCAGCAGCAGCAGCAGGGACAGTATCCGCCGCTACCCAGGTCAGCTAGTGTGGGAGGCAGGCAGAGGGCTCGGGGCCAGATCACGCACTTGACCAGGGCAGAGGCAGTGGCGTCGCAGCTCGTGGAAGGTACCGTTCAGATTTTGGGTTGTGCGGCTCGGGTTTTGTTCGATTCTGGCGCGTCTCATTCGTTTATTTCGGAGGATTTCGCGTCGAGCGTCGAGGAGCCGGTGACCCAGTTGTCCTGTGATTTGGCAGTGGAGTTGCCTTCGGGTGACTTTATGGTCACTCCGTATTGCTTCGACCAGGTTCCGGTGTGGATCGATGGGCGGAGTATGCCAGGCAGGTTGTATGCGTTGCAGCTTCGGGATTATGACGTGATTCTAGGCATGGATTGGCTCGAGACTCATGGAGCGGTGGTGGATTGTGGAATGAAGAGGGTCTACTTCCAGCATCCGAGCAAGAGGACCTTCTATTTCCAAGGTATCCGTTCCGCCTCTTCTCGATTCCTTATCTCTGCTATTCGAGCCCGTCGATTGCTTGATTCGGTTGTCAGGGTTTTCTCGCGTCAGTGGTTGTGTCTGACCGGATGGAGCCGGATGTCGAGGACATTGCGGTGGTGTGCGAGTTTCCCGACGTTTTTCCCGAGGAGTTGCCTGGATTACCTCCCCAGCGGGAGATCGATTTCGTGATCGAGGTTGTGCCTGGTACGGGACCTTTGGCGAAGGCTCCCTACCGTATGGCCCCCGCTGAGTTGAGGGAGTTGAGGGCGCAGTTGCAGGAACTGTTGGCCAAGGGGTATATTCGTCCTAGCTTTTCCCCTTGGGGTGCGCCCGTGTTGTTTGTGAAGAAGAAGGACGGTAGTCTGCGGTTGTGCATTGACTATCGGCAGCTGAATGAAGTGACCATTAAGAACAAGTATCCGTTGCCGCGGATTGATGACTTGTTCGACCAGCTTCAGTCTGCGCGAGTGTTCTCGCGGATTGATTTGCGGTCCGGTTACTATCAGCTGAGAATTCGCGAGTCCGATGTGGAGAAGACTGCATTCAGTACGAGATACGGGCATTATGAGTTTTTGGTGATGCCGTTTGGGCTCACCAATGCCCCAACAGCCTTCATGGACTTGATGCAGAGGGTGTTTCATCCGTATTTGGACCAGTTTGTGGTCATTTTCATGCACGACATCCTTGTTTATTCGCAGTCTGCCGAGGAGCATGCGTACCATTTGGGTGTGGTGCTGCAGACGTTGCGAGATCACCAGTTGTATGCGAAGCTCAGCAAGTGCGAGTTTTGGCTCAGCGAGGTGCACTTTCTGGGGCACGTGATTTCTGGTGATGGCATTTCCGTGGATCCCGCCAAGGTCGAGGCAGTAATGCAGTGGCCGAGGCCGAGGTCGGTGACGGAGATCCGGAGTTTCTTGGGGCTTGCGGGTTATTATCGCCGGTTTATTCAGGATTTTTCTCGCATTGCGACCCCGATGACGAGGCTCACGCGGAAGGATGTGCCTTTCGTTTGGTCCGAGGAGTGTGAGCAGAGCTTCAGTGAACTGAAGAGGTTGCTCACCTCGGCTCCGGTGTTGGTTTTGCCTTCTGGATCGGGAGGTTTCGTGGTGTGTACAGATGCTTCCGGCGTCGGATTGGGTGCTGTTCTGATGCAGCATGGTAGAGTGGTGGCTTATGCATCTCGGCAGCTAAAGCCCCATGAGGAGAACTACCCTACCCATGACCTTGAGTTGGCGGCGGTGATCTTCGCGCTGAAGATCTGGAGGCATTATCTGTACGGTGAGAAGTTCGAGGTGTTCACTGACCATCAGAGTTTGAGGTATGTGTTCTCGCAGAGAGATCTGAACCTCAGACAAAGGCGTTGGATGGAGTTCATGAAGGACTATGACTTCACCCTGTCTTATCAGCCGGGCAGGATGAATGTCGTCGCCGATGCCTTGAGTCGGAAGGTTGCGGTCAGTACCTTGATGTTGAGGAAGTGGAGGCTCTGGGAACAAGTGCCCGAGGTATCTTTCAGGCTCAAGATTCCCCAGGAGCCAGGGTTGGCGGTGCTTGCGAGTCTGACTGTCACTCCTGCTATCCGTCGTCAGGTGACAGAGGCTCAGCATGCGGACCCTGAGTTGCCCCGGATTCTGGCTATGGCTGATGTGGAGCTTGGCGAGGACGGTGCTGCGAGGTTTCGTGGCAGGCTGTACGTCCCAGCCGAGGAGCAGGTTCGTCGTGCGGTGTTACGCGAGGCTCATGGGAGCAGGTACACTGTGCACCCGGGTGCGACGAAGATGTATCGGAACTTGCGGAGGCAGTTCTGGTGGCCTGGCATGAAGAGAGATGTCGCAGAGTTTGTGGCCAGGTGCCTGATCTGTCAGCAGGTGAAGGCGGAGCATCAGCGACCAGGAGGTACTCTCCAGCCCTTGGATGTTCCTGCTTGGAAGTGGGACCATGTGACCACGGATTTCGTGGTGGGATTGCCGAGGACCCCGAGTGGGCAGGACAGTATTTGGTTGCTGGTGGATCGGCTGACGAAGGTGACGCGGTTGTTACCGGTCAAGGTCAGCTGGAGCGTGTCTAAGTTGGCTCGTCTCTATGTGGAGCGGATCGTGCCGTTGCATGGGATTCCCATTTCGATCGTGTCGGATCGGGATCCGCGCTTCACTTCTGGATTCTGGAGGGGTTTCCAGCGAGCTCTTGGCACGGAGTTGGCATTTAGCTCGGCGTATCATCCACAGTCAGATGGTCAGTCTGAGAGGACCATTCAGACTTTGGAGGACATGCTGAGATCCTGCTGCCTGGAGTGGCAGGGGAGTTGGATTCATCACCTACCGTTGGTGGAGTTTGCCTATAACAACAGCTATCATTCGAGCATCGGCATGGCTCCTTATGAGGCATTGTACGGGCGTCCTTGTCGGACTCCACTTGATTGGTTTGAGGTGGGTGAGCGTGTTTTGACGGGACCGGAATTGGTGCAGCAATGTGTGGATGTTGTGCACCTGGTTCGTCAGAACATGTTGGCGGCCCAGAGTCGGCAGAAGAGCTATGCTGACCGTAGGAGGCAGCCTCTCGAGTTCGCCGTGGGCGATCATGTGTTCTTGAGAGTTTCTCCGATGAAGGGGGTGATGCGTTTTGGACGGCGTGGGAAGCTGAGTCCCCGCTATATTGGTCCTTTCGCGATTGTGGAGCGCATCGGTGAGGTTGCTTACCGGTTGCAGTTACCTCCTGAGTTGGCGTCGGTGCATGACGTGTTCCACGTCTCGATGTTGCGAAAGTATATGCCCGATGACTCTCATGTGCTCGAGTTTTCCGTTTGACCTAAGGTGACTCCAGATCTTTCTCTCCCAGAGTTTCCGATCCGAGTGGAGGATAGGCGAGAGCAGCGCCTACGGAACAAGGTCATTCCCTTGGTAAAGGTCGTGTGGCAGCGACACTCTGGTGGGGAGGCTTCTTGGGAACGTGAGGACGAGATGCGTCAGCAGTTCCCGTACCTGTTTGAGTGAGTCTTCCTCTTCTTTCCCCTTTGGTTGTTCTCAATTTCGAGGACGAAATTCCTTAAGGGGGGAGGGCTGTAATATCCCGGACCTTTCGGATCCTTCTTCGTGGGTCCCGGATCTGGTTTTCGGAGCGTCCGGCTCCGTTGTGTCCGAAATTTCGTTTTGGACATCTTTCGTGTTCGGATCGGCGCGATCCGGAGTCGTTTCGGAGGCCCGGAGGCGTTCCGCGACTTTTCCGCGTGTGTTTTCCGATTCCCGGTGTGTGTTTCGGCTTTTTCTTCGGAAGCTCGCTGCAGGCGAACCGGGCGGTTCACCCGGGCACGAGTGGTACCGTTGCGATCGGTGCGTTCCGAGAATTCCGGAAATGTATTTTTCTATTTTCTGGTATTTTTCTGAAAATTCAGATTTTCTATAAAGCCCTAATTCTTTTTCTTTTTCTTTTCTCCTTTCTCTTTCTTCTTCTTCCTCTTCCTCCGTTTCTTCCCACCGTGACACCCTCCTCTCTCCCTCTCTCCCATTCGGACGCGGCGAACCCCTCTCCGGCTACGGACGGCGGCGGGGCGACGGCGCGGACGTGTGGGCGGCGGCGAGGCGAGCTCGTGGGCGTGCGGCGTGCGTGGGAAGCGTGGGGAGTTCGTGAAGTTTAAAGCGTTCTTCGTGATTCGTGATTGATTCGGCGGAGCATTTGCTCCATTGAGGTAGGGTGACGTTCCTTAGCCTCATGCCGATCTTTTCCGCGATTTATAGGCCGCGGGGAGGCCGAGAGGGGATCGTTTGAGCGTTTTTGGGTTTTTCCATGATTTGGGGAGAGCTCGCCCGATCTATGGATTTGATGCATGATTTCATGTTTTGATGGCCTAGAATCATGCTAGGGGTCCCCAGGGGTCTTCCCCTTTGATTTCCCCCTCTCCTATGGAGGCATGGGGGCGTGGTTAGAATTTTTGGGCGTTTCTACCGTTTTCGGCCGCGGACTGAGAACGCGCTATACTCCAGTAGCGCGTTCTTGGAGGTCGCGCTGCCCCGACCGAGCGCGTTCATCGGAGAAGATGAACAGGAGGCGGTTCCTGTCGCGCTATGGGGTCCTAGCGCGATCAGCCTTGTCGCGCTAGGCATCCCTAGCGCGACATGCCTTGTCGCGCTAGCCGTCCCTAGCGCGACATGCCGTGTCGCGCTAGGAGGCCCTAGCGCGATGTCCCGTGTCGCGCTAGGAGGCCCTAGCGCGTTCTTCCGTGTCGCGCTAGGTGTCCCTAGCGCGATCTGGCTGTTGTTGGGTGTTCCCCTTGGGCCGTGTGTGCGTCCCGGGCACCCCGTGGAGTTCCGTGACCGTGTCTTTGGTGTCCGGAGGTTCCGTTTGCCTTGGTCATGAGTTTGGCTGTGGGCGGTGCGTCCGTTTTTCTCCGACCGTGGCCCCGTTTGACGGAGCTAGTGCGTGGGGTGATTCCCACACGTTGTCGGACTCGGACGTCGTTTTCTGTGACTTGAGAGTCTACTCCTTCAGTGACCCTCCACTAGTCGTAGCCCACCAGTACGAGGTGCTGGTCTCACCTGGGAGTGGTGTACGGGCACCCACCTTTCGAGACGGTTTGTGGACCGGTTACCGTAGGCCCCTCGTCGGTAGCCAGAGTCCGGCTACGGGGGAAAACCGGTCAGAGGACCAGACCTAGTGACGCAAGGTCTGTGTGTGCACACGTGGTTGGGGGCGGTTGGACCCACGTCGACGGGCGTGACCCCAGCTAGTTACTTGTTTGTGGTTACTTGTACGGTGTCTGCGCCTCGGGTAGGACCTACCACGTCAGGCGGTTCACCTGCGGTGCGGTGTAAGACGTCAGGGGACGCTACCGGCTGTGCTTCTAGTGGGTGGTACTCCTGTCGAGTACGGAGTGTCAGACTGTCAGTCGTGTGTTTCCGACCTTCGGGTTTGTCGGTTCGACCGTTGAGTTTCGGTCTTCTCGTACCGTGGCACGTGTGTCGGTTTGCGTGCCGTAGGGTCTAGTTCTGTAGAGTACAGGGCTTTCCTTTCCGAGGTACTTTCCTACCGCTAGAGTAGTGGTTTCTCGTTTTACGAGGTAGGGTTCGAGTGATCCCTACTGAGTCTTGTTCCGAGACTCATTCCCTGAGTGTTTTCACCGTGTTTCAGGTGAGGCGCCACCTTCGGGGAGCGCGTCAGGAGCGCAGCGTGGTGCGGGTGCCCAGAGTAGTGCCAGAGGTCAGAGCCGGGGTATGCCCCGTGTAGCTGTACTTTTCTTTCTTGTCACTGTACTAGTCGTGGACTACTGTTGCTGTTGTTGTTATTTTATATTGTGGACCATGTAAGATGTTAATTTATTTCCTGCTTAATATCATATCTGTTTAATTTCTGCAATTATCTGTGATGCTTGTGTAGTTTCCACACCATCCTTTTAACCCTTCCGAGTCTTCGGGCTCGTGGGTGGCGGTACGAGTCTCGGGTTATCGGGCCTTCCCGGTAATCGGATTCTCGGGTCGTTACATTATGAATATCCCTCCCATTACCTTTGACACATTTTTGTTAGAGGACATATTGTCATGTCATATGCAGGACGGTGTTTTTCGGTTTGGCAGATGCAAAGTGCAATTTACTGCACAGGATGTTGCACTAATTCTAGGACTCCCATATATTGGGAGGAGGATCGAGCACGCCGGCTCACGGAGCCAAAAATCTCATTTGAAAGAGAGGTTTGGGAAGCAGATGGCCACTAAGAGACATACGGTGGTCCAGCTAATCAATTTTATCAAGGAATCAGACAAGAAGGAAAACATTGAAGATATAGTTCGCTAATGGATTGTTTTGATGCTGTCAACTTCCATTTGCCCGTATACTAGTTATGCTTGTCCAAAATAGATGCTGCATTGTCTTGATGATATTGGTGTTATTAGATCTTACTCATGGGCTGTGGCCGTGCATGAGGTTTTAATTGTAAGATTAAGTACCATTTCTGAGAGGAAAAAGGAAAGTCCGTCAGACAAAAGTGAAAGCTCGAAAACATTACTGGGTTGTACTACTGCTCTTTGTGTAAGTTTCTGAACCTATTTTTTAAACGACATTTAGTGGTAGTTTGCATACATTGGTTGTAATTATGTTGAAAAATGTAGGTTTGGGATTTAGAGCACAATAAGTTGAGGAAGCCCAAGGACATGAGTGCATTCTCACGATGGATGAGGTGAGGTTCACAATTGGAAAGGAAGCCCGAGCACTCTTTTTCATCCTTGACTGCACCTGAGGTAGATGCCATTTTCTATACTTGTGGTTCATACTTTATTTCACTCCATAGTAATTCTAATGCATTCATATATAATACGATATAACAGATAATCGAGAAGCTTCAGGTGCATAGGTCAGAAGAATGGCTCCTACAGGGGGAGCATGAACAGCTTCGGCGGACTTTTGTTAGCCCAATTACAAAATCTTCAGAGAATTAACGAAAGTGGAGTCCTTGGTTGAGGAGATCAAGGGCATTGAGGAGGTCCTTGACTTTCAGAGGAGAAGAGGGAGAAAGATGTTGCTGACTTCAGAACACAAATGGATACACAAATACAAGCTATGCAGGGTTTGATCCATGAAGTGCAGCAACTGAAGATAAAACTGTCTCACGTTGGGGAGAGGAAGGAGGCTGAGGAGGTGGGGGAGGGGGAGGGGGAGGCTGAGGAGGAGGAGGAGGAGGTAGAGGAGCCGGTGTAGGCTGAGGTGGGAATGGAGGCTAAGGAGGTGGGGGAGGAGGAGGCTGAGGCTGAGGTGGAGGACGAGAGGGGGGGCGGGGAGGAAAAAGGATGGGAGTCCATTGTGGCCTTGGGTGAGGCGGCTGTCAAGGTAAGCACTACAAGAAAAAGTGGTATTTCACACGAAAATTTAAGACGGATTAATTTCCGTAGCAGTTCCATCTATAAATTCAGACGGACATATTTCGTCTGGTGTTCCTAAAATATTTGGGATAGAATCATTCTGCCTGCATATCCGTCTAAATTTACACACGGTTCTTCAGACGCAATATGTGAAGTCGGATATTTGAGACGAAATATGTTTTCGTCCGACATTCCGTGTCAAAATTTCCCTCCCACGCCACATTCGAGTCTTTCGAGACTCCCATTTTCCCCACCCTCTCTCTCACTCTTACTCTTTCTCCTCCATCGTCCCCATTGGAGCCGCCGCCCCCCTCCTCCCCCTCGAAGTCACCGCCACCGTCCGCGCCGTCTGCGCCGTCTCCGCCGGCCTCCGTCGTCGCCGTCGCCGCCGTCCTCCTCCCTCTCGTCGTCCGCGCCGTCGCCTCCTCCCTCTCGTCGTCGCCACGGCCTCTTGTCATCGCCACCGCTGCCAGCCTCTCCGGTAAGTCCCATCCCCCTCCCCCTCCCTCGCTGGCGCAAGTGCCATTTTTTTTTTGGGATCATCGGAGGGGTTCAGGAAGGGTACGTGGGGGGGGGGGGAGGGGGAGCTCGGAGGGGGAGGAGGAGGTTGCCGGTGGGAGGGGAGGGGGGGTTCAGGGAGGGTGGGGGGGAGGGGGAGCTGGGAGGGGGAGGTTGCTGGTGGGAGGGGAGGAGGGGTTCAGGGAGGGGCGACCAGTGGCATGGCGACCGGTGGCGGGGAGGGGGAGCTCAGAGGGGGAGGGGGGGTTCAGGGAGGGGCGACCGGTGGCAGGGCAACTGGTGGCATGGAGGGGTAGCTCGGAGGGGGAGGAGAGGTCGTCGGTGGGAGTGGGTTCAGGGAGGGGGGAGGTCGCCGGTGGGAGGGGAAGGGGGGTTCAAGGAGGGTGGGGGAGGGGGAGGGGGAGGAGGAGGCCTCCTCTGATCTCATCATGCCCTTGTTTCTCAATTGAATCTTTTGCAGAATGGGTAGGATTTCCAGCAGAGGTGGATTGCTTGCCGATTGAAATAATATGAAGGCAAGATTTTGTTAGTCAACCCGATTCTTGATTTTTGGAACCATATTATAGGGCTATGTTTTTCCCTTATGCGTCTACATGTTTGTGAAATATATTATGATAAATTATTCAATGCCATCCGACATCCTTCATATGGACTATGGTGTATTCTGGGAATCATCTCAAAATCCTGTGACGGGGTTCACGGGTGTTCTGTCAAAGAACAAAATTTGAACATAGGGTGAAAGTGTCGACTCTCACAATCGACACATTTCATTGAGAGTTCTGTTTCGAGCAAAGAAACAAAAAATCCAGTCGAAAGTGTCGACTCTCAGAGTCGACCATTGTTTAAAAAGGCGGTGCCTCAAGGCACTAATTAAGACTTAAGCCTCAAGGTGAGGCACTAGAAAAATACTTTGAAGCATGCGCCTCATGCCTTTTACTTGAGACTTACGCCTTTTTTTGATTGAGGTGGTATGCCTCACCGCCTTCACCGCCTCAAGGTATTTAATTGAGACGTGTGCATCACTTGAGAAGATGATGTAATGAGGTGTTGTAGGGTACTCCCAAAATTTACGTTTCTTTTATTGTCCTTAAAATATAATTCATTTTTTTTCTTGGTAGGTACTTTTTTTTTAATAGGGAGGAGATAATCGAGCTCAAACTCGGGCCTTCCTCCATATGGGGAAGGGTGACAAACCAACTGCACTAGACAACTGGCTCATAATTTACTACTTTTAAAATTACATGAATTTATCATTGAGTTGATATAACATTAACAAATGAAAATCACTCTTATTTTTAGCATTTTTATGGTTTTAAGATTATTTTATTCTCTATTAAGGTTTACGCCTCGTTGTGCCTTACGGCTTACACATTATGAGGCTTACAGAAAGTGCCTCACAACTGCCTCAAGACCTTTTAAACTATGGAGTCGACACATTTTGGTGGGGGTCTGTCTGCAGCAGAAAGCGCTCTCTGGACTGTAAGTGTCAACTCTTGAAGTCGACACTTGCAGCATGCTGCGCCCAGGCAGCAAGCTGGGCTACAAGTGTCGACTCCAAGAGTTGACACTTGCAGTGCCAGAACTGAAAAATGCCTTAAGCAATTCTCTTAAACTTGTCATATTTCTCGAAGTATCCTAGAAGTTTAGTCTGTCTGGGACTCAGACACAATAGCACAGTTAAATCTTTGTGTCCTGGCAACTCATCCAAGAATTCGCCTTTGTAGTAATGCAAGACATCTCCGGTCATCTCCCGAAGGTCCTTTATGATAGAAATTCTCCTTTTACAATGATCTTCGTTTTGCAATGTTTCTTCCACTATATCAAAGAAAGCTACCTCTGCATCAACTTTCAGGTGCCTCCTACTGCCACCTGATATACATGCTCTACTCAGGATACTTTCGTCTCATGGCATCTCGTGATGAGTCTCATGGCATCTCGTGATGGTAGGGAGCTACACATTGGCAAGTAGAAGAACTTCCTTTGTATGACTTATACTCTATTAAGGCTGACAATAGATCTCAGCTACTTGATGTTCTCAAAAATGGGAGGAGAACAGGGGTATTCTTTTCCTGGGCTATAAGCAGTTTTCTAGATTTGTGTGCGATGTAAGAGATGAGATACGGGCTGCATGTCAGGAGAGGTTACTAAAGGTCCCTAGCCTTCTCATTTTAGATGAAGACCATACTCCCACAAATGAAGACACAAATATTCTTTCTACGCTAGAAAAGGTGCAAACTCCCCGTAAGGTGATCCTTTCAGGGTCACTATTTCAGAATCATGTCAAAGAAGTTTTTAATATAAATTGAATCTAGTGCGTCGTAAGTTTTCCTGAACATGGACTCATCATGACAAGTACGTGCGGAGTCCATGTTCTCAAACTTACGACGCACTAGATACAATATATATTAAAAACTTCTTTGACATGATTCTGAAATAGTGTCCCTGAAAGGACCACCTTACGGGGAGTCTGCACCTTTTCTAGCGTAGAAAGAATATTTGTGTCTTCTTTTCTGAGAGTATGACCTTCATCTAAAATGAGAAGGCTAGGGATCTTTAGTAACCTCTCCTGACATGCAGCCCCTATCTCGTCTCTTACATCGCACATAATTCTAGAAAATTGCTTATAGTCCAAGAAAAGAATACTCCTGTTCTCCTCCCATTTTTGAAGAACATCAAGCTGCTGAGATCTATTGTCAACCTTAACAGAATAGAAGTCATACAGAGGAAGTTCTTCTACTTGCCAATGTGTAGCTCTCTTTCACGTTGGTAGAATTCCTTTAGGAAGAATGATATTTAGCCAAAAAACTCTGAAGAAAGCTAATGAGCATGAAAGTATTTCCTGACCCTGGTGCATGTGCCAAAATGCAGCCTCCAGGATTATCACCCACTGGGTATCTCACCAAGAAATTGAAGCCCTCTATCTGATGTGGCTTCATTTGTTTATTTTAGCTTATTTAGCTTATTTATCTTTGATGTTGATCTGACTAAAAAATGTGGATTATTTCGCTTTGATGTTCTTCATTTGGAAATTTTTAACAATTGGATGTTATTTAACTTGTTATATGCATAATGATAATTACCTTGTTATTTAATTTTATGTTATATAAATACATGGGGTATTCACTGTGAGCTGAGGTGCGTGGGTGCAACCTAACATTACACGCACCTCAGGAGAGTGTGTTCAAATTATGTCAATGAACCTTCCCGTTCAAGACTTTGAGATTGATGTGTATGTTCTCATTTTTTTACGAGAATATATATATCTGCCTCAAAGTCTTGAATTATCCCGTTAGGACAGTCTGTGAATGTTTGATCGCACTTAGGCAGTCATTTATTATATGTGTTTGTATGGTTTGTTGAGAATTTCGATTGCGTCTCCTCACTCTTATCTGATATACCATTATTGATTTTGAGTATTTTCTTAACCACTTACTTGTAAGTGTTTAAGAAAATTTCAAAATTAATAAATATTTTTGGTATATCAGAGAAGTGTGGGGAGATGCTGCCGAAATTTTCAGCAAATCGTGCAACACATATAGTAAGTGATTGTGCGATCAAACCTTCATGGATGGGTTAAAAAGTGATAATCTAATTAGTAGTCCTCTTCAAACTGCAAATGGTCTAGGGCGAACGATGTGAGGAAATGGTTGTGAATATTTTCAGGAGTAATGATTTCAAAGTTAGGATGTGTATTAACATTTATTGGGTGCAGGCAAAATGATGACAGATCGTTCATGGATGTATCGTAGAATAGTTGACCGGGTGGTGTCGGATGACTTTAAGCATGGAGTTGAGAGTTTCATTGAATTTACATTGAGGAATCCCAATGCAGCAATAGACCGTGAAGGTCACATTCGATGCCCTTGTTCAAATTGTAGAAACTTGAGGTGGCATTCACCATGGGATGTGCAACATCATTTGTACACGAAAGGATTCGTGGATGGTTATACGAATTGGACGTGTCATCATGAGGAATACTTCAGGTATGAGTCCGACAATATTGCAGGCACAAGTGGGTACGTGGATATGGTTGTAGATAATGTTGGTCCTAGTTTTAATGTTGATGAGGAACATGCATGCATGGAAGAAGCGTCGAATAAGACAGCCGAAAGATTTTATCAACTACTTAGGGATGCTGATGAGCCGCTGTGGGATAGTTGTGAAAAGCACACTCGGTTGTTTGCAGTGTCACAATTGTTGAATTTGAAATCTGAATTTCACGTCAGTGAGACTTGTTTTGACCGTCTCCTCCTCTTGATCAAGAGTATGTTACCTCGAGACGAGAAGTTGCCAGAAACTTATTACCATGCTAAAAAGATGGTCAATGAGCTAGGGCTTGGATATGTGAAAATAGATGCATGCACGAATCACTATATGTTATATTACAAAGATGATGCAGATAAGATATCATGTTCTATTTATCACCATGACAGATTCAAACCTAAAAGAGGGGGCAATTCAAAGCAAAAAGATATACCTTACAAAGCATTGCGATACTTCCCTCTTGTGTCTAGGCTGCAGCAGCTGTATATGTCCTCAAAGATGGCTCGACATATTACTTGGCACACCGAAAGAGTACGCCGTGCTGATGATATAATCAATCATCCTGCCGATGGTGAAGCTTGGATGCACTTCAGTCGTACTCATCTTACTTTCTCAAAGGAGCCACGTAATGTTCGATTGGGTTTATGCACAGATGGTTTCAATCCATTCGGTGGTTTAGTGGCATCTTATTCTTGTTGGCCAGTGTTCATGACACCATACAACCTTCCGCCGGACATGTGCATGAAGCGAGAAAATCTATTTTTGTCCTTAGTAATTCCTGGTCCAAAAAGTCCTGGAAAAAATTTGGACATATATCTCCGGCCGTTGATTGATGAGCTCAATTTATTATGGACTGATGGAGTTGTTACTTATGATTCATGTAGGAAGCAACATTTTATTATGAAGGCTACACTGATGTGGATAATAAGTGATTTCCCTGCATATGGAATGCTATCTGGTTAGAGCACACATGGGAGGTTAGCATGTCCTTACTGTATGGAAGATACCAAATCATTTGTATTGAAACATGGTGGGAAAGCATGCTGGTTTGATTGCCATCGGCGGTTGCTACCAAGTGACCATCCTTTTCGAAGGTAAAAAGACTCGTTTAAAAAAAATATAGTTGAAATAGATGAAGCAGACTTCCAAAGGGTGTTGGGTCGACATATGGTGACACGAGTGCAAATTTACCATATGTACTACAATTGTCTGGTAGCACACGCCAACTCTCTGGCTTTGGAAAGGATCACAACTGGAACAAGAAAAGTATTTTCTGGGAATTGCCTTATTGGTCAACTCTTCTTGTACGACACAATCTGGATGTTATGCATACCGAGAAGAATTTTTTTGATAATGTGTTCAATACGATCATGAATGTTAAAGGCAAAACAAAGGACAACGCCAAAGCGCGTATGGACTTAAAGATGCTTTGTAAACGTCCAGAACTAGAATTACAGAACGTAAATGGAAAAACTGTGCAGCCTAAAGCAACTTACGTGCTTAATGATACACAGATCAAGAAAGTGTGCTAGTGGTTGAAACAGTTGAGATTCCCAGATGGATATGCATCCAACATAGCCCGTTATGTGAATGTTAATGGGGGGGAAATATATGGTATGAAAAGTCACGACTGTCATGTGTTCATGAAGAGGCTAGTGCCCATTGTATTTCGTGATTTGTTGCCAAAGCCTATATGGGGAGCACTGACCGAGCTGAGTCAATTTTTCAAGATTTTATGTGCATCAGAACTCAGACTGAGGGATGTACAAACTATCGAAGAAAATGTGGTCACAACCGTTTTCAAGCTCGAGTAGATATTTCCTCCGGCATTCTTTGATTCGATGGAGCACCTGGTCGTCCATTTGCCATACGAGGCTATTATCGGAGGACCAGTACAATTTTGATGGATGTATCCATTTGAGAGGTATGTCAGAATTTTTGTTAAGTTACATGTCATCCATGGTTGGTAGATTTCATTACCATCTAACTTCTTCTTGTATGTGCATGCATGAATTAAAAATGAAAGTTCACAACAAGGCGAAGGCAGAGGGGTCGATTGCTGAGGCATATATTCTTGAAGAAATATCAAACTTCTGTTCCATATACTTTGAGCCAGAGATTCTAACTCGTGGTACTCGACCTCCACGTAATGATAATGGCAGAGTTGATGATTCGTCCGATCGGCTCTCTATATTTAAGCATCCTGGACGTGCATTTAGATGTTGCTCGACGTGCATGCTCGAAGATAGAGAGTTGTATGCCGCTGAGATATATATTCTTCTGAATTGTATCGAGATTGAACCTTATGTTGAGTAAGTTCTTAACTCACATTTCCAGCGATGTCCATAAGTTGTTCATTCTTGTTCTGCAGTTCATTTAAAGTAGTAGTGTATTTATATTACAGATAATTTAATTCAGAATTAGCACAAAAATATCTAAATATCGAGGACGTGGAGATTGAAAAAGAATGCGAGAAGTTTTTTGCCAAATGGACGTCGCCCGTGCTGGATCTCCGGGTAAATTTATAAGGTTATTACATTCATTATTTAGCCTTCAACTGTCTAATATGAATATTTTGACATTTGCAATTGCAGTAAGAAATTTGAACCTCACGGGGCTGTCCATCATTCCAACTCTCTAGTAATGGCACATGTGCCCGGCCCAGTAACGTCTTTCAAAGAATTTGCAGTGGAAGTCCGCGACAACTTATGGGACATGTTCTTAGTACGTAATTACATCATTTAATTCAAGTATTTTTCAAACTCAATTCTCAACAGTATACTAAGTGTGAAACTTATTTTATTTACAGCGGACTTATCACTTCACATGTGGACATGACGCAGCGAGATGTCGGAGGGCCTGGGAGAAGACTATGAAGGATAATTTCTGAAGGAAAGTACATGAGGCCCGAGCACACGCTAAAAATAAGGCGGGTGGGAGTGAAGACCGACAGCTGTGGAAGGAGCACCGCCCTCTATGGATGAGGAAGGAGGATTTGGAGATAGCATGTGACAAATTTGTCGATCCCAGTTGGAAAGAAATGTCCCGAAAAGCCAAAGCAAACATGGCATCAAAATCGGACGTAAATTTGCATACGAGTGGGTGCATCTCTTTCGCGGCTCATAAACAAAAAATGGTAAGTAATGTTTCAATTTATCTTCTTACATTTTGTTAATATATATGATATTTTTTTACTATGAATTGTATAACAGGTTGTGGAGCTTAATCGAGCTCCGTCGTTCCTCGAGGTGTTCGATAGAACACACAAAAAGAAGGGGATAGATCAATTTGCGAGTGAGAGAACTCACTCAGTAGCGGTAAGTTTATCTACATATACAACTTCTACCATTCATTTAAATTGGGTTGATTCATATGAAATTGACTAGTCAAGCTATTCAATTTGTAGGAAACATATAGCAGAGCTGTGACAGAGAAGTACGGGGAGGGAGACATGCAGTAGCCGGAGTTCGATCTGGCGGAATGGGTGGCAGCAGCTGGCGTACCAAAGAAAGGTTGGCTATATGGTTTTGGGGAGAGCTTGGTGTTGACATGTTTTTCATTCTCTTCCCCTTTTGATTACCCTTCCAACCACTTCTTTACTAGTGTAATGTGAAGAACTAAGCAATATGTAAATAACAAGGGGAAGGGTGTGGGGTGTGTGTGATCGCCACCAAGATGCCGAATGTGATGGACACGCCGTACCTTGGAAAGAGAGAGACGTACTCGCCTTAGGACCAGCCCTGCGAAGATGGGCGGCTCAGGAGGAACCGCCTGTAGAGATGAGCGGCCGTACAACATACCGTCTGCAGGGGCTGAAGGGGAACGCGGGATAGAGAATGACTGGCAGATGAACGGCTCCAACCGAACCGCAGGACGACGAAGAACGGTCCATAAGCCACCGCCTGTGTTCGTGACCGGACAGTTGGGAGCCGCCTAAGACTGCCACGCCGTGAGTTGCAAAGGTCCAACCTCCGCCCTTTCCGGCCGGTTGGAGAGGATGGGCCTCGCGTTAGTGTGTTGCTGACCTACAAAACCTCGTATAGAACACAAAGGAAAACCCAAGTTAGAACTAGAAAGTGTAGTAAATGCTCAAATAGATGGAAATGAACATGACTAAATGAAATGGGGGATACCTGGGGATTTTTAAACCCCTGGGGGCATCAAAAAGCATAGGAGGGTGTGTGAATGATGCATGAGAATGAGAAAAACGTGGGGGAAACGTGGAGGAAGTGATGCATGCAAACATGAGAGAACGACGAAACTAAATGTACTAATGAGTCAAAGAACAACTACTCCCTGAACCGGAGGCCTGTATAGACGTAGAAGGCCTCCCTCCCTGGTGCTAGGTTGCTCAAAGATTTGGCAGGGCTTCGCCGTTGACCAAAAATCTCCCCCCTTTTCAAAGGTAGCCTTTAGGGTCTATTTATAGAGCACCCAAATGCTAACACCAAAATTAGGATTTTTAGGTATTTTTAGGTCAAGATTATTAAATAAAAGATGAAGATAATTCAATTATCTCTCATCTGGAAGAAACTGCACTAAAAATGGTTAAGGATTCGCGGAGAAAATGATGGGAGAAGTCGGGGATAAAACCACGGATAGAAAGAGAAAACCTGTTAATTCTTTAGAAATCGGGCAGATGAACGGTCGTACGATAGACCACTCATCAGGTTGGGCGGCTACATCTAGGCCGTCCATCCCTGTTGGTGGAAATTCAATAAATAGAAAATATTATCCAAATACCCATCGAACTGACCGAAACTATCACCGTTGGACTCTCATAGGATGAACGGCTGATAGTAGACCCTCCATCCAGAAGAGCGGCCAATGATCAACCGCTTATGTCCTGTTGGTGATAAATCAAAATGGATTAGATAATTAGATAATTATCTGGAAACCAATGATGTTAGGACTCTGGGAGAAGAACGGCTAAGATCAGACCGCACAATGAGGTTGAACGGCTATATCTTGACCGTATTACAGCTCGTCGGTGGAAATTCAGAAAATCAGCTAAATATCCAAAAATATATGAACGGCCCAAATTTAACCGCCTATG
Organism: Amorphophallus konjac; assembly: GCA_022559845.1. Taxonomy (NCBI): domain Eukaryota; kingdom Viridiplantae; phylum Streptophyta; class Magnoliopsida; order Alismatales; family Araceae; genus Amorphophallus; species Amorphophallus konjac. The sequence continues at coordinate 47,136,828 of CM040124.1, read as the reverse complement.
TAGTGAGGGGCTGGAGACTGACCGTGCAAGCCTGGACGTTTAGAATTCCTTAAAAATGTGAAAATTTGGCAAATCCAAGGCCCATTAAGCCCTGAATTGAACAGACCCGGCCAGGGAGGGAGGCTACCCATAAAATAGGCCCAAAAATATTGTCTGGAAATAGCCCAGCGAGTAATGGACAACTCGAGGCATCAACAAATGGGAGTAAGAGAAATGACTCAACTTATCGGCAAAAAACGGGTGTCAACAGATGCCCCTCCTTAACGTCCGCTTTGTAGGGGAGTGAGCGGAGGTGAAGCGAAAGTGACATAGAACATGGAGGTGAAGCGGAAATAAAGTGAAGTGAACTGAAAAGTGGGCGTTAAGGTAAAAAAGACACCCGTTTTGCCAACGAGCGATGGAAATCTTCCGGAAAACCCTGAACCATTCACAAAGAACGATTAGACCAAAAGTGGCACCAGTCTGGAGGAACTAAACTAAATAAAAAGAAACACACGATCAACCACATCGGGGGACACAATTCATCGGACTGATGAGGAGACCAGAATAAGCAACGAAAAATGAAGAAACAGACTAAAACTCCCAGATGGGGACCTCTTAATCAACCAAACCAAGTGAATTGACCAAAGTGAACCTTCCCACTCAGAGTGAAAATGTTCCTCTTTGTCACGCCTTGAGCCTTTATTACAGCGGAAGACTCGCTCGAGGAACGCGAACAGCCGACATGGTAAGCCTCTTGCAAGCAAGAACGATCAGAGCGCAAGACAATCACACATAAGAATGTAATCGCACAATATTTACTCAACTTCAACTTTCATTAATAATCAAATCCACTATTCGAATACAACCACTAATTCAACTTCCATCATGCTAGACTCAAGAAATAAGAAATTACATAGACTCGATCTAAACAATGTAAACTTCCTAAGAAATTACATAGACTTGATCTAAACAATGTAAACTTCTTAAGTCTTTGCTCATTCTTTATTCACTCTCTGATCCGCTACTTGAACACTCCGAATCTGAACCCGACCCACTTCCATTTCCTGAAAAAGAATGGAAATAGGTAATGAGCACACTTACCCAGTAGGTATTTTCGCATCAACATGAAGGCATCATTAAAGTAATTAACGTTTTTACTCTAAAGAAATAAGGTAAAATCATGCAAATGCGATCAATCACGCGATTAAACCAAAGTATGTAAGATAGAATGAGAGCAAGTATGAACTAGCAAGAATATTATAAGAACATGATATGGCCTTTCATGAACAAGAATGTAATGAGAATGTACTAGCAAGCCAAATAATCATCACTCAAGTATCTTTTACTTATTAGCAAGTACTTCATGAATTTCTGTGGAATATCAAGAAAGTCATGTATAAGTATCAATCATGCTGTATCGTGTTGTGGATTTTCACTTATTTATAAGGAAAGTACTCCCAGCGCAATGCGACGCCAGTAGCATCATACCCCATGGTTTATAATAGTATGTTTCCGACAATCAGTCGAGGGGACTGGCATAGAGCCCTTGAACACAATCAGTGCTCGATCACATCTTCAAGTATAAATCAAGCTTTTTCCACGCATGTAACAATAAAGTATGGCCAAGAATGTAAAATTCCAACAAGCTCTTGATAACAATAATTCAATGAATGAGTGCTTTAATAAGAATCATGAGAAATCAAGAATGACTTATACTATATTATGCTTATGGAAATAAATCGGCAGCATAACGGTACATTCTTTATCTTCCATTCATTATATTAGGTTTCTTGATCAATATGATAAGTTCTAGATCATCAAGAGTCCATCTAGAAACCTTGGAATATCAACCCTTGGTCAAACCTTGCGTTAAAATACTCAAGCAGTGTGATGGTCATGTATTGGGTCGTTACATGATGTGACGCTCCAGTATTGGGCCGTTACATTAGTCTGAATCCAGAACCAAGAAATCAGACTCAGTTGAATGTGACGGTCGTATATTGGGCCGTTACATGTGCCTGACGGTCTAATATAGATCTGTTACACTACTGATAACCAGAATCTCAATAGTGTAATCTAATCACTTGGGTTTTAATGGTACAACCAACTCGGCGTCCTAGTGGGAATCCCAGGCTCGCAGAGAATTAGGAGGCCTTGCAACAAGATTTCCTAATCCATTGGAAGGAATATCTAATAGAGAGGTCGTCATGTCCAAGAATAATATTCCTATAGTGCAAAGTGAATTAATGGACATATACCTGAATATATGCCATGCACTTAGAGAAATGACTCTATTGATAGAGAGGATGTGTAACAATAGGAAATCATGATAAAACTCCGTCAATACATCTTTAAAAAAATCATGATTTAGGTACAAAACTATAGAATTTTGTCACATGAAATTAACATAACTTAAAATAACTTAAGATACCTAAATTATACAATTTCTATCATGAATCTGTAGATAATCTTAAAGACATGAAATCAGGTCAAAACTTAGATAACTAGGCTTATTTATAAGTTAAATTAATTAGTTTCCTATTCTATCTACAGTTACCCTGACGGTCTAGAATGGGTGCGTCACAATGACTGTGACGGTTTATCGTGAGACCGTTATAGTAGTGTAACGCTCCTATTATGGTGCGTCAGAGACAACAGAGGAATTAGAATGCAACAGAGGGTGTGACGGCTTATCGTAAGGCCGTTACAGTTTGTGACAGTCTAAGTATGATGCGTCAGAGTCCCTGCTAACAGTATAAAGAAATAAAAAGACTATGATTTAAAACCATGTCATGTTTTGAAAAGATTTAACTACCCCAATCATGACAAAACGAAGTAAAGGTCATCTAGATGCATATGTTGCAGTGAATTGACAAGATTATATCTTTGATCTTTGATTAGGGCTAAGGATATGTATGTATGCATGAACCCACTAAAACATGAAATTCATAGTCTATAATGCATGAAATCAAACACAATCAGAGGGCTTTTATCCATAACAAGATATTTTTACCAATCATGAGATAACCTACCCTTTTATCCGAGCTTTAAACTTCTAATTTGAGTCTGAAAGACGTGCCCTAGTTCTCCCTTTCTAGTGAGTTTCCAGCAATTTCACGCTGCTCTATCTCCTCAGCCTCTTGACCTAAGGATGTGAAATTTTTAGGGTACGAAGATGAAACTAAGGTGAACAAAAAGTTCTAAAGGATTGAATTCTATTTACCTCATTTAGACGTCCTAATCTCTTGATCTCCAAGGGTCCTTTGCTCTGAATCCTGGGTTACTATAGTCGAACCAGCAACTTTGGAAGCTTCAATCTCCTTGGTTGCTTGATCTCCTAGCATGCAATTTAGAGAACTATTAGTCTAAAGTATACTAAATAAAATCTTCTAAAGAACTTACCCGAAATTATATCTCCTTACCTTGATTCTTCACGAGCCAAAAGTAAGGGTCGCTCAGTTCAGAACTAGGTCCTATTTATAGGGTCTTGAAGATTAGATCGATTCTAGAGTCCTTAATTTGCCAGAACCTAATCCCTAAGAGTCCTTAGTAATGTTATAAACTCTCCCAAGTCGATCTCTTGTAGATAAGATCCCAAAGTTCTAATCTTTTTGCTCGTTCTTTCTTTCATGGAACTGTCAGGGTGTAACGCATCAGTCTAGGTGCGTTACATGCGTGTGGCGGTCGTACGATAGACCATTACATCCCACGTGTGTAGAATTTCAAATTAATAAAACTCTTTTATTAATTATCTAATATAATTATCTATAAAATTGTATTTATCCTTGAAATACGTGAATAGGCTAAATAACCTTCTAGAATATGGGTCAAACTTAATGGGCTTGGTCCTTAGACCTTTTAGATCTTATTTAAATAGGCTAGGTTAATTATTTGTCACAATTGGGCCTTATAAATTATTAAAAAAATTCTATAAATAGTCCAAAAATTATTATATAAATTCTGGGACACTACACCCTCCCCCACTTAGAAGAATTTGGTCCCCAAATTCAATGCATGGATTATGGAGAGTGTACTTAGAGTTGAATAATTCTGGAAATCTTTTTCGCATGGCTGCTTCGGTTTCCCATGTTGCTTCATATGGCCATGTTTTCTTCCATTGAATCTTGACCATATGAATAACTTTATTTCTTAGTTGACGCACTTCCTGTTCCAGAATCTTTATTGGCGTTTGCTCGTACGTCATACCCTTCTGAATCTCCAGATTGTCATAAGTGATAATATGGTCAGGATCATATACATATTTCTTTAGCATAGAGACGTGAAATACGTCATGAACTCCTGCTAATTATGGAGGTAAAACCAGTCTATAAGCCACTTCACCGACCCTTTCAAGAATTTCAAACGGACCAATGAACCTTGGAGTTAGTTTGCCCTTATGCCAAATCTCCGAATACCACGACCTGGAGAAACCTTGAGATACACATGGTCTCCTACTTGAAATTCCAAGTCGCATCTATGATTATCAGCATAAGACTTTTACCTATCTTGTGCCATCTTTATTCTCTCTTGAATAAACTTGATCTTCTCTGTAGAATCTCTGATAATATCGGGGCCTAGGAATTGTCTTTCCCCTATTTCACTCCAACATATTGGTGATCGACAATTTTTTCCATATAGAGCTTCAAAAGGTGCCATTTGTATGCTGGCCTGGTAACTGTTGTTATATGCAAATTCTACCAGAGGCAAGTAATCATGCCAACTACCTCCAAAATCAATAACACAAGCCCTGAGCATGTCTTCTACCACCTGATTCGTTCTTTCTGTCTGACCATCAGTTTGTGGATGAAAGGCTATGCTGAAATTCAATCTAGTCCCTAGTGACTGTTGTAAACCCTTCCAAAATTGTGATGTGAATCGAGGATCTCTATCAGATATAATAGTGACTGGGACACCATGTAATTTAACAATTTCCCTTATGTATAATGCTGCCAGGATATCCACAGACCATCGACTTTTGATTGGTATGAAATGTGCAGATTTAGTTAATCGGTCTATGATTACCCATATACCATCGTGTCCACCTCTTGTCTTAGGTAACCCCATAATGAAATCCATCCCTATACTCTCCCATTTCCATTCGGGAATATTCAAGGGATGCAGTTTACCTGCGGGTCTAAAATGCTCTGCCTTTACTTGTAGACAAGTGAGACAGCGAGACACGAAATCAACTATTTCTCTCTTCATGTTGGGCCACCAGAAATTTCTTTTGAGATCTTGATACATTTTTGTACTACCTGGGTGAATGGTATACCTGGATTTATGTGCTTCTTCTAGAATCAATTTCTTCGTATCCTCATTATCCGGTACACACACTCGGCCCTTGAATAGCAATCTTCCATCCTCCGTAATAGAGAAATCCGGCCGTTGTTCAATATTAGCCTTAATTTCTAGTAACACGAGATCATCATTTTGCAACTTGACTAGATCCTCCATTAAGGTAGGTTGAGCTCGGATATTAGCTATGAAGCAATCTTCTTCCTTCCTGTCAATATCTAAGTTCAACTGAGTAAATTGAGGAATAAGATTAGTCATACTAATAATAAGACTTGATAGCATACCCATTAGTTTTCTGCTGAGTGCATCCGCAATAGCATTAGCCTTGCCAGGATGATATTGAATAGAAAAATCAAAATCCTTGAGATATTCCAACCATATTCTCTGCCTCATATTTAGCTCTTTTTGAGAAATAAATATTTCAAGCTCTTGTGGTTCGAGTAGACCGTAAACTTTTCTCCATAGAGATAATGACGCCAAATTTTCAAGGCGAAAATGACAGCTGCTAACTCCAAATCATGCACATGATAATTTTCCTCGTGACGTTTCAATTGTCTTGAAGAATAACAGATTACTTTTCCATTTTGCATGAGGACATATCCTAAGCCAATACCTAATGCATCCGTATATACTTCAAATCCACCACCTTCCATCAGTAGTGATAGAATAGGAGCTGTTGTAAGATGATTTTTAAGAGTTTGGAAATTCTTCTCACATTCCTTGGACCAGACAAAAGGATTTTCTTTTCTCGTGAGTCTATTTAAAGGTACTGTAATCTTTGAAAAATCTTTAATGAATCTTCTATAATAACCAGCAAGACCCAGAAAACTTCGTACTTCTGATACGGTCGTTGGCCGGCTCCAATTCTTGACAGCTTCTACCTTAGAAGGATCCACCGTAATACCTTCTTTTGAAATATGTGGCCTAGGAATTACACTTCCTTGAGCCAGAATTCGCATTTATTTAGCTTGGCATAGAGTTTATGTTCTTTAAGTGTTTGCAAAGCTATTTTCAAATGTTCTACATGTTCCTCCTTTGTCTTGGAATATATCAAGATATCATCAATGAAGACGACAACAAACTGGTCCAGATATGTCGGGAAGACACTGTTCATAAGTTGCATGAATGCTGCTGGGCCATTAGTTAATCCGAATGGCATTACCACGAATTCATAGTGGCCATAACGACTTCAAAAAGCCGATTTATAAATGTCTTCTTCTTTAATTCTAAGCTGATGATAACTTGATCTGAGGTCAATCTTAGAGAAATATTCTACTCCTGAAAGCTGATCGAAGAGCTCATCAATACGCGGCAACGGATACTTATTTTTAATTGTGAGTTGATTCAGTCACCGGTAATCGATGCATAGCCTGAGAGAACAATCCTTTTTCTTGACAAATAGAACCGGTGCACCCCAAGGGGATGTGCTAGGTCTGATGAAGCCTTTGTCTAGTAATTCTTGCAACTGCCTTTTTAATTCCTTGAGTTCTATGGGGGACATCCTGTAAGGGGCTATAGAAATAGGTGATGCTCCTGGAATGAGTTCAATAGTGAAGTTTACTTCCCTCTCGGGCGGTAAACTGAGTAATTCGGATGGAAACACATCTGGGAACTCATTTACAATAGGAATGTCCGCTAAGATAATCTCCTTGGATTCGGTAATAATGACAGAAGCAAGAAAAGCTTCATATCCTTGCGAGATAAGTTTGCAAGCGTGAAGAGAAGATATAATAGTAGGATGCTTCTTGTACTTGATGCCAAGAAAAGAGAATCTTGGAAGACGGGGTTTTCGAAAGGATATAATCATATTTTGGCAATTGATATAAGCATCATGATCTACAAGCCAATCTACATCTAAAATGGCATCATAACCTTTCATGTCAAGGCATACTAAGTTTGCGGGGAGATTGTGACCTTCTACTATCACTTCGCTATCAGGATAATAGTATTTAAGCTTTGTTCCAGAACCTAAGGGTGTGGTAATAGCGAGATCTGAAGGTAGGGGAACTGATGCAATTGATAATATTTTTACAAAAGTAGTGGAGATAAAAGAATGAGAGGCACCAATGTCAAATAGCACAAATACAGGACGAGAACAAATTTGAAGAGTACCTTCCATAAGCCCACCATCCCTGGGCGCTTCCTCTTCTTCTAGAATGGCATTGAGGCGAGCCTGCCTCCTATGTCCTCCACCAGATGATTGGTCTTTCATAAGGGGGCAGTCTGGCATGCGATGCTCCCTGCTTCCATAACGTAAACAAGCGCCAAGGAGCTTCCAACACTCCTCAGCCGAATGGCCGATTTTTTTGCAAAACGTGCAAGCTGTAGCAACTTGCTCCTTCTCCTCCTTGACTTTCTTTTGCTTATGGGAACTTCCACCATTCCCATTCCTGGATCTTTTCTTACTATCACGGCTCTTGTAGGGCTCCGTGATGCTGAACTTGCCTTTCTTATAACACCGATCTGAGCGTCGGCTAGACTCTTCTCCTTTCCCTTTTAATTTCTTGACCTTCTCTACGGTCCTTTCACACAAATAGGCTCGTTGAACCATTTCCGCATAAGTACGGATGTTTTGGGTCCCGAGCTGCTGAATGAAATCGGGCCGTAACCCGTCCATGAACCGATTAGCCTTCAATAAATCGGTGCTGATAAGATGCGGTGCGTAAGGTGCAAGCCTTGAGAATTGCAGTTCATATTCGGCAACCGTCATCATTCCTTGCCGAAGAGCGGCGAACTCCATAGCCTTTCGTTCCTTTACGTGCTCCGAAAAGTACTTGGCACGGAATAGTGTAAGAAAACCATTCCATGTATGAGGTGCATCAGCCGGAGGTGCCAGAACCGACTTCCACCATGTACGGGCATCTTTGTTGAGTTGAAAGGTTGCGAGACGCACCTTCTCTTGATCGGTGCATTGAATAACATCAAAGATACGATTCATTTCGTCTATCCAGTTCTCCGCTTCATCCGGATCAGAAGAACCATAGAAACGCGGAGGGTTTAAGCTCCGAAAGTTGCGATGTAAATCACCAGCACTTGCTCCTGCGCCAGCTTGCGCCATGGTTTGTAATGCTTGAGTGAGGCCAGCAACTGTTTGTTGCATGCCATTCGAATTTACGCGATGAGCCATGGTAATAATAGGGTACCTGAGGGAAAAATAACAACTTGTTATTTCTCGTGGAATTGAAAGAAAAATCAATCTTAAAGCTAATTAACTATCTTATCCAGGGCTCTACCCAATTCTCACATGAGGGTGAAAATTTCTTCCTTAGTTCATAGGTATGGGTCCTTAAATCTTGGACTTATCCTATGACATGACTCTTCTTCCTAAGTCCTGAGACTTAGGCTTTGATACCAACTTAACTCTCACGCCCCGAGCCTTTATTACAGTAGAAGACTCGCTCGAGGAACGCGAACAACCGGCATGGTAAGCCTCTTGCAAGCAAGAACGATCAAAGTGCAAGGCAATCACACATAAGAATGCAATCGCACAATATTTACTCAACTTCAACTTTCATTAATAATCAAATCCACTATTCGAATACAACCACTAATTCAAGTTCCATCATGCTAGACTCAAGAAATAAGAAATTACATAGACTCGATCTAAACAATGTAAACTTCCTAAGTCTTCGCTCATTCTTTATTCACTCTCGGATCCGCTATTTGAACACTCCGAATCCGAACCCGACTCACTTCCATTTTCTGAAAAAGAATGGAAATAGGTAATGAGCACGCTTGCCCAGTAGGTATCTTCGCATCAACATGAAGGCATCATTAAAGTAATTAACGTTTTTGCTCTAAAAAAATAAGGTAAAATCATGCGAATGCGATCAATCACGCGATTAAACCAAAGTATGTAAGATAGAATGAGAGCAAGCATGAACTAGCAAGAATGTTATAAGAACATGATATGGCCCTTCATGAACAAGAATGTAACGAGAATGTACTAGCAAGACACATAATCATCACTCCAGTATCTTTTACTTATTAGCAAGTACTTCATGAATTTCTGTGGAATATCAAGAAAGTCATGTATAAGTATCAATCATGCTGTATCGTGTTGTGGATTTTCACTTATTTATAAAGAAAGTACTCCCAGCGCAATGCGACGCCAGTAGCATCATACCCCATGGTTTATAATAGTATGTTTCCGGCAATCAGCCGATGGGACTAGCATAGAGCCCTTGAACACAATCAGTGCTCGATCACATCTTCATGTATAAATCAAGCTTTTTCCACGCATGTAACAATAAAGTATGGCCAAGAATGTAAAATTCCAACAAGCTCTTGATAATAATAATTCAATGAATGAGTGCTTTAATAAGAATCATGAGAAATCAAGAATGACTTATACTATGTTATGCTTAGGGAAATAAATCGGCAGCATAACGGTACATTCTTTATCTTTCATTCATTATATTAGGTTTCTTGATCAATATGATAAGTTCTAGATCATCAAGAGTCCATCTAGAAACCTTGGAATATCAACCCTTGGTCAAACCTCGGGTTAAAATACTCAAGCAGTGTGACGGTCGTGTACTGGGCCGTTACATGATGTGACGCTCCAGTATTAGGCCGTTACATTAGTCTGAATCCAGAACCAAGAAATTAGACTCAGTTGAATGTGACGGTCATATATTGGGCCGTTACATGTGCCTGATGGTCCAATATAGATCCGTTACACTACTGATAACCAGAATCTCAATAGTGTAATCTAATCACTTGGGTTTTAATGGTACAACCAACTCGGCGTCCTAGTGAGAATCCCAGGCTCGCAGAGAATTAGGAGGCCTTGCAACAAGATTTCCTAATCCATTAGAAGGAATATCTAATAGAGAGGTCCTCATGTCCAAGAATAATATTTCTATAGTGCAAAGTGAACTAATGGACATATACCTGAATATATGCCATGTACTTAGAGAAATGACTCTATTGATAGAGAGGATGTGTAACAATAGAAAATCATGATAAAACTTCGTCAATACATCTTTAAAAAAAATCATGATTTAGGTACAAAACTATAGAATTTTGTCACATAAAATTAACATAACTTAAAATAACTTAAGATACCTAAATTATGCAATTTCTATCATGAATCAGTAGATAATCTTAAAGACATGAAATCATATCAAAACTTAGATAACTAGGCTTATTTATAAGTTAAATTAACTAGTTTCCTATTCTGTCTACAGTTACCCTGATGGTCTAAAATGGGTGCGTCACAGTGACTGTGACGGTTTATCGTGAGGCCGTTACAGTAGTGTAACGCTCCTATTATGGTGCGTCAGAGACAACAGAGGAATTAGAATGCAACAGAGGGTGTCACGGCTTATCGTAAGGCCATTACAGTTTGTGACGGTCTAAGTATGATGCGTCAGAGTCCCTGCTAACAGTATAAAGAAATAAAAAGACTATGATTTGAAACCATGTCATGTTTTGAAAATATTTAACAACCCCAATCATGACAAAATGAAGTAAAGGTCATCTAGATGCATAGGTTGCAGTGAATTGACAAGATTATATCTTTGATCTTTGATTAGGGCTAAGGATATGTATGTATGCATGAACCCACTAAAACATGACATTCATAGTCTATAATGCATGAAATCAAACATAATCAGAGGGCTTTTATCCCTAACAAGATATTTTTGCAAATCATGAGATAACCTACCCTTTTATCTGAACTTTAAACTTCTAATTTGAGTTTGAAAGACGTGCCCTAGTTCTCCCTTTCCAGTGAGTTTCCAGCAAGTTCACGCTGCTCTAGCTCCTTAGTCTCTTGACCTAAGGATGTGAAATTTTGATGGTACGAAGATGAAACTAAGGTGAACAAAAAGTTCTAAAGGATTGAATTCTAATTACCTCGTTTAGACGTCCTAATCTCTTGATCTCCAGGGGTCCTTTGCTCTGAATCCTGGGTTACTATGGTCGAACCAGCAACTTTGGAAGCTTCAATCTCCTTGGTTGCTTGATATCCTAGCACGAAATTTGGAGAACTATTAGTCTAAAGTATACTAAACAAAATCTTTTAAAGAACTTACCCGAAATTATATCTCCTTACCTTGATTCTTCACGAGCCAAAAGTAAGGGTCGCTTAATTCAGAACTAGGTCATATTTATAGGGTCTTGAAGATTAGATCGATTCTAGAGTCCTTAATTTGCCAGAACCTAATCCCTAAGAGTCCTTAGTTGTAATATCTCGGATCCTTAGTGGATCTTTGTTGCATCTTTATTGGGTCTTTCGGATCCTTTTTGGTGAGTTTCGGATCGCTTTGGTGGCTTCCGAGTTGAGTTTTACGAGCCGTGTGAGTTTTTCTCTCGTACTAGTTGCGGAACCCTACGGTGAGTTTATTTCTCAATTCATCGACTCGTGAACGCTACAGCTGCGATGTACTCTCCGAGCCGGTCGTTTTGACTATTTTTACGTATTTTTCTGAATTATTGCATTTTCGACTGAATTATCGGATTTTCAGAAATTAGAAAATTTTCTAATTTCTTTTTTTTATATCCCTCTCTCTCTCCCCCACTCTCGCACGATCTCCCTCTCTCCTCCCTTTCTCACCCTCTCTTTCCCTCTCTCGTTCTCTCTCGTCTGTGGGCCATTCAGCGCGGGGCGTGCACCGTTGCGGAGCTGGCCAAGGCGGGGACGCGATGGAGTGATCGGGATGCGGTCTAGGGCGGCGAATGGAGCGTGGGATGGCGCGATCCCTTGATGGATTCCGAGATGGCATCGTTCGTGGTTTTGGATATTTCGGCGTGGTTTAGTCCCCTCGGGGCGCAGTTTCTTCGGTGGAGGTAGGGTGACGGATCCTCACTTCTTCCTGCTCGTTTTCCCTGCCATTGCACGTCGTTTGGTGCGGAAACGGCTGAGTTTGGGCTTGTTTTTCCTAAATCGTGATTTTCGGATTTAGTAGGGTTCGTCAGAAAACGGCAACCATTTGCGACGTAGTTAGTATCAAATTGACCGCTAGGATGTCTGGATCCCATTCATGTTAGTTTCGTGTTGATCGGTGGTCATTCGAGGCCGGTAGGAGTCCGGGAACCTCGTTGACTCGTTTAGGGTCGATTCGTTGGAATCGCCCCGATCTCTCGTTTTAATGATTGCATGTGGGCTTTTTAGCCTCCTAGTGTTGTTTTTCATCGTGTGCCCATGTTTCCCCTGTGCTTCGACGTGAATGGGGCGTGGAACGGCCCGATTTGGCGTTTCCACTGTTTTCTCGCCGTGACCGGTGTAGCGGTCGTTCCTGGGACCGTCACAGTCCTTGATGGCCCTACGACAGACCGTCACAGCGTCTGGGCGTTTTTAGTTTTCGTGGCAGTGGGAGTGTGACGGCCCAAGGGAGGCGCATCACAGCTCTCTGACGCGTCCGGGTTGATGCATCACGCTTATTTTGTCGTTTTGTGTTTTGGGTAAGTCGGTTCCCCTGACGCGCCTGCTCTTGTGCGTCAGGCTTGTGTAACGCGCCTGCCCCAGGCCATTACGTTCAGTTTGACCGATTTTGACCATTTGATTCGGTTCGTCTAACGGTAGTGTCCCCGTCTGTTACAGCGTTGTAACGTGCCTGCCCCAGGCCGTTACGTGCTATTTTGGCCGAGTTGGGTGGTTGTGTCGTTGGCTCTAACGGCCACGCCCCCATGCGTCAGGCTTGTGTAACGCGTCCGTGATCGACCGTTACGTGCCTTTCGGCCAGTGGTTTCTTCACTTGAGCCAGTTGGCCCTGACGCGCCTGCTTTGCTGCGTTAGGCTGTGTAACGCGCCTGGTCTAGTGCATTACATGGTTCGAGTGTCGTTTTAAGCTTGAGGTCTGTTGGCCCTGACGGCCCGGGTCGGGCGCGTCAGAGTGGTGTAACGCGCCTGGTGTAGGCCGTTACGTGCCTTGTGTGTTTTAGATGTTGGTTAGGGTGCTGTGTGTGTGACGGCTCTTCCTCCGATCGTCACGTTGCTGTAGCGCGTCTGCATTAGACCGCCACAGTTGGAGTGTAACGACTAGAGTTAAACCGTCACATTCGTGTAACGGTCTAAGGGTGGTGCGTTACAGTCCTTGTGCTCCGATTTCCATCGTTTTGGTTTCTGCTTGTCTTGGCTTGACCTTGTGGCCTGCCCGTTTTCCCGTGGACATCTCCTGACATCCTATGAGGGCTAAGACTACGTTGTAAGGTAGCCAGGAGTCTTCTCGCTTGAGGTAGGATTCTTTTCCTACTTTAGAGTTGTTGTTGTCTGGTTCCGGTCAACCCGGTGTGGCCCAGTGGTTGACAGGTAACCGTGTGTGTATCTCGACGGTTCTGTCCAGTTCGAGACTTTGGTTCTGGATGCCTCGAGGTACTGTGTTATCTTGGTTTATGTGTCCAGGTGTGCTGAGGGTTCTTGGTGTTCCCTCAGGTCTCCGTGAGTCGATTCCTGCGGAGTGTCGTTTCCTCTGGCTTAGGATTAGACCGATTGGCGGCTTGTCCCGCTGTCTGTGACGATCTTGCCTTTGAGTCGTTCGACTCAAGGATCGTCACATGGTAGGTCTAGTTGCCTTGTTCTGAGTTTGTCGGCAGTGGTTGTGCTGCCTTTGGTGCCTCGAAGTACGTGGCGTGGGGCGTTCTTGCCTGCCTGTACTTCAGCACTCATGTTTTGAGTCTCTGTGTCATGTGAGCCTCCGCTTGTTGTAGCCCTAAGGCCTTTGAGTTGTCGACCCGCTAGTGGATGGCGGAGGGGTGTTCCCGTGATACGGTTTGTAAGCTAGTTCAGTGGGCTCCCAGCCAATGGTAGCATCCTACCGAGGGAGAAAACTAGCTAGAGAACCTGGCTTAGGCTAGAGCCAGTGTGTGCACGCGTTGTCAGGGACTGAGGACTTACGTCGACGGGTGTGACCCTGACTAGTTACTTGTCCTCTTGTTCTGTCATTACTGTTGTTCCTGCTTTGGTTCAGCGCGTGTCTGCGACTCTGCCGTGGTTTTAGCGGTACCGTAGGCGAGACACTTGTGGCGCAGCATAAGACGTCAGTGGACGCAGCTGGCTGTTCTTCGTGTGAGGAGGTGCTTCCGTCACGTGACGCGAGACTCTCGGCGTTTCTTGTGCATCGTGACCTTTCCGAGTTAGCCCTCTCGTGGCCCTTCTCGAGGTCTGTGTGGCGTTGTGTGCATGACGTTCTAGTCGTGTGTGGCGTCGTGTTTGTCCGTCGTCTGTCTAGATCTTTTCTAGACTTTTGTCTGTCCTTGCAGGTCTTCGTCTTAGACCTGACGTCGTGTCGGCAGATCGGTAACTCCTGACTTTGTCAGTTCAGAGTCACCCTTCTGTCGCTACTTGGAGTAGTTTAGGGTGTCGAGGTTAGTTCGGCAGCCGCTTGTCTGGCACGGATTCTCCCCCCTTCCTGCTTGTTCCCTACTCCTACTCCCCGTCTGTTCTTTACTGCTTCTAGAGTAGTTTTACAGCTTTGTAGTGTAGTTTCTTACTTTACTACACCTGCTATTTCTACTGTTGCTTCATGTTTCCGTTTCTGCGTGTTTTTTAGTGGGGATTCACGTGGCCCCTACTGAGCCTCTGTTTGGAGACTCACCCCTACTTTTCAGGTGGGCGTCGTCTCTGTTCGTGGTTCCTGGCGTGGCATGTTAGTAACTGCCAGCGGTACCTGCGTCGGGTTCCCCCCGACCTCAGTGTACGTTCTTTTCTTGTGGCCTGTACTCGTCTTTAATTTCTTGGACTGGACTCTGGTATAATTGTTAAATTGAAACTGTTAATTAAAAAGTAATTTTATTTCTGCTACTTTAGAAAACCGATATAATGAAATTTAATTGCTTACTGTTCTATCTCTATGGCTTAATGTACTCTACACATGCCTTTTTCCCTTTGGAGCTTTACCGCTCTTGGGAGGCCTCGCGGGTTCCAAGTGGTATCACGTGTATTCGGTAGTCCTACCGGGTATACCTGGTATCCGAGATCCGGGTCGCCACAGCTGGTATCAGAGCAGTGTTCTGAGATGTTCGGAGTTATTTTCTGAGCTATCAGAGCATTGTTGTGTGAGGTACATGGGAATCTGAGATATTGCAGTATCCAGAGTCCTTAAAGTCCAGTACAGGCTTTTGCTGGCTTAGGTGTTGCGATGATTTGTCGCGTTGTTTTCTTCGTGTGTTGTTCAGGTTGCTGTTGACCTTTGGCCTTGGTCTGATGACCGTACACGTTCTCACGTTGTTTTGGTCGTCCCGACTTGAGTCTGTTCAGCTCCTGATGTGTCTCGCTTCTATTGAAGTGCTCGATTTGATTCCGTGGTTGAGAAGTTGCTCATGCAAGCTAGGATTTTCCCTTCCTGGTGAGCTTTCGTGATTGAGCTAATTGCTTCTTGTCCCTTCTGGTGGAATCTTTTCGAGGTTTGCCTTGGAATTGCTATCTTGGTGATGCTTTTGTCCTGTGTCTGCTTAAGTGCGGACAATGTTTATTCTGAGCCTGATCTGCTCTTTGCTATGCGGTTGCTTAGCTTTGGACTCCATTATGGTGTTAAGAGCTGTTGTGTACCGTATTTTTCGTGCCGTGTCCAGCGACCGATGTATTGTGAAGGCTCATTTACCGTTTTCAGGACGTGAAGGTAAGCTGAGATTAGCTTTTTCCTTGTGCCTTGTGCTGAAGCTGGTACTTCTCTTCTTTGCTCTTAGGCTTCTTGTGATCGGTTATTCCCCAGATCGGTACTCTTGGTGTGTTACGTTGCGATTTTTAGGAGTTGCGATGGCACCGAGTGTGTGCTGAGAGGCGGATACCGAGGTCTTTTCTGGTGCCAGCATTGTCGTTTGCGAATATTGGGGAATCTGTCGGCATTCCTTGCTGATTGAGTACCCTCTGTTCCGCATTCCTTCTCTTGGATGTTGTGCTCTCGAGTCGTGATCGTGGTCCTTGAGGTGCGTTCCCAGATATTGTTGTTTCTCATTGTCGTGGGTCCTTTCTTGGTGAGCAGTCTGATGCGTGACCCATCCTTTGTGGTCGTGTGTTTAGCTGTTCTTATGCCTTGATGTGATCCTGCTTGCAGTTGTGTTCCATGGTTCTGTGTTCTGTACGGAGCCGGAATCCTGCAAGTGTTGTTGTTGTCGTTTGATCGCTGTTTCTCTATGATTTTGTGTCTCTGTTGATGGGGACATCAAGGCAAGACCATCCGCATTTTTTTTTGCATTTATGTCCTTTCATATTTGTATGTATACCCTTGTGTAATATGGGTACGTAATTGTAGGTCTTAGTGGGTTTATATGTAAAATTCCCATGGGCCCAAGCAAGGGGACCCTCAGCCCTTTCCCATTGGTCCACCTAGACCATGTGGGGCTGGTCAACCATCCTAGGTGGCCTTCTAGAAGAGTTGAATGTCAATTGCCACATGGGTAGACAAATGGGTAAGAAATTCCATGGTAGGCTACCTACCATTTCAAACTTGCCCCCTTGTCTCCCCTTGGTCAATAGGCCGCCCCTCCCCTTGTATTTTTTATTTAATTTTTGTGTGTGTTTGTCACACTTGATCCCAACCATCCAATCCCCTCCCCTAGATCTAATGGTGTAGATTAGGTTTGATGTAAGGCATATAAAAGGTTGTATTTTTCATTTGTTAGCATTAATGAAAAGGAAATTGTTGGAAAATCAAGAGTGATTCTTGTGCCCCTCCCCTCTCCCCTGGTGTTCATCTCCTCCAACCCCAAATTCTAGAGTGGTTCTATCTTCAATCCCCTCCCCTCTATCTCCGGTGATCATCTGTGCCGCCGCCGCCGCCGTTCGTGCCGCCTATCGAGCCGCCATCGAGCCACCGTCAGAATTCTATCTTCAGCCAACAACAGCCCCTTCCACGAATTCTTTCTGTCAGCCACGAGCTCAGATCGATTTGAAATTTTGAGGGTGTGTTCTTACCTTGAATCCCTACCTCCACCTAAATTTTCACGTCCAAACTCCTCCATTTAGTAATTTTCCATTTTCGTCCATCTTTCATTCCCAGACCTGTCTTGTCTCTATCTACAGTGACAGTAGCTCTGAGTTTCCCATCCCCGACCATCTTTTTGATTTTTGTTAGGGCTCCCATTTTTACTGGGCGTTCTGTCCATCATCCCCTACATCCTTAAATTTGCTTAATTGTTTATCGGCCTTCTATCCAATTTTCAAAATTCGTGTTCTATCTCTGCTATAGTGCTTTCAGCCAATTTCCAGATCCGACCACCTTCCAGTTCAAAAATTAGAACAAATCACAGCCTCCTCCAAACCTTTCATAAAATGTATGTCCGTTTTCCTAGCTCAATTTCCTACAACTTTGATGAAGATCTCAGGAGCTGCATCGGACATCTACCTCACGGTCAATGGTAGTTCTCAGACAAGTTCTCAGCAGATCTGAGAGCTCGGGCACTGTACAACAGGAACTTGTAAATTCACTCAAGCCCAGATATGTGTAGATCCAGGTCCGATCTGCAGGACTAGATTGAAGTATTTGAAGTTAGCTTTCCAAGGGCGCCGGTTTTGTGTCGATCCGACATCGGGGCTGATCGCAGCGTCCGTTCTCGCCGGAGCGCGCGCCGGAAAACAGAACCGGCAGATCCGTGGCCGGTGATTCCGACCGGTGCCGATCGGAGCCGCCCGGCCTCCGGCCGGCGAACCAGCGTGCCTCCACTCCAGGGAGCGCTCATCCAGGCATCCACCACTACAGCGGTGCCACCGGGTCCCACACGGCCCCTCTGGACAGCACGTGGGTCCCACAGTCACAAGTTCGGGTGCTACCGAAGAGATGCGAGAAGCCGCCCGTCAACCCGAATTCGGTCCTCCCGGACCCCATTGTGTCGCCCTTTACCTCTCTGCGTGGAGTGGGCAGTGCTTCATGGCTGTAACAAGTGTGTAATATTATTCCGGGAGTATGGGTTTCGGCCGGGTCCGTCGTCCCCACGCCGAGCGCGTGGAGGTATCGTTTTCGCTCCCTTCTCGGCATTTTGCTTACTTCATATATATTTGTTTATGCCGCTGCTAGAGAGCATGTGTAGGGACAATTAGCTCGCTTTATATTTATATCACCGCTGCTGCGAGAGAGAGCGTTACCATCCCGTGACCCGATCCGGGCACAAAAGTGAGAATTGACCACCCTAGCTCTCGCCGGTTTCTCAACCGTGCACGTCCGACGCTTCCCTCGTTAAGGGGCAGTCACGAGCTTGTCGTGTCCGTGTCTCATCCCGCATCAATTTTGTATCAGAGCGAGTTGAGTCTAGGGTGTCCAAAAAAAAAAAGAGTGTCATTTAAGTCTAAGTGTCTAAGTCGGTCTTAGGAGTTGCATTTGCATACCATTAGTCGATATATAAAAAGGTGTTGTCCGAATATTAGGCTACGCCTATCGGGAAGGTCGCACACTTGCACGAGTGATCTTCGGATCGATTAACTCCGCCCCGTACCGAGTCTTGGTGTCTTGTCCTTAGTGTGCATGCATCCCAACCTTGCATAGTCGGTCTAGTGTCTTGTCTAAATGGCCTTGCATACCCATTCCTAGGGATCCATTCCCACCTTTTCGGTACCAATGGCCAACCCATGTCGACCCGTCCAAGGTGATAGGTCCGTGTCCGAGTACATACGGGACTATGATAAGTACCGGTTGGAATATGGCTTGGTAGAGGAGAGCACCACGACCGCATTTCAGTTCCGGAGAGGTTTGCGGATTTACTTTCAAATCCAATGTCTTGTCCACGATGCATTCTCTCTAGCGCAGTCCTATAAGGTCACTCTTGAGGTCGAGCCATTTGAGTCTCCATTTAATGATGACCTACAACGAGCCGATGCTGCCCTGGCTACCCTTCGGCAATCATCTACCTCCCACCCAAGTCCCGAGCCGATCGGACTACCTACGCCATTGCCTTCACCACCCGTGAGTGCTCCGTTACCACCCTTACCTTCCGATCCACATTCGGAACCATCATGCTTGGAACCACCTCACCCCGAGCCACCCGTGTTTCTTACGGGTACACTATATATAGCCGAGCCGCTTCTTAGTTGGCTCAAGGTTGGCTTGGTCCCACCTTCCTTCCCACCTATGGACCCCATCCTCCCTTTAGTGTCGGTCAACTCCTTCCATACCACATTTCGATCTCGTCACCATGTTGATACGTTGGACGATCTTGTCATGGGATTAGATTCATAATGGGAGTTGACGCATCTTTTGGCCCGAGGCTTTGACCAACCCGCTAGTCTTAGCGTCACCCATCCGGCCTTCGGGTCCATTACCTCCGAGTGCACCGTGGGTTGTGTTACCACGGAGGTTCTTCTACTTCTCCCGCAACCGGATGAACCCGACTTCATTACTTTTCTTCCGAGGGAGGAGCCATATCTCCTATGCACGGTCCCATCTATCACGATGGATGGAGGTGATCATCACCTTCATGAATGTCACCCATGGGACTATGTAATGGAGGAATCAAAGGGTCACACATTCTTGGACCCATTCGACCCCTTCTCTAGTGGGCCTAGTGATCCATCACTTCCATCATACCTTATCGGGGAAGTCCACTTTCACACCCCTTTCCCACAGGTCGGGCCATCTATACCCACCAAACCCATACTCGATACACCCACACCCGGCTCTTCCACATCCGGGTCTTCTAGCTCTCTCAAGTTCCCCAAATCCAAAGGGCCATCAATACATTATTGGGTCATACTTGGACGTTTGGATGTTCCCCATGCCACCCATCTCCGGTTACATAACATGCATGCATGGCACATATTCGGGTGTCCTGGTCCGCCGTCACCCATGTACGGGTCGGACTAACATTAGGTGTGTCTAGGGTCATAGACGAGTCAGTGTGTTTTCTTTGTGTGGTTTGCATATGTGTGTTAGTGCATGGTGAGTCTGTATGTGTCTTGTGTAAGCTCGATGTCAGTCCCTTATGAGTGTGAAGCGAGTCGACTCACTCGATGAGTATGGGATCGGTTCTACATCTATACTCGGATCAGTCACCTACAGGGACTCAGCGGTGATTCCTAGTGAGTCTTCGAGCCGCCACCTCCCTTTTTGAGAGTGCCCCATTCGGAGTGTCCACCTCTGGCCCATAGTAGCTTGTGCATATCGAGTATATATGGAATGAGCAGGTGACGGTCACTTGGAGTGGAGCATACCCGCGTTACTTGGCACGGTGACGGATCCGCCGGAGTACTCGAGCATCCATACCCCTACTCGACGGGGTCGAGTTCCTCCCACCCGGGGAGAATTGATGGGGACATCGAGGCAAGACCGTCCGCATTTTGTTTGCATTTATGTCCTTTCATATTTGTATGTATACCCTTGTGTAATATGGGTACGCAATTGTAGATCTTAGTGGGTTTCTATGTAAAATTCCCATGGGCCCAAGCAAGGGGACCCTCAGCCCTTTCTCATTGGTCCACCTAGACCATGTGTGGCTGGTCAACCATCCTAGGTGGCCTTCTAGAAGAGTTGAATGTCAATTGCCACATGGGTAGACAAATGGGTAAGAAATTCCATGGTAGGCTACCTACCATTTCAAACTTGCCCCCTTGTCTCCCCTTGGTTAATAGGCCGCCCCTCCCCTTGTATTTTTTATTTAATTTTTGTGTGTGTTTGTCACACTTGATCCCAACCATCCAATCCCCTCCCCTAGATCTAATGGTGTAGATTAGGTTTGATGTAAGGCATATAAAAGGTTGTATTTTCCATTTGTTAGCATTAATGAAAAGGAAATTGTTGGAAAATCAAGAGTGATTCTTGTGCCCCTCCCCTCTCCCTTGGTGTTCATCTCCTCCAACCCCAAATTCTAGAGTGGTTCTATCTTCAATCCCCTCCCCTCTATCTCCGGTGATCATCTGTGCCGCCGCCGCCGCCGTTCGTGCCGCCTACGAGCCGCCGCGGAGCCATCTTCAAGGTTCTGTCCTGCTGGACAGAGGTGACTTCCGTGATATTCTCCAGTCAGCCACGACATCCTCTTGATCTGAAATTTTCATAGGTTGTTCCTATCTTGTATCCACACCTCCACCTAAAGTTTCACGTCCAAACTCCTTCATTTAGTAATTTTCCATTTTCGTTCATCTTTCACTCCCAGATCTGTCTTGTTTCTATCTACAGTGACAGCAGCTCTGTGTTTCTCACCTCCGACTATCTTTTTTGATTTTTAAAAACCCTCCCAATTTTACTGGGAGTTCTGTCCACCGTCCCCTCACTCCATGAATTTTCTTAATTTTTGATCAGCCTTCTATCCATTTTTAAAAAATTGTGTTTCTCTTCATCTACAGTGCTTTCAGTCAGATTCCAGATCCGACCCACTGTTAGTAAAAAAATCATAACAATTCGTATCCACCTCCAAACTTGTCACAAAAACTATTGCCATCTTCCCAGCTCAATTTCCTAAAACGTTGATGAAGATCTCAGGAGCTGAATCGGACATCTACCTCGCGATCAATGGTAGTTCTCAGACAAGTTCCCTGCAGATCTGAGAGCTCGGGTTCTGTACAATAGGAACTTGTAAATTCGCTCAAGCCCAGATCCGTGCAGATCCAGGTCCGATCTGCAGGCCTAGATTGAAGTATTTGAATTTAGCTTTCCAACGGCGCCGGTTTCGTGTCGATCCGACATCGGGGCTGATCGCAGCGTCCGTTCTCGCCGGAGCGCGCGTCAGAAAACAGAACCGGCAGATCCTTGGCCGGTGATTCCGACCGGTGCCGATCGGAGCCGCTCGGCCTCCGGCCGGCGAACCAGCGTGCCTCCACTCCAGGGAGCGCTCATCCAGGCATCCACCACTACAGCGGTGTCACCGGGTCCCACACGGCCCCTCCGGACAGCACGTGGGTCCCACAGTCACAAGTTCGGGTGCTACCGAAGAGACGCGAGAAGCCGCCCGTCAACCCGAATTCGGTCCTCCCGGACCCCATTGTGTCGCCCTTTACCTCCCTACGTGGAGTGGGCAGTGCTTCATGGCTGTAACAAGTGTGTAATATTATTCCGGGAGTATGGGTTTCGGCCGGGTCCGTCGTCCCCATGCCGAGCGCGTGGAGGTATCGTTTTCGCTCCCTTCTCGGCATTTTACTTACTTCATATATATTTGTTTATGCCGCTGCTAGAGAGAATGTGTAGCGACAATTAGCTCACTTTATATTTATATCACCGCTGCTGCGAGAGAGAGCGTTACTGTCCCGTGACCCGATCCGGGCACAAAAGTGAGAATTGACCACCCTAGCTCTCGCCGGTTTCTCAACCGTGCACGTCCGACGCTTCCCTCGTTAAGGGGAAGTCACGAGCTTGTCGTGTCCGTGTCTCGTCTCGCATCATCTGTCTTGGACCGTGACCTTGCCAGTTAGCTTGCTGAACTCCCTTTCTCCGGTAGAGTTAGCTTGCGACTCGATCGGACGTAATATCTGAGTGAGTGCTGACCTGATTGTGTTTGTGGTCCGATGTTATTGTCGTTGGCGTCCTGTGTGCCAGGTGTTCTTTGTCACCTTTGGCACTGGAGCCGATGATGTGGTTGAGCTGTCAGCTGTGAGGACTGTGTCTCCCCGTGTGAGCTACTACTTATCGTGCTGTCGTTGCGTTTCTCGGTATCGATTGTCTGTTGTTGTGGCAGTCGTGTCTCCATTTCTGGTGAGACGTAAACGACATTGCCCTGTTTCGGAGGTGTCATGATTGTGCTCACTTGGGTACCATGCTCTTTTGTGGATTGTTGTCTTGAGATCCACATCGTGTGCCTATAATTGTGATCTGACGATGTCCTCTGAGCAGTGTTTTTCGAGATCTGTATTGCCGTGCTTCCGGCATTGTTGTTGGCTGATGCGTGATGTGCATTGCCGATGTTTGGGTTGTTCTTCCCTTGCTTCTCCTTTGCTAGTCCTTAAATTTTGAGGGTGAAATTTCTTAAAGGAGGGGAGGATGTAATACCCCGGATCCTTAGTGGATCTTTGTTGGATCTTTATTGGGTCTTTCGGATCCTTTTTGGTGAGTTTCGGATCGCTTTGGTGGCTTCCGAGTTGAGTTTTACGAGCCGTGTGGGTTTTTCTCTCGTACTAGTTGCGGAACCCTACGGTGAGTTTATTTTTTAATTCATCAACTCGTGAACGCTACAACTGCGATGTAATCTCCGAGCCGGTCGTTTTGACTATTTTTGCGTATTTTTCTGAATTATTACATTTTCGGCTCAATTATCGGATTTTCAGAAATTAGAAAAATTTCTAATTTCTTTTTTTTATATCCCTCTCTCTCTCCCCCACTCTTGCACGATCTCCCTCTCTCCTCCCTTTCTCACCCTCTCTTTCCCTCTCTCGTTCTCTCTCGTCTGTGGGCCATTCGGCGCGGGGCGCACACCATTGCAGAGCTGGCCAAGGCGGGGACGCGATGGAGTGATCGGGATGCGGTGTAGGGCGGCGAATGGAGTGTGGGATGGCACGATCCCTCAGTGGATTCTGAGATGGCGTCGTTCGTGGTTTTGGAGATTTCGGCGTGGTTTAGTCCCCTCGGGACGTGGTTTCTTCGGTGGAGGTAGGGTGACGGATCCTCACTTATTCCTGCTCATTTTCCCTCCCATTGCACGTCGTTCGGCGTGAAAACGGTTGAGTTTGGACTTGTTTTGCCTAAATCGTGATTTTCGGGTTTAGTACGGTTCGCCGAAAAATGGCAACCATTTGCGACGTAGTTAGTATCAAATTGACCGCTGGGATGTCTGGATCCCATTCATGTTAGTTTCGTGTTGATCGGTGGTCAATCGAGGCCAGTAGTAGTCCGGGAACCTCGTTGACTCGTTTAGGGTCGATTCGTTGGAATCGCCCCGATCTCTCATTTTAGTGCTTGCATGTGGGCTTTTTAGCCTCCTAGTGTTGTTTTTCATCGTGTGCCTATGTTTCCCCTGCGCTTCGGCATGAATGGGGCGTGGAACGGCCCGATTTGGCGTTTCCACTGTTTTCCCGCCATGACCGGTGTAGCGGTCGTTCCAGGGACCGTCACAGTCCCTGACGGCCCTATGACAGACCGTCACAGCGTCTGGGTATTTTTAGTTTTCGTGGCAGTGGGAGTGTGACGGCCCAAGGGAGGCGCGTCACAGCTCTCTGACGCGTCCGGGTTGATGCGTCACGCTTATTTTGTCATTTTGTGTTTTGGGTAAGTCGGTTCCCCTGACGCACCTGCTCTTGTGCGTCAGGCTTGTGTAACGCACCTGCCCCAGGCCGTTACGTTCAGTTTGACCGATTTTGACCGTTTGAGTCGGTTCGTCTAACGGTAGTGTCCCCGTGCGTTACAGCGTTGTAATGTGCCTGCCCCAGGCCGTCACGTGCTGGTTTGGCTGAGTTGGGTGGTTGTGTCATTGGCTCTAACGGCCACGCTCCCATGCGTCAGGCTTGTGTAATGCGTCCGTGATCGACCGTTACGTGCCTTTCGGCCAGTGGTTTCTTGACTTGAGCCAGTTGGCCCTGACGCGCCTGCTTTGCTGCGTTAGGCTGTGTAACGCACCTGGTCTAGTGCGTTACGTGGTTCGAGTGTCGTTTTAAGCTTGAGGTCTGTTGGCCCTGACGGCTTGGGTCGGGCGCGTCAGAGTGGTGTAATGCGCCTGGTGTATGCCGTTACGTGCCTTGTGTCTTTTAGATGTTGGTTAGGGCGGTGTGTGTGTGACGGCTCTTCCTCCGACCGTCACGTTGCTGTAGCGTGTCTGCATTAGACCGCCACAGTTGGAGTGTAACGGCTAGAGTTAGATCGTCACATTCGTGTAACGGTCTAAGGGGGGTGCGTTACAATCCTTGTGCTTCGATTTCCGTCATTTTGGTTTCTGCTTGTCTTGGCTTGGCCTTGTGGCCTGCCCGTTTTCTCGTGGACATCTCCTAACATCCTATGAGGGCTAAGACTACATTGTAAGGTAGCCAGGAGTCTTCTCGCTTGAGGTAGGATTTTTTCCTACTTTAGAGTTGTTGTTGTCTGGTTCCGGTCAACCCGGTGTGGCCTAGTGGTTGACGGGTAACCGTGTGTGTGTCTCGACGGTTCTGTCCAGTTCGAGACTTTGGTTCTGGATGCCTCGAGGTACTGTGTTACCTTGGTTTGTGTGTCCAGGTGTGCTGAGGGTTCTTGGTGTTCCCTCAGGTCTCCGTGAGTCGATTCCTGCGGAGTGTCGTTTCCTCTGGCTTAGGATTAGACCGATTGGCGGCTTGTCCCGCTGTCTGTGATGATCTTGCCTTTGAGTCGTTCGACTCAAGGATCGTTACGTGGTAGGTCTAGTTGCCTTGTCCTGAGTTTGTCGGCAGTGGTTGTGCTGCCATTGGTGCCTCGAAGTACGTGGCGTGGGGCGTTCTTGCCTGCCTGTACTTCAGCACTCGTGTTTTGAGTCTCTGTGTCATGTGAGCTTCCGCTTGTTGTAGCCCTAAGGCCTTTGAGTTGTCGACCCACTAGCGGATGGCGGAGGGGTGTTCCCGTGATACGGTTTGTAAGCTAGTTCCGTGGGCTCCCAGCCAACGGTAGCATCCTACTGAGGGAGAAAACTAGCTAGAGAACCTGGCTTAGGCTAGAGCCAGTGTGTGCACGCGTTGTCAGGGACTGAGGACGTACGTCGACAGGTGTGACCCTGACTAGTTACTTGTCCTCTTGTTCTGTCATTGCTGTTGTTCCCGCTTTGGTTCAGCGCGTGTCTGCGACTCTGCCGTGGTTTCAACGGTACCGTAGGTGAGACACTTGTGGCGCAGCATAAGACGTCAGTGGACGCAACTGGCTGTTCTTCGTGTGAGGAGGTGCTTCCATCACGTGACGCATGACTCTCGGCGTTTCTTGTGCATCGTGACCTTTCCGAGTTAGCCCTCTCATGGCCCTACTCGAGGTCTGTGTGGCATTGTGTGCACGACGTTCTAGTCGTGTGTGCCGTCGTGTTTGTCCATCGTCTGTCTAGATCTTTTCTAGACTTTTGTCTGTCCTTGCAGGTCTTCGTCTTAGACCTGGGGTCGTGTCGACAGATCGGTAACTCCTGACTTTGTCAGTTCAGAGTCACCCTTCCGTCGCTGCCTTGAGTAGTTTGGGGTGTCGAGGTTAGTTCGGCAGCCGCTTGTCTGGCGCGGATTCTCCCCCTTTCCTGCTTGTTCCCTACTCCTACTCCCCGTCTGTTCTTTACTGCTTCTAGAGTAGTTTTACAGCTTTGTAGTGTAGTTTCATGCTTTACTACACTTGCTATTTCTACTGTTGCTTCCTGTTTTCGTTTCTGCGTGTTTTTCAGTGGGGATTCGCGTGACCCCTACTGAGCCTCTGTTTGGAGACTCACCCCTACTTTTCAGGTGGGCGTCGTCTCTGTTCGTGGTTCCTGGCGTGGCGTGTTCGTAGCTGCCAGCGGTACCTGCGTCGGGTTCCCCCCGACCTTAGTGTACGTTATTTTCTTGTGGCCTGTACTCGTCTTTAATTTCTTGGACTGGACTCTGGTATAATTGTTAAATTGAAACTATTAATTAAAAATTAATTTTATTTCTGCTAGTTTAGCAAACCGATCTAATGAAATTTAATTGCTTACTGTTCTATCTCTGTGGCTTCAATGTACTCTACACATGCCTTTTTCCCTTTGGAGCTTTACCGCTCTTGGGAGGCCTCGCGGGTTCCAAGTGGTATCACGTGTATTCGGTAGTCATACCGGGTATACCTGGTATCTGGGATCCGGGTCGCCACATTAGTAATGTTATAAACTCTCCCAAGTCGATCTCTTGTAGATAAGATCCCAAAGTTCGAATCTTTTTGCTCGTTCTTTCTTTCACGGATATGTCAGGGTGTAACGCATCAGTCTAGGTGCGTTACATGCATGTGGCGGTCGTACGATAGACCGTTACATCCCACGTGTGTAGAATTTCAAATTAATGAAACTCTTTTGCTAATTATCCAATATAATTATCTATAAAAAAGTATTTATCCTTAAAATACGTGAATAGGCTAAATAACCTTCTAGAATATGGGTCAAACTTAATGGGCTTGGTCCTTAGACCTTTTGGATCTTATTTAAATAGGCTAGGTTAATTATTTGTCACAATTGGGCCTTATAAATTTCAAAAAAAAATCTCTAAAAATCCAGAAATTATTACATAAATTCTGGGGCACTACACTCTTACTCAAGCACTAAACACATAGCTATCCATCACTGGTGGGACATTAGCAGGCAAACCATGGGTCGTGAATGCTCAAAAAGATGCGTATGATGCATGCTGGGCTAAAATAAAAGAAATCATTAAAACAAATACAAAGAAAGATCACAAGAGAAAATACTCGAGAATAATATTGCTAAGCTGGGAGAATCAGAGTCAAGACACTATCCGCAACCACGGCGTGTAGGATAGAACCATCCTCCCCAGGTTTTCCCAATCTAACGGCCTATCCGGAGATTAAACACATGAACCTGGATCATCATCATTTTTGTTTAAGGGGAACATCAAATCCTGGAACACATAGGTAATCAACTGGTTCTCGAGATAATATAGCATAGTACTATATAGTAATGTAATAAAGAGATGTAAGGATAGAAACCCATACCTGACTTACTTGTGCAGGCGAAACGGCATGCTTTTTGGATTTTCATTTTATGATTTTTATGGCTTTTTCATGTATAAGACCAATACGATAAACAAGCAAGTATAAACATGACGTAGACAGCATAATGATTAACTGAACGACAAACAACATGACATGACATAACAATCAAATGAAATGAGAGACGATGCAACATAACATAACAAAGGTAAACGAGCACATATGCAATGTCATGAACAGACAACATGCATGCATGAACACAGTGTGATAAGAAAACAACGCTGCGGGACAACACACGGTTGGGACAAGAACATGACGGATGACCACACGGTTGGGACAAGAACATGGGACATAAAGGGGTGACTAACAATATGTGCAAGATGACTGACGACATGCAGTGAGGGACAAAACAACATGTGTGGGACAATACGGTGGGATAAAAAACACGTGACAAGGACACGGTGGGACAAAAGACATAAACAAATACGTCCTTCAATCAAAACCCAAGATCAGAATGAAGTAGAACCGCCAGGTTCATAATCGTGAGACAAAGCCCTCGCATAAAGATATGATCATTGCAAACAAAAGTTAAGAAGGACATGAGCTTCGGAACAGATCGAGAGAGTGGATCAAAGAAGGAAAGAACAGATCAAAGATGTGGACAGGAGGCAGAGCACAAAGATGTAGCAAGGAATGCCTGAGTACTTGTAACCTGCACACTTAGCAAATGGATTACGTATCTGTTCTCAAAATAAAATGTAAAAGATAAATATTTTTAGATTTTTCAATTTTCTTGATTTTTTTGGATTTTAAAAATATTTGATTTTCTTATTTTTGTTTGTTTTTGAACAATATTTCATTTTTTTGAATTTTTGACAATATCTCATTTTTTTGGATTTCTGAAATAGCAATCCGCAACACCTAAAGACAGGCTCGAACTATTAGTCAGGGATCACCGTCCCTCCCCTCTCATTAAAGACTTCCCTTGAGCAGGGCGTGCATGTGAGGGTGGCTTACCACAACCAACCGCCTCTAAAGAACGGTGTCCCTACTAAGGCCATACCTGGGATACAACCCAACCTAAGAGGGAGAAGTAGAAGAAAAATTGGAGACAAGCTTCGTGCAGGATGGGAGATATCAAGGCTCGAATTCCTTCCAGGGCACTACCCCTCAAAGAGATAGCCTGTTGCGCCGGGGCTTTGTGTCTTTGATTTTTAGACCCATATTTATCAGGCACGCATGCGACCGGGCTCATGATGTCCCGCGGGAAACTGTACTGCCACTCTTGCCATGACTTTGATTCATAATTTTACATTGACTCATTTTCTCATTTTGGTAGCCCTTATTGGCCAGATATAGCATGAAAGCTCACTTTCGAGGGTCAAGACTGCCCCTATTTGAGACCTCTCTCGTATTAGGGAGCGCCTAGGTTAGTCATCTTATCCATCAATCTCTTGCCCATGCACTCGGCCGAGCAGAGAAAAGAAAAGACCTTTGTGCATACCCAAAGTATGGCCAAAGCAGTAACGATGTTACACTAGAGAGATCGGGTATGGCTTGCCGTAAAGTGTGTGAAAAATCCATACTCAAAGGTCACCCTCAACAATCGGGAAAATAACTAGACTCCCAGCGCGGAGCTATCACCAGCCTAAGATGCTGCAGAAGCGACACATTTGTGACGCGGCGGCGACGTGGAAGATGGATCGATGGCACTCCGAGACGCGAACAGGACGGGACGGATAACTGCTATCTCACACAGCTCGGCCTCACGCCGGACGGTCTCACACCGGGCGACACTCAGATCTCACAAATGGAGAAGAGAGGGAAGGGAATAAGGCAAACACCTTAGGCTCAATCTTATGCTCATTCATTCATAACATACGTAACAAGCATTGGCCTCCTATTTATAGGGTAGGCCCATTACATTCATACCTTCCTTACTTTTCTTATTTGCATATCTATCCTAGCCTAATAAAACAAAGGCCACCAACCCACTAAAGACTTTGTGAGTTTTAATCAAATTAAATATAAAATACACACATGCTTATTTGACTTAGACTAGCCTAATAAGATGAAAGAAAAAAATACATGTAGGAGTACATGTATACATACATACACAAATACTCAATACTCAAAGATATAAATACACACAAGTAGAACTACTCAGTATGCCGGGTCTTCAATCGAGTCTCCGAGCCATAAGCTCGGTGCAGTTGGTGCGGTGCGGCGTCGGCTCCGAGTAGTGGGCCCAGTAGTGGACCCGGTGTCCCCACCAATTTGACTAAGCAAACTAACTAAATTCTAAGGTCACTCAACCATGTTTTAAGGAACCAACATTATAAGCGCGTGCAGAAATAACAGAGTAATAGCAATGATAACATGTTCCGACACAAAATCAAAGATACCTTTGCAAATCGTTGGCGTGGAAACCGGCCTCCTGAAGCGATTTCGATCATCGAGCTTTGAGGAGCACGAACTTTATTTTCCTTGCTTGTCAAGATAAAGGATGAAAGGAGAGCAAATGATTGGATTCCTTAACATAGAGGAGTGGCAGACATCATACTGGACGAAGAAGGGATAAAGAAGGAAGAGAGACGAGGGCTAGAACTTCCTCGTTAAGGCACTGAGGCCCTGATAACAAGGAACCAAGTACAGAATAACCAGGGATTAACTGAGATCAAGGCGGGCTAAAGCCTCAAAAACAACAAGAAAAAGGGTAATGACCCCGAAAGGGTGAGGAGGAAAGAATAGAGGGACCATGAGAAGATTGTGGCAAAGATAAGGGAGAATAGGAGCGATCATCAGACGTGGTGGAAGAAATGGAATTAGAATCACCCGACAGGGTCGGGGGAGGAGAATGAGAACCACCCGACAAGGTCGGGGAAAGAAAATGATAGACACCCGATAGGGTCGGGGAAGAAGAACGATGGTCACCCGACAGGGTCGGGGAAAGAAAAGGGTAATCACCCGACATGGTCGAGGAAGGATCAGAAAAACTACCCAACAAGGCCGGGGAACGAGCATGAGGAATCCCCAACAGGGTCGGAGGAGAAGGATGAGAAGCAGAATCCGGACGTACCCGGGGAGGAAAACTATAAGAGGTCCCTGGATCAGGGGAAGAGGAGGACATAGGCCGAGACCTAAAATGGTGTGGGTAGAAAAAGATGGTAGAAACATGGTCAGGTGGCGGAAGGCACACCACCCAAGGATAGGAACTGAGCAGAAGAAAAGATGAATGGATAGAAGAAGGAGAGGAGGAAGTGGACCCCCGAGTGCACAACTGACGGCCCTTGAACTTATGCCGTCGCCTCTTCTTGGTAGAAATCTTCTTGCAACAACTCCGCCTGGCATGGACTCGGGCCTTCGGGCTTCTTGTCTTGCACTATCTCCTCAAGTAACGGGCCCACCTGGCAGAGGGCCTTGCCTGATTATGAAGGTGCAGCTTCATTGGGGCGGTTGCCCATAGTTGTGCGGTGCTAACCATAGGAGGACATTCCCGAACAGTCAACTCCTTGGGTTGTTTATTAGAAAAATAGGGAGCTATGTTGCTTGGCGTCAACAGCATAAGATTCGGCATCTCTTCTCCGTAATTAGACATGAAGCATAACTCCCTCATCGGAAGTGCAGAACGGAATGGAGGGAGGGTGATGCGCGGCGTTGACGTGGCCGCCTCACAAATAAGCCGAGGGAGATGAGACAGAAAATGCAGAATGCCCCTGGCCAATCTCGAAGACACTGCCAATTGCCCCTTGAATGCTGAATTCATTAAACTTTTGGCGGCCGTGTGGGTTAGCACCACCCGGGTGGAAAGCTTTTCTAGGCCAGTGAATTGAATAGCAATCAAGCGAGAGGTGATAACAACATCAATAGTGAATTCTCCGGCGAACAAAGAGACTGCCACCGGCCTTGCTTTTGAAGAAATTGGCACCAGTGCTAAGGACCTCTTCTTAAAAATCATCTTCATAGCAAGTGCATGCTCATTATCCCCAGAATAAGTAGGGACCAGGACTTGGACCGGCATGCGGCAAATGAAATCGTGAAGCTTTTAATGCATAGTCAAAGCTTGGCTCGGCTCTTTATCTCCCTGGGGACTAGACCCAAGGGGCACCAAAGGTAGCAAGCACCCGCTCCGTGGGGTAGAAGAAGATGGGGAAGTGGAGGTAAAAGGCTCAGAAAGTGTGGGTGGAGGTAATGCTAGTGGTGGTGGAATAGTGGCGATGATAGACATGGGTGGGGATAAAGGCAAAGGTAGAGGTGTGGGAGGAGATGAAGGCAAAGGTAGAGGCGTGGGCATAGGGGTAGCTTGCTCAGGTTCGGATGATGATGGTGAAGGAAGCGGCATCGGTAGCGGGGATGGTTGTGAAGGTGACGGAGTAGGGATCATTATGAGGGGAGGTGATGACGGTGATGGTGACGGCAATAGGAATAATGGAAATGTCGATGGTGGAGATGGTGAAGGTGGTGGTGGAGTGGAGGAAGCGGTAGGTTGCGGCGCTCTTCGACGTATCGACACGATACGTCGAGCGGCCTTGGGAGCAAGAGTGGTGGTGGAAGTGGAGGAGGGAAGAGGGGTATTTGCCTGAATAGAGGTTTGGGTAGGTGAAGGAGATGGGATAGGAGTGGGGATAGATAAAGGAGCGGGTGCTTCATCAACTAAAGAATCACAAGGATACCCTTGGTCTTGAGACAGAGACGGTTGCCTGGGCAGCGCTTGCTGATGCTGCTTCTGTTTACGGAGATCCAAAATAACCTGATGTCTGACAGCCCAATCAATCATCCTCTTGTCTTCCAAGCTATAAACAAGTTCTCGGAACTTGGGGCAATCCTCAATCAAATGCCCCTGTTGACGATGAAACTCACAGAACTGGAGTAAATTTCCGACCGTGGGTCGGCGAGGCGTAACCGGAGGGAGATGTAACACATGGGTGGCCATCAAAGCCCTGAACACATCCGTAAAGGATTCTGGCAATGGGGGGTGAAGAGCCTGCTCCGGGCAAGGTGGGTGCCGAGGGGTATGAGAAGGTAGTGGGGATGGAAGTGGAGGTTGCGTAGGTAAGGGGAGTTGCGTATGTGAAGGCGGAGGGCTAGTAAGTGAAGGATATGGAGGCGTAGAGGGAGTGGGAATATAATGGATGGCATCCACCCGCTCGGGATGTGACGTTTCCTTGACCGAAGTGGAGAGGTGTGGGGAAATAAAATAGCGGAGGGCTGACTCGTGGAGGGCTGATATGCGGAGGAGTATATGGAGGTATAGGGGTGTGTGGGGGCGGAAGGCCGACTCGTGGAGGGATATGTAGTGGAATGATGACTTGTGGGGGATGGCGGAGGGAAAGTGTATGTGGAAGGCGGAGGTGGAGGAGACTCGTGGTCAAGGGAGATTAGGAGTTGTTGGCTAATGAAGCTGGCTCGGCTGTAGAGTTGTTGCTAGGAAGTGATATCATTCAGAGCTAAGATGCATTTAAGCTCGGGCGTTGTATTAGAGATAACCATCTTGATTTGTTCGCCCTCCGGAATATGCCCTGGAACTTACACGGCCAACTGACGCCAGCGGTCGGCGAAGGTTAAGAATTCCTCGCCGGGCTTCATCTTCTCCTGGGCCAGATCAACCACGGAGTACTTGGGCCCAACCTGGTCCTGGTACTGCTGAATAAATCTTGCTTGGATGGCTTGAAAATTCACCACTTGCTCTCGCGGCAATGAAAAGAACCAATCCCGAGCCGGGCCTTCTAACGATAGTGATGGAAATCGACGCCGAGCATGTACATTTACTTTTGTATTTATGTCCTTTTAGTTTGTGTTTATATCCTTGGGAAAGTATACGTGCAAATGTAAGGCTTTATAAGCCAATGAGTCATTCCCATGGATTGTGTGGGTTTTTGTGCAATTGTGTAGTAGGTCCAGCTAGGGGGCCCTCAGCCCTTTCCCATTGGTCCATGTCACCTATGTGGGGCTGGTCAACCATCCTAGGTGGCCATCTAGAAGGGTTGAATGCCAATTGACCACATGGGAGACAAAGAGGTCAAATTTTCAAAGGTAGGCCACCTACCCATTCCAACCTTTACCTTGGTCAAGGGGGCGCCCCTCTCCCCTCATTATTTTATCATTTTTGGTGTGTTAATCACACTTAATCCCAGCCATTCAATCCCTCTCCCTAGAACCAAGGGTGTACATTAGATTAGATTGGTAGCATATAAAATGTTGTATTTTCATGTGAAAATGAATGAAAAATCAGAATTTTTGTTGTAATCCAAGAAGCTTGGTGCGCCCCCAGCTCCTCCCCTCTGGTTCCTCTCCTCCAACCTCCAGTTCTAGAGTGTATCCACCTTCTATCTTCCCCTCTCAACCTCTGATCTTCATCTGTGCCGCCGCCGCCACCGTTCGTGCCGCCTTCGAGCCGCCGCGGAGCCGTCTTCAAGTTTCTGTCCTATTGGACAGAGGTGTAGTTCGTGAATTCTTGCTGCCAGCCACGAGCTCAGATGGATTTGAAATTTTGAGGGTGTGTTCTTGCCTTGAATCGCCACCTCCACCTAAATTTTCACATCCAAACTCCTCCATTTAGTAATTTTCCATTTTCGTTCATTTTGCATTCCCAGATCTGTTTTGTCTCTGTCTACAAGGATAACAGCTCTGAGTTTCCCATCTCCGACCACCTTTTTGAATTTTATAAACCCTCCCAATTTTACTGGGAGTTCTTTCCATCATCCCCTACATCCACCATTTTTCCTGATGTTTGATCTGCCCTCTATCTATTTTTCAAAATTCGTGTTATATCTCTGCTATAGTGCCTTTAGTCAGAATTCCAGATCTTACCCACTGTTAGTGAAAAAATCCTATCAATTAGTACCCACATCCAAACTTGTCCAAACTAGTTTTTCTGTCTTCCTAGCTCAATTTCCTACACCTTTGATGAAGACCTCAAGAGCTAAATCGGACAGATACCCTGCGGTCAATGACAGTTCTCAGAGGACAGCCCTGCAGATCTGAGAGTTAAGCCACTGTACAACAGCAACTCAACAATTCATTAATGCCCAGATCCGTGCAGATCCAGGCCAGATCTTCAGGCCTAGATTGAAGGATTTGAAGTTAGCTTTCCAACGACGTCAGTCTCGTGTTGATCCGACATCGGGGCTGATCGCAGCGTCCGTTCTCGCCGGAGCGAACGCCGAAAAATAGAACCGGCAGATCCGTGGCCGGTCATTCTGACCGGTGCCGAACGGAGCCGCCCGGCCTCCGACCGGCGAACCAGCGTGTCGCCAGCCCGGGGAGCGCTTCCCTAAGTGTCCCCACTACAACAGTGCCACCGGGTCCCACACGGCCCCTCCGGACAGCGCGTGGGCCCCACAGCCACAAGTTCGGGTGCTGCCGAAGAGACGCGAGAAGCCGCCCGTCAACCCGAATTCGGTCCTCCCGGGCCCATTTGTGTAGCCCTTTACCTCCCTGCGTGGAGTGGGTGATATTTCATTGCTGTCATCATTATGTAATATTTATCCCAGGAGTACGAGTTTCGGCCGGGTCCGTCTTCCCCACGCCGAGCGCGTGGAGGTATCGCATTCGCTCCCTTACTTGGCATTTTACTTACTTCATATATACTTGTTTATGCCACTGCTAGAGAGCATGTTCTAGGATCGTAGCTCGCTTTATTTTCATATCACCGCTGCTGCGAGAGAGAGCGAAGCCATCCCGTGAGCCGATCTGGGCACGAAAGTGTGAATTGACCACCCTAGCTCTTGCCAGTTTCTCAACCGTGCACGTCCGACGCTTCCCTCGTTAAGGGACGATCGCGAGCTTGTCGTGTCCGTGGTCTCGTCCCGCATCAGATAGACCAAACAAATAAGCCATTAAACGTTGGTCATGTCGGAATTGGGCCGACTCATAAAGGAACTCCTTCAAATGCACGTAGGGGTCACCGACTCCACCATAGCGACGATAAGCCAGAATTTGTGAACGTGGTGGGAGCTAAAGACCTTGAATGGCAAACGGGACATCCAAAGAAGTTTGGGGATTAATTCGATGTTGAAGTTCATCAAGCTAGCGTTGGGCTTGAGCGATCATCTCCTTGGTAGGAAGAGTCCGAGAAGAATGTGGGCCAGCCTGAGCAAGAGAGTGAAAGTTTAGACCAGGATAATGATGGGCCGAATAAAGGGACCCAGCTTGAGGAGAAGGAATGCCCGTTCCAGGAGTAGAAGGATACATGGGCCTGGAAGGATCATGTATGTGGGGATGAGAATTGATTGGGCTAGCAACAGCACGGGCGGGATAGGAAAGCCCATTAAAAGGAGTAGGCCCATTGAAAGAAGAAGGCTCGTGAAGTGAATAAGGCCCATTAGACGAATGAGGTGATGGGCCCGCGTGGGAAGAGGAATCCACAGGGGGTAGGAAGACAGGGAAGATGAGGGATAAGACACAGGAGAAGAATGCTCCATGGGGGAAATGGAGACTTTATATAGTGAATTTCAAAGAAATACAAGGAGAGAAACAAACCTAGGACAAATGCAACTAAATGGAGGGACGCAAAGATGAACTAGTATATGGGCTCAATTAACAAAATAATATGGAGGCAACACACAATGGAGGGAAGAGATGAGAGAAGAATCAACCAATTAAACACCCAAGTTATGAATGATGCACGAAAATTTTATAAGTTCCTTTTTAGGATCTTAGTGGGTTAATTAGTATATGAATTCACTCGACCACAAGGTACCTAACCGGGGTAGGAATGGAAAACTGGCTGACTCTAAGGGACTCTCCCTCTTACGAATGCAAACCCTAGACTGGGGGGTGGTACGGTACAACCTGCCCGGCATCCGTGCGGGAATCCACGGCTCACGGGGGCTTACGGAGGTCCTCGGTAAGGTCACCTAGTCGGCTCCAAGAAGTATGGAGACGAGATGAAACCCTACCTCGGTAGGAATGCAACTACAGATGATAAATATGCATGAATCCTATGCGCACCGGAGTGCATGCAAAGAGTCTAGCCTAGAAACTAACAATCAATGAACAAATATGAACAACAAGGATGATAAGCAATGATGCATATAATGACAGTAGGGGGAGATCAATGATCATCACCAAATATCACAAAGATAATATAGCATGGCAATCAAAATGAGGCTCGGGTACACTGTAGCACGACAAGGACGGTCTACGGGCGACCGTTCAGGGAGATAAGCGGTCCTCCGGGGGCCGTTCAACAGTAGGGGGTAACAACACAAAAAGCACAGAATGTTAAAACGGGGGCGTACCTCAATGAACGGTCTATTGACAGACCGTTCACAATCTCGGATGGACTTGTATCAACCGCATAATGCTAATAAAACCAACAGTGCACAAAACAGAGACGTACATGAGCCAGCAGGATGGGCGGCCGAAATATAGCCGTATGAAGAGTTGGACGGGCAAAGGAGGACCGCTGAAGGCAGTAGGCTCGCAGAATAATCAGCACTGTAAGCAGAGAAGAACGGTTGATTCCTCGTCGCTCAAAATAATGAACGGCTCTGTCAAAATCGCACAACCCCAGAAACGTTAAAACCAGGAAGCCAGCCAACGACCTGAAACAACTCAAGAAACGGGGAACTAACCATGCAAATAGATGGGTCAGCAAACCACTAACACGATGGGCACTAGGTGTCCCACCATGATCGCCAAAAAATTGGGTGTTGACATGTTTTTAATTCTCTTCCCCTTTTGATTACCCTACCAACCACTTCTTTACTAGTGTAATGTGAAGAACTAAGCAATAGGTAAATAACAAGGGGAAGGGCGTGGGGTGTGTGTGATCGCCACCAAGATGCCGAACGTGATGGACACGCCGTACCTTGGAAAGAGAGAGAGGTACTCGCCTTTGGACCAGCCCTGCGAAGATGGGCGGCTCAGGAGGAACCGCCTGTAGAGATGAGCGACCGCACGACAGACCGTCTGCAGGGCTGAAGGGGAACGCGGGATGGAGAACGACTGGCAGATGAACGGCTCCAACCGTACCGCAGGATGACGAAGAATGGTCCATAAGCCACCGCCCGTGTTCGTGACCGGACAGTTGGGAGCCGCCTAAGACTGCCACGCCGTAAGTTGCAAAGGTCCAACCTCCACCCTTTCTGGTCGACCGGAGAGGATGGGCCTCGCGTTAGTGCGTTGCTGACCTATAAAACCTCGTATAGAACACAAAGAAAAACCCAAGTTAGAACTAGAAAGTGTAGTAAATGCTCAAACAGACGGAAATGAACATGACTAAATGAAATGGGGGATACCTGGGGATTTTTAAACCCCTGGGGGTGTCAAAAAGCATAGGAGGGTGTGTGAATGATGCATGAGAATGAGAAAAATGTGGGGGAAATGTGGAGGAAGTGATGCATGCAAACAAGAGAGAACGACGAAACTAAATGTACTAATGACTCAAAGAATAACTACTCCCTGAACCGGAGGCCTGTATGGACGTAGAAGGCCTACCTCCCTGGTGCTAGGTCGCTCAAAGATTTGGCAGGGCTTCGCCATCGACGAAAAATCTCCCCCCTTTTCAAAGGTAGCCTTTAGGGTCTATTTATAGAGCACCCAAATGCTAACCCCGAAATTATGGTTTTTAGGCATTGTTAGGTCGAGATTATTAAATAAAATATGAAGATAATTCAATTATCTTTCATCTGGAAGAAATGGCACTGAAAATGGTTAAGGATTCGCGGATAAAATGATGGGAGAAGTCGGGGATAAAATCACGGATAGAAAGAGAAAACCTGTTAATTCTTCAAAAATCGGGCAGATGAACGGTCGTACGATAGACCACTCATCAGGTTGCACGGCTACATCTAGGCCGTCTATCCCTGTCGGTGGAAATTCAATAAAAAGAAAATATTATCCAAATACCCATTGAACTGATCGAAGCTATCGCCGTTGGATTCTCATAGGATGAACGGCTGATAGTAGACCCTCCATCCAGAAGAGCATCCTGTCGGTGATAAATCAAAATGGATTAGATAATTAGATAATTATCTAGAAACCAACGATGTTTGGACTCTGGGAGAAGAACGGCTAAGATCAGACCGCACAATGAGGTTGAACGGCTATATCCCGACCGTATTACAGCTCGTCAGTGGAAATTCAGAAAATCAGCTAAATATCCAAAAATATATGAACGGCCCAAATTCAACCGCCTATGTAGTGAACGGCTGGAGACTGACCGTGCAAGCCTGGACGTTTAGAATTCCTTAAAAATGTGAAAATTAGGCAAATCCAAGGCCCATTAAGCCC
The DNA here is from genome assembly GCA_022559845.1 of Amorphophallus konjac. Taxonomy (NCBI): domain Eukaryota; kingdom Viridiplantae; phylum Streptophyta; class Magnoliopsida; order Alismatales; family Araceae; genus Amorphophallus; species Amorphophallus konjac. The sequence continues at coordinate 47,097,877 of CM040124.1, read as the reverse complement.
TGAATTGAACAGACCCGGCCAGGGAGGGAGGCTACCCATAAAATAGGACCAAAAATGTTGCCTGGAAATAGCCCAACGAGTAATGGATAACTCGAGGCATCAACAAATGGGAGTAAGAGAAATGACTCAACTTATCGGTAAAAAACGGGTGTCAACACCTGGACTCTAGCGCGGTGATATCATCGTGTGCGAATTGAGGCTCTGCCCAAACCAGTATCAGTGCATTCAATATACCTCCACCTGCCCCTAGTTCCCAAGCCAGCGACATCAAAGACATCGTCCAAAGAAGGATTTCTGATTTGCAGCAGCAGATGTCGCGGCAGATCCCAGAGGAGATATCTAGACAGCAGGCAACCATGTTGCAGGTAATCAATGGCCTCCTCTCCCAGGCAGGAATTCTCCCTCATGAATTCACCACCACCACGACACAGGCCCATCAGGTTCGTGTTTATTATGTTTTTATTTTGACAAAATTACTCAATTATATTCATAATTAATTTAAAAAATAAGTTATTTTTCAAAAGTAACTTAGTTTAGAAGAATTGGAAAAATTCGGGGTTCGAGAGTCCAAAATGTAAAATACTGGCCTGTTCAGCGTGCGGATTGTTCCAACACGACTTGCGAGGTAGACGTGAGTTGTGAGAGCTGAGTCAGCTGACGGATTACAAATCGGATATCCGGTTTGACCCTGACGCTCAAATAATTCAATTCAAAACTAAGTGTGTTTTCAAAACTTAGTTTAGAAGAATTCATTTAATTTGGGGTTTCAGGGCTCTAAAATATGAAATACCGGTCTGATCGGCGTGTCGATCATTCCAATAGGACGTGGGAGATGAAGGTGACTTGTGAGAACTGACGGAATCCAAATCGGATACCCGGTTTGGTCCCAGCGCTCAAAAATACATTTTACATTGACCTCGGGACTGGTGTTAACCAGCGAGCCTTGAGGTGTGTCGACCCTGATTGTGATGGATGCTGTAGTGTGAAGTCGGCGGAAGGGTCATGGTCAGCCGTAATGGTAGTGTAAGGGTTGCCTGGCGTTGAGATGTGATTGTGCTCCTTATGAGGATTACTTGGTGTTCGGTGCTTGAGGAAGCCGGTGTCTTGAGTGGACTGCTGGGCGTGGAGTTCCCAGTTATGGAGGGGAGTCGGGTCTCGACTCGTGTGTTTCCTCCACTCATGGAGTGTGCCGAATGTTCGTGGTGCACTGGAGAGTTTTCGGGTAGCTGAGGTGTTGCCAGACTCGCCAGTCAATGTGGGTCCCGATCGATCGGTGGATTGGTATAAATTGGTGGGGTAGAGCGTGTGGGCTCTACTGGTTGTGTTGATCTGGCGGTGTTCCTCAGTGGTGGCTGTGTTGTGGCCATGTAGTCTTACCGTGGGGTGAGCCCTTCCCCGTGAGTCCTATGCTTGTCCCAAATTTTGAGGATGAAATTTTTATAAGGGAGGAGGTCTGTCACGCCCCGAGTTTTTTGGATCCTTTTCCACGGGCCGTGGATCGTGTCCGAGCAGGTTTTGGACTTTTATATTGAGTTTTCGGACCCCTTCCTCGGTGTTTTCATGAGTTATTTCGGGTCCGTGCCGACGCATGGAGCGGCCTAGCTTTTTCCTGGAATTTTTCAGAGTTTGAATTGATTTTCTGGGTATTTTTGGGGCTCATGCGGATTTTATAAATAAAATAGAAAAAATATGTTAAATTAAAAAAATTAAAACCCCCCTTTTTCCCTCTCTCCCCCTCCGATCCCTCGTCTCTCACCCCCCTTTCGCGTCTCTCCTCTCCCTCACTCTCTCCCATCTCCCTCTCACTCTCCCTTCTCACTCCGGTGGCCGACGGAGGTGGTGAGGGGACGTGCGGCGGTGTAACGGCGGCGGCGTGCGGCGAGGACAAACCCGAGGGGCGTGGTGTGCGGTGAGGCGGAGGCGTTCACGGCCGTGGGAAGGCCATCGCGCGTGGGAATGGCGTTTTCGCGGGGTTTTTCGAAGGTAATGCTTCTAAAAGGTAGGGGGACGGATCACTAGCACCCTCGTAGATTTTCCCTTGCGATTATGTGTTCCGGCGAGGTCGAGAGAGGGTGTTTTGCTTACTTGGGAGAAAATGAGCATGTTTGGGATGAGCGATGGTTTTGGCCGATTTGGGCCCCAATTGTGGTTTGAATCCGATTTTCTAGTCGTAGGAATGTCCGGGGATGATTTCCCCTTGTTTTTCCCTTCGCTGTATGGCGAATGGGCCGTGGATCGAACTCCATGGGGAGTTCGGTTTGTTTCTTAAAAACCAACAGGAGACGGCCACATGAGTGGCCGTCTATGCCTTGGTCTTGGCGGCCATGACCATGGCCGCCCAGGTCACTGGGTGGCCAAGAGTCTGGCCGCCCAGGGTGCTAGGTGGCCAGGACCCTGGCCGCCCTCTCCCAATTGGCCCTGGTCTGGGCGACCCAAGTGGTGGCCGCCCAGCCCTCTGGGCAGCCAAAGAGATGGCCGCCCAGACCACATGGTGGCCCTGTGCTGGGCGGGCACTGGTGTGGCCGCCCAGGCCTCTAGGTGGCCAATGGTTTGGCCGCCCAGCCCTTCTGGCCTCCGGGGTGCCATGCTTCGCGTTTTCTTGCCCCGAGTTGTTGGTATGTGATACAGATTTGTGGGCGAGGTGTCCGCGTGATTCTTCATGATCCGAGATTTCTGTGTGAGTCATCATGGGGCATCCCTGTGGGAAATGTTGTCTATGGAGAGTGTTCTCCCCCATCTGGGGTTACCGTGTAGTGAGGTCCTTTCTCGCACGAGTTAGTAGGTCGGCATCCGCTGGTTCTCGTTACCGGCCTTAGGAGGTTACCTGTACCGAGCTATGCCATCTCGTGGTTCCATGTGTGCGTGAGTTGGATCTTCTTATGAGTAGTACTCCACTAGGCTCAGCTTACTGTGTGTCATGCACGTACTGGCTGGGCCGACAGCGGTTGCTTAATGAGTGCCGACACGTTCCGACCATGTGGTCGAGAGCTGTACCCGATGTGATAGTTTTTAGACTGGTTATCCTAGGGCCCCTTGCCTTAGCAGTTTGAGTCCAGCTGAGGGGAAAACTAGGTAGAGGACCCGACCTTGAGGGCGTGGTCTGTATGTGCACACATGGTTGGGGGCAGTGGACCCACGCCGACGGGCGTGACCCCAGCTATTCCTTGTGTTGTTGCAACTCCGCCTCACTCTTTGGGAGAGGCAGCCAGGCATGAGCGTAGTGGGTGGTGTAAGGGGTCTGGGACACATCCAACCCAGTCCCTTGCCTCACTCTCTGGGAGAGGTGGCCAGGTTAGGGAGAGTCGGCGTGGGGTAAGTCATCGGAGGACGCATCCAGCCGGTGCTAGTGGTGAAGTACTTTAGTCACCCGTGGATTTGGTTCCCGACTGTGAGCCGTGGTTCTCTAGAGTATGGGTGGCGTGTTCTGACCGGGTGACTTTGGTGTGGTTTCTCATCCTTGAGGCCGAGGTTTCCTGACAGCGTGGTTAGGGTTCTTCCGGTAGCTGTGATAGGAAGTTTTCGGCGGTGTGGTTTTCGTAGTGGCTCCCGTCTGTAAGGACTCTCCCTACGTTAGAGGTTCCGTAGGATCTTTCGGCAGTACGACTGCGACCTTCTTTAGCTCGGCGGTTCGGACTCAGGATCGTGGTTCCCTCGTGAGGGTAGGAGTAGTGTAGAGACTCCGTGCTTCTGTCGTTTACTACTTTATTAGCCACCGCCGTTGTTGTTGCTGAGGTTATTTTAGTCAAGTCACCACTACTGTTGCCCTTGTTGCTGTTGTTGTTTTTACTGCTTTCCTTTACTGTTATTATTTCTGTTGCTGCCTTGTTTACCACTTTCGTTGTGGTGGAGATCCACAGGACCCCTACTGAGCCAATGAGATGAGACTCACTCCCTGCTTTTTCAGGTGCAACAGTCGTCCCCGAGGTGGTGCATCTCGGCGGGAGGTCTTTTAGCAGCCAGCTCGCCAGTGCCGAGGTATGCCCCGAGGCAGTGTACGTTTCTTTTCTTTTAGACTGTACTTGTTGACTGGACTCTATAGTCATATTTAATTGTTATAAAATGTTAATTTTATTTCTATCAGTTAATTATTAATTCTATAGATTATTTACTGCTTTGTTTAGAATTTCAATCCATAACCACACCATTCCTTTAACCCTTCCGAGCCTCCCGGCTCGTGGGTGGCAGCGTAGGATCCAAGTGATATAGGGTATGACCCGGTATCTAGATCTTGGGTCATTACAGATTAAGACTCAAAAAAAAGGGAAATGACTTTATACTAATTGATACTCCAACTTCATAACAATTTGGCGCCGTGTCTACCCCATCGGGAGCGATGTGTTGGCGATGTCCCCATCATTCTCCTGGGGTGCAGAGAGCTCGACTCCGTTGAGTATGGGTGCACCCCACTCTAGTAGCGCTCCAGAAGATCTGGGTCAAGCTGTAGAAGGTCCTCCCAACTCACCCATGAATCCTCCAACGGGGGGTGATCCTTCCACCTAACAAGGTAGCGCTGGAATGCCATGCTCCTGGTATTGATAATCTGTTCACCTAGTATTCTCTCGACTTGCTCACGCCGGGCTCTCATGGTCGTGGGTTGTCTCACAGGGGTAGGCTCTCTCTCAAGGGGGGATGCAGTCTCAAATGCCTCACTAGGAACCACTGTTGGGCCCTTGAAGAGCACAAGGTCTGTTACGTTGAAAGTGGGACTAACTCCATAGTCCGAGGGAAGGTCTAACTCATAAGCCTTAGTGCAAATACGCCGCACGATCTTAAAGGTGTTGTATCTCTGTGGTTTTTATGATGTCAAACACTATGACTCATCTTGAGTCTGAATGTGAACGAGATGATGATGACATATGTGTTGATGTTTCAGTGGTCTTAATGTCATCATGAGTCATAGTGCATTGGTGCATTGATCATGAAGCATTGTTTTTATGTTATGATGAAGTCACCTGTTGGATGCATTTTTGATCCTATCATGATCTAATCATATACAGAAGTGTGTATCTGAATACTGATAAAAACAAGGTTGGACAACATAGACAATTAGTGATGGAGTTGATGAAGTCAAGCTAAACAGCAGCTTAAGCTCAAGGCCGTAGTGAAGGCTCAGTGCAGATACAACAATCTATACAAGCAATCCTCAGAAAACCTTCAACAAAGTCAGCTATACAAGATCAAGCCTTAAGCTAAGTTCGGTCGACCGAATTGATCATTTCGGTCAACCGAAATCACCAGAAGAGAAGTCAAGAGAACAAAGCATTATGGTTGTTATCGGGACGTCGACGTAGGATTGACACTGCATCGACGTAGCCACACTCGCAGAAGCGATTTACAAGTTCTGCATTGAAGCATCAAGAAGTGCATCGATACAGAACATCATTGCAAAGCTCCATCTCACGTCAACAAGTCGAAGCAACAAGTGAAGTGCATCGACACAGTCGTGCACATAGAAGACTTCCAGAAGCTTTTTTATTATGGTGCATCGATGCATCAGAGTAGTGCCTCAATGCACCAAGCCAAGGAACTGGATCTGATCATTACCACGTCGAAGCAACAGGGAGTTGCCTCGATGCACCAAGTCAAAGATACAGCTTCCAACGTTTTATCTTCACTAGTGCTTCGTCGCCACAAGTGACAGCTTCGAAAGCATCGAGTCGTCTATCGGTATTCAAAACACCAGTGGACTGCATCAGCACAGTGGACCAACTGGAAGCTTACGCTGAAAGGACAGGTCGACGCATCAAGTAAATGCCTTGACGCACTAAGCTAACGGTCATTTCATAAACCCTTATAATGGAAGAGTCTAAAAATTCTTTACTCTTAGATTTATGAAATTGGTATCTTATTGAAAACTTTCTTGAACAATCCATTCATTTGGAATTTCAGTTGGAAACCTTGTATTTAATTCTTACCTCTACTGAAAATCTTTTGTTTGCTCATCACATATCCAATGTTGCACTGCATACTCATGTTATTATCAGATTTTGATTGTTGCTGTTCACTAATTGGACGTGAATTATCCATGGTTGAGACCATGTATTACCTGTGCTTTTGCTGATATCATCATCAACTATGTGCCTGAAGTCTTTCATTGTTCTAACTCCCTTCCTGCCTTAATCATTTCCAAATTTTACACCTCCATTCAACTCTTTATTTTGTCAAAGGGGAGATAATCTGATCTGGGAGATGTGTTCATATATTAAGGGGGAGATTTTTTTTTGGGGGGGGGGGGGAGAATAGTTGGAGCAGATTAACATTGCACATTTCATGTCAAAGCATGTTTTCACTGAATCTAACTCTATTGTTATTATCAAATTATTGTTTAATCTTTTTTGATGAAGTCAAAGGGGGAGAATAGTTTGGTATGAGTCAACATGATATTTTATATGAGTCAGATGAGTCAGCATGGTGTTTTATGATGTTTTATGACTCATTGTGTTGCCATCATCAAAAAGGGAGAGATTATTGTATATCTGTGGTTTTGATGATGTCAAACACTATGACTCATCTTGAGTATAAATGTGAACGAGATGATGATGACATATGTGTTGATGTTTCAGTGGTCTTAATGTCATCATGAGTCATAGTGCATTGGTGCATTGATCTTGAAGCATTGTTTTTATGCTATGATGAAGTCACCTGTTGGATGCATTTTTGATCCTATCATGATCTAATCATATACAGAAGTGTGTATCTGAATACTGATAAAAACAAGGTTGGACAACATAGACAATCAGTGATGGAGTTGATGAAGTCAAGCTAAACAGCAGCTTAAGCTCAAGGCCGTAGTGAAGGCTCAGTGCAGATACAACAATCTATACAAGTAATCCTCAGAAAACCTTCAGTAGAGTCAGCTATACAAGATCAAGCCTTAAGCTAAGTTCGGTCGACCGAACTGATCATTTCAGTCAACCGAAATCACCAGAAGAGAAGTCAAGAGAACAAAGCATTCTAGTTGTTATCGGGACATCGATGCAGGATTGACACTGCATCGACGCAGCCACGCTCGCAGAAGCGATTTACAAGTTCTGCATCAATGATGGGGGCATCACTTACCCCTCCACATTTTGCGAAGCTCTAATGGATCGACGATTTACGCCATTGTGTTCTTCACATTTTTCTGAGTCTATCCATGTAATTTTTATATTTTATTTGAGTCATAAACTATGTAATTTTTCCTTTATTTGAGTCCGGTACCTAGTTATAAGGGTCATTTACCTAAGTCTTGAGTCATGTGGTTAATTAAGTTATCTATTGGGCCCAACTAGTGGGCTTGGCCCAGGGGCGCCCTCCCTTGGACTGCTTTGGTCATTAGTTGTTTAGTCAGGGTCATTTTAGTCCTAGGAAAATATGAGTGCCTATAAATAGGCCACCCCACTCCCTCATTTATAATCGTTTGGTCAATCAAAAATTGAGTGTTCTAGTGCAAGTGGAGTGGATTCTCCATCTCTCTCTCCCTCTCTCTCTCTGAGGGGTGGATTCCCCTCTCTCTCATACACACTCTCTCTCTAAGGGGTCCCCCCCTCTCTCTCTCTCTTCCCACCCCCAAATTTTGAAATTTCTTCTCTCTCCTCCCCATTCACTCTTCATTAATATTCCCCCCTTCCCCATACACTCATTCAAGTCCCCCCAACCCCCAAGGTAGAACCCACCAATCTCCAAGCCACCCTCCAACCCCCAACCACCCACTACCCTTTCCCAAGCACCCTTCCATCTCCCCAAGGCTGAAGGGGCTCAAACCCTAGGCTAAATTTGAATCTCCCTCCCTTACTGACTGCCCCTCACCCCTCTTCAACACCCCCTTCCTACCCTGGTCGCCCTCCCCATTTCCCATTGCTTCCCTTGGCCATCCCACCCTCATACACACAACACTACACCATCAGCCTATTCCTAGCTCGCAGGTAGTAGAGTACCAGCGACTTTATGAGGCTGCCACGTCATTACCAAGAAGCTTCAGGAGGCATACCATATACCGTTGGAATCATCGTCCAGTCAGCTTCGCAGCCAAGGTGTTTTCGTCTTTGTCCAAGCACCAACCTGCCCGTGAGAGCAATTCTTCCTCGACTACGCAGAACCGCTCAGGTAGAGAACCAGAGCTCCAGATCAAGTTCAACCACGGACACTCCCTTGCAGATATGGGCGCGAAACTTGTCTGAGGGATTCTTATTCAAGTCCTCTTCCATCCCCAAGAAGCAGAGCTAAATTTGGACCTCGGCATCAAAAGTTACAAGTTTTCCATTCCAAGTGCGTCAGGTCAGTTTTCCTGAGCCAGAACTGACACATTCCTATTGTTTGGGCCCTCACGATCAGCTCCAACATCTGCCGATGGCGATGTTGGTCCCGATGGAAAGAAGACTCGACCACGATCGCAATGGTACCCTTCTTGCCTCCAACAGAGTACGGGACAGTTCGTGGCACCCCCGTCTTCCAGCAGCATCACCCTGAGAGCAACTAGAACCAGCGAAGACCAGCCCTATTCCAGGCTTTGCCCCGACCAGCGACATCGTCACGAAATTCCAAGAAAATTCAGGCGACATCCTGGGTCAGTCTGGAAAGTTTCGGCACCTGTTTCAACTAATTCCGAGCTCAGTTGAGCCTGTGGCAGTGCCGACATCAACTACCTATCAAGCTATTCTTAAAGCCGGCAGAACCGATGAAGCTCGGGAACTCGGTTTTTCTATCGTAGTTTCCCCACCCCACCTGGCCGGCTTACAGCCCCTCCCTGCATGGAGGTAGTATTTGGTTGTAAATCTCTTAACCCCCACCCCGAGATCCCCCTCCTGTGAGAGGTGTAGTGTTGTAACCCACTATATTTCAGGTTGAAGCTTTATCGGCGCGGCGTGCGGGTAAGCCCACGCTTCCCCGCTCACCCTCGTCTCCGACCGGGATCGGTGTATTCACGCCGATCAGGTGAGCTTTGGAACACTTCTTATTGCTGGCCCTTAATTGTGTAGTTTAGTATTATTTTTTGGTTGCTCCGTCGGCGGTAAGAGAGTGCCCGATCCTGAATTTGCTTATAATTGAGCGACCACTGCGGAGTGAGTTGAGAGAGCGACCCTACAACCCATGCCCTTGGCGTGCTGGCCGCCCGCAGAATTGGGCATCCCAGGCCCTTAGGGGTCCATCCCAACCTAGCCGAATCCCCGGAAAGGCAAGGTCCCACTTCGGACCCTCTCCACCATCACCGGTTTGCCTACGGATCCTAGTGTGCACCAAGCGGGTGAGTCCGCTCGAGTGAAGTTGTCGGTCCATTGCATCGCTTGCTTGCTAGGTCCGAGGGGTCTTCGGTCTTGTGATTATCACCCCCAAGGTGGTGTCACATCAATCAAAGCATCAAGAAGTGCATTGATGTAGCACATCATTGCAAAGCTCCAGCCCACCTCAACAAGTCGAAGCAACAAGTGAAGTGCATCGACGCAGTCGTGCTCATAGAATCCTTCCGGAAGCTTTTTTATTGTGGTGCACCGACGCATCAGAGAAGTGCCTCGACACACCAAGCCAAGGAACTGGATCTGATCATTACCACGTCGAAGCAACAGAGAGCTGCCTCGATGCACCAAGTCAAAGATACAACTTCCAACGTTTTATCTTCACTAGTGCTTCATCGCCACAAGTGACTGCTTCAAAAGCATCGAGTAGTCTGCCGGTATTCATAACACCAGTGGACTGCATCAGCACAGCAGACCAACTGGAAGCTTACGCTGAAAGGACAGGTCGATGCATCAAGTAAATGCCTTGACGCACTAAGCCAAAGGTCAGTACATGAAGCACATTGCCTAAAGGGATATCTGTCTACACTGCATCGACGCAGCACTGGAATACATCAATGTAGCTTCACATATCAAATGATCCTCTGCAAGAGGATTCTGTGAGGGTGCCTCGACCCATCTTTAGGCTACATCAAAGCACCAGCATCTCCTATGAGGCACGTGATGAACTTATGGAATCAGGTGACCTCGAACTCCATTGGTTGGAACTTGATACTTATACACCTGACGCGGTTCCAGAAATTTTTTGAAAAAGAATATTCCTATTTGGCAAGTGGACCAATGGGATTCCAGCTGAATAACTCTTTTATCCACTTGGATTTACGGAGCCCATGTTTCCTATAAAACGGGTCTCGCCCTTCGAAGTGAGGGTGTGGCCATTGAAGAAGAGCCGCCGTAGTCATTGAGAGAGTGCCTCTGCCAGAGACAAATATGTGAGGGAAAGAACATCAGTTGCGAAGAAGAAAGGAGAGTGAGCATTAAGAAGAAGAAGAAGAGAAAAAGAGAGAACAAAAATAGTTCCAGATATCCAGTTCGAAGAAGAATTTGAGTAGCAAGTGTTAGATATCTGCTTCATTTGAATGAATGCTTAATTGATTTCTATTGGATCACCTCTGTTGTAGGTTGCCATTCCGAGTTTGACTAGCACTGGCACATTGCCAAGTATTTGATATTGGTCCTATTTGAATCATTAACTGTTGGCGTGTCAGTGGAGGTTAGTCCATAGTGTTGGCTTCCATTGTGTTTAACCTTGGGTGTGGCTTTTATATTAGCTTCTGATAGTGAAGTCTCCTCTGATATATTAGCTACCGCTTTGCTTTACTGCACACCAGGTGTTCGAAAGATGTTCTACATAGAGTGTGAGCTTGGTGCTCTTGTCATTGTTCAGATCTTGTTGTGCTTTGAGTCTTTAGCCTTGTTTAGTATAAAGCGATCCGAAGTGTCGCTTCTATTCTATTTGTTCTGAGTGTGTTTTATGATCTCAAGAATTTAATTGATCCATATTTTTATAGAGAGCGATCGAGATCTATTCACCCCCCTCTAGATCTCATTCTTGCACCTAACAAAAGGGTCCTATCCCACGGGATTTCAGCTTTGTAGAGGCTCCGGGGAAGAGTCTCTCAATCCTCACCATCATAGAGTCATCCTCATGGAACTTTTGATGACGCATATGAGAGTATGCCTGTTGTTTATAGGTCCCATTTCTCCTACTAATGTGCTTGCTAATATGTTTATGGAATGCGAGTGTTTTGGCATGCTTAGGCACCCTAGCATGCATGGTTGTTCCTGGACATCCTAACATGGACCTAGCGTGCATTGGATTCCTATCAATTTTGATAGACAAGGGAGGACCTGCACATCCAAATGTGGACCTATCATGCACAGACTTCCTATCAATTTTGATAGACATGGGAGGACCTAGACATCCAAACTCACTTACTTCCTTACCCCTATATGATACTGGACACAGTGATGCACGCAACTCTATCCATATGATAGGCATCTTTCTAACTAAACTCCTATGTGTGGGTGTAAGCAAAGACATGATTTTATCGGCCCTTGTGTAACCGACCTGGGGAGGGGTAAGGTGGTGGACTTCTTTGAAGGATCGGAGTGGGGATTGTGGCTTTAGGGGTTCCCAAGATGATGGATCAAAAGGAACAAGAGTGGCTGGGCCTTTGGTGAAGTGTGTCTCTTCAAACCCCTGACATATGTCCAAGTTACAAGTTCCCCCGCGTGGGTTGGATCATCATCGGCTGGTGGGATCAATGACACTATTGGCTATTTGGCCTGGGTGGCCTTCTCTCTTTGAGAGATAGAGTCGTAGGGTTGACCCTGGTCAAGCACTTCAGGTAAAGGTAGGAATAACAAGAGTTTGCTAGTGCATTGGCCCCTTGAGCAAATATAGGTGATGGAGCCAATAGAGGGGAAGGTGTAGCTAAGGTGTCCGGGTCCACATGACCCCATGGCTAGCATGCCTATCAATTTTATTTGCCAAATCAAACACCTAAGTATATCTTCTAATTGTTCAATGAAATTGAAGGTTCAATAGATAGTATGAGGAGGTTGGATGGGTATCAGTCATAGTTTGTGCTCCATGGGAGGGCAAGATGGGCTCGAGCCACCTAGGATTGGGATTTTCTCTGGCCATTTTGCTAGGGGTTCTTCTATGATTACCTTTTTCCACCAGAGTGGATAAATGGTTCTAAGTGGAGTTTGAGGTTGGGTTGAAAATTGGAGGCTTGACGCCAGTCTCCCTCAGTGATTTGAGTGTGGCTGTCCTTTGGGGGAAGGATCAGATCCGTGCAAGCATGGTTTTGATGAGTGACTTCTAATACATCTTCCTCATCTTGTTTTTCCTCAATCGGTGTTGGGTCAACTTTGTGGACCTCTACTTTCTTGAAGCTAAGGGTGCTCTCTTCCTTGCCCTTAGGAATTTCAATTCCCGTGCTCATATTCCCAGCGAGGGTGGTTTTGGAGGGAGTCCAGGTTGGTGGGGTTGTCAGGTGATGCAATACGGGGTTATGAATTGAGTAAACTGAGGTTGGGTTCACCATGAGTGTTTGGGTTAGGGAAAGACTATGAGTGAGTTGTGGGGGAAGAGAAGACGGTGATTTACCTTGACTATGGTGTGGGGTGAGGGCTTGATGGGTTTGTTCTTTTGATCTCAGATCAAGGGATAGAGTGAAACCTTGGGATGATCCCAATTGAAATTTTGTAGGGACACGGTGATGAGTCGTCGGAACAAATTTCACCGTGTATGGCGAGGGTGAGGAAGGTGTTGAGCTCTTCCAGCTATGGCCTCCTTGGTTGGAGGTGGATGGGTAGGGTAAGTATGTCTCCCTAAGTTGGACCTTCATTTTATCCCATGTGTCGATGGGGGCTTGTCTCCTAACGTAGCTTTCAATGTGCCGCCAATCATCTTTAGCTTGACGAAAAAGCCTCTTTTTGGTAAAATGGACTTTCATGGTATCAGACATGGGGTACCACTTAGAATATTTGTCTATGGTGGTTTCCCATTTTAGGTAGTCGCTTGGGTTTTTGGAGCCATCAAAAATAGGTGCTTTGGACCTAGCAAACCGAAGGGAGTAGTTGCCTTGCCCTTGGGGGTATGCTTCATCCTCCCTATGTCGGAGGTTGTCCCGATGTCACCTAGGTGTGTAGGGTTGGCTGTCCTCTTCCTAAAGGTTGGGATTGTTGGTCTGTAAAGACTAGGTGCAATGAAGCACACACAGATTCAGAGGGGGGGGTGAATCAATCCCTCTTTAAAATTTTGCTCTTAAAACTAGGCAAATAAGCTCTATCCAGTTAACGATTACGGAATTAAACTGATTGACTTGGTTAACTGAAAGACTCACTAAATAATAGGTCGATGGCCTAAAGAATAACTTGGTATCTAATTTGCAGTTAGTACACACACAGATACGTAGCAAACTGATCAAGGGGCATCAACAGATATGCAATTAAAACACGATCCTAAGCATGCATCTAGCGAAATCAAAGTAAACAATCAAATCACAACACACAGAGGATTTTTAGGTGGTTCGGTCCTCTCGACCTACATCCACCCCACACTCCAACCAGAGTGTGGATTCCACTGATACACAGCTTAAACTGCTGGGCCTTATAGCTTGCCTACAACCGTTGACTTACATCTTGCTCTTCTGGGCATTACAGCTTAGACACCGCTAATTCACAGTTTCAAACCGCTGGGCCTTACAGCTTATGCCACTGCTGCCTAATAGCTTGAAATGTAAAGATAAATGAAAAGAACAAAGGAAAAATATGAAGCAAAACCATAGCAACAGAAAGCTAGAAATGGAGCACAGTAATGCAGCTTGCTCAGGAGCAGTGTGGTCTGGATCTGATCCAGAGGCCACAGATCTTCTTGCTGGGAATCCTCAGATGAGCATTCGTCTTCTCCTTCTTCGATCTTTGCTACTACAACTCACTTCTTCTCTCACGGCTCTCTACCCTTTCTCTCTTTCACTGTGGGTGTCTCATCTTTTTCTCTTACTCTTCTGCTCTCTTCTCTCTCTTTTCTTTTTCTCACTTACGGTACTCTGTTCTTCTATTCTTCTCTTCTCTCAGCCTCTCTTAGGATATTCTCTGTCCACCTCTCGTCTCTTTTTTTTTCTGCTTATTTTTCCCCCTTTTATAGGCAACCAGCGATGGGCGCGTGGAAGGCATGTTTCCCGCCCAAACTCTCATGCAGATCTGGATCTCTTCTTTCCACGTGTTGTAATCTTAGCACTTTCACTTTCCACGTGTCAAGATCTCCAGTTAATAGATCAGTCTTGGATCACGAGCCTTTACTTTGAGTTCACGTGACTTTAAGTTCCTGTCAGTAGTTTGAGAAGCATTTCATCAAATACTTGGCTTACATAGTAAAAAAATAAATATGCATTGTCATTATATGTAGATATGTCATAGAAAGAGAGAGATAATCAATGGTCATTCCCATAATGAATGTTTAGATCAAACAGATAAAATATGTAGGGAATTCTGTGGAATTGGTCATGAAATTAATGCTAACATTGACCTGACATTGATTATATATGAGAGATGTAAGAACTAACTCCGACTTCATACTCAAACCTCAACCAACTAGCACAAATCAAACCAACTAACAAAGATTCTATGTATGAAGCAAGTCCAACTAACATCGACCTGGATGCAGGATGATGCATACTAACACCAACCCTGAAATGTAGGCAAGCATTGACTCTAATGCATGACGTAGACTTTACATGCAGACAAAGCTAACTAGCATCGACCTTAGCTGTGTAAGAACACAACTAGCACCGACCCTGGTTATGCATGAGCTACAACTAGCATCGACCTTTTATATGTGCAAGTAATATGCACCGACCTTCTATATGCATGATAAGAAATATGCACTGACCTTGCATGCAGACTAATGAAGTATGCACCGACCTTGACTTGTGCAAAGGACAACATGCACCGACCTTGTTTTCCACAGGGTAGTCATGCACCGACCTTCATGTGTGTAGGGCACGATGTGCACCGACTCTAGTGAACAAAACATATGCAAGTGCTTAGACCTAGATGATGCATTATGACAAGGTGCACCGACCTCCTATGTGCATGATGCAAGATGTGCATCGAACTTATAACTGACCAAGGCACATATGCACTGACCCCATGACAACATGCAAACTAGCATCGGCCTTAGTATAAAGCACGATGACTGGCATCGACTTTGTATGCACGATACATGACACTAGCACAGACCCTTTATGCAACTAGCACCGACCTTAGTATGCATAAGGTGCGACTAGCATCGACCTTAGTATGAAGCACGATGACTGGCGTCGACTTTGTATGCATATGGCTAAAATCTGCACTGACATCTGTCATGCAGAATGCGAAATATGCACCGACCTTAGCCTTGCACACAACTGTCTACATGAAGAATGAAATGTGCTTCGTCCTGAGTACATAGAAAAGAACACATGTCCACTGACCTTCTATACATGGTGATCGTTATGCATTAACTTTGTCCAGAACTTAGAGAGACACATGCACAGTGAAGCATATATGAATCATAGTGTTTGTATCATCAGAAACAAATCATCAATCCATCAAGGCACATATGATGTCATGCTCATAATGAGTCGTAGTGTTTGGCATCATCAAAACCACAAGGATACAACAATCTCCCCTTTTTGATGATGGCAACATTATGAGTCACACACAGAATGCAAAATACAATTTGAGTCATATCAAATTATTCTCCCACTTTGACGTCATCAAAAAGAGATCAATAATTTGATGAATATAGTGAGGTCATGATGCATTCTCCTCTTTCTAAATTGTAACCCTACTCCTTCTGACATATGAATGCTGACGAGATAATCTCCCTCTTTGAAAGAGCAGAAGGATTAGAATGGAATCAGATTCATCAGACATAACATGAGTTCAGCAAAAGCACAGGTAAGTAGATGGAGATCAGTTTCATGAGAAATTTGCAATGAGTTACCAAAATCATAATTGCAAGGTTAAGATATTTCAGATTCTTCCACTATAAAGGCTTATGACATAATCTGTATTGAACACCCTGGTTTAAACATGATGTATTCAAGTTTATTCATACATTATGTACTCATATCTGAAATCAATTTCAACAAAGATGAACCATACCTTCATGTTAACATCTAGTTTAACCTCCCTATCTCTTACTCATTCAAATTCAATGACTCCTTTAGGAGTTACAAAATGTAGTGTTGAGATTATACAGACATGAACGGATCAGATTTTGTCCAAAGTTTCAGCAATTTTCAAATTTTTAGATTGTTTTTCTATCTATGCAACATCAATGTTTATTGCAATAACTCTTAAGATCAATCGAGTTTAGTGCACACCTTGTAACTAGAGGATACACGTTGTTTAGACGCCAGTATCCCTAAGCACTTAGTATGACTAACTGTAATGATTCATATTGAACAGAGTTAACTAGGGCACTTCATGACATAGGTGTTGACACCCGTTTTATGACCGATGAGTTGAGTCATCTCCTTAATTATTTTTAATGATGCTCCGGGTTGTTCACCCTTGTTGAGTCTTCTTGGTCAACTTGAGGTCTCTTTCACGGGTCATTTTCTTCTTGGTTGGGTCTGGTTCCTCGTCCTTGTCAGCTGGACGTTGCTTGGCGAACTCTCCATTTCATTCGTCATTCTTTCGTCCGTAACGCATCAATCCTAGCGCGTTACGGTATCTTAACGCACCTCCCATGGACCGTTAAGTGATCCTAGAGTCCTGAGCCGACCGTTCTCTTTTCATGCTTATCCTTTGCAATGTAACGGACTTCTTTCATCTGTCACCTTAGCCTAACGCATTAGCTATGATCCGTTACGCCTTCCAGAGTCCTCCTTTCGAAAACTTCGCCCGTTGGTCTTATCTCTTAGAGGATAAGGTTATGTAACGGACTAGTCCTGGCATGTTACTTTCTTGTGGCGATCAATCGTGCGACCGTTACATCCATCAGAGTGTTCTAGCAGAACTGCTCTTTCTCTGCTACTCCCTGGCCAGATTAAGAGTTTGATCTGATGATTTCTCCTTCAAATCTGATCCTTAGAATCTTTTTTTTGTTTCTATGGACTCTTGGGAGTATTATCTTCAAGAGTTTGCCAAGAAACCTCCTACTTTTTAGCAAGACTATCTCCAATCCGACCCAAACGTTTGGGGGTCTATAAATAGAACCCTTGACTTCATGGCTTGTAGAGGAGATTTCTGGAGTTCGTGACGAAGTGCTGCCGCATCCTAGAGATAGAACCGACCAAGGAAGGCTGCATCCCACATCCGCCGTCGTCCTAAGCCCAGGGAGTATTAGCTTTAAGGGGCTAGTTCAGTCAAGTTCAATCTTTAGTTTGTTCCCCCCCTCTTCTATCATCCATGGCATGTTCCCTTCCCTTCTCCCACATTCTCTCTCTTACTGCATACATCTAAACCTCCTTCCCATCTTTTAAACACCCCAGAGGGGTAAAAAAACAACCACCCCCGGTATTCTCCCTTCCCTTTTGCATGTTCTTCAATTATTTTGATTTATAGCTACTACACTTTGCAAAGGCTAATCTGGGTGTTTTTCTTTGTTGTCTACATTCTTTTGCAGGTTTTCCAAGGTTAAGGCACGAGGCCCAAGCTTCCTGGCCGGCTGGGAAGCTTGGAGATCAAAGATTACCAATTCCTTTTCTGCAGACCTCTGACGGATCAAGAAAGGCGCGTTACGGTTCTCTGGCGCATCTACACTAGTCCGTTACGCTTCACAGAGTTGCATATTGCAATTCCTGGTTTTTCTCTCTCCTACAGGTGGGTGCTTCATCCACCTATTCTAAGGTACGTTCCAAGTCCTTGGCTTGTTATTTACCTTAGTGGCGATCACGTTCCTTCTTGGTTGGGCAATAGCTCTCTCTCTCTTCACATCTTTTCCTTTAGTTGCTTGTTCCACCCCTTGCGGTGTGTTTTCTATTCCTCTTGCTCCACGCTCGGTGTGTGTTTTTATTTCTTCTTTAGTTTAGTTCCCTGATTGAGATTGCTTGCCCATGCTTAGATGTCATGATGGTTGCATAGGTATATGTTGCACATGTCTATTGGTAGATTGATTACATTATTCCACATATCTGCATAATTGATCACATCATCTTGCAATAAAGGAATCATCACAATCACAAATAATAATCAACAGAATTTTTGGCGATCATGGTGGGACATCTAGTGCCAATGGTGCTTCTTCATCTCTGTTAAACATGCCATCTATTTGTTCCTTCCTTTGCCCGTGTTTCCCCGGATTTCCTTCTATTTCCTGTTGTTTCTGGGTCCCTGCGTTCTCTGGCAGTCATCTCCTAGTGCGTCACATTATTGTAACGGTCCATTCCTGGACCGTCAGGCTTTCTGACGCGGACGTATACGACCGTTACTCCAGTTATAGGTACGCATTCTGAGGTGCATTTTATTTTCACAGTTTCTGCTGTGTTTTTCCTGCTTGGGTGCTACTTGGTCTCCTCCTTAGTTGCTTCATCTATTCATCTCATTTTGTTGCATAATTGATTGTTAGTTTCTCGCCTAGAATTTGCATGCACTCCGGTGCACATAGGTTCATGCATATTTTCATACATTAGATTGCATTCTCCTACCTTGGTGTGTGGACCTCTCGTCTCCATATTCCTTGGAGCCGACTAGGAAATCACATTAGGGACCTCCGTAAGTCCCCGCGAGCCGTGGATTCCCACACGGACGCCGGGCCGGTTGTACCACTTCCCACCCCATGTCTAGGATTGCATAAGTGAAGGTGTGATTACCCTTAGAGTCAACCAAGCCATACATCCTTTTCCTATTAGGAACCTATTGTTGAGAACACAATTTTGATCAAATCATTAAGG
Source organism: Amorphophallus konjac (assembly GCA_022559845.1). NCBI lineage: Eukaryota > Viridiplantae > Streptophyta > Magnoliopsida > Alismatales > Araceae > Amorphophallus > Amorphophallus konjac. Next base: position 47,079,207 of record CM040124.1, on the reverse strand, counting down.
TTCTAAAGGAGAAAACTATAAAAATCTTGTTGCATCATCTAAATAACTTGGTTGACCTTGAGTGTTGTTATCTCTTTTTCACTTACATCTTTGTTAAAATCATCTGAGTTTAGTCACTCATTGTGTGTTTTTTGTGTGTTGTTTGCATTATTCTAAGGTATTTCATTGCATGTGGAGTTGCTTCTGTTCTCTAGAAGCTTCATCACCTAGGAGCAATTCCTTCTCCAAGTGCTACTTCAATCCGCTCTTTGAGTCCACTATGGCCTCTTTCAATCCCCCTCATTCCCAAGAGGAGTCTCTTCCTCAAGGGCTCCTAGAGGATCCCTCTAGGGTTATCTCATTCCAACCCGGGGAGGGGCACATCCACCCTTCGTCCTCCATTCGTATGGAGGGTGCCCAATCCACTCAATCTCTTCATCCTCCTTCCGCCAATTCTATCCTTCAAATGATGGCCCAATTAGACCCGGCCCAACTTTAGGCGGTTTATCAAGCCATGCAGGGGTCCAACACCCCACCTTCCACGATCATGCAAGGTCAATCCAATCCCTCCGCTGCTCAGCCCATTGACCTCACTCCGGTCCAACCCAGGACCCTCAGATTCTCTAGTCTTGAGATGGGCCAGTCTTCTGGTTCGGCCCAACAATCTGTTGACAAGGGGAAGACCATTGCCCCTCCTTCTCTCCAAGCCGAGAATCACATGTTCGATCCATCAGTGCCGCAGGTCCTTGTCGGCCCAAATGATTTCATGTGCCATAATCAAGGGGCGGCCCAAGTCCACACCAATATGGGTCTTCCTTCGGCCCAATATTCTTCTTATGGTCCGCCTCTTACATCTGTTTACCCCTCTGCTCCTCAGATTCCATCTTTCACTATCCCTACTCCATCCAGGGAGCAGGAATTACTTGATAAATGGGCCGCCATGCAACAACAGCTTGATTTTCTGAAAAAGTCGGTTGGTCCACAATCCTTGGAAGATGTTCCGGTCCCAAGTTTTCAGAATATTCGTTTTCCTCCCCAATCCGAGCTCCCCAATTATTGTAAATATGACGGGAACAGCAATCCCTTCATCCATGTGAGGGACTTCTTGTATGAATCGGCCCAGTTTCAATATGATGATCGCCTTACGGCGTATCTCTTCCGCCGGTCATTAGACGGGGTCGCACTGGAATGGTTCTACTCTCTGCCACTAGAGGATGCCGAGAGCTTCAAGGTGGTGAAAGACAAGTTCATTCAGCGGTTTCAAGACAGAGTCGACCCAGAATATTCCTTCACAAGTTTGGTGGCCGAGAAGATGAAGTCGGACGAGGAGTTTGCCACATATGCAGACAGATGGAGACAGATGGCCGCTCGGGTGCCAGGCCATATTCCGGAGGAAGAGAAGGTCAAGCTACTCATCTCCAATGCTACTCCGACCTTCCGTAACATTCTTGCCATGAATGATATAGCAAACATGCACCAACTATATAGCCGGGCACGGTTCATTCAAACACAATTCAAGGACTCTCCCGTCCACTCGCTCTTTGAGGCCCAAATACCATAAGAAACCTCAAGGGCCTGTCACCGAGGGAGTTCAAACGAACAAGCAAGTTCAAGCCGTTACCTTTCCTTTCCAAGCCGCACCATTCCGCTTCCCGCAAAACCCCCGCACCCCTCAAATCCCCACTCCACAAAACATTCAACCCATTCCACAAAACCCTCCGCCTACCTTTACCGCTCTGTAAAATACCTTTGCCATTCCGCAACAATCTCCACAGCCTCCGCAATACCATAACGTCCCTCCACCCAACGGCTATAACAACAACAACAAGCGCCCGGGACCCAAGAGAGCCCAGTACCCTCCTTTGCCCGAGTCCCTCACGGACATCTTCTTGGCTCTCATGTCAGTTAGTGCAATCCAACTTCCTCCGGAACAGCCTGTCCGGAACTCGGCCGTTGATCAGACAAAGTATTGTATGTTCCACAGGCAGTCGGGACATACTATTAAAGGGTGTTTTCAGTTCAGGGACTTGGTTTATGACCTTCATGAAGGACACAGGATTGATTGGGCCGAAATGCATAGGGCCATTACAGAGATTAAAGAAAAGAGAAGGCAGGCGCCGAGGCAGCAAGTGCAGCAACAACAGGCACCGCAGCCGCAACAGCAACAGCAACAGCAGTCGGTTCAAGACTTGGGGATCCATCAGAACCCAATGCCGAACCATCCTCCCGCTCCGCAGCCTCAGCCGCCAGCACCAGCTCAGGTTAATGTAGTTCAACCCCTGGCCCTCGATGCTGGGTGGTCCTTTGATGATGACGGCTCCGTACCACAAGTCATGGCCCTCCACCACAACTACCGCACTCCTTCCACTCCCACCATCCTTACACCCACACACCAAAACCCTCCTCCGCCTACTAGACCACTTGTCCTTTCATCCACTTCCACTCCCCCACCCGTCTCTCGCCCGTTGCTCAACCCCGCTATCACCACGCCCCCATCTAACCCTCCACCCATTACACCTCCGCTTACCCTTACACCCACACCCGCTATCACCACACCTCCATCTAATCCTCCGCTCATTACACCTCCGCTTACCCTTACACCCCCACTTCCGCTCGCACCCGCTGTCACCATACCCACAACTAACCCTCCGCCCATCATTCTGCCATCACAACCCATTACCTCCACTCCCACTCCCATTATTTCCACTGCACCCTCTTATGCACCATTCATTCACCCCACCGGGCCTATTAAGTCGCTTATTTTGAGCCCATCCGAGGCCGCGTCAGCCTATAATTGTGCCCTATGGAGCGGGCGTTTGTTTCACCGCAACTATGCTTCCACTTCTAATCCCCAGTCTTCTCAACTGGCTGCTGATCAACAAGAAGAGACCGAGCCACTGCCGGGTACCCAATATGATTTGTTACATCACCTTGACAGGGTGCCCGCCAATATATCTATGCTCGAGCTTATTAAAAGATCTACCCTTCACCAAGATGCACTCAGGAATTTTCTTCAGAAGGTGATGGTTAGCGAAGATGTGGCAGCTGATAGTTTACCTACAGCTTTGGCAACAATCTTTAAGGGACCAGGAATTACATTCTCTGAAACTGAGCTAGCTCCTCCAGAAGCTCGACAGATGTCACTTTGCATTTTGATTATCTTGAACAAAGTCAGCATTCATGCGGCATTAGTTGACACAAGGGCATCTATCAACGTATGTCCACTCAGCACTCTCAGGGCCTGCAACTTATCAGAAGAGCTTCTACGGCCGACCCCTACAACTATAGTTGCTTATGATAACTCTCGAAGAGTGTGTCACGGGGTTGTCACCATTCAAGCTGAGCTTGGGCCTCTCACTATGCCCATTGAATTCTATGTGTTGGACATCGACTCTATGTTCAAGGCTATCTTGGGTCGTCCGTGGATCGATACTCTTAGCGCCGTGCCATCCACCGCACATCAATGTCTCAAGTTTCCTTTTCAAGGGAGGGTGGTTAAAGTCAAAAGCTTATCCATGGTCCAGTCTGTAAAAGCTATATCAGAGAAGATTTTGCCCACACTCTGGCCTAGTAGTCGGCCCGTTATTTCTGTGCTGGATCTGGACTTCCCTTGGGCTTACGCACCACGCAAGCCCGCCACTACGTCCATCAACATCAAAGTGAAGCCCCAGATCCAAGATTCCAAGGGCTGGGATATTATATTGAAGCTGGGTTATCAACCGGGGAGAGGCCTCGGTGCGCAGTTACAAGGGCGGGCCAAGCCGGTGCCCAAGGGAAGAAAAATGGGCAGGAGAGGTATCGGTTATCGAGAGTCCGTGCTATCAGTTTTGGGTGACTCAGGGCCACTTACCTGGGATTATCGCCAGCATTTCGTAAGAGGGCCTCTCCAGCCAGGTGCATTAAATCCACATTCAGTACAGTCTGAGAAGAAGACCACAGCTTGCACGGTTGCCAGTTCGCCTCTATTGCCAAAGGGGCCAGTTGATGATATGATTGACTATAGCCAGGCCTTCGAGAGGCTGTTTTATGAAGAAGAAAGTTGCCAAAAGAATCAAGAAGTCCAGCTTGTACAGTGGAAGCCAAAGAAGACAGCCAACCGTCCACGGGAGAAGGGGAGTTCACCTATTGTCTTTTCTTGGCCTTCCTCCCACCTCACGTCTCTCTTCCAGCAGCTGGAATCTATACCTCGATCACCTCCAATCATGATTAATCCGTACTTCACGAAACTGCCAACCAAGGTGTTAATTATACCTTGTGCATGTGGGCAATGCCCGCCCATTGATCTCTCCACTATGTGGACCTCCTCCTCAAATCTTTTGGACATGTGGTTTTCCTCTTCTGATCCACTCTTTGATGTCTTATTCCCATCTCTCTTTCCTCTCCAACTTCCCCCTCCACCATCTCCTCCATCCTGCTATATGATCTCCACTGATCTCCAAAAAAAAACGTCAAATTTGAAACGGAGATTTCGGTAGAAGATTACGCTATCTTGTCTCCATCATCCTCCTAGGGGCACGAGTCCCCTGCTCCTTCCTTTCCACTAGATTTCCTTTCTCCTAGGTTAGGCGTAGGGTCCGTCGAGTCTAGGGAAGTAGAGTCAGTTAGGTCTAGAGAAGTAGGGTCCTGTTCTAGGTCGTCCAATCCTTCCGAGCCTGAGCCGCACTAGCTTGCGCGTCATTCCCAATCCATTCCTGATAAGTTCTTGCAGGATCTAGCTCAGCGATGTCGTGCTCTTCTAAAGTGCCCGGAGTTCGTCGCCACGGTAATTATGATAGAAGACGATGAGGAGAAAGAAGGGGTGTGGAGCGACGGTGGGCTAGGTGTTTATGATGTCCTGGATAAAAAAGACCTGGTCGATGATGAGGACAGCAATGTAGATGACACTGCCGATCTGTATGCGCAAGGATTAAAGAGATTTGACGAGCCATCATCGGCAGTGGATGAACCTACAAAAGAAATAAATTTGGGAACTGAAGAAAACCCAAGGCCCATTATTATCGTCGCTAATCTCCCTCCGCAAGTAGAAGAAGATCTAATCAAGGTTCTGAGGGAGTATAGTGATTCTTTTATCTTGTCTTATGAGAACATGCCGGGTCTTGACCCCTCCTTAGTGGAACACCGACTAGTGCTTAAACCAAGGGCAACACCCGTAAAGCAAAGGTCAAGAAGATTTCACCCCCACATGGCCTTAAGGATTAAAGAAGAGGTTGATAAGTTGTATAAGGCCAGATTCATTAGAGTCATTCTATATCCCCAGTGGGTAGCAAATATAGTCCATGTTATCAAGAAGGATGGAAAAGTGCGTATTCGCATCGATTTCAGGGATCTTAACAAAGCATGTCCCAAAGATGACTTCCCACTGCCTCACATAGACGTCTTGGTGGATAATACCACCGGGTACGAAGCTTTATCATTCATGGATGGTTATTCAGGCTACAATCAGATCCGTCTCGCTCCTGAGGATCAAGAGAAAACCTCCTTCACCACGCCCTAGGGCACGTACTGCTATGTGGTTATGCCATTCGGTCTGAAGAACGTAGGTGCCACCTATCAAAGGGCGATGATGGCCATCTTCCACGACATGATGCACATCTATATGGAAGCTTACGTGGATGACATCCTGGTGAAGTCGAGAACCAAAGAAGAACACCCCGCTATTCTGGATAAGGTGCTGCAAAGAGCCAGGGAGTACAAGCTGAAAATGAATCCGAAGACGTGTGTTTTCGGAGTCTCTTCAGGGAAGCTGCTAGGCTTTATCGTTAGCAAACGGGGGATCCAGATTGATCCTAATAAAGCAAAGGCCGTCATGGAGATGCCCCCACCAAAGAATATTATGGAACTTCGAGGACTGATTGGTAGATTGTAATTTATCAGAAGATTCATATCCCAACATTCTCAGAGGTGCCGCCTATTTTATGAATTACTAAAGGCAGGGGTCAAATTTGAATGGAATCAAGATTGTCAAAGGGCCTATGAGGACTTAAAGGTCTATTTATCCAATCCCCCGGTTTTGCAACCTCCTGTCCCTGGGAAACCCCTAATCCTATACATCTCGGTCATTGAGTACTCCTTAGGGGCGGTTCTAGCACAAGTAGACGATGAAGGGAAAGAGCGGGTAGCTTATTACCTCTCCAGGTTGTTTAACTCGGTTGAGGCTAAATACACCGCTATGGAGAAGACTTGTGCCGCCTTAGTGTGGGTAGCTCAAAAGCTTAAGCATTACTTCCTAGCCCACCCAGTCAGGTTGATCTCTAGAATGGACCCGATACGTTATCTCTTAGAAAAGCCTGTCCTTTCTAGTAGGTTAGCTCGCTGGCAGAGCTTCCTCTCTCAGTTTGATATCACGTTCGTCATTCAGAAGGTGGTCAACGGATACGCCATCGCTGAGCATTTTGCCCATCTTCCCATCCCATGCACTGACTCTATTCAGGATGATTTCCCTGATGAGCATCTCTCTATCCTTACTCATCATCCCTTCTGGTCTCTGCACTTCGATGGTGCGCTCAATTCTCAGGGCCAAGGGATAGGCGCTGTTCTGCTCACTCCGGAAGGGGTGACAATTCCCTTTGCTTATCAACTCCGATTTCCAGCTACCAACAACATCGCCGAGTATGAAGCTCTCCTAGCTGGACTGAAGCACGCCTACCTCTTAGGCGCGCGTTACTTGAATATCATAGGGGACTCTCAACTCGTCCTGCGGTAGGTGCTGTCCACTTACCGCACCCGTGATCCTAAGCTCAAGCCTTATCAAGATTTGGTCACGCTCTTGGCCAGGCAATTCCGGAAACTCATTTATATCCATACTCCCCGATCTCAGAACATTCTCGCTGATGCCCTAGCGTCACTTGCTTACTCTCTATCTTTCCCTCTCTGTCGGAATACTGAGACTGTCGTCGTTCAGAGACTAGACACACCCTCTCTTCAGGATCTTTGGTATGCCAACCTTAGAAAGATTGTAGAGGCAAGGGCTTAGAAGGAAGATCTTAAGGAAGTATCTTTGTTGGAACTAGAAGAGATCTTGGAGGAAGAAGAATTGCCCTGGTATCATGAAATTGAGTTGTTTTGCAAGGATGGATCATTCCCGGAAGGGGAAAATGCTGAGCAGCGCAAGTCGATAAGAAGAGCCGCCTTAAGGTATACTATCGTTGCAGGAGAACTATACATGCGCGCTACTAATGGGATGCTCATGAGATGCTTAGATGATGATAAAGCTTGGAAGGTGGCCGAAGCAGCCCACTCTAGTGAGTGTGGAGGTCATGTCAATGGCCAGGCTCTAGCAAAGAAGATCCTTAGGCAGGGTTATTACTGGCCCACTCTAGAGAAAGATTGCTCCCTCTATGTCCGAAGGTGTCTTAAATGCCAACTCCACGCTGATAAGAGTCATGCTCCAGCTTCATCCCTACATCCTCTTTCTGCTCCTTGGCCATTCTCCATGTGGGCTTTCGACGTTGTTGGCCCCCTCGGTGATTTTAACTCTCAAACCAAACAAAAATCCTTCATCCTTACCGCCACTGAGTACTTCACCAAGTGGGCTGAAGCCGAAGCATACGCGGAGATCATAGCTACCAAGGTGTGCCGCTTCATCATGAGGAACATCATCTCACGATTCGGAGTGCCAAGCAGCATCGTCACCGACAACGGACCCCAGTTCGTCTCTCAGGAGCTCAAGGACCTATGTAAGAAGGTCAATATTGCATTGCATCATTCATCTCCATATTACCCACAAGGCAACGGTCAAGCCGAAGCCACTAATAAAACCCTTCTCAAGATCATAAAGAAAACATGCGAATCTCACAAATTCTTGTTGTGTAGTGGACAACGGATCTAGAGGGGAGGGGTGAATAGATTTGCCCCTCTTTTCGCAATACAACCCTCTATAAGGCTAGTTAAAAATAATTGCAGTGGAATACAACTAGCTTAACGATGTATAAAACGATTTGCTTAGAAATATGATTTCACAATATGGAGATTGAACCTAAGCATGCATCTAAAACATATTAATCGCACAATCAAACCACAACACAAAGGATTTTAAGGTGGTTCGGACTGAATCCCCAGTCCTACGTCCACCCCTCACCAAATCCGGTGAGGCTCCACTAGTGCCTCGCACTGAACCGCAAATCGGAAAGACCACCGATTACCTTCCTACTAACCACCGGTAGGGACGTCAACACCGCAGATCGGACAACTTTCGATTGCCTTCCTACTAACCACCGGTAGGGACGATCTTCAGTTTCAATCGTTTGTATGAAATGAAAAAGAACAAATATGAAAACACTCAATCATCAAACAAAATAGAGAATATGCTCAAGAAGAAAAATCTTGTCTGAGATTGTTGGAGCTTGAGTTGGATGCTTCAATGGTGTCTTCTTCCTTGAAAGATGATCTTCCTTGAGTTGATGAAGATGACTATGGATGTAGCTTTGATCTTCCTTTTGATCTCCTTGAGTTGATGAAGAGTTTGATGTAGTTTAGATCACCCTTGAGAGCCTTGATTGCTTCTTGCTTCCTTGGAGGTTGAGATGGCTTCAGATCTAGGCCTGAATCCCTTGAATGGATGAAGAACTTCTTCCCGGAGTACTGTTCATAGCTACAGTACTCGAACTCCTCTCACCCTTGTAGCCTCCTTTGATCTCCCTTGGATTTACAAATGATCAACTAGGGTTTCTACCCTCTTGCATGTGTTTTATAACCTTTGAATGGTCCTTAGACATCCCCCAGACCAGATCCACAATCTATGGAAGATTGGGTGACTTTGGGGTTAAACAAATACAAGGAAAGGGGCTAGCCTCGAGGTGGAAATCGAAGTCAAACATGGCTGCATCGGGGCTGGCGGTCGACCTACAGCTTCGGGCGGTCGACCGCTACTGAGAAACGTTGTAGAAAGATGTTCCCTGGGATTTCCGGTCGACCGCTACTGGCTGGTGGTCAACCGCCACTGAAAGACCTACAGGCGGTGGGCTGCTGGCTGGGGCGGTCGACCGCCCCTGTGCTGGCGGTCGACCGCCAGTTGGGCAGACCCCGGGCTTTCCCGGGTCGGTCCGTTTAACTGCTTTAGCTCCATCGCTTGACTCCTTTAGCAGCCCGTTCATGTCTGTGGCATCACCCTTGACAGTCTTGAATATTTATGTTGATTATATCGCTCCTATAATCAAATTTTTGTTCCGGGGGCTCCGCCCCCGGAAACCCCCGCAAGGGGCGCTGCCCCCTTGACCCCCGCGACCTGACCGCCCAGGTCGATCCGCGTGCGAGGGCGCAACATTGAGCTTTCACATTTGCCATCTCCACTTCATTCCTTGGCAATTCATTGGCATATCTGTCATGAACAAAACATCACGTATGTCAGTCATATGAGAGTTAAAACAATAATGACTTATAGTGTTTAGCTATTATCAAAACCAAGAATATCCAATAACTCAAATGACCACAAGACGATGTCGAATGACCCAAACCACAGGAAGACTCAAATAATCACAAGGGCACAACAATTCTCTGATTGACCAGAAAGATTAGTGGATGCTCTATGGGCTTACCGCACCTCCGTCCGTACTCCCACAGGGCAAACCCCCTATGCTCTCACTTACGGGATGGAGGCAGTGCTCCCATATGAGATCCTGATCCCTTCCCTAAGGGTGCAGCTCGATAAGGAAGTTAATCTCAATGAACGCCGAGAGGCGTTGCTCGTCTAGTTGGAACTCTTAGACGAAAAGGGGATGAAGGCGGTCGATCACGTATCCGTTTATCAAAAGAGAGTTTCGCGTTATTTTCAAAAGAAGGTAATTGAATGCAAATTTCAAAAAGGTGATATGGTTTTGAAATGCAAATTCATTCGGTCTGTAGGTCCTAGGTCTAAATTACAACCTAACTGGGAAGGACCGTTTGTTGTCAAAGAAGCTTATCCAGGGAATGCCTATCGCTTAGTGAACGCGGAAGGAGAGGAGCTCGCTCACGCTTGGAATGGGTTGTATCTTAAGCGTTTCTTTCCTTAAAAGTCAAGCCAGTGCCACCCTGGTAGCAGGGTGTCCTTTTCCCTTTCACCCTGAAGGAGGACCCCGAGCACGGCAATCACACACTACGCGACGTCCCTGGTCGGGTTTCCCGCTCTGTAAACACCATTTCTCCTTGGCCATGCTTGGGGGAAAGTCAAAGTGCCTGTCCGTTTCTCTTTTCGACTGAATCCAGGGGCAAGAGGTGAATAAGGGGGCGACGACCAATCTAGACACCTTGAAGAGAGGAGGTCTCAAATAGGGGCAGTCCGTTATGACCTAACGCCACAAAAAAGAAAAAAGAAAAAGCAAAGCAAATGAGCAGTCATCATGACAAAGAAGCAAAAGTTTATCTTGAAAGTCCATCAAACATAATTCCAAAGCTCCAAGGAAAACGAAAAGCCAGGCATGTCAAGAGTGGCAGCACAGTTTCCCCGCGGGACATTATGAGCCCGGTCGTATGCGTGCCTAGAATGGACAAAGGTTCGATGACGGACATAAATCCCCAGCGCAACAGACCGAGTATATTAATGGGTTGTCTAGGAGAGGAACTCAAGCCTTGAAAACTTCTATATCTGGCCTAAGCTTACCCTCGCATTCTATTTTCTTTTCTAGGACTAGAACGAATACCCTGGGTATGGCCTTGGTAGAAGCACAGTCAAGCAAGTTGGGCCCTGGCCAGGGGTTGTCACCTCCATCGTACGCCAACCTCGGAAACTCTCGATGGAATAGGGAGGACCCACGTTTCTAGGGGAGCACTGGTTCTTAAAATCCAAAAAAAATTATATATTTTAAAATCAAAAAAATTATATATTTCAAAATCAAAAAATCATATATTTCAAAATTAAAAAAATCATATATTTCAAAATAAAAAAATCATATATCTCAAAATCCAAAAAAATCATATATTTCAAAATCCAAAAACATCAAATATTTTCAAAATCTCACAAAAAATCTAAATATTTACAAAACTCCAAAAATACCATCATATGCATCGCATGTATTGCATTGTTTCCATTATATTTTCCACCTATTTAATAAGGCTCCACCCCTTGACCAAATATCAAGAACGATCAAATTCTAACTTGCTGAAGGCAAGGGGTTGAGTCTAAGAACATATCTAACTTGTTTTTTTTAGTGCAGAGCACAGGTTCAAAGCCCACGAGTTAATGGTTTCTGGCACTGTGACGCGCCTACAATGGACCGTCACACCATCCCTAACGGACCAATACTGGCCCGTTACCTTCTTCTGGAGGCCCAGTTCTTTGTTCTCAGAAAAATTGTTCTGTAACACGTCTATCTTAGTCCGTTAAACTCTTCTGACAGTCCACTATTAGACCGTTATGCTCTCCAGAACACAGTAAAATTTCAGTTTCTATGGGTCCTTCATCTAACGGATGATCTTCAGTCCATTACGTTTTTGTGACGGCCCTCCTTATGTCGGTTACGTTACACAGAAACTCTGTTTTGGCAGAACAAGTTCAGCTCAATTGTGCAATCAATTCCTTATCTTTCGAGAACAGAACTTTTATTTCTCATTCAACTAAACTCATTGTACATCAAGTGGTTGATAAAACTCATACTCTTCATTACATTAAGAACAAAATTCAAAGTACATTCATTTTCCTATCTGCATGGGGCCGGATCTTCCGTAACTCTTTCATGTAAGCACGACGCTCCTCGTCATCTTCTTCCACTTCGTCTTGCCATGGGCGCATTTTGCTGATCTCCCACATGGTCAGCGCGTTCCGGATCGCTCTCTCATCCTCCTCGGTTCCCACCTTTCTAGCTAGAAGGGGAGGGTAGTATGCAAGTGCAAGAACTTCGGTTTGAGGTAGCCCAACTTAAAGATAGCAAAGGGTGAGGGTTGTAGATCGCCATGGTAGTTTCTCCCACTAGCTGTAGATCTAGGCCTGGCCGTCGTGGTACTCTAAGTATGGTTCTCTGAAGAACGCTTGGCCGCATTTCGAACCTCTCCAGTGGCATTGTGTTGAGGAAGAGGCACCATTCATCGCATGTTTTCTTGTCCGCTGTCTGGCACTCCACCTGTGAAGAAAACCCAAAGGCACACCAATAAAGAATAAAGGGTGGCTCCCGAAGATCCGTCTAGTTGTGGTCAAGTCCTCCTTGAGTTGAAATTTGATTCTCACTACCATCCAGCACTCAAGTAGTATCATGGAGTCGAAGAGAGGTCCTCCAAGGCAAGCTGAGCTAAGCCCTTCATAAAGGTATGAGAGGACCGCTTGTGAAATGGACATTCCCCGCCACAATCCACTAATAATGCTCAGATTTTGGATATCAAGAAGGTGGTCAGTGGTAGGAAAAAGAAAGACCCCGCACAAGCACTCCGACACAGCTTTCGCTATGGCTTCGAATCTACCGCTCTTGTTCTTGCAATAGGCGGTTATCCATTGTGCCATCGGTATCAAGTGAATATGTTTTGGGCTAATCATGGTCCTAACATCATTTGGGCTATGGATGAAATCACTTAAGATTAGTGAAGGATCTATGGGCTCAACCGTATGGCATACTAAGTCTTTATCCCCTATTTTGGTCTTAGCAAGTGATAGGTAGATCTCTACCTCCTCCAAAAGGATTGTGTCTTCAAAGGAAGGGAAGAGGAATGTATGAGTTTGGGGATGCCATAGTTCTATAAGGGCTGAGATGCTTGCCCAATCCAAGGACAGCTTGTGGAAATTCTTCCCTAGGATGACTAAGGGTTGGAGGTGCCATGCCCTTAAGATGGAGATAACCTCTAATAGAAGTTCCTTATGTTGTGACTCCTCTGTGTTGATGATGTTGACAATAAGTTTTACTCCATTGGCAACAGCTTGTTTTGATTGATTGGCAACTGTTTATGTTTTGATGAAACTGTCTTTATCAGATTGTCTGTGTGTTCCATGCAGTCAGAGTCTATACATCGTCATGTACACACACACAGGTCTACACATTGCATTGCAGCATGCACTTAGAGTCTATACATTATCTTGTGTTGTGTTTGTGCATCGTTTAGAACAAGTCTATACATTCCTGACAGCATGCCTGAACCTTAATAGATGAAGTCTATACACTCGCCTTCATGCATATGCAAGTCCATACATTCGTCTGTGCAGGCATAACTAGAAAGTCTATACAGTGCATGCACATCCATTCAAAGTCCATACATTGGCCTGTAGCATGCATGAAACCAAGTCTGTACATCCACCAGTTGAACCTTCCAAGTCTGTACAGCATCATGCATCATTCTTCAAGTCTGTACATTGCATATGTAGCATATATAGCAAGTCTGTACATCGCTTTTGACGAAGGTATTGGAAGTCTATACATTGGTAGCTTTACCGACGTTGCACTCACAAGTCTATACATTGGTAGTTTTACTGACGTTGCACTCATAAGTGTATACATTGTGAACTCTCAAGTCTATATAGACCTTGCTTTGCTCAAGTCTGTACACCGTCCAGTTCCTCTGGCAAGTCTATACATCATGAACTCTCAAGTCTATACAGACCTTGCTTTGCTCAAGTCTGTACAGCTCTTCCTTTGGCAAGTCCATACATCGTCAAAGTCCATTCATTCGTTTGCCTTGCTTTGCATCAAGTCCGTACAACCTATACTTTGTTCAGAACACAAGTCTATACATCGTGTTGCAAGCACGACTTGAAGTCTGTACATCATCCATCGTCTCAACTTGCGTCTCATGACTTGAAGTCCATACATTGCCTTGCTTAATGCTAAGTCTATACACTGCTGCATGCATTGTCTCCAAGTCTGTACATCGTCTAGTGTCTGCACGCTAAAGTCTGTACATTCACCGTCTCAGTTGAGAGTTGAAGTATGTACATTCACCGTCTCAGTTGAGAGTTGAAGTCTGTACATCCACCGTCTCAGTTGAGAGTTGAAGTATGTACATCCACCGTCTCTCTTGAGCACTTGTGCTTCTGATGTCTGATCAAGTCTATACACTCTTGAGCATATCTTCAATGTACACACTTTGCTTGATGCATTCTACGTTACACATTAGCATGTCTGTACAACGTATGCATAGTGAATGTGAAGTATGTACATGCTTCAGTGTTGCATTCACTAAGCCTGTACACACCTCAGCCTTGCATATATGAAGTCTGCACATGCCTTAGCTCTGCATATACAGAGTCTATACATTGAACAACATTGTATTCACAAAGTCTGAACATGGCCTAAGCCCTGCATGAGTAGAGTCTGTACAGGCCATAGCACTGTATTCACATAGTCTGTACAACGCATAGCCTCGCATTCATAGAGTCTGAACACTGCATTACTTCGCATTCAATGAGTCTATACTGCTTCAGCTCTGCTTCATGAAGTCTACACATTACTTCAGCTTTGTCTTCACATAGTCTGTACAACGCAATTGTTCTGCTTCATGAAGTCTATACATTGCTTCAGCATTGTCTTCACATAGTCTGTACAATGCAATTGTCCTGCTTCATGAAGTCTATACATTGCTTCAGCTCTGTCTATGTATAGTCTGTACATCAGTTAACCCTTAAAATGAAAATTCCTTTCGAATGTCTGACAGGGAACTTTGCAGAGACTGATGACTGGGCTCGTGATCCAAGGAAGGACGAGGTGCCCAGATTATGTATAACGCCCGGTAATTTTAAAATAGGACTAAATATATTTAGGAAGAAAATCTATACCGAATACATATTCTTACAAATAGGTATATAATGTTTAATAAATAAAATTTATTCAAATAAATAAATGTCCAAGTGATATTCCTTTAGGGTTGCTCAGATCAAACCTGCCTCTGATACCCAGGACAAGGACTAATAAAAGTTAAAGAAATTATGAGGAATAAAATCCCTATATACATACAAATTATTAATAGGTATATGAGGGTTAGTAAATAACAAACATGTTTATATATATATAATGTAATATAAATAAATATAATACAACGTAAATAATCAAGGCCAGACTCGGTACACAACCCCCTGACATCCTAAGAAATCTCACAAAAAGAACTCATGGACCCTACCGTTATATTATAATAAATTTAAGAATAATAAGTTATTTTTGGGTAAGAATTTAATGCACAACATAATTTTATTTGAATTAAGAATCAATAAATCTCGAAGAAAACATCAATTTATATTTTATTAGTAATTTAGAAAATTTAATATCTCACATTGTATTATATTATAACTTTATTAAAAGGGAGAAGGATGTGTATATATAAGATTTAAATACATTAAAGATATATAAAGGATAAAAGAATGGACATATATACAATTTTGGACTTTTCAAGGGCAATGAGAAATGACCAAAACCTAAATGACGCCTCTTAGTATAGGCGTATATAACGTGAAAAAATGACTTAATATAAGTCGTTATTTCTAAATTAGTAAAGGTTAAATAAAGTATATAGTTAAGGATATTATAAAAGAATAGGGGTATATATACGATATCGATCTTTTGGAGGCTAACAAAAAAAGCAAAAACTAAATTGACGCCAACGTTGATGGGCGTCAATTCCATAAGAAGTGACTTTGAGCAAGTCGTCATTTCAAAAATAATAAATAGTGCCATTTTTTGACTAAAGAATTTTGGAAAAATAATTAATTAGGAAAAATAGAGAAAAATGGAAAATTAATACCCTTAAAATTTTCCATTTAGATCACATCCAGAATAAAAGATAAAAATCCAGAAAGAATGAATGGGAAAGAGACAAAAGTGAATAGCGCCATTCGAACAGTCGTGTACAAGGAATATAACGACATATCACATGTCGTCATTTCCTTAATGATGAATAGTGTGAGTGAATAGTGCCACTTTTTGATTTAAAAGAATTTTTAAAAACTAATTATATGGAAAAATCAAGAAAAATGGAAAAAATATTACCCATAAAATTTCATAACTAGACCCCATCAAATAAAAAAGATAAAAATCATCAAACATTTGTAACATTTAAAAATTTACGTGAAAGGGTTTAAAAGCGCCCGAATCAAGGGCGCTATTTCTTAAAGAAACGCCTAAATGATGGACGTGACTTAGTAAAAACGTGACTTTGGCATGGACGCTATTTTTCTTAAAGTATAAAAAGGAAGTTGATGGCCGTGTTTCACTCTAACTAGGAAGTGTTGTGTTTCGGAAGGATTAATAAGGGAAATTCTAATGCTATTAGGACCTATACTAGGGAGTTTTGAGTCACAATCGAACACTAACCCTTTGGGTTCCCAAGCACTATAAATACCCTTTCGTCGAGCCAACATGCTGGCTCTTCTTCTTCGATGTCGACCTGCTGCTATTACTTCTTCCTCTCTATAAAACTCTTCCTCCCGGTGAAGAAATTTGATGTTACAGTGAGTAAGGCTTATATACTTCATTTTCCTGCAAGCCGGACGTGAAGAAGTCTTGCCTCTTCTTTCTAGGGGTTGTCTGCAACTGTTATTTTTCTTCCTCCTCGGAAGAAGGATCTCTTTCATTCCCTTTCGGTTGCTAAGGAAGCATCTGCTGCTACAATATTTGGTGAAGCTACAAGGTGAAGAACAAGCAACTTCATCAGTAGTGGCGGTTTTGATAATCTGTTAGCAGAGCCTCGTTTGTTCTGTTTATCCTTCAATCCCTTTGATCGATTACCAACCAAATCACTCAAGGTAGGTGTTCTCAAGTACAAGCCCAATCTAATAGTTATTAAATCATAATCATGCATATAGGTTTGTTAGAATGCTTTCAGTAGGTTATCTCAAGATTTCGTAGCCCAAACCATCATAAATCATGATATTGCTATATATTAGTTCATGCATATTGCATATAGTTTCACTGAGATTTGATGAAGTTCTGTAAAATTTTGTAAGAGGCGACCCTCGTCAGGGCGCCAATTCTAATTCTGACACCCGGGAGAAGGGTCGTCAATTTCGAATGAATTAATAAATACATATGTTAAAAATATAATACCTATCTAAACAATAATCTGATTTAATGCATGGACACATATTTCGAATCCTACTATTTTTCTTGACCTATCCATATACATGTTGCCATCAAAATATTTATTGGAAAATTGCTATTATTCGTAGCAAATTCTGTAAAAGGAGAATTAACGACGCATACCATGTCGTTTCTTGTATATATAACGCCCCTGACTAGGGCGCTACTTACCAAATGGAAGACTTAGTGGAAGTCGCCAATTCCTTAAATACTGAAATTTAGTTATTTTTAGCAAATAGAAATATAAATTGGACGACTATTCTGGTAGTCGTCAATTATTGAAATGACGACCCAATAAAGGGCGTCAATTCTTGAAATGAAGACTCTAGCTAAGGCGCCAATTTCCTGTCTTCTTATTTTCCTATGTTTTTCCTATGAACCGTGGATTTATATAATTACATATATATATCTGGCACTATATTCCAATCCGTGAATATAGACCCACGTTCTTCGACGTTTTATCGGTTGCCCTAATTCTCGGTGATAGATGAACTCTCCGCAGGACATTCCGTTCCTTCGGACTGGTGACTTTATCATAGAGACCTCCGTAAGACTCCGCAAGCTTTGGATTCCCTCAAAGCAGCCGAGCAGGTTGTACCACAAAAACCCATGAAACTAACCATTTACCACGTCACTCTAAAGAAACATGGTATACCGGCCCTCATGGTATGTTATTTAGCCGCTATGAGATTAATTCTTAAGCTAATAGCATAGGAAACCATGCTATTGCTATTCATCTTGAATTGCGTGTCTCTTCGTAGACACCAATTCTTTTACCTTATCATGTACAAAGAACGAGCGCTCATTTGGTTATGAACGCTTATTTGAGTACTCATGGCACCCACTAGGGGGCCAATTCCACCTAGTTTTCCGATATATTCCGCAAGATCTACCTTAAAATTCCTACAAGTCTCGTTCCTTTGGAATTCTACATTGGCTATAACTATCGTGGATGTCAAAAATACATTATCCAATGCCTGCGCATATATGGGCCCGATCTGGTCCTGGGAGGAGCACCCAAAAGTACTAGTGCCCATGGGAGTTGTAATGATCGCGGTGTGTCTAAGTCTGTTAGTATGTCGTTTCCTTCCTTTCCATTGTGATTGAGTCTTTAAGTTGGAAAACAAGTTCTTGTAAGAGATTTATATTAGTAATAAAATTTCTATTGTTGTTCAAAATTATTTTAGTCTTATGCGATCGCTCTTGATTATCCACGACTGTAACTGCCACGTTCCGAGCAAACAACACGTTCCGCTGCTATCGGTTCGGGGCGTGACAGAGGTGGTATCAGAGCCTCGGCTTTCATATCCTCTAGTTATTAGGTCCCAAGGATAGGTTATCCTTGTCAGTCATATCAGAGCTTCGACTTTCATATCCTCTAGTTATTAAGTCCGAGAGATAGGTTAAGTAACCTTGTCGATCATCCTATAGGAGTTCCGTGAGAGATGGGTAGAACTTGGGGTTAAAGTTATAAAAGAAAGATAAAATATTTAGATTTCATTACCATTAATTCTTGAATCAATAAATTATCTCCCCACTTATCCTTGCAGGAACCTAGATAAAATGGAAGCATCTAAGCCAAGCTTTGTTCATGATATGATCTTAGTGGATGTCCAAGCTTACGGGGACCTTGTCAGGAGAGTTCAAGAGCTAGAGAAAGCGGTGGAAGAAAAAGAAAGAGTTGAAGGGAAAGTCCATGAGTCGGGAAAGTTCATCACTACCAAGAAAAGGATAAACGAGGGTGATATTTCACAAAGGTGTAAGAAATGCCAGAAATGTAAGAAGTGTAATAAGAAGGGAACTTCGACAGATCACTCGCAAGGTAAGTGTAAATCTTGTGGAAGATATGGTCACCAATCGAAGAAGTGTTGGTGGAGTTCGGGAGCATGTCTGCGTTGCTGGAGCTTAGATCATAAGATAGCGGAATGTCCTATTTTGATCCAAAAGCTTCCAAGAGAAACTCAAGCTGTGGCCGAACTTGTCAGGAAAGAAGTTGTGGAAGGTCTCCCTCACCCGAAATTCTAAACTAGCTCTTTTCCATACTTAAGATTTCTTTTGTATGAGCTCATGATAAGTTATAGCTAGTCTCTGTTAGGAATGCAAGATGATGTGAATTTGGGGACCAAATTCTTTTAAGTGGGGGAGGGTGTAACGCCCGGTAATTTTAAAATAGGAATAAATATATCTAGGAAGAAAATCTATACCTAATACATATTCTTACAAATAGGTATATAATGTTTAATAAATAAAATTTATTCAAATAAATAAATATCCAAGTGATATTCCCTTAGGGTTGCTCAGATCGAACCTACCTCCGATACCCAGGACAAGGACTAATAAAAGTTAAAGAAATTATGAGGAATAAAATCCCTATATACATACAAATTATTAATAGGTATATGAGGGTTAGTAAATAACAAACATGTTTATATATATATATATAATGTAATATAAATAAATATAATATAACGTAACTAATCAAGGCCAGACTCGATACACAACCCCCTGACATCCTAAGAAATCTCACAAAAAGAACTCATGGACCCTACCGTTATATTATAATAAATTTAAGAATAACAAGTTATTTTTGGGTAAGAATTTAATGCACAACATAATTTTATTTGAATTAAGAATCAATAAATCTCGAAGAAAATATCAATTTATATTTTATTAGTAATTTAGAAAATTTAATATCTCACATTGTATTATATTATAACTTTATTAGAAGGGAGAAGGATGTGTATATATAAGATTTAAATACATTAAAGATATATAAAGGATAAAAGAATGGACATATATACAATTTTGGACTTTTCAAGGGCAATGAGAAATGACCAAAACCTAAATGACGCCTCTTAGTATAGGTGTATATAACGTGAAAAAATGACTTAATATAAGTCGTTATTTCTAAATTAGTAAAGGTCAAATAAAATATATAGTTAAGGATATTATAAAAGAATAGGGGTATATATACGATATCGATCTTTTGGAGGCTAGCAAAAAAAGCAAAAACTAAATTGACGCCAACGTTGATGGGCGTCAATTCCATAAGAAGTGACTTTGAGCAAGTCGTCATTTCAAAAATAATAAATAGTGCCATTTTTTGACTAAATAATTTTGGAAAAATAATTAATTAGGAAAAATAGAGAAAAATGGAAAATTAATACCCTTAAAATTTTCCATCTAGATCACATCCAGAATAAAAGATAAAAATCCAGAAAGAATGAATGGGAAAGAGACAGAAGTGAATAGCGCCATTCGAACAGTCGTGTACAAGGAATATAACGACATATCACATGTCGTCATTTCCTTAATGATGAATAGTGTGAGTGAATAGTGCCACTTTTTGATTTAAAAGAATTTTTAAAAACTAATTATATGGAAAAATCAAGAAAAATGGAAAACATATTACCCATAAAATTTCATAACTAGACCTCATCAAATAAAAAAGATAAAAATCATCAAACATTTGCAACATTTAAAAATTTACGTGAAAGGGTTTAAAAGCGCCCGAATCAAGGGCGCTATTTCTTAAAGAAACGCCTAAATGATGGACGTGACTTAGTAAAAACGTGACTTTGGCATGGACGCTATTTTCCTTAAAGTATAAAAAGGAAGTTGATGGCCGTGTTTCACTCTAACTAGGAAGTGTTGTATTTCGGAAGGATTAATAAGGGAAATTCTAATGCTATTAGGACCTATACTAGGGAGTTTTGAGTCACAATCGAACACTAACCCTTTGGGTTCCCAAGCACTATAAATACCCCTTCGTCGAGCCAACCTGCTGGCTCTTCTTCTTCGATGTCGACCTGCTGCTATTCCTTCTTCCTCTCTACAAAACTCTTCCTCCCGGTGAAGAAATTTGATGTTACAGTGAGTAAGGCTTATATACTTCATTTTCCTGCAAGCCAGACGTGAAGAAGTCTTGCCTCTTCTTTCTAGGGGTTGTCTGCAACTGTTATTTTTCTTCCTATTCCGAAGAAGGATCTCTTTCATTTCCTTTCGGTTGCTAAGGAAGCATCTGCTGCTACAATATTTGGTGAAGCTACATGGTGAAGAACAAGCAACTTCATCAGTAGTGGCGGTTTTGATAATCTGTTAGCAGAGCCTCGTTTGTTCTGTTTATCCTTCAATCCCTTTGATCGATTACCAACCAAATCAACTCAAGGTAGGTGTTCTCAAGTACAAGCCCAATCTAATAGTTATTAAATCATAATCATGCATATAGGTTTGTTAGAATGTTTTCAGTAGGTTATCTCAAGATTTCGTAGCCCAAACCATCATAAATCATGATATTACTTTATTTTAGTTCATGCATATTGCATATAGTTTCACTGAGATTTGATAGCGGAATGTCCTATTTTGATCCAAAAGTTTCCAAGAGAAACTCAAGCTGTGGCCGAACTTGTCAGGAAAGAAGTTGTGGAAGGTCTCCCTCACCTGAAGTTCTAAACTAGCTCTTTTCCATACTTAAGATTTCTTCTGTATGAGCTCATGATAAGTTATAGCTAGTCTCTGTTAGGAATGGAAGATGATGTGAATTTGGGGACCAAATTCTTTTAAGTGGGGGAGGGTGTAACGCCCGGTAATTTTAAAATAGGAATAAATATATCTAGGAAGAAAATCTATACCTAATACATATTCTTACAAATAGGTATATAATGTTTAATAAATAAGATTTATTCAAATAAATAAATGTCCAAGCGATATTCCTTTAGGGTTGCTCAGATCGAACATGCCTCTGATACCCAGGACAAGGACTAATAAAAGTTAAAGAAATTATGAGGAATAAAATCCCTATATACATACAAATTATTAATAGGTATATGAGGGTTAGTAAATAACAAACAGGTTTATATATATATATATAAATAATGTAATATAAATAAATATAATACAACGTAAATAATCAAGGCCAGACTCGGTACACAACCCCCTGACATCCTAAGAAATCTCACAAAAAGAACTCATGGACCCTACCGTTATATTATAATAAATTTAAGAATAACAAGTTATTTTTGGGTAAGAATTTAATGCACAACATAATTTTATTTGAATTAAGAATCAATAAATCTCGAAGAAAACATCAATTTATATTTTATTAGTAATTTAGAAAATTTAATATCTCACATTGTATTATATTATAACTTTATTAGAAGGGAGAAGGATGTGTATATATAAGATTTAAATACATTAAAGATATATAAAGGATAAAAGAATGGACATATATACAATTTTGGACTTTTCAAGGGCAATGAGAAATGACCAAAACCAAAATGACGCCTCTTAGTATAGGTGTATATAACGTGAAAAAATGACTTAATATAAGTCGTTATTTCTAAATTAGTAAAGGTCAAATAAAGTATATAGTTAAGGATATTATAAAAGAATAGGGGTATATATACGATATCGATCTTTTGGAGGCTAACAAAAAAAGTAAAAACTAAATTGACGCCAACGTTGATGGGCGTCAATTCCATAAGAAGTGACTTTGAGCAAGTCGTCATTTCAAAAATAATAAATAGTGCCATTTTTTGACTAAAGAATTTTGGAAAAATAATTAATTAGGAAAAATAGAGAAAAATGGAAAATTAATACCCTTAAAATTTTCCATCTAGATCACATCCAGAATAAAAGATAAAAATCCAGAAAGAATGAATGGGAAAGAGACAAAAGTGAATAGCGCCATTCGAACAGTCGTGTACAAGGAATATAACGACATATCACATGTCGTCATTTCCTTAATGATGAATAGTGTGAGTGAATAGTGCCACCTTTTGATTTTAAGGAATTTTTAAAAACTAATTATATGGAAAAATCAAGAAAAGTGGAAAAAATATTGCCCATAAAATTTCATAACTAGACCTCATCAAATAAAAAAGATAAAAATCATCAAACATTTACAACATTTAAAAATTTACGTGAAAGGGTTTAAAAGCGCCCGAATCAAGGGCGCTATTTCTTAAAGAAACGCCTAAATGATGGACGTGACTTAGTAAAAACGTGACTTTGGCATGGACGCTATTTTCCTTAAAGTATAAAAAGGAAGTTGATGGCTGTGTTTCACTCTAACTAGGAAGTGTTGTATTTCGGAATGATTAATAAGGGAAATTCTAATGCTATTAGGACCTATACTAGGGAGTATTGAGTCACAATCGAACATTAACCCTTTGGGTTCCCAAGCACTATAAATACCCCTTCGTCGAGCCAACCTGCTGGCTCTTCTTCTTCGATGTCGACCTGCTACTATTACTTCTTCCTCTCTACAAAACTCTTCCTCCCGGTGAAGAAATTTGATGTTACAGTGAGTAAGGCTTATATACTTCATTTTCCTGCAAGCCGGACGTGAAGAAGTCTTGCCTCTTCTTTCTAGGGGTTGTCTGCAACTGTTATTTTTCTTCCTCCTCGGAAGAAGGATCTCTTTCATTCCCTTTCGGTTGCTAAGGAAGCATCTGCTGCTACAATATTTGGTGAAGCTACAAGGTGAAGAATAAGCAACTTCATCAGTAGTGGCGGTTTTGATAATCTGTTAGCAGAGCCTCGTTTGTTCTGTTTATCCTTCAATCCCTTTGATCGATTACCAACCAAATCAACTGAAGGTAGGTGTTCTCAAGTACAAGCCCAATCTAATAGTTATTAAATCATAATCATGCATATAGGTTTGTTAGAATGTTTTCAGTAGGTTATCTCAAGATTTCGTAGCCCAAACCATCATAAATCATGATATTACTATATATTAGTTCATGCATATTGCATATAGTTTCACTGAGATTTGATGAAGTTCTGTAAAATTTTGTAAGAGGCGACCCTCGTCAGGGCGCCAATTCTAATTCTGACACCCGGGAGAAGGGTCGTCAATTTTGAATGAATTAATAAATACATATGTTAAAAATATAATACCTATCTAAACAATAATCTGATTTAATGCATGGACACATATTTCGAATCCTGCTATTTTTCTTGACCTATCCATATACATGTTGCCATCAAAATATTTATTGGAAAATTGCTATTATTCGTAGCAAATTCTGTAAAAGGAGAATTAACGACGCATACCATGTCGTTTCTTGTATATATAACGCCCCTGACTAGGGCGCTACTTACCAAATAGAAGACTTAGTGGAAGTCGCCAATTCCTTAAATACTGAAATTTAGTTATTTTTAGCAAACAGAAATATAAATTGGATGACTATTCGGGTAGTCATCAATTATTGAAATGACGACCCAATAAAGGGCGTCAATTCTTGAAATGAAGACTCTGGCTAAGGCGCCAATTTCCTGTCTTCTTATTTTCCTATGTTTTTCCTGTGAACCGTGGATTTATATACTTACATATATATATCTGGCACTATATTCCAATCCGTGAATATAGACCCACGTTCTTCGACGTTTTATCGGTTGCCCTAATTCTCGGTGATAGATGAACTCTCCGCAGGACATTCCGTTCCTTCGGACTGGTGACTTTATCATAGAGACCTCCGTAAGACTCCGCAAGCTTTGGATTCCCTCAAAGCAGCCGAGCAGGTTGTACCACAAAAACCCATGAAACTAACCATTTACCACGTCACTCTAAAGAAACATGGTATACCGGCCCTCATGGTATGCTATTTAGCCGCTATGAGATTAATTCTTAAGCTAATAGCGTAGGAAACCATGCTATTGCTATTCATCTTGAATTGCGTGCCTCTTTGCAGACACCAATTCTTTTACCTTATCATGTACAAAGAACGAGCGCTCATTTGGTTATGAACGCTTATTCGAGTACTCATGGCACCCACCAGGGAGCCAATTCCACCTAGTTTTTCGATATATTCCGCAAGATCTACCTTAAAATTCCTACAAGTCTCGTTCCTTTGGAATTCTACATTGGCTATAACTATCGTGGATGTCAAAAATACATTATCCAATGCCTGTGCATATAAGGGCCCGATCTGGTCCTTGGAGGAGCACCCAAAAGTACTAGTGCCCATGGGAGTTGTAATGATCGCGGTGTGGCATTGCACCGAAGTACTCGTCGTTCTAGAGACATTCCACTTACTCTTTCTTTCGTGACTTTACATGATATTACTTGCGTGCGTGACTCGTCGTGGTACTTGCTAGAATTCTAAATAGCCCATCTCTTATGCTTGATACTATCTTTAACTCTTATTTTTTTCTCGTTTTACTAGAAATTTCATATCTCGATTTAATCGATATACTTGTATTTTACTTTTACAATCATTCATGTATATTAGCCTTGCATTCAAGTAACATGTAATTACTTAAAGCTAGCTTGTTCTTGAGATATAAATCCTACTGAGCATTCGCTCACCCAGTTTATTCCAACATTTTTCAGGTAATCAGGTGGCTAGCGAGACCGAGACTCACACGGGAGGGACACGTGTGCAAGCGAGCTTCGGAAACTAGTGAACCCGTGTCTTTTATCTTTCTTGAGTCTAGCTTAACGTTTCTTATTCAATTATCTTGTCTAAGTCTGTTAGTATGTCGTTTCCTTCCTTTCCATTGTGATTGAGTCTTTAAGTTGGAAAACAAGTTCTTGTAAGAGATTTATATTAGAAATAAAATTTCTATTGTTGTTCAAAATTATTTTAGTCTTATGCGATTGCTCTTGATTATCCACGACTGTAACTGCCACGTTCCGAGCAAACGACACGTTCCGCTGCTATCGGTTCGGGACGTGACATTATGACACGTGGAAGCAGCCCAGCCAGGATGCTACCATGTGGTCGAAATTCCTCAGATCTGGCGAATTCTCTGGGCGGGAAATGTGGAAGCCACACGCCCTATCCAATCTGCTGTTGCTATAAAAGGAAGCCTTCTTCCTCTAAAGAAGACTGATCGAGATCGAAGCAGAAGAAAAGAGGCAGCCAGAGCTAAGAGAAAAGAACAGAGAGTGAGCACCTGCACGATCCAAAGAGAGAAGAAGAAAAAGAGAGAAGAAGATTTAGAGAGAAGAAGAGAAAGAGAGAAGAGAAGATTGAGAGAGTTGAGTTGAGAGAGCTTTCGAGAGGTCTTGTAAATCAGACTCTTGGTTCAGATACCAGAGCTGATTCTGCTCTTAATTGAGCTACATTTGTTTTAGCTTTTCCATTTTTGTTTCATTCTGTTTTACTATTTTTGAAACACTTCTGTTATCAAGCTGTGAGGCAGCAATTGCAGTGGAGGTTTCCACTGGACAGGTGAAGCTGTAATCCTCAGCGGGCGAGACTTGGTCTCGGACGGCTAAGCTGTATTGCCCAGCGGTTGCAGAGGATTTGTTCCTCTGGTCGGCAAGCTGTAAAGCCCAGCGAAGCTGTGTATCAGCGGTCTGTTGGCAAGCTGTGAAGCCCAGCTGTTCAAGCTGTGAGTCAACAGGATCCACATTCCAGTTGGAGTGTGGGGTGGACGTAGATCTCTGGATTGAGATCGAACCACCTTAAAGATCGATGTCTACTGTGTGATTGCCTATGGTTTGTGTGATTTCATAGTGTTCCTTCTGTCGTTCAACAGTTGCTTGTTTTAATTTCGCATTAGAGTTCAACTGTGTTTTAAACTTAGACATTAGATCTATTCACCCCCCTCTAGATCCACTCTCAGTGGTAATAGACTGCGTCCATCTAACATAACAGTTGGTATCAGAGCCTAACTCTTCTACAGGGACTCATCGCCCGAAGAGAAAGGTACAGATGGATGCTCGAGGGACGATAGCTGAAGGACACTCAACCACAAAGCCCCCATTCTTCGATGGATCTAACTATGCATATTGGAAGAACCATATGCAAGTATTTTTGAGGGCGAAGGATTATGAGATCTGGAAGGTAGTAAGCAAGGGACCTTATGAGCTGTCCCCTAATGAGGAAGTCTGGACCAAGGAGGAGATCAGGAGGTCTACACTAAATTGGAGTGCCATAAACGCCATTCAGTGCTCTCTGCACCCTACAGAATTCTCCCGTGTATCAGCCTGCAGTTCAGCTAAGGAGATGTGGGATGCACTTGTAGTGATCCATGAAGGGACCTCTCAAGTTAGAGAGACGAAGGTTAATTTCCTAGTGTCTGAATATTAGGCATTCAAGGAAAAAAAAAAAACGAGACCATCAAGGAGATGTATGCTCGATTAACTATTATCACAAATGGTCTTAGAGGTCTTGGGAAACCTTAGACAGAATATGATGTAGTGAGGAAGATATTGAGTTCCCTGACTCATGTTTGGCATACTAAAGATACAGTAATGGAGGAGTCAAGGGATTTGTGAAATACAAGGGCAGATGAGCTAATTGGCTCGCTGATGGCATATGATATTAATATGTCAAAGATAGAAGAAGCTGAGAGGAAGAAGAAGCCAATCGCTCTGAAAGCTGGTGCCAACAAATCTAGCTCTAGTAGTTCATCATCCGAGGAGAGCCTGAATGAAGAAGATATAACTCGTACTGCGATGGCAATGATGACCAGAGAGTTCAGGCGGTTCCTCAGGAAAGGTGCAGGATGATTCAGCCAAAAGAAATATAGTGGCGGCCGAAGGGATAAATGGTACAAACATAACCCTGATAAGAAAATTGAAACTAATACTTGTTATCAATGCAGGAAAATAGGCCATCTGAAAGCTGACTGTCCAGAGAATCGGAAATACAAGGACAAGTCAAAGAAGAGGAACACAAAAGGGAAAGCTATGGTGAGTACCTGGAGTGATGAAGATGAAGGCTCCTTGAGCAATACCTCTGATAGTGAAGCCGAATCTGAAGAGCCCATTTGCCTTATGGCAACAAGCTCTGAAGACAGAGAGGAGGATTCAGATGAGGTAACTTCTCGATTCGATAATTTTACTATTGCAAATTGGGTAGATGCCTATCATGAAATAGCTGATAAAGCAGATGACATTAGAAGGGAAAATAGGCATCTAAGAAGAAAGATTAACTCCATGCAAAATGATACAACTCTAACTGATAAAATTGCATGTCTTGAATATGAGAATAATAAACTCAAACTCACATGTTTTGAATTAGAAGAAATCAAGAATGAGTCAAAAGCCTCTAAAGAAGATAATGAGAGGTTAGAAAAAGAAGCTGATGAATGGAAGTTGAAAATTCAGAAATATGAAAGTGAGATAAAAATTGTGAATGAAAAATATCAAGCTGTCCTAAGTGTGAATACAGAACTGAAAAAATCCATTGAAGACATTCAAAAGGATAATGAGGACAAGCTTAAAATTATTGAGAAAATGACCCAAGGTTCAGATAACCTAAATGCTTTGTTAGGGTCAAAAGTCAACTTCAGAAAAGAGGGCCTTGGATTTAATTCTAGTGCAACAAAAACCTTTGGAATGAAAACTATTTCATTTGTCGCACAAAAAGAGAAAGGACCTCTAATCAACATGAAGTCAAATATTTCAGTGAACAAAGCTGTAAATCTGAAAAAGTCCAGTGCTGAGGAGAAGGGCAAACAAAAGCTGAGTGAGCCTAGTAGAGCTAGCACATCCAAAAAAAATCCTAAAGCTTAATCTCAGGTTAGGGGTCAACCTACACAGTCTTATAAACCCCATGTTAAGGTCACCAAGTCTCCACCATCACCACCACCTCTGAAGAAGACCCAATACACACCTATGAACAGGTCAGCAGGGTCCAAGGTGCAGGGGAGGCAGAATGCTTTTAGAGCTCAACCCAAACATTTCTACCAACCTAGAGCTCAACCTAAACATTTCTACCAACCTAGAGCCCAGTCCCACTTCTTTACACAATCAACCTATCCAAATAGGTCAGGATGGACTAGGACTCAAGGAAGGTTTACAGGTTATGGACATCAGGCTACACAGTCCTATAAACCTTACACTAGAAATTGGGTTAATGGGTATGGCTCTTGGACACCTAGGAACCAACATTTCCACAGCCAGCCCAATGATTACTATGGCCAAAATTTCGTGAATACACCCTGGCCAAGGCACTGGCACAGAAATAATCAATCTGTAAATAATCATGTTAGTGTCAACAAGAAAAAGCAAAAAAAAAAGAAATCTGGAAAATCCACTGAACAGAACTGTTTCAAACAAATGTGGATTCCTAAAAGTCTGCTTTCTTGTTTTAATTGCTTTTCATCTTCTCTGGAGCCCAATCAGTCTTGGGTTCCAAACTTCTCTACCTGATTATGTGTGCAGGTATGCCTGGCAGCCAAGAACAATTTGTGGTACTTGGATAGTGGCTGCTCCAAGCATATGACAGGGGATAAGGCCAAGTTCTGCATGTTGACAGAGAAACAAGGAGGCCTTGTCACCTTTGGTAGCAACACAAAGGGTAAGATTGTTGGAACAGGTAAAGTAGGTAAGTGTACTACTTGTTGCATTGAGGATGTCATGCTGGTTGAAGGATTAGCTTATAACTTACTTAGCATCAGCCAGCTATGTGATAAAGGATGCAAAGTGCTTTTTGACTCTCAATGTTGTAAAGTTTTTGAACCTGATTCTGAAACTGTTAAATTTTCTGGTAAGAGGATAAATAACACTTACATGATAGATTTAGATGATATTCAACATTCTAACCTATGCCTTACTGCTAGTAGAGAAGACTTAGCATTTTTATGGCATTGTTGGTTAAGTCATGCTAATTACACTGTTTTGCATAAACTGAATAAGCATAGCATGGTTAGAGGACTTCCTGAAGTTTCCTTTAAGAAAGAAAATAAAATTTGTGATGCATGCACTCAGTCCAAGTTAACTAGAAAGTCATTTAAATGTAGGACATAAAATCTGTCTTCTAAACCTTATGAGCTGATACACATGGACCTTTTTGGGCCAACCAGGTCTGTCAGCTTATCAGGGAGGAGGTATGGATTTGTCATGGCAGATGACTTTTCTAGGTACACTTGGGTATACTTCTTATCACATAAAAGTGATGCATTCACAGAATTTCAGGAGTTCTGTCTTAAGAAAAACCAGAAAATTGAAAATATTTTATCTGATCATGGAGGTGAGTTGGAAAACTCACAGTTTGATGAATTCTGCAGGACAAATGGAATTAATCATAGGTTCTCCTCACCAAGGACACCTGCGCAGAATGGAGTTGTGGAGAGAAGGAACAGAACCCTAGTGGAGATGGGTCGTACACTCTTGGTTGAAGGTGGTCTACCAAGGAAGTTCTGGGCTGAAGCAGTAAATACTGCCTGTTATGTAATTAACAGAGCCATGGTAAGACTTTCTACCCAGAAAACACCCTATGAGATCATAAAGGGTAAGAAACCTTCTATTGCTCATTTCAAGGTTTTTGGATGTAAATGCTTTATACATATAAATGATAAAAGAGACCTTGGTAAATTTGAACCTAAAGGTGAACCAGGAATTTTTCTTGGTTATTCTGAAAACACCCGAGCATATAGAGTGTATAATCTGAATTCCAAAACTATTGAAGAATCTCCACATATAGTTTTTGATGAATCCTTATTAAAGACTAATATTGGTCAATACAGGAATGAAGACAATGGTGATATTCTGAAAGAAGGAAATTTTACAGACCAATCCGAAAATGAGGAAGGAAATGAAGAGCCTAATGAAGAAGAGCCTACAGTTCAGGGGGAGGTAAATCAAAATCATGACAATCCAATTGTTAGCATTAGATATCTTAAAGATCATCCTGTAGATAATGTGATTGGAAATTTGCATGACCCCCCTAGGACCAGAGGTCACTTAAGGATTCAAAATGAATTGAATGTATATGCGTTTGTTTCAAATGTAGAACCAAAGTCCATTGGCTGTGCTCTCAAAGATGTGCATTGGATTAATGCCATGCATGAGGAGCTCAATCAATTTGACAGGAATAAGGTGTGGCATTTGGTTCCACCTCCTGATCATGAAACAGTCATAGGGACTAAATGGGTGTTCAGAAATAAAACTGATGAATCAGGGAATGTCATTAAAAATAAGGCCAGACTTGTAGCTCAGGGGTATAATCAGGAATTTGGAATAGACTTTGAAGAGTCTTTTGCCCCTGTAGCCAGGTTAGAAGCAATCAGAATATTATTGGCTTATGCATGTTCCCTAGGAATAAATCTTTAGCAGATGGATGTAAAATCTACTTTTCCGAATGGGGAAATCAGTGAGGATGTCTATGTGAGGCAGCCTCCTGGATTTGAATGCTTAGACTTCCCTAATCATGTCTATAAACTCAGAAAAGTTCTCTATGGTTTAAAGCAAGCTCCTAGAGCTTGGTATGACAGGTTGAGCAAATTTCTCACTGATAAGAACTTCACAAGAGGTGTAGTTGATCAAACATTATTCACCAAGGTGAGTCATTCAGATATTCTTATCATTCAAATTTATGTGGATGACATTTTGTTTGGGTCAACTAACCCCAAATTGTGTGAGAAATTCTCTCAAATTATGACTAATGAGTTTGAAATGAGCTCAATGGGTGAGCTCAAACTATTTCTTGGACTGCAGGTTACACAATCAAAGGATGGTACCTTCATCTCTCAGTCCAAGTACATAAGGGATTTATTGAAGAAGTACAAGATGGATAACCTCAATGAAATAGCTGCTCCAATGGGTACCTCAACCAGTTTAGATGAAGATCCTCAAGGTAAACCAGTGGACCAAAGGCTATATAGAGGTATGATTGGATCCCTTCTATATCTTACAACATCTAGGCCTGACATTCAATTTTCAGTGTGTTTATGCTCTAGATTTCAAGCTAGTCCCAAAGCATCACATCTTAAATCAGTGAAAAGGATTTTTAGGTATTTACTAGGCACCCAAGAGCTAGGTGTTTGGTATCCTGCCAAGTGTGAGTTAGAACTTCTAGCTTACACTGATGCAGATTATGCTGGGTGTCGAGTAGAGAGAAAAAGCACTAGTGGATATTGTCAATTCCTAGGTGGCTGTCTAGTATCTTGGGCATCTAAGAAGCAACACACCGTAGCTTTGTCTACAGCTGAAGCTGAATATGTTACAGATGGTAATTGTGCTGACCAAGTACTATAGATCAAGCACCAACTTGATGATTATCAGATAAAATTAGGATGTATTCCAATGTTATGTGATAATACTAGTGCTATATGTCTTGCTAAAAATCATGTTCATCATTCTAGGACTAAGCATATAGAGATAAAACACCATTTTCTTAGAGATGTTGTAAATAAAAAGGAAATTGAAATGAACTTCATTGAAACAGAAAAATAACTTGCTGATATCTTTACTAAGCCACTAGGGAATGAAAGGTTTAAATTTCTTAGAAGAGAACTTGGCTTGTGTAAATTTCAGCATGATGAATAAACTCTCTGGATTGCTTGAATAAACTTTGTGAATGTTGATCGTTGCACCAGACTCATTATCATGCATAACATTCATATTTTTTTTTGGCATCACACTCATGATCATCATTGCATATCATTTAGTCATGACTGTTTCTAAGGTCTCTCTCTCATCTAAAGTCACATCCATATAGATA
Organism: Amorphophallus konjac; assembly: GCA_022559845.1. NCBI lineage: Eukaryota > Viridiplantae > Streptophyta > Magnoliopsida > Alismatales > Araceae > Amorphophallus > Amorphophallus konjac. The sequence continues at coordinate 47,046,866 of CM040124.1, read as the reverse complement.
GGGGGAGTATTGTTAAAAATTCAGAATGGTCATCAAATTTATTGAAATTCAATTCCTTGACCCTGAATGAGTTGAATCTGACATATGGCAATCTGTTAGTCAGTTCTGATTCCTAAGCAATAGAAAACAGACTTCTTCACTTATAAGAACTTTAATTGCTTAAAGACTGACTAAATGGTTTAAATTTTATAAACTTTAAAGTTTAAAGATTGCAATCAGTAAATAAGAAAGCTGAAAATTGATAAAGCTCTCAACCCTTATTTTATTTCATGTCAGACAAAGCCAATTATATCTGAAATCTAAAAACTCATCTAAAATCCTATTAGAGAAGGCTAAGTTTGTGTATTGTCCTTAAACAAGTCATTCTAAAACAATTAAAGGATAGCTAAGAAAAATATTGGCAAACATTAAAAATTAATTAAAAAATACAATTGGCAGAGTAATGACTGGTAAATTACTGAGAAACTAAGTGATCCATCAAAGAAATGGACTATACTTAAGTCATGAAGTGTATCAGTTATCTCTGTATAAATGATCAAAACAATGGGGTGGTTTCACTGAGTACCTGGGGGGAACTGGCGTCTGATAAACGTGTACCCTCACACAAAAATGTGTAAATCAGTTCTATTGAGTTTGATCATAGGCAGAATGGTCCATAATGTTGAGTATCTAGGGGTATTGGCGTCTGATAAACGTATACCCTTACGCAAAAAGACAAATGGTACCTGAATGCCCTTAATGAAATACAATGAAAAATGATGTTCCTTCAAAAGAATTTTCAAGGATGTCAATTTGTTTAATTTCAATACATGACCTGGTATCTCTTAACAACTTTTAATGAGTCTACGAAAGTAAGATATTCTGAAACTGAATCTCCCATGCGAATGTGATTTTGGTTTATTGTTTTATCATGCACAGAAAACTTATCCAATGATTGTAGTGCATGAACTTAAAATTTATAACCTTTAAACCAGAAATCTATCTGAAAGCTATTTTTCAATTCATATGACTGAAGACTCTGTGCTTTAGAATGTTTATTCCTGAACTACTTGTTCAGAATGCCAGTCAGATGATCTTTCTTGTTCCTTCCCTTATAATCACTTTCCCTCCTCTTTGTTGATGGCAAAGGGGGAGAATTTATTGTGTGTTTGGTGAATTCCAAGGGGAGTGTATGCATCATATTATCGCATAGGGAGATATCTTGTTAGCAGGGAGTTGGATTTCATTTCTTAGCATGCATTCATAGCATCTGCATGACAAATCTGACTAACAAATCATGTCTTTCATCAAAAATACATCTGTATGACAGGATGTTGCTATTCTATATGATAGGGTGTTGCCATCATCAAAAAGGGGGAGATTGTTGTGACTCCTCTGTGTTGATGATGTTGACAATAAGTTTTACTCAATTGGCAACAGCTTGTTTTGATTGATTGGCAACTGTTTATGTTTTGATGAAACTATCTTTATCAGATTATCTGTGTGTTCCATGCTGTCAGAGTCTATACATCGTCATGCACACACACACAGGTCTACACATTGCATTGCAGCATGCACTTAGAGTCTATACATTATCTTATGTTGTGTTTATGCATCGTTTAGAACAAGTCTATACATTCCTGACAGCATGCCTGAACCTTAATAGATGAAGTCTATACACTCGCCTTTATGCATATGCAAGTCCATACATTCATCTGTGCAGGCATAACTAGCAAGTCTATACAGTGCATGCACATCCATTCAAAGTCCATACATTGGCCTGTAGCATGCACGAAACCAAGTCTGTACATCCACCAGTTGAACCTTCCAAGTCTGTACAGCGTCATGCATCATTCTTCAAGTCTGTACATCGCATATGTAGCAGATATAGCAAGTCTGTACATCGCTTTTGACGAAGGCATTGGAAGTCTATACATTGGTAGCTTTACCGACGTTGCACTCGCAAGTCTATACATTGGTAGCTTTACCGACGTTGCACTCATAAGTCTATACATTGTGAACTCTCAAGTCTATACAGACCTTCCTTTGCTCAAGTATGTACATCGTCCAGTTCCTCTGGCAAGTCTATACATCATGAACTCTTAAGTCTATACAGACCTTGCTTCGCTCAAGTCTATACAGCTCTTCCTTTTGCAAGTCCATACATCGTCAAAGTCCATTCATTCGTTTGCCTTGCTTTGCATCAAGTCTGTACAACCTATACTTTGTTCAGAACACAAGTCTATACATCGTGTTGCAAGCACGACTTGAAGTCTATACATCATCCATCGTCTCAACTTGCGTCTCATGACTTGAAGTCCATACATTGCCTTGCTTAATGCTAAGTCTATACACTGCAACATGCATTGTCTCCAAGTCTGTACAGCATCTAGTGTCTGCACGCTAAAGTCCGTACATTCACTGTCTCAGTTGAGAGTTGAGGTCTGTACATTCACCGTCTCAGTTGAGAGTTGAAGTCTGTACATCCACCGTCTCAGTTGAGAGTTGAAGTATGTACATCCACCGTCTCTCTTGAGCACTTGTGCTTCTGATGTCTGATCAAGTCTATACACTCTTGAGCATATCTTCAATGTACACACTTTGCTTGATGCATTCTACGTTACACATTAGCATGTCTGTACAACGTCTGCATAGTGAATGTGAAGTCTGTACATGCTTCAGTGTTCCATTCACTAAGCTTGTACACACCTCAGCCTTGCATATATGAAGTCTGCACATGCCTTAGCTCTGCATATACAGAGTCTATACATTGCACATCATTGTATTCACAAAGTCTGAACATGGCATAAGCCCTGCATGAGTAGAGTCTGTACAGGCCATAGCACTGTATTCACATAGTCTGTACAACGCATAGCATCGCATTCATAGAGTCTGAACACTGCATTACTTCGCATTCACTGAGTCTATACTGCTTCGGCTCTGCTTCATGAAGTCTATACATTGCTTCAGCTTTGTCTTCACATAGTCTGTACAATGCAATTGTTCTACTTCATGAAGTCTATACATTGCTTCAGCTTTATCTTCACATAGTCTGTACAACGCAATTGTCTTGCTTCATGAAGTCTATACATTGCTTCAGCTCTGTCTATGTATAGTCTGTACATCAGTTAACCCTTAAACTGAAAATTCCTTTCGAATGTCTGACATGGATTCTTTGCAGAGAATGATGACTGGGCTCGTGATCCAAGGAAGGACGAGGTGCCCAGATTATGACACGTGGAAGCAGCCCAGCCAGGATGCTGCCATGTGGTCGAAATTCCTCAGATCTGGAGAATTCTCTGGGCGGGAAATGTGGAAGCCACACGCCCTATCCAATCTGCTGCTGCTATAAAAGGAAGCCTTCTTCCTCTGAAGAAGACTGATCAAGATCGAAGCAGAAGAAAAGAGGCAGCCAGAGCTAAGAGAAAAGAACAGAGAGTGAGCGCCTGCACGATCCAAAGAGAGAAGAAGAAAAAGAGAGAAGAAGATAAAGAGAGAAGAGAAGATTGAGAGAGTTGAGTTGAGAGAGCTTTCGAGAGGTCTTGTAAATCATACTCTTGGTTCAGATACCAGAGCTGATTCTGCTCTTAATTGAGCTACATTTGTTTTAGCTTTTCCATTTTCATTTCATTCTGTTTTACTGTTTTCGAAACACTTCTGTTATCAAGCTGTTTGGCAGCAATTGCAGTGGAGGTTTCCACTGGACAGATGAAGCTGTAATCCTCAGCGGGCAAGACTTGGTCTCGGACGGCTAAGCTGTATTGCCCAGCGGTTGCAGAGGATTTGTTCCTCTGGTCGGCAAGCTGTAAAGCCCAGCGAAGCTGTGTATCAGCGGTCTGTTGTCAAGCTGTGAAGCCCAGCTGTTCAAGCTGTGAGTCAGCAGGATCCACATTCCAGTTGGAGTGTGGGGTGGACGTAGATCTCTGGATTGAGATCGAACCACCTTAAAGATCGGTGTCTACTGTGTGATTGCCTGTGGTTTGTGTGATTTCACAGTGTTCCTTCTATCGTTCAATAGTTGCTTGTTTTAATTCCGCATTAGAGTTCAACTGTGTTTTAAACTTAGACATTAGATCTATTCACCCCCCTCTAGATCCACTCTCAGTGGTAATAGACTGCGTCCCTCTAACATAACACCTTAATCATGGGAGCCATCCACTTCAGGTTAGAATAACACCTCGGGCCAGGAAAAGGCTAAAAGAAAGAAGAAGAAGATGAGACAAGATAGGAAGATCATAAGGAAGTGCAAAAAAATTGAATCTTTCTAAATTTAATGGAAAAACTTACCTCTCTTAATGGATTGGAACTGAGGTGTTTGGGAATGGGGGTTAGCCTTTGTAGCTCCCCATGCTCTTTTCTAGTAGCTTTGGGCCCGGTGTAGACTTTTTCCTCCTTGGCAAAGGCCCCAAAGCTTCTTTTCATGGTGTTCTTGGCAAATTGATGAGTTTTCTGAACTTGTAGCAGAGAAATAAGGTGAGTTGAGAATTTAGGGCTTGATCCTATTTATAGAGGCTGAATTTTAGTGTTAGAATGTGAGGACTAAGGTTATGAAGTCTTATCCTAGGTCCAGAAGGGTTCTAGCTTGGATTAGGCCCCCTTCCATCCAACTTCAGATGATCTTGAGAGAGTCCCGTTCGGATTCTACTGCTGTCTAGTGTAACGGTCCATCGTGGGTCCGTTACAGTCTCATGACGTGCCATGGTTGGTCCGTCACATTCTGCTCATCCACCATCTTCACTCTGTTGACTCTAACGGCCCTAAACTGGTCTGTTACGTATTCCTGGCGGTCTGCAGTGATCCGTTACATAGTCTGCTGCAGGGTGTAGATCAATTCGTTCCCTCTCTCTTTGGCCAAACCTGCCAGTCCCATTACATGCATTCATTCCACACAATCACGCATCCACACATTCGCAATCATACATTCGTTACACGCATCCACACATTCACACGTCCATTCGTTCACACATCCACATATATAACTAAACATAAAACCCACAAAAACAAAATTTCATTCCACTAACTGTCATGTACAAGTATGTGTGTCAAAATGAAAGAACAAAAGAAAACATATCACTCGGTCGGTCTATCTCCCAGGCCGTCACTATCCCCAGTACCCTCTTGCCGCTTGGCTGGCGACTCCATGGCACTGTGTTCCTCCTCCCGTGCTCGTCTCCTCCCCACCTCCTCATTCCTCCGCTGGACGGAAGAACTAGCCAGGAAGTCTCCTACCGATCCGCTGGGTGCTCCACTCCGCGTGCCTCCCGCTGCAACACTCCGGGATGTACTCTGCTCTGGTCCACGGCCTATCATCCAGACTGTCCGCTCTACGGCCTGGAGCTCGATCTTCAAATCATGAACCTGGAGTCGCGCCTCCCGAGCCTCGGTCCGGTATCTCTCAAGGTCTGTTGTCTGGGTAGATTCCCGCTCTAATTCTCCGCTCAGTCGGGCCACCTCTACCTAAAGGCACCCTGCCTCCGCTCGGGAACGCTCTAGCTCTGCTCGGGTCCGCTCAGTCTCTGCTCGAGCCCGATCCGCCTTGGCTATCGCTCTGGCCAGTTCTCTTGCCTGCATTTTTGCATTGCATCATAGTCAGTTCAAGGCATTTAGCATACATCATAAAGCATTTAAGTTTGAAGGTTTAGTTTCTTACCCGCTTTGCGAGGGTAGCCTCGGCCTCCTCGGCTCAAGCTACGGCCTCCTCGGCTTGAGCTACGGCCTAGGTAAACTCTGCATCTCGCTCAGCCCTACCCTCGGCAGGCTGTGAAGAGGAGGACGGTGCATCTGGTCCGGTCCTCTGGGCTCCCTCGGCCCACTGCATTTAGAAGTCAAAGTCAGTCAATTATCATAAACATGAACATTCATTTGAGTCCAAGGTTAGGAAGTTTACCAGAAGCTCCAAAGCAGTCCGATACTTATCCCGTTGCTGGACGGTGGCGAGGAGTAGTCCCTCGAGTTTGGCAATGCGTCCCCGTGGGTATAGCTGCATTTAAAAGTTAAAAGTGTCAAGGCATATAGAAATAAATCATTGCATATAGCAAAGTCTGAGTTTAGAGTTTATACGAGTCGTCGGGTACCGTGAAAAACCTGGTCGCCGTACCGCTGAGTGTAGGCCTTCAAGTATGCCTCGTCGCTATCAGCCTGCTCAGTCACTACCCTACGTTTCCGCTTCCAGTCCTCAATATACTTTCTCGCACGGCCGCTCCAATTTACATTGCCACTGATACCTTTTGAGGATTTCCCCGGCCGCTCGTCGTTTCGACGAGGGAACGTCACCTCCGGCTGATGCACTCCTCGTGTCCTCATGATCAAGCGGTAGTGGAGAGGCTCGATCACATTGATGCAATGAAGCCAAATGTCCCGTCCTCCGTAGGCCAAGGAAGCTGCCACCCACGGCTACCCCTCGTGTCGCTCGTTCCGGTACGGTGTCCAGCGCACCTGAAAGCCCAGTTAAGTCCATGTCAGCATTTAGAAGCATATAGAAAAGGTTTAAATTTGAGAGTTTATCGATGCATGTGGGCATGTGTCAATGTCATCTTGGATCCCCGGGTCAATCTCTTGATCGACCCCGTATCTCGAGCTACCGACCACCGCCTCGCGATGGGAATCTACCCCGGATGTAGCTCGGTCCCTCGCCCGATCCCTGGTAGGTAAAGGAAGACCCAGATCTGCACTTTAGGAACATGTGTTAGCATGTGTCAGCATATAGGCATAATCAAAAGCATTTAGAAAGCATTTAGAAGCATTTAGGGCATTTACCTGTAGAAAAGGCGAGAAGCCGCCTAGCATGGTCTCCCAGTCTGTCGCGCTGAGGGAATCGAATAAGAAAGCAAAGACAGCCGCTCCCCACGCATATCTGCCCACTCTGTCCAGATCCGCTAGCAATGGAAGGAGCCTACAGCTGATGACGTCAACTCAGGTCGGGAATAGGAGCTTCCCGAATAGCAGCATCAGGAAGCGCCTCAGCAATTTTTCCCCATCCGATCCTGCCTCCGCCGCCACACTCGGGCGCACCTGCTCGACCACTCGGTCGATGTGCTGCTCAGGTAGCTCTCCAACTGCGATGGCCGCTCCCCGGAGTCCCAAACTCTCTTGCAGCACTGATCGTGATAATTGGGACGACAGATGCCCTTCCCTCATCAGATCTAGCCCTAGCAGCTCCTGGGCTAGCTCTCTATAGTCGCCATATGTCCATCCCGTCACCGCCTTCCCATGCACCCTCAAGCCACTGATCCTCGCCATGTCTTCTAATGTTGGGATCATGTGCCCCCATGGGAAGATGAAAGCTCGGCTGATCCGATCCCACCTCTCGTGCAGCGCGTATAAGAGGGCCGTGTCTACTCTTGTCACCTCTATGCTAAGGACTTCCCCGAAGCCCATGGCAGTTAATCTCTCCCTCTGGTACCCCGGCAATGCCAAGTACGCCGCCCGCATTTGAAGCCATGTGATTCTTGTTCTCCTCTTTCCCTACACACATTTAGGTCATAAGTTAGTCATTAGTCACATTGCATTGCATTAATCACAAACAAAATAACAAAAAAATCAAATAATAAAAAACCCCCAAAATGTCATTTCTGGTTCCCCTGACGCACCAGTGGTGGCGCGTCAGGGAACGTAACGGTCACTGGAGCGACCGTTACATTCCCTCGCACCGGACATCATCTTCTTTGATCTTCCAGACCTTGGGAATGGCCACAAGGGCCTACAAAGTGCCTCAATGGGTCCCCATACCCATTATCCTCCCCCTAAACACGCATGCAATCAGTTAAAAATTTGAAAACTAGGGTTTGGGGTGATTTGGCCTACCTCGGGGTCTTGCCCGCGTTTCTTCTTCTCCGGCACAATGGGCTCATCCTCGCCGCCGGTAGCTCCTCCGGCCTGTTCTCCTCCCTCTTCAGCTCCCTCTAGGGCCAATGGGGCATTTTCTTCCATCGATTGAGCTGTCGCCACTGCCGTTTCTTCCTCCTCTGGTGAGCTCGCCGAAGGGGGAGCCTCCTCCCGATCCAACCTAGCTTGCATCTTCCTAATAGCCTTCCTCTTCTTCCCTTTCTCTCGCGTCATGGTGGCCGGAGGGCTCGTCACCGGTGAGGTTTTGGGGAAGGGTCTTTGGGCGCTCGGGTTTTGCTTTGGGGTGTGTTAGGGCGTGATTAGCACAAATGAGAACAAATGAGGGCTCGGTTTGTTTTTTTTGCAAACTCAGAAATTGTAACGGTCTATCGTGAGACCGTTACAGTCCTCTGACGCACTATATTGAGTCTGTCAGGTGACTAGGTCATCCTTTGTTGAATAATGAGAACCGGTGGACTATAACGGATCAATATAAATCCGTTACATTGTTCTAGCGCATCTTCCCTAATCCGTTACAGTCTTGAAAACATTTGGGTGAAATATAATCATTGTCGTGTGTATTATGCCTGATATTCTGAAAATGCGATTAATGATTATTGAATGGTTATGCTCTGTTTATGCTTCTATTCTTGATTGGCTAACCCTCTTAATGAAATCATGAATATCATTAAGCTCTCACGCTTTGTCGCTCGCCGAGCAAGTAAGTCAGGTAGTGTATTTCGATTCCCTTTATCCCTTAATGCATTACTATATGTTATCTAAGATATATTTATCTCGAGAACCAGCTGGTCATTCATGTGTTTTGGGATCTGATGTTCCCCTAAAACAAAAATGATGATGGTCTAAGTGCACATGTTTAATCGTTGGATAGGCCGTTAGGTTGGAAAAATTTGGGGACGATGGTTCTGTCTTGCACGCCGTGATTGCAGATGGTGTCCTGACCCTAGTTTCGCTGGTCTAGCAATACTATTCTCGAGTATCTTCCTATCTTTCTTGGCATTCATTTTGATGATTTCTTTTTTCTTTAGCCCATCATGCATCATATGCATCATTGAGCATTCATGAACCTTCATCTGTCCAAGGTGTCTCAGTAATGGTGGATAGCTATGTCTGTTATCTCGATGAGGAGAGTCATTTCACTCTGAATTGGAAGGTTTCCTTCGATTTATTCACTCGATCTGGTTAGCTGAAGATTCATGTCTGGAGTTTAGTTACTTGTCTCTTTCCTTTGCTCCGACCGCTGGCCGTGTTTTTTCTTTCCTTAGTTGTTAGTTCCTCCAGACTTGCGTCATTTGGTTGGCTATTTCCTTGTGATTGGTCCGAAGTTTTTTGGAAAATTCCTATCGCTCGTTGGTCGAGAACGGGTGTCGTTTGCCTTAACACCCACTTTTCAGTCCGCTCCGCTTCATCTCCGCTTCATCTCCATGTTCCATTTTACTTTCGCTACACCTCCGCTCACTCCCCTGCAAAGAGGACATTAAGGAGAGGCATCTGTTGACACCCGTTTTATGACCGATGAGTTGAGTCATCTCCTTATTCATTTTTAATGATGCTCCGGGTTGTTCACCCTTGTTGAGTCTTCTTGGTCAATTTGAGGTCTCTTTCACGGGTCATTTTCTTCTTGGTTGGGTCTGGTTCCTCATCCTTGTCAGCTGGACGTTGCTTGGCGAACTCTCCATTTCATTTGTCATCTTTTCATCCCTAACGCATCAATCCTAGCGCGTTACGGTATCCTAACGAACCTCCCATGGACCGTTAAGTGATCCCAGAGTCCTGAGCCTATCGTTCTCTTTTCATGCTTATCCTTTGCAATGTAACGGACTTCTTTCATCCGTCACCTTAGCCTAACGCATTAGCTATGATCCGTTACGCCTTCCAGAGTCCTCCTTTCAAAAACTTCGCCCGTTGGTCTTATCTCTTAGAGGATAAGGTTATGTAACGGACTAGTCCTGGCGCGTTACTTTCTTGTGGCGGTCTATCGTGCGACCGTTACATCCATCAGAGTGTTCTAGCAGAACTGCTCTTTCTCTACTACTCCGTGGCTGGATTAAGAGTTTGATCTGATGATTTCTCCTTCAAATCTGATCCTTAGAACCTTCTTTTTATTTCTATGGACTATTGGGAGTATTATCTTCAAGAGTTTGCCAAGAAACCTCCTACTTTTTAGCAGGACTATCTCCAATCCGAACCAAAAGTTTGGGGGTCTATAAATAGAACCCTTGACTTCATAGCTTGTAGAGGAGATTTCTGGAGTTCGTGACGAAGTGCTGCCGCATTCTAGAGATAGAACCGACCAAGGAAGGCTGCATCCCACGTCTATTGTCGTCCTAAGACCAGGGAGTATTAGCTTTAAGGGGCTAGTTCAGTCAAGTTCAATCTTTAGTTTGTTCCCCCTCTCTTCTATCATCCATGGCATGTTCCTTTCCCTTCTCCCACGTTCTCTCTCTTACTGCATACATCTAAACCTCCTTCCCATCTTTTAAACACCCTAGAGGGGTAAAAAAACAACCACCCCCGGTATTCTCCCTTCCCTTTTGCATGTTCTTCAATTCTTTTGATTTATAGCTACTACACTTTGCAAAGGCTAATCTGGGTGTTTTTCTTTGTTGTCTACATTCTTTTGCAGGTTTTCCAAGGTTAAGGCACGAGGCCCAAGCTTCCTGGCCGACTGGGAAGCTTGGATATCAAAGATTCCCAATTCCTTTTCTGCAAACCTCTGACGGATCAAGAAAGGCGCGTTACGGTTCTCTGGCACATCTACACTAGTCCGTTACCCTTTACAGAGTTACAGATTGCAGTTCCTGGTTTTTCTCTCTCCTACAGGTGGGTGCTTCATCCACCTATTCTAAGGTACGTTCCAAGTCCTTGGCTTGTTATTTACCTTAGTGGCGATCACGTTCCTTCTTGGTTAGGCAATAGCTCTCTCTCTCTTCACATCTTTTCCTTTAGTTGCTTGTTCCACCCCTTGCGGTGTGTTTTCTATTCCTCTTGCTCCACGCTCGACGTGTGTTTTTATTTCTTCTTTAGTTTAGTTCCCTGATTGAGATTACTTGCCCATGCTTAGATGTCATGATGGTTGCATTGGTATATGTTGCACATGTCTATTGGTAGATTGATTACATTATTCCACATATCTGCATAATTGATCACATCATCTTGCAATAAAGGAATCATCACAATCACAAATAATAATCAACAATAGGATGACTCCATTTCTTTGATGAGGATCCCAGTTTCTCAATGCAACCTAATCATTGCTCTGCCTTAACCTTTCACATATTTTTCATTAAATTTTCACCAGAGATAACTAAGGCACATCATGACACAGTCCTTTGGACATGGTTTCTTAGTGACCAAAGTCATTGCTCTGACCTTACTTTTCATTCAGACATTACTCATATCAAACAAACGTTTAGAAACAACACTTACCTTATGTATCTCTACCAAAGAAAGCCATGGTTATAAAACTTTCAGATTTTAGAAGGTTTTACATGATATAACATGAATCAATTGGTTAAAGTTTATTAAAGGATTGATTTAGATATTTTCAAGATGTTCGAAATCAAACTCAAGAAATACATAAGACTTAAACCAGCTGAGTTATTTCAGATATTCATAGTTTCATACAATGGAAGATTCCTAGTACAAATGTTTTCAGATTTATGATCAGGATAAGCCCATTGAAATCTTCATGAATATCTGACAGAAGTGTTCCAGCCATAGTGAATGATTCAGAATAATGATCATCAAGTAGCATACAAAGAGTGAGAAGTTTTTCAGAAGTTCTGAATCAAGGATTAGTCATGGAAGAATTATATCAGCCAGACAGATTTTTAAAGAATAATACGGAGCAGGTGACTATCATTGATTAGGAAATTTCAACTTTAAAAGAATGATTATGATAATCAAGAAGTGCAGACAGTAGCTCCCCCTCAGCAAATGGGATTTAAGTTCAACTGGTTTTAAAACAAATGAAGGCAAGTGAGACCGACTGATACCATGTTTAAGATAAAATGCTTGAATAGCAAAGAAGATCAGTATGACAAAGATGGTCATGCAGTCCAAGAATTCTTCTTATGTTCCCCCTGAACAAATATAGAAGCAGAATCACATGAATGAAGATATCTACTCTCGGTGTCAGCATTCAAATAGAATGCTTGTAAAATAATGTCGACTCATGGTGTCGACATTGAGAATCAGATGAAGCTTGCATAAAGAATCAATCAAGGATAAAGTGAATTTTACTTCACTTGCATCAAGAAACATTAAGATTCAATCAAGAGAGATTCATATTGAAGAAGGAACAGCTCAATCCAAGGATGTGAGCAAACGATTCAGATTAAGACAGGAACTCCCCCTAAGAGTATGCATGACAATTACTCTTCTCTCTTTTTGGTATTTTCAATATGAATAATATGCAGTTAACACATGCATGCCTATGCATTGACTCCCCTTGACTAAATGCATTAGACTGTCATCTATGACATAAAGACCATGCATGGGATTGATCCAACCAAAATTGCATGAAATACAGTGTTTTCTTTGACAAACTCCCCCTGACTTTATGAACTACATGTACTCAAAACTGAATTTTAAATGTAACATATGCAAGGTATATTATACAAGGAAGTTCAATGAATTATGTCTTAGATAGCCCTATATGCAATATGACCCATGGTACAAGGTAGAGGACTTGGTCTAAAGGACCACCTCACACATAGTAAGAACCTCCAGACAGATTTCATCTGCCCTTTAGTAGCTTACCATTTGATATATCATAATGGTCATGCATGACTATGCAATGCCAAAGTAGTCCTATATGCATCAGATTTTCAATGACGGTATGTCAAACATATGTGTATGCAGACAATTGACATAAGCAATTCACATATATGCACAAATATGCAGACTATGCTCATAAGTTTTTAACCTTCTCTATGTGCACAATCAGGTGTCAAAATATTAATGCATGCAGATGAGAAATGAATTCAACATATCTTCAATGAATATGTGCACACACACACAGCTCAATATATGAATGAATAGACGCATGTTGCTCAATGCAATTGTCAAAGCAAATAAGAATATGTATGCATGAAAATTTTGACTTATCAGATTTAACATGATATGTAGTTTCAACTGAACAATATGAAGAATGCAAATGTTACCTGAAAAATATAAGAATGGGCTTTTACCAACTTGGGTGCCTTGGTTTATTTACCCCTCTTTATTCTTTAGCCCCAAGGCACACCTACAAAGCAGTTCCTTATTTTGCATCAGCAGGTACCCAAAACGTCTTGGGTCCTAAAATAATAGTGGCACCTTTGAACGGTGCTTTCCACACATTTTCTGAGCCTTCAGATCATCACTTATCATTAAAGAGCAGTTATCCATATAATGCCCGTATCGTCCACAATAATGACATAAAATAGAAGAATTAAAATTCTTTCTATGCATATTAATGTAATCATGGAGTCTATGTGCATTTTCATGGAAATTTCTGTTAATATAATGAGTATTCTGTTTACTGAAACCAGCCAGTCAACAATCAGCAGCTCTGTGGCCTGGCTTTCCATAGTTAAAACATGCAGAAGTTGTCCTTTTAAAACTGAATTCATTCCCACCCAAAACGTTTTGATTTTTAGGGAGATTGACAGATTTAGAATTAAATTTCTTCCCCTGAGCATGCCAGCAGTCTTTGACTGTATGGCCATGTTTCCCACATTCGAAGCACACATTGTGCTTGCCTCTAGAACCAAAATCATTTCTATCAAAAATATTTTTGTTAACAAGGAAATTAACAAATCCAGAGTTAGATTTCTTTCCCTGAGCATGCTAACATTGAGCAGCAATGTGGCCCAATTTGCCATAATGAAAATAATGAATTTTCTTATTCAGATATGTATGATTTCTAACATGAGACTTCTTAGCATTCATATCATCTTGCTTCATTAGTCTACATTCATGCATAATATGACCAATTCTATGACAGTAAAAACACTGAAGCTTCTTGTTCTGAACAGAAGAGGATTTCTTAGCATGAGAATTCCTAGCATGAATTCTATCGCTCTTCAAGTCATCTTTCTTCATTACAAAGCAATTATGCATATGATGTCCATACTTCTCACAATAACGACAGGAGCCATTGGATTTCTTTGAAACATGGTTTTACTTATTGTTGAATTTCTATTTTTTAGTTTTCAGATTTTCGGGATGTTTCTGAGGTTTATTATTCTGTTTTTAAATTTTCTTTTGTTCTAGCATTTTCTGATTTTCGGGCTTTCTCACTTGGGATGTGGTGGCTACATTTGATGTTTTTACAAAAGATGTCATCAGTTTATTTTCAAAGCATTTCTTGTTAATCGGCTTGTAGCCCAGCCCTTCTTTTCTGAAGTTGACCTTGACTCCTAGCAGCTTATCCAAATTTTCTTATCCATCAACAAATGTAGACAAGGAGTTTTTTAAATCCCGAATCTCATTTTCTATAGATGCAATGTATATTTCATAACTTGTAATATCTTGTTCATTGCAATTAACAGCTTCATTCAATACTTTGTTTGTAGTTTTATATTTCTCAATTTCTTATTCCAGATTACTCAAATTTTCAAATTCTTCATTGCAAACATTTTTTCCCTTTTCTAAAGCAAGAAATTTTTTTGATATAGCATTGTTCAACAGCTTCAGTCCTTCATTTTCCTTTATTAATTCTTCATTCTGAACTAGTTCGTTGATCAACACATGATCATCATTACTTGAACTCAATTTTTCTTCCAGTTTAGAAAGTTTCAAATTAAGTTCTTTGTTCTCATCTTTTAATGAACATAGTTGTTTCTTGTATGCATGAACATTAGATAAATATTCATCAAAGGACTGTTTCAGTTTAGGACAGTTTTCACAAGAAACATTAGAACTAAACTGACCATGATTAAATGAGCTTAGTTTCTCTTCTAGTTCAGAAATTTTTACAGCAAGTTCATTGTTTTCATTTTTCAGTAATGAAGTTTATTTTTTATGCCCCAGAACATTAGCTTGATTCTCTTCTTGAAGTCTTTTGACCTTCTCATCATTCTTCTCAATGATTTTCTCAAGACTTTTATTTACAGACTTCATTTTACTCATTTCTAAAAGAACATTTTCAAAACCTTCCAATTGTTTCTTCAAATGTTTATTTTTTGTTTCCAAGGTTTTGAAATTATCATTGTCTATACTCAAGCTCACTACACTGTTTTGTTTTCTTCTTAGCTTTCTATTTTGTTTTCTTAACTGTTCATGAGAATCAAGCAAATCATTGTAAGCTCTAATCCAGTCATCCACAGTATAATTTTCAAAGTCAGAAGATACCTCATCTTCATCTTCTTCTCGATCACTATTCTGTCCATCTTTCTCAACCATCAGACATGTCTTGCAATTCCCTACAATCTTCAATTTGTCCAGAATATCTTTGGCAGACCTGCAGCATGAAACACACGAAATCAGAGCTCTATCAACTGATGCCTTCATCAGATCTAATGCTCTAACATTGTCAGAATTTATTAATCTATCCTCATCAGTCCATTTAGATTTATGTTTTGATAATTTATGTGGACCATGAACAATTACCTTCCATAGATCAGGATCAGTTGATCTTACATATGATGCAAGCTTTTTAACCATAAATCAAAATCATTAGCACTGAAGATCGGTGGATGAGCCATTGAAAAACAACTGACCAAATTTATATCTAAAGACTAGAAGACAATATATAAGAGATGCACCGAACTAAAGTTGTTGCAAAGCAAAGCACCAAGCCACCAAATCAACACAGCAGAACATCGAACACAAAATGACAGGACCCTCTACAGATCATTTGATCTGAAATTCAGAGACCCGCTCTGATATCAATTGTTGGTATGTGAAGACTAGGTGTAATGGTACACACACGGATTCAGAGGGGGGGTGAATGAATCCCTCTTTAAAATTTTGCTATTAAAACTAGGCAAATAAGCTCTATCCAGTTAACGATTGCGGAATTAAACTGATTGACTTGGTTAACTGAAAGACTCACTAAATAACATGTCGATGGCCCAAAGAACAGCTTGGTATGTAATGTGCAGTTAGTACACACACAGATATGTAGCAAACTGATCAAGGGGCATCAACATATATGCAATTAAAACACGATCCTAAGCATGCATCTAGCGAAAACAAAGTAAACAATCAAACCACAACACAGAGGATTTTAAGGTGGTTCGGTTCTCCAGACCTACATCCACCCCACACTCCAACCAGAGTGTGGATTCCGCTGATACACAGCTTAAACTACTGGGCCCTACAGCTTGCCTACAACGACTGACTTAGAGCTTACTCCGCTGGGCATTACAGCTTAGCCACCGCTGATTCACAGCTTCAAACCGCTGGGCCTTACAGCTTATGCCACCTCTGCCTAACAGCTTGAAATGTAAAGATGAACGAAAAGAACAAAGAAAAATATGAAGCAAAACCACAGTAACAGAAAGCTGGAAATAGAGCATAGTAATGTAGCTCGCTCAGGAGCAGTGTGGTCTGGATCTGATCCAGAGGACACAGATCTTCTTGCTGGGAATCCTCAGATGAGGATTCGTATTCTCCTTCTTCGATCTTTGCTGCTGCAACTCACTTCTTCTCTCACGGCTCTCTGCCCTTTCTCTCTTTCACTATGGGTGTCTCATCTTTTTCTCTTGCTCTTCTGCTCTCTTTTATTTTTCTCTCTTACGGTACTATGTTATTCTATTCTTCTCTTCTCTCAGCCTCTCTCAGGATATTCTCTGTCCGCCTCTCGTCTCTTTTTTTTTCTTCTGCTTATTTCCCCCCCTTTTATAGGCAACCAGCGATGGGCGCGTGGAAAGCACGTTTCCCGCCCAAACTCTCACGCAGATCTGGATCTCTTCTTTCCATGTGTTGTAATCTTAGCACTTTTACTTTACATGTGTCAAGATCTCCAATTGATAGACTAGTCTTGGATCACGAGCCTTTACTTTGAGTTCACGTGACTTTAAGTTCCTGTTAGCAGTTTGAGAAGCATTTCATCAAATACTTGGCTTACATAGTAAAAAAAATCAATATGCATTGTCATTATATGTAGATATGTCATAGAAAGCGAGAGATAATCAATGGTCATGCCCATAATGAATGTTCAGATCAAACAGATCAAATATGCAGGGAATTCTATGGAATTGGTCATGAAATTAATGCTAACATCGACCTGACATTGATTATATATGAGAGATGTAAGAACTAACTCTGACTTCATACTCAAACCTCAACCAACTAGCACAAATCAAACCAACTAACACAGATCATATGTATGAAGCAAGTCCAACTAACATCGACCTAGATACAGGATGATGCATACTAACACCAACCCTGCAATGCAAGCTAGCACTGACTCTAATGCATGACGTAGACTTTACATGCAGACAAAGCTAACTAGCATCGACCTTAGCTGTGTAAGAACACAACTAGCACCGACCCTGGCTATGCATGAGCTACAACTAGCATCGACCTTTTATATGTGCAGGCAATATGCACCGACCTTCTATATGCACGATAAGAAATATGCACTGACCTTGCATGTAGACTAACGAAGTATGCACCGACCTTGACTTGTGGAAAGGACAACATGCACCGACCTTGTTTTCCACAGGGTAGTCATGCACCGACCTTCATGTGTGCAGTGCACAATGTGCACCAACTCTAGTGAACAAAACATATGCAAGTGCTTAGACCTAGATGATGCATTATGACAAGGTGCACCGACCTCCTATGTGCATGATGCAAGATGTACATCGACCTTATAACTGACCAAGGAGCATATGCACTGACCTCATGACAACATGCAAACTAGCATCGACCTTCGTATGAAGCACGATGACTGGCGTCGACTTTGAATGCATGATACATGACACTAGCACCGACCCTTTATGCAACTAGCACCGACCTTAGTATGCATAAGGTGCAACTAGCATCGACCTTAGTATGAAGCACGATGGCTAGCGTCGACTTTGTATGCATATGGCTAAAATCTGCACTGACCTCTGTCATGCAGAATGCAAAATATGCACCGACCTTAGCCTTGCACACAACTGTCTACATGAAGAATGAAATGTGCATCGTCCTGAATAAATAGAAAAGAACACATGTCCATTGACCTTCTATACATGGTGATCATTATGCATTAACTTTGTCCAGAACTTAGAGAGACACATGCACAATGAAGCATATATGAATCATATTGTTTGTATCATCAGAAACAAATCATCAATCCATCAAGGCACATATGATATCATGCTTATAATGAGTTATAGTGTTTGGCATCATCAAAACCATAGGGATACAACAGGGATACCCTTGTGGGATCCTATGGATGCAGGCTTGAGGCTGCTCAAGATGACGGGCTCGAGAGGTGGCCTTGTTACAATTGTTCCTATCAACTGGCTGATTGACCATGGTAGTTAACCTTCCCTCAACGGTGCCTAATTGTTTGGTGCTTACATCAATCTTGGCCATGATGGCCTTGGGATCCATGGGAACGCAATGGGGCATGGATCCGACCTGTTGGTTGGGACTGGGTATGCAGTCAAACAGCAAGTTGGCTATGCAATCAATAGGGTGATGCAGATGCATAGGTGTATATGTGTGTATAGCCAATGCCAATGCTGCCTAGGACCTCAACCTGTAAGAACGAGTTCGTAACCTAGCTCTGATACCAATCCGATGTGACACGACTAGTGACTGAGAGGGGGCAGGGATCGAATGAGGGATCACCCTCGGACCTATGCAACAGGAACACGTAGGAACACAGAACTCCAATTGACGGTAGGCAGACCCGCATGGCGTAATCCTTTTCCGGGGTGACTCGGCGATGGTAAGTCGGAGCTGGTCCGTGGTCGACCCTCACTAATCCAGGCATTAGCAAAGCTCTGGTTGCCCTACCCTCGGTCTGGAATGCCCACGTTCAGCCTGCCAGAACTCGTGCCCTTGGGCACGGGGTAACACTCGCTCTCACTTGTCTCAATGGGGCACATGACGAGGGTGGATCCTCAGGTGCGGGCACTTACTCTCCACTAGAGGAGCTCAAAAAATACAAACTGAACAAAATTCCAGGAGTATGGGGCCAAGCACTTACCAGGCCAGTTTGAAGAAATTGGCCCCGACTGGAGATGAGGGCAAGTTGGGAGCGTGCGCGCACGACCCGCACGCTGTGTCGATGAAGCTTGTGTCGAGACCTAAATACAGTCACAAAACTCCTCGCATAGGAGGGTTGAACTCGGGGTGGGGATGACTCGGATTACAACCAAAACCTACCTCCTCGTAGGGAGGGGCATTCAGCCGGCCAGGTGTGTGCGAATGGGGGAGGGATGGGAGAGTGGTGTCATTGAGGGAGACACGTAACTAGCCTGCGAGACAATGATGAAATGCCTTATTGTCCCGCACTTTGATGCTACGAATAGGGTAGTGCTGGAGGGTGCCGAGAGTGGGGCTCACCGGGGGAATCCCCTTCGAGGGTGACTTGGCCGAGCGAGGTGCTACTGGGGGTTGGTGTCGCTCATCTCGCGGTGCTGACTGCTAAACGACTCTCTTCAGGTGGTGCAGGTTGAGGAGCCGAAGGCGGCACAACTGGAGCTTGTGGATCTTACGAGATGAGGGTGGAGTGCCTGAGCAGATTGGTTGCGGGAGATGTGGGAGCCGAACTCCATGATGATGACAGAGGCCACCAGCGAGCACAACAGGTGAAAGAAGGTGGTTTGCAGGTTAGCGATGCAAGGGAGGACGTGTGAAGGGAATCAACACCAGGCATCTAACATTTTTTTTAGTTTACATTTGTACCCTTGTGTCAAATGGGTTTGCAACTGTAATGCATTATAAGTCATTGGGTTAGTCCTTAGGAATTAGTGGGTTTCTTTGCAAAAAGGCCGTGTAGGCCCGGCGGGACCTCCACCCTCTCTCCCATTGGGCCACCTAAAATCTTTAGGGCCCATGTGGGGCTGGTCTAGGGTCCAAGATAGACTCTTGACCAAGCCCCTCTTGTTGACTCCAAGGAGGGGGGCGCCCCCTCTCTTGTCCCATATGGGGTTTAAAATAATCCCCCCTTTTAGTTTTTTATAACTGTTGTATTTGATCACATGGGAGAGAATTCTTCTCTCCTCTAATTACCCCTCCCTAACCCCAGATCTGAGGTTAGTTTAGGTCATTTACATTTCATATAAAACCCATGTATTTTTCATATTTTGATAGATTAATGAGAAATTGAATGAAAATTGGCATTTGCCTCCAAGAGCCCAAGGGCGCACCCCCTCTCTCTCCTCCCTCTTGCAACTGAGAAAGCTCCATTCATGAGGTTTGAAGTCTCCATATCTAGTCCTCTTCTGAGTGAGAAGCTCAGCACTGCCGCCACCGCCGCCATCGAGTCGCCGTCGCACCACCACCACCTCGTCGTCGGAGTTCTGTCCATCTCTGGACATAAGCTTAAAGGTCGATTTTTATCTTCCAATCAAGAGATCTGATCAAGTTCAAAATTGGTGGGTGAGTTCCCCACGTTGTTCCCATCCTCCACAAAAATTTTCAAGCCATTCCCCCTTTGTTGGCCTCCCGTTGCATTTAATTTGCCACTATCTACACAATCTGTCCCTGTGCAGATCTGTGTACCAGCAGCCAATCCCTTCCCTTGTTTGACCCCTTTTCGATTTTAGATCGCTCTAAAATTTAGATTGGAACTTCTGTCCACCAAAACCCCTTTCAACAACATTTTTCATGAATTTTGGAATTTGTTTACCCCTCCTAAAAGTCACTGCAAAATCCGGAATCTGTTTTGTCTCCTACAGTCCACATCCGACCACCCCAGCCATAAAATCCATTCCCCCTGTCAAACCACCTTAGAAAAATACACAAAAATTATTCTCGTGTTCCTTACTTCCCCCTTTATCACCCATAAGAATCCCAAGTCTCGGATCTATCATTTGGGCCTCGGTCAAAGCTTAGTTTCAGGTAGATTCCAGTCTATCGGGTCTATTCTAAGAAAGAAAATAATCATGTTCTGAATTTCCCCACGAAGAATCCAGTCGCAAGAAAATTATTGTGATTCCAGGTGTTCGTAGATCTTCAAGAGAGCTTAGCAACGGCGCCAGTTTCGTAACGATCCAACTTCGGATCTGATCGCAGCATCCATTCTCGTCTGGTCGCGCAGTTTTAGAACAGCAGAACGGGTTTGGGCTAGCAAGCAGTCGGGTCTCCAAATTGGGCCGCCTCACCTTCCTCAAGGCAATCTAGCGCGATCCCTTCTAGGGAATTGCTCGTCCAGGAGTCCTCTTCACATTGGGACCAATTCTAGCCAGATCGGACGTCGGATCAAGGCGTGACCCACCAGATCGCCAGCTCGTGCCATCCGGACAGCACCGACGAAGCGGTCCCAATTGCTACCCTTCAACCTAAATTCGCTACACTCGAGTCCCACGTGTAGCCCTGTACCTCCCTGTGTGGAGTGGGCAATCAAATTCACCACTGTAATTATTTAATTACTGTACATCGGGAGTACGTGTCTCGGCCGGGGTCGCCTTCCCCACGCCCGGAGCGTGGAAGTATCATTTCCACTACCCTCTTTGGCATTTGCTTTACTCGTATATATTTCTATATGTCGCTGCTTGCATGTGATAGGTCCTAACTTGTTAAAGTATTTTAATCACCGCTGCGAGAGAGAGCGAAACCCGTCCCGTGACCCGATCCGAGCACGAAAGTGAGTTAACCACCCTAGTTCATTGCCGGTTTCTCAACCGCGCAAGTCCGCACGCTTCCCTCGCTAGGGACGAGTCGCGAGTTTGCCTAGAGTCCAAGGTTCGCATTCAAATTGGCGTTGAGTTGCGTCCCGTCCCGCATCAAATTGGTATCAGAGCCAGGTTGAGTCTAGGGTAGTCTTGTCTTAGGAGTCACATTGCATCCTAAATCTGGTATATCCAAAGGTGTTCGTGGAATGATAGGCTACGCCTGTTGGTAAGGTGGCACACTTGTGTGAGTGTGATCTTCGGATTAAACCTCCGTCTCGTACCGGATACTGGTTGAGTCTAGGTGTGTAGTCGAGTCTGCATTCCAACTTTGCATTGTTATAGGGTCGTGTCTAGTCCAATAGAGAGTCAGCCGGTCATGTCACCGAGTGTCTACATGACTATCCTATAGCTCCCCTGTGTCCCATGGATCCCCAAAAGCGCACGTCATATGAATGGTGGCGACACACCCAAGAATGAGGAATCCAACCCTTCCACATCCGTAGGTCCGAAGCCTCGGACTTCTATGGCTCCAAAGTCCCGATCGACTACCTAAAGTGGGAAGCCGCTATGGATAAATACTTTGAGTGTTACATTATGTCTGATGCCATGCAAGTCGTCTTTGCCACAAAACAGCTTTTTCACGAAGCCGCCGGAAAATAGAGAGACATTGAATGCCTAAGGGAGATTAGGAGACAATGGCCTATCGAGTCATGGCGTGAGATGAAGGCCGAGCTTAGAAGGGTCTACCTACCCGGCCCAGTCACCTCCAACCGACCCCACCCAATCACCTCCAACCAAGTGGGTCATAGCCGGAGGCAATGAGCCCCGCATGTAGATGAGCCTAAGTCCAACACTAGGCCGAGTGATTATGGGCGAGTCCAATATGATACCCCTACTCCAAACCCCACCATTGCCAAACTTTTCAAAATCATTTCAGATAAGGTGGATAGGATGTGTACCCAGATTGACGGACTCCTACCCGAGTATAGGGAGGTGATGCGGGACGGACAACGTGACTCGACTCCAAATGGATATGCGATCCTTGGACTCTAAGCAAGCTCGCGATCGCCCCTAACGAGGGAAGTGTACGGACGTGCATGGTTGAGAAATCGGCAGTGAGCTAGGGTGGTCAACTCACAAATTCGTGTCCGGATCGGGTCACGGGACGGTCTCGCTCTCTCTCGTAGCAGCGGTGAATAACAATATATCGAGCTAACGGCCCTAACACATGCTCTCTAGCAGCGGTATAAACAAGTATATACGAATAAAACAAATGTCGAGTAATGGAGCGAACACGATACCTCCACGCGCCTAGCGTGGGGAAGACGATCCCGGCCGATCTCATACTCCCGGAACAGTAAATACACAATAATTACAGCAAGACAAATCACTGCCCACTCCACGCAGGGAGGTAAAGGGTGACACAGCGGGACCTGGGAGTAGCGGGTTCGGGTTGACGGGTAACTTCTTACGTAGCTTTGGCGGCACGCGTACTCAGGATCATGGGACCCACGTGCTGGTCAGTGGGGCCTTGTGGGCCCGGAGCGGCACCGCTGTGATGGGGACGTCCGGAGGGGTGCTCCCTGGGAAGACGGCTCGCTGGTTCACCTCGCAGAAGGCGAGGAGGCTCCGACGAGTGCGAGTTGGAGTTGCTGCCCACAGATTTGAATTTTGTTTCAGACCCACGTGTCCCGAAGAAAACTGATGCTGCGATCAGCCCCGATGTCAGATCGATGCCCAAGAGATACCGATGGAAAGCTAACTCAAAATTCTTCGATCTATGACTGGAGAAAGAAATTTGAATTTCCCATTGATCACCTTTATCGAATATTCAAGCTGCTGGTTCACAGGATCTGAAAACTCAGGACAGAAGTGCCTTTTCCTGAGAGTTGGCGTTGACCGCGATGTAGAACTCCGATTCAGATGTTGGGCTCTTCACAAACGTTTTAGAGGGCAAAGAGAGGAAAACAGGGATATATTTTATGAAAGGTTTAGTGGAGATTTGACTGGGGAAAAGTATTTTCTAGTA
Source organism: Amorphophallus konjac (assembly GCA_022559845.1). Classification (NCBI taxonomy): domain Eukaryota; kingdom Viridiplantae; phylum Streptophyta; class Magnoliopsida; order Alismatales; family Araceae; genus Amorphophallus; species Amorphophallus konjac. The sequence goes on along the minus strand of CM040124.1, from coordinate 47,023,238 downwards.
CCGGGTGGTCGGATCTAGACAGCAGAAACAGAACTGAATTTGGGGGAAAAACATAATTTCTAAAAATAGGTAGAGGGGTTTTGAAATTCGACGAAAATTTGTGGAAGATGGGGATGGTTGATAGAACCTCCAGTAAAATTGGGGGTTCAAACAAAAGTCAATAAGTAGGTCAAAAGGGGGAAACTCAAAGTGGCTATAACACTAGACAGACTGCAGGCAGAACTGGTGGATTGGGAAACACGAAAATGGAAAAATGGAAATCGATGACTGAATTTTTTTTCAATTTTTCTGGGACGTGGTGATGACCGCTAGAACTCACCCTGAAAATCTCAGCTCCAGATGAAGTCGTATTTGGGAGCTAAAATTCCCGGAGTGAACCCCTATCTAGTAAAATAGAACTTGGACAGCACTTCAGAAGGATGCTCGCGGTGGCTCGATGGCGGCATGAACGGCGGCGGCAGGGATAGAAATCAGAGGTAGTGGGGCTAAGATAGAAGGGGTCTGTACCCTGAAATACTGAAGGAGGAGGAAGGAACCAGAGGGAGAGAGGAGGGGGCGCACCAAGCTCCAATCCACACATTGCAATATTTTCTTCTCACTAATTAACAAAAAAATGGAAATACATGCCTTATATAATAAATGAAAAATGACTCAAAATTCCCTCAGATCTAGAATTGGGAGGGGCATAAGGGGGAGACCACATTTATTTATCCCATGTGATTTGGAACACAATTAAAAAAGGATTAAAGGGGGGGCGCCCCCTTGACCAAGCCACCCACTTATTTGAATTTTTGTAACCTTTATCCCTCATGTGTCCAATTGACATTCAAACCTTCTAGAAGCCACCTAGGATGGTTGACCAGCCCCACATGGCTTAGGTGGACCAATGGGGAAGGATTGAGGGCCCCCTTGCTGGACCTACTGACATTTTGCATAAAAACCCAAACATCCTAAGGGAATAACAACTTGGCTCATAAAACCTTACAATTGCGTATCTACTTTCCCCGGGATATAAAAATAAATAAAAGGAGACAAATATAAAAAAAAAAAATGTACATGCTCGGAGTTGATTCCCATCAGGAGGTCGTAGCCGGTAGTCTCAACCCGGTGCCACCCCAAGGACCTCTTCCCCTCAAGGAGGACATTCCTTCCCCACCCGTGAGAGCTCCTTTGCCACCACCCTCACCTTCCGATCTTTATTCGGAGCCACCTCATTTGGAGCCACCCGTGTTTCTAATGGGAAAGTTATTCATCGCCGAGCCACTACTTAGTTGGCTCAAGATAGGCTTGGTCCCTAGACCGCCTTGCTACCCATCCATGGACCCGGCACTCCTAGTAGTACCCTTTAACTCCTTTCACACCACCTTCCAGTCCTTTTGCTTTGTAGAAAGTGTGAAGGATCTACAATGGAGTTTAGATTGTCAATGGGAGTTGACATGTATGTTGGCCTTAGGGTCTGACCAACCCTATAGTCATAGCTTCATGCTCCCAGCTTTGGGGTCAATTACCTCGGTGTACACCATGGGTCATATCACCACCGAGGTCCTGTTGTTCTTCCCCGTTCCCGATGAGTTTGACTCTGTCCCCTCTTACGGTGTTTCCGTCCCCGAGGGATGACCCTTACTTTCTCCATGAGATCCCTATCCCATCGACCATCATGAATGAAGGTGACCATCACCTTCAAGAATTTCAAACATGGGACCGTGTCATGAGGGAACCTGTCTCAAGGGGTCACACCTTCTTTGATCCTTTCAACCCCTTCCCAAGTGAACCTTATGACCCACCTTTTCCATTTCACCTTATCAGAGAAGTCCCCTATCACACCCCTTCTCCACGGGTCACTCCACCTATGCTCATCGAGCTCATTCATTGGGGTAATGAAGAAGGTGAATTCGGCTCTCCTGGCCCACCCAAACCACCCAAACCTCCCAAATTCAAAGGGACGTCAGTGCATGATTGGTTCACTTTAGGATGTCTAGAGTCCACCCAAGTTGACCGAGGTCCGATGCACCTTAAATCCACATTCGGATGTCTTGGACCACCATTGCTTATGTATCGGTCGGACTAACATTAGGTTTGTCTTGGGTCATGTGTGAGTTTTGTAGTCATACAGTCTGTGAGACTCTGCATACGAGTCGGTCTAATACAAGCTCGCAAGTGTCAGTCCCTTTTGAGTGTGAGGCAGGTCGGGTCTCATGCGTACGTTGTAGACTTGCCAAAATTTGGGATCAGCTCTACCACAATGTCTCGGATCTAACACAAAGGGATCTAGCGGTGATTCCTAGTGAGTCTTTGAGCCGTCTCCTCCCTTTGAGAGTGATCCCCACCACAGAGTGTCCACCACTAGCCTCATTCCCACAGTAGCATGAACATATAGAACATATACGGGATGAGCAGGTGATGATTACTTGGAGTGGAGCGTACCCGTGCTACCTGGTACGGTGACGGATCCGCATGAGCAACTTGAGCAGCCGCACCCCTTACTCGACGGGGTCAAGTTTCTCCCGCCCAGGGAGAATTGATGGGAATCAACACCAGGCATCTAACATTTTTTTAGTTTGCATTTGTAACCTTGTGCCAAATGGGTTTGCAACTGTAAGGCATTATAAGCCATTGGGTTAGTCCTTAGGAATTAGTGGGTTTCTTTGCAAAAAGGCCGCGTAGGCCCGGCGGGACCTCCACCCTCTCTGCCATTGGGCCACCTAAACTCTTTAGGGCCCATGTGGGGCTGGTCTATGGTACAAGATAGACTCTTGACCAAGCCCCTCTTGTTGACTCCAAGGAGGGGGGCGCCCCCTCTCTTGTCCCATACGGGGTTTAAAATAATCCCCCCTTTTAGTTTTTTATAACTGTTGTATTTGATCACATGGGAGAGAATTCTTCTCTCCCCTAATTACCCCTCCCTAACCCCAGATCTGAGGTTAGTTTAGGTCATTTACATTTCATATAAAACCCATGTATTTTTCATATTTTGATAGATTAATGAGAAATTGAATGAAAATTGGCATTTGCCTCCAAGAGCCCAAGGGTGCACTCCCTCTCTCTCCTCCCTCTTGCAACTGAGAAAGCTCCATTCCTGAGGTGTGAAGTCTCCATATCTAGTCCTCTTCTGAGTGAGAAGCTCAGCACTGCCGCCGCTGCCGCCATCGAGTCGCCGTCGCACCACCACCGCCTCGTCGTCGGAGTTCTGGCCATCTCTGGACAGAAGCTTAAAAGTTGATTTTTATCTCCCAATCAAGAGATCTGATCGAGCTCAAAATTGGAGGGTGAGTTCCCCACGTTGTTCCCATCCTCCCAAATTTTTTTCAAGCCATTCCCCCTTTGTTTGGCCCCCGTTCCATTTAATTTTCCACTATCTACACAATCTGTCCCTGTGCTGATCTGTGTTCCAGTAGCCAATCCCTTCGCTTGTTTGACCCCTTTCCGATTTAAGATCGCTCTAAAATTTGGATTGGAACTTCTTTCCACCAAAATCCCTTTTCACAATTTTTTTTACAAATTTTGAAATTTGTTTATCCCTCTTAAAAGTCACTGTAAAATCCAGAATCTGTTATGTCTCCTGCAGTCCAGATCCGACCACCACAGCCATAAAATCCATTCCTCCTGTCAAACCACCTTAGAAAAATACACAAAAATTATTCTCGTGTTCATTACTTCCCCCTCAATCTCCCATAAGAATCTCAAGTGTCGGATCTATCATTTGGGCCTCGGTCAAAGCTTAGTTTTAGGCAGATTCTAGTCTACCGGGTCTGTTCTGAGATAGGAAATAGTCATGTTCTAAAACTCCCCACGAAGAAACCAGCCGCAGGAAAATTTTTATGATTCCAGGTGTTCGTAGATCTTCAAGCGAGCTTTACAACGGCGCCAATTTCTTGACGATCCGACTTCGGATCTGATCGCAGCATCTATTCTCTCCGGGTCGCGCAGTTCTGGAACATCAGAATTGGTTCGGGCCAGCAAGCAGTCGGGTCTCCGAATCAGGCCGCCTCGCCTTCCTCAAGGTGATCCAGTGCGATCCCTTCCAGGGGATTGCTCATCCAGGAGTCCTCTTCGTGTTGGGACCAATCCTAGCCAGATCGGATGCCGGATCAAGGCATGACCCACCAGATCGTCAGCTCGCACCGTTCGGACAACACCGATAGAGCAGTCCCAATTGCTGCCCGTCAACTCGAATTCACTACTCCCGGGTCCCACGTGTAGCCCTTTACCTCCCTGCGTGGAGTGGGCAATCAAATTCACCGCTATAATTATTTAAATACTATATACCGAGAGTATGACTCTCGGCCGGGGTCGCCGTCCCCACGCTCGGAGCGTGGAGGTATCATTTTCGCTCCCCTCTTTGGCATTTGCTTTACTCGTATATATTTCTATATGTCGCTGCTTGCATGTGATAGGTCCTAGCTCATTAAAGTATTTTAATCACCATTGCGAGAGAGAGCGAAACCCGTCCTGTGACTCGATCCGGGCATGAAAGTGAGTTGACCACCCTAGCTCATTGCTGGTTTCTTAACCGCGCACGTCTGCACGCTTCCCTCGCCAGGGACAAGTCGTTAGTTTGCTTAGAGTCCAATGTTAGCATTCAAATTGCCGTTGAGTCGCGTCCTACCCCGCATCAACGTGGTTGTTGTCCGCTGGGCAGACCTGTCACGGCCCGAGCCTTTATTACAGTGGAAGACTCGCTCGGGGAGCGTGAACAGCCGGCATGGTAAGCCTCTTGCAAGCAAGAATCAATCAGAGCGCGAGACAATCACACAAGTAAATGCAATTGCACAGGATTTAATCAACTTCAACTTCATATCATAATGCTCAATATTCAAAGATACAATCACTAATTTGATTTTCACTCTACTAAACTCAAGAAATAGGAAAATTACATTGACTCAATCTAGACATTATAAACTTCCTATATCTTCACTCTTGTAATAACAACATTCAATCGCTCTCGGACCCGCTACTTGAATCACCCGAATCCGAATTCGAACTATTTCCATCTCCTGAAAAATATTGGAAATAGGTAATGAGCACACTTGCCCAGTAGGTATCTTCGCATCAACATGAAGGCACTATTAAAGTAATTAACAATTTAGCTCTAAAGAATAAGGTAAAATCATGCGAATGTGAATCGATCACGCGTTTAAACCAAAGTAACAAGATAATCATGTAAGATAGAATGATCAAGAATGAACTAGCAAGAATATAACAAGAACATGATATTGGCCTTCCATGAACAAGAATGTAACGAGATTGTACTAGCAAGTCACATATTCATCACACTAGTCTCTTTTGAGTACATAGTTCGTGAATTTTTGTTGAATATCAAGTAAGAAAGTCATGTCGTGCCGTGGATCTTCACTTATTTATAGAACTAGTACTCCCAGCGTAATGCGACGTCAGTAGCATCATACCCCATGGTTTATAAAATAGTATGTTTCCGACAATCAACCGAGGGGACTAGCATAGAGTCCTTGAACACAATCTGTGCTCGATTGCATCTTCAGTTATAAATTAAGCTACTTCCACGCATGTAACAGTAAAGTATGGCCAAGAATGAAATAAGTTCAATAATTCCATGATAACAATAATCAATGAATGAATGCTTTAATTTGAATATATGAGATCAAGAATGACATTTAAAGTATGTTATGCTTATAGAATAAATCGACAGCATAACGGTATATTTCCTTAACTTTCATCCATTACATTAAGTCTATTAAGCAATATGATAAGTTCTAGATCATCAAGGTTTGTCTAGAATCATTGAAATATCAACCCTCGGTCAAACCTTGGGTTAACAAATACAAGCTATGTAACGGTCGTTTACTGGGCCGTTACACTATGTAACGCGTCCATAATGGGACGTTACAGTGACCAGAGTCCAGCATACTAGTTTAGACTCAGTGAAATGTGACGGTCGGGCATTGGGCCGTTACGTGAGCCTGACGGTCCAGTGCAAGGCCGTTACATTACAAGATCCAGAAAACAACGATAGTGTATTCTAGTTATTGGGCTTTGATGGTACAACCAACTCGGCGTCTTAGTGGGAATCCCAGGCTCGCGGAGAATTACGGAGGCCTTGAAACAATGATTTCCTAGTCCATTGGAAGGAATATCCAATAGAGAGGTCCTCATATCTAAGATGGTGTTCCTAAAGTGCAAAGTGTGAACTAATGGCAACATACCGGAATATGTGCCATGTACTTATAGAAATGACTATATTGACAGAGAGAGATATGTATAATCAGTGTGAAATCATGATGAAAAACTCTGTCAATACAATGTTAAAAAGTCATGCTTTATAATACAAAACTATATAATTTGGCTTCATGAAATTAACATAACTCAAGTAAAAGTGAGATACCAAAACAGGCAATAACTAATATAAATAATCAAATAACCTTAAAATCACATGATCAGGTTAAAACTTAAGTAACTAGGCTTAACAATAAATAATATTGGCAAGTTATATTCTATCTTAGGGTTGGCAGAACACAGACTCTGACGGTCTGGAGGTGGGGCATCACAGTGAACGTGACGGTCTATCGTAGGGCCGTTATATGAGTGTGACGGTCCTACGCTGATGCGTTACAGTATCTGCTGACAAAAAACTAGATAAAACATAAAGAGATCGATTCTTATCATGTCCATAATTAAATTACCATGAATCCCTAGACATGATAACGTAGTGTAGGCCAACTACATGCTTAGGTATTAATGAATTAGACCAGATACATCTTTGGCATGTCCAAGTAAGGCTAAGGGATGCATGTAATGCATAGAAGTAGTAAAATCATGAAATCAATGATCTATAATGCATGGAAATCACTTGAACCAGAGGGCTTTAAGTCCTATCAGGTTGTTTTTGCCATTCATGAGATAACCTACCTCTTAACTTAGGCTGTTGCTTCTGATTTGGATTGAGAATCCTGCCCTAGATTTCCTTATTCTGTGACTTTTTCAGCAATTTCCTTGGGCTCTAACTCCACGACCTCTTGACCTAAAGATGTTAAATTTAGAGGGGAGTTAGTCTAAGGTATTGTAAACAAATACTTCTAAAGAGCTTACCTGAGATAATGACTCCTTACCTTGATTCTTTACGTCCAAAAAGTAAGGGTCGCACAGTTCAGAACTATGCCCTATTTATAGAGTTTAGGCTAGGGTTTGAGGATTTGATCGATTCTAGAGTCCTTGTTTGGTCATAATCTAATCTCTAAGAGTCCTAAGTATTATTATAACTCTTCCTAAGTCGATCCTTAGTGGATAAGAGTCCAAAGTTTTAATCTTTGTACTTGTTCTTTCTTTTACGGAACTAACAGGATGTAACAGTCGGCTGCCGGTGCGTTAGAGGCATGTGACGGTCTCGCGATAGACCGTTACATTACTCGTTCCCAGAGTTCAAAGGAAATCGAACTCTTCAGTGTTTTGGGGTTCATAGAGCGTGACGGTCGCCGACATATGCATTACATGGCTGTGACGGTCGTCCGATGGACCGTTACAGTCAACGTGGATAGAGTTCTAAATTGATCAAACTCTTCTATTCATTATCCGCCTAATTATCTGTATTAAGTGGTATTTATCCTTATAATTTCGAGGATAATCTTAATAACCTTCTAGAATATGGGCCAAACTAAATGGGCCTAATCCTTAAACCCTTTAGACATTAATTTAGTGAGTTGGGTTAATTGATTAACACCATTTGGCCTTATATTGATTAATAACTCCAAATTAGTCCATTAATTGCTAATAATGCCAGAAAATTATCAAATAAATTCTGGGGCACTACACCCTCCCCCACTTAAAAGAATTTGGTCCCCAAATTCAATACATGGATTGTGGAGAGTGTACTTACAGTTGAATAATTCTGAGAATCTTTTCCGCATAGCTGCTTCGATTTCCCATGTTGCTTCATATGGCCATGTTTTCTTCCATTGGATCTTGACCATAGGAATAACTTTATTCCTTAATTGACGCACTTCCTGATCCAGAATCTTTATTGGCGTTTGCTCATATGTTAAGTCCTTCTGAATCTCCAGGTTGTCATAAGTGATAATATGGTCAGGATCATATACATATTTCTTTAGCATGGAGACGTGAAATACGTCATGTACTCCTGCTAATTGTGGAGGTAAAGCTAATCTATAAGCCACTTCACCGACCCTTTCAAGAATTTCAAATGGGTTAATAAATCTAGGAGTTAGATTTCTTTAATGCCAAATCTTCGAATACCACGACCTGGAGAAACCTTCAGATATACATGTTCTCCTACTTGAAACTCCAAGTCACGCCTTTGATTGTCAGCATAAGACTTTTGCCCATCTTATGCCATTTTCATCCTTTCTTGAATGAGTTTTATTTTCTCTGTAGAATCTCTGATAAGATCGGGGCCTAGAAATTACCTTTCCTCTATTTCATTCCAACATATTGGTGATCGACAACTTTTCCCATATAGAGCTTCAAAAGGTGCCATTTGTATGCTTACTTGATAGCTGTTATTATATGCAAATTCTACTAGAGGCAAGTGGTCATGCCAACTTCCTCCAAAATCAATGACACAAGCCCTGAGCATGTCTTCTACTACCTGATTCGTTCTTTCCGTCTGACCATCCGTTTGTGGATGAAATACTGTGCTAAAATTTAATCTAGTCCCCAGTGAATGTTGTAGGCCCTTCCAGAACTGTGATGTAAATCGAGGATCTCTATCTGATACAATAGAGACAGGGACACCATGCAGTTTAACAATTTCCTTGATGTATAATGCTGCTAGAATATCCACAGACCATCGACTTTTTATTGGTATGAAATGTGCAGATTTAGTCAATCGATCTATGATTACCCATATTCCATCATGTCCACCTCTTGTCTTAGGTAATCCCATAATGAAATCCATTCCTATACTCTCCCATTTCCATTATGGAATATTTAAGGGCTGTAAATTTCCTGTAGGTCTGAAATGTTCCGCTTTAACTTGTTGGCAAGTGAGACAGCGAGACACAAAATCAGCTATTTCTCTCTTCATATTGGGCCACCAAAAGTTTCTTTTGAGATCCTGATACATCTTCGTACCTCCTGGATGAATGGTGTACTTTGATTTATGTGCTTCTTCTAAGATCAATTTCTTTGTATCCTCCTGATCCGGTATACACATTCGACCCTTGAATAGCAATCTTCCATCATTAGAAATAGAAAAATCCGGTCTCTGTTCAATATTGGCCTTAATTTCCAGTAAAACTAGATCATCCTCTTGTAACTTGGCCAAATCCTCTATCAATGTAGGTTGAGCTCGGATAGTAGCTATAAAGTAATCTTCTTCCTTAATGTCAATATCTAAATTCAACTGAGCAAATTGAGGAATAAGGTTAGTTACACTAATCATGAGACTTGATAACATACCTATTGGTTTCCTGCTAAGTGCATCCGCTACAGTATTAGCCTTGCCAGGATGATATTGAATAGCAAAGTCAAAGTCCTTGAGATGTTCTAACCACCTCCTTTGCCTCATATTAAGCTCTTTTTGAGAGAATAAATATTATCAAGCTCTTGTGGTCTGAGTAGATCGTGAACTTTTCTCCATAAAGATAATGACGCCAAATTTTCAAGGCGAAGATCACTGCTGCCAATTCTAAATCATGTACAGGATAATTTTCTTCGTGACGCTTCAATTGTCTTGAAGAATAGCAAATCACTTTTCCATTCTGCATAAGGACACATCCTAAGCCAATTCCATATGCATCTGTATACACTTCAAATCCACCACCCTCCATTGGTAGTGATAAAATAGGGGCTGTTGTAAGATGATTCTTAAGACTTTGGAAACTCTTCTCACATTCCTCTGACCAGACAAAAGGATTTTCTTTTCTAGTAAGTCTAGTTAAAGGAACCGCGATCTTTGAGAAGTCCTTTATGAATCTCCTATAATAACCAGCTTGACCCAAAAAGCTTCTGACTTCAGATACAGTCGTTGGCCAACTCCAATCTCTGACAGCTTCTACCTTAGAAGGATCCATAGCAATACCTTCTTTTGAAATAATCTGGTCTAGGAATGGGACTTCCTTGAGCCAGAATTCACACTTATTGAGTTTGGCATATAGCTTGTGTTCTCTAAGTGTTTGCAAAGCTATCCTTAGATGTTCTTCATGTTCTTCTTTTATCTTGGAGTATATCAGGATATCATCGATGAAGATGACGATGAATTGGTGTAAATATGGTTGGAAGACACTGTTCATAAGTTGCATGAATGTTGCTGGGGCATTAGTTAACCCGAACGGCATTACCACGAATTCATAGTGGCCGTAACGACTTCGAAAAGCCGATTTATAAATGTCCTCTTCTTTGATTCTAAGCTGATGATAACCTGATCTGAGGTTAATCTTAGAAAAATATTCTGCTCCCGAAAGCTGATCGAAGAGCTCATCAATACGTGGCAATGATATTTATTTTTGATTGTAAGCTGATTCAGTCGCCGGTAATCGATGCATAACCTGAGAGAACCATCCTTCTTCTTGACAAATAGAACAGGCGCACCCAAGGGGATGTGATAGGTCTAATGAAACCCTTGTCTAGAAGTTCCTATAATTACTTCTTTAGTTCCTTAAGTTCTGTGGGGGACATCCTGTAAGGGGCTATAGAAACAGGTGCTGCACCTGGAATGAGTTCAATGGTAAAGTTTACTTCCTCTCGGGCGGTAAACTAGGTAGTTCGGATGGGAACACGTCAGGGAATTCATTTGCAATAGGAATGTTTGCTAGGATAATTTCCTTAGATTCAGTGAAAATGACTGAAGCAAGAAAAACTTCACATCCTTTCGAGATAAGTTTGCAGGCGTGAAGAGAAGATATAATGGTAAGATGCTTCTTGTATTTGATTCCAAGAAAAGAAAATCTTGGAAGACCGGGCTTTCAGAAAGATATAATTCTATTTCGGCAGTTGATGTAAGCATCATTGTCTACAAGCCAATCTACCCCTAAAATGGCATCATAACCTTTCATATCGAGGCATACTAAGTTTGCAGGGAGATTGTATCCTTCTACTACCACCTCACAATCGGGATAATACTTGGTAAGCTTAGTTCCAGATCCTAAAGGTGTAGTAATAGCGAGATTAGAAGGTAGGGGAACTGATGCAGTTGGTAAGGTGTTTGCAAAGGTGGTGGAGATAAAAGAATGAGAAGCACTAGTATCGAATGGCATGAATGCGGGACGAGAATAAATTTGAAGAGTACCTTCCATAAGCCCGTCATTTTGATCCTTGGGCGCTTCTTCTTCATCTATAACTGCATTCCTATGTCCTCCGTTATTTGATTGATCTTTCATAAGGGGGCAATCTGGCACACGATGCTCCCTACTCCCACAGCGCAAACAGGCACCGAGGCGCTTCCAGCATTCTTCAGTCGAGTGGCCGAATTTCTCGCAAAAGGTGCACGCCGAGGCGACTTGCTCCTTCTCTTCTTTAACCTTTTTATTATTCTTTTGGGAACTTCCACCGTTCCTGTTCCTTGATCTTTTCTTGTTATCACGGCTTTTGTATGGTTCCGTGATGCTAAACTTCTCTTTCTTATAATGCCGATCTGAGCGCCGGCTAGATTCTTCTCCCTTTCCTTTCAACCTTTCGACCTTCTCTAAGGTCCTCTCGCATAAATATGCCCTTTGAACCATCTCCGCATAAGTGCGGATATTCTGTGTCCCCAGTTGCTGAATGAAACCGGGCCGTAACCCGTCCATAAATCGGTTCGCCTTTAATAATTCCGTACTAATAAGGTGTGGTGCATATGGTGCTAGTCTTGAAAACTGCAACTCGTACTCTGCTACTGACATCATCCCTTGACGAAGGGAGGTAAACTCCATAGCCTTCCTTTCCTTCACATGTTCGAGAAATACTTGGCACAAAATAAAGTGAGAAAAGCATTCCATGTATGTGGCGCATCGGCCGGAGGTGCCGGAATTGATTTCCACCAATTACGGGCATCCTTATTCAATTGGAACGTTGCTAGATGGACTTTCTCCTGATCAGTACATTGTATGACATCAAATATACGATTCATCTCATCAATCCAATTTTCTACTTCGTCTGGATTGGAAGATCCATAGAAATGCGGAGGATTTAGACTCCGAAATTGCGATGAAGGTCACCAACCCTTGCCCCTGCACCACCTTGTGCTATAGTCTGCAATGCCTGGGTGAGGCCAGCAACAGTTTGTTACATACCGTCCCAATCTACACGATGAGCCATTCGGAAAATAGGGTACCTGAGAGAAAATAACAACTTGTTATTTCTCATGAAATTGGAATGAACAGAATAATTCTTAAAGCTAATTAGTTATCTTATCCCGGGTTCTACCCAATCCTCACATGGGTGTGGAATTTCTTCCTTAGTTCATAGGTATGGGTCCTTAAACCTTGGACTTATCCTATGACATGATTCTTTTCCCTAAATCCTGAGACTTAGGCTCTGCTACCAACTTAACTGTCACGCTCGAGCCTTTATTACAGTGGAAGACTCGCTCGGGGAGCGCAAACAGCCGGCATGGTAAGCCTCTTGCAAGTAAGAATCAATCAGAGCGCGAGACAATCACACAAGTAAATGCAATTGCACAGGATTTAATCAACTTCAACTTCATTTCATAATGCTCAATATTCAAAGATACAATCACTAATTTGATTTTCACTCTACTAAACTCAAGAAATAGGAAAATTACATTGACTCAATCTAGACATTATATACTTCCTATGTCTTCACTCTTGTAATAACAACATTCAATCGCTCTCGGACCCGCTACTTGAATCACCCGAATCGAATTCGAAACTATTTCCATCTCCTGAAAAATATTGAAATAGGTAATGAGCACACTTGCTCAGTAGGTATCTTCGCATCAACATGAAGGCACTATTAAAGTAATTAACAATTTAGCTCTAAAGAATAAGGTAAAATCATGCGAATGCGAATCGATCACGCGTTTAAACAAAGTAACAAGATAATCATGTAAGATAGAATGATCAAGAATGAACTAGCAAGAATATAACAAGAACATGATATTGGCCTTCCATGAACAAGAATGTAACGAGATTGTACTAGCAAGTCACATATTCATCACACTAGTCTCTTTTGAGTACATAGTTCGTGAATTTCTGTGGAATATCAAGCAAGAAAGTCATGTCGTGCCGTGGATCTTCACTTATTTATAGAAATAGTACTCCCAGCGTAATGCGACGCCAGTAGCATCATACCCCATGGTTTATAAAATAGTATGTTTTCGGCAATCAGCCGAGGGGACTAGCATAGACCCTTGAACACAATCAGTGCTCGATTGCATCTTCAGTTATAAATTAAGCTACTTCCACGCATGTAACAGTAAAGTATGGCCAAGAATGTAATAAGTTCAATAATTCCATTGTAACAATGATCAATGAATGAATGCTTTAATTTGAATATATGTTATCAAGAATGACATTTAAACTATGTTATGCTTATAGAATAAATCGGCAGCATAACGGTATTTTTCCTTAACTTTCATTCATTACATTAAGTCTATTAAGCAATATGATAAGTTCTAGATCATCAAGGTTTGTCTAGAATCATTGAAATATCAACCCTTGTTCAAACCTTGGGTTAACATATACAAACTATGTAACGGTCGTTTACTGGGCCGTTACACTATGTAACGCGTCCATAATGGGCCGTTACAGTGACCAGAGTCCAGCATGCTAGTTTAGACTCAGTGAAATGTGGCAAGACTGTGGACCAAGAGAGATTAATTTCATGAGTTTCGGATCAAAGCCAGTAATCCAAACACAAAAATGAACTAAGGTGGACTGATGAACATAGGAAAATGAATTCTGATAATCTTTTTATTTTGAATGCTCTTAAAGCTGCAATTGACTCTAACAAATTTCCGTTTGTTCTTGACTGTAGCACGGCCAAAGAAATCATGGATCAACTGATCAAGGTTCATGAAAGAGGGCTAGAGGATGCTTGCATGATGGCTAATAGCAAGGATGATCATTCAATTGTTGGGTTCGTGATGCTCCCTTTTTGTCTTTGATAATGGTTTTGATGATTACAATATATTGTGTGTTTTACGTATGTCTTTGAGTGTAAAGATTCTGAGTAAGTGTTGTGGAAAATGTCTGTTGTTGTCTCATGAGCTGATATGTTGCATCTTCTTTTGCAGGTTGTCTTACTTGTTCTTCACATGCATTGACCTGTCCTTGGACATGCATCGACCTCTTCTGGATTGCTTTCATCCGTGCATCGACATAACCATGTTTATCCCTTGATGCACTTCACTCATGATGTTTTCATATGGTGATACCATGTTTTCAAATTCGGTCATGAGGTCTTTGATGAACTAACATGATAAAATGCATTGAGTGATTCTTAGGTGTATTAAAATGATGCTGAGGTTCTTAAGCATGCTAGGCTCAAATGTGTCACATTCCCTTGGTTCAAGATAAGAAATCATGTTTGAATACATTTCAATGTGGATGGAATGATTTTGGTTGAAAAATGGTTTCTTGTATTGCAATGACTTAATTCTCATCAACTTGAATTGCTTGAAAGTACAGGTTTAAATATGCCCACAAACTTTTGGAATTATGGTAAGAATTCTTTTGATGTATTTCCATGTGGCAAGGTTAGGCTTGATTCATACATCATGGTTGTTGGGGTTAATCTCATGGTTTTGGTCTTACATTGACTGCACTTCAATGTGGCTAGACTACCCTTATTGGATATGAGTTCATGCTTGTTTTCATGATCAACTAGTGGTAGTGGTTAGCACTTCTTGTCTCATTGTCTTTGAAATGAACCAAAGTTTGGGTATTGGTTTATGTCTATCACTACATGTTATTTGCTTAGCAAAATCATGCTTTCAATTTGGGTTATTGCACATTTCATGGGATCGGACTTTGATTGGTTGAATATTGCATCTCCCATATTGGTTTCTTCATTTTACATTGATGAAAGAATGATGAGATTGAGATTTTATAAAGTGCAGGTTCAATCATGCTCTCAAAATCATGAAAGACAAGGTGAGAATTTATTTTTTAATGTAATTCATGTTTGATTACAATGGGGTGAATGTTAGATCATTAGAACATCATTAGGAACTTTAAAATATCATTTCATGAGGTTTCAAGGCAAATGGGTCGACCCCCCCACTCAATGGGTCGACTCCTGGGCAAGAAAAGGCCTAAAAAGGTTGCTGTCTAAAAGTGGGTCGACCCCCCTCACAAAGTGGGTCGACACCCCTGTAATAATCTGCTCAAAATAGCTTCTGGGAGCAAGTGGGTCGACCCCCCTATAAAAGTGGGTCAACCCCCCCTATTTCGCAGGTCCGTGCGGGATTTTCGTGGGCCACCGAAACCCGACCAAATGGACTCCAAATGGGCTGAAATTTTACCCACATGCCCTTGGGTTACTAATGTACATGTTAGGGTGGTTTTGCAAGGGTTTTACAAGGGGTTTTTGATCTTTTGGTCTCCCATCTATATATAACATTGTGACCTCCGAATTTGAGAAGGAGAACCCTAATGTGCTTACCTTGTTCTATCTTGTAGGAAAAGAAGAAGAGGGAAAGGAGTGGAGCTGAAGAAAAACGTGGATATCATCTACATCCAGGAGGAGTTTGCAATCGTGATAGAAGGAAGAAAGGAGCGGAACGAAAAGACGAACGTGTGGACGTTCTCATCGTCGACATCCGGCTACCCTCCGACTTGGGGATAAGAGAAGATCTTCTACAACCTCTCTCTACTCATGGAGAACTACTTCTATATCTAATTTACATCTATTAATGTCATTTTCTTTTGAGTTGTGGGGTTTGCATTGATCATATCTTGTATTTCCGAATTCTAGATATATTTTTGTGTGGACCGTCTGTGGACGGGTGTTTGTGTGAAGGTAGAGCTGCATCTCCGTGTGTTGGTTTTATTGTGGGGAAAGTTTCCCCGTGGTTGGTTATGTGTTGACGGAGCTGTGACTCCGTGTGGTTTGAGTGTCCGGGTGTGCTCCCCGATTCGGTGTGTGGGTGTGTGCTGCGGTGGCAGCGTGTTGGGGATTTTCCCCGTGTGTGGATATTTCTGCGGAAGCAGCGTGTGTGTGTGGTTGGGGTTCATCCCCGTGTTGCTACGAAAGTAGCGTGTAGTGAATCCTCACCCGGTTGGGTGAGGGGTGGACATAGGGAGCCCGTCGTGGTCCCAAACCACCTAAAATCCTTGTGTCTCGTGTGAATGCCTGTGTGCTTGTCCCTTTTCTTCTATCTCCCTTCACAGGTTAATTTAATAGATTTTTACTCACTACACCACTTCACACTGCTACTTCTGTTATCCGTGTTAGGAATAATTTTATCTATCGGTTGCATTGTTATTACGAGGGAGATCGGAAAGATCGAGAGAACCTGTTAAATCTCATGTGTGGTTAGGCCAATCTAGTAGTTTGTTTTAATTACATTGTGTTCAGTTAAGAGAGTTTTTTAAAATCCGCCATCTAGGTCAAGGGGACAATTCAACCCCCCTTCTCGTCCGCCATCTCGTCTCGGCCAACAATTGGTATCAGAGCCCAGTCTCTGATTTTTTATTCAGCAAACCTCATGGTCTAGGAGAAAAGATCGTTTTGATGATGGCTAGCTTAGATTTTATTCCTGTTTTCAATGGTTTTGACTATGCTTCATGGTTAGGAAAATTTTGTGTTTGGATTACTAGCTTTGATCCGAAACTCATGAAATTAATCTCTCATGGTCCACATGCCTTACCCAAAAATGAACTAAGGTGGACTGATGAACATAGGAAAATGAATTCTGATAATCTTTTTGTTTTGAATGCTCTTAAAGCTGCAATTGACTCTAACAAATTTCCATTTGTTCTTGATTGTAGCTCGGCCAAAGAAATCATGGATCAACTGATCAAGGTTCATGAAAGAGGGCTAGAGGATGCTTGCATGATGGCTAATAGCAAGGATGATCATTCAAGCTTAGAGTCCAAGGAGGTAAGCTCTGACTCTGAACTTGATGAAATCTCATTTGAAGAATTAGTGGAAGCATATGATGAATTATCAAGTAAGTACAAGAGATTGAAATCTGAAAATAAGAATTTGACAAAGAAAATTGAAAGCTGTCACGTTGACAATTCTTCATGTGAAAAATGCATAGAGTTTGAAAAGCTAGTTGAGTCACTTGTCTATGAGGTTGACAGCCATAAAGAAACCATTTCATGTTTATAAACTGAAAATAAATCTTTATTGGCTACAATTTCAGAATGTCAAAAGATTGAGAAAGATAATGAAAATCTGAAAATGTTGAATTCTACCATGTCTGAAAGATTACTTTTGCTTGAAAAAGAGAAATGCATATCTACTGATGAGTCTGAAAAACTGAAGGAATTAAGAAAAGAAATTGAAACCTTTAGGAATTTGAATGACAAATTTGAATCCAATGGAGCAATGAATAAAATAGTTGATGAAAAAGTGAGTTTTCAAGTGAAAGAATTTGAACACACTTCTACAAACAAAAATTCATTTGAAAAGCTCCAAAATGAAAACAGCGCATTGTTGACTCAAATTTCATTGCTTGAAGAAGAATTGAAAAGTCTTAAAAAATTTGAAAATGGAAAATGTGTGATTGACGATGATTGTGACAAACTGCATATTCTTGAACAAGAAATTGAAAGTCACAAAATAGTTAATTGCTTGTTGAATGAGAAAATTGTTTCATGTGAATAAGAGATTGCTAACTCTCATTTGCAAATCATGAAACTAGAAAATGAAATTAAGAGCGTGAATGAATCTTTGTCCTTGTGTGATAAAGAAATTGAAAAACAAAAAGATGTTGTTGAATGCTCTTGTATGTATGAAAAATCCTCAATTGTTAAACATACTCATGCATCAAGAAGAAGAAAAAATGTTTCATGTTATTACTGTGGAATATTTGGTCATGATATGTACGATTATTTTTTAATGAAGTCTGATGATGATGTGGCCTTGAAA
Source organism: Amorphophallus konjac (assembly GCA_022559845.1). Taxonomy (NCBI): domain Eukaryota; kingdom Viridiplantae; phylum Streptophyta; class Magnoliopsida; order Alismatales; family Araceae; genus Amorphophallus; species Amorphophallus konjac. The sequence continues at coordinate 47,005,271 of CM040124.1, read as the reverse complement.
ACAAGAATGGAAAGTGATACTAGTTCCAAAGATCATGAGAAACTCACAATGAAAAATCTCAACACTCATTGTTACTATTATGGGTTAAATGGTCATATTTTTGAAAATTACTTCGTTAAGAAAAATGATGATAAATGGTGTCTCAAAAAGAATTTCTCATGTTATTATTGTGGTGAATTTGGACATATCATGGATAACTGTTCTTTAATGAAAAATGATGAAAATTGGACCATGAAAAGAAAATTTTCTCATTATTTTTATTGTGGCCTGAATGGACACTCAATGGATAATTGTTCCATGATGAGGGCCGATGATGAATGGTATAAGAGGAGAAACAAAAAGAAAACTTTTGTTCATGTAAAAACTAACCCCTCGGGACCCAAGATGGTTTGGGTACCCAAATTGCCAAAATGAGAATTTATCTTGTAGGGGCGCCTTGAGGTCAAGGAACATCAATAAATAAATGACTCTCAAGGTGAGAAACAAAATGGTTTATTTTGAAGTTTGTTTCACCTAAGTTTTCCTTGACAAATCTGAAAAGGTAAAAATTTCATTTGAAGAAAAAGGCTGTAATTAAAAAGTTACATTTCTGTTTCACTGAATCTTGTCAACTTTTGAAATGCTGAGATCTTCCAATTTTGATGAGTATTTGACGTGAATGCTTCTATTTTCACATCTTGTAAATAAGTCTGGTTTTTGAATGCTTCACTTTGGATAAACATGGTCAATCTTTATACACACCTTCACTTTTGCTTAGCAAATAAAAATTTAGTTTTTGAACGCTTTACACTGTGCATAGAGTCCTTCATACTCTTACTTACTTTTTGCAAATAACAACTCACATGTGCATACATAGAACACATACTTAGCTTCATGATACTCATTGCACATATCATACACAACTTTGCATACTGTTGAATAGGAATAATTTTTCAATCATCCTTTTAGGTTACATGCATACACTTGCATATCATTGCACATATGCTTGCATATACTCTCCATGTTTGTGTGCTTGAATGCCATGATTATTCGGTATATAAAATGGTGTTAGTGGAAGGTTGGATTATGTTCAGCCGAAAGCTTTCCTCATGCATGATGGTGGTCTTCGGACCAATGTACTCCGCCAAGTACCGATAATCATTTGCTTGAAAATATTGAAAGATCCCTGGTTGAATGCATGTATATACTTTATACCTATTTTTTGACTCCTTCTATGACTCATCACCTTGCTAAATGAATTGCATTGATTTAGACAAGTTGTTACATGGCATATATTAAGGGACGATTTTTTATAACCGTGCATACATTTAGGG